>CM065818.1:67071000-68330571 GCA_033398695.1 Orobanche coerulescens | reverse complement strand
AAACGGTCATAATATCGAAAATCCCCAAAATTTCCAAAAGTAGGGTTCTAAGAGATTTTACCTTGATTCGAAGATGAACAACGGATGATTAGCGATAGATTAATGTTATGATGCTTGAATATACTTCTACAATAGAGTTTAGGTGAAAATCGGATGAACCCTAGCTACCAAGGTCGTTCCCGTCGCGAAGAGAAGAGAGAAAGGTGAGAAATGAAGAAAAATCGGCCGCTGCCAGTTTATATACTGGCAGGTGTTACGGCCGTAACACCCAACTCGTACGGCAATAACTCACGAAGCTTACGGCCGTAAGTCTCTAACTTTACGGCCGTAACTGGCCATGGGCTGGAAATTGGACAGAACAACGAAGTGCACGTACGGCCGTAATACCCCCTGGTTATGGCCGTATCATCTCTTACGGCCGTAACTCACAATCCTTAAGCCCGTAAGCTGCCACTGGAACCAAGCAGAAAAAACGAAGTCTTGTTACGGCCGTACGAAGGTAAACTTATGGCCATAACCATCGAGTGTTACGGCCGTAACGTCCCTGGGTTACGACCGTAACATGCTTGTGACAGCAGGCTAGAAAAGACAATGAATAATCAGAGAATACCAAGGTGTACCAACTACTAACAGATATAATCACAACGATTATCACGACAGAAACTAAAACGTTCAAAAGAAACACGATTCCGACTACCCGAGGGTACGGGAAACTACGACGTTAGTAATAATCCCAAAACTTTGAGAAATTATTAAACGCCCCAAAACATCCGGAACGCCCGATACATGATCGAAATAACAAACAAAAGCTCATATCATGCATAATAACATGAGATAGACCTGTGGCAACCACGAAACGGCGGTTCCGAACAACGGTTACAAGAATCGAACGAAATAGCAACGGAAATGACATTAAACACAGAATTGAGTAAAACAAGTCCGAAACAAGCTCGGATGACAAAAAGTCCAGTATTAAATATTCTCAAAATAGCAATACGGTTACAAGCGAGTCGTCAAAAACAAAAAATACACCAAAAATGAAAGTACCGGGAAAAGAAAAATGCGGATATTACAGGTCTCACCACTAAAGTTACACTAGAGATACCCGGTCTTAGACCGGCTCACACGCAAGCCCTGGTATTCTAACTTATACCTCCATAACTCCAACTTCGCATTCACCTCCCTCCTCGTCTGCACCACTAACACAATGTCGTCAGCAAAAAGCATGCACCATGGGACGCCATCTTGTATACCCCGCGAAATGACGTCAAAGATTAGAGCGAAGAGAAGAGGGCTTAGCGCTGACCCCTGGTGCAGCCCTATCTCAACCGGGAAATACTGGTGTCACTAACAGGGGTCCTAACACAAGTCCTAGCTTGGGAGTACATGTCTTGGATCGCCCTAATGAACGTCGACGACACCCTCCCCTCTTCTAGGCTCCACCAAATAACATCATGCGGAATGCTATCATAAGCCTTCTCTAGATCAATGAACACCATATGGAGGTCTTTACACCACTCTCTAAACTTCTCCATAAGGCGTCTGACGAGATGAATAACCTCAGTCGTGGACCTCCCCGGCATGAAGCCAAATTGGTTCTCTGAGATCTCAACTTCTCTTCTGACGCTGCATTACACCACTCTTTCCCAAAGTTTCATAGAATGACTGAGGAATTTAATACCCCGATAGTTACTACAACTCTGAGCATCGCCTTTGTTCTTGGAAAACGGCACTACAAAACTACGCCTCCATTCCGCCGGCATCTTGGAATCTCTGAGGAGGATGTTGAACAGCTTTACTAGCCACTGAACTCCTATTTCCCCCAGACAAAGCCACACCTCAATAGGGATCTGATCCGGCCCTACAGCCTTAGCTCTACCCATATTCATTAGGGCACTTTTAACTTCCTCCTTGCTGATGCTCTCACAGGAACTAAATGAACCAGCAGAAGATTGACTAACTCCTTGCACCACTATCGATTTGCTTCCCCTTGCCTCATTGAAAAGTTCAAAACATACATATTCCACCTCTCCTTAATAGCAACATCGTTCACTAACACTTGACCCAAATCATCCTTAATATACCTAACGGGACCCAAGTCGCGCCGACCTCTCTCCCTAGCTTTCACTAGTTTAAAGATAGCAGTCGCTCCTTCTTTATTGTCTAAGCGCCTGTACATCTCCTCGTATGCCTCACCTTTAGCTTTAGCCACTGCCTTTTTAGCCTCTCTTTTCGCCACCTTGTAAGCTACAATCTTCGTGATTCCCTCCTCCCCAGCACTAACCGACAAAAGCTCTTTAAAGAGTGTTTTTTAGCCTTAACTTTCTTTTGAACCTCCTCATTCCACCACCATTCCTCCCTAGGTCCACTAGACCTGCACGAATAAACCCCTACCACATTCTCGCCCACACTCCTAATAGCATTGGCCATGCTGATCCACATAAGGTTAGCATCGCGCCCCCGCAAAAAACATCCTTCGCAGGTCAGAGACTCCATGAATTCTGCCGCCTTCTCACCCTTCAGATCCTTCCAAAGAATCCTAGGCCTAGCTTCCCTAGCCCTGCTAACAACATGACCTCCCATGGATAAATCCATAGCCAGCAGCCGGTGTTAAGAAGCACAAGCCTCGCTCCAAAATACCTTGCAGTCCACGCACGCCCTAGCATCATGACTGCGCAAAAGAAGGTAGTCAATTTGCGTATTGTGCCCCCCACTATCGAAGGTGATGAGGTGCTCAGCTCTCTTCTGAAAAACAGAGTTAGCAATTACCAACTCATGCGCAGTAGCAAACTCCAACAGCATGGAACCTCCTGCATTCCTAACTCCGAAGACGAAACCCCCATGAGCACTATGGTAACCATCCACCCCCTCACCAATGTGCCCATTGAAATCGCCCCCCGAAATAATAAATTGATCGTCAGGAATACTCTCGACCAAATCATCTAAACAGACCCAAAAAGCTTCCTCAACAAGCACACCCAAACCCACATGAGGGGCATACGCATAAACCACATTAACCACCTTCTCTCCAACCACCACTCTAACGGACATAATCCCATCGTTACACTTCTTCACTTCCACGATGTTATCCTTTAACTCCTTAGATAAAAGAATACCCACACCATTACTCAAGTTAACAAGGTCTAAATACCACAATTTATAACCGTTCGCCTCCCTGTACTGCGCCCCCTTCCACCTAGTCTCCTGAATACAAGCCACATCAACCCTTCTCTTACCCAAAATATCCACGAGCTCCAAAATCTTACCCGTCAAGGTACCCAAATTTCAACTACCAACCCGCAAACAGCGCGACATCGACCAACACAAAACACAAACACACTATGAAAATAAAAAAAATGTAGTAGTGTGTAGTAAAAGTGGAAATATGATGAGAATAAAAAAAGGGCAAACCGTAGAGTACAATGATACCAGCCTTCGGGACGACTTGGAAAAGAGGAAGCCTTTGGCAAAAGGGTTGGGTCAGCCCATAGTATACTCATTTTTATTTTTTTTATTAAAATATGTGCCCAAGATTCTCATTAACAAATTTTAGGGACTGAGAGAGTGTAATGAAATGGGCTAAATGGGTTCGGCTAGGAATCAACCCAACCAAGTTTCTTTATGGGCCAGTCCCGATTTGCATTAGTCCTACCACATCTGTCCTGGATGGGGACCGGTCCGAAAGCCAATTTGGACAGGTCTAGTTCCTAGAGGTGCAATGGGTTCCACCTTCCTCAACCGGGAAATGTTGAAATAGATGTGATACCCGAAATATTTTGACTGCAAATTGTTGGGTAATTTAAAATCAATTATCTTTGGTAAGAATTGTTTGGGTTGCTGATTTTTGAAAAATATAAGTGGACATTATGTACTGATATCGTATATTATTTTACATGGTGGTATTTTTATGATTAATGATAAATATTTATTCGAGTTTAGGCAAATTGAGAGCTCGAAATAATTTTCAGCAAATGTTAGGAGAGTTGGTCGGAGTTGGCATTACTGAGTATTGAATTTTAATTGCGGATGGATTTGAGATCCATTTATGGCCTTGGATTATTTAAGAAGCGGAGGTATGCCGGAAGTGGTAAAAGAAATGCCATCATCATTCTCTAATATAGTGTTATAAACAAGGGGTGACTTCCAATGAGCATCACCGCCAATTGGGAGTCACAAACAAATGAAAATTTGTAGGAATATAGATGACTGAGTTAGCATTCTAACGGTTCAAATAGTAAGTCTAAGTTCATAATTATTGTAAAATTAGTGAAGATTGCTGAGACAAAAAAATAATGAGGGAGCTCATGCTGAGTTAGCGAGCACCCATATAGTGGGTGATCGGACTGATAGCAGTTAAAGGTCGCTCACTCCTCCAGTGCAATGGCGCTTGTAAATGGTTGAGTGTCGGATTTTTTCATCCCAACTTCATGTCTTTGTGATTTTCAACCTCGAACTTAACTTTTTGCCTTAGAAATCAAAATCAAAATTTTGACCCTCTTGATCATCAAGACACGAATTTAACACGTAGTAGAAGAATTTTGGATAAATATTACATAATGGGATGCAAATCCTCCAAGTTTGAGGTAATATTGGTTTGAATCTTCGACTCGCACAAATTTGTCTCAAATATGTAGAAATTAATGTTTTAACATTCATATCTGCAGTCGACCAAATATTGCACATTGGTTTAATAGTGAAACTAGTGTATAGCCCGTCGAAACTCGACGGGTAGTCATTATTCATTGTAATTATCAAGTAAAAATCAAAAAGTAATTTAATACTTTGTTAGTGCTCCGTGCCACCCAGAATTATTTATCGCGGTGGAACACACTAATAAACCGAAATGATAAAGATGAGATTCAACCACCCGAACTTGTTAAAAAATTTATGTACTTGGTAATCGTCCTAAACCCTAATGAAAGATAATATTACTACTTATTCTCTTCAAAATTCGTATAGTAACACATGAAACAATAAGAGTATGGTTCAGCCACCCATACTCCTTTAAAAACTATATACCCGTATTCATCATAAACTCGATTAAAAGATGATTTTATTACCCGTTTCTGTCCCACGCCCCTATAGTAATATCCGCTAGTTACTCAATATATTTAAACTTATACAATATTTAAATAACTAAACATAAGTTGCTATAGTAATTGGTTAATCCATCGCAATGCAAACTCAAACACTATAAAGTACAGATTAAGAATAAATATTATAAATGATAAAATTTTTCTAGTATAAGTTTTAAATTATATAATCTTGAAAACCCTTTACAAATTATATACCTATACTTTAATGTGGGATTCAAAATTTTAGATAAAATAGAATAATAAAGTAAAAGAAAAAATCATGTAGGAGAGAGAGAGTTAACGTGGTACTCGAAAATCGTATTACTATTAAATACTTTATATATTTATTTGGAAGTAAATAGAATAGAGTTTATGAAAAAATTAAAACAATACAAAATAATATTTATGCATAGATATTATTAATATTGGGCAAACTAAATTTTTGAATCAAAATAAAACTACCAAATAAAATAGATGTGAGATTTAAAATTCCAGATAAATAGAATTAATGTAAATCAATAATTGACCTAATTAAATTTTCACTAAAAAATAAAATTATTTATTTTTCCAGCTTAATAATTAGCTAAATTAAATACAATAAAGATAAAATTATTAAGCTGGTGGTGCAAAATAACTATGAAGTTGGAAAATACATATTGAATTCTAAGTATTTATTTAGGTTCTCCATCGGTGGAGTTCTATTTTAAATCGATGTGGGATTCAAGACATTGAATTCTATTTATTTAGGTTATCCATCGGTTGCGTATAATTTGAGATAAATAAGAATCCAAAACTAAGATAATGCCACATAGGACATAGATTTAATGTGGTGCTTCGAATCGGATATACTGACAACCCGAATAGAAAATAATTCGCTAACTTAATTATTGATATTATTAATATTAGTCAAACTAAATTTTTTAGTCAAACTAAAACTACTACATAAAAGAGATGTGAGTTTCAAAACTATCGTTAAATAGACTTTATGTAATTTTAATAATTGAATACAATAGATTTTCATTAAAAATATTAATTTGTCCAACTTAATAATTGACTAAATTAAGCACAATAAAAAAAATTCTTAAGCTGATGGTGTAAAATAACAATGGGGTTGAAAAATACAAATTGAATACTAAGTACTTATTTATGTTCTCAATCAGTGGAGTTCTATTTTGAATCGGTGTGGGACTCCAGACATTGAATTCTATTTATTTAAGTTACCCACCAGTCGAGTACCGTTTTAAATCGATGTGAGTTTCAAAATTTTAAATAATAAAAATCCAAAATTAAGTTAATGCCACATAGGAAAGAGAATTAATCTGGTGTATAAATAAATAAATAACGATTTAATAACTATGTAGCTCCAGAATGTTTCAGTTTATGCTCCTACCTATTATCTGAACATACCATGAAAAATGTACGGTCTAATGATATATATATATATATATGAAATAGATCATATGAAAACTAATTACCTTGTGAAATCTAAAAACTTTTGTAGGCCATTGATATTAGTGATCTAACGACTGTAGATGAGTAGAATTATATGCATTTATGTATTTTTATTACATTATTTGATACTAGCAATCAGCTTGATGCAACAAATAATAACAAATATGCAATGTAATTACTTAATAATGCAATTGGTTCTAAATTTCACCATTAAGAATGTTTCCACCATAGTCAATCCATATATATATATATATATATATATATATATATATATAAACAGTAAAACCTCTCAAAAAGAATACTCTATTAAGGGATAAAC
The DNA here is from genome assembly GCA_033398695.1 of Orobanche coerulescens. Lineage (NCBI taxonomy): Eukaryota > Viridiplantae > Streptophyta > Magnoliopsida > Lamiales > Orobanchaceae > Orobanche > Orobanche coerulescens. The sequence continues at coordinate 68,323,725 of CM065818.1, read as the reverse complement.
TCTATTTAGGAATAAAAATTTATGGTCCGAACTTGGAACTAGTTATAATTTGGAATAAACTCCATATTGTCATAATTCATATATTTTCAAATCACAACATAAGGAAATACACCCCCATTTAGGAATAAATCATAATAAAATATATATATATATATATAATTTTTACAATAGATTTAAGTTTATCTAAAATACTTGTTCAAGGTTGATTGTGACAAAGATTTAATCTTTTGTGTTGTAACCATATCCTTCAACTTGCGTGTGCCCATTAGCTCGTCCAAATGACCACCTTCTTGTTGAACCCAAAACATTTCCAACTTGTCGAGTAAGCTTAAAGCTTCTTCACATGAAATTTTTTGTACTTCTATGCTATCATCCTTCGGATTATTTTTCTCATTTTCTTGCCTAATTCCTTCAATGATTTCTTCATCGGTTAAAGCATAAACAATTTTCTTACCTAATTCCTAAGTTTACAACATATTACATATATGTATCTACTAATTATAATATTTATATATTATACATGCACTTTAAAATTTAAAAAAAATTCTTCTTAAAACTCTATTTAGGAATAACCTCCATTTAGAAATATTTTTTTATGTTCCCAAGGATATGACTTTAGAGAGGTTTTACTATAATAGCCCCTATTGATGATAATCCCTACTATAATAGCCCCTACTGATGATAACCCCTACTATATATAACCCCTACTATATAGTAGGAGTTATGATCAGTATGGGTTGTATGCATTGACATGATGTACATTATGCATTATTAGGAGTACAAAAGATGGTTCTCGCAGTTCTCGCACTTAACAGGGTTCTGAAAATAAAATTACACTATATATATATATATATATCGGTAGTAGGGGTATTCTGGGTCGGTTCGGTCAGGTATTGGCTTAAGCGGGCTGCACCGGTAAGGTTCAGGTATACCGAACCGGACGATAAGCAATCGGTTCTAATGTCGGAACCAAACCGGTCCGGTAAGCCTACGGGTACTTTAGACCCGAGGCCGTAAGACCGAACCGGTTAAGATCGGATAAGACCCGGTTCATGTACTCATTAATTGCCCGAAACAGAACCGAAAAATTACTTGTGACGGATTCAATAACCTGCCTAACTTAAGTTTCAAAATACATAGACAAATTAAGTACATCTAAATTAGAGCTTCAGAACATATTCTTTATAGACGCAAAATAGATAGACAAATTTTAAATAATTTCAATAGCTACTTTGCAGTTACATTCAAAATAACGACCTCGAACATGTTCATCATAGGCTCAAAAAGATCATAAGCAAGTTTACCAATCATCATAATAAAAATATGAGTTAAGTAAAGATATATTTAATATATATAAAATAATTAAAAATAATTAAAAAATTACCGGGTTTTTTACCGGGTTACCGGTTTCGGTCCTTATCGGTTTCGGTTCTTACTTCAGTACTTGTATCCGGACCGCTAACGTTTCGGGTGAGTATCGGTCCCGGGTATTATCGGACGGTTCTCGAGTATACTTGGACCGCTAACAGCCCTAATCGGTAGGTACAACTAATTTGAAAATAAAATAAAATCCGACTGTGGAATAAATAATAATGGTCAAACATATCCGAATAATTTTTCTTAGAATTTCTAATTTCAATCCACAAAGGTCCCTAGTTTTTTTATTGATAATACTTCCAGCATTGTATGTACTAATAAATTAAATAGATTAACAGTAAGAAAATGATTAAAAGCTTAGATCGATGTTCAAAAAGCACGTTATAATGTAATACGTAAGATTACAAAATAAATAAAGGGTTAATGGGACAAACTAGCTCATCTCACATAATAAAAAGAAAGAATATCCCACCAAATAATAATATGAAAATACTAGCCAAACTGAAATGTTTGCCCTTACTATTAAAAAAAACGTTACAAGAAATTTGCCAAATTATAAATTCTTGTAATAGTGTGAATTACACTTTTACACGAATTTGACAAAATTATTTACACTGTTACAAGAATTTATAATTTTGCGAAATTCGTGTAATCATGTAAGGGTATTCAAGTCTTTTGAACACCGAAAAGGCAAATTTTTTCATATTTTTATCTTCATGGATATTTTTTTATTTTTTTTTTTATTTTAGGTTTGATTAGAATAGGGTGTTGCTCGTAAATAAATAGAACATGTTTGAGTGTTATATTTTAATTTGCCAGACTCATGTATATTTTTTCACCAATATACAGTAACAATGTCAATTCATAACGAAAACACAAGATCATGTAACAAAAGTATGAACAATATCATATTTTAATTTCATATTAAAAAAATACATCAATGTATGATATTGCTCAACTATAGAAAATAATTTCTTCTTAATTGTACAATTTTCTCGTTGCTGCAAACATATCATTGGCATCATCACGTATAATAAAGAGGAGAAAATAAACTCCTCCTTCATCAAATACCCTCCTGCAATCATAATCATATGGTAGCCTTGGTAGAAATCCATCTCCACGATGCACCCATTCGGGTATCCCAAACACAGTCTCGAGTATAAACTCGAGTAACAAGAGATTTCCGAGTTACCTGAATAAGGATTCGAGTTACCCGATGGACCCTTCGGGTAAACCGAACACAAACTCGAGTAACACGAATTGTCCGGGTTACTCGAACAGTAACACGAGTTACCAGAATAAGAAAACGGGTTACTCGAATTGGCGGGTAACTCGTTAAATATCGCTGCCTCAAGACTTCTCATTCATTCGAACAACTGCTCTGGAAAACCTTGCTTGACTTTTTCCTTCCCAACAGTAAACGAGTTTCACGAATGGAGAATTCGACTTCCCCGAGACGTTCCTCGAAAGGCACCGCTGACACCACCGCTCACGCCGATGCCGAGTCCGTCGCTGCTGGATCTGTCGAAAACCAGGTAAGATTTTAATATTACTCGAAAAATCGTGTCAGTCGAATTGTATCTTCGTGTTACTCGATAGTTTCCGATTTACTCAATATTCAATGTTACTCGAATTTACTTGTTACTCGAATGGTCGAATTTACGTGTTACTCGAATGGACGGGTTACTCGAACTTCCGTGTTACTCGATTGTTTTCTGTGTTACTCGAGTGGTTTTTTGTGTTACTCGACGGATTCTGAATTTTTTTAGTGCTATACGAATTATGAAATTCTGGCAAAGTTTTACTCGTATCGGCTTTTCAGTGTGACTTGAACGGATATTTGTTACTCGAAATAGATATTTGTGACTCGAATTCTTTCTATTTTCTCGAATTACTCTGTTACTCGAATTTACTCCATTTAGTTACTTTCTTTTGTTTATTCTGTTTGTATTACTCGAATATAATTAGGATTACTTGAATTTGGATTCTCAATTAGGATTACTCAATTGATTTAGGATGACTAAAATTAAAATATGCTGACTCAAAATGAATTAGGGTGACCCGAACTGAATCAGGATGTCTCGAATTAAATTAGAATAAATCGATGGAAATAAACCGAATAAATTTTACTGTTACTCATACTGCACACGCTATTTTTTTCCGATTACATATTACCCGAATACACCCTCTCGAAGCAAAAATTAAGATATATTTTAATCGTCAGGTTATGTGAAAGAGGCCGAATATGCGGAGTAACAAATACTCTAGAAATGGGTATGTTAGATTAGGAATTGTTAAGAGTATCATTGCTGAGTTGCGCAGTGTAGGTGATGATACTATTAGAGAGTTTAGAGAGTCGTGTCTTGAACATTTTATCTGGGAGGAGTGGGAGGTGTCTCTAATGCCGCTTTGCATGCCTTGTTGTCGAACGAGGTGGTTAGACCGGATGCACAAGCTGATAAGTTCAGGTTTAGGACCGGTCATCGCTTAATCCCATTTTCTAGATATGAGTATGCGCTAGTCACCGGCGGTTCGGGGATTCCGACTTTGATGCACACGAGGATGATATTCCGCCGGAGGGGAGTGTGTACGATCGGTATTCATTGCTCAGTCGTGGGGGCATATGTTAGACCGTATTCGTGATAAATTTACTGTTGGATATTTCAGAGAGCAGCCCGGTGATGCGCTGAAGGTCGCTAAGGTGCTTTACATCTACTATTTGATATTATTGGATGGTGGGGAGCGCATTGCTGACTGGTGGTTGTGGACATTGGTTGAGGACCAGACTCGGTGGAAGAGCTTTCCATTGGGCTTATATTCATAAAATATTAGTTACCTATTTGAGCGATGTCCCCACTGAGATCCCCGCTGGTCTAGGTCCTAGTTACTATTTTTATGGTAACATATCGCTATAATGGTATGTCCTCGTATTCATTAACTTAATTATATACTGAAATTCGAAATAAATATTTTTGTTATTTCTTATGTTGGGATTCAATTATTGTTTTCATCTATGGGGTTGTGAGGCTATACCTTCGTAGGTGCCATATGTGGGACCATGCTCGGAGCTTCTTTCATCCAGCGACCTCGTTGTACACATTGGAGGTTGAAGAAGCTAGGTCATGTTACTTTTATCACATTCTTCCATCACGAGGTAATCAATTATAGATTTTCAATACGTAAATACTCCTTTAGATGCTTAACGTAAAAAATTATGAAAATGTATCTTTGAATTGCATTCAGATTGACTATTTTAATGTGTTAGATCCGACATCTGAGGATGAGCATGAGATGTATATGCAGTCCATTTACACTTCATTTGTACATATAGTGTAATACCCAAGATTTCCGTTTCCGGCTACTTTGAATTATTTATCGGTTGTGCCGGTTATTTTTGTTGCGTTGATGATTATTTGAAATTTTTCCCTATGTTGTGTACGGTATGATGTACCGTGTTGTCTTGAGTTTCGGAACTGTCCTGTGTAGTAGGTATAGCGCACGCTAAGTATTGTAGTTAGCGCGCGCTAATACTTGGTGATAGCGCACACTCATATTCGTGATTAGCGCATGCTACCTGGATGGGCCACGGCAGTCCAGAAGCTACTGCTTTCGACTGGGGAGTTTGGCAGCACACGCTATGCAGCTTTATAGCGCGCGCTAGGTTCAGCAGTTAGCCATGCTACTGGACTGGGACTGTAGGTCCCGATAGAGCACACTAACCCTTGAAGTTAGCGCACGCTGACTGTACTATTGTACAGAATGTCGCTTCGATAGCGCACGCTAATACATGGCGATTAGCGCACGCTAAGCTGTCCAGTATATAAACTGGGCAGCAAGCATGTTTCCTCATTTTACCTTCTTTCCTCCTCTCTCCGCGGGTGTGAATCAAGGGCGACTATGGTTCGTGACCTTGGCCCATTTTATTCGATTCAAAGGTGTTTTGGAGCATCCTAAGTGATTATAACATCATATAATCTATTGTTCTTCGTCGGATCGAGGTATTTTTCTTGATTTCCCTAGAGTTGACTTTTTGGAGATTTGTTCTTGATTTCGTATTCAATCCGATTTTGGTGAATCGATTGGTGTCAAAGGATGTTGTTAAACATGTTCTATGGATTGTATATCCATATCTTCGATTGGTTCGGCCCAATCGATGATTTTAGTGTTCTTGAGGAACCATGAACATTTAATGTTCGATTAAATGTTCATATTAGTTTTTCTTCGTTGGTTGAGGCGATTTCCGCCGTTTTTGGTTTAGTCCTCGTAGTAATTATGTTATCGTTGTTGTTAGCAAGGATTTTAGGTGTTCAGGGATATCCGACCTAGCCGGGATCGTAGGAGTAAGTGGGTGTCGATTATCGAGGTAAGTATCTTGCCCATACCTTTCGTATTTTGTAGATGTGATAATTGATAATGGACTATGTGTGTTACTTGAGTAGTCATGGCGAATTTTCAAAAAGGATTGATATAATCCCTTTAATGACTTTCTTTCAAAAATGCTAAAGTACTTTATGAACGAATGAGTTCTACGGTATGTGCATTATGGATGCGAATTGATATATATTGCCTTCGTAATATGTGATTATGAAAGCCTTTTTCTCTTGTTAAGACTTGTATGTCCAAATGAGTATTCATGTGATGAGTGCGAATTGTTGTGTTTGTAATGTTTATTGACCCCTTGGTGAAAGGTGGTATTATTCAGTATTGTTCGAGAGGTATATCTCCTCGTAGTATGTGATCATTTGTAAGTGATGTTCTACCAGGTAGGGTTCGTTGAGACCTCCGGGATCCGTCCTTGTTAGTATGGGTCGAGTTTTACCATAGGGTTATCCAAACCGAGTATGTCTCAAGGAGGCTCCGAGGTTCGTGCTTGCTAGCACGATGCCAGGATAACTTATGAGCGTATGTTTGGATATGTTGCATATTCATCATGGGTTATCCAAAACGGGTACGTCGTCGCGAGGCTTCGAGTTTCGTGCTTGCTAACACGATGCCAGGATAACTATGAGTGTATATTATATGTCCATTATGGAATTCTAATGATTGAGTTGTTTGTTTGACCGTGATCATGATGATGTGTGTTAACCACTCAGGGATGGGACTTCGAGTCCTCGGAGGGATCATAGCTTAGAGTGCGAATCCACGGTTAATCATGAGGTATAGATATTCCGTTTGCTTACCATTGGTTTATTCACTCGGGTATGCACGAGGAAGCTCCGAGGTTCATACTTGTTAGCATGAGGCGAGAATAACCTTTGGGTGTATGAATGATATGGATGTTTGGGTCGTGGACCCCGTAATTTATTGTCGGATTATTACTTTGGCAAAACAAACCTTGGGGTTGTGAACCTAAAGAGGAATTTTTTGTAAAGATGAGGATTCCGAAATCCTAAATGTATTTTTTTGAAAAATCTCGATATTTTTAAAATGCTTTACAAGTTGTTTACTTGTTTTATTACTGTCTTTCAAGGTTTTGGACTATCTCTTTCAAAGGAAACATCTCGGGTAGACTTTCGCTGTGTTTTGACTCGGTGATTATTTAAATTACTATATTCTTGGAATATGATGTGTATGGCTCGTAATTGCACTTTATACTTGTACTAGCAAAATAGTAAAATTTTTCTAAGCCCCAAGTAATCAGGGGGTGGATGTATGTATTGCATTCAGGTACCTGCAGATTATTGGGGAGCAAAACCACGAGATCGGTACGAATAATGATGGAAGACAAATGATACTAATCACATGATGAAACGACCCGCACTAACTACCTAACTTACACTATCTTATATCATATTAGTATTTATAAATTACGGTGAAATTTCGACAGAGTTTCCCCTAAACTAGTACCTATCCCAAACCTGTGACATAAAACCAACACAAGTATCATACAGAGACATCTAGTCTCAATCCGAATCAAACTCCTGACATCAATATCCCCATAGCTATAACTACAAGAGATTAGTAAACAACAAAACTTTGAGCTTCCCAAATCACTCATTTATTTTACATTACGATATTTAAACAACCTCATAGGTTAAACAAACATACTAAGTGAACTTAAAGTACCCATCACACCATCAATGACACTCGAACATATGAGTACATTACTACAATACATATTTATAAAACAAGGTTCAGAAATAAGAACTAAAACATGTTAAGCCCATGGTTAAGCCCGATAGGTCGTCATCCATGTACGTCGACCCTCAGCAACAGTGGAACTCCAACCCATCCAGCGAGGGAACATACTCAAGCATCAGAATTACCTACAATGCATAAACTACGTGAGCTAAAGCCCAATAAGTAGAAATCATACATGTTATGTATCATGCCTGATGCAACATATGACATATGATTATCAATGAGAATCTCTCAAAATTATTTTCTTATCCTTGGGCCCGTTGAACCACGTACTAAGCACCAGAATGAACTCAATATCATATCATATCATGAGGCATGCATCTACCATGCCAGATATATAAGGCATGCATCTGCCACACCAAATATATCATGAGAACATGCATATACCACGTCTCACACATGATATAAGCACGCATCTACCGTGCTAAACATATCGTAAAAGCATGCATCTACCATGCCTCAGTGCTCTAGCAGCGGCCAACAAAACATTTTTCTTTTCTTTCTTTCCATGATCGTACCATGCATGCAGACACTAGTGAGTATCCTGTTATGCATGCATGTGGAGATGCTAATGGATGTCATGATCATGTAAGGTGCAACCAAACACTTTAAGCATAATACAGATCAATCATCCAATACAATACACTCTCAAAATATCATCAAGTTTACAAGCAATACTATGTTTATGCATTGTAGTTGCAGATGGATTTCTACTTACCTTGATCGGGTAATACCCTTACGTTTATACCAATAGGGGTGGTTGTGATGATATATCTTCAGAACCTGTTTCAAGGAATGTGTTTAAAGGATTTACATACCACATACAAGGTTTAACTCTCTTCATATTGAAAGGGTTTACCACTTCCTATGTAGACGCATAATCGGTGTTCTATGTATTTTATGTCTATTTATAGACGTATACCAGCCTATTAACCAATCAATTTTGGACTTATAATTCACTAATGAATCTATTAGTCTCTGTTTATAAAGTTCATTCAACTCTCACAACTTAAAATTCCAAGGTTTTATAACAAACTCTTGATTAAGAGAGTTTATCAAAATCTTGTCATAATCAGATTTTGTTTTGCTTATAACCACTAGAATATAAGTTGGATTTGCACCAATTTTTGACATAATATTTCTAAGATACTTAAGAACAGGTATACTTAACCTCCTGACCCTGAAACATAAGTATCAAGTAACATATACCATTAATTCCAAAAGGTGGCAGAATTGATTCCTTTATTGCCTTAGTGACTTTTAAGCCTTATAAATCCATATTAAACACAAGGGTAAGCCATGGTTGAATTTTTAACATCATTATAACATGTATAAGAACATATACAAGCTCTAACACCTTCGAAATATCCAAGAAACATATCAAGAACAAGGAAAAAACAAAGGAAACTCACCTTGATTGTCAAAGGAATTGAGGTGTTGATGTTTTGATGATTTCTTCTTGAAGTTTTGGTGAATTTTCGAAGTGGGGAGCTTCTTGTTCATGTACAGACTGTAAATGAGGGTTGAGGGTCGGATTTATCCATCAACCAAGTGTGTTAAGTCGGTTATGAAGGTGAAATGTCCAAAATACCCTCGAATGACTACTAGAGACTAGGTTTGAAATAATTGATCGATTCAAGTAGTTATGATCCGGTTCTTGGAGTGTTTGAACCGGTTCCAAGTAGATATTGACCTCATTTAGGGTATGGATGGGTTTAAATGGTTTGGTGGAAGTTTAGGGTGTATTTTTATTGCTTAAACTCGATTACTCATGCGAGCAATGTTGAAAATGCTATTGAAGGAGTTTATTGTCAAACTTTCTAAAACTTCACAAATGCGACACTGTAGGTAAGAATGGAAGGAATTATTTATAAAGAAATATAATTAATATGATAAACTAAAAGATAAGTTCAATGCCTACCGCAGTTGGAACTAATGAGGTATAGACAGATCACAGTATTTTACAAACGTTATCAGATACAATCATAAATTGTATCCTATTAGGTATTGACAAGAATCAAAGGCACTTGACACGTGTTAGTTTATCTAATGATGGTTATCCACTTGAATCGTCAATTTAAAGTGACCCACTACACGCGCCGACTCAAATCTCGAGATAAGCTAGTTAACCTCCGATAGACACGTTAGTGACACCTTTATTACTTCTAGGCTTACCACCTGTACTCAGAGTTTTATAGGATCTTTACATATATTTTATTTTCGTATTAGAAATAATATGAATAACGTAACTTAGTTCCGTAACATATACCACGATAGTGTTTTAGACTTTAGTTCAAATGTTTAGCACATTTCTATGTAGTGAAATTAACTATAAGATCAAATGAACCATGAAACATCAAGTAATCCAAATAACATATAATTAACAAGTTCAGCATGAATCATATTGACCAAGTGAGTAGTGTTAGGCTTGGGTATAACATCCTCCCCTCCTTATAAAAATTTCGTCCCCGAAATTTAACTTACCTGAAAAGATCAGGGTATTTAGCCTTCATTTCATCTTCTCTCTCCCAAGTGCCTTCTTCTACAAGATGATTTCTCCACAACACTTTGACTAGTGGCACCTCTTTATTTCTGAGTTTCTTTACTTCTCTTAGTAAGATTTGTACCGGTATCTCCTTGTAACTCAAATCTGCCTCCATCTCAACTGGTTCATTCTTGAGAATGTGGGATGGATTCGCAATGTATTTTCTTAGTAGAGAAACGTGAAATAGATTGTGTTTCTGAGACATTGATGCTGGCAACTCTAGTCGATAAGCCACTTCACCAACCCGCTCAGTAATAGGAAATGGCCCAATGTATCTTGGACTCAGTTTTTCTTTCTTACCAAATCTCATTATTCCCTTCATTGGAGAAACTTTCAGGAATACTCGATCACCCACGGAAAATTCCAGTGCTCTCCTTCTGGTATCTGCATAACTCTTTTGTCTGCTTTGAGCTGTTCTCATTCTTTCTCTAATTAGTGAAACTACTTTTGTCATTTCTTGAATCATATCAGGACCTAAAACTCTTCCTTCACCAACCTCATCCCAATGTACTGGTGATCGACACTTCCGGCCATACAAGGCTTCATAAGGAGCCATTCCAATTGTACTCTAATAACTGTTATTGTAGGAGAATTCAATTAGGGGTAAATGTTTGTTCCACTGGCCTTGAAAGTCCATAATACAGGATCTGAGCATATCTTCAAGAGTTTGTATAGTTCTTTGTGACTGCCCATCCGAATGTGGATGATAAGCAGTGCTGAAAGACAAGTGGGTACCCAATGCTCTATGCAGGCTCTTCTAAAAAGCTGATACAAATCGTGAATCTCTGTCCGATACAATAGATAATGGAACCCCATGTAGCCTCACTATTTCCTGTATATAGAGTTGAGCATAATGATCGATGGAGTATGTCGTACAAACTGGATGAAAGTGAGCAGATTTTGTCAATCTATCAACTAGTACCCAGATAGAGTTGTGTCCTTTAACCATTCTTGGTAAACCTATCACAAAATCCATCGTAATGTCCTCCCACTTCCATTCTGGAACAAATAAAGGTTTCAAGGTTCCTGCTGGTCTTTGATGCTCGGCTTTTACCTGTTGACATGTTAGGCATTGCTCCACATATTGTGCAATATCTTCTTTCATACCTGGCCACCAATAGTGTAGTTTCAAGTCTATGTACATTTTGGTTGCTCCTGGATGTACTGAATATGGTGTTGAGTGCGCCTCTAATAATATTTCTTTGCGAACATCTTCAAAATTAGGCACACATAAATGATTTCTAAATCGAATAATACCATCTTCTGACAATTGGAAGTCTGACGAGGTTCCTAATTTAAGTTCTTCTTTATTTTCTCTAACTCTTGATCCTCTTTCTCGCCTTGCTGAATTCTATCTATTAAAGTAGGTCGAAGGGTTAGTGCTGACAATTTTGCTTCTAGCCATCCATGTTGGATAATTTCTACATCCATATTCATCAAATCATGTAATTCTGGCTTCTGGATCAAGGTCATGGCCGCAATGGATTGTGCTGATTTTTTGCTTAGAGCATCTGCTACTACATTAGCTTTACCAGGGTGGTAATTGATGACACAATCCTAGTCTTTAACAAGTTCTAACCATCTCCGCTGTCTCATATTTAATTCTTTCTGAGTGAAGAAATATTTCAGGCTCTTGTGATCAGTATAAATTTCACAACGTTCTCCATATAGGTAATGCCTCCATATTTTAAGTGCAAACACCACTGCAGCAAGTTCCAAATCATGTGTCGGGTAGTTCTTTTCATACTCCTTCAGTTGTCTAGATGCATATGATATTACTTTACCATTCTGCATCAATACACAACCCAGACCATTCTTTGAAGCATCACTGTAGACTTTAAAACCTGCAGTTCCCATTGGAATGGTCAAGATCGGTGCCGATGTCAACCGCCTCTTCAGTTCTTGAAAGCTTTGCTCGCATGATTCTCTCCACTTGAAGAAAACATTCTTTCTAGTCAATTGTGTTAATGGAGAGGCAATCTTGGAGAATCCCTCTACAAATCGACGGTAATATCCAGCTAGACCAAGAAAGCTGCGTATACATAGAATTTGTGGGTGCGCCATTATTGATTGCTTCAACTTTGCTTGGGTCTCAAATCCTGCTCCGGATATAACATGCCCCAAGAATACCACTCGGTCTAACCAATTCACACTTTTTAAACTTAGCATATAAGCTCATTTACATTTTAAGACTTCTAAAACTTTCCTTAGATGCACTGTATGGTCTTCTTTGGTCTTCGAATATATGAGAATTTCATCAATAAACACGATAACAAACTTATCCAGGAAGTCTTTAAACACTCTATTCATTAAATCCATAAATGCTGCTGGGGCATTTGTTAGGCCAAACAACATCACCAAAAACTCATAGTGTCCGTACCTCGTACTGAATGCCGTTTTTGGGATGTCCTCTTCCTTTATCTTCAATTGATGGTACACTGATCGCAGATCAATTTTGGAAAAGATAGACGCGCCTTGAAGTTGATCAAACAAGTAATCAATTCGAGGTAAAGGATACTTGTTCTTGATCGTAACTTTGTTGAGATCTCGATAGTCTATACACATCCTCAAGGAACCATCCTTCTTATGAACAAACAATATTAGCGCTCCTCATGGTGAATAACTAGGCCTAATGAGGCCTTTATCTAACAACTCTTGCAACTGGGTCTTTAATTCCTTTAATTCGGCTGGTGCCATTCTGTATGATGACTTTGATATTGGTGCCGTTCCCAGCTGTAAGTTAATCACAAACTCTATTTCACGATCTGGTGACAGTCCCGGTAGACTATCAGGAAACACTTCAGGGTATTGTTTCACCACCGGTACTTCATTGACGTTCGAGAAATCTTGCTTTTCAATGCTCATTACACTAACTACATAGCCTTCACAACCACTGTTTAATAGACGTGCCTTCATTACTGAGATTACTGACGTTGATGCGGTTATGTGAACCGTTAATTACGACTGTAAGTTTCGTTTGTTGCAATTGTAATTTTTTCGTGTTCATGTACCCGGAGTGGATATTTATAGTGTTACTATTTATTGCCTTATGTTGATATGTTGTGCCGAGATTGGCACTTTTGGTATATTATTTTGCGATGTTGTGTTTCATCGTGTTGAGTGGGTATTTGCTCAGTATGCCAAGGGGCAGAGGTCGCGGTCGTGGCCGCGTTACAGATGGTCGTGGAGATCAGATGCGGAACCAAGAGAATATTGTCGGGAATGGCATTGGCATTGATGTTGCTTCTATATTGCAACAAGTAGCGACATAGATGACTCAGTTGACCCAGACTGTGCAACATAACACAAGTGTGAACCAGAATGTCGGCACAAACCAATGGCTTTAGGAAGTGGTTCGTATGAACCCCCTCGTTTTGCAGGTGCCGCGGATGCCTTGGACTAGGATGGTTGGCTTTTACAGTTGGGAAAAATATTCGTGGCAGTTGATTGTCCCGAAGAACGGAAAGTGCCTATCGCTCAATACCTTCTTGATAGAGATGCCGCTAACTGGTGGGAGGCTGTTAAGCCTCGTGATCGTGTTGTCACGTGGACGGAATTCCATGAATTAATGAAAGTCGAGTTTTGTCTGGAACCGATCAGAGAGCAGAGAATTCGTGATTTTTATTTGGCAAAACCGCAAGATGTACTGGCGTCTCAAGCTATCGTCGATTATAGAAATCAACTCAACTATGTGCGGGAACAGGTGAGAAAAGAGGAAGATAATATCTGTCATTTTGATATGCGGATGAAGTCGGAGATTCACCGGTGTATGGCGGGACTCACCTGCACTACGTTGAGAGAGTATCAGAATCGAGCATTAGCCTATGAACTAGCCTCATCATCGACTGATCATATGCCCGAGTCGAAGAAGCAGAGGACGTTTGATGATATTTCTATCAGTTCAGGAGTTGGAGTTTTTAAACTACAACACCCTAGCCTTTCTGCCGTGAAGCTCCATCGCTCGATGAGTGGAACTGAGAGTTCGAAGTCATCAGCATTGACTCCTGGTAAGGCCAGAAGGTGTTTCAACTATAATGTGTCGGGTCATGTTCGCGCACATTGTCCTTTCCCGCCAGTAATGTGTTACAAGTGCGGACTTGAGGGGCACAGAATCCAGTTTTGTGAGATGGTTGCTGAGTCTTCCAAGATGCGGGTATCAGCACCGATATCAGGATCGACTTTGAGGTATCCTTGACAGATGCTATATGTCCGTTACTGCTATGTTGTTGCCTTGTTTTGTGTTTTAAGTTTCAGGACGAAACTTCTTTTAAGGAGGGTAGAATGTAATACCCAAGATTTCTGTTTCCGGCTACTTTGAATTATTTATCGGTTGTGCCGGTTATTTTTGTTGCGTTGATGATTATTTGGAATTTTTCCCTATGTTGTGTATGGTATGATGTACCGTGTTGTGTTGAGTTTCCAGAACCGTCCTACATGCCTGTGTAGTAGGCATCGCGCACGCTAAGTATTGTAGTTAGCGCGCGCTAATACTTGGTGATAGCGCACGCTCATATTCGTGATTAGCGCACGCTACCTGGATGGGCAGAGGCAGTCCAAAAGCTACTGCTTTCGACTGGGGAGTTTGGCAGCGCACGCTATGCAGCTTTATAGCGCATGCTAGGTTCAGTAGTTAGTGCATGCTACGAAGAGAGTAGCGCACAGTAACTGGTAGTTTGGGGCAGTCCAGAAGCTACTGGACTGGGACTACAGGTCCCGATAGCGCACTCTAACCCTTGAAGTTAGTGTATGCTAATTGTACTGTTGGATAGAACATCACTTTGATAGCACATGCTAATACATGGCGACTAGCGACGCTAAGCTGTCCAGTATATAAACTGGACAGCAGGCATGTTTCCTCATTTTTACCTTCTTTCCTCCTCTCTCCACGGGTGTGAGTCAAGGGAGACTAGGGTTCGTGACCTTGGCTGATTTTATTCGATTCAAAGGTGTTTTGGAGCATTCTAGGTGATTATAACATCATCTAATCCACTATTCTTCGTCGGATCGAGGTATTTTTCTTTATTTCCCTAGCGTTGACTTTTTGGAGATTTGTTCTTGATTTCGTTTTCAATCCGATTTTGGTGAATCGACTGGTGTTAAAGAATGTTGTTAAGCATGTTCTATATATTGTATATCCATATCTTCAATTCGTTCGGCCCGGTCGATGATTTTAGTGTTCTTGAGGAACCATGAACATTTAATGTTCGATTAAATATTCATATGTGTTTTCCTTAGTTGGTTTGAGGCGATTTCCTCCATTTTTGGTTTAGTCCTCATAGTAATTATGTTATCGTTGTTGTTCGCGAGGACTGTAGGTGTTAGGGGCTATCCGACCGATCCGAGAGCGTATGAGTAAGCGGGTGTCGATTATCGAGGCAAGTATCTTGCCCATACCTTTCATATTTTTTAGATGTGATAATTGATAATGGACTATGTGTGTTGTTTGAGTAGTCATGAATGTTCAAAAAGGATTGACATAATCCCTTTAATGACTTTCTTTCAAAAACGCTCAAGTACTTTACGAACGAATGAGTTCTACAGGTATGTGCATTATGGATGCGAATTGATATATATTGCCTTCGTACTATGTGAATATGAAAGCCCTTATCCCTTGTTAATGGTTGTATGTCTGAATGAGTATTCGTTTGATGAGTGCGAATTATTGTGTTTGCAATGTTTATTGACTCCTTGGTGAAAGGTGGTATTATTCGGTATTGTTCGAGAGGTATATCTCCTCGTAGTATGTGATCATTCATAAGTGATGTTCTACCGGGTAGGGTTCGTTGAGACCTCCGGGATCCGTCCTTGTTAGTACGGGTCGAGTTTTACCATAGGTTTATCCAAATCGGGTATGTCTCGAGGAGGCTCCGAGGTTCGTGCTTGCTAGCACGATGTCAGGATAACTTATGGGCGTATGTTTGGATATGTTGCATACTCGTCATGGGTTATCCAAAATGGGTACGTCGTCGCGAGGCTCTGAGGTTCGTGCTTGCTAGCACGATGCTAGGATAACTATGAGTGTATGTTATATGTCCGTTGTGGAATTCTAATGATTGAGTTGTTTCTTTGACGGTGGTCATGATGATGTGTGATAACCACTCAGGTATGGGAGTTCGAGTCCTCTGAGGGATCGTAGCTTATAGTGCGAATCCATGGTTAATCATGAGGTATGGATATTCCGTTTGCTTACCATTAGTTTATTCACTCGGGTATGCACGAGGAAGCTCCGAGGTTCATGCTTGTTAGCATGGGACTAGAATAACCTCTGGGCGTATGACTGATATGGATGTTTGGGTCGTGGACCCCGTAATTTATTGTCGGATCATTAATTTGACAAAACAAACCTTTGGGTTGTGACCCTAAAGATGAATTTTGTAAAGATGAGGATTCCTAAATCCTAAATGTATTTTTATGAA
Organism: Orobanche coerulescens; assembly: GCA_033398695.1. Classification (NCBI taxonomy): domain Eukaryota; kingdom Viridiplantae; phylum Streptophyta; class Magnoliopsida; order Lamiales; family Orobanchaceae; genus Orobanche; species Orobanche coerulescens. The sequence continues at coordinate 68,307,246 of CM065818.1, read as the reverse complement.
AACTCTCGAGATCTTTAAAACGCTTTACAAGTTGTTTACTTGTTTTATTACTGCCTTTCAAGGTTTTGGACTATCTCTTTCAAAGGAAACATCTCGGTAGACTTTCGTTGTATTTTGACTAAGTGATTATTTAAATTATTATATTCTTGGGATATGATGTGTATGGCTTGTAATTGCACTTTATACTCGTACTATCAAAATAGTGGAATTTTGCTAACCCCCGAGTAATCGGGGGGTGGGTGTCTGTATTGCATTCATGTACGTGCAGATTCTTGGGGAGCAAAACCACGGGATCGGTACGAAGGATGATGGAAGACAAATGATACTAATCACATGAGGGCCAGTATTGGGTATTCGACATGGTCGAATTATACTATTCTTTCCACTGTATTGTTCTCCCATCTTATGGGAGTGTTGTTGTATTTGGACCCCTGTGCGGGTATGAGTTTCTTGACAGAGTTTTATTTGATGTTTACGTTGTATGTATTGATGAAAGACCAAATCGGTCTACTGTTTCATTTGTTTAGCCATGTTGGCATTAGTTATGATGTCTTGTGTTGGTATCTAGCCTAGTAGATTCTTTTAAGAGGGTCAGTGGCGCTGTAATATTCCCAAACGGGTTGGGGGTGTTACATATAGGATCCAAATTGTGCTTTTATAATACACCCCATTCACATGATATATCTTGTTAGAGTTGTATACTGCAAAACATGCTTTATGCTTGTATTGCCTTATTTTCCTGTAACTACCTATGAGAATATTAATTACATTTAATAACATATTTTGCATATTTATCCACGTTATGGTTAACAACAACAACAACAACATCTAAGCCTTAGTCCCAAAATAATTTGGGATCGGCTAACATGAATCAAACTTTGAAACCGTCAATAATCGTTACATAAATAACATAAAAGGAAAAGAGAGGGAAAAAGTAGAGAAAAAAGCAAATAAAAAAAATAGAATGAATGTTGAAAAAAATAAAGAAAAAAAATAATATAATAGTTCACAACCTATATAATTATTAGACAAATTATATGAAAGTCATAGTGTATGCTTGAGATTAGTTGGTCTTGACTATTAGCATGCATTAGCGTATTTGCATACGTTGAACTGGATCGAAGTGAGATTGTGTCTTCTGTACTTACTGTAAGAAGAACGTAAATCTCGGAGAATTATTATTTCTTAATTCTAAGTATATAATATTCAATTGTGTATTTATAATATTTATTGCTTTGATTAACCATGGGTGAGAGTCAAAGTGATCGACTCCATAAGCCTCGTATCTTGGGCAATAATAATATTTATATAACAATTATTATTACTAAAAATCGTGTCCCGACTCGTGCAGGTTGATGATGTCCCCCTGTGGAGCTCGATAATGATTATTATATTAAACTTCGTCTGTGGATTTAATTTCGATATAATAATAAGGTTCGAGTGGTATTACTATTGGATAAAATATTAATTAATCAAAGATGTCAGTAGCTTAAATTAATTAATGGACATTCGATATCTTAAACATGGGAAATAATATATTTAAATAAGCAGTCCTGTTTCGTAAATTGAGATTTGGATTGGAAGTGCAATACTAATTCTCCTTAAGATCCCTAGAGTAGTCCAAAACATATAAATAGGACATCTAAAGGGGATTTCGGCCGTGACATTATTGAGAGAGTTGGGAGATCGATTTTTTCTTCTTGCGTTTAATTGTGGATCTTGACTTGTGTCTTTGATTCCACAATTTAGATAACACATCAATTTTTTAAGAGTGTTCACGTAATACCACAAAAACAAGAAAAATCGAGTGACTCCCAAGAACAAATAATCCGTTGTCCGAGCAAGATTCTGTAACTCGTTGCCCACACAACGTCTGGATTAAGGCGGGATCATACTGAAGAAGATTTTGAGGAAGAGATCAAGAAAGCTACCACTACGCTTCAAAAGGTAAATATCCTATGATCTTTGATCTAGATTAAGATATTGAATTTACCAACATATTTATTTAATAAATAATAGATAATATTTAAATTGCTTATTAATCTTAGTAGTTAATTAATTAGCATGTCTAAATAGGTTTTGTGCTCGTGGATGCGTAAAACGCCTTTATCAAACTTTTCACCAACTTCCATTCTGCAATTATTGGTTTGGCCCGATTTGGAGGCATGTATTGTTTATTCCCGTGAGAAAATCCGTGGGTAGATCTAGGATCTTATTTTATTTTTTGTGTAATCTTGCTGTAAATTCGATGTATTTTATTTTGTGTAAAATTGTAATCGAATTTGAAGAAGAAAATATCACGAAGAAGTAGAGCAGAACGGGGACACCGAGACTACTAGGCGATCGCGGTGAGCAAAGAAGACGCAGCGCCGCGAGCAAAGACACGGCCGGCCAGCACTGGTCATTGCCGAGGGCGTGGATGACTGCTCGGGCCGGATCTCCGATACGGTTCGGGTCATACAGTTTTTGTCCGGTCCATTTCGCCGCCGTTCGTTGCGTCCGCTGGAGAGTCGGGATTTAAAATTGAATTTTTATGTAATTAATTTTGCATAAAAGTGAAACATTAATTTTGGAAATCCACGGCCCGGCCGGGGAAGACTGACGAGATGCTTGATCCAGTGGAAGATATCGAGTCAAAGGTTTTCTCGGATTTAATTCAAGGAAGAAGACCATGATAATTGGATAATTTAATTATCCATGCGTTTATTTTGGTTTTTACTGTTTTGATGTATAGCATGTATGAATGTATGCGTGATATGTTGATATGTTTCTTGCATGTTAGGACGAGAAAATTAAAAACCTTAAGGCTAAAATAACTAAGTGATTAAATTGATTTATTTCTTTAAAAATTAAATCAAATTGGCCTTCATAATTAATTTAAATTGTGAAGTAACTAGCATGGGCGTTGACATTAGGCTCTTCCTCCATGTTGGGTGTGCTAATTATCGGTTCACTAGTTTTAAATTTTAAATGGTAACAAAAGACAAGTATTATTTTTTATGATAGGACCTCTCCATCTGTAGGACTTATTTAAAAGATAATATTTTAAGGTTGTTAAATTATGGTGTTCACTTAGGTATATTAATTAATAAGCTCCCCATCGGAATTTATGTTAATTAATACATGGCCAAGAGGAACCAACTATTAATTTTACTTGCCATAACGTAAACTAACTAGATAATAAAATTAAAGACGTAAAACTCTACTTGAAAAATATATGTGTAAACGTCCACATGATCGTGGCTTGTATATGCGGATTTTTCGAGGTGTTGGTTGCTAGCATATATTTTGTGTTTTTGAGATTTTTCAATATATTTTGCTATGCATTATGTGATAAATGTTTTAATTTTATCTCAGATGTCTTTCAATTCACTTGCTGAAATTATCAAAGAAAACAAACTAAAGGGCACTAAGTTTGCTTATTGGAAACGTAATCTTAATATTGTCCTGACTGCTGAGGAATACAAGTTTGTTCTAACTGAGGAATGCCCAATGGAACCAGATGCAAATTCAACACCCGATGAGGTGAAAGAATACCGCAAATGGAAGAAATCTGATGAGATGGCTCCCTGTTACATCTTGGGCTCTTTAGCAAACGTATTGCAGCATCAGCATCAGAGTATGGGCATGGCCGTGGAAATAATGAAAAATCTTGGCTAGATGTTTGGTCATCAGAACCGGGCGGCTAGGCAAAATGCTATGAGGATCTTGATGACGACCCCAATGCCTAAAGGAACCCCGGTAAGGGATCATGTTCTAAAGATGATTTCTCATCTAAACAAACTTGATATCTTAAGGACTACTATCGATGTGGAAATGCAGGTCGATATCATCCTAGGCATCTTACCTAGGAGCTTTGAGCAGTTCCTCGAAAACTACAATATGAATCATAGGTAGTATACCTTGGCGGAATTGCTAACAAAACTTCAAGCTGCGGAAGGTCTCTTTAGGCAAGGGTATCAAGTTCTTGCGGCTACTGGTGTTTCGACTTTTAAATCCAAGTGGGGGAAGAAGATTGGTCCAGAAGCAAGTGGCAACTTTCAAAGTAAAGAGCAAAGCTCCTTATACTGAGGCAAATAAAAAGCCAAAGGAAAAGTGCTACAAGTGCGATCAGAAAGGATATTTCAAAGCAGAATGCCCTGCTCTTAAGAAAGGTATGTCTCGTGCACTAGTAGTCAAAACATATTTGGCAGCTTGTTCTTCCACCTCGTGGATGGTTGATTCAGGCTCCACTGATCATGTTTGCTTTGACTCGCATGATTTTCAGGTAACAAGCAGCTTAGTGTGAGCGATATCACCATCAACTGAGGCGATTATTCCAGGCTTATGGCTGTTGCAATAGGAGTCGTGCAGTTGAAGATTAATAATAAAATATTAGTCCTTAATAATGTATTATTAGTACCAAAATTTAAAATGAATTTAATTTTTGGTCTCTAAATTAAGTTGTGATGGTTATTCAGTTTCTTTTGATGGTGATGCTATTATTAGATGAAACAGTGAATATATTTGCAATGGTATTTATAGTGATTGACTATATGTCATTAATACTGCACAAACTCCCATGTATAAACATAAATCGCTTAACTCTTTATCTAAACCTAAAAAGATAAAAGAACCTTCGAGCATAAACCAAACATATTTGTGGCATTTACGATTAGGTCATGTAAACCTTAGAAGAATTCAAAGATTGGTAGATGATTGCCCATTGGATGACCTCCAAGTTGAGTTATTTTCAATTTGTGAATCGTGTTTGGAAGGTAAGATGATCATAAGAGTTTTTAAACCAAGGGGAACCATGCTCAGAATGTGTTGGAATTGGTTCATACGGAATTGATACATCTATTTGATGCGACGTAAGTCTGAAGCTTTTGACAAGTTGAGAGACTTCAAGGATGAAACGTAGAAGCGTCATGGGAAGAGTATCAAGTCGCTACGATCTGATCATGGTGGCGAATACCTTAGTGGAGAGTTTTTGGATTTCTTGGTGAATGAGAAGATTTCGTCCCACCTCACTGTGATCTGAGCGGTACGAGTGTTTGTCGGATATCTTAAGGGAACGAAGGGTGGCTTGTTCTATAGTCCCCAGGATCAGAAGATCATTGTTAGCACTAGTGCCCGATTCCTGAAGAGGATTATATGATTAGTAACAAGCCCATGAGTGAAATAATTCTGGAAGAATTGAGGGGTGAGACTCCGTCTATACCAATCGTACAAGCGCCAACTAACACTGCACCATGTATCGATTTTGAGACTTTTACACCAACTTTAGGATTTGCCTTGTCGTAGTGGGAGGGTTGTTCGTCAACTGGAACAATTCATAGGCGTGGGATAGTCTTCGGACTCAATCCCATGCGAAGATGAATAAGATCCCTTTACTTATAAGGAGGCAATCCAAGATAAAGATGCTGACTCCTAGCAAGTCGCAATAGAATCATAAATAGGATCTATATATTCCAATCAAGTGTGGGATCTAGTAGAACTACCTGATGGGGTACAAGCCATTCAGAGTAAGTGGGTCCATATACGAAAGAAAGGAGGTGACAGGAAGGTTGAAACCTTCAAAGTGAGGCTTGTAGCGAAAGGTTACACTCATAAAGAGGGTATTGATTATGACTAAACCTTTTCGCCGGTAGCCATGCTTAAGACGATCCGGATTCTTTTAGATAAAGCTGCATATTTGAATCTGGATATTTGCACATGTATGTCAAGATTGCATTCTTGAATGGAAGTCTAGACAAGGAAATCTACATGCGCCAACCAGAGGGATTCATTGCTGAATGAGAAGATCACTTAGTGTGTAAGCTTAAGAAATCCATTTATGGACTCAAGCAAGCATCTAGATCTTGGAACACTAGACTGACGAGGTAGTCCAGTCATATGGATTCATCCAATGTCCGAGTGAGATTGTGTGAATAAGAAATGCGATGGAAATGTGTTGGTGTTTCTTGTACTGTATGTGGATGATATCCTTCTGATTGGAAACAACATGAAGAAATTATTGGACATACATATATCGATATTTGAGCAGTTCGATATGAAGGATTTGGGAGAAGCAGGACACATCCTTGGGATCAGGATCTTTCGTGATCGGAAGAAAATGATGTTGTGCTCATCTCAGGCATCCTATATCGATACAGTGCTAAAGCGGTTTAACATGGAGAATTCTAAGAAAGGTTTTCTACCTTACAGATATGGAATTAAACTATCTAAGGATACGTGTCCCAAGACACAAGAGGAGATAGATGACATGAAGCTGATCCCTTATGCGTCAGCTGTGGGAAGCCTAATGTATGTTATGCTTTGCACTAGACCAGATATCTGTCATGCCGTCGGCATGGCTGCTAGATGTCAGTCGAACCCAGGACTAGGACACTGGATTGCTGTCAAACACATAATCAAGTACTTGAGAAGGACTGAGGAGTATATGATAGTATATCAATCAGATGACCTGTGTCCAGTAGGTTATACTCACTCAGATTTTTCACCAGACAAAGAAAATTCCAAGTCTACTTCAGGTTATGTGTTTAACCTGGGAGGTGGAGCCATTAGTTGGACGAGTGTGAAGCAAAAATGCATCTCGGACTCAACCATGGAAGCCGAGTATGTGGCAGCCTCTAAGGCAGCCAAAGAGGCGGTATGGCTCAAGTACTTCCTGCAGGACTTAGATGTGATTCCCGATTGGCCAAAGGGTATTACACTTCATTGTAATAATAACGGTGCAGTCGCAAATTCGAGGGAACCACGAGACCATATAAACCACAAGTACCACATCATACGACACTTTGTAAAGTAAGGAGACGTAGTTGTATCCAGGGTTGGATCGAAAGACAATCTTGTTGATCCTTTCACGAAAGGCCTACCCTCAAAAGTTTTTGAAAGGCATGTGGAAGTAATGGGATTACGGCGTATGGCAGCATTGCTTTGAATATAAGTGGGAGATATGATCGACTATATAATAGAGTAATATACTTAAAAGCATGCTTTGAGTTTAAGTGGGATATTGTTAGGGTTGTATACTGCAAATCATACTTTATGCTTGTATAACCTTATTTCACTGTAACTACCTCTGAGGATACTATCAATGCGGAAATGCAGGTCGATATCATCCTACGCAGCTTACCTAGGAGCTTTGAGCAGTTCCTCCTAAACTACAATATGAATCGTAGGAAGTATCCATTGGTGGAATTGATGACAGAATTTCAAGCCTCGGAAGGTCTCCTTAGGCAAGGGTATCAAGTTCTTGCGGCTACTGGTGTTTCAACTTTTACACCCAAGTGTGGGAAAAAGAAGAAACAAGTGGGCCAGAAGCAAGTGGCAATCCTCAAAGTAGAGAGCAAACTTCCTCATACTAAGGCGAATAAAAAGCCAAAGGAAAAGTGCTACAAGTGCGGTCAGAAAGGACATTTCAAAGCAGACTGTGCTGCTCTTAAGAAAGGTATGTCTCGTGCACTAGTAGTCAAAACATGTTTGGCAACTTATTCTTCCACTTCATGGATAGTTGATTCAGGGTCTGCTGATCATGTTTGATTTGATTAGCATGGTTTTCAGGTAACCAAGAAGCTTAGTGCGGGCGAGATCACCATCAATTGGGGCGATTATTCCAGGCTTATGGGTGATGCAGTGGGAGTCGTGCAGTTGAAGATTAATGATAAAATATTAGTCCTTAATAATGTATTATTATTACCAGATTTTAGAATGAATTTAATTTCGATTTGTAAATTAAGTTGTGATGGTCATTCAGTTTCTTTTGATGGTGATGCTATTAGAAGAAACGGTGAATATATTTGCAATTGTATTTATAGTGATGGACTGTATGTCATTAATACCGCACAAATTCCCATGTATAAACATAAATCGCTTAACTCTTTATCTAAACCTAAAAAGAGAGAAAAACCTTTGAGCATAAACCAAACATATCTATGGCATTTACGTTTAGGTCATGTAAGCCTTAGAAGAATTTAAAGATTGGTAGATGATGTCCCATTGGATGACCTCCAAGTTGAGTCATTTCAATTTGTGAACCCTCTCTGGAAGGTAAGATGACCAAAAGGATTTTTAAAACTAAGGGAAATCGTGCTTAGAATATGTTAGAATTGGTTTATACAGACGTATGTGGTCTAATTAACGTCCAGGATAGGGGTAGTTTCGAATATTTCATCACATTTATAGATGATTATCGAGATATGGATACATTTATTTGATGTGACGTAAGTCTTAAGCCTTTGACAAGTTCAGAGACTTCAAGGCTATAACGGAGAAGCGTCATGGGAAGAATATCAAATCACTATGATCTGATCGTGGTGGCGAATAACTTAGTGGAGAGTTTTTGGATTTCTTGGCGAATGAGGGGATTTCATCCGAGATCACTGCGCCGGGAACTCCACAACCAAATGGTGTTGCTGAGAGAAGGAACAAAACTCTTTTAGAAATGGTCAGGTCAATGATGAGTTATTCGAATTTACCTATTTCGTTCTGGGGGTATGCCTTGGAACATCGGATTACATTCTAAACCTGGTGCCTTCGAAATTAGTTCCAGAAACACCCACAAAATTGTGGAGTGGGTGAAAGCCCAGTCTAGGACATGTTCGAATTTGGGGTACTCCAGCACATGTGATGAATAAGGAAGCTGATAAGTTGTCATCTCGTACAGAGGTATGAGTGTTTGTAGGATATCCTAAGGGAACGAAGGGTCGCTTGTTCTATAGTACCCAGGATCAGAAGGTCATTATTAGCACCAATGCTCGATTCTTATAAGAGGATTATATGATTAGTCACAAGCTCATGAGTGAAATGATTCTGGAAGAATTGAGGAGCGAGACTCCGTCTATACCAATCATACAAGCGCCAACTAACACTGCACCATGTATCGATTTTGAGACTTCTACACTAACTCAGAATTTGCCTCATCGTAGTGGGAGGGTTGTTCGGCAATTAGAACGATTCATAGGCGTGGGGCAGTCTTCGGACTCAATCCCAGGCAAAGATGAATCAGATCCATAGACTTACAAGGAGGCAATCTAAGATAAAGATGCTGACTCCTGGCAAGTAGCAATGGAATCAGAAATGGGGTCTATGGATTCGAATCAAGTGTGGGATCTAGTATAACTACCCAATGGAGTACAAGCCATTAGGAGTAAATTGGTCTACAAGTGAAAAAATGAGGTGACGGGAAGGTTGAAATATTCAAAGCGAGGCTTGTAGCGAAAGGTTACACTCAGAAAGAGGGTATCGATTATGATGAAATATTTTCGCTGGTAGCCATGCTTAAGTCAATCCGGATTATTTTAGCTATAGCTGTGCATTTGGATATGGAGATTTGGCAAGTGGATGTCAAAACTGCATTCGTGAATGGAAGTCTAGACAAGGAAATCTACATGCGCCAACCAGATGGATTCATTGCTGAAGAAGAAAAGCACTTAGTGTGCAAGCTTAAAGAGATTCTGTTGGGATAACAACCTTTATCTAAAATTGTTGGGATAACAATACCCGATATCGAAACAGTTAGGATAAACAATCCCTGTATCGAATAATGGTGATAAGATGTTTTGACAAATATGCCAATCCAGCATACAGTAAACAAACTGTATCGATAAGCTGATGTGTCAACCTGTATCGAAGACCTCTCGTAGATCCCGCATACAGTACAGCAAAGAAGTCTCATAAAGACTAAGTATGGAAGCTGTCTCGAATCGTTAATACAGTAATCCTTCCATACAGCTCTCAACAGGACAAAAAGGAATCTTCAGTATTCGCTAGAAGTCAAGTCTCGTTGATAAAGAAATATTTAAATACTAAAGGATAAAGTATTTAAATACTGTAAGTCAAAAAGATCTTCAAACAAGCGCAAAATCTGGATCGTGTTTTATTCAAACACATCATCCCGTTGGAATAGAATCTTGCTCAACGGATTTATCTCAACGGATATATTTTCAGAAGACTATATATATATCTCCTCAAGGTGTTGAAGATCTGTTACCAAGTTACTAAAAAGCTTACGAAGTTATTATCATATACATCAGAGCAAAACATATCTCAAAAGCTCACTGCTATTCAGATATAAGAGATATACAGTGCTTAAACCGTGAACAACACATCATCAGCTAGAAGCTCATAAAGTCAAAGTTGTTGTTCATATATTGTTCTAACCCTTGAACAAACCCATCAGCCCTGTGTGGACTGAAAATCTTTGCTACTCCGGAACTGTGTGTGAAGGAATTGCATCGAAGAAGACGAAGCTTCAGAACTGTGTGTGAAGAATCCAGTCAAGTGTTAGCTCAAACCAATCTGTGTGAACGGTTGAAGATAAGATCTTCATATCAATCTGTGTGAACGATATATTGATTAAGTGTTGTTATAATTATGTAGTTGTGTACGTAGTAATTATAATAAACTTTTTACTCCTGTGTGAGGACTAGTGGACGTAGAGGGGTTTACCTCAAACCACGTTAAATACTGTGTTATTTACCTTCTGCCTTACTTGTTTTATTAAACTGTGATTATTTAAGTATACACTGCACATCGAGTTGCTGTATCCACAACAACTTACTATTTAAGACTTCCGCTACACACTCAGATTTAAAACAGTACAGCTTGTTGTTTAAAACACTTTCCAAGCTGTATCCAGTATACTTAGTGGCCAACAAGTGGTATCGGGGCGGTTGATTCTAAAAAGAATCAATCGTATTTTTAACCGAATCAGATCCAAAATCATTTACTTTTTAAAACAGTCTTTTTCATTCCTTTATTCTCACATGGATACATCTATGATCAACAAAGTACCCATGTTCTCTATTAACGAATTTGATGATTGGAGAATCACGATGGAGGCTTATCTTGCAGCAATGCACGAAGAAATGATTTTTGTTATACAGGATGGCCCCATTATGATCATGAAGGTAAATACGACCGCAATGATTGAAGGCCAAGCCCATGCTGAGATGCTCGAGAAGGAGCGCGAACAATGGACCACAGATGAAAGAAAGCGCGCCAATCTCGACAATGTGGCTAAGAACGCGTTGTTTGTCACTCTTGACAAAGGCACATTCTCAAAGGTAAAGAGCTGTAAAACAGCCAAGGAAATCTGGGATAAACTCAAGTTGATTTGTGAGGGAACTGAGCTCTCAAAAGAAAACAAAATTTCAAAACTGACTCAGCAATTTGAATCTTTTGAAATGAAACCAACTGAGACACTTGAGAAACTTGACCTCAGATTCACTAGTATTGTTGGTGAACTTGAAGCTTTGGGCAAAATTTATACCCAAAAGGAGAAGAATTTAAAAATTTTCAGATCTCTCCCTGCCCGATGGGACATTAAGACCATAGCTATGTGTGTGTCATGTAATTTAAATGAAATATCTACTTTTGATCTCTTCTCTGACCTCAAAGCTTTTGAGTATGATATTGACAGAAGAGAGAAAGCTGAAGAATCTCCTTCAAAGGTTACAGCACTAGCCGCTGTATCGAACCATCGACACAGCATGCCCAGCTCATCGAAGCCTAGTCACAAGAATGCTGACAGTAACGACGACATCCTGTCTCAAGATGAAATGGCGCTTCTCATGCACAAATTCATAAAGTTCATCAAGCATTCGGGAAAAACTCCCTACAGGCCCAAACCTGTCCACAAGATAAGTACCGAAACTTCATCCGGTGATGCTAACCTGTGATATAATTGCAGGAAACCGGGATATTATGCAAATAAATGTCCTCATCCCAAAGTTCAAAGGTTGTCGGAGGCCGAGCAACAAGAGAGAGATGAACGAAGACGAGCTTGGAAAAACAAGCTCAAAGCCCTGAATGGAGAATCAGAAGCCTCCCCCACACCATCCAAATCTGAAGAATGTCTTCAGGTGGTCACTGAAAGTGATTCATCTGATGATTAGTTCGATGATAAAGCATATATGTGCTTTATGGCCAAGGACATTCCTGAAGATGAAGATAGCGACGATGATGTAAGCTCAACCTCAATCATCCCTTCCAATGCATCTCATACTTTTGAAAACATGATGAATGAGTTTAAGAACATTCAAAAGGCCCATGAGACACTGAAAAATGAGAATATACAGCTCCAACTGTCTAACCTAGAGCTGAAAGATGAAAATGACTTGCTGAATATAAATTATGAAAATATGTCTATTGATTGTGAAACCAGCAAATTCGATTATGAAAAACTCATGGAGAGCAATCATCAACTTGCTCATGAACTAAGTGAGGTTAAAACTCACAATGAGATCAAGACAAATGATTTCGTTCTACTTCAAGTCAAAGTCAAAACTCTCGAAAAATGAGAAGATGAACTTGAGACCATTCTGAAATCGTTTGAGAAATCGTCCAAAAGAATGGAAGAAATTCTAAGCACTGGGCAACATGCTCATGATAAAAGTATCTTAGGATACAGCTCATGTTCAAACAAAGGGAAAACTAGTACGTTGTTTGTTAGGGGTGTGGAACCCATTCCTGTGTTGAAAGAAATTTCGAGTCCTATGAAGGAATCTATTGCATAGCGAACAGCAAAGGCTGCCATTCCGCCACCTCAATCATACTCCAGACAGCGGAATCACCAGCCATTCAGACCTGAAAGGCGCACTCAACAGCATGCTCCCCGAGCATATCAACAGCGCCAACAGCGGTTCAGAAGGAAGGCGGTATCCAAATATCAAAGGCCCGCACGGCAGTACTTTCAGTACAGCACGCCTAGGTATTGGATACAGGAACCCCGTTATTCCTCGAGAAAATAGGTGTCCGCACAGTATCAACCACAGCGTTGGGAATCCAACTAGAGACCCAGAAGGCAAGCTGTAAGGCCAAAGAAAATGGCTCCACCTCCAAGACGGCACTCGTACTGGACTAATAATAATAACCCTAAATTTTTCATGCATGACAATTATCATGGTTATAGCGACTACGTATATGCCCCACGTAGATACCGCAATACTGTACCGAATGTGACCTACAGCAAACCAATTGCTGTTAGGAAAATTTGGGTACCTAAAGGCACTAACATTCATGGACCCAAAAATCAAAGGGGACATGACCGGAGATAGAAGCAAGCTATCAGATTTTGTAGAAGGTCGCGGTCGAAAAGTTCGCTTCGGTGATAAATCTAAAGGAAGAACAAGAGGAAAAGGAAACCTTCTTGTAGGAAAATTCAAAGTCACCGATGTTGCATATGTTGAAGGCTTACAGTACAATCTACTTAGTATTAGCTAGTTCTGTGATAAAAAGTTCTCGGTGAAATTCTATATATATCGCTGTAGAGTCAAGAACATCCAGACCAAAGAAGTTGTGCTCTCAGGAAGCAGATCAGGTAACATGTATATTGCTGACTGGAAGCCTATGAGCTTCTCAATTCCATGCTTTGTTGCCAAAGGCACTGCAGATCTAAGCTGGTTATGGCACAAGAGGATGTCTTACGTCAACTTCAAGACGATCAACAAGCTCTCAAGACAGGGAATGGTAAGAGGATTACCAAACGTGTCATTAAAAAAGGACAGCGTCTGCGGACCATGTCAGAAAGGCAAGCAAATCAAGTCCACCCTGAAGAGCAAATCCTACCTTTCAACCCAAAGAGTGTTGGGGATGCTACATATGGATCTCTATGGTCCTGTAGACCTGGTAACTTTGGGAGGTAAGAAATACTGTCTTGTTGTTGTTGATGATTACTCAAGGTATGCTTGGACAATCTTCTTAATCAAGAAGAAGGAAACAACATCAAAGATGCCCGAGCTCCTGAGAAAGCTTCAAAATGAAAATTCATTGAGTATCGTGTCCATTCGTTCTGACAGAGGTACAGAATTCACTAACCGCTTTATAGAGCAATACTGTTCGGAAAATGGGATACATCACGAATACTCAGCTGCCCGTACACCTCAACAAAATGGTGTTGCCGAGCGAAAGAATAGGACGCTGAAAGAAGCAACAAGGACAATGATTGCCGCAAGCAAGTTGCCACAGCGTTTATGGGGTGAAGAAACCAATACAACATGCTACACTCAAAACCGCTGTATCGTCAACAAGCACCACAACAAAACAACATACGAGGTATGGAACAACAAAACTCCGTTAGTTTCATATTTTCATATTTTTGGATGCAGGTGCTATGTGTTGAATAATGGGAAGGATCAACTTAGAACCTTCGATGAGAAGTCAGATGAAGGAATATTTGTAGGATATTCCTCCGTCAGGAAAGCTTACAGGATCTTTAATAAAAGGAAGCTGACGATCGAGGAATCAGTTTATGTAGTGTTCTACGAGCCTCACCATGACCCTACAGGAGTAGAAGCTGTTACTCAGGACATCCAACATCTTTCCTTCCTAGATCCACCAACTCCCATAGAACCTGTTGTTGACCTAGAAATCAACCCCGCAGCTGTAAGGATCGACGTAGATGAAGCCAATGCTGTACAAGCTGAAGCTGTATCTACAGAAACTCAAGATACAGTACGGGACCCTGAATTAGAACCCGACCGAAGATGGTTGAGAGATCACCCGCAAGATCTGATCATTGAAAATATCAATGCTGGTGTTTCTACCCATAGGAGAATACAGAGTACACAAGGAAATGTACTGTGTGCACAAGAAGAACTAGATACTGAGATATCACCATTCCCTGAATGGAAATCTCAATCCGAGCTTAGAAGACTCAATATGTGCACTATTGCTGTATTCTTAGCCCAGTCCAAACCTGTTTCTACCATAGACGCTCTTAATAATTCTCATTGAATAACATCTACGGAAGAAGAGCTTAACGGTTTCGAAAGAAACAATATATGGTATCTTGTACCTAGATCTACGCATCAATCGGTTATAAGAACCAAATGGGTATTTAGAAACAAGAAGGATCGAAATGGACTAATTATAAGGAACAAATCAAGACTAGTCGCACAAGGCTATAGACAGGAAGAAGGCATAGACTATGATGAAACGTTTGCCCCTGTAGCCAGACTAGAGGCCATTAGGATATTTTTAGCCTTTGCCGCCCATAAGAGCTTCATTGTATATCAAATGGACATCAAGAGTGCATTCCTAAATGGAGACCTTGCCGAAGAAGTTTATGTTGAACAACCACCAGGGTTTGCCAACACAGACGACATCGACCTAGTATACAGGCTGAGGAAAGTACTGTATGGACTTAAGCAAGCCCCTAGAACTTGGTATGAGACCCTGTCCCAGTATCTAACCGATAATGGATTTGAGAAAGGTGCTGTGGACAAAACCTTGTTCAAAATACAGGAAGGCGATGACCTTCTGATGGTTCAAATATATGTAGATGATATAATTTTTGGTTCAACTAACCTTGATTTGTGTCAAAGGTTCTCTCTTCTCATGCAAAGTAAATTTGAAATGAGTATGATAGGAGAACTTAGTTATTTCCTAGGTTTGCAGGTAAAGCAGTTGCCTACAGGGATCTTCATCAACCAGGAAAAATACAGCAAGGAGCTTCTCAACAAATTTGGAATGAACACTTCCAAATCATCGTCAACCCTCATGAGCACTTCCGTGCAGATTAGTGCTGATGAAGCCGAAAAGACGGTTGACCAATCACTCTATAGGAATCTTATTGGCTCATTCCTGTACCTAACGGCTAGCAGGCCCGATATCCAGTTTGCTGTAGGAGTGTGTGCGAGATATCAATTAGAACCCAAGGAATCACACTTCAATACAGCTAAACGAATCCTGAAGTATATTAAAGGAACAGTCGATGTAGGACTGTGGTATCCTAAATAAGGCGGATTCGATTTAGTTGGCTACAGCGACTCGGATCTCGGAGGCTACAAGCTAGATAGGAAGAGTACAAGTGGAACTTGTCACTTTCTTGTACCTAGACTTGTTTCTTGGTTCAGTAATAAGCAATTGGCAAACTCTCTTTCCACGGCTGAATCAGAGTACTATGCTGCTGGTAGCTGCTGTATGCAAATCCTTTGGATGCAGCAACAGTTGTCAGATTATGGGATTGAAGCCAAGGAAATGCCAATCATGTGTGATAGCACGAGTGCAATTTCAATCACGCACAATCCTATATTGCACTCGCGCACTAAGCATATCAACATGAAGCATCATTTCATAAGGAATCATGTCGAGAACAAGGATGTTCGGCTTGAAAATGTTCATACAGATATTCAATTGGCCTGAATCTTCACCAAACCTCTCGACACAGCAAGATTCAACATGCTCAGACAAGAATTGGGATTGCTACAGCCTGACTCCCTGTAAGTATTTACTGTTTTTACTCAACAATTGAGGGGGAATGCTGTAAGACCCAAGAATACAGCATCCACCATAAATTATCTGTACACTCAGAGCCTTCAATACAGCACTGTAGGGAACAAAGATATATGAATCATCCTACAGCTGACGTGTGCAATAATTAAGGGGGAATACAGTATGACCCATGAATACAACATTAATCCAAAAGTTGCTGTATGGAATTAAAACCTATATGTACCTTTTAAGGGGGAACACTGTATCGTCGCGGATACAGCACATAATATAGGATTTTGATTCAGTATATATATTATATTATAATATTTCATTTTGAAAATAATTTTTGTCCACGTGCCCTGTTTTCATGTCAAACGTCATTTACATTAAATGCCTTACACGACATCTGGACAATTAAATCTCAAAAGCCGCGATGCTTTCAAATTATTTAATGTTTAATACCGTCGTTTCAGGCATCGAGGGTAATAACAAATGTCAGAAGTGGGACCCGCTCCTATTTTAAAATTCACTGGATAAGTGTACCAGTTATACTAAATCCATCGTGACCGTTCATTTCAAACACCAGTTCCATCCCTTAAATCTGACCATTCGTTCTCTGAAAACCCTTCTTCGCCGCCTACTATAAAAGGACTGTAAATGCCATTTGAGACTCTTTACGCCTTCTGCATATTTTAAGAGCACTCAAGCAATTCAGCCTACAAGTTTTTCTGTGTTTACTGAATATTCCTCTTATATCTTTTTCATCTTTTTTTGAGAATCATCAATGGCGTCTGCTCAGACATCCGCTCTCAAGAAGTCTCTGAACTTCATCGATGGACGGATCTTCTCCAGATCTGTCATGATGGAACGCATCCATGCTGAAACTGATGACGTCGATACGATGGAGGTCGTCATCACCAGAATCCGTCAACAAGGCCTCTACCGCCTTGGGAGCCACACCGCAGAGAAATATGACGTTCATCTTGTTGAAGAGTTCTACCTCAACGCAGTGGTTCGTTTTCTCCCTCTGGCCCTAGGAGGACATGTTGCTGATATCACATGAGTCATTCATGGAGTGGAAATATGCATCGACCAAGATCTTCTCAAAAACATTTACAGGCTACCCTCTGAAGGCCTGACCATGGAGGAACTTGAGACATTCGGGTCTCAAGAGTTGCTGACTCAATATTATGGCTTGTTCACCGGTTTGACAACAGTTGAAGTGGTTCACACCACATGTCATAAGAAAATTTTTTGCTTACCGTTTGTTTATTTGCATGATTTTTGCTGTCGCATCATTGAAAATTGTACAGGTGCATTTGAGATGTGCACTAATCTTAGGTTTAGAATGATGGTAGCTATTATGACCTGTGAAAAGGTCAATTGGTGTCAAATTATTCTGAAACGCTTGCAGGAAGAGGTGTCCAAACCTGCTAGTCAGAAGAAATCATTTGGTTTATTCATAAACCACATTTTGATGAAGTGCGGACTTCCACAATCCGCAGATGCAAAGAAGATAAGTTTGCGGATATACTTGGGATGAGTCAAGCCCACGACCTTCAATCAAAGTATTCTGATTGCAAACAGGCCTTTCTTCCGGAACCTACCGCTATCTGAAGATCCAAGGGACGTTTCCACTAAGTCCAGAGTGTGGAATATTCAAGGAAAAGAAAGAGATCTCACAGCAAGACACCTGTTGCTGCTGAGAGACCGAAAAGGAAGTTGAGAAGGCTCATAAAAGCTAAATCTACCAAATCCTCGAAAGATGCTTCTATCGTGGCGTAACCCACTAATGAACTACCCCAGGGCCCAACCCCTATGGAAGATATGCCCGTTACTGTATCGACAGTAAATCCTGAGCCTTTGGCAGCAACGATGGATACGAGGACATCTGCCAACTTGGGAGACTCTAGCGAGTCGGCTGCCCCATCGGAGCCAAATGCTACCTCTCCTATGCGGGATTCCACACCCATACAGGATCCACCTTCCTTCGGGGTAACATCCCCTGTAAGGAATCCCTCTTCCATATAAGATCCCACACCTGTAGAGGAACAAATCGCTACAGCAGACTCAGACGTTGTACGAAGTCCCTCCCCAAACACTATTATCAATAAAACCCTTCTCTCTGTGCAAATTGAATAGGCCTATGAAAAATTTCTTCAATGGAAGAGCTATAGGCTATCTCCATACGATATCTTATACAACTGGAGCGAGTGGAGCAATGAAGAAAGATTCGTGTTGGAAGTGACGGACTCACAAGAAGTTAAAGCCCTGATCCAATGGGATAATCTATGCTGCAAAGAGTTGATTGAAAGCCATCTTTTGCACAAATCAGTTGCTAGAAGAAAAGAAAAGGATAAGTCCGAGAAATCTCCCAAAAGTCCAAAAGAAGACCACGACTCAGACGACGATGACGATGCCTTTCGGGCAGGTCTGAGAATGAGCCATGAGGAGGCTCAGGAAAGAGAAATCTCTCAAGCCAAGAATGATGAAGGGACATCCACCCATCAATCACCCCCTTCGCCACAGCAAGACGACATTCCTTACGATGAGGATTCAGTCCCTCATGTTGAGGAAGAAGAAATTGTTTCGGAACAGGCACCCGAGCCTGCTGTCGCCGAAGAAGAAGAATCACGCGCCTTCTAGCAAGAGGAATCAGTCCCTCTGTCGGAACAGGTGGACGCTGAGAGACACCAGGAGGAAACAGTCCCTCCTGTACGCATGTCTACAAACACCTCTTCGAAACAGGAGGATACCACACCTCCTGCCGCCGAATCCACAACAGCTGCTGCTGCCCCATCAACCGTATTGGAATCCGACGACGATACTACACCTGAGGATGTCCAACTCACTTCACGTCCTAACGTGAATTTGAGAAGGTTGAATGGAGTAGAAGACTTTGCCAAGCCAGATTCTCCCCTCACTGCAGCTAGAAAAGAGCGATTGCATGCTCTTGGCCTTCAAACCGTCTTTATCCAGGATGCAGTTAATGCCTTGTACTTAGTAGAAAAAGCTCTAAATTGGATGCACACATCTGCTGTTGAAGAAATGACTGGCTTACAGCATGAAGTCTCCCGAGTGGTGGAAGCCTTCACTATCTTGCCAGAAGTCTTCAACCAAGCACTGAGCAATCTGCAAGAGAAGCAAGAAAAGATCCTGAGAGACGAGGAACCCAAAACTCGCGTGTCTGAGGCCAAGACAGCATCTGCCATGATCGAAACCGGTTCCCAGCTTCGAGCCCATGACAAAAGCATTAAAGATATGTCACATGTGCTCTCCTCCCTTGTCGAGAGAATGTCAAATATTGAGACGAAACAGGATGCCGCTCTGAAGATCCTAGGACGTCTTGATGACGCCAAAAAGAGGGAAGAAGCGAGAGAAGCCGCAAGGAGAATAAGGCTCCAGCATGAAAGAGAATTCAATGCTGCTCAAGACAGCATTACTGCAGAGTTAAATAAATTGGCTGCACCCTCTCAAAGTTACAGGATTTCAGGTTCTCGACCTTAGTTCCATGATCCCAACGTCCCATGGCAAAACATGATCGTAAGGCCTTCTAAATTCATCTGCCAACCAACCGCCATCCCACTGCTGAAGAAGTGAAGCAATGGAGGAGAAATGAACTGATGAGATATTTTGCAAAACTAGTCAGGGAATCTGCCATCTTCAAAGGATATAAAACATTAGCGGAGGCTGCAGATAAATTTACAAAGTTGTTAGAAGAAGTAAAACTTCCTCTCCAACAAGAAATGAAGTCCAAGCATAGATGAGGAGATCGGATCACCCATACAGAAGACTGGATTCTTGCCTTCGACAGATCCTACGATGGTAGAGCAATCTACTTAGATCGAGGCAATGATTCCCTATAGCACTGGTGGCGTGGAACCGAGAATGACCCCGAGAAAAGGCCATGGAGACACTCGAATTATAGGAGTTAAATTCCTTGTATTTTTGTTTGTAATTATGCTTTCAAAACAGCAATCCTTGTACTCTATTTTTGAATATCAATAAAAACGTTTACCTGTCTTGAAAGATTACAACTCATAATCTACTGTGTTATTGTATGATTACATACTTATATTTAATTGCTGAAATTAATCACAAGTATAGAAACTTATTTAAAAATTAAAGCTGTACGAACTTGTCTGCGAACAGTTCATAGATTCAGTTGTATGCATCTACAATACATTGTAAGATTGTGCATGCGCGCCAATCATAAGCTTAAGCTGTAAAAACTCTTAGCTGTATCGAACTCGCCTGCGAGCAGTTCATTAATTCGACTAAGTTGCTGAAAGCCAGATCATTCGACAGAAGACCAAGATATCTGCCCGAAGTCATCAAGAAGGTTATTAGCTTCATGAAGAAGGTTTTGGCATCATCAAGAAGGCTTGAAATATTTAAGTCTTGGCAAATTGTCAAAAGGGGGAAATTGTTGGGATAACAACATTTATCTGAAATTGTTGGGATAACAATACCCGGTATCGAAACAGTTAGGATAAACAATCCCTGTATCGAATAATGGTGATAAGATGTTTTGACAAATATGCCAATCCAGCATACAGTAAACAAACTGTATCGATAAGCTGATGTATCAACCTGTATCGAAGACCTCTCGTAGATCCAGCATACAGTACAGTAAAGAAGTCTCATAAAGACTAAGTATGGAAGCTGTCTCGAATCGTCAATACAGTGATCCTTCCATACAGCTCTCAACAGGACAAAAAGGAATCTTCAGTATTCGCTAGAAGTCAAGTCCCGTTGATAAAGAAGTATTTAAATACTAAAGGATAAAGTATTTAAATACTGTAAGTCAAAAAGATTTTCAAACAAGCGCAAAATCCGGATCGTGTTTTATTCAAACACATCATCCCGTTGGAACGAAATCTTGCTCAACGGATTTATCACAACGGATATATTTTCAGAAGACTATATATATCTCCTCAAGGCGTTGAAGATCTGTTACCAAGTTACTAAAAAGCTTACGAAGTTATTATCATATACATCAGAGCAAAACATATCTCAAAAGCTCACTGCTATTCAGATATAAGAGATATACAGTGCTCAAACCGTGAACAACACATCATCAGCTAGAAGCTCAGAAAGTCAAAGCTGTTGTTCATATATTGTTCTAAACCTTGAACAAACCCATCAGCCCTGTTTGGACTGAGAATCTTTGCTACTCCGGAACTGTGTGTGAAGGAATTGCATCGAAGAAGACGAAGCTTCAGAACTGTGTGTGAAGAAGCCAGTCAAGTGTTAGCTCAAACCAATCTGTGTGAACGGTTAAAGCTAAGATCTTTATATCAATCTGTGTGAACGATATATTGATTAAATGTTGTTATAATTACGTAGTTGTGTATGCAGTAATTATAATAAACTTTTTACTCCTATGTGGAGGACCAGTGGACGTAGAGGGCTTTACCTCGAACCACTTTAAATACTGTGTTATTTACCTTCTGCCTTACTTGTTTTATTAAACTGTGATTATTTAAGTATACACTGCACATCGAGTTGCTGTATCCACAGCAACTTACTATTTAAGACTTCCGCTACGCACTCAGATTTAAAACAGTACAGCTTGTTGTTTAAAACACTTTCCAAGCTGTATCCAGTATACTTAGTGGCCAATAGATTCATTTACAGATAGGGCTTTCGAACGGTTCGGTTCCGGTTAACCGAACCGAAATTTTCATTTAACCGGAACCATAATTGCCCAAAAATGAGAACCGAAAACCGGACCATATAAAATTTCGGTTAACCGGAACCGGACCGATTATTTTCGGTTCTGGTTCGGTTAACCCGAAAAAAACCCTTTTTTTTTTAATTCGAAAGATCCTGTTTTAATTGAAAATATATATTTAATAAACTGTTTTAATTCGAAAAAAATATTTAATGAAAATATACTATTTAATTCGAAAAACTGTTTTAGTTGAAAATCTGTTTGAGACGAGAGAGAGAGAAATTGAAAATAGAGATTTAGTCATTTAGGGTTTTAATTTTTAAAATTATAAATTATATAATATATTAATATTTAATAATATATAATATATTATTACAAAATCGATTTTCGGTTCTGAACTGTTCAGTTCCAGTTCTAACCAAAAACCGAAAAATATAGATATACGGAACCGAATATCGGACCGAAAACCGAATATACGGTTCCGATTAACCGGAACCACTTCGGTTCTGGTTCGGTTCCGATTTTAACTGAGAACCGGGAACCATTTAGACACCCCTATTTATAGACTTAAGCAAGCATCTAGATCTTGGAACACTCGATTTGACGAGGTAGTCCAATCATATGGATTCGTCCAATGTCAGAGTGATAGTTGTGTGTATAATAAATGCGATGGAAACGTGTTGGATTTCTTGTACTGTATGTAGATGATATCCTTCTGATTGGAAACAACGTGAAGGAATTATTGGACATACAAATATAGCTATCTGAGCAGTTCGATATGAAGGATTTGGGAGAAGCAGGAGATATCCTTGGGATCAGGATCTTTCATGATTGGAAGAAAATGATGCCGGGCTTATCTCGGGCATCCTATATCGATACAGTGCTAAAGCAGTTTAGCACGGAAAATTCTAAGAAAGGTTTTCTACCTTACATACATGAAATTCAACAGAATATGTGTCCCAAAGACACAAAAGGAGATAGGTGACATGAAGCTGATCTCTTACGCGTCAGCTGTGGGAAGCCTCATGTATGTTATGCTTTGCACTAGACCAGTTGTCATGCCATAGACATGGCTGCTAGATATCAGTCGAACCCAGGACTAGGACACTGGATTGCTGTCAGGCACATACTCAAGTACTTGAGAAGGACTAGGGAGTATATGCTAGTATATCAATCAGATGACCTATGTCCAGTGGGTTATACTGACACAGATTTTTCATCAGACAAAGAAAAGTCCAAGTGTACTGGAGCCATTGGTTGGAGGAGTATGAAGTAGAAATGCATCTCGGACTCGACCATGGAAGCCGAGTACGTGGCAGCCTCTGAGGCAGCCAAAGAGGCGGTATGGCTCAAGTACTTCCGGTAGGACTTAGATGTGATTCCCGATTTGCCAAAGAGTATTACACTTTATTATGATAATATCGTTGCAGACGCAAATTCAAGAGAACCACGAGCCCACAAGACAAGCAAACATATCAACCGCAAGTACCACATCATGACACTTCGTAAAGGAAGGAGACGTAGTTGTATCCAGGGTTGCATCGGAAGATAATCTTGATGATCCTTTCACGAAAGGCCTACTCTCAAAAGTTTTTGAAAGGCATGTGGAAGGAATGAGATTACGGTGTATGGCAGCATTACTTTGAGTATAAGTGGGAGATATGAGATACTTTGTAATAGAGTCTTATACTTAAAAGCATGCTTTGAGTATAAATGGGAGATTGTTAGAGTTGTATACTGTGACTATCTCTGAGAATATTAATTAAACTTAATCATATGTTTGGCATATTTATTCATGTTATGGTTATGCAAATGAAATATCTAATTAGTTTATATTGTATATGATGTGGTGTGTTGGTGTCACACGGAAGATCACAGTATCGGTGCCTTATAAAATAATACAATAGTTCACAACCTATATAATTCTAGACAAATTATGTGAAAGGTTGTAATGTATGCTCGAGATTAATTGGTCTTGACTATTAGCATGCATTAGCGTATTTGCATACTTTGAACTGGATTGAAGTGAGATAGTGTCTTCTGTACAGATTGCAAGAATAACGTAAATCTCGGATAATTATTATTTCTTAATTCTAGGTATATAATACTCTCTCAGTCCATGATCTGTTGACACTATTGCCTTATTCAGACGTCTACAATCTGTTGAACCTTTCTATTTTAGGGAGTAGACCCCATAATAAAATATATATATTTATATCCTTCAATTACAGAAATTATTACCAAAATACATTATGGGCCCACAAATGGGACCCAAAAGAATCAGTTTAACACATCACCCAATAAATAAAATAGCTAATCTACACTTATAAATGGGACCCAAAAGAATCACTTTAACACATCATCACAATACATTAAATACCGTGCCCAACATTTGGGTCAAGAGATCATGGACGAGGGAGTATCTAATTATGTATTTATAATATTTATTGATGTGATTTACCATGGGTGAGAGTCAAAATGATTGACTCAATAAGCTTCGTATCTTGGGCAATAATAATATTTATATGATAATTATTCTTGTAACTAGAAATCGTGTCCCGACCCGTGCAGGTTGATGATGTCCCCTTGAGGAGCTCGATAATGATTATTATATTAAACCCTGCAGGTGAATTTAATTCCGATATAATAATAAGGTTCGAGTGGTACTACTCTTGGATAAGAAATTAATTAATTAAAGCTGTCAGTAGCTTAAATTAATTAATGGACATTCGATATCTTAAACACGGGAAATAATATATCTAAATAAGGAACCTGATTTTGTAAATTGGGATTTGAGTTGGAAGTGCAATATATTAATTCTTTAGTGGACTGAAATGATATTAGTGAACTCAACCATATTAAGAAAGAGATTAATATGAAAAGTTGGGTTGCACTAGGAGTCTTAACCCTAATCCTCCTTACGATCACTAGAGTAGTCCAAAGCCTATAAATATGACATCTAAAGGGGATTTCGACCGGGACATTATTGAGAGACTTGAGAGATGGATTTTTTTCTTCTTGTGTTTATTGCGGATCTTGACTTGTGTCTTTGATTCCACAATTTAGATAACACATCAATTTTCTAAGCATGCTTACATAATACTAGAAAAATAAGAGAAATCTAGTGACTCCCAAGAGCAAATAATCGACCGATTCACTTTGTTGTCCAAGCAAGATTCGATAGCTCGTTGCCCACACAACGTCCGGATTAAGGCAGGATCATACTCTAGAAGATTTTGAGGAAGAGATCAAGAAAGCTACCACTACGCTTCAACAGGTAAATATCCTATGATCTAGATTATGATATTGAATTTACCAACATATTTATTTAATTAATAATAAATAATATATAAACTGCTCATAATCTTAGTAGTTAATTAATTAGCATGCCTAAATAGGTTTTGTACTCGTGGATGCATATAACGCTTTTATCAAATTCTTCACCAACTTTGCTTCCGCTGCATTTTATTTCCAACAATATCTAACGTTATAGGATCGAATAACGACATCACTCTCGTCAATATAATCGTGTTTGTACTAACAAAGTTCATTTTAAGCATAAGTTCTGAAGTTGAACAATTCTTTAGGAACAAGCAAACCGTACATTCCTTTAATATGATGTATCTAACGTCATAGGATCGAAGAATTGCATCATCCTCGTGCATATAACATCATAATTGTAAAAAAAAATTGTGTTTGTACTACCGAACCTCATTTCAAACATAACTTCCGAATTTGCACTTTTCTTGCAGTACAATCAGATCGTACTCCTTTAAAATGAGGTATCTAACATAATAGGATCGAAAAATGGCATCATTCTCGTGCATATTGCATCAAAATTGTGTTTGTATAACCGCACCTCATTTGAAGCATAACTCTCGAAGTTGGTCTTTTCTTGCGAAACAAGCAAACTGTACACATCATTCGTATGATGTATCTAACGTTATAGGATCGAAACATCACTCTCGTCAATGTAATCGTGTTTGTACTAACAAAGCTCATTTTAAAGTTTAAGTTCCGAAGATGAACATTTCGTGCAGAACAAGCAAACCGTACACTCCTTTAATATGATGTATCTAACGTAATAGGATCAAGGAATTGCATCGTTCTCGTGCATATAGCATCATAATTGTGTTTGTACTACCGAACCTCATATGAAACATAGTTTCCAAAGTTGGACTTTTCTTGCGGAACAAGCAAACCATACACCTCCTTTAAAATGATGTATTTAGCGAAATAGGATCGAAGAATGATATCACTCTCGTCAATATAATCGTGTTTGTACTGAGGAATCTCATTTTAAGCTTAACTTCGGAAGTTGGACTTTTCTTCAGAACAAGCAAACCGTACACTCCTTTAATATGATGTACCTAATGTAATAGGATCGGTGAATGGCATCATTCTTGTGCATATAGCATCATGATTGTGTTTGTACTACTCGAACCTCATTTGAAGCAAAACTTTCGAAATTGAACTTTCTTGCGGTACAAGCAAATCAAACTCCTTTAAAATAATGTATCTAACGTAATAGGATCGAAAATTGGCATTATTCTCGTGCATATAGCATCAAAATTGTGCTTGTATAACCGCACCTCATTTGAAGCATAACTTTCGAAGTTGGACTTTTATTGCGGAATAAGCAAACTGTATACACCATTCATAACGTTATAGGATCGAAGTTGATGTCTCGTCAATATGATTAACAAAGCTCATTTTAAGCTTAAGTTTCGAAGTTGAACATTTCTTGCAGAACAACGATATCCTCCACTCTGGTGAGTAGGGCTGACGCAGAATTTCATTTGTAGGGACCATATTTGTTAAATTTCAATTTCGAAATTTTTTATAAGTCAATTTATCTATGATTCAATTTAACGATATGGGCTTTTGCATAAAATTCATATAAAACTATGATAATTTGACGATTTTATAAGAGTAAAAAATATGCCAGCACAGCAAGAGTAAAGATCATAGCTTTCACACAACCATGCCCACTGGAGAGCCTTCCTGATACTGACTTACAGTATTTATCAGCCTCCTTGAATAGAGCTTGGCGAGTAGCATCAGCTCCGCCATTTAGGGCTTTCTCATTCTGTAAATTAAAGCAACAGAAATAAGCTAGATGCATTTCAGCTTCCTAGTCAAGGATGTAAACAATATACGTCTAGGCACTCTATAAGTAAAAAAAAATTGCAGTTCCGGGCACATTTGACAAGACTCACACATTGCAACTTAAAACAGCGTAGCAGAAGATAAATGTATTGCAAAGCTTATGCGTGAAACTCTTCAAAGTATCCCTGCCTTGAAGAGAAGACTGTTTTAATACAAAAATGAGGTTTTGGAGATGCCCGGATTGGGAGTAGGGTGATTGCGGCATATATTGTGGACGCGTAAGAAAATGTCACAAATGAACTACGGTGTGCCACGACATCATTCGAGCGCCCGAAACTTTTTTGTTTGGACTCAAATGTGAATTTCGAAAACGTTTTGTAATTTTTTGCAATTATGCTTACGATGATGTATATGATCTGTTGTCGGCAGCAACCGTTGAGACAATAAGTGATATTGCCCCTTATGTTTTTATTCTATTTTTTCAAACACTACTTGATCATTAGAAACTCAAGACGAAAACTTGTGTGACTTCTTTTTACCGTGAACTCCAAGAAGAAGTGATTGTACTTGTATATAAAAATGGTTGTATTAAACGTGATTGTTGTTTTGATTAAAAATGACTCTTGCTATGAACAAAAGTGATGGTGTGTTCCAAATAAAAATATATAGTTGCAAAAATGATTGTCGTTAATGTAAATGCGTGTGTTAATGAATTAAAAAAAAAAAAAAAAAGAGGCCTCGTTGGGTCAGGCCCGCTCGCCCACACAGTGCGGGAGCGTGAGCAGGAGCGCACAATAGAGTGATCAGGGCTAATACTCAAAGCTGATCATTTTATTCTATGAATAATTTCTAATGTCATAATTATAATTTGTTTATAAATTTGATTGGATTTTATAGTGTTTTAAGTGTTAAAAAAATATTCCAAAAATAAAAATGAAAAATGTCAAAAAGAAACAAATAGTGTCAAATTCTTGATCAGGAATACCATCATCATCCAACATCTATATTCGTGAGGCGAGAGGATGATGGATACTTGCCACAATGAAACAAACAAGATATTAAATAAAAACTAAAATTACAAAGTGATTGAAAATAAATAGCACTCATTACTGAATCACATCTAAATTCCGGAAAGAAATGTTCCCACACGTCATCGAAGAAGAATCCAGACTCGGCAGATCATCACTGGATTCGAGGATGGATATTATAATTCATGTCGGTTACTCTTTTGCCGCAAAATGCTGTCAACGATCGATGGCATCACCTCATACGCCCAACCTTGTGTGGCGTATTATACGAAGCCATATATAAGCTTCAACAGTCAGCTTCTTCCTACTGTATTCCATTTTTCCGACAAGATGATTCGCGTTATGTGTTCAAGGGACCATGAAATTGTACGCAATTGGATAGCCAATAAACTTATCAAGGTCGTCTATTAAGTGTGCATGTAACCAAGCTCCACGGATAGCGAAGAAACTTATCGACTGATCAGGCCTAACATAGTCCATACGACCTACACAAAAATAAGTAAAACGTCAAATTTTGGTTCTCGTCATTGGTACGCAAGGTACACGTTAAACAAATGCGCGCCATGCGTACCGAAGAACTCGGCGCCATGTTCAATACACATGGTACGCATTTAATCTATGTGTATCATGTGTACCCTGCATCGAAGAAGATGATCGGCAAAACAAAACCACATTGGAAAAAGATAGATCTAAGGTTTTAAACAACTGATCTACGAATTTCAATACTAGATCTAAGTAAAATATTCATTTTAAACGCTAGATCTAAGCAACAAGTACCAATTTATTGCTAAAGGGGTTTGCAGCTGTGGGGAGGAACTTCTCTCCATGTCAGCGGAGGCAGGGGCGGAGCCACCTCAAAGGCTGAGGTGGGCTCTAGCCCAATCTTAATTTTTGAAAAATAACTCTCCTTTTAATTAATAAAAAATCAAGTCCATAGGTTGAAATTTGGTTAGTCCCAATTTGGAGTAATATTTGTACAACCCAGTGCATTTTTGGCCCACCCAATTTCTAGCTCCTCGTTTTTTCTTTCCTATGAAAGCACAGCACAAGTGTGTAATATCCGAAATTTCTACTACTATTGTTTAATGTTATTTTATCCGAGTTATGTTGTACAACGTGGAATCTGTACAGTATGGATAAATTAATTGAAGGATTGAGATATCTGTATTGGTATAATTACCGCACTTGGTTGACAGTTGTATTTGAAGATATTGTGTGTCAGGCGTATCGTATGAAAATATTGTTGGCAGAAGCATATGTATTCAGTATGCCGTATGTTCGTATTCTGTATATCGAGACGTTGGACAAGAATAGCTGAAAATGGCTAAGTACAGCCACGTTAGCGCACGCTACGATGTATACATTGCGTACGCTAATGTGCTGTCTTAGCGCACGCTAAAGACGAAAGATGGCGTCCGCTAGTGCATAACAGATCAGAAGGAATCTACGTGTGGACCCGGCCACTTTCGGCGCATGTTTCGATAAGGTCAATAGATGTTTGCAATGTAGTACTAGCGCACGCTAATGGTAGATCGGACAAAAGGGAATCTTATCCTCGTCAGATGCTTTCGGCGTGTGGACCCATCTTCGGAGTATGCAGACAAACGAGTCAACTATGAGTAGCACACGCTATGGTCGGATACTTGTGTACGCTAAATAGAGGCATTTACATACGCTATTGCATGGACATTGCGTACGTAAATCATTGTACGAAGTAAGGCAGTAGCCTCTGGACTTCGATAGCGCACTCTAACGAAGTAAGTTAGCGCATGCTAAAGCATGTAACGTACGCTAAATGAAGATGTTAGCGCACGCTAATAATAGTCGGTATATATATGTGCAGTTGAGTAATATTGTTCATTTCGGCCATTTCTTCCTCTCATCCGGTAGAGAGAGTTCTTGAAGGATACTTTGAGGTTCCAAACACTTGAGTGATTATGGAGTTGATTGTCTTTAACAATACTAAGCTTGGAAGTAATTGAGAACAGATTCAACCTTGGGATTCAATCCATTCCTTCAAAGAGGTAATTACTCTTCACCTTTGGATTTCATTTTGGATTGAATGTTGATGTTCTTGAGTTGATGATTATCATATAAACAGGTTGATAAGCATGATTATGAGATGGATTACCGAATTATGATGATGTTGTTGCTGATATATGGATATGGATATGATTCTTGTGGTTGAATTGTGTTGTTCGTCTTCTTGAGATAAGTTGGTTAAGCCTCCTCATTTTTGGATGATTGTTTACATGTTAAAGGATATCGGATTACGTTGCTTTGATGACTATGAACATGGTTTCAAATCACTTAGTGTTCTTGAAGAACTTTTGAAAAATAGAAGATAGCAAGGCGATTGTATATGGAATTATCGGTATTTTTGGATATGAAGATGGAATGTTCATTAAGTCATGTTGATTGATGATTGATCTTGGAGTATGATTTCCTTTACATTCATATTCGTAATCGCCATATGTTGATCAGTACATGTAATGCATGCAACTGCATGTCATTAGCGCACGCTAGAATTACCGGCTAGCGCACGCTAACTGGAATGACTTAACGCGCGCTACATTGAGTGATTAACGTGCGCTATGTTAACAGGCAGTGTAGTATTTCATGTTGTGGTTATGAATTCGTTCTGGTTTGAGTTGGATTGTTCAGACTATGTTTAACCGAGATATTGTAGAACCATTGGGTTTGTTGATTGGTTATATCGGTTGTTGATTATTATCAAATGTGTGTTAATCAATTATTGTAATATGTTGAGATTATTGATCGGTGATTAGAACCATGCTTTGCGGTCGTGTTCGAGAATGTTCGTAGATTGCGTTGGTCGGGGCTGAGGAGTTCGTAGATGAAGGCAATAGAATTGGTAACGGCTTCCTTATCGTTGTATCGGTATCGAGGCAAGTTATTACTTGATCAGTTTATAATATTGAATGAATGATTCCAGTTTCATGCGTTTATAATTCGTATAGCCTTGATTTTATTGTGAACTCGGGGAATTTGGGATTGTGCGTTGTTTTCGGATTGTGGGAATTAAATCATAATGTATATGATTTACATTTGTTATCGATTTACTTGGCTATCGAGGATACATTATGGTAAAGACGAGGATATGAGTTATCTATAGTCTATGGTACTTTTGGATCGTCGAATATTGAGGAAATTTTAGGTGATGGTTTTGACATTGAGATTACTCTCGAAGGACTCGGGGCAAGTACTCTAATCATTTTTGTCATTTGTGTCGATCATGTTGTGATACATTCGTGTATTGTTGTTGTTATACATTTGTGTATTGTTATTGTCATGTATTGTTATTGTCGTGCATTGTGTACTGTTTTTTTGTGCAGTTGTGCATTGTTGTCATATGTCCACCATGCGTTGGTCCGACGAGATCATCATGAGAATCTATAGTTGTGTGCGCTGGATCGCTGGACGGGTATTTCCACCATGCGTTGGTCCGACGGGATCATCATGGGAATCTATAGCTGTGTGTGCTGGATCATTGGATTACTATGTGTTGTTGTTGTTGTGCATACGTATATTATGGGTCATCCATAAGTATACATTGTTCGTGTTATCGTGGGCATATTGATGTCGTCATGTGAGTATGCACTTGTAGGTCTTGTGTTAGGACCTTGTCCATATGTGGTATTGATCTGATCTCGGATTAGACTGACATGATTTCGTCGTGACATTTCATATCTTGAGGTATATTCCGTATTTCCTTTGGTATTTGTCTTTTGATGGACAACTGATTATCGTGTTGAGATTTGATGATATTTATTCCGATGGATTGAATTTGTGAGAGTGGTATATTTCCGTATTGCGAGTTATGATGATGTATTGAGAATCCTGAGTATTGCTAGAGTATTTTTAACTGTTGTCTTTTCCGCTGCGTGAGTATTTTTAAATGGCCTTTTGGTATCTGGTAACTTAAGTTACTTTGGAAATTGTTTTCTAAACTATTGAGTTTCGGCTGTTTGGCCTTGTCCTTTCAAATGAGATTTCACGACGGTTTTGATAAACGAGTTTTTATAAAGTCTTTGAATGTTTTTAAAAGATAGTACCGTCGTTAGCCTCTTGGGCGTTTGTAAATGTTTGAAAATATTTCTTTTAGCCTTGTGGGTTCCGTCTCGGGGCCCACGACGCTATAATATTCCTGGATGACTTTGGGGGTGTTACAAAATATGGTATCGGAGCTTAGGTTGAGAAAACCTAGGCAGTCGGGTCGAGTTGAGTTTTGCTTTGTCGTGTCATTCGAGTTGTCGATTGACGAATTCTAGAGCCCTGGGTTTTTGTTGTTCACTTGGGCTTGTGCGTTATGTGATTTACCAGTGTGGTACTAGGGTTGTTGTAAACTTTTCCTAATGGTATTAACGTGTTTCTTCGGTTAGAGATGTGCTGTGTTCTCTAGTTGAACTGAGTTTGCAAAATGCGTGTTTTGAAAATATCTGTGTCGAGTATTTTCTAGAGTCGAGACATGTGCCAGTATCACGAGGAATCATCGACTTCACGATCTGTAAGTATTTGGATTTTTGAATTGCATTGATATTTATGGTCATTCTAAGTTGATATGCTTTGAGATTCGGCAGAATATTATGCGTCACAGTATAAGGTGACATAATTGGGACAGGATTGATGATCTTGAGAAACTATGATTTTGAAAATCAATATATCGGTTAAATTTTGGAACGGAGTTGTGCATTTGGAAGAAATGTTGTGGATGGTTGAGAAGAACATGTAGTCATGTTAATTCGTTTTGAGATATATGAATTGTTTTTGAGTATTTCAAAATGAATGTTTCACGGATGTTTTACGGGAAATGATTTTTGGGCCGACACCTAATCGATTTTGAAATAGTTTTATAACTCAGGACTTGGGGGTCCAAAAAGGGTTTTCTACTTTTAAACTTCCTGTAATGTGGAACGGGATATGGGCTGAGACCCTAATGTTTCGAAAAGGCTTTTCTGTTTTCTAAAACTCCCGAGATTTGTAAAACTTTTTACCAATCATTTATCTATTTTATTTCTGCCTTTCGAGGTTTTGGTTTACTTGTTCAAATGAAACTTCTCGGGAAGTCTTTCGCTGTGTTAATTTGTTTCGATGTTTTGTCATAGCATAGTTGAGGTGATCCAGGATGGGTTAATGGTCGACGTTACGAGTCATATGTGGAAGAAGAAGTGTTTATCGGAGTCTATATATTGAGATTTTGGAACTCTATCGGGTGGTTTTCCGATGGAATGTCAGTGGATTTGGTGACGAACCGAAGTGGTATACAGGAGTATGTATGTAGTCGAGCAATTGCATAATTTCATTTTACTTAATCATGTGTATTCAAAAGGAATTGTCATCGAGAACTTGACGTAAACAAGCCGATATAGTTTTCCGAAAATTGATTTCGTGGTCTTACGAAAAGTTATGTTTTGAGTTTTGAAATTCTTGAAGAACTTTCGAAAATCTGTCCTCTTGACAAGACTATATGATTTCAAACTGGTTTTGAAAATGTGATTGATACATACGCATTTAGTGCATAATGCATATCATGGTGAAGTTCTGAGTGTGACTCTGTAACAGCCCGAGAACGGCGGCTATTACAGTGCCGTGGACCCCTACCGGGACCCACCAGGCGATATCACGATATACACCTACATCCTGACAATGTGGCACCGTACCACAATATTTATCAAAACCCCGATGTGGAATATAAGTTATACATGTCTTTAATACGAGCAAACTTACACAGGATCCAAATTCGGTACAGACCATGTGACGATGGGCAATACCTTACAAATTATTGTACATTCATCCGACATAAAATAAAATGAAAATCACAATAAGACATAACCGAACATCAAAAGACTCGGGCCCCCCAAAATAGCATCCTTCAAAACCCCCCGTCACCATTGTGCTCTTTATGTGCCTTGCACTTTCCTCGCCCTAAAATACAAGTATTTCGCCCCAAGCCACATGGTCAGCTATACATGATAATAATTCTCATGACATTATACAATTCATATACATACGGATCCTAAAGAAAACAACCGACTACTGAATATACCCCGCAGGGATATACACAGTCAGTCCCGACTGTCGAACATATCCAAATATACGAACGACCATATAATGTGGCTCAAGACGGACGTCACAGTACGCCCGATCCAAAAATGTGTCCGTGCACATGTCCACCCCGTATACGGAATCCAGAATATACGTGGGACGATGTACCTAATTAGCCTCACGAACTACGTCTCGTGTGCACGATCTAAATGCGGAAACATCCACGCATGATCATCAAGTGCCCGGCTAAAAATCCTACACATAACCAATCGGCACGCAGATATGACTCCAGAGATGTCACGATGCAACATGACAACGAAACTCAATGAATTACACCTTTATTAAAGAATCGAACGACTCACCGAAGTGTCAACAAGGCTCACAGAACCAACGGTAACAAGAATGGTAAACTCGGGCATACCATCCCACCACAAATGATAACACGATCAAGAGTATCACCATATCATGAATCATAGATTCTCATAACATATCATATACACGAAACGCATAATAACCACAAGAATTCAATCATTATAACCAAGCAAGATAACTTGCCTCAATTCCGTAGATGAATAATCCTTCTTTGAATGATCAAACGAACGATATCCCCGTCTACCAATACTCACGTGGACAAGCAACCTTGAATGAAATGTAATTCATTCAACAACACATTCGTATGATAACGGTATCATTACATAGAATCAATATTCGTAAATTTACTTGAATAGATCAATTATCCTATTGATAGCTTTAATGTTCTAATTACAAATCATCATATAACATGTTTATTATGTTCATTCACATATCCTAGCATTAATGTCAAACACTTGAAGTCCAGATTATTACCAATGTAACATGGTGAAAACAATCCTTTCAAATCATCGGCACTTCCGATTATGATATAAGTTTGTGTTTAGCTACGTTCCTCATTATTTTACCAACGATTACATTAAAACCGATTCCTATATGAAAGCATAAGTTTAAGTTTTTAGTGAACTAAGAACAACATCTTAATTTACATTTCTCAATACACACGGATTAATGAAATGGAATTCGGCTACTCCCTACCGCATTGTATCACCATGAACATTATCATCATATTAATGTAGTGATTAACACCCCTTCAAGTTATCAACGAAATCGATTAACTTGAACATTTGAAGATTACAACTGTATTCTATCAAAATCTATTGTTTTACTTTTGAAGAAGTTATTAAAAACCTAGTTATATCATTGGATACTTGGAATTCAAAATATGACTTCATTTCATTATGTGAAAATCATCTTCAGAGGGTTAACATAATTCTTCCAACAATTCACCAAAAAGGTATCGGTTCTAGAGGCCAAGAATATGGTTCCATGTTATCTTTCAAGAATCAATTGAATGTTCAAGACAATAGATCCGTATGTATATGAATTGTATAATGTCATGAGAATTATTATCATGTATAGCTGACCATGTGGCTTGGGGCGAAATACTTGTATTTTAGGGCGAGGAAAGGGCAAGGCACATAAAGAGCACGATGGTGACGGGGGGTTTTGAAGGATGCTATTTTGGTGGGCCCGAGTCTTTTGATGTTCGGTTATGTCTTATTGTGATTTTCATTTTATTTTGTGTCGGATGAATGTACTATAATTTGTAAGGTATTGCCCATCGTCACATGGTCTGTACCGAATTTGGATCCTGTGTAAGTTTGCTCGTATTAAAGACATGTATAACTTATACTCCACATCGGGGTTTTGATAAATATTGTGGTACGGTGCCACGTTGTCAGGATGTAGGTTTATATCGTGATATCGCCTGGTGGGTCCCGGTAGGGGTCCACGGCACTGTAATAGCCGCCGTTATCGGGCTGTTACAGAAGATGGTATCAGAGAACATGTTTTCTTTTGAGTCATTGTATAATCGAAATAGCATCAAGAAACCTTCGTGCCACGTGTAACCTATGCAAGCGCCTGACCCGTCGAATACGGTATGTTCTCATGAGCCATAATTTGATTACTGGCATGATATTGTTGACGTATTGGCCTCTTTACTTATCTTGGCATCTTGCTAACATGTGGTAAAATTCATATGTTTTAGGAAAACCTAAATTAATTATGTGATTGAAATTGTTTTGACTTGATGTTGATATGATATTGAGCGTGTAGCACCTGCGGTGTCAGTGATTCTTTACGAACTGCTTCGTTGGATATGAAATTCCCTGTTACCATTAAATTAGCATGAATTATGATTGATAACTCGAACTGTACTTGTGACTTGATTCTTTCAGTATGGAAAGGAATCTGAGAGGCCATGGCAGGGGGCGAGGCCGCGGAAGGGGCCGAATCCCGATACCACGAGCCAACAGGTGCGCGAATGTGGAGCAGAGTTCCGCAGGCAGCGATTCGCCTTCTAGGGACCAATCGCATCACACTGGAGAGAATGCACGTGTCGATCCTTACACTGTGATGCAGGGCATGATGGCCCAGATGACCCAGATGGGTCAGCTGATGGAAGCTATGCAGAGAAATATTACTGGTCAACAGCAGGGGCAACAGCCTCCACTTCTGGTGCATGGCGGGATTGTGAGCCGGATTATTAGTGACATATCACGACAACGACCTCCAACTTTTGAAGGCTCATCTGAGCCTGCTGACATTGTACACTGGCGTCAGTGTACAATGATAAATTATTCCAAGCACTTCTCCCTTTTGCTACGTCAGTTGTCCATTCGGAAGCTAATAAGATCAAATACTTCCTCAAGAGGCTTAAACCCCGAATGAGGATGAAATTTCTCAATCACCACTGTACGACCCTACCAGAGTTTATTGAGAAGGCTTTGGAGTATGAACTTACTGCGAAGGAGATTTCCAAGTATAAACATGATAAATTATTTGAATCATGCTCAAACTATGTGAAGAATAACATTAGAGGTGTTAATACCACTTCTTGATGTATGATAATTCATAATATGGTTGTGTTGATAAAGATAGATAAAAACCTGTTTAGATAACATGATAATAGGAAGTTGAGTTTAATCTTGACACCAAAAACATGAAAGTAATGGAAATCCTTGATGACTAGAGGTGTGAAATACTAATATTGTCTTGAACATTCAATTGAACATTATCATCATATTAATGTAGTGATTAACACCCCTTCAAGTTATCAACGAAATCGATTAACTTGAACATATGAAGATTACAACTGTATTCCATCAAAATCTATTGTTTTACTTTTGAAGAAGTTATTAAAAACCTAGTTATATCATTGGATACTTGGAATTCAAAATATGACTTCATCTCATCATGTGAAAATCATCTTCAGAGGGTTAACATAATTCTTCCAACAATTCACCACAAAGGTATCGGTTCTAGAGGCCAAGAATATGGTTCCATGTTATCTTTCAAAAATCAATTGAATGTTCAAGACAATATTAGTATTTCACATCTCTAGTCATCAAGGATTTCCATTACTTTCATGTTTTTGGTGTCAAGATTAAAATCAACTTCCTATTATCATGTTATCTAAACAGGTTTTTATCTATCTTTATCAACACAACCATATTATGAATTATCATACATCAAGAAGTGGTATTAACACCTCTAATGTTATTCTTCACATGATTCAAATAATTTATCATGTTTATACTAGATTAAACTAACCTTATATGAAGGGTTTATATGCTAACATCATCATAAGGATAGATTTAGTATGAGTTTAAGAGAAACCAACCTCAAAATGAAGAACAACACCAACACTTCAAAGAACACACTTCAATTTCCAAATCTTCAAGTCACAAACCAAGTGCTGAAGCTCCAACACAAGATAGAAGGGATAGAAATCGATTTGGCAGGGTGGGTAATCGTTTTCTCATAGGAAGAGTTGAATGGGTCGAGTAGAAAAATGAAAGACAAGTCACATTTTTATAACCTGAACTCAGCATTACATACGTTAAAGAGAGCGGTTAACGTACGTTAAGGCCCTTACGTACGTAATCTCATGAACATTACGTACGTAGTCGATTCATCAGATTTCTCTGTCTTAAAACACACCAGTCATTACGTACGTAAATCTCTAGCCATTACGTATGTAATGGGCGTTGACTTGGCTGTCACGATCGACTTCCGACCACCACCTACTCACTCGGCCCCACCAGCCGAAAGGTGATCTGCTGAAATATCCCCCGCATTACGTACTTTAACAAGTAAAGGTTACGTACGTAAATCGGTTGATATAGCGTACGTAAGGAAGCTAGGCTAACGTACGTTAAGTTCTGTAACAAGCAAAAATGAAATTCTCCCAATATCACCCAACAATTAATATAGTATGAATGACTAGGATTTCAACTTAACATAATTTATCAATATGCTTGCTACAATAAATACAGATGTGGTGCAATAATACTCGATTTAAATCAGAAAATACAATAGTAAAGGCGAGGATATTACATACTCCCCCCCTTAAAAGGAGTTTCGTCCTCGAAACCAAGGGGTAAACATCTCCGGGTATCTCTCTCGCATGCTATCCTCAGTCTCCCACGTAGCTTCCTCGACTCCATGTCTCGACCACTGAACTTTTAATAAGGGAATTGCCTTGTTCCTCAGCTATTTGACTCTTCTCTCAAGTATCTGCATAGGGCGTTCCTCATATGAATGGTCATCGGCTATTTCGACCTCGTCGAATTGAATAATGTGGCTTGGGTCAGCAACATACTTCCTCAACTGGGATACATGGAATACGTTGTGAATCCGGCTCAAAGCTGGTGCTAATGCTAAACGATAGGCTAGGTCGCCTACTCGATCCAGGATCTCAAACGGACCAATATACCTTGGGCTCAACTTGCCTCTCTTCCCGAATCGGAAAACACCTCGAGTAAGAGATACTTTGACTAGTACATGGTCACCGACCTCAAACTCGAGTGGTCGTCGACGATTATCTGCATATGATTTCTGGCGGATTTGGGACATTAATAGACAACTCTTGATCAGGGAAATCTTCTCGCGGGCTGCCAATAACATATCAGGTTCCGTACCAATAGATTCAGATAAATCATCCCAACACAAAGGGGACCTACAACGACGACCATACAATGCCTCATAAGGTGCCATCATGATCGAGGCGTGCCAGCTGTTATTATATGTGAATTCCACTAGCGGTAGTTGGGCTT
Source organism: Orobanche coerulescens (assembly GCA_033398695.1). Lineage (NCBI taxonomy): Eukaryota > Viridiplantae > Streptophyta > Magnoliopsida > Lamiales > Orobanchaceae > Orobanche > Orobanche coerulescens. The sequence continues at coordinate 68,268,013 of CM065818.1, read as the reverse complement.
CCCAGTCGTACTTCCAATCGAGATAACAAGCCCTCAACATATCCTCCAGAGTTTGAATAGTCCTCTCAGACTGACCATCGGTCTGGGGATGAAAAGCCGTACTGAAATTCAACTGTGTACCCATCACACGATTAACCGCCTTCCAGAAGTGCACTCGAACCGTCTGTCACGATCTGATACAATACTCTTAGGGGTACCATGCAGTCTCACAATCTCTTTGGTAAACAACTGGGCAAATCTCTCAGGGCCTCACGTATCCTTAATCTCCAAGAAATGGGCCGATTTAGTTAGTCGATCCACAATCACCCAAATCGTATTCATGCCTCGATGGCTCGTTGGCAGGCTAGTAATAAAATCCATCGATATGTCTTCCCACTTCCACTCGGGAATCGAGAGCGGTTTCATCATGCCAGCTGGTCGCTGATGCTCAATCTTGACCTGCTGACAGGTCAAACACTTCGAAACGAATTCGGCAACCTCCCGTTTCATGTTACCCCACCAATAATACGGCTTCAAATCCTTATACATTTTATTTGATCCCGGGTGTATGGAATATGGGGTAGCATGAGCCTCCTTAAGAATAGTATTCCTCAACTCTTCGTATGCTGGTACACATACTCGGTTTTTAAAGCGTATCAGTCCATCCTCGTGAACCACAAATCCAGGGGCCTTCCCCTGATCGATTTCTCCTCGAATTCTGCATAAGAATGGGTCTGCCATCTATTTCGTCCTGACCATCTCATTCAGGGATGATGAAATCTCAAGCGTGCAAAGTTGTCCCTGAATGCGCTGTAACCAGACTTCAATCTCTGGTCTCATGAACTCTAATTGCAACTCCCTATGGGCAGTCAAACGAGCCAGTATCTGCTCCTGCACTGTCTTACGGCCCAAGGCATCGACAACCACGTTCGCCTTGCCTGGATGATAAAGGATCTTGATATAGTCTTTGATTAGCTCTAACCACCTCCTTTGTCTTATATTCAACTCCTTCTGAGTAAAAATATACTTCAGACTCTTGTGATCCGTAAAAATCTGGCAGGTAACTTCATACAGATAGTGGCGCCTGATTTTTAAAGCAAACACTACAGCTGCTAACTCCAAATCATGCGTCGGGGAGTTGACCTCGTAAGGACACAACTGTCTAGATGCATAGGCGATCACTTTTCCGTTTTGCATTAATACGCAGCCAAGGCCCTGTCTCGATGCATCGCTATACACCACGAATTCTTCTGTTCCTTTAGGTAGAACCAAAACAGGTGCTGTAATTAATCGACTCTTAAGTTCATCAAAACTTTGCTGACATGCTTACGACCAGAAGTACTTCTTATCTTTCCTCAACAGATTAGTCATCGGCTGAGCAATTTTGGAAAAACCTTCGACGAATCGTCTATAATAACCTGCTAGACCCAGAAAACTACGAACTTCCTTCATGTTCTTCGGAGGTAGCCAGTCTCGGATAGCTTCTGTCTTCTGTGGGTCTACTCTCACTCCATCTGCTGATATTACATGTCCCAAAAAATAACTTCAGACATCCAGAATTCACATTTAGAAAATTTTCCATAGAGTTGTTCTCGCCTTAACGCATTGAGAACCTGGCGGAGGCGACACTCATGCTCCTCATGATCACGAGAGTAGATCAGGATGTCGTTAATAAAAACGACTACAAAACGATCCAGATAATTAATAAAAACCCGATTCATCAATTCCATGAATACTGCCGGTGCATTAGTCAGTCCGAATGGCATGACAACAAACTCATAATGCCCATAACGAGTGCGAAAAGCTGTCTTCGAGATGTCAGACTCTCGAATCCGCAATTGGTGGTACCCGGATCTCAAGTCGATCTTGGAAAATACCGCGGCTCCTTGGAGCTGATCCAATAAATCATTGATGCGAGGCAAAGGATATTTGTTCTTAATTGTTACTTTGTTTAGCTCACGATAATCAATACACAAACGTAGCGATCTGTCTTTCTTCCGTACGAATAACACCAGCGCTCCCCAAGGGGATGCACTGGGTCGAACATATCCTTTCTCAGTTAACTCCTCAAGTTGTCTCTTCAACTCCTGCATCTCAGTCGGGGCCATACGATATGGTGCTTTCGAAAGTGGGGACGTCCCTGGCTCCAACTCAATGGTGAATTCTACCTCTCGCTGTGGGCGTAGTCCTGGAAGCTCTTCTGGAAATACATCTGGATAGTCTCGAACTACCGGAATATCAACCAATTCGATTGGTCGGTCAGTTGTCTTGGTCATGTAACACCAATAACCAATGCATCCCTGGTTCAGTAATCTCACAGCCTTCATAGTGCTGATGACTCTCCCAGAATGATTGGGATTATCACCCCGAAAAATACACTCGACGCCATCATCAGATGTGACGGTCACCATTCGCTTACGGACGCTAAGCACGGCATCGTGATGATCCATCCAGTCGATACCCAAGATTACATCATCTTTAGGTAAATCAACCACAATCAAGTCGGACAACCACTCACAATCGTTCATGCGAATCGGACAGTTCTGTACTTCACGATTCCCAATAATTCTTCTACCATCGGGTAGACCAATTACATAAGGTTCACAATCGGTAACATGATTCAATTGCAAACGACTCAAACAAGAAGTAGACAGAAAGGAGTGTGAAGCACCAGTATCAAAAAGAACACAAACGGGCTGAGAGTGGATCTCGAGAGTACCTGCAATCATGCTGGCTTCAGGATCGTCGGCTTTCTTCATCTCATAGACTCTGGGTTTTGCAACCCCGGGAGCAGGTGTACCAGCTTGATTTCCACGGCCCATCCCTCTGTTTGCCCCGGTAGTCTGGTAAGAAGCGGACGGAGGAGCACGATCCTGGACAGAAGATTGTACTGGAGCAAGAGATGCTACTGGAGCACGCCCGGGTCCACTTCTGCAATAGCGAGCACGATGTCCGTTCTTCCCATAAGTGTGACAGGCAACGGCCGGCTTCGGGTACTTGGAGCTGATATGTCCCTGGTCCCCACAGTTATAACACACGACAGGTGAGCTGATTGCCCGAGAGTGCGTTCCTGTCGGCTTCGGTGCCATAGGTGGCCGCTCAGAAGGATTTGGTACAGGCTGGGGCTTCTTGAACATCCCCTGGTTACTGTCTGTTTGGGTTTGGTTCCTGGATCTCTTGTTGGAAAACTGAGGCTGCTTCTTAGAAATCTCCTTCGCAGTAAGTTCATACTCCAAAGCCTTCTCAATAAACTCTGGTAGGGTCGTACAGTGGTGATTGAGAAATTGCATCCTCATTTGGGGTTTAAGCCTCTTGAGGAAGTATTTGATCTTATCAGCTTCCGAACGGACAACTGACGTAGCAAAAGGGAGAAGTGCTTGGAATTTCTCGGCAATAGTTAACACATCCTCATCTTCAGACGGATCGGGGTTCAGTAATTCGGACAGTTTGGCTTCACGGAGGGGTGCGGGGTAGTAACGGTCTAGCATAAGATTTTTGAATTCTTCCCAAGTACTCGCGCCATCAGCAGGCCTCGCAGAAAGCCACCAAGTATGGGTACTCTTACTAAGGTAGTAGGCTGCCACAGCAACTCGATTCTCCTCTGGGCACTCCACCATCTCGAACAATTTCTAAAAATGCTCTAGCCAGTGTACAATGTCAGCAGGCTCAGATGAGCCTTCAAAAGTTGGAGGTCGTTGTCGTGATATGTCACTAATAATCTGGCTCACGATCCCGCCATGCACCGCAGGCGGAGGCCGTTGCCCCCGTTGTTGACCGGAGTATTTCTGCATAGCTTCCATCAGCTGACCCATCTGGGTCATCTGGGCCATCATGCCCTGCATCACAGTGTAAGGATCGACACGTGCATTCTCTCCAGTGTGATGCGATTGGTCCCTAGAAGGCGAATCGCTGCCAGCGGAACTCTGCTCCACATTCGCGCGCCTGTTGGCTCGTGTTATCGGGATTCGGCCCCTTCCGCGGCCTCGCCCCCCTGCCATGGCCTCTCAGATTCCTTTCCATACTGAAAGAATCAAGTCACAAGTACAGTTCGAGTTATCAATCATAATTCATGCTAATTTAATGGTAACAGGGAATTTCATATCCAACGAAGCAGTTCGTAAAGAATCACTGACACCGCAGGTGCTACACGCTCAATATCATATCAACATCAAGTCGAAACAATTTCAATCACATAATTAATTTAGGTTTTCCTCAAACATATGAATTTTACCACATGTTAGCAAGATGCCAAGATAAGTAAAGAGGCCAATACGTCATCAATATCATGCCAGTAATCAAATTATGGCTCATGAGAACATACCACATTCGACGGGTCAGGCGCTTGCACAGGTTACATGTGGCACGAAGGTTTCTTGATGCTATTTCGATTCAACAATGACTCAAAAGAAAACATGTTCTCTGATACCATCTTCTGTAACAGCCCGAGAACGGCGGCAATTACAGTGCCGTGGACCCCTACCGGGACCCATCAGGCGATATCACGATATACACCTACATCCTGACAACGTGGCACCGTACCACAATATTTATCAAAACCCCGATGTGTAGTATAAGTTATACATGTCTTTAATACGAGCAAACTTACACAGGATCCAAATTCGGTACAGACCATGTGACGATGGGCAATACCTTACAAATTATAGTACATTCATCCGACACAAAATAAAATGAAAATTACAATAAGACATAACCGAACATCAAAAGACTCGGGCCCCCCGAAATAGCATCCTTCAAAACCCCCCGTCACCATCGTGCTCTTCCTGTGCCTTGCCCTTTCCTCGCCCTGAAATACAAGTATTTCGCCCCAAGCCACATGGTCAGCTATATATGATAATAATTCTCATGACATTATACAATTCATATACATACGGATCTCAAAGAAAACAACCGACTACTGAATATACGCTGCAGGCGTATACACAGTCAGTCCCGACTGTCGAACATATCCAAATGTACGAACGACCATATAATGTGGCTCAAGACGGACGTCACAGTACGCCCGATCCGAAAATGTGTCCGTGCACATGTCCACCCCGTATACGGTTCCAGGATATACGTGGGACGATGTACCTAATTAGCCTCACGAACTACGTCTCGTGTGCACGATCTAAATGCGGAAACATCCACGCATGATCATCAAGTGCCCGGCTAAAAATCCTACACATAACTAATCGGCACGCAGATATGACTCCAGAGATGTCACGATGCAACATGACAACGAAACTCAACGAATTACACCTTTATTAAAGAATCGAACGACTCACCGAAGTGTCAACAAGGCTCACAGAACCAACGGTAACAAGAATGGTAAACTCGGGCATACCATCCCACCACAAATGATAACACGATCAAGAGTATCACCATATCATGAATCATAGATTCTCAGAACATATCATATACACAAAACGCATAATAACCACAAGAATTCAATCATCATTATAACCAAGCAAGATAACTTGCCTCAATTCCGTAGATGAATAATCCTTCTTTGAATGATCAAACGAACGGTATCCCCGTCTAACAATACTCACGTGACAAGCAACCTTGAATGAAATGTAATTCATTCAACAACACATTCGTAGGATAACGGTATCATTACATAGAATCAATATTCGTAAATTTACTTGAATAGATCAATTATCCTATTGATCACTTTAATGTACCAATTACAAATCATCATATAACATGTTTATTTTGTTCATTCACATATCCTAGCATTAATGTCAAACACTTGAAGTCAGTTATTACCAATGTTACATTGTGAAATCAATCCTTTAATATATTAGGCACTTCCGATTATGTTATAAGTTTGTGTTTAGCTACGGTGCTCTTTATTTTACCTACGATTAAATTAATTCCGATTCCTATATGAAAGCATAAGTTTAAGTTTTTAGTGAACTAAGAACATCATCTTAATTTACATTTCTCAATACACGGATTAATGAAATGGAATTCGGCTACTCCTATACCACATTGTATCACCATGAACATTATCATCATATTAATGTAGTGATTAACACCTCTTCAAGTTATCAACAAAATCGATTAACTTGAACATATGAAGATTACAATCGTATTATATCAAAATCCATTGTTTTACTTTTGAAGAAGTTATTAAAAACCTAGTTATATCATCGATACATGGAATTCAAAATATGACTTCATCTCATCATGTGAAAATCATCTTCAGAGGGATAACATAATTCTTCCAAAAATTCACCACAAATGTATCAGTTCTAGAGGCCAAGAATATGGTTCCATGCTATCTTTCAAAATCAATTGAATGTTCAAGACAATATTAGTATTTCACACCTCTAGTCATCAAGGATTTCCATTACTTTCATGTTTTTGGTGTCAAGATTAAAATCAACTTTCTATTATCATGTTATCTAAACAGGTTTTTATCTATCTTTATCAACACAACCATATTATGAATTATCATACATCAAGAAGTGGTATTAACACCTTTAATGTTATTCTTCACATAGTTTGAGCATGATTCAAATAATTTATCATGTTTATACTAGATTAAACTAACCTTATATGAAGTGTTTATATGCTAACATCATCATAAGCATAGAGTTAGTATGAGTTTAAGAGAAACCAACCTCAAAATGAAGAACACCAACACTTCAAAGAACACACTTCAATTTCCAAATCTTCAAGTCACAAACCAAGTGCTGAAGCTCCAACACAACATAGAAGGGATAGAAATCAATTTGGCAGGGTGGGGAATCGTTTTCTCAGAGGAAGAGTTGAATGGGTCGAGTAGAAAAATGAAAGGCAAGTCACATTTTTATAACCTGAACTCAGCATTACGTACGTTAAAGAGAGGGGTTAACGACGTTAAGGCCCTTACGCACGTAATCTCATGAACATTACGCACGTAGTCGATTTATCGATTTCTCTGTCTTAAAACACACCACCATTACATACGTAAATCTCTAGCCATTACGTACGTAATGGGCGTTGACTTGGCTGTCGCGATCGACTTCCGACCACCACCTACTCACTCGGCCCCACCCGCCGAAAGGTGATCTGCTGAAAGATCCCCTGTATTACGTACGTTAACAAGTAAAGGTTACATACGTAAATCGGTTGATATAGCGTACGTAAGGAAGCTAGGCTAACGTACGTTATGTTCTGTAACAAGCAAAAATGAAATTCTCCCAATATCACCCAATAATTAATATAGTATGAATGACCAGGATTTCAACTTAACATAATTTATCAATATGCTTGCTACAATAAATACAGATGTGGTGCAATAATACTCGATTTAAATCAGAAAATACAATAGTAAAGTCGAGGTTATTACAGACTCACAAACTGGATAATACATCAGTATGGTACGATGAAAAGGAGATTCGAACTTTAGTATGGCAGTTTGGTTACTCAGGGATGATCGGTTGATTTACCGATAAGATAGATATGCTGCATGTTGTAGATTCATGCACAAAATATGATTTTGTAACCTTGGAATTTGTGAAATTGGATCATATAGGCTATGTGATTCCATTGGTATGGTAGTAGCGCGATTTTACCATAGTGATTTTTGAATAATTCCTTTGTAAGTATGGATTTGGGGATGGTGACCCAGGATGGTTGTTTTGAGTAATAATTGGTCGTTCCCACTCAGTGTATGATTGGGTATGTTTGTTGGTTTGTGATTGGTTGTTCGTATGCCGAAGGGTATGTTCAACAGTCGGGTGTGTTTCTTTGAGATCTACTTTATGCGATTTGTGTAACGTTTCGAGAATTTTATTCATCCGTATATCTGTCTCTGTGGTTCTGTGTTCATCGTGTTGGAGCTTACCGTGTGAAAGTACTCTCGATTATCGTTGATCGTTGGTTGGTAATATTGGAGTTTATCATGTTGATGATATTCTTGATTGTGTTTTGACCTCTTGTTGGTCATATTGGAGTTTATCATGTTGATGATATTCTCAGCTGCGTTTTGACCTTTGGATTGGTCGTATTAGAGTTTATCATGTCGATGATATTCTCGGTTAATTTATTGGTTGATCATTGTTAGTGATCGATGAGCATTCGGATTTTGTGTTGATGTTTCGGATTTGTGTCATTGTGTTGGGCGCTTGTTTCTCGGATGCATCGTGTATTATTCGCTTTATCGAATGGGACTTGATTGTATAATCTGACGCATGAATTTGGCACGGATAGATTATTTCACCCGAAGATGATATATTTTGTTGGGACTCATGGAATTGTGACCGTAAGCGTATTGAGGCTTTACAGTGAAGTCAATTGCCGTATCTCAGAGATCGTTGACTTGGCGGATTTTAAGTATACTATTTTGGTTGAATGGTTTGTTTCTTTATGATGGATTGCAAGTTTCGAGGACGAAACTTATTTTAAGTCAGGTAGTATGTAATATCCTAATTTCTACTACTATTGTTTAATGTTATTTTATTCGAGTTATGTTGTACAAAGATGGAATCAGACATTATGGATAAGTAATTGAAGGACTGAAATATATGTATTGGTACAATTACCGCACTTGGTTGACAGTTGTATTTGAAGATATTGTGTGTCAGGCGTATCGTATGAAAATATTGTTGGAAGTAGTATATGTATTCAGTATGCCGTATGTTCGTATCCTGTATGTCGAGACGTTGGACAAGAATAGCTGAAAATGGCTAAGTACAGCTACATTAGCGCACGCTACAATATATACATAGCGCACACTAAAGACAAAATATAGCGCACGCTGGTGCAGAACAGATCAGAAGGAATCTACGTGCGGACCAAGCCACTTTCGGCGCATGTTCCCATAAGGTCAACGGATGTTTGCAATGTAGTACTAGCACACGCTAAATACTAAGGTTAGCGCACGCTAATTGTAGATCGGACAAAAAGGAATCTTATCCTCATCACATGCTTTCGGTGTGTGGACCCTTCTTCGGAGTATGCAGACAAACGAGTCAACTATGAGTAGCACACGCTATGGTCGGACGCTTGCGTACGCTAAATAGAGGCATTTACGTACGCTATTGCATGGACATTGCGTACGTAAATCATTGTACGGTAAGGCAAAGAGCCTCTGGACTTCGATAGCGCACGCTAAAGCATGTAACGTACGCTAAATGAAGATGTTAGCGCACGCTAATAATAGTCGGTATATATATGTGCATTGAGTCATGTTGTTCATTTCGGCCATTTCTTCCTCTCATCCGATAGAGAGAGTTCTTGTAGGATACTTTGAGGTTCCAAACACTTGAGTGATTATGGAGTTGATTGTCTTTAGCAATACTAAGCTTGGAAGTAATTGAGAACGGAATCAACCTTAGATTCAATCCATTCATTCAAAGAGGTAATTACTGCTCACCTTTGGATTTCGCTTTGGATTGAATGTTGATGTTCTTGAGTTGATGATTATCATATAAACAAGTTGATCAAAGATGATTATGAGATGGATTACCGAATTATGATGATGTTGTTGTTATGGATATGGATATGATTCTTCCGGTTGAATTGTGTTTTTCGCCTTTTTGAGATAAGTTGGTTAAGCCTCCTCATTTTGGATGATTGTTTACATGTTAAAGGATATCAATTACGTTGTTTTGATGACTATGAACATGGTTTCGAATCACTTAGTGTTCTTGAAGAACTTTTGATAAATAGAACATAGCAAGACGATTGTATATGGAATTATCAGTATTTTTGGATATGAAGATGGAATGGTCATTAAGTCATGTTCATTTATGATTGATCTTGGAGTATGATTTCCCTTATAGTGGTATTCGTAATCGCCATATGTTGATCAGTACCTGTAATGCATGCAACTTGTTAGGAAAAACAAACACCCTGTATCGATTCAGCCGGGATACCCGATCCCTGTATCGATTGTTATTTGTTATTGAAAAGGTTTTGACATATATGCCAAATATAGTAAAGGAAAACTGTATCGAGGATTCAAGGATTTATCATGTATCGAAGACCTGCCTCGAATCAACATAAGTGAAGCTCGTCAGTACAGCAAGAAGACTTGTAAGAAGACCAAGTATGGAAACTGTCTCGATGCCCTAATACAGTCATTCTCCATACAGTTCGCAAAAGGACAAGAAAGAGCACAAGTCAAGTTCCGTTGAACAAAGAAGTATTTAAATACTCAAGGATAAAGTATTTAAATACTGCCAGTCTTCAGATCTTCAGAATCCCGCGAAATCCGGATCATGTCATATTCCCGTTGAAGGAAAATCTTATTCAAACGGACATCTCAACGGATACTTTCTTCAGAGGCTATATATATCCTTGAAGACATTGAAGATCAGACACCCCAAGCAACATAACTCTCAAAGCTATCAAGTTATCATCTGAGCAAACATATCTCCAAAGCATACTGCTATTAAGAACGAAAGAGATATACAGTGCTCAAACATCAAGAACAGCTATCATCAGATCTTGATATTCAAAGCTGCTGTTCTTACCTGGTTACCTAAACCTTTTACCTCTGTGTAAAAACCAAGCTCTGTGTGAACTCAACAAGTTATTCTGACCTGTGTGGGACGAATAAGGACGAAGCTTTGGAACTGTGTGTGAAGAAGCTAGTCAAGAAGGAAGCTTTAACCAATCTGGGTGAACGGTTGAAAGTGATATTCTTTGTATCAATCTGTGTGAAAGATACAAGGATAGGTTTGTTTATAATTACGTAGTTGTGTACGCAGTAATTATATAATAAACTTTTTACTCCTGTGTGGAGGACCAGTGGACGTAGAGGGGTTTACCTCGAACCACTTAAATTACTGTGTTATTTACCTTCTGCTTTTACTGTTTGAAATTACTGTGATATATTAAGTATACACCTAATACGTTGTTGCTGTATCCACGGCAACTAACTGTATCCAAGACTTCCGCTACGCACTCAGATTTAGATTCCATACAGTTTGTTGTTTAAACTACTTTTCCAAACTGTATCCAGTATACTTAAGTGGCCAACAAGTGGTATCGGAGAGGTTGATTCTAAAAAGAATCACGTATTTCTTTTAACCGAATCGATTCAAATCACTTATTTTCAAAACAGCTTCTTTCATTCCTATATTATCGTATGGATACTTCTATGATTAACAAAGTCCCTATGTTCTCTATTAATGAATTTGACGACGATCGAGAATTAGAATGGAAGCTCATCTTGCGGCAATGCACGAAGAGATGATCTTTGTTATACAGATGGTCCGATCAAGATCATGAAGGTCAATCCAAAGCAAGGATTGAGGGCCAAGCCCATGCCGAAATGCTCGAGAAGGAACGCGAGCAATGGACAACCGATGAAAGGAAGCGAGCCAATCTAGACAACGTGGCTAAGAACGCGTTATTTGTCACTCTTGACAAAGGCACGTTCTCAAAGGTAAAGAGCCGCAAAACAAATCAAAGAAATCGGGATAAACTCAAGTTAATTTGTGAGGGAACCGAGCTCTCAAAAGAAAACAAGATTTCAAAACTTACTCAAGAATTTGAATCTTTTGAAATGAAACCAACTAAACACTTGAGGAACTTGACCTCGATTTACCGGTATTGTTGGTGAACTTGAAGCGTTGGGCAAGATTTACACCCAAAAGGAGAAGAACTTAAAAATTTTCAGATCTCTCCCAGCCCGATGGGACATTAAGACCACAGCTATGCGTGTATCATGTAATCTTAATGAAATATCCACTTTCGATCTCTTCTCTGACCTTAAAGCTTTTGAGTATGACATTGACAGAAGAGAGAAAGCTGAAGAATCTCCTTCAAAGGTCACAGCTCTCGCTGCTGTATCGAACCGTCGACACAGCTTGCCTAGCTCGTCGAAGCCCGGTCACAAGAGCGCTGACAGCGACGACGACATCCTGTCACAAGATGAAATGGCGCTTCTAATGCATAAATTCAAAAAGTTTATCAAACACTGAAAGACTCCTACGTGCCCAAACTCACAACAAGGTAAGTACCAAACATCATCCTGATGCTAACTCGTGCTATAATCACAGGAAACCGTGCCATTATGCAAACAAATGTCCTCATCCCAAAGTCCAAAGGTTGCCGGAGGCCGAGCAACAAGAGCGAGATGAAAGAAGACGTGCTTGGAAAGACAAGCTCAAGGCCCCGATTCGAGAATCGAAGCCTCCCCACACCATCCAAATCAGCAGAATGTCTTCAGTGGTCATCGAAGTGATTCATCCGACGATGAGTTCGATGATAAAGCATACATGTGCTTTATGGCCAAAGATGTTCCGTAGGTGAAGACAAATGACGATGAGGTAAGTTCAACCTCAGTTATTCCACCTAATGCATCTCATACTTTCGAAAATATGATGAATGAATTCAAAAACATTCAAAAAGCCCATGAGACTCTAAAAACTGAGAATATACAGCTTCAATTAACAAATCTAGAGCTAAAAGATGAGAATGACTTGCTGAAGATAAACTATGATAATATGTCTCTTGATTGTGAAACCAGCAAGGTCGATTTTGAAAAACTCATGGAGAGCAATCATCAACTTGCTCATGAACTAAATGAGGTTAAAACCCATAATGAGAGCAAGACAAATGATTTGGTTCTACTACAAACCAAAATTACAACTCTCGAGAAGCGAGAAACTGAACTTGAGACCATTCTGAATTCTTTTGAAAAATCGTCCAAAAGAATGGAAGAAATTCTGAGCACTGGGCAACATGCTCATGATAAAAGTGGCTTAGGATACAGCTCATGTTCGAATAAAGGAAAAACTAGTACTGTGTTCGTCACGAGTGTGGAACACATTCCAGACCTAAGATGTTCCTAGTCCCATAAAGGAACCCATTGCATCGAGAAAACCAACAGCTGCCATTTCGCCTCCACAACTCTACAATTCGAGACAGTGGAACCAACAACCACTCAGAAGGCGTAATCTACAGCATGCTCCACAAGCATATCATCAAAGCCGAAAGTCATTCAGAAAGAATACGGTATCCAACCACCAAAGGCCCGCACAAGCAGACCTCAAGAAAGGCACCTAGGTATTGGATACAGGAGCCCCGTTATCCCTCAAGACAGCAGATGCCGATTCAAGATCAACAACAAGATTGGGAATCCAACCGGAGACCCGTAAGACAAGTCGTTAGGCCTAGGAAAATGGCTCCACCTCCTAGACGGCACTCGTACTGGAATAATAATAATAACCCTGATTTTTACATGCATAGTAATTATCATGATTATAACAACTACGGATATGCCCCCCGTAGATACCGCAATACTGTACCGAGTACATCCTACAGTAAACCAATTGCTGTCAGAAAATCTGGTACCTAAAGGAACTAACATATATGGACCCAAAATCAAAGGGGACCTAAATCTACCTAATTTCTTTGTTACAGACATTCTAGAGGAGGATACATGGTACTTCGATAGTGGATGCTCTCGCCACATGACTGGAGACAGGAGCAAGCTATCTCGATTTTGTAGAAGGTCGCGGTCCAAGAGTTCGCTTCTGATAAATCTAAAGGAAGAACAAGAGGGAAAGGAAACCTACTTGTCGGGAAATTCAAAGTCACCGATGTCGCATATGTTGAAGGCTTACAGATAATCTACTTAGTATTAGCCGCTTACGTGATAAACAGCTTCTCGGTGAAGTTCTATATAGATCGTTGTAGAGTCAAGAACATCCAAACCAAGGAAGTTGTGCTTACAGGAAGCGTAATGTAATATGTACATTGCCGATCGGAAGCCTATGAGCTCCTCAATTCCATGTTTTGTTGCCAAAGGCACTGCAGATCTTAGTGGCTATGGCACAAGAGGATGTCTCACGTCAACTTCAAGACGATCAACAAGCTTTCAAGACAGGTATGGTAAGAGGTTTGCCGATGTGTCATTTAAGACAGCGTCATGACCATGCCGTAAAGGCAAGCAAATCAAGTCAACCCCGAAGATCAAATCCTACCTTTCAACCCAAAGAGTATTGGAAATGCTACACATGGATCTCTACGGTCCTGTAGACCCGAGAAGTTTGGGAGGTAAGAAATATTGTATGGTTGTTGTTGATGATTATTCCGTATGCTTGGACGATCTTTCTTAGCAAGAAGAAGGAAACAACATCAAGGCTTCGAGCTCCGAGAAAGTTGCGTAATGAAAAAGCATCGAGTATCGTGTGCATTCGCTCCGACAGAGGTACCGAATTTACTAACCGCTTTATAGAGCAATACTGCTCGGAGAATGGAATACAAAGACGAGTACTCACCGCCGAACACCTCAACAAAATGGTGTTGCCGAGCGAAAGAATAGGACGTTGAAAGAAGCAACAAGGACAATGATTTCCGAAGCAAATTGCCGCAGCTTTCGGGTGAAGCAACCAATACAAACGTGCTACACTCAAAACCGTATCGTCAACAAGCACCACAACAAAACAAATTACGAGGTATGGAACAACAAAACTCCATTAGTTTCGTATTTTCACATTTTGGATGCAGTGTTACGTATTGAACAATGGGAAGGACCAACTTAGAACATTTGATGAAAAATCGATGAAGGAATATTTGTAGGATACTCCTCCACAAAGCTTTAATCTTTAATAGAAGGAGGTCGACGATCGAGGAATCGGGCTCATGTAGTGTTCGACGAACCACACCATGACCCTACAGAGTAGATGATATCACTCAGACATTCACCATCTATCTATCTTGGATCCACCTACACCCATAGAACCCGTAGTTGATTTAGAAATCAACCCGCACTGTAAGAATCGATGTGGATGAAGCCGACGCTGCATAAGCCAAGCCGCACCACGAAACTTTCGATACAAGACGGGACCCCGAACTAGAACCCGACCGAAGATGGTTGAGAGATCACCCGCAAGAGCTGATCATTGGAAACATTAATGCAGTGTTTCTACTGTAGGAGAATACAGAGTACACAAGGAAATGTACTTTGTGCACAAGAAGAATCTAATGTCAAGTCTCACAGCTTCGAATGGAAATCTCAATCCGAACTTAGAGACTCAATATGTGCACTATCGCCGTATTCTTAGCCCATCCGAACTGTTTCGACCATAGACGCTCTTAACAACTCTCATTGGATTACATCTATGGAAGAAGAGCTTAACGGTTTCAAAGAAACAATGTATGGTATCTTGTACCCAGACCGACACACCAATCGGTTATAGGAACCAAATGGGTATTTCAAACAAAAAGGATGGAAATGGACTTATCATAAGAAACAAATCCAGACTAGTAGCACAAGGCTATTGTCAGAAGAAGGAATCGACTATGATGAAACCTTCGCCTCGTAGCGAGACTAGAAGCCATCAGATATTTTTAGCCTTTGCCGCCCATAAGAATTTTATCGTATACCAAATGGACGCCAAAAGTGCTTTCCGAATGGAGAGCTTTCAAGAAGTTTATGTTGAACAACCACCGTGGTTTGCCAACACAGACGGTATCGATCTAGTTTACAGCTAAGGAAAGCCCTGTACGGACTTAAACAAGCCCCTAGAGCCTGGTACGAAACCCCGTCCCAAAGATTCAACCAACAACGGATTTGAGAAAGGTGTCATTGACAAAACATTGTTTAAAATACAGGAAGGAGATGACCTTCTAATGGTACAAATTTATGTCGATGATATTATTTTTGGTTCAACTAACCTTGCTCTATGTCAAAGGTTCTCACATCTCATGCAAAGAAAATTTGAAATGAGTATGATGGGGGAACTTAGTTATTTCCTAGGTTTGCAGATAAAGCAGATGCCTACAGGTATATTCATCAACCAGGAGAAATACAGCAAGGAGCTTCTCAACAAATTTGGAATGAACACTTCCAAATCCTCGCTAACCCCATGAGCACTTCCGTGCAAATTAGTGCCGATGAAGCCGGAAAGCCGCTTGACCAATCACTCTACAGAAGCTCATTGGTTCGCTCCTGTACCTAACGGCTAGCAGGCCCGATATCCAGCTTGTGTTGGAGTGTGTGCGATATACCAATTTGAAACTAAGGAATAACACTTAAATACAGATAAACGAATCTCAAATACGTTAAAGGAACAATGATGCAGGACTGTGGTATCCTAAGGAAGGCGATTCGATTTAGTCGATACAACACTGGATCTCTGAGGTCGCAAGCTAGATAGGAATAGTACAAGTGGAACTTGTCACTTTCGACCTAGGCTCGCTTCTTGGTTCAAGAAGAAGCAATTGGCAAATTCTCTTTCCACGGCCGAATCAGAGTACTATGTCATTGTAGTCGCCAGATGCAGATCCTTCGATGCAAAGAACAACTGCCGACATGGAATCGATGCTAGAGAGACTCCAATCATGTGTGATAGCACGAGTGCAATTGCAATCACGCACAACTCGCTTTGCACTCGCGCACTAAGCATATCAACATGAAGCATCATTTCATCAGAATCATGTCGAGAACAAGGATGTTCCTCGAAAAAGTCCATACAGACATCCAAATTGGCCGACATTTTCACCAAGCCTCTCGACACAGCAAGATTCAACATGCTAAGAACAGAATTGGGAATACTACAAATGCACTCCCGTAAGTAAATTTACCGCTTTACTCAACAATTGAGGGGGAATGTCAGAAGACCCGTGAATACAAAGATTCAACAAGAATTATCTGTACACTCGAATCATCAATACAAGATCAGAATTTAACGAAGGCATATGAATCCTACAATGATGTGTGCAATAATTAAGGGGAATATCAGTAGACCCATGAATACAAAGATTAATCCAACTATTGTCGTATGGAATTTAAAACCTATTAGTACCTTTTTAAGGGGGAACGTCAGATCGACGCTGAGAACAAAGACATACTATAGATTTCGATTCAAGATATAATATAATATTATTTCCTTTTAAAATAATTTTTGTCCACGTGCCCTGTGTTTATGTCAAATGTCATGAACATTAAATGCCTTACACGACATCTGGACAACTCAATCTCAAAAGCCGCGATGTTTTCAAATTTTTTATTATTTTTAAACCGCCGTTTTAGGAATTTATGGTAATCAACCTATGTCAAGTGGGACCCGCAGTATTTTAAAACCTTTTAATGGATTAGCGTATCAGCTTATTCTAAATCCATCCCGACCGCCGATTTCAAAAACGGTTCCCATCCCTTAAAATCGACCATTCGTACTCTGCAAAACCCTATTTCGCGCCCAAGTATAAAAGGATCAGATTCGCCATTAGAGACTCTTTACGCTTTCGCAATTACAAGAGATCTCAAGCAAACAAATTTACATATTTTCTCGCATAATCACAAATTTCTACTGCTTTCTTCCACCTTCGCTTTAAGAAAACATCCATGGCTACTCAATCTTCATCCCCGCTCAAGAAAACTTCCAAAGATCATTGATGGACGGATCTTCTCGAAACCCGTCATCATCGAGCGTATCATCTCGAAATCAACGACACCGAACCGATGGAGTATATCATTACTCGCCTTGAACAACAAGGTCTTTATCGCCTAAGCAAAACGCCGACAAATACGACGCCATCTCGTTGAGGAATTCTACTCAATGCCGCCGCTCGCTTTCTCTCACTAGCCTGTGGAGGACATGTTGCCGACATCACCGCAATACCCAAGGAGTGCAAATCGCATCAATAGCGACCTACTTTAAAATCTACAGCCGCCGCCGACGGCTCGACCATGGACCACCTTGAGACGTTTGGGTCTCAAGGGCTGATTACCAAGTTTTATGGACTATTTACCGGGTCCAAAGTGGTTGATATGGTAACAACCACGTGCCACAAGAAAAATTTTCTTCTTCATTTCGTTTATCTCCACGATTTCTGTTCCAGGATCATTGAAAATCGAACCGGCGCGTTCGAGATGTGCACGAATCTAAGGTTCAGAATGATGGTAGCTATCTTGACCTGTGAAAAGGACAATTGGTGCCAAATCATTTTGAAACGACTTCAGGAAGAGGTGTGCAAACCGGCCACCCAAAAGAAATCGTTCGGTTTAATGCTAAACTACATTCTGACGAGGTTCGGAGTCAAGCAATCCGCCGATGCCAAGAAAAACAGCTCACTGATATATTTAGGAGGAGTCAAACCCTCTGCCTATAACCAGAGCACAATGCATGCCAACCACCCGAAAACAAGGCACATGCCTATTTCTGACAACCCCAGAGACGAAACCGTGAAGGTCCCTGAATTGGAATCTTCAAAGAAGAAGCGCAAGCGTTCTCACAGCAAGAAGCACTCACGATGAGAAGTCGAAGAAGAGACTCCGAGGCTCTCAAAAATCAAAGCCAAACACTCCGAGGATGTCTCGCCCATGGCGCAACCCATCGATATAGCACCCTGTGGCCCAACCCCGCTAAGAGGTGTCTCCTACTGCATCGACAGTAGATCCCGAGCCCTTGGCGGCTATGACGGATGTAGAGACATCTGCCAACATTCAAGACGTTAGCACGTCGGCTGCCCATTCGGAGCCAAAAGCTACCTCTCCTTTATGGGATCCCACACCCGTACAGTATCCAATTTCCTTCGGGGCACCATCCCCTGCAAGGAGTCCATCTTCCGTGCAGGATCCCATACCTGTACCGAATCCTCAAACAGCGTCTCCGCACGTGATTCAAGTCCCTCCCTGCACTCAATTATAAATCAAACACTTCTTTCAAGATAAATTGAACAGCGTACGAAAGATTTCTCGCAATGGAAAAGCTTTAGGCTAGCTCCGCACGACACACTGCATAACCGGAGCGAATGGAGCCACGAAGAGCGATTTGTCTCCGTAATCGACTCAATCAAATTGAGGCCCCGCCGATGGGACAACGCTTCTTGCAAAGATCTCATTGAAAGCCACTCCGCACAAATCCGACGCCGTAAGAAAAGGAAAGAAGAAGTCGAGGACTCTCCCATCAATCCAAAAGACGACGACGACCACGACTCAGACGACGACGACGATGCTCTTCAAGCAGTGTCCGAGATTGAGCCGTGAAGAGGCTGAAGCCCAAGCCACCTCTCCACCCTTAAAAGACGAAGGGCCATCAACCCAAGCTAATCCACCTTCGCCACAAATGAGAACATTCCCGACTAGGAGGAATCACCCTCCAAATGTGGAAAATCAAGAAATTTTTGAACAGCACCGAGCCTGCTGCGACCAAAGAAGCCACCCTACAACCCAACAGAGGATTCAGCCCCTCCCGCATTCTTATCTCGCCAAGAACCTTCGCCACAGACGCTTCAACCAACTGCCGCCATTCCACAAGAAGCTACTCCCGCCCCGCAACCGTGGAATCCGAGGACGGTAACGAACCCGAGGATGTCCAACTTACTTCACGTCCATCCGTGAACGTAAGAAGGTTAAATGGTGTCAAGACTTCGCCACTCGACTCTCCTATCTCTCGCGCACGCAAAGAGCGCCGCAAGCTCTTGGCCTTCGATCGTATTTATCCAAGATGCGCTAACGCCTCTCTTCCGTAGAAAAGGCATCGAATCGATGCACACCTCTGCAGCTGAAGAAATGACAACTCTTCAACACGAAGTATCTCGAGTTGTCGAAGCATTCATCATCTTGCCGTATGTTCAAGCAAGCCTTGAAAATCATGGAAGATAAACAAGCGCAATCCAAGGAGGAAGCTTCAAGACAAGAATTGTCAAGCCAAGACACTGTGCAATGATAGAGAAACAGCTCTCACCGCGTGCGCATGACAAATCCATTCAAGAGATGTCGCACTCTTTCCTCCCTCGTTGAAAGAATAAACAAGATCGAGACCAAACAGACGCCGCTCTTGAAATCCCGCAAAGTCTTGATGAGGCCAAAAGGGGAAGAAGCTCGAGAAGCCGCAAGGAGAATAAGACTCGCAACAGAAAGGGAATTTGAGGTCGCCAGAGCAAGATAGCCGCCGAATTGAACAAGCTAGCACCTCAACCCCAAAGTTTTAGAATTTCGTGCCCGCACTTAATTCCATGACCCAAATGTCCCTTGGCAAAATCTTGTTCAAAGACCTTCTAAATACGTCACAACCAACCGCAACCCAACCGCCGAAGAAGTGAAGCACTGGAGGAAGAATGAACGATGAGATATTTTGTCGACTCATCGTGAATCCGCCATCTTCAAAAATTATAAGACATTCGCGTAAGCGGCATAAATTTTCAAAGATGCTAGAAGAAGATAAGCTCCTCTCCAAATCGAAATGAAATCAAAACATAGAAGAGGAGATCAGGTCACCCATCCAGAGAATCGATACTTGCCTTTGATCGCTCTTATGAAGGAAGAGCAATTTACCAGAACGAGGCAATGATTCACTTCAAACTGGTGGCGCGGCACCGAGAATGAGCCAGAAGAAGACCTTGGAGGCATGCGGATCAAAGATAAAGAGCTGAAATTTATGTATATTATTTTTGTTTTTGTAATTTCTATTCAAACACAAAGAAACCTTGTACTCAATCTTTTTGAAAATCAATAAAACAGCTTTGTTTGTCTTGAAAGATTACAACTCGTAATCTCTCGTGTTAATATATGATTACTTAAAATTGTTTGATAGAAATCTCAAGTTTGATAAACTTGATTGAAAAATTAAGTCGCATTTAACTAGTCTACGAACAGCTCATAGTTTTGCTTGTAAACTTAGAAATACATTGTAAGATTGTGCGTGCGCGCCAATCATAGGCTTAAGTTGTAATCTCAAATCAGATCGAACGTGCTCGCGAAAGCGCTCATTATTGTAGACTAAGTCACTAAGTCGACCTATTGACAAAAGACCAAGAAATCGCCAAGTCTTCAAGAAGAACGCTTCATGAAGAAGGTTTTGGCATCATCAAGAAGACTCAAGAGTTTAAGTTAAGTCTTGGCAAATTGTCAAAAGGGGAAATTGTTAGGAAAAACAAACACCTGTATCGATTCAAATGATACCCGATCCTCAGATCGATTGTTATTTGTTATTGAAAAGGTTTTGACATATATGCCAAATACAAGAAAGGAAAATCAGACGAGGATTCAAGGATTTATCATGTATCAAGACTGCCTCGAATCAAAGATAAGTGAAGCTCACAAGATAAAGAAGAAGACTTGTAAGAAGACCAAGTATGGAAACTGCCTCGATGCCCTAATACGCTCATTCTCCATACAGCTCGCAAAAGGACAAGAAAGAACACAAGTCAAGTTCCGTTGAACAAAGAAGTATTTAAATACTCAAGGATAAAGTATTTAAATACCGGCCTTCGTATCTTCGTAATCCCGCGAAATCCGGATCATGTCATATTCCGTTGAAGGAAAATCTTATTCAAACGGACATCTCAATCTGATACTTTCTTCGCAGGCTATATATATCCTTGAAGACATTGAAGATCGACACCCCAAGCAACATAACTCTCAAAGCTATCAAGTTATCATCCGAGCAAACATATCTCCAAAGCATACCGCTATTAAGAACGAAAGAGATATACAAGGCTCAAACATCAAGAACAAATATCATCGATCTTGATATTCAAAGTCACTGCTCTTACTGTTACCTAAACCTTTTACCTCTGTAAAACCAAGCTCGTGTGAACTCAACAAGTTATTCGACTGTGTGGGACGAATAAGGACGAAGCTTGAACCGTGTGTGAAGAAGCTAGTCAAGAAGGAAGCTTTAACCAACTGGGTGAACGGTTGAAAGTGATATTCTTTGTATCAATCAGTGAAAGATACAAGGATAGGTTTGTTTATAATTACGTAGTTGTGTACGCAGAATTATATAATAAACTTTTACTCCGTGTGGAGGACCAATGGACGAGAGGGTTTACCTCGAACCACTTAAATTACCGTGTTATTTACCTTCGCTTTTCGTTTGAAATTACCGTGATATATTAAGTATACACCTAATACGTTGTTGCCGTATCCACGGCAACTAATCGTATCCAAGACTTCCGCTACGCACTCGTATTTAGATTCCATACGCTTTGTTGTTTAAACTACTTTTCCAAATCGTATCCAAGATACTTAAGTGGCCAACACAACCGCATGTCATTAGCGCACGCTAGAATTACCGCTAGCGCACGCTAATTGGAATGACTTAGCGCGCGCTATGTTGAGTGATTAAGGTGTGCTATGTCAATAGGCAATGTAGTATTTCGTGTTGTAGTTATGAATTTGTGCCGGTTTGAGTCGATTGTTCAAACTACGCTTAACCGAGATATTATAGAACCGCTGGGTTTGTTGATCGTTATATCGGTTGTTGATTATTAGCAAATGTGTGTTAATCGATTATTGTAATAGGTTGAGATTATTGATCGGTGATTAGAACCATGCTTTCGCTCGTGTTCGAGAATGTTCGTATATTGCTTTGGTCGGGGCTAAGGAGTTCGTAGATGAAGGCAATGGAATTGGTAACGGCTTCCTTATTGTTGTATCGGTATCGAGGCAAGTTATTACTTGCTCAGTTTATAACATTGAATGAATGATTCCAGTTTCATTCGTGTATAATTCGTATAACATTGATTTAATTGTGAACTCGGGGAATTTGGGATTGTGCGTTGTTTTCGGATTGTGGGAATTAAATCATAATGTATATGATTTACATTTGTTATCTGTAATATCCTAATTTCTACTACTGTGGTTTAATATTATTTTATCCAAGTTATGTTGTACAACATGGAATCTTTACAGTATGGATAAAATAAATGAAGGACTAAGACATCTGTATTGGTATTATTACCGCACTTCGTTGACAGTTGTATTGGAAGACATTATGTGTCGGGCTTGTCGTATGAGAATATCGTTGGAAGATGTATATGTATTCAGTATGCCATATGTTCGTATTCTGCATGTCCAAACGTTGGACAAGAGTAGCTGAAAATGGCTAAGTACAGCCACATTAGCGCACGCTATGATGTATACTTAGCGTACGCTAAGGCACAAGGATTACGTACGTTAATGAGTAGTAGTAACGTACGTTAAGATGCTAAGTGTTACGTACGCTATGCATAATGCATTACGTACGTAACGAGAGGAATCAGACAGCTCAAGCAATGGCCGACAGGTGGAACCCATGGTCGGCAGCTTTCGGCGAAGAACGTGCTCGGTCGAGTCAACTCTGGTTAACGTACGCTATGCGTAGTGCATTACGTACGTTAAATGAGGATTTACTGTACCAAGTCAACGTATGTATTACGTACGCTATGAAGGATATATTATAATACCCGGATGTGAACTCATCTATTTCCATTCAGTAATTGTCACTCTGTAATTTTTTTCACTTATTAATAACCATTCATCATTCACATTCCTTCATTCGTTTCGCCGTTCAGAGTATTTTTGAGTGGTGTATCAATATCATTAATTGTTCTACCTTGCTTGAGAATCGAGACGAGAATATTGTCTTGATTGTTATTATTGCTTCATTTGTCGATGTTGATATTGAAGTTCATATTATTTCAAATTTACCCCTTGTTCGGATCATGCTATTGTTGGGAAAACCCTTGTAATCATTGCTTGGAACGACTGTTTTGGGGTTTCCGCACTTCCATTTCGTGTTATTGTTCCCAAGTATTGAATCCTACTGCTTTTATTCTCTTCCCGGGTCGTTTTTTTGTCATTTTTGGACCCAAATGGTGTGCGCCGTGGCACAAGGGAGTGTGCGCCACGGCACAAACATTTTGCAAATGGTGGCTGACCCGCCTATACCGAGGGCCGCGGCCCCTGCTGGCAGGCTGCGGCAAACTGCCGGGCACCTGGGCAGATTTTTGGCCCTGTGCCGCGGCACACAGTACAGATAAGGAATGAATATCCCTTTAACTGAGTAAGAATTAACTTACACAATACCGGTGATGAAATATCCTCTCTTTGAACAAACACCCTTAATGGAGATATCGGTGGCTCGAACAACCTCGAATAACACAATTACCAACAACTCGCTTAATATACAAATCAATAGCGATCATAACCAATTCAAGAGGTCGATAAAATAAATCCAAACTCATTGAGGCATTACGACAAACACCTTGAAAACAATTTCCCATCCTTAACAACTAATCCCAATCAGACGAAAACCAACCTCTAATGAATGATTCAATCCACCAAAACACCATCAATACAATCTATAATCTAATAGGAATACTCAAATGGAGCTTACGATAACATTAAATTGCAAGTCCCAATTCCAAGTCAACCTTCAAAGTGTTCGTGAATAAAATCTCCAACAATCCGATAATAACTCATAAGAACTCATAATCATACGTATAGCCATCACAAATAATGATTATATCATCCAAAACATCATGCTCCAACTCAAAATCAAATCTAGGGTTGAAGAAATTACCTTGGATTAGAATGAAGAATCCAGAAATATGATGTTAATCCACACCACAACTTGAAGAAGATGAAAATCTCTGAGTCTTTATGATGTTAAAACACCCAAAAATCGCCCTCCAATCGCCCAAGGAGGAGAGGAAGAAGGAAAGTGATGAAATGAATTTGTTCTTCACAACAAACGCAGAAATATTGTTCATTCATACATGTAATTCACTTATAAAATATCATTCATGTCGAGACTTGTAATTATCAATTAATCATTCAATTCATGAGGAACGACGGTTCCAATCATTTCATTGAGCTACCATTCATTTCATTATCACTTCATTTTGGTGAGTCATTCTTGACCCGAAACCCGGTCAAGAACCGGACCGAAAAACCTGGGACCGGAACTCACCCGACAATTAACGAGTTCGAATTCGAGTTCTAAACATTGAACCGAAACCGATAAGACCCGGACCGAGAAAACTGGAAAAAACCCCAGTAACATACACACACACACACATACACACACACACACACACACACACACACACACACACACACACACACACACACACACACCAAACAAGGCCTAAGGCCTTTGGTATATAAAATTTTTAATCATGCACCAAATATGGCCTTAGACCATTGATATATAACACAAATTAGGTTAGAAATTCTGAAATCTCTCACTCCCCCCTCCCCCTCCCGCAGCCGCACGGCCCACATCTAACCCAATTAGTTTCAATTTTGGGGATTTTAGTTTATTTTCGAACTCGAGTTAGGGTTAAAAAATTTGGGGATTTCAAATTAGTTTAGGATTCAGATTTGAGGGGTTCAACTAAGGGTTCCAGATTTGGGGGGCTTAAAATAATTGTTTTAATTTGGTGATTTCAATTTTTTTTATTGGTTAATTATTTCCGGATTCGGGTTTCTGGGTTCCGGATCTGGTTTCGGACCGGGTTCTGGCCCAAACTATTTCAGACCGTTTCCGGATTGTAAATATGACCTGGTTCTCTTACCGGTCCGAACTGGGTCTATCCGGTACCTTATCGGACCGGTTCCGAGTCTGTCAAAAACCAGGCCGGACCGGTCCGATAACAGCCCTAGACGCAGGGGAAGAGGCCGCGGTGCATGCCGAAACCCAGGAGCTCGAATGAATACTCGTGCGAACACGAGGAATAATGCTAACTCATCGAGCAGCGACGCTGCCACATATTCACCTGGAAATAATCCTTCTCTGTCCGGGAATCGTACCCGGGACACGGCTCAATCAGAAGGTGTTCGAGTTGATCCTCTCACTTTTATGCAGGGCATGATGGCCCAAATGACTCAGATGGCACATCTGATGGAGACGATGCAGAAATCAACGGCTCAGAATCAGTAGGCTCCTCCGCCGCCACCTCAAAGGCAAGAGAGGAATGTGAGCAGCATCATCAACGACATTTGTCGCTAGAGGCTGCCTACCTTCGAGGGCTCATTTGAGCCGGCTGACATTATTCACTGGCTGGAACATTTCGAGAAATTATTTGCTATGATAGAGTGTCCCGAAGGGCACAAAGTTTCAGTCGCGACTTACTATCTAGGTAAGAGCGCTCACTCATGGTGGCTATCTCTGAAGCCCACCGACGGAGCTTGCACGTGGGACCAGTTCAAAACTCTCGTGATGGAAAGATATTATCCGGCCCCACTCGCAGAGGCCAAGTCTGCCGGAGTTACTCGCCTCGACCCCTCAACAAGAAGATGTTCTCGCCATTGCCGAGAAATTTCAAGAGCTACCGCCTTTCGCCTCATCTATTATCCACTTGAGGCGGATAAAATCAAGTATTTCAAGAAGAGGTTGAAATCTCATATGAGGCTCCAATGGCTTAATCATTATTGCACCACTCTAGCCGAATTTATCGAGAAAGCTCTTACTTATGAGCTATCGCTAAGGAGATTTCTAACAATCATACTTCATCTTCCAAAGAAGAAATCGAAGAAGCGAAATCACCAAGGCAACCAAGCCACTTTCAAGAAGCCTCGTGTGGGCTCTACTTTTTCTCGAGCGACCTCCTACGGCGCCTAAACCCACCGAATCTCAATCCCGGCATCCAGCCTCGCCATCACCGCTACAACCGTGGAGAACATGCTCATTTCAATACTAAGTGTCCGAAGCCGACCTCACGTGTAATAAATGTGTGATTGCGGGCATAAGGCCCGTTTCGCCGAAGAGACTCCAAACCCACTCCGTGACATCTCATGCCCCAAAGTAGTCAACGATTCGTAATCAAAGACTACCCACGCTGCTTAAGACGACGGAGCTAACAAAGGCGGAGCCTACAATATCGACAGAGCATCGACAGAGCATTCGGTCCTGAGTCGGCAAGCCCCGAGTTTATGAAATGAAGAGAGCCGACGATCCAGAGGCCCGAATGATATTAGGTACACTCAAATTCTATCTCAACCTCGTGTGTACCCTTTTGATACCGTGCATCGTATTCATTCATTTCGAGTCATGCTTGAGTAGACTTCATCCGGATAGTGCTACTAATTGTGACCCTTATAATATCGACTACCTAACGGTAGGAGAATTAGCCGAGATCGTGAGATTAAGAATTGTCCGATCCAGCCATGACCGTGATTGGTTGGCACACCCGATCGTGGTGGATTTACTTAGAGACGACGCCATTTTGGGTATTGATTGGATAGATCGTCACGATGCCATCCTTAGTGTCCGTAGCGTATGATCACTATTGTTTCGCATTTATGGAGTTAAATATGTATTTCAGTGAGTAACCCCACTGCTCCTAAAGGTTATCAATGTACTGAAAGCAGTTAGATTACTCAATCAAGGATGTGTTGGTTATTGGTGCTATATGTCCAAGACTGAGAAATCATCAGTGTCATTGGCGGACATTCTGGTAGTGAGGGAATACATCGATGTATTTCCAGACGAGTTACCTGGTTTGCCTCCACAGAGAGATGTGGAATTCACAATTGAATTGGAGCCTAGTACATCTCCAATATCAAAGGCACCATATCGTATGGCCTCGATTGAAATGCAAGAACTGAAGAATCAGCTGGAGGAACTGACCGAAAAGGGTTATATCTGGCCGAGTGGGTCCCCGTGGGGAGCACTAGTGTTATTTGTCAAGAAGAAGGATGGCTCTTTTCGCTTGTGTATTGATTATCAAGAGCTGAACTGGGTGACGATCAAGAATAAATATCCCCTACACCGCATCGATGATCTTTCGATCAACTTCGTGAGCTTCAAGATTTTCCAAGATCGATTTAAGATCCGGTATCACCGCCATGCGAATTCGAGAGTCTGATATCGCAAGGACGGCGTTTCAATGCGCTATGGGCACTCCGAGTTTGTAGTGATGCCGTCGGGTTAACTAATGCACTCGCGTATTCATGGAACTAATGAATCGAAGTTTTCATCAACTATTCGATCACCATGGTTGTATTCATAGATGACATTTTGATTTATTCTCGTGATCGAGAGGAGCATGAATTTCACCTTCATCGTGTTCTCGACGTGTTGAGACGAGAGCACCAATGGGAAGTTTTCCAAATGTGAGTTCGATCTTCGAGGTGACGCTTCTGGGCATGTGATTTCCTGACGAGTACGTGTCGAACCTCAAAAGATGGAGGCTATACGAGATTGGCAAGCTCCGAAGAATGTTAAGGAAATCAAGCTTTCTGATTAGTCGCTATTTTCGTGATTTGTGGAAGGATTTTCAATAATCGCTCAACCTATGACGAACCTTTTGTGGAAGGATAAGAAACACACGTGGTCTGACGCGTGTCAGTGGAGTTTTGAGGAACTAAAGAGTTGTTTAATTTCAGCGCCTGTCCTTTCTTTACCACAAGGGACAGAGGGATTCGTAGTCTATAGTGACGCGTCCGGGCAGGGTCTCGGATGTGTACTAATGCAGAACGGGAAAGTGATTGCCTATGATTCGCGGCAACTGAAGCCTTATGAGGTCAACTATCTGACCCATGACCTGGAGCTAGCAGCCGTGGTTTTCGCATTGAAAATTTGGCGTCATTATCTTTATGGCGTCACCTGTCAGATTTTCACCGATCATAAGAGCTTGAAGTATATATTTACTCGTATGAGTTAAATATGCATCGTAGATGGTGGTTAGAACTAATTAAGGACTATGATATCGAGATACAAGATCACCGGGTAAGGCGAATGTTGTCGCCGATGCCTTGATCCATAAGTCCGTTCAGGAGCAGATGCTTGCTCGCTTAACCGTTCAGAAGGAACTTCAGCAGGAATTCCTAAGGCATGAGATCGAGGTTTGGTTACAGCGTGTACAAGGACAACTTTGCATGCTGGAGATTTCATCACCACTTGAGGAGACGAGATAGAACATCAGGGACCGGGGGATATGCTAAAACTGCTTCCTATTCCAGAATGGAAGTGCGAGTATATTTCAATGGATTTCATCACGAGCTTGCCGAAGAGTCATGGGCATGAATACAATTTGGGTGATTGTGGACCGTTTAACTAAGTCGGCTTATTTCCTTGAGATTAAGGATGCGTGGGGTCCCGAGAGACATGCCCAATAGTTCATTAAAGAGATAGTGAGATTGCACGGTACTCCTAAGAGTATCGTTTATGATCGTGATGGGCGACTCGTGTCACATTTTTGGAAATCAGTTCATCGTGCCTTGGGAACTCAGCTCAACTTCAGCACGACTTTTCACCCTCAGTCTGACAAACAATCAGAGAGAACTATTCAGATGTTGGAGGACATGTTGAGAGCATGCGTCCTCGATTGGAAAGATGATTGGGAAGCCCAACTACCATTGATCGAATTCACGTATAATAACAGTTGGCATGCTTCAATTCAGATGGCACCTTACGAGGCCTTATACGGTCGTCGTTGTCGATGTCCCCTATGCTGGGATGACTTATCAGAATCAGTTGGCACTGAACCCGATATGTTTATAGCCGCCCGCGAGAAGGTAGCAGTAATCAGGAGTCATTTGTTGACCGCTCAGAGTCGACAAAAATCATATGCCGATAACCGTCGTCCACCCTCGAGTTCCGCATAAGTGACCACCTTTGGTCAAGGTATCCCCGAGTCGAGGTGTTTTTCGCTTCGGGAAGCGGGAAGTTGAGTCCGAGATTCATTGGTCCGCTTGAGATTTTCGATCGAGTGGGCGATCCGCTTATCGATCGCTTTACCTCCACTTTGATCCGAATTCATAATGTATTTCATGTCTCTCGCCATTTAAATATGTTGTCAATTCTAATCACATACTTTAGTTCGATGAAATTGAGATCGCGGATGATCATACGAGGAGCGCCCCTGCATTTAATCTTAGAGCGACGAATCAAGCAGCTTGAGGAACAAGACGATTCCTTTGGTTAAGATTCAAAGGGTCTAGACAAGGAGTCGAAGAGGATACTTGGGAAACCGAGGATAAGATGTGGGAGAGTTACCCCGATTTGTTTGACCATTAGTTTCGAGGACGAAACTCTTTTTAGGAGGGAGTATGTAATACCCTTGATGTGAACTCATCTATTTCCATTCAAGAATTGTCACTCGTAATTTTTCACTTATTAATAACCATTCATCATTCACATTCCTTCATTCGCTTCGCTGCTCGGAGTATTTTTGAGTCGTGTATCAATATCGTTCATTGTTCTACCTTGCTTGAGAATCGAGACGAGAATATTATCTTGATTTTTATTATTGCTTCATTAGTCGATGTTGATATTGGAGTTCATAATATTTCAAATTTACCCCTTGTTCGGATCATGCTATTGTTGGGAAAACCCTTGTAATCATTGCTTGGAACCACCGTTTTGGGGTTTCTGCATTTCCATTTCGTGTTATTGTTCCCAAGTATTGAATCCTATTGATTTTATTCTCTTCTCGGGTTGTTTTTCGTCATTTTTGGACCCGAATGGACTGCGCCGCGGCACACACATTTTGCAAATGGTGGCTGACCCGTCTATACCGAGGGCCGCGGCACACTGCCGAGCACCTGGGCAGATTTTTGGCCCTGTGCCGCGGCACACTCAGCCTGTGCCGCGGCACACAGTACAAATTTTTTCTATTTCTGCATTTGTTGTGAAGAACAAATTCATTTCATCACTTTCCTTCTTCCTTTCCTCCTTGGGCGATTGGAGGGCGATTTTTGGGTGTTTTAACATCATCGAAACTCAGAGATTTTCATATTCTTCAACTTGTGGTGTGGATTAACATCATATTTGTGGATTCTTCATTCTAATCCAAGGTAATTTCTTCAACCCTAGATTTGATTTTGAGTTGGAGCATGATGTTTTGGATGATATAATCATGATTTATGATGGATATACATATGATTATGAGTTCTTATGAGTTATTATAGGATTGTTGGAGATTTTACTCAAGAACACTTTGAAGGTTGACATGGAATTGGGATTTGCAATTTAATGTTATCGTAAGCTCAATTTGAGTATTCCTATTGGATTATCGATTGTATTGATGGTGTTTTGGTGGATTGAATCATTTATTAGAGGTTGGTTTTCATACAATCGGGATTAGTTGTTAAAGATGGGAGATTGTTTTCAAGGTGTTTGTCGTAATGCCTCAATGAGTTCGATTTATTTTATCGACCTCTTGAATTGGTTATGATCGCTATTGATTCGTATATTGCTTGTTGTTGGTAATTGTGTTATTTAAGGTTGTTCTAGCGACCGCTATCTCCATTATTCAAATAGAGGATATTTCATTACCTGTATTGTGTAAGTTAATTCTTACTCTGCTAAAGGGATATTCATTCCTTATGTTGTTGTTCGTTCATACATGTAATTCACTCATAAAATATCATTTATGTCGAGACTTGTAATTATCAATTAATCATTCAACTCACGAGGAACGATGGTTCCAATTATTTCATTGAGCTACCATTCATTTCATTATCACTTCATTTCGGTGAGTCATTCTTGACCCTTCTCGGATTTATTATTCATTAATGTTCATTGGTCACTTTTATTCTTGTGGCCTTATGGGTTCATATTGCATGGCCTGGTGGGGATGTATGGAATTTTTAGTCGGGCACTTGATAGTCATGTGATCGGGTTCACCGACACAATGGACTGTGCACACACAACGCACTCTCCGTGAGACTAATTAGGCACAAGGGCGGGTGTGTCCGACACTGCCTTGTGCGCCCGCACATACCATTATGGGCCTACTATGATGCCCCTCTTCAACTGGACTTCATAACTAAGATGTGTAATTACGGTGATTATGCAACTCTTGAGGATTGTTGTTCTCAGGTAATCAATTTACTGGGGATATTGTTTTCAGGTCATGGCAAGGAAAAAGCACGGGAAGAGAACATTGACGGCGAGGAGTCCCAGTGATATTAGTAGGGGGCCCCAATCTCTTCATTTCATTCATGTTTTCTTGTTATGTGTTTTCCACTACAATTCCTTTTTTTGAATTGTCATTTGTTCAGTGTTGTATATTTTATCTTCATATAAAATATACATGTATTCAGTGTTCCCTGGTTTTGTTGTATTTGAAACTCCTCATCGGAGTAATTGATGATGTAATGTGGTTCGGTACTACATTTGTATTATGTAATTCATTAACTCTCATTCGCCTGGTGGGTCCCAGTCGGGGGTGTAATATCCACAATTTTCGATTTCCGGTAATTTTTCTTTTTTCGGCAGCAATCCATTTTGATGACTCACTTGTGACTGTTTCGTCATTCTGAAAATGGTTAATTCTGCACATTTTGACGTCCGAGTTCGTTTATGTGTCGTTTTGTTGAGTTCCGTACTTTTTAGCGACTTTTCCGCACTTGAGTTCGATTCTTTCGAATCTCGTCCGAAACTGTTGGTTCGAGTTTCTCGTAAGTTCATTTGATGTTATTTTTCATGTTACGAGCTTTGGTTTGGTTATTCGATCACGTATCGTGATTTTCGGACGTTTTGGGCCATTTTTGTAATTTCCCAAAGTTTGGGGTAATTACTTTCCGTTGTCGAATTTCGAGCCTTCAGGTGGTCGGAATCGTGTCTTCTCTTAGTGTTCGGATTCGTATTTATGAGTACTTCATAACCGTGTTTTCGGTTTACGTTCAGGTTTGAGTTTCGGGATTTTTCGGACCGTCGGATCGACCGAGTCCTGGCTGGCAGGACGTGGCCGAGAAACGGCCGCTATGGCCCGGCAGTTACGGCCGTAAGGTCCGGTTACGTACGTAAGGCCATGGCCGGTAACGTACGTAACGGGATGACAGTTTTGGGGCAGTTGTTTCGGCCATGGCCGGTTACGGCTGTAAGCCATGGCCGACTACATACGTTATGTGGCCGGCAGTCAGCCCATTTAAGGCAAGCAGACGTTTTCTTCAGCCATTTTCTCACTCGTTTTATCCTCTTCCGCGGCTGGAGCTTTGATGATCATGGAGGGATATTGTCAGGAGTTAAATCTATGAAGTCTTAGAGTTCATATCATCAATTGTCAGTCCTATAACATCCTTTGATCGAGCGAATCAGGTCAGATTTTCTAGAAATCTAGTTTTGGGGAATTTGGGTATTTTGGTTGATTTCGTCCGTTTTATCCGATTTAACTTAGGATTATGATAGATTGATGATTATTTAGATGTATTATATCATTTCCCTTGTTATTCCATGGTTGGATTATATCGATTCGTTGTTTTGGTTGAGTTCTCAGTCGACGCCTTGAAGGTGTCCGACAAAAGGCCTTAGAGGGGGGATTGGGCGTTGTATGATTATTATCCATCGTACGATTGTTGATTTATCATTGGTATGACTTAGGGACAAAATTCTTGTGAAGAACTAAAGTCGCAAACCTTCCGATCGTTGTCTTCTTCGGTCCGAGCTTCCCGCTGAACCGTGTTCTTCTGAGTATTCGTAGCGGTTATTAAGGCAAGTATTTTACTATACGAATTGTGTCTTGTGAATAGGGACGCTATGTTATGGTTATGATGAATTGATTTATATTAGCGAATATGCTTCTTATGAATTGATTATTATGAACGATTAATGGTAACGATAATACCTTCACTTAGTTAACATCGTGGAATTGTGTTGGATGTGCAAATCATCTAAGTTTGTGCCGGGCATGGTTGGTCATTGTTGAGTGGTTGTGATGATTATGATAATTGTGTTGTTTTGGTTTACATACTTGATTATACATTTCGTGTAATGTGGAATGGCTTGACATTTGATGATTATGAGTTGTGTCGTGTCGATGTGTGTGTGTGTGTGTTCCGTAGGTCCGACGAGGCCTCCGGAGTTCGGTACATGATGTGTACGAACAAGGTGTGTGATCCATGTAGGGTCTGACGAGGCCTCTGGAGTTCGGTACATGATGTGTACGAACAAGGTGTGTGATCCAGGTAGGGTCTGACGAGGCCTCTGGAGTTCGGTACATGATGTGTACGAACAAGGTGTGTGATCCAGGTAGGGTTTGACGAGGCCTCTGGAGTTCAGTACATGATGTGTACGAACGATGTTTATGGCCGGGTAGGGTCCGTCGAGGCCTCCGGAGTTCGGTACATGATGTGTACGAACAGTGTGTGTGGTCCGGGTAAGGTCCGTTGAGGCCTCCGGAGTTCGGTACATGATGTGTACGAACAACGATCGTATAACAGTGATTGTTTGGATAACTTCTTAGATATGGGTCTCAGACTCATAATGATATCTTATCTAGTGTGTTTTGAAATGAGAATCGGGCTAAGGCCCTAATGTTTACAAAACGGTTTTGTAAATTGGGACTTGAGGTCCAAAAGAATTTCTACTTCAAAAATCCCCGAGATGATGAGTTCCTTTTCAAATATCTCTTGCTTGAGTTTGAAATTTTAAAACTTCTGAACATTTGATAATTTATTTTTCGTATTAAATTGTGAGTCGCTATTTACTTGTTGCATTTCGTATCGTATTATACTTGCACTAGTAAAACAAAGGAGTTTACTAACCCCGAGTAATCGGGTGGATGTCCTGCTTTTGCGTCCTGTACATGCAGTTCGGGGAGCAACAGATTGGCACATGTGGATGACGAGCCGCGATACTAATCAAGAGTTGAGAGTTGTTTCGATTTTTGTTATGTTGTCAAAGTTGCTTACAGCCTTCCGTCAGATTGTGTTTTGACCCCGTGTGGGTAATGATTATTTTAGTCAGTTCTATTCATGGAGTTGTGTGACCTCATCGGTAAGTGTATTCTTGTGTAAGTGACCTTAACGATCTGTATTATTTTATTGTTTGTCCCTGGCTAGGCAAATATTTGGTCGTTTTGTAAGGTTTAGCCTGGTAGATCCTCGTAAAAAGGGGTCTACGGCGTGTAATATTCCCATTTGGTTTTGGGGGTGTTACATTTATGGTATCGGAGCTTAGATTGCGGAAACCTAGGCTGTCAGGCCAAGTCGAGTCGTGAGTTGTCGAGTATGGTGTGGTTATGTCATTCGAGATGTCGAGTGACAAGTTGAGTTGTGCGTAGTCACAACGTGTCGGGTATGTTGTCGGATGAGATTAGTATCGTGGGCGACCGTCATCTCCGTGCGGCCTGTGCACGTAGGTCTCCTCTTTTATGCGAAGTACCTGTGTATCCTGATTTTATCTAAATGAGTTAATTGCGGTGCATAATTTTATTTGCACGGTGTTGTGAATATAGTTGTATTTAATACGTGTGACATATAGTATATGTATAAAACTGGGCCTATTGTTGTTTTACCTTTGAACCACTGTGAGGGGTGGTATGTTGTGAAAATTGAGAACCTTGATGGGTTTCGAATAAGGTATCGACGATTGAGTTCGTGAGAAACTCTGAGGAATGGTTTAGTTGTATGTTTAAACTAGATGATGTGAGATGTATTCAATTGGATTGTGCATGTTGGACTGTATTCCTTTTATCCGCTGCGTGAGTTCTTTTGTAATGGCTATCGGTATTTTACCGACTGAGTTTTATTTCGAAAACCGATTCCCTTAACTGAGTTTTTGGCATTATGGTCTTGATCGTTTTGGCGAAATTCTTATGACGTTATTTAGTATTTTGTAAATAGCTTTTGTGAGTTTTTAAAATATTACCGTCATCGGCCTTTTTGGTATTTTTGTAAATGGTTTTTAGCCTGGTGGGTTCCGGCGCGGGACCCACGGCGCTATAATGTTCCGTGTAATTATCTGAAATTTTTAGGCATCCTAGCCCATTGAATTATCTTTGAAAACCTTGAGTATCTTAGAAAATAAATTTCGAGACGTACTTTTAAAATGAATTATTTTCTCGTGGTACATCTAAGGTGCCACAATATGTTTCAAAATTCTTCTACCTCGAGGACCAAAATGTTTTGAGATATTTCCAATGTTTTAGAAACACTTTTACTTAGACCCGAGGGTCGAATATTTCCGAAAGTTTTTCACGAAAAGAAAGTGTCCTCATTTTTATCGAATGCGAAATAGTTTTCCAAAGTCTCGATAACGATGTTTCACGTTTGTACGTTTTTTTGAAGGGTGATACTCAAGATCAATCTGTTTCCAAAATTATTTTCAAAAGGGGTTTTTATTTTTTTAAAACCTATCAATTCCCGCTTGCTTGGAAATGTATGTATGATGTTTGCTTTGTCGTTATGATGTTAACTTCCGAATATGATCGAATTGGTGGCATGAACGCTGAGGCGTTGCCACGTATTTGTAGTACTAGCCCTCGTGAGAAGTGTGAACTGTATTTACTATTTGTCGCTTCGTGGTGATTTGCGTGTTGTCGCACGAGTGTGAGTCAAGCTTGGGTTTGTACGCTTGGGTACATGTGTGATTGTTTCATGATGTTTGTAATTATGTGCCGCTTATCGCTCGGGCCGTTGAGGTCGCCGAACGATACCGCTGCCGTAGTGTTTGTGTGTGTATTACTTTACGATGGTAATCGTTGTATATGATATGTGTTATGATTCTTTGTTGTGCCGAGTTGGCATCTCCACTATGTTGTTTTGCGACGTTATGCCCTATCAGATCTAGCATTTGTATTTTCTGTATGCCGAGCCGAGGTGTTTCAACCGTGATGTGCCGGGCATGCACATGTAAATTGTCCTTCTCGCCGCAACGCTGCTTCAAGTGAGGACTCGAGGGACACCGAATTCAGCTTTGCGAATTGGCTACCGAGACTTTCTGAGTTCGCGCTTCAAAGACAGATATCGTGATCGGCTCGAGAGGCCCATGGGAGATTTTTCTGCCGGTTGATTTTCGTGTTGTTACCTTGTTTCCGTTGTTCCGAGTTGTGGGGACGACATTTCTTTTATAGAGGCCTGAGGTAATACCCGTACTATTTTTGACTTCTGCAGCTTCTCATTCTAAATTCTATAGACTTGCACGTGTTCGCCGATACTTTTGAACTTGTTTGATGTCCCACTTGTCATCATTCGAACTGGTTGTGACCTTGTTTCATATCGACCGTTTATCATCGTGACTTTTCTCGAGTTCGGTTCGATTCTTGTGAACCTTGTTTGGAAGTAACATCTTTCACTTTCTACCAGCTTCTTTTAATGTCTGGAGTTGAAGTGGGGACTTCGGAGTCATTGTTCGACTGTTGTCATTCGATCATTGTTGTTCGATCGTTGTTGTTCGATCATTGTTATTTGATTATTATTGTTCGATCATTGTTATTTGATCGTTGTTGTCCGATCATTGTTATTTGATCGTTGTTGTTCGATCATTGTTATTTGATCATTATTGTTCGATCATTGTTATTTGATCGTTTTAGAAAACTAAGCCTTCACAATACTGAGCATTGCTATGTTATTTCCTATAAGTAGAATATCATCTACATATAGTACTAAGAACGCAATGTTTCTCCCACTGACCCTTTTGTAAACCCATGGTTCCTCCTCATTTCGCACGAAGTCAAAAGTCCTCTGATCGCTTCACCAATCGAAGGGGTCGCCCTCACGGCTATCAAAGGCCGTGGAGACCCAATTCCTAGACATGTGTATACACATACCTCTCGTAAGTAAGACATCTTATCGACCTTCAAGTGGAGGTTGTGTTACAATAGGTTCGGTTCCCGATCCCCGATCGATGTCTCAATAGACTTTCATTATGCTCTTCCAAAGAGATATTTCTACCCGAGCCACCTTCTCGAATGAACTCATCCTCAAGGAAGTGCGCTTGTAAAGCCGCAACTACGCTATGGTCTTCTGGAATGTAGAATAGATAACCCATCGAGTCCTCTGAGTATCCAATGAAACGTCTCTTGATGGACCTTGCTTCCAGTTTGTCCACCTTAGCATTCTTCACATAGCCGTACATCCCCAAATCCTTATGTGATTAAGACTTGGTTTCTTACCCTTCCACATCTCATGGAGTGATAGGAATGGATTTGGAAGGACATCTATTAAGGATATAGGCAACGGTTAGTAAGGCGTACCCCCATAGGCAAATTGGTAAATCCGGTAATTCAACATTGAGCGGACCATGTCCAACAAAGTCCGATTTCTCCTTTCAAACACCATTTAACTGCGGGGTTCCTGGTGGCGTTAATTGTCAAACTATTCCATGTTCCTTAAGGAAAACATCAAACTCTGTGCTCATATATTCGCCATCTCGGTCCGATCGAAATTCTTTGATATCACATCCATTGCTTTTCCAACTAGGGCCTTAAATTCTTTGAATTTAGTAAAGGCTTCGGATTTATATTTCATTAAGTACACAATCCCGTACCTCGTATGATCATCTGTGAACGTTATGAAATATTGATATCCATCTCGGTCCACTTCTAAAGCACCACAAACGTCGGTATGTGCCAACCCAAGTTCATCGGCAGCCCTTTCAAAAGTCCATGTGAAGGGGGACTTAGTCATTTTGCCTCTAAGGCAAGATTCACAAGTTGGATAGGGTTCTACACCCAATGGACTTAAAAGTCCATCTTTCTCCATTTTCTGAACCTTGGTCTGACCAACATGACCAAGTCTAAGGTGCCACTTAAGAGCTTGATTAGTATCTTGCCTGCCACGTTTCCTAGTTATAGTGTTCACTGCTGTTTTATTTTGCAAGTTCAGATGATATAATCATTCAACAATGTAGCTGTGTCAACCAATTTATTTCGAAAATAAATTTTACAACTACCATTGCCAATTAAGAAACAAAATCCTTTCCGGTCCAAGACTGGAATGGATACAATGTTTTTATGCCCCTTGGGCAAAACAAGTACTTCATCTAACGTCAAAATAAAACCGGATTCTAAACCAGTAGGAGTGATCCAATATCAGTTGCCTCGACACTTTGTCTGCTTTCGATAGTGATCATCACTTTCCTAGCTTCAAGTTGCCTACTTGCCTGCATCCTGATTCATAGTACAAATATGAGAAGTAGCACCTGAACCGATAATCCATGAAGCAGAATATACAGTAGCGGAACAACTGGTTTCAAAAACAAAAAGTTCCGTACGAGATTCGCCATTAATCTTAGGATAAGTCCTTCACCAGTGGCCCAGCTCACCGCATTCAAGGAATTTGTCCGTAGGTTTTGGACCGCCTACCTTTTGAACCTTTCGGCCTTGCCCTTTCCTTTTGCACACTTTCTCGGGTTTGTACCGCCGTAGGTATTTTTCTTCTTGTTCTCGACCTCCGAGGCCCAAGAAATCACAAGAGCAAATTTCTCTCGGTTTAGTCTTCATGTTAGACTGCCCCATCACCAATTTATTTATTAGCCCAGCTAATGTGCATGAAATTTCATTACAGTTGAAATTCACTACAAACTGCGTGAAAGAGTCAGGGAGAGATTGAAGGATGAGATCAATTTGGAGGGATAAATCCATTTTAAAGTTGAGCACCTCGAGACTCTCAATCATGGAGATCATCTTGAGGATGTGGTCTCCCACTTTCTCTCTTTCTTTCATCCTAGCACTGAACAACTGCTTCGATATCTCATATCTAGCAGTCCTACTGTGCTCTCCATAAAGTTCGGTAAAGTGTGCGAGAATTTGCCTAGAAGAAGTCATTTCCTCGTGCGCTCTCTGTAGCTCATTTGTCATTGAGCCCATCATAAAGCCACGGACTAGCACGTCATCCTTGACCCATTTTTTATGGACGTCAATATCTTCCTGATTACCCCAAGTCCGGATTGGCGTCGGTGTAATGTCCACCTCCAAGACGTATCCTGTAATAACCGTGTATTTTGCGCGTCGTTTTGGATTTATCTTGCTGTTTTGTGACTAGTCGAATTTGTAGGACATGAGGACTATATTTTATGTATTCATGGTTGTTAATCACGGAATTTAGTGATTTGCGGATTTTGTTCGTTTTGGCCGATTTTCGTGAATTTTGTGCTGGAAGCAACAGTAGCGCGCGCTAGACTGTATTTCTAGTGCACGCTATCAACGGATAAGTAGTGCACGTTACCCTTGTGCGTAGCGTATGCTAGGCCTACTGGGCAGTGAGGCCTGGAGAGTTTTCTGGATTCTGGAGTGGGGCGTTAGCGCACGCTATAGTCAGATTAGCGTACGCTATTTCATCGCTCTAGCGCACGCTATTATTAGGTTAGCGCGCGCTGAGTCGGCAGGGCAGTGAGGACAGATTGTTCTGGACTGCGGGCGATAGCAGGTAGCGCACGCTATGTTCCGGGCTTAGCGCATGCTAGTCATGCTCGATAACGCACGCTAATATTTCTGGGTAGCGCGCGCTACCGAAGTCAGACAGTAGGTTATGTACTGCCTGTCTAGCCCGTTAGCGCATGCTAACTTTTAGTCTTAGCGCACGCTAGTTTCCCACCAGTATATATATATATACGCTGAGCACGTTCTAATCGTCATTTTCATTCCCTTCTTCTCCTTCCCCGGCGGCTGAGCAGTCTTGGGCGTAGTAAGTGCAGATTTTGGTCGGATTTCTTCATCCAACAATAACTTTGAGTTCCTAACACCAAGTTATCAACATCTCATCAACTTTCACCGTCCAAATCAAGGTATAATCCGCTGGAACCCTAGTTCTTCATATTTTGGGAGTTTTGTTGAGATCTTCAATTTTAATCTAGTTTATCTCGGATTTGTACTAGATTATGATGTTGTAATCATAATCCTTCATTTTTCCCCAAGATTCACGGATTAAATCCTTGATTATCCTCCGTAGTATAGATTCGAGCCATGTTGTCTTCGTAGTGTTTGAATAAAGGTCCCTAAGGGCAAAACTTAGGGCGAATCTTTCCATATTTATAGTATGGTATTTGATTCGGTGTTTTGTTGAACTAGGATCAAATTGTTGAAAGGGTTGGAATGTTCACATTTCCGCTCATTATTCTCGTGTCGCTTTCCAACCAAGGTAAGTACTTTGATTTCGCTTATTGTACTTCGTTTGAATATGTACAAATATGATTTTCGTGAAACCGTGATTTGTGCCATATGTTTATTGAGTGTGTGAGAGCCGAGTAAACCAATGAGGGTCCCCTGGGATCCGTTAGACTTCGAGTATCTCGGATCACTCGGTTGGGTTGTACGCCAGGAGGGCCTGACGAGGAGTCTCTGGGTGTGTATCCCGTGTGGGTACAGGCCGCATAACTCGGGAGGTTATCTTGTGTTGATGAGTATGGCGTTGTATTCCTAATACTGATTGGCACCGTGATTTATATTGTATATTCATTTGTAGTACATAATCTAGAATCGTTGTACTTGCACCGGCTTCTTGCCGACTTCTCCCGGGGTGGATATACTTTTGTGTATTCAGTACAGTCCAGGGGAGAACTAGCACAGGTGGACACGAGCTTGGTGGGCAGCAGTGATATCGTGCGCTAAATCGAGTTGGTGGTTGTTCGGCCATGGTTAAAGTCATGTTTTGGTTTTGTACTCGCGTGGGTACTGTTTGTTTTGTATGTCGTCTCAGATTTGATGGTTAATGGTGATGTTGTACTACCGTTGAAATGGTTGTGTTTTATGATCCAACGGGACGATTTGTTATTTGGTATTATGGGGTAGAACTTAACGAGTTGAATTGGTGTCTTTTAAATGGATTAATGTCTTAGTTTTGTTATCGTTTAATGTATTTTGTGTTGGTCTTAGCCTGGTAGATTCTCTAAAAAGAATCTACGGCATCAGAATATCCCCATTAATCATGGGGGTGTTACATATTATGGTATCGAGCCGTAGGTTTATGGATACCTAGGCTTCGGCGCTGGGGTCTGTTAAATTGAGTCGCTTGTTGTCTACGATATCATTGGCATGCTACCACCTCGTGTTACCCGTGGCCGAAGACTCGTCGGATGTTGGTTGTTTCTTTCCTTCGGAACTAATTACCTTAATATTGTGAAATCTATTATTGTAATCGTCTCTTTGTTGAACCATTCTTATTCCTCAGTATGCCAAGAGGTAGAGCTATCCGCCAATGCGGTCGTGGTCGAGGCCGTGGCAGAGTAGTAGTGTCCGAATCCGAGAGGTCCGCTTCGCATCGGCATCTCGCTCGCGACTAGATCAGACCCGATTCCTTCTGGAGGTTCAGACAGAGGTTCGAGGCCGAAGTACCTAACGCTCGCAACAAGTCGTCACACAGTGCACCAACCGGCCCAAGTGGTGCGTAATATTAATACCGGCAGACGATTGAAGATCGGTGGCTTCGTGAAGTTATGAAGATGAACCCTCCTAGATTCGACGGTTTCGAGATGAAAACAATCGATCATTGGTTAGTCGAAATGGAAAAAATCTTTGACGGTATTTGCTGCCCGTAAGCCAAAAGAGTTCAGATTGCTCAATATCTGAAGGTTGATGACGCTGGATTGGTGGAGGGTCGTTAAGCCCAGACCGTGACGCCACTTGGGAAGAATTTAAGGAACTAATGGAAGCTCGCATTGCCCAAATGTACAATTAGCAAGAGTCAGTGAGTTTTTGAGAGCCCAACCCGAGGACGTTCCCATTTCCGAGGCAATCAAGACATACAACAAGCAGTTAGTGTATGTCCAAGATTGAGTTAAGGATGAGATAGACAAGATACTGCACTTTGACGCAAGGATGAAACCGGAGGTCCGAAAGTATATGGCGGGCCTTGGGTGTACTACTCTGAGAGAATATCAGGACAGAGTGCTTGCTTATGAGATGGTGTCCGTCCCGACTCCTACGGTTTCGAATGCGAAGAAACCAAAATTTTCTGGTAGTTTCCGAAGCAGCAGATCGCGTAAACCTCAACCCTCTGTACAATCTTCCGTTGGTCCTTCGCAACCCAGTGGAGGAGCGCTGAAAGTCTGTTTTAATTGTGGAGTTCTTGGCCATATCAACTCCCATTGTGCATCACGCCCTGTTATTTGTTTCACATGCGGAAAGCCGGGACATCGGGCATCATATTGTGAGAGAGTGAGTCGAATCCTTGCCAAGTCATCCCCAGTTCCTGCAAGCACCATCTCGAGTCAGCCAACTACGAGTGTTGGACGTGGTAGAGGCAAGACCGAGCATAAGGATGCATCTAGCATTGGATCAGCCCCACCCCGATTGTATGAAATGAGGCGTACTAACGACGTGGGGGCTGCAACTACGCCTGTATTGTTTATATTCGTGCGCACCCTAGATGTATTATTTGATTCTCGAGCTACACATTTCTTTATATCATTGTCTTGTGTGAATCGCTTGAGTCTTATTGGCCTCTCGCATGTGAACCTTTGTCGCTGGATTACCGAATGGGGAAAGGATAGTTGGGGATCGAGAGATTGTCAATCGCCTGTAACCATCGGTGGTAGAGATCGCTATCCGACTTGATTGTTATTGATATGAAGGGAGAAGATTTAATTCTAGGTGATAATCGTTAGATCATCATGGAGCAAGAATGGATTATCGTCGAAAGAAAATCTCACCATTGATCGTGATGGCGCGAATATGTTTTTGAAGGACAAAACCCAGAGTAATCGGGAACATTATTCGAGCTATGAAAGCGTGAAATTGTTGAACCAAGGTTGTACCGGTTATTGGTGTTACGCAATGAAGACAGAGTTTCGGAGTTCAATTAGCTTCTATTCCAATTGTGAACGAATTTCCGCATGTATTTCCTGATGATTTGCCAGATTGCCACCACATCGTGAAGTAGAGTTCGTCATCGAACTAGAGCCCAATGCAGCGCCAATATCCAAGGCACCATACAGAATGACCCCATCGGAAATGTTAGAATTGAAGAAACAATTGGGTGAATTGCTGGACAAAGGTTATATTCGGCCTAGTGTGTCGCCATGGGGTGCACCGGTATTGTTCGTACGGAAGAAAGATGGATCCTTACGGCTATGTATTGACTACCGTGAGTTAAATAAAGTCAC
Source organism: Orobanche coerulescens (assembly GCA_033398695.1). Taxonomy (NCBI): domain Eukaryota; kingdom Viridiplantae; phylum Streptophyta; class Magnoliopsida; order Lamiales; family Orobanchaceae; genus Orobanche; species Orobanche coerulescens. The sequence goes on along the minus strand of CM065818.1, from coordinate 68,224,601 downwards.
TATCAAAAACAAGTATCCGTTGCCAAGAATCGATGATCTATTTGATCAATTACAAGGGGCTACGGTTTTCTCCAAGATTGATTTGAGGTCACGATATTACCAACTACGAATTCGAGATTCGGATATTCCCAGGTCTGCATTTCGAACGAGGTATGGGCATTACGAATTCGTAGTTATGCCATTCGGTTTAAGAAATGCTCCGGCGGCCTTTATGCAGCTTATGAGCAAAACCTTTATCGAATATCTTGATAAATTTGTGGTGGTGTTTATTGACGATATATTAATCTATTCCAAAAGTGAGACGGAGCATGCCGAACACTTGAGGATCGCGTTGAGTATTTTGAGGGCTGATAAGCTTTATGCTAAATTTTCTAAGTGCGATTTCTGGCTTAGAGAAGTTGCTTTTCTGGGGCACATCATATCAGCCGATGGAATTCGGGTAGATCCTCAGAAGGTTGAAGCGGTTTTAGCTTGGGAACCCCCAAGGAATGTTAAGGAAGTTCGGAGTTTCTTGGGGTTAATGTTATTATCGTCGATTTATTGATGAATTCTAAAATTGCTCGACCACTCACCCGACTTTTGCGTAAGACGCAAAAATTTGAATGGAGTGATGAATGTCAAGGGTTTTGACGAGTTGAAAAAGCGGTTGACTACGCCACCGATCCTAGCCTTACCGCAAGGAACGGAAGGTTTCGTTATTTATAGTGATGCTTCTAAACAAGGACTGGATGTGTATTGATGCAAAATGAGAGAGTAGTGGCTTATGCATCTCGACAATTAAAGCCATACGAGATGAATTATCCTACTCATGATCTTGAGTTAGCCGTGGTGTTTGCGTTGAAAATTTGGAGGCATTACTTATATGGTTCTTCTTGTCGAGTGTATACGGATCATAAGAGCTTGAAGTATATATTCACGCAGAAAGAGCTAAATATGCGTCAGCGGCGATGGTTGGAATTGCTTAAAGATTATGATCTCGACATTCTTTACCATCCGTAAAGCGAACGCCGTTGCTTACGCATTAAGTCGCAAGTCACCATGTTGCGTGGTTAGAATCGCTACCATTCAACCGAAGCTCAGATGAGAGTTGATTGATTTGGAAATTGAAGTTTGGCCTCATAGAACTCAAGGACAGTTGCATTTCCTAGAGATTGCATCCTCCGTGATGGAAGATATTAAGTCCAAACAGTTAGATGATCTCTCAATCAGGCAAATGGAAGACAAAGTGTTAAAGGAAAAGCTCCTGGATTTTTAATCTATGAAGACGGAGTTCTTCGATTTCGAGGTAGAACTTGTGTACCTAATCGGGATGACCTCAAACTCGTGATTTTGAATGAAGCACATTCTACTCTGTACTCGATTCATCCGGTATGAGTAAAATGTATAAGGACTTGAAGAAAATTTTTGGTGGCCGAACATGAAGAAAGATGTAACGGAGTTCGTGTCGAAATGCTTGACTTGTCACAGGTTAAAGCGAGCATCGAGACCACGCAGAATTGCAACCGCTACCAATTCCTAATGGAAGTGGGAAGATGTAGCGATGGATTTTATTGTGGGAATGCCAAGGATGCGACCGAGTGAATATGATTTGGGTAATCGTTGATCGGCTAACCAAATCCGCACACTTTCTCGGGCATTAGAGATACTTGGGGACCAGAGAGGTTGGCTCGGTTATTCATTGCGGAGATTGTGAGACTCCATGGTACCCCAAAGAGTATAGTGTCTGATCTCGATGGGCGTTTTGTGTCACATTTCTGGAAAGCAGTACATGGAGCACTCGGTACCAAACTGAATTTCAAGACCGCTTATCATCCCTGCATGCACGGAAATCGGAAATAACGATCCAAATGGAAGACATGTTGAGGGCTTGTGCGTTGATTGAAAAGAAGATCGGGAGACTCATTTACCATTGATTGAATTCGTACAATAACAAATTGGCATAGTTCGATTGGGATGGCTCGCTTGAAGCATTATATGGAAGACGGTGTAGATCGCCAACTGCTGGGACGAACCGTATGAGTTACTTGGAGTAGAACCGGACTTGGTGGTTCATACTCGGGAAAAAGTCGCAATTATTCGGCAAAGATTGTTGACCTCTCAGAGTCGACAAAAGTCATATGCCGACGTTCGTCGTCGACCGATAGAGTTCCAGGCGGGAGACCATGTGTTGTTAAAAGTATCGCCGACTCGTGGAGTTCTACGGTTTGGTAAGAAGGGGAAACTTAGTCCCCGTTATATTGGCCCCTTCGAGATTCTGGAAAAAGGTAGATGATGCAGCTTATCGACTAGCGTTGCCTCCAACGCTTAGCCATGTTCATAATGTATTCCATGTTTCGCAATTACGCAAGTATGTTCCAGATCCCAACCATGTTATTGACTATCAAGAGATTGAAGTTAATGAAGATGTCACATATGAAGAACAACCGGTATCCATATTGGAGCGCCGAGTGAAACAGTTGAGACGGAAAGTGATTCCGTTGGTTAAGGTCCAATGGTCTAAACATGGAGTTGAGGAAGCCACCTGGGAGACCGAAGAAAATATGCGTGCTCGTTACCCTAAGCTTTTCGAATCTTAAGTTTCGGGCCGAAACTTCTTTTTAGGGGGTAAGGGTGTAATAACCGTGTATTTTGCGCGTCATTTTGGATTTATCTTGCTGTTTTGTGACTAGTCGAATTTGCAGGACATGAGGACTATATTTGATGTATTCATGGTTGTTAATCACGGAATTTAGTCATTTGCGGATTTTGTTCGTTTTGGCCGATTTTCGTGAATTTTGTGCTGGAAGCAACAGTAGCGCGCGCTAGACTGTATTTATAGCGCACGCTATCAACGGATAAGTAGCGCACGTTACCCTTGTGCGTAGCGTACGCTAGGCCTACTGGACAGTGAGACCTGGAGAGTTTTGTGGATTCTGGAGTGGGGCGTTAGCGCACGCTATAGTCAGATTAGCGTACGCTATTTCATCGCTCTAGCGCACGCTATTATTAGGTTAGCGCGCGCTGAGTCGGCAGGGCAGTGAGGACAGATTGTTCTGGACTGCGGGCGATAGCAGGTAGCGCACGCTATGTTCCGGGCTTAGCGCACGCTAGTCATGATCGATAACGCACGCTAATATTTCTTGGTAGTGAGAGCTACCGAAGTCAGATAGTAGGTTCTGTACTGCCTGTCTAGCCCGTTAGCGCACGCTAACTTTTAGTCTTAGCACGCGCTAGTTTCCCACCAGTATATATATATATATATATATATATATATATATACGCTGAGCACGTTCTAATCGTCATTTTCATTCCCTTCTTCTCCTTCCCCGGCGGCTGAGCAGTCTTGGGCATAGTAAGTGCAGATTTTGGTCGGATTTCTTCATCCAACAATAACTTTGAGTTCCTAACACCAAGTTATCAACATCTCATCAACTTTCACCGTTCAAATCAAGGTATAACTACTGAACCCTAGTTCTTCATATTTTGGGAGTTTTGTTGAGATCTTCAATTTTAATCTAGTTTATCTCGGATTTGTACTAGATTATGATGTTGTAATCATAATCCTTCATTTTTCCCCAAGATTCACGGATTAAATCCTTGATTATCCTCCGTAGTATGGATTCGAGCCATGTTGTCTTCGTAGTGTTTGAATAAAGGTCCCTAAGGGCAAAACTTAGGCGAATCTTTCCATATTCATAGTATGGTATTTGATTCGGTGTTTTGTTGAACTAGGATCAAATCGTTGAAAGGGTTGGACTGCTCACATTTCCGCTCATTATTCTCGTGTCGCTTCCAACCAAGGCAAGTACTTTGATTTCGCTTATTGTACTTCGCTTGAATACGCATAAATATGATTTTCGTGAAACCGTGATTTGTGCCATATGTTTATTAAGTGTGAGAGCCGAGTAAAACCAAATGAGGGTCCCCCGGGATCCGTTAGACTTCGAGTATCTCGCGGATCACTCGGTTGGGTTGTACGCCGTGAGGGCCCGACGAGGACTCTCTCGGGTGTGTATCCCGTGTGGGTACAGGCCGCACAACTCGGGAGGTTATCTTGTGTTGATGAGTATGGCGTTGTATTCTAATACTGGATTGGCACCGTGATTTATATTGTATATTCATTTGTAGTACATAATCTAGAATCGTTGTACTTGCACCGCTTTTTGGCCGACTTCTCCGGGGTTGATATACATTTGTGTATTCAGTACAGTCCAAAGGGGGAGAACTAGCACAGGGCGGACACGAGCTTGGTGCGCAGCAGTGATATCGTGCGCTAAATTGAGTTGGTGGTTGTTCGGTCATGGTTAAAGTCATGTTTTGGTTTTATACTCGCGCGGGTACTGTTTGTTTTGTATGTCGTCCCAGATTTGATTGTTAATGGTGATGTTGTACTACCGTTGAAATGGTTGTGTTTTATGATCCTACGGGATGATTTGTTATTTGGTATTGTGGGGTACAACTTAACGAGTTGAATTTGGTGTCTTTTAAATGGATCAATGTCTTAGTTTTGTTATCGTTTAATGTATTTTGTGTTGGTCTTAGCCTGGTAGATTCTCTAAAAAGAATCTACGGCGCTGTAATATCCCCATTAATCATGGGGGTGTTACATTTCCCAGAGACTCCATACTGAATATAATCATCAGATTCCACAACCAGTCAACAAAGTTGGGGCCAGTTAGGAGATTCTTTTCAAGTAGTATTGCAAGTGGGTTTTTAGCCATTTTAGAGAGATTCGGTTTCGTTTTCTGCAATGATTTAGACAAGATTAAATTGGTTACTTGTTTTATTATGACCTAGTATAGAATTAAAGGGCTTGTATACTTCTTGTCTTGGCTCCCACTAATTTTATCGGAATTATACACTCCCATGTTATAATCCGGAAATCATGATTAGATCGACTTCTTAGTGGTGATCAAGTTCTTTACAAATTTTAACAGACGCAACCTATCAGGTTTCTTGCCAATTAATTTCTGTAAAGTGGTGTCTAACACCAACCCGTCTAACGAATGATTTGATCTTCTTTTACCCCTAGTCTTCATGCCCTTAACCTATCAGGTTTCTTGGCAATCCAGACTATCTAAGTTTTTGACCATCAACATCTATCAGTTTGACTATTGAATCTCACCCGACAACCTATCAGGTTTCTAGGGAAGAAATTTATCACCAACCGAAGGCATCTAATGTACTCAAGAATTTTTCAACCTCGACCAAATATACTACCCCGATAACTCGGAAGCATAGCACACCAAATCGGTATCAATTTCTATGAGTTTGATGGAGGGTAGGAAACCTCGTAACCTTTTTCAAACTTAGTCCTGCTTGTTGTCGGGAGAATTTCGCGATTAATGTTACACTTTGCACATTAATTCATTTATACGCGTTTGTTTGTTTGTCAATCATTCAAAATGAAAATGTAAAATAGTAACCTAGTTACTACCAACATATAGCTCATGGACCTCATTCCTAAGCACCGCTGCGAATGACCCAATAAATAAAAAAATACAGTCTTCGATTCTTCGCCTTCTCGGTCGGTTGTCTTCGGTCTTCGTCATAGCAAAAATAATAATTACATCATTGAAAAGTGCATCCTATACAAATTTTCTAGTAAAAATATATAGGCTCAAAACGGCCTTTACAACCCAATTGAATCGAACAAATCAAAAACTAAGTCCACGAGCTATATCACCATCACATAAGGATTCCATACAACATGTAATGGCAACGAAATTAAATAATTAATTTTAACATAAATTAATCCAATTAATCTATAAAATTAATCTATTCAATTTCTACTGTATTAATCTAATTAATATAAAGTGGCATTAAAATTACATAATCAATTAATATATTAATCCAATCAATATAAAATTAATCTATTCAATTTTAATGGTATTAATCTAATTAATACTAATAATCGTCATTTTAATTCGCTTGAAGTAATCCTACCAAAATAATATTCTAGTTTAATTAATTTCCCTTAACACAAAAAATATTCCAAATATTAATTTAGTCAAATTAAAATCCAATTTAAATTTTCTAAATAATTAAAACGAAATATAAACTTAAAACCGAGTCCCCGACAATTCGGTATTAGGCCCACCACGGCCCGATTCAAAATCGGGCCAAAAACCCGAGGGTCAGCCATGGTCGACCATGCCTCGGCACTGCCGAGTCCTCGCCGCCAGATTGGTAGCCTACTCGGCATCCGCCGAGTCACGACCGATCACTCGGCACTGGGCAGCAGTGCAAAGGCCGCCGCACCACCGCCTAAGCCCCGCTTTCTTAGTTTTTCTACTGCTTCAAAAACGTGATGTTACAACGAACAATATAAAAATCTACGATTATACCAAACATGATTCTAAATCATAAATATCATCCAAAAGCATTCAAAATGCACAAATAATCGTATATACGGTATCATTGACCTCTCTCCGATACCACTATTGGGATTCCGAAATATAAAATGAAATACGCAGCGAAAAATAAAAAACGAATCCCAAATAGGATCGATCAAGTAACGTATATACAAAAAAAATACGAAGATAAAAATCATACCCATGAAGCCTTTGAAATAAATCTTCGTAAAAATGGATGATGATCACGAACCCCATCACGAACACGAAATTCCTTCGTTCCAAGCACCGAAAATTCGAAGCCTCTACTTCACATGCATCGAAAGTTGCCCGAAAAAATTCGACGAGACTCCTTTCTCCAAGAACACGACTAGGAACTCGTAGGAATTTTTCTCTCTCAATTTATATCTTATTTTTCCTCAACTCAAAGTGAAAGAAAATAAGATGAAAAATTTCTCCCTCCACTCTCTAAACTCACGGCTGCCACAGCATACAAATGAATATGAAGAGTTCAATTTTTTATGTGAGTTGTCTTTGTCCTTTTATTTTTTAACCAAGTGACAATAATGTGATATTAAAAATATCATCAATTATCACTTAATCAAATGAAAATGATAAGATAACATGCATGATGAACATGCCATGTGAGGGTGAGGCGGCCCATTAGGAAGCTTCTTAGAAAACGAGCCGAGCCACTCGGCTCGTGTATCGGACTTTCGTCAAACGAATTCGTTAAATACACTCCGTTTAATTATAAATGTATTTATATTAATTAATTAATCTAATTAATTAATTATATCAAATAACAAATATATTTCTCTAAGAAATATAATTTATGAATTAAATTAATTACCTGATAACTTAATTTCAATTCATAAGACCGCAATTTTGATTTATCCAATAAATTATAATTTAGATATCCAATATCTGTTATTAATAGAGAAATAATAAATTCACATTTATCCATCAACGCTCCGGATGCGCGACTCCGTAAGTCCGTCTCAGCCAGCATTGGGAGGAACCAATGAGTGCGGCAAAGACTTAGCCACTTAGCGGGCCGCATCAGAAACCCCGATCGAGAACGAATGAAGGGATCATTCCAGAACCATTCTGTCGTGAATACTATAGACGTATAGACCCTTCATCAGATGTCCCGGTCGAGTCTTCGGGTCACGGTAAAGTCAAACCCTACTGTTGACTAGACTCTATACATGTGTTAATGCAAATCAAGATCGACTGATTAATAATGTATCTAATACGACTATACCAGAACGCTTTGGCCAAAGACTTATGATCGTTTTTGCCATTACCGTATAGTACATTCGCCTGCTCACTAATAGGAGATAGAATCCTTTCTTGGCGTACAGTAAAGACTGCTACCTGCCCGTATAGTCCGCACTTCGAGGTTGACTCAGCAATTAAGCAAATGAGTCTAACTACTCTAATGACAAACTAAACGTCACCGGCACATCTTGTACTGAACTCTCAAGTCAAAGGTCCATGTATACTATCACAACCTTCGATTCGTCATCGACTCTCCGAGAGTGAATACCGTGTGACTGAATCAAGTATGAGTCATGTTCGAGTATACTGGTCCCACCAATATACTTATAACTATGCTATCAAGACATGCACAAGTCCTAGCACCAGTTATACAAGTCTTACTAAAACTTAATGCCCATTTAAGTTTATTGACTTGCGAACGATTTACGTAAATAAACTTTAAACACTTCCAGTGCATTTTCTCTTATCCTATAACGAGAATGAAATTTTCGTTTTATTTACATGGACTTCACTTCAATGTTTACCAAATCAAGAATGCATTTGAAATATAATAAACAAATGAATGAATCGTATTGCCTTTTATTAATTATTCCATAATTACAAGTACAATGGCCCTACTCTCTCATCCCCTGAGTGGCATTCGAGGGCATATTCCTAATAATTCACTTGTTAATACATGTCGTAATTTGCATAATTGTCTTGAGGCTTGATATGTACTCCTTTGATTCGAAAAACTCAATTCCTACACGCACCCCTTGTTTTATGTTGAAAATCCCCAGTCTTTTTGCTTGAGGACAAGCAAAGGTTTAAGTTTGGGGGTATTTGTTACGTGCTATTTTTGTACGCTTTATTTTCATCATTTTATCTCTACTTTGATATAATTCTACATAAATGAGCTCCTAATGAATTATTTTATATGTTTTGTAGGAAATTGGAGTCCTGGAGCTTGAACGAGGCAAAATGGACCAAAATAACATTTATTGGTAGAGGGATGCATCACACGAAGCTGGGCGGCGTCGTAGACTCAACACGAAGAAAGCTGGCACAATCTGTACCGAGGGCCGCAGCACACTCACTACGGGCCGCGGCCCATACTGAATTTGCGCCCAAACAGGCGCTTTGTAATTGGGGCCGCGACACACTTACTCCAGGCCACGACCCACAGCGGCGAAAAACCTAATATGATTCTGGGACTTTGGCCGTTTTGGAGTCAGACAAAACCTAATTTTCTGGACGAGATTTGGAGAGATGAGAGGGTTATAAAAGCTGAGACAAAGAGACAAACAAAGGGGGAGGATACGATATACAAAACCTACTTTTAAAGAGGAGGAGCTCAAGAAATCATCAAGGCATCCAACGAGGAATCCGACAGAGGCTTCGGCGAGGACTTGGACAGGACAAGCACGAATTCAGATCTTCTCTCTTAGTGTTTGAATATTCTGAACTCATGTCTTATTTCTGTATTTTGTTGATGAATTCTATCATGTTAGGCTAGATCCTTTGTTCTAGGGAAGAGATGAAACTTAATTTATGAGGAATTTTTTGTTCCTAGCATATCTCTAAATTATTGTGGTTGTTTGAGTTTTAATTCTTGATCATAATGCTTTTCATTTACTGGCCATTTATGAACTGAAATCATTACTTGTTTTGAATTGGGAAAGGATAATCAAGTAACGACATAGGGAATTAAAACCAATCGGATATTGTGGGGCAGGGATATACCCTCAAGGCGATTGTAGTCAAAATTAGATTAAAAGTGCTTTTTAGGCCTTGAATGAAACAAGTCACATAGGAATATAGTGATTTGCTGGTTCTCGGTACATTCTAGCGACCTCGGGAGGGGCAATGGGATTAAACTAGATAATCTAGACTTTCATCCAACTCGATTATCATCTTTACAACTCGAACAAATCAATTATGAGTAACTGTTGTCGATTCTCGACCCTAGACGCTTTTAAAACCAACAAACTCTCTCTTTAGAACGTAACGTTTATTATTCCTTAATCTGCAATTTTCAGCCTTTGTTTATTTGATTTATTTTCTTGCAAAACCAAACCAATTATTCGTGTAAAAGCCCCAAGTTATTCAGGGAATATTACAGCGCTGTGAGCCCCTCCGTGGGACCCACAAGGCTAATCATACGCGGAATCATAAAACTTGATCGAGAAGGTCCAAATAAAATGAAATGAAGGACGATGCAAATGGTATTCAAACCATATCCAAATTATCCCAATACATCACAACACAAACCAATACCTCGGCAATGCAGGCCGGAACATCAAGCTAACTGAAAAGCAATACTCGAGTATTCAACAACCATCCCAGTACAAACAACACGGAATGAAGGAACACAAAATATAACCGAAGATAAGACATAGTATCACGCTTTCCCATCATCTTCATGCCGACCCGATACCTGCCTGTCCGCTCTCCTAGAACCTGAAATACATAAAAAGTATTTCCCCCATAAAGGGGTTAGCCATTGAATAGCTACTGCAAGTATATCAAATATGAAATACAATACTCCTCGACAATAAAGTAAAAGTAACCGTCAATTCATCATTTCAAGACTAGTATTCCAGAATAACTAAATCTCATAGCATCACATCAATACATACATGATCAACCGTGGAACCGCAACAGAGGCTACGGAACCCTCAGAGGACCCGTCGATCCATCCCAGAGTGGTTAACTCATATTATCCGTGGAATCGCACCAGAGCCTACGAAACCCTCAGAGGACCCGTCGGCCTATCCTAGAGTGGATATAAATAATCATGCCATTCATATATCTTACTTTCAAAGTCGAGAACATACAATCATAAATATATACTTGCCTTTGAGACATCGAGAAAACGAATGGAAAAGAGTATGAGTTCGGTAGGTCCAAGAACGCACTTCTGGTACCTAAACGATTCGCAAGGGATATGATAATCAATAATCCATACTCATAACTCACGAAGAAACTCTCGAAACTCGCCTACGATTCACGAAACTACGAGAGTAAACAACTAGGGGTTGGAAAATCACCCAAACCCTCACAAGTCCGAACACGGTGCAAACCAACCCATAAAATCGTAGGAGAAACATGTATACGGTGTATATACATCATAATCTCAAGGTTCTCAAGCTTCAAAATGGATAAATCGGACGAATCTAATAAAAACCCCAAAATTCCCAAAAATTAGGGTTCTACATTGATTTGGAAGATGGAATGGATTAGATGTTGTGAAATCTTTGTTCTTCAACCAAAGATGTTAATATCTAAAGAAGGATCGCCTCCAACCATCCAAAATCGCCTCTCCGAGCTTCTCCGTCGAAAATGAGTGAAAAGATGAATAAATGACGAAATGGAAGTCAACTTGCCAATATATACTTGCCGGTGTAGCGCACGCTACGCCTCTAATATTAGCGTGCGCTAGCGGGGTCATCGGTAGTCCAAAGGGCTTATACCGCCCCGTTAGCGTGCATTATGTATACCGTTGCGTGCGCTAATCGCCTTCCTTTAGCATGCGCTGCCGAAAGTTAGCGTCGCCGCTCGGGAATTGGTGTCCGTAAATCGAGTCCACAACATACTCCCTCTCGCCTCTACTCGAGTCTTAGCGCTGCCGTGATAGCTAGCATGCGCTACGCAACACATATAGCGTGCGCTATCCGAAGCCTAACGACGTTACCCGATAGTCCGCACTGCCCGAAACCTCCCCGCCTCTGCCGATCCATCTCGTTAGCGTGCGCTACGGACGCGTTAGCGCGCGCTGCCGACCACAAATAGCGTGCGCTAGTTAACTCCTAGCGTGCGCTAACCGCTAGTCCAGAGCAGATAGCTACCGTATCCGCCTGCTCTGTCTCTTAGCGCGCTACGGCTCAAAGCTAGCGTGCGCTATTCAAGAAGAATTAGCGTGCGTTAGCCTAGGCCTAGCATGCGCTATTTCTATGACCCAGAATACTTTCGCAAGGTCTAAACAACCATGATCATGATCCAAACAAGGTACGAAACTCTATAACAATATCGACAACATCACAAAGAGTTTACAGAGCGACAAAATAGGAAGAACGGCAAGGTCAAACAATTAATAAAAGTACGGGTATTACATTCACCCCCTCTAAAAAGAAGTTTCGTCCTGAAACTTAGGAAATAAAAAGTTCGGTACTCCGACCGCATCTGCTCTTCCGGCTCCCACGTTGCCTCCCAGACTCCTTGCCTCGTCCATTGCACCGTCACCAGTGGATTGGTTTTAGGCCGGATTAGTTTCTCTCGTCGCTCAAGGATCTTCATGGGTCTCTCCGAAAGGTAATATCCTCGCCACGCCAATCTCGCTATGGTCGATAACATTGACTCGAATCCGACACGTACTTTCTCAACTGAGACACATGAAAAACACTATGTACGTGACTCAAAGTTGGAGGCAACGCCAAGCGATAAGCTAAATCTCCAACACCGTCCAAAATCTCAAAAGGTCTGATATACCTCGGACTAAGTTTCCCTTTTCCCGAAATGAAAACCCTCCGTCGGCGACACCTTGATTAGAACATGATCCCCCACTTCGAACTCCAAAGGTCGACAACCAAGATCGATAAGATTTCGACGGCTCTGGCAACAAGAATCGTCCCGGATAATAAAAATCTTTTCCTTAGTCTCCATCAACATATCCGGCTCCATTTCGATTAACTCCAAAGCCTCGTCCCAACATAATGGCGATCTACATCGCCTACCATAAAGTGCCTCTAACGGTGCCATTTTGATCGAAGCATGCCAACCATTATTGTAGGCAAACTCGATCAACGGTAAATCAATCTCCCAATCATTACTCCAGTCTATGGCACAAGCCCGCAACATATCTTCCAACATCTGACTGAGGATGAACGGACGTGCTCCATCTCAACTCGGTACCTAAAGCCTGATGAACGGCCTGCCAAAAATTCGATACAAAAGGACCGTCTCGATCAGAAACAATGGTCTTGGGGGCACCGTGCAATCTTACAATCTCAGCTATAAAAGTTCGAGCCAATTTCTCCGGTCCCCAAGTATCGTTAATACCCAAGAAGTGTGCAGACTTGGTCGACCGATCGACGATTACCCAAATCATATTCATTCCGGCCCTAGTTCTCAGCATGTCCATGATAAAATCCATAGAGATCTCTTCCCACTTCCACTCGAGAATGGAAAGCAGCTTCAACAACCCCGTCTGTAGTTGATGTTCGATCTTGACTTGCTGACACGTCAAGCACCATAGTACAAACTCCGTGACATCTTTCTTCATGTTATTCCACCAAAAATTTTGTTTCAAGTCCTTGTACATCTTACTCGTTCCGGGGTTACGCCTAGTAAGGCGTAGCATGAGCTTCTCGGAGAATTCTCTGCCTCAACTCTAGATCATTCGGAACACAAAGCCTGCCCTGGAATCTCAGAGTACTATCCTCGTGAACCATAAATCCAGGGGCTTTTCCTTTAATTACATCTACCTTTAGTTGAGAGATCATTAGGTCACTCCACTGTTTCCCTTTGATGTCGTCAACCAAAGACGAAGTAATTTCGAGAATGCACAACTGTCCTTATACTCGTTGAAGCCAAACTTCTATTCCTTGCTCAATTAAATCCTGACGAATCTTCATATGAGATGTAAGAACCTCGAGCATTTGAAGAGATGCCGATTTACGGCTCAAAGCATCCGCGACGACATTGGCTTTTCCTAGGTGGTAAAGAATTTCCAAATCGTAATCCTTTATAAATTCTAATCAACGTCTTTGTCTCATATTCATCTCTTTCTGACTGAAAATATACTTCAGGATCTTGTGATCAGTATAAATCCGACACGGAGAATCATACAAATAGTGTCGCTAAATCTTGAGTACGAAGACAATTGCGGCCAACTCCAAATCGTGGGTAGGATAGTTCATCTCATACGGATTTAATTGTCGTGATGCAAAAGCTATTGTCTTATCGTGCTGCATAAGCACACAACGAAGACCTTGACCCGAAGCGTCACTATAAACTGCAAATCCCTCACTACCATGTGGTAAAGCTAGAATCGGTGCTGAAGTCAAACGTCTCTTCAGCTCATTGAAGCTCTGTTGTCTCTCATCCATCCAAACAAACTTTTCTGTCTTCTGGAGTAACTTCGTAAGCGGCTGAGCGAGTTTCGAAAACCCCTCGACAAACCGACGGTAATACCCCACAAGGCCGAGAACTCTACGAACTTCTTTGACATTATTAGGCGGAGCCCAATCTAGCGCTGCCTCAATCTTCTGCGGGTCTACACGAACCCCTTCGGCTGAGATCACATGGCCGAGAAACATAACTTCTTCCAACCAGAACTCACATTTCGAGAATTTTGCATAGAGATGCTCGGTTCTCAAAATATCTAGTACCAAACGTAAGTGTCGGGCATGTTCCTCCTTATCTCGAGAATATATCAAAATGTCATCAATAAAGACGACTACACAACTGTTGAGGTACTCGATGAATATCTTGTTCATTAGCTGCATGAATACTGCTAGTGCATTAGTCAATCCAAAAGGCATAACTACAAATTCATAATGCCCATATCTCGTCCGAAATGCAATCTTCAGAACGTCGGACTCTTTCACCCTGAGTTGATAGTACCCTGATCTCAAATCAATTTTCGAGAAAACTTCAGCCCCCTGCAACTGATCAAATAAATCATCTATACGAGGCAAAGGATACTTGTTCTTGATGGTCACTTTGTTCAGCTCACGGTAGTCGATGCATAAACGTAGTGAACCATCCTTCTTTCTCACAAAAAGAACAGGCGCGTCCCATGGCGAAGCGCTCGGTCTGATGTACCCTTTTTCCAATAATTCTCCCAGTTGATTCTTTAATTCTTGCATCTAGGAAGGTGCCATACGATAAGGTGCCTTAGAAATTGGGGCCGCATCAGGCTCTAAATCCACAGAAATTTCTATCTCTCGGTAATCCCGGGAGGTCGTCCGAAAAAATATCGGGATACTCATTAACAACCGGAATCGAAGAGAAATTGACTTTGTTCCCTTCTATCTTCAAAGCATAACACCAATAGCCCATGCAACCCTTATTCAAAAGTTGTACGGTCTTTATGGCGCTGATAAGCAACTTAGATTGGCCTGACTTACGTCCCAAAAATGAGTACTCGGATCCATCTTTAGTCATCATGGCGATAACCTTAGTATGGTAATTCATAATCGCTTGGTGACTATCAAGCTAATCCTTGCCGAGGATCACATCCTCGCCTTCCATATCAAATACAATCAAATTCAATAACCAATCTATACCGGCTATATTCACCAAAAAATCTCTAATCTCCCAGTTTCCCACAATTCTATCCCCGCTAGGTAGTTTCACAATAAAAGGATCGCAAGCAGTCATACAGGTTATATTCAAACGGCGTACACACTCCAAGAAAATGAAAGAATGTGTAGCACCCGTATCAAAAAGTACACGGACGGGATGAGATAAAACATGAATGGTACTTGAAGCCACCGCCGCGTCGGGTTCATCTGTTCGACGCATCTCATAAATTCGTGGTTGTACCGAACTGACGCTAGAGTTTCCCCCTCCAGTGTTTTGGCCTTGTCCCCGACCCCTGCAGTAATTCTGCTGAGACTAACGAAAAGATTGCTGCTGATTGATGCCTTGATCTAGTGGCGCTGGGGCAGAAGCCCGAGTGTCTAGAGTCTGATTTGGTTTGGAACAATAAGCCGCTCTATGCCCCATCTGTCCGCAAGTATGGCACTTCAAAGGTGGGAAATTGCATTCCAAATTGACGTGGCCTGGACGTCCACAATTATAGCAAGTCACCGTGCGAGTTGAGGTGCCCGGAGCAGAACGGAAACTCCTATTTCCTTTAGCAAAACGTGGCGACTGTCCGGTGGAATGGTTAGTCGTCTGTGACCTCTGGAAGTTGCCACTCTTAGATCCAGAAAAATTTCCCGCGATCTTCTGCTTCTTCGGTTCTTCATTGGTATCATTGTCGGGGCTTAACAAGTCATGGGCCAAAGCTCGTCCCGATATTCCCGCAACATGGTGCAAGCAAATCCGCCATGTACCGTAAGTCCATATTTATCCGCATATAAAAGTAATGCATCTTATCACGCTCGTTTCACCCTTGATCCTTCACGTGGATCAATTGTTGGTTGTACACCACGATTGCCTGCGAAACGGGAATGTTCTGCAGTTTAGCCTCGAAAAAGGCTCGAATTCGGCCTTCTTGCACCGGCCAAGGACAAAACTCGGCCTCCAAAAGCTCTTTAAATTCTTCCCACGTAGCAACACGATCCTGTGGCTTGATGACTTTCCACCACGTAGCGGCCTCCTTAGTGAGGAAATACTGAGTAATCGGTACTTTCCTCGCTTCGGGACAATCAACCGCTTCGAAAATTTTCTATAATTCTGCTAGCCAATCCTCCCAACCTAACGGGTCTGTGGCACCGCCAAACTGTGGAGAGTGCATACGGACTACATTTTGAAGCAAGGCATCCGTTGTTGGGTTCAGATTGTTCAACTGAACGGCTTGGGCCAAAATGGTCATCTGGTTAGCCAATTGTTGAAGTACATTCGTAACCCCAACATCCGCGCTGTTTCCCTGGCCAGTCGACTGGTCGTGCTGACTTTCGGTGTCAGGATGCACCGAGTTAGATAGGCTGGGGTTGGTCGAACCCGCAACGGAACTGAGGGAAACGGCCGCATCACGTCCTCGTCCACGACCGCGGCCTCGTCCCCTACTAGCTGACATACTGAAGAACACACAAGGCACGTAAGTACAATTCAATCGCACGTCATCGAAGTGACCGATTCTCAAAAATACCAAAATAGAAGCAAAACGATTAAGTAAACACCAGAAGAGTAAGAGGTCTTACAAGTACCGGTCGCACTGTGATGATGGCAATGTAGTGATACTGTAGACAACCGATGACTCAATCGACCCAAAAGACCGACAGCTTAGGTATCCATAGACCTAAGCTCTGATACCATATTCTGTAACACCCCCAAGTTATTCAGGGAATATTAAAGCGCCGTGAGCCCCGCCGTGGGACCCACAAGGCTAATCAAATGCGGAATCATAAAACTTGACCGAGAATGTCCAAATAAAATGAAATGAAGGATGATACAAATGGTATTCAAGCCATATCCAAAATATCTAAATACATCACAACACGAACCAATACCTCGGCAACGCAGTCCGGAACATCAAGCTAACTGAAAAGCAATACTCGAGTATTCAACAACCATCCCAGTACAAACAACACGGAATGAAGGAACACAAAATATAATCGAAGATAAGACACAGTATCATGCTTGCCCATCATCTTCATGCCGACCCGATACCTGCGTGTCCGCTCTCCTAGAACCTGAAATACATAAAAAGTATTTCCCCCATAAAGGGGTTAGCCGTTGAATAGCTAGTGCAAGTATATCAAATATGAAATACAATACTCCTCGACAATCAAGTAAAAGTAACCGTCAATTCATCATTTCAAGACTAGTATTCCGGAATAACTAAATCTCATATCATCACATCAATACATACATGATCAACCGTGGAACCGCACCAGTGGCTACGGAACCCTCAGAGGACCCGTCGGTCCATCCCAGAGTGGTTAACTCATATTATCCGTGGAATCGAACCCGAGGCTACGAAACCTTCAGAGGACCCGTCGGCCCATCCCAGAGTGGATAAAAATAATCATGCCATTCATATATCTTACTTTCAAAGTCGAGAACGTACAATCATAAATATATACTTGCCTTTGAGGCACCGAGAAAACGAACAGAAAAGAGTATGAGTTCGGTAGGTCCAAGAACGCACTTCTGGTACCTAAACGATTCACAAGGGATATGGTAATCAATAATCCACACTCATAACTCACAAAGAAACTCTCAAAACCCGCCTACGATTCACGAAACTACGAGAGTAAACAACTAGGGGTTGGAAAATCACCCAAACCCTCACAAGTCCGAACACGGTGCAAACCAAACCGTAAAATCATAGGGGAAACATGTATATGGTGTAGATACATCATAATCTCAAGGTTCTCAAGCTTTAAAATAGATAAATCATAGGAATCTAAGAAAAACCCCAAAATTCCCAAAAATTAGGGTTCTAAGGATTTTTACATTGATTTGGAAGATGGAATGGATTAGATGTTGTGAAATCTTTGTTCTTCAACCAAAGATGTTTATATATGAAGAAGAATCGCATCCAACCATCCAAAATTGCCCCTCCCGAGCTTCTCCCGTCGAAAATGAGTGCAAAGATGAATAAATGACGAAATGGAAGTCAACTGTCCAATATATACTTGCCCAGTCTAGCGCACACTACGCCTCCAATATTAGCGTGCGCTAGCGGGGTCACCAGGTAGTCCAGTGGCTTCTGCCGGCCCCGTTAGCGTGCATTAAGTATACCGTTGCGTGCGCTAATTGCCTTTCTTTAGCATGCGCTAGCCGAAAGTTAGCGTGCGCTGCCTGGTAATTGGTGTCCATAAATCGGAGTCCAGAACATACGGTCCTCTACCCTGCTCGAGTCTTAGCGCGCGCTGCCGTGATAGCTTAGCGTGCACTACGCAACATATAGCATGCGCTAGCTGAAGCCTAGCGTACATTACCTGATAGTCCTGACAGTCTGGAAACCTCCCTGCCTCTGCCGACCCAGCTCATTAGCGTGCGCTACGGATGCGTTAGCGCGCGCTGCTGACCACGAATAGCGTGCACTAGTTAACTCCTAGCGTGCGCTAACTGCTAGTCTAGAGAGCAGTATTAGCTACTGTCTCTGCCCTGTCTGGTCCTTTAGCGCGCGCTACGGCTCAAAGCTAGCATGCGCTATTAGAGAAGAATTAGCGTGCGTTAGCCTAGGCCTAGCGTGCGCTATTTCTCTAACCCAGAACACTTCCGCAAGGTCTAAAAAACCACGATCATTATCCAAATAAGGTGCGAAACTCTATAACAATATCGTGAACATCACAAAGAGTTTATAGAGCGACAAAATAGAAAGAACAATAAGGTCAAACAGTTACTAAAAGTACGGGTATTATAATTCAATCGTCCAAATAATATTGAAGATGACAAATAAAGTGGTACTTAGTTAGACAGTCCTCGTGGGAACGATACTCTACTTTTCACTTTTTTACTTTTACGATAACGTGCACTTGCGTTCGCTATTTTTCACATAACCTGCAGAACCTCAATATTCACATGTTATATGCGTGCTCGATTCATGTTATATGTAGTATTGTGTGTATTCCTGTTGAGGAAAATATTATTGATAGAATAATCATTTAAATTATTTCCATGAGATTGTATATTACTGTGATATGTGTGATTTCCACGAGCTGAAGGAAGCTCACCCCCACCTATATTGATCCCGCAGGTTAAACCGAGCCGGATGGACGAAGGAGCGAGCCGAGAGGGCATATGAGGATATGTTGTTAAAACGATATTTTTTTTCTTTATGTCTTATACTTTGCCATATTTATTTGGGGAAACTCTTGATTAGTAATAATAATTTATAAATTGTCTTCCGGCGCAATTATTATCTCTTATGTATGACGTGTTGTTGCCTTAATTAAAAGGTATTTATTTTACTCAATATAGCGACTCGACTTTGTAGGCGAGAATTTTAATATTCTCAAAAGAACTTATTTTTCGTCAAAATTCACCTTTTTACTTATTTTCCCCTATAATTATCCCGAGAAAGTCGGGGAGTTACATAGTGGTATCAGAGCGGGTTTTACTTTTCTGTAGACTCGCTAAAATATAAAAGTATCATATGCTCTCAGCTCCGCCACTTCGTCACTCTATCCAAGGTACCGAATTTCAATCATTATTCATGCATCTATCATTTCACTTTATTTACATGATTGTATGTATGTACGAACTGTTAAAATGGCCAAACCTAGGATGACACCACGTAAGAGGATTCCTGCTATGTTTTACTTGCGTCTTCTGGCACGCAAGGATTGGTGGGATGATCCGATATTACCATAAAATGCACCGCACTATGTCATCAACATGCTGAACAGGTGTTTGCAGTCTGGGAAACAAGGCTCTGCCACGCAACAGCTGAACCACCTAATGCTAAAGCTACCCGATGATTGGAGTTACTGCATCTTCCAGCTTTGGCAAGAGTCCATAAAGAGAACACCAGAAGATCGGCAGACCACTGATGATTTCCAGTTCGTAGCGGGGCATTTATTGGACATGTACGCTCGAGATGTGATACCAGCTGCAAATTGGAGTTCCGACTCTACGGATGAAGAAGACCTAAAAGAGGATCCCGAAGAAGACCCTGAGGAGGATCCTGAAGCAGACCCCAAAGAAGACCCTAAAGAAGATCCCGAGGAATATCCAGAGGAAATTCTTGATGAGAGCTCAAAGGAAGACTTCGTAGACCACATGAATGATGTTATCATGCCAGACGTTGAGTCTGATGAAGACGTTATTTCGTGGATTGAGCCGCGACCCCATATTCCTGTTGTAGAAATTATTAGCAATGACGATGAGGAATAGCCATAGGCTTAGTTTATTTTATTATGTAGCTATTATGTTGAGATTTCTGGTGGATGTTTCCAGTTTCTTTTCTTTAAATCATATTATATATATAATGAATATCAGTTATTCTATTGCATTTATATTTTATGCGTTGTGACTATTATATGAATACTACCAGTATCATCTCATTATTTATTTCTCACACTGTGTCGATTAATGGGTTTTACAACTCATTGGTAGACTCATGGCTAACCGTGGAAACCGCAACGCTCAACCCACCCAAGATAAGCTTTTGGCTGGATTGGCCACATTGCTTCATGGCGCAACCATTTTACTGCCAAACAATCTTGAGAAAGCTCAAGCTCAAGTCATCACGTGGTTCAATCATTCCAAGTCGTCTTTCTTGGTCGTGAGGGACCAGCAGCAATAGAAGAGTGGTTGTTGAAACTAGATAGCATCTTCAACTACATGGCATGCACCGATGCTCAGAAGGTGTCATGTGTCGTATCCCAGATCAAGGAGGATGTTAGGACATGGTGGATTGGAGTGTGGAGACTCAAAACCCAAGACGAGAAGGATGCGTTTACTTGGGACTAGTTCAAGGAAACAGTTATGGAAAAATACTACCTGAGGGTGTATAAAACTACGATGCAAAAGGAATTCCTTGATCTAACCCAAGGAGGAATGTCGGTCACTGACTATGAGCGCAAGTTCAACCACATGTGCCGTTTTGCTCCTCACATGGTCGAGATGGATGACATGAAGTCTCAGAAGGTCCGAGACAGACTGCGTGACCAGATTCGTCATCACTTGTATCAAAAAGGAGTGTGAAGCACCAGTATCAAAAAGAACACAAACGGGCTGAGAGTGGATCTCGAGAGTACCTGCAATCATGCTGGCTTCAGGATCGTCGGCTTTCTTCATCTCATAGACTCTGGGTTTTGCAACCCCGGGAGCAGGTGTACCAGCTTGATTTCCACGGCCCATCCCTCTGTTTGCCCCGGTAGTCTGGTAAGAAGCGGACGGAGGAGCACGATCCTGGACAGAAGATTGTACTGGAGCAAGAGATGCTACTGGAGCACGCCCGGGTCCACTTCTGCAATAGCGAGCACGATGTCCGTTCTTCCCATAAGTGTGACAGGCAACGGCCGGCTTCGGGTACTTGGAGCTGATATGTCCCTGGTCCCCACAGTTATAACACACGGCGGTGGTGATTGCCCGAGAGTGCGTTCCTGTCGGCTTCGGTGCCATAGGTGGCCGCTCAGAAGGATTTGGTACAGGCTGGGGCTTCTTGAACATCCCCTGGTTACTGTCTGTTTGGGTTTGGTTCCTGGATCTCTTGTTGGAAAACTGAGGCTGCTTCTTAGAAATCTCCTTCGCAGTAAGTTCATACTCCAAAGCCTTCTCAATAAACTCTGGTAGGGTCGTACAGTGGTGATTGAGAAATTGCATCCTCATTTGGGGTTTAAGCCTCTTGAGGAAGTATTTGATCTTATCAGCTTCCGAACGGACAACTGACGTAGCAAAAGGGAGAAGTGCTTGGAATTTCTCGGCAATAGTTAACACATCCTCATCTTCAGACGGATCGGGGTTCAGTAATTCGGACAGTTTGGCTTCACGGAGGGGTGCGGGGTAGTAACGGTCTAGCATAAGATTTTTGAATTCTTCCCAAGTACTCGCGCCATCAGCAGGCCTCGCAGAAAGCCACCAAGTATGGGCACTCTTACTAAGGTAGTAGGCTGCCACAGCAACTCGATTCTCCTCTGGGCACTCCACCATCTCGAACAATTTCTAAAAATGCTCTAGCCAGTGTACAATGTCAGCAGGCTCAGATGAGCCTTCAAAAGTTGGAGGTCGTTGTCGTGATATGTCACTAATAATCTGGCTCACGATCCCGCCATGCACCAGAGGCGGAGGCTGTTGCCCCTGTTGTTGACCAGTAGTATTTCTCTGCATAGCTTCCATCAGCTGACCCATCTGGGTCATCTGGGCCATCATGCCCTGCATCACAGTGTAAGGATCGACACGTGCATTCTCTCCAGTGTGATGTGATTGGTCCCTAGAAGGCGAATCGCTGCCAGCGGAACTCTGCTCCACATTCGCGCGCTTGTTGGCTCGTGTTATCGGGATTCGGCCCCTTCCGCGGCCTCGCCCCCCTGCCATGGCCTCTCAGATTCCTTTCCATACTGAAAGAATCAAGTCACAAGTACAGTTCGAGTTATCAATCATAATTCATGCTAAGTTAATGGTAACAGGGAATTTCATATCCAACGAAGCAGTTCGTAAAGAATCACTGACACCGCAGGTGCTACACGCTCAATATCATATCAACATCAAGTCGAAACAATTTCAATCACATAATTAATTTAGGTTTTCCTCAAACATATGAATTTTACCACATGTTAGCAAGATTCCAAGAAAAGTAAAGAGGCCAATACGTCATCAATATCATGCCAGTAATCAAATTATGGCTCATGAGAACATACCACATTCGACGGGTCAGGCGCTTGCACAGGTTACACGTGGCACGAAGGTTTCTTGATGCTATTTCGATTCAACAATGACTCAAAAGAAAACATGTTCTCTGATACCATCTTCTGTAACAGCCCGAGAACGGCGGCAATTACAGTGCCGTGGACCCCTACCGGGACCCATCAGGCGATATCACGATATACACCTACATCCTGACAACGTGGCACCGTACCACAATATTTATCAAAACCCCGATGTGTAGTATAAGTTATACATGTCTTTAATACGAGCAAACTTACACAGGATCCAAATTCGGTACAGACCATGTGACGATGGGCAATACCTTACAAATTATAGTACATTCATCCGACACAAAATAAAATGAAAATTACAATAAGACATAACCGAACATCAAAAGACTCGGGCCCCCCGAAATAGCATCCTTCAAAACCCCCCGTCACCATCGTGCTCTTCCTGTGCCTTGCCCTTTCCTCGCCCTGAAATACAAGTATTTCGCCCCAAGCCACTTGGTCAGCTATACATGATAATAATTCTCATGACATTATACAATTCATATACATACGGATCTCAAAGAAAACAACCGACTACTGAATATACGCTGCAGGCGTATACACAGTCAGTCCCGACTGTCGAACATATCCAAATGTACGAACGACCATATAATGTGGCTCAAGACGGACGTCACAGTACGCCCGATCCGAAAATGTGTCCGTGCACATGTCCACCCCGTATACGGTTCCAGGATATACGTGGGACGATGTACCTAATTAGCCTCACGAACTACGTCTCGTGTGCACGATCTAAATGCGGAAACATCCACGCATGATCATCAAGTGCCCGGCTAAAAATCCTACACATAACTAATCGGCACGCAGATATGACTCCAGAGATGTCACGATGCAACATGA
The DNA here is from genome assembly GCA_033398695.1 of Orobanche coerulescens. Classification (NCBI taxonomy): domain Eukaryota; kingdom Viridiplantae; phylum Streptophyta; class Magnoliopsida; order Lamiales; family Orobanchaceae; genus Orobanche; species Orobanche coerulescens. Next base: position 68,201,104 of record CM065818.1, on the reverse strand, counting down.
CAACGAAACTCAACGAATTACACCTTTATTAAAGAATCGAACGACTCACCGAAGTGTCAACAAGGCTCACAGAACCAACGGTAACAAGAATGGTAAACTCGGGCATACCATCCCACCACAAATGATAACACGATCAAGAGTATCACCATATCATGAATCATAGATTCTCAGAACATATCATATACACAAAACGCATAATAACCACAAGAATTCAATCATCATTATAACCAAGCAAGATAACTTGCCTCAATTCCGTAGATGAATAATCCTTCTTTGAATGATCAAACGAACGGTATCCCCGTCTAACAATACTCACGTGACAAGCAACCTTGAATGAAATGTAATTCATTCAACAACACATTCGTAGGATAACGGTATCATTACATAGAATCAATATTCGTAAATTTACTTGAATAGATCAATTATCCTATTGATCACTTTAATGTACCAATTACAAATCATCATATAACATGTTTATTTTGTTCATTCACATATCCTAGCATTAATGTCAAACACTTGAAGTCCAGATTATTACCAATGTAACATGGTGAAAACAATCCTTTCAAATCATCGGCACTTCCGATTATGATATAAGTTTGTGTTTAGCTACGTTCCTCATTATTTTACCAACGATTACATTAAAACCGATTCCTATATGAAAGCATAAGTTTAAGTTTTTAGTGAACTAAGAACATCATCTTAATTTACATTTCTCAATACACACGGATTAATGAAATGGAATTCGGCTACTCCCTATACCACATTGTATCACCATGAACATTATCATCATATTAATGTAGTGATTAACACCTCTTCAAGTTATCAACAAAATCGATTAACTTGAACATATGAAGATTACAACTGTATTCTATCAAAATCCATTGTTTTACTTTTGAAGAAGTTATTAAAAACCTAGTTATATCATTGGATACATGGAATTCAAAATATGACTTCATCTCATCATGTGAAAATCATCTTCAGAGGGTTAACATAATTCTTCCAACAATTCACCACAAAGGTATCGGTTCTAGAGGCCAAGAATATGGTTCCATGCTATCTTTCAAAAATCAATTGAATGTTCAAGACAATATTAGTATTTCACACCTCTAGTCATCAAGGATTTCCATTACTTTCATGTTTTTGGTGTCAAGATTAAAATCAACTTTCTATTATCATGTTATCTAAACAGGTTTTTATCTATCTTTATCAACACAACCATATTATGAATTATCATACATCAAGAAGTGGTATTAACACCTTTAATGTTATTCTTCACATAGTTTGAGCATGATTCAAATAATTTATCATGTTTATACTAGATTAAACTAACCTTATATGAAGTGTTTATATGCTAACATCATCATAAGCATAGAGTTAGTATGAGTTTAAGAGAAACCAACCTCAAAATGAAGAACACCAACACTTCAAAGAACACACTTCAATTTCCAAATCTTCAAGTCACAAACCAAGTGCTGAAGCTCCAACACAACATAGAAGGGATAGAAATCAATTTGGCAGGGTGGGGAATCGTTTTCTCAGAGGAAGAGTTGAATGGGTCGAGTAGAAAAATGAAAGGCAAGTCACATTTTTATAACCTGAACTCAGCATTACGTACGTTAAAGAGAGGGGTTAACGTACGTTAAGGCCCTTACGTACGTAATCTCATGAACATTACGTACGTAGTCGATTTATCAGATTTCTCTGTCTTAAAACACACCAGTCATTACATACGTAAATCTCTAGCCATTACGTACGTAATGGGCGTTGACTTGGCTGTCGCGATCGACTTCCGACCACCACCTACTCACTCGGCCCCACCCGCCGAAAGGTGATCTGCTGAAAGATCCCCTGTATTACGTACGTTAACAAGTAAAGGTTACATACGTAAATCGGTTGATATAGCGTACGTAAGGAAGCTAGGCTAACGTACGTTATGTTCTGTAACAAGCAAAAATGAAATTCTCCCAATATCACCCAATAATTAATATAGTATGAATGACCAGGATTTCAACTTAACATAATTTATCAATATGCTTGCTACAATAAATACAGATGTGGTGCAATAATACTCGATTTAAATCAGAAAATACAATAGTAAAGGCGAGGTTATTACAGACTCACAAACTGGATAATACATCAGTATGGTACGATGAAAAGGAGATTCGAACTTTAGTATGGCAGTTTGGTTACTCAGGGATGATCGGTTGATTTACTGGATAAGATAGATATGCTGCATGTTGTAGATTCATGCACAAAATATGATTTTGTAACCTTGGAATTTGTGAAATTGGATCATATAGGCTATGTGATTCCATTGGTATGGTAGTAGCGCGATTTTACCATAGTGATTTTTGAATAATTCCTTTGTAAGTATGGATTTGGGGATGGTGACCCAGGATGGTTGTTTTGAGTAATAATTGGTCGTTCCCACTCAGTGTATGATTGGGTATGTTTGTTGGTTTGTGATTGGTTGTTCGTATGCCGAAGGGTATGTTCAACAGTCGGGTGTGTTTCTTTGAGATCTACTTTATGCGATTTGTGTAACGTTTCGAGAATTTTATTCATCCGTATATCTGTCTCTGTGGTTCTGTGTTCATCGTGTTGGAGCTTACCGTGTGAAAGTACTCTCGATTATCGTTGATCGTTCGTTGGTAATATTGGAGTTTATCATGTTGATGATATTCTTGATTGTGTTTTGACCTCTTGTTGGTCATATTGGAGTTTATCATGTTGATGATATTCTCAGCTGCGTTTTGACCTTTGGATTGGTCGTATTAGAGTTTATCATGTCGATGATATTCTCGGTTAATTTATTGGTTGATCATTGTTAGTGATCGTATGAGCATTCGGATTTTGTGTTGATGTTTCGGGATTTGTGTCATTGTGTTGGGCAGTTGTTTCTCAGATGCATCGTGTATTATTCGTTTTATCGAATTGGGACTTGATTGTATAATCTGACAGACAGAATTTGGCACGGATAGATTATTTCACCCGAAGATGATATATTTTGTTGGGACTCATGGAATTGTGACTGTAAGCGTATTGAGGCTTTACAGTGAAGTCAATTGCCAGTATCTCAGGAGATCGTTGACTTGGCGGATTTTAAGTATACTATTTTGGTTGAATGGTTTGTTTCTTTATGATGGATTGCAAGTTTCGAGGACGAAACTTATTTTAAGTTGTGTAGTATGTAATATCCGGAATTTCTACTACTATTGTTTAATGTTATTTTATTCGAGTTATGTTGTACAGCATGGAATCTGTACATTATGGATAAGTAATTGAAGGACTGAAATATATGTATTGGTACAATTACCGCACTTGGTTGACAGTTGTATTTGAAGATATTGTGTGTCAGGCGTATCGTATGAAAATATTGTTGGAAGTAGTATATGTATTCAGTATGCCGTATGTTCGTATCCTGTATGTCGAGACGTTGGACAAGAATAGCTGAAAATGGCTAAGTACAGCTACATTAGCGCACGCTACAATATATACATAGCGCACACTAAAGACAAAAGATAGCGCACGCTGGTGCAGAACAGATCAGAAGGAATCTACGTGCGGACCAAGCCACTTTCGGCGCATGTTCCCATAAGGTCAACGGATGTTTGCAATGTAGTACTAGCACACGCTAAATCCTAAGGTTAGCGCACGCTAATTGTAGATCGGACAAAAAGGAATCTTATTCTCATCACATGCTTTCGGTGTGTGGACCCTTCTTCGGAGTATGCAGACAAACGAGTCAACTATGAGTAGCACACGCTATGGTCGGACGCTTGCGTACGCTAAATAGAGGCATTTACGTATGCTATTGCATGGACATTGCGTACGTAAATCATTGTACGAAGTAAGGCAGTAGCCTCTGGACTTCGATAGCGCACGCTAAAGCATGTAACGTACGCTAAATGAAGATGTTAGCGCACGCTAATAATAGTCGGTATATATATGTGCATTGAGTCATGTTGTTCATTTCGGCCATTTCTTCCTCTCATCCGATAGAGAGAGTTCTTGTAGGATACTTTGAGGTTCCAAACACTTGAGTGATTATGGAGTTGATTGTCTTTAGCAATACTAAGCTTGGAAGTAATTGAGAACGGAATCAACCTTAGGATTCAATCCATTCATTCAAAGAGGTAATTACTGTTCACCTTTGGATTTCGTTTTGGATTGAATGTTGATGTTCTTGAGTTGATGATTATCATATAAACAAGTTGATCAGCATGATTATGAGATGGATTACCGAATTATGATGATGTTGTTGTTATGGATATGGATATGATTCTTCTGGTTGAATTGTGTTTTTCGTCTTTTTGAGATAAGTTGGTTAAGCCTCCTCATTTTTGGATGATTGTTTACATGTTAAAGGATATCGAATTACGTTGTTTTGATGACTATGAACATGGTTTCGAATCACTTAGTGTTCTTGAAGAACTTTTGATAAATAGAACATAGCAAGACGATTGTATATGGAATTATCAGTATTTTTGGATATGAAGATGGAATGGTCATTAAGTCATGTTCATTTATGATTGATCTTGGAGTATGATTTCCCTTATAGTGGTATTCGTAATCGCCATATGTTGATCAGTACCTGTAATGCATGCAACTTGTTAGGAAAAACAAACACCCTGTATCGATTCAGCCGGGATACCCGATCCCTGTATCGATTGTTATTTGTTATTGAAAAGGTTTTGACATATATGCCAAATATAGTAAAGGAAAACTGTATCGAGGATTCAAGGATTTATCATGTATCGAAGACCTGCCTCGAATCAACATAAGTGAAGCTCGTCAGTACAGCAAGAAGACTTGTAAGAAGACCAAGTATGGAAACTGTCTCGATGCCCTAATACAGTCATTCTCCATACAGTTCGCAAAAGGACAAGAAAGAGCACAAGTCAAGTTCCGTTGAACAAAGAAGTATTTAAATACTCAAGGATAAAGTATTTAAATCTGCCGATCTTGAATCTTCAGAATCCCGCGAAATCCGGATCATGTCATATTCCCGTTGAAGGAAAATCTTATTCAAACGGACATCTCAACGGATACTTTCTTCAGAGGCTATATATATCCTTGAAGACATTGAAGATCAGACACCCCAAGCAACATAACTCTCAAAGCTATCAAGTTATCATCTGAGCAAACATATCTCCAAAGCATACTGCTATTAAGAACGAAAGAGATATACAGTGCTCAAACATCAAGAACATCTATCATCAGATCTTGATATTCAAAGCTGCTGTTCTTACCTGGTTACCTAAACCTTTTACCTCTGTGTAAAAACCGAGCTCTGTGTGAACTCAACAAGTTATTCTGACCTGTGTGGGATGAATAAGGACGAAGCTTTGGAACTGTGTGTGAAGAAGCTAGTCAAGAAGGAAGCTTTAACCAATCTGGGTGAACGGTTGAAAGTGATATTCTTTGTATCAATGCGGTGAGCGATACAAGGATAGGTTTGTTTATAATTACGTAGTTGTGTACGCGATAATTATATAATAAACTTTACTCCTGTGTGGAGGACCGGTGGACGTAGAGGGGTTTACCTCGAACCACTTAAATTACTGTGTTATTTACCTTGCTTTTTGTTTGAAATTACGTGATATATTAAGTATACACCTAATACATTGTTCTTGTATCACGGCAACTAAATGTATCCAAGACTTCCGCTACGCACTCAGATTTAGATTCCATACAGTTTGTTGTTTAAACTACTTTTCCAAAGCGTATCCGGTATACTTAAGTGGCCAACAAGTGGTATCGGAGAGGTTGATTCTAAAAAGAATCGGTCGTATTTCTTTTAACCGAATCGATTCAAATCACTTATTTTCAAAACAGTTTCTTTCATTCCTATATTATCGGTATGGATACTTCTATGATTAACAAAGTCCCTATGTTCTCTATTAATGAATTTGGCGACTGGAGAATTAGAATGGAAGCTCATCTTGCGGCAATGCACGAAGAGATGATCTTTGTTATACGGGATGGTCGATCAAGATCATGAAGGTCAATCCGAAGCAAGGATTGAGGGCCAAGCCCATGCCGAAATGCTCTAGAAGGAACGCGAGCAATGGACAACCGATGAAAGGAAGCGAGCCAATCTAGACAACGTGGCTAAGAACGCGTTATTTGTCACTCTTGACAAAGGCACGTTCTCAAAGGTAAAGAGCCGCAAAATGACCCGAAGAAATCAGGATAAACTCAAGTTAATTTGTGAGGAACAGGCTCTCAAAAAAAAACAAGAATTCAAAACATACTCATCAAATTGAATCTTTTGAAATGAAACCAACGGAAACACTTGAGGAACTTGACCTCAGTTCTTGGTATTGTTGGTGAACTTGAAGCGTTGGGCAAGATTTACACCCAAAAGGAGAAGAACTTAAAAATTTTCGGATCTCTCCGGCCCAGATGGGACATTAAGACCACAGCTATGCGTGTATCATGTAATCTTAATGAAATATCCACTTTCGATCTCTTCTGTGACCTTAAAGCTTTTGAGTATGACATTGACAGAAGAGAGAAAGCTGAAGAATCTCCTTCAAAGGTCACAGCTCTCGCTGCTGTATCGAACCGTCGACACAGCTTGCCTAGCTCGTCGAAGCCCGGTCACAAGAGCGCTGACAGCGACGACGACATCCTGTCACAAGATGAAATGGCGCTTCTAATGCATAAATTCAAAAAGTTTATCAAACAGTCTGGAAAGACTCCCTACGAGCCCAAACACATCAACAAGGTAAGTACCGAAACATCATCCGGTGATGCTAACCTGTGCTATAACTGCAGGAAACCAGGCCATTATGCAAACAAATGTCCTCATCCCAAAGTCCAAAGGTTGCCGGAGGCCGAGCAACAAGAGCGAGATGAAAGAAGACGTGCTTGGAAAGACAAGCTCAAGGCCCTGATTGGAGAATCAGAAGCCTCCCCCACACCATCCAAATCAGCAGAATGTCTTCAGGTGGTCACTGAAAGTGATTCATCTGACGATGAGTTCGATGATAAAGCATACATGTGCTTTATGGCCAAAGATGTTCCAGAAGGTGAAGACAGCGACGATGAGGTAAGTTCAACCTCAGTTATTCCATCTAATGCATCTCATACTTTCGAAAATATGATGAATGAATTCAAAAACATTCAAAAAGCCCATGAGACTCTAAAAACTGAGAATATACAGCTTCAATTAACAAATCTAGAGCTAAAAGATGAGAATGACTTGCTGAAGATAAACTATGATAATATGTCTCTTGATTGTGAAACCAGCAAGGTCGATTTTGAAAAACTCATGGAGAGCAATCATCAACTTGCTCATGAACTAAATGAGGTTAAAACCCATAATGAGAGCAAGACAAATGATTTGGTTCTACTACAAACCAAAATTACAACTCTCGAGAAGCGAGAAACCGAACTTGAGACCATTCTGAAGTCTTTTTAAAAATCGTAATAAAGAATGTAAGAAATTATGTGCACTGGGCAACAGGCTCATGATAAAAGTGGCTTAGGATACGGCTCATGTTCGAATAAAGGAAAAACTAGTCTTGTGTTCGTCAAGAGTGTGGAACACATTCCAGAATCGGAAGATGTTCCTAGTCCCATAAAGGAACTCTTTGTGCCGAGAAAACCAAAAGCTGCCATTCCGCCTCCACAACTCTACAATTGAGGCAGTGGAACCAACAACCACTCGAAGGCGTAATCTACGGCATGCTCCACAAGCATATCATCAAAGCCGAAAGTCATTCGAAAGAAGACGGTATCCAACCACCAAAGGCCCGCACGGTACCCTCGATACGGTGCACCTAGGTATTGGATACAGAGCCCCGTTATCCCTCAAGACACAGATGCGATTCGGTATCAACAACAGCATTGGGAATCCAACTGGAGACCCAGAAGACAAGCTGTTAGGCCTAGGAAAATGGCTCCACCTCCTAGACGGCACTCGTACTGGAATAATAATAATAACCCTGATTTTTACATGCATAGTAATTATCATGATTATAACAACTACGGATATGCCCCCCCGTAGATACCGCAATCTTGTCCAGTACATCCTACGATAAACCAATTCTTTGTCGGAAAATCTGGGTACCTAAAGGAACTAACATATATGGACCCAAAAATCAAAGGGGACCTAAATCTACCTAATTTCTTTGTTACAGGACATTCTAGAGGAGGATACATGGTACTTCGATAGTGGATGCTCTCGTCACATGACTGGAGACAGGAGCAAGCTATCTGATTTTGTAGAAGGTCGCGGTCCAAGAGTTCGCTTCGGTGATAAATCTAAAGGAAGAACAAGAGGGAAAGGAAACCTACTTGTCGGGAAATTCAAAGTCACCGATGTCGCATATGTTGAAGGCTTACAGTATAATCTACTTAGTATTAGCCGATTACGTGATAAACGGTTCTCGGTGAAGTTCTATATAGATCAGTAGAGTCAAGAACATCCAAACCAAGGAAGTTGTGCTTACGAGAAGCGAGATCGGGTAATATGTAGATTCTGTTTGGAAGCCTATGAGCTCCTCAATTCCATGTTTTGTTGCCAAAGGCACTGCAGATCTTAGGCGGCTATGGCACAAGAGGATGTCTCACGTCAACTTCAAGGCGATCAACAAGCTTTCAAGACGGGGTATGGTAAGAGGTTTGCGGATGTGTCATTTAAGAAGGACGTCTGCGGACCATGCCGTAAAGGCAAGCAAATCAAGTCAACCACGAAGAGCAAATCCTACCTTTCAACCCAAAGAGTATTGGAAATGCTACACATGGATCTCTACGGTCCTGTAGACCCAGTAAGTTTGGGAGGTAAGAAATATTGTATGGTTGTTGTTGATGATTATTCCAGGTATGCTTGGACGATCTTTCTTAGCAAGAAGAAGGAAACAACATCAAGGCTTCCCGAGCTCCTGAGAAAGTTGCAGAATGAAAAAGCATCGAGTATCGTGTGCATTCGTTCCGACAGAGGTACTGAATTTACTAACCGCTTTATAGAGCAATACTGTTCGGAGAATGGAATACAGCACGAGTACTCAGCTGCCCGAACACCTCAACAAAATGGTGTTGCCGAGCGAAAGAATAGGACGTTGAAAGAAGCAACAAGGACAATGATTTCCGAAAGCAAATTGCCGCAGCGTTTCTGGGGTGAAGCAACCAATACAGCGTGCTACACTCAAAACCGCTGTATCGTCAACAAGCACCACAACAAAACAGCTTACGAGGTATGGAACAACAAAACTCCATTAGTTTCGTATTTTCACATTTTTGGATGCAGGTGTTACGTATTGAACAATGGGAAGGACCAACTTAGAACATTTGATGAAAAATCAGATGAAGGAATATTTGTAGGATACTCCTCCGTCAGCAAAGCTTTCAGAATCTTTAATAGAAGGAGGCTGACGATCGAGGAATCAGTTCATGTAGTGTTCGACGAACCACACCATGACCCTACAGGAGTAGATGATATCACTCAGGACATTCACCATCTATCTATCTTGGATCCACCTACACCCATAGAACCTGTAGTTGATTTAGAAATCAACCCCGCAGCTGTAAGAATCGATGTGGATGAAGCTGACGCTGTACAAGCTGAAGCTGTACCCACAGAAACTTTCGATCTGATGCGGGACCACTGAACTAGAACCCGACCGAAGATGGTTGAGAGATCACCCGCAAGAGCTGATCATTGGAAACATTAATGCGGTGTTTCTACTCGTAGGAGAATACAGTACACAAGGAAATGTACTTTGTGCACAAGAAGAATCTAATGTGAAGTCTCAGTTTCTGAATGGAAATCTCAATCCGAACTTAGGAGACTCAATATGTGCACTATCGCTGTATTCTTAGCCCATCCGAACTGTTTCGACCATAGACGCTCTTAACAACTCTCATTGGATTACATCTATGGAAGAAGAGCTTAACGGTTTGAAAGAAACAATGTATGGTATCTTGTACCAGACCGACACACCAATCGGTTATAGGAACCAAATGGGTATTTCAAACAAAAAGGATGGAAATGGACTTATCATAAGAAACAAATCCGGACTAGTAGCACAAGGCTATTGTCGGGAAGAAGGAATCGACTATGATGAAACCTTCGCCCCTGTAGCGAGACTAGAAGCCATCGGGATATTTTTAGCCTTTGCCGCCCATAAGAATTTTATCGTATACCAAATGGACGTCAAAAGTGCTTTCTGAATGGAGAGCTTTCGGAAGAAGTTTATGTTGAACAACCACCGGGGTTTGCCAACACAGACGGTATCGATCTAGTTTACGAGGCTAAGGAAAGCCCTGTACGGACTTAAACAAGCCCCTAGAGCACAGTACGAAACCCTGTCCCGGTATCTAACCAACAACGGATTTGAGAAAGGTCTTGTCGACAAAACATTGTTTAAAATACAGGAAGGAGATGACCTTCTAATGGTACAAATTTATGTCGATGATATTATTTTTGGTTCAACTAACCTTGCTCTATGTCAAAGGTTCTCACATCTCATGCAAAGAAAATTTGAAATGAGTATGATGGGGAACTTAGTTATTTCCTAGGTTTGCAGATAAAGCGGATGCCTACGGGTATATTCATCAACCAGAGAAATACGGCAAGGAGCTTCTCAACAAATTTGGAATGAACACTTCCAAATCCTCGCCAACCCCATGAGCACTTCCGTGCAAATTAGTCTTGATGAAGCCGGAAAGCCGTTTGACCAATCACTCTACAGAAGCTCATTGGTTCGCTCCTGTACCTAACGGCTAGCGGCCGATATCGATTTCTTTGTTGGAGTGTGTGCGAGATACCAAGTTGCACCTAAGGAATCACACTTCAATACGACTAAGCGAATCTGAAATACGTTAAAGGCAGTCGATGCGGGGCTGTGGTATCTAAGGAAGGCGGATTCGATTTAGTTGGATACTGACTCGGATCTCGGAGGTGCAAGCTAGATAGGAAGAGTACAAGTGGAACTTGTCACTTTCTTGGACCTAGGCTCGTTTCTTGGTTCGAAGAAGCAATTGGCAAATTCTCTTTCCACGGTGAATCAGTACTATCTTTCTTTGGTAGGCTTGTATGCAGATCCTTTGGATGCGGCAACAACTGTCAGATTATGGAATCGATGCTAGAGAGACTCGATCATGTGTAATAGCACGAGTGCAATTGCAATCACGCACAATCTGTTTTGCACTCGCGCACTAAGCATATCAACATGAAGCATCATTTCATTAGGAATCATGTCGAGAACAAGGATGTTCGCTGGAAAAAGTCCATCTGAGACATCCGGTGGTGAAATTTTCACCAAGCCTCTCGACACGGCAAGATTCAACATGCTAAGAACGAGGTGGGAATACTACGGCGGACTCCTGTAAGTAAATTTCTTGCTTTTACTCAACAATTGAGGGGAATCTTTGTAAGACCCGTGAATACGATATCAATGGTAATTATCTGTACACTCGGAATCATCAATACGATCATGTGACGAAGGCATATGAATCCTACGGTGATGTGTGCAATAATTAAGGGGAATCTTGTAGGACCCATGAATACGACATTAATCCAACTATTCTTTGTATGGAATTTAAAACCTATTAGTACCTTTTTAAGAGGCAGCGTATCGACGCGGAGAACAGCACATACTATAGGATTTCGATTCAGTATATAATATAATATTATTTCCTTTTTAAAATAATTTTTGTCCACGTGCCCTGTGTTTATGTCAAATGTCATGTTCATTAAATGCCTTACACGACATCTGGACAACTGAATCTCAAAAGCCGCGATGTTTTCAAATTTTTTATTATTTTTAAACCGCCGTTTTAGGCATTTAGGGTAATCAACCTATGTCAGAAGTGGGACCCGCTGTATTTTAAAACCTTTTAATGGATTAGCGTACCAGTTATTCTAAATCCATCCTGACCGTCGATTTCAAAAACGGTTCCCATCCCTTAAAATCTGACCATTCGTACTCTGCAAAACCCTATTTCGCCGCCCAAGTATAAAAGGACTGTATCTGCCATTAGAGACTCTTTACGCTTTCTGCAATTACAAGAGATCTCAAGCAAACAGCCTACATATTTTCTGCATAATCACAAATTTCTACTGTTTTCTTCCACCTTCGTTTTAAGAAAACATCCATGGCTACTCAATCTTCATCCCCCGTTCTGAAGAAAACTTCCAGCATCATTGATGGATGGATCTTCTCGAAACCCGTCATCATCGAGCGTATCATCTCTGAAATCAACGACACTGAACCGATGGAGTATATCATTACTCGTCTTGAACAACAAGGTCTTTATCGCTTCGGAAGCAAAACCGCCGACAAATACGACGCCCATCTCGTTGAGGAATTCTACCTCAATGCTGCCGTTCGTTTTCTCTCACTAGCCCAGGGAGGACATGTTGCTGACATCACTGCAACAGTCCAAGGAGTGCAAATCTGCATCAATAGCGACCTACTTCAGAAAATCTACAGGCTGCCCGCCGACGGCCTGACCATGGACCAGCTTGAGATGTTTGGGTCTCAAGGGCTGATTACCAAGTTTTATGGACTATTTACCGGGTCCAAAGTGGTTGATATGGTAACAACCACGTGCCACAAGAAAAATTTTCTTCTTCATTTCGTTTATCTCCACGATTTCTGTTCCAGGATCATTGAAAATCGAACCGGCGCGTTCGAGATGTGCACGAATCTAAGGTTCAGAATGATGGTAGCTATCTTGACCTGTGAAAAGGTCAATTGGTGCCAAATCATTTTGAAACGACTTCAGGAAGAGGTGTGCAAACCGGCCACCCAAAAGAAATCGTTCGGTTTAATGCTAAACTACATTCTGACGAGGTTCGGAGTCAAGCAATCCGCCGATGCCAAGAAAAACAGCTCACTGATATATTTAGGAGGCGTCAAACCCTCTGCCTATAACCAGAGCACAATGCATGCCAACCACCCGAAAACAAGGCACATGCCTATTTCTGACAACCCCAGAGACGAAACCGTGAAGGTCCCTGAATTGGAATCTTCAAAGAAGAAGCGCAAGCGTTCTCACAGCAAGAAGCACTCTGCTGATGAGAAGTCGAAGAAGAGACTCCGGAGGCTCTCAAAAATCAAAGCCAAACACTCCGAGGATGTCTCGCCCATGGCGCAACCCACTGATACAGCACCCCAGGGCCCAACCCCTGCGGAAGAGGTGTCTCCTACTGCATCGACAGTAGATCCCGAGCCCTTGGCGGCTATGACGGATGTAGAGACATCTGCCAACATTCAAGACGTTAGCACGTCGGCTGCCCATTCGGAGCCAAAAGCTACTTCTCCTTTACGGGATCCCACACCCGTCGGGATCGATTTCCTTGAGGCACCATCCCCTGCAAGGAGTCCATCTTCCGTGCAGGATCCCATACCTGTACCGGAATCCCTCGAAACAGCGTCTCCAGACGTGATTCGAAGTCCCTCCCCAGACTCAATTATAAATCAAACACTTCTTTCAGTACAAATTGAACAGGCGTACGAAAGATTTCTGCAATGGAAAGCTTTAGGCTAGCTCCGTCGACACTGTTTGTACAAGCTGGGCGAATGGAGCCACGAAGAGCGATTTGTCTCCGAAGTAAGCGACTCAACCGAAATTGAGGCCCTGCCGATGGGACAACGCTTCTTGCAAAGATCTCATTGAAAGCCACTGCTGCACAAATCCGACGCCGGAAGAAAAGGAAAGAAGAAGTGAGAGGACTCTCCCATCAATCGAAAAGACGGCGGCGACCACGACTCGGGCGGCGGCGGCGATGCTCTTCAAGCAGTCGAGATTGAGCCGTGAAGAGGCTGAAGCCCAAGCCACCTCTCCACCCGAGAAAAGACGAAGGGCCATCAACCCAAGCTAATCCACCTTCGCCACAGTAGGAGAACATTCCCGACTAGGAGGAATCGGTCCCTCGATCGTGGAAAATCAAGAAATTTTGAGCAGGCACCGAGCACATTGCGACCAAAGAAGCCAGTCCTACAACCCAACAGGAGGATTCGGTCCCTCCTGCATTCTTATCTGCCGAAGAACCTTCGCCACGGGACGCTTCCGAACCAGCTGTCGCCATTCCACAGAAGCTACTCCCGCCCACTGGCGTGGAATCAGGGACGGTAGCGAACACGAGGATGTCCAACTTACTTCACGTCCATCCGTGAGCGTAAGAAGGTTAAATGGTCTTGAAGACTTCGCCCGGCTGACTCTCCTATCTCTGCTGCACGCAAAGAGCGCTGCAAGCTCTTGGCCTTGATGTATTTATCAAGATGCGATTAACGCTCTCTCTTAGTAGAAAAGGCCTTTGGGTGCACACCTCTGCGATTGAAGAAATGACAACTCTTCAACACGAAGTATCTCGAGTTGTCGAAGCATTCATCATCTTGCGAAGTGTTCAAGCAAGCCTTGAAAATCATGGAAGATAAACAAGCGCAAGCTTGAAGGAGGAAGCTTCAAGACAAGAATTCTTGAAGCAAGACGACTGTGCAATGATAGAGAAACGACTCTCATTTGCGTGCGCATGACAAATCCATTCAAGAGATGTCGAGACTCTTTCCTCCCTCGTTGAAAGAATAAACACATCGAGACCAAACAGACGCCGCTCTTGAAATCCTGCAAAGTCTTGATGAGGCCAAAAGGGGAAGAAGCTCGAGAAGGCGCAAGGAGAATAAGGCGCAACAGAAAGGGAATTTGAGGTTGCTCGAGCGGTATAGCTGCCGAATTGAACAAGCTAGCACCTCAACCCCAAAGTTTTAGAATTTCGGGCTCAGACGAGAATTCCATGACCCAAATGTCCCTTGGCAAAATCTTGTTCAAAGACCTTCGGAAATACGTCTGCCAACCAACCGCAACCCAACCGCCGAAGAAGTGAAGCACTGGAGGAAGAATGAACTGATGAGATATTTTGTCAGACTCATCAGGGAATCCGCCATCTTCAAAAATTATAAGACATTGGCAGAAGCGGCAGACAAATTTTCAAAGATGCTAGAAGAAGATAAGCTCCCTCTCCAAATCGAAATGAAATCAAAACATAGAAGAGGAGATCAGGTCACCCATCCAGAGAATTGGATACTTGCCTTTGATCGTTCTTATGAAGGAAGAGCAATTTACCAGGAACGAGGCAATGATTCACTTCAAAACTGGTGGCGCGGCACCGAGAATGAGCCAGGAAGAAGACCTTGGAGGCATGCGGATCAAAGATAAAGAGCTGAAATTTATGTATATTATTTTTGTTTTTGTAATTTCTATTCAAACACAGCAAACCTTGTACTCAATCTTTTTGAAAATCAATAAAACAGTTTGTTTGTCTTGAAAGATTACAACTCGTAATCTACTGTGTTAATATATGATTACTTAAAATTGTTTGATAGAAATCTCAAGTTTGATAAACTTGATTGAAAAATTAAGCTGTACGAACTAGTCTACGAACAGTTCATAGTTTCAGTTGTAAACTTAGAAATACATTGTAAGATTGTGCCTGCGCGCCAATCATAGGCTTAAGTTGTAATCTCAAACTGTATCGAACGTGCCTGCGAGCAGTTCATTATTGTAGACTAAGTCACTAAGTCAGACCTATTGACAAAAGACCAAGAAATCTGCCAGAAGTCATCGAAGAAGAACGCTTCATGAAGAAGGTTTTGGCATCATCAAGAAGACTCGAAGAGTTTAAGTTAAGTCTTGGCAAATTGTCAAAAAGGGGGAAATTGTTAGGAAAAACAAACACCCTGTATCGATTCAGCCGGGATACCCGATCCCTGTATCGATTGTTATTTGTTATTGAGAAGGTTTTGACATATATGCCAAATACAGTAAAGGAAAACTGTATCGAGGATTCAAGGATTTATCATGTATCGAAGACCTGCCTCGAATCAGCATAAGTGAAGCTCGTCGATGACAAGAAGACTTGTAAGAAGACCAAGTATGGAAAGCTGTCTCGATGCCTAATACGATCATTCTCCATACGATTCGCAAAGGACAAGAAAGAACACAAGTCAAGTTCCGTTGAACAAAGAAGTATTTAAATACTCAAGGATAAAGTATTTAAATCTTGTCGATCTTGAATCTTGAGAATCCCATGAAATCCGGATCATGTCATATTCCGTTGAAGGAAAATCTTATTCAAACGGACATCTCAACGGATACTTTCTTGAGGCTATATATATCCTTGAAGACATTGAAGATCAGACACCCCAAGCAACATAACTCTCAAAGCTATCAAGTTATCATCGAGCAAACATATCTCCAAAGCATCTGCTATTAAGAACGAAAGAGATATACGGTGCTCAAACATCAAGAAACGACTATCATCGGATCTTGATATTCAAAGTCTTTGTTCTTACAGTTACCTAAACCTTTTACCTCTGTGTAAAAACCAAGCTCTGTGTGAACTCAACAAGTTATTCGACTGTGTGGGACGAATAAGGACGAAGCTTTGGGCGTGTGTGAAGAAGCTAGTCGAAGGAAGCTTTAACCAATGGGTGAGCGGTTGAAAGTGATATTCTTTGTATCAATCTGTGTGAAAGAAACAAGGATAGGTTTTTTTATAAATACGAAGTTGAGTACGCAGTAATTATATAATAAACTTTTACTCTGTGTGGAGGACCGGTGGACGTAGAGGGGTTTACCTCGAACCACTTAAATTACTGTGTTATTTACCTTCTGCTTTTACTGTTTGAAATTACTGTGATATATTAAGTATACACCTAATACGTTGTTGCTGTATCCACGGCAACTAACTGTATCCAAGACTTCCGCTACGCACTCAGATTTAGATTCCATACAGTTTGTTGTTTAAACTACTTTTCCAAACTGTATCCAGTATACTTAAGTGGCCAACACAACTGCATGTCATTAGCGCACGCTAGAATTACCGGCTAGCGCACGCTAATTGGAATGACTTAGCGCGCGCTATGTTGAGTGATTAAGGTGTGCTATGTCAATAGGCAATGTAGTATTTCGTGTTGTAGTTATGAATTTGTGCTGGTTTGAGTTGGATTGTTCAAACTACGTTTAACCGAGATATTGTAGAACCGTTGGGTTTGTTGATTGGTTATATCGGTTGTTGATTATTAGCAAATGTGTGTTAATCGATTATTGTAATAGGTTGAGATTATTGATCGGTGATTAGAACCATGCTTTGCGCTCGTGTTCGAGAATGTTCGTATATTGCTTTGGTCGGGGCTAAGGAGTTCGTAGATGAAGGCAATGGAATTGGTAACGGCTTCCTTATTGTTGTATCGGTATCGAGGCAAGTTATTACTTGCTCAGTTTATAACATTGAATGAATGATTCCAGTTTCATTCGTGTATAATTCGTATAACATTGATTTAATTGTGAACTCGGGGAATTTGGGATTGTGCGTTGTTTTCGGATTGTGGGAATTAAATCATAATGTATATGATTTACATTTGTTATCTGTAATATCCGGAATTTCTACTACTGTGGTTTAATATTATTTTATCCAAGTTATGTTGTACAACATGGAATCTTTACAGTATGGATAAAATAAATGAAGGACTAAGACATCTGTATTGGTATTATTACCGCACTTCGTTGACAGTTGTATTGGAAGACATTATGTGTCGGGCTTGTCGTATGAGAATATCGTTGGAAGATGTATATGTATTCAGTATGCCATATGTTCGTATTCTGCATGTCCAAACGTTGGACAAGAGTAGCTGAAAATGGCTAAGTACAGCCACATTAGCGCACGCTATGATGTATACTTAGCGTACGCTAAGGCACAAGGATTACGTACGTTAATGAGTAGTAGTAACGTACGTTAAGATGCTAAGTGTTACGTACGCTATGCATAATGCATTACGTACGTAACGAGAGGAATCAGACAGCTCAAGCAATGGCCGACAGGTGGAACCCATGGTCGGCAGCTTTCGGCGAAGAACGTGCTCGGTCGAGTCAACTCTGGTTAACGTACGCTATGCGTAGTGCATTACGTACGTTAAATGAGGATTTACTGTACCAAGTCAACGTATGTATTACGTACGCTATGAAGGATATATTATAATACCCGGATGTGAACTCATCTATTTCCATTCAGTAATTGTCACTCTGTAATTTTTTTCACTTATTAATAACCATTCATCATTCACATTCCTTCATTCGTTTCGCCGTTCAGAGTATTTTTGAGTGGTGTATCAATATCATTAATTGTTCTACCTTGCTTGAGAATCGAGACGAGAATATTGTCTTGATTGTTATTATTGCTTCATTTGTCGATGTTGATATTGAAGTTCATATTATTTCAAATTTACCCCTTGTTCGGATCATGCTATTGTTGGGAAAACCCTTGTAATCATTGCTTGGAACGACTGTTTTGGGGTTTCCGCACTTCCATTTCGTGTTATTGTTCCCAAGTATTGAATCCTACTGCTTTTATTCTCTTCCCGGGTCGTTTTTTTGTCATTTTTGGACCCAAATGGTGTGCGCCGTGGCACAAGGGAGTGTGCGCCACGGCACAAACATTTTGCAAATGGTGGCTGACCCGCCTATACCGAGGGCCGCGGCCCCTGCTGGCAGGCTGCGGCAAACTGCCGGGCACCTGGGCAGATTTTTGGCCCTGTGCCGCGGCACACAGTACAGATAAGGAATGAATATCCCTTTAACTGAGTAAGAATTAACTTACACAATACCGGTGATGAAATATCCTCTCTTTGAACAAACACCCTTAATGGAGACATCGGTGGCTCGAACAACCTCGAATAACACAATTACCAACAACTCGCTTAATATACAAATCAATAGCGATCATAACCAATTCAAGAGGTCGATAAAATAAATCCAAACTCATTGAGGCATTACGACAAACACCTTGAAAACAATTTCCCATCCTTAACAACTAATCCCAATTGTATCGAAAACCAAACTCTAATGAATGATTCAATCCACCAAAACACCATCAATACAATCTATAATCTAATAGGAATACTCAAATGGAGCTTACGATAACATTAAATTGCAAGTCCCAATTCCAAGTCAACCTTCAAAGTGTTCGTGAATAAAATCTCCAACAATCCGATAATAACTCATAAGAACTCATAATCATACGTATAGCCATCACAAATAATGATTATATCATCCAAAACATCATGCTCCAACTCAAAATCAAATCTAGGGTTGAAGAAATTACCTTGGATTAGAATGAAGAATCCAGAAATATGATGTTAATCCACACCACAACTTGAAGAAGATGAAAATCTCTGAGTCTTTATGATGTTAAAACACCCAAAAATCGCCCTCCAATCGCCCAAGGAGGAGAGGAAGAAGGAAAGTGATGAAATGAATTTGTTCTTCACAACAAACGCAGAAATATTGTTCATTCATACATGTAATTCACTTATAAAATATCATTCATGTCGAGACTTGTAATTATCAATTAATCATTCAATTCATGAGGAACGACGGTTCCAATCATTTCATTGAGCTACCATTCATTTCATTATCACTTCATTTTGGTGAGTCATTCTTGACCCGAAACCCGGTCAAGAACCGGACCGAAAAACCTGGGACCGGAACTCACCCGACAATTAACGAGTTCGAATTCGAGTTCTAAACATTGAACCGAAACCGATAAGACCCGGACCGAGAAAACTGGAAAAAACCCCAGTAACATACACACACACACACATACACACACACACACACACACACACACACACACACACACACACACACACACACACACACCAAACAAGGCCTAAGGCCTTTGGTATATAAAATTTTTAATCATGCACCAAATATGGCCTTAGACCATTGATATATAACACAAATTAGGTTAGAAATTCTGAAATCTCTCACTCCCCCCTCCCCCTCCCGCAGCCGCATTCACATCTAACCCAATTAGTTTCAATTTTGGGGATTTTAGTTTATTTTCGAACTCGAGTTAGGGTTAAAAAATTTGGGGATTTCAAATTAGTTTAGGATTCAGATTTGAGGGGTTCAACTAAGGGTTCCAGATTTGGGGGGCTTAAAATAATTGTTTTAATTTGGTGATTTCAATTTTTTTTATTGGTTAATTATTTCCGGATTCGGGTTTCTGGGTTCCGGATCTGGTTTCGGACCGGGTTCTGGCCCAAACTATTTCAGACCGTTTCCGGATTGTAAATATGACCTGGTTCTCTTACCGGTCCGAACTGGGTCTATCCGGTACCTTATCGGACCGGTTCCGAGTCTGTCAAAAACCAGGCCGGACCGGTCCGATAACAGCCCTAGACGCAGGGGAAGAGGCCGCGGTGCATGCCGAAACCCAGGAGCTCGAATGAATACTCGTGCGAACACGAGGAATAATGCTAACTCATCGAGCAGCGACGCTGCCACATATTCACCTGGAAATAATCCTTCTCTGTACGGGAATCGTACCCGGGACACGGCTCAATCAGAAGGTGTTCGATTTGATCCTCTCACTTTTATGTAGGGCATGATGGCCCAAATGACTCAGATGGCACATCTGATGGAGACGATGCAGAAATCAACGGCTCAGAATCAGCAGGCTCCTCCGCCGCCACCTCAAAGGCAAGAGAGGAATGTGAGCAGCATCATCAACGACATTTGTCGCTAGAGGCTGCCTACCTTCGAGGGCTCATTTGAGCCGGCTGACATTATTCACTGGCTGGAACATTTCGAGAAATTATTTGCTATGATAGAGTGTCCCGAAGGGCACAAAGTTTCAGTCGCGACTTACTATCTAGGTAAGAGCGCTCACTCATGGTGGCTATCTCTGAAGCCCACCGACGGAGCTTGCACGTGGGACCAGTTCAAAACTCTCGTGATGGAAAGATATTATCCGGCCCCACTCAGAGAGGCCAAGCTGTCGGAGTTACTCAGTCTCGACCCCTCAACAGAAGAAGATGTTCTCGCCATTGCCGAGAAATTTCAAGAGCTACTGCCTTTCGCCTCATCTATTATCCACTCGGAGGCGGATAAAATCAAGTATTTCAGTAAGAGGTTGAAATCTCATATGAGGCTCCAATGGCTTAATCATTATTGCACCACTCTAGCTGAATTTATCGAGAAAGCTCTTACTTATGAGCTTACTGCTAAGGAGATTTCTAACAATCATACTTCATCTTCCAGCAAGAAATCGAAGAAGCGAAATCAGTCTGAAGGCAGTCAGGCCACTTTCAAGAAGCCTCGTGTGGGCTCTACTTTTTCTGAGCGACCTCCTACGGCGCCTAAACCCACCGAATCTCAATCCCGGGCATCCAGTTCGGCCATCACCTGCTACAACTGTGGAGAACATGCTCATTTCAATACTAAGTGTCCGAAGCCGACCCTCACGTGTAATAAATGTGTGATTGCGGGGCATAAGGCCCGTTTCTGCCGAAGAGACTCCAAACCCACTCCGGTGACATCTCATGCCCCAAAGTAGTCAACGATTCAGAATCAGGCCACTCAGTCCACGTCGTTTAAGACGACGGGAGCTAACAAAGGCGGAGCCCACAGCTATCAGACAGGAGCATCAGACAGGAGCATTCGGGTCCGGAGCTGGCAAGCCCCGAGTTTATGAAATGAAGAGAGCTGACGATCCAGAGGCCCGAATGATATTAGGTACACTCGAAATTCTATCTCAACCTGTGTGTACCCTTTTTGATACTGGTGCATCGCATTCATTCATTTCTGAGTCATGCTTGAGTAGACTTCATCTGGATAGTGCTACTAATTGTGACCCTTATAACATTGGACTACCTAACGGTAGGAGAATTAGCTGAGATCGTGAGATTAAGAATTGTCCGATCCAGTTTCATGACCGTGATTGGTTGGCACACCTGATCGTGGTGGATTTACTTAGAGACGACGTCATTTTGGGTATTGATTGGATAGATCGTCACGATGCCATCCTTAGTGTCCGTAAGCGTATGATCACTATTGTTTCAGACGATGGAGTTAAATATGTATTTCAGGGGAGTAACCCCAGCTGTTCCGGAAAGGTTATCAATGTAATGAAAGCAGTTAGATTACTCAATCAAGGATGTGTTGGTTATTGGTGCTATATGTCCAAGACTGAGAAATCATCAGTGTCATTGGCGGACATTCTGGTAGTGAGGGAATACATCGATGTATTTCCAGACGAGTTACCTGGTTTGCCTCCACAGAGAGATGTGGAATTCACAATTGAATTGGAGCCTGGTACATCTCCAATATCAAAGGCACCATATCGTATGGCCTCGATTGAAATGCAAGAACTGAAGAATCAGCTGGAGGAACTGACCGAAAAGGGTTATATCTGGCCGAGTGGGTCCCCGTGGGGAGCACTAGTGTTATTTGTCAAGAAGAAGGATGGCTCTTTTCGCTTGTGTATTGATTATCAAGAGCTGAACTGGGTGACGATCAAGAATAAATATCCCCTACACCGCATCGATGATCTTTTGGATCAACTTCCGGGAGCTTCAGTATTTTCCAAGATCGATTTAAGATCTGGGTATCATCAGTTGCGAATTCGAGAGTCGGATATCGCAAGGACGGCGTTTCGAATGCGCTATGGGCACTCCGAGTTTGTAGTGATGCCGTTCGGGTTAACTAATGCACCTGCGGTATTCATGGAACTAATGAATCGAGTTTTCATCAACTATTTGGATCAGTTCATGGTTGTATTCATAGATGACATTTTGATTTATTCTCGTGACTGAGAGGAGCATGAATTTCACCTTCATCAGGTTCTCGACGTGTTGAGACGAGAGCAGCTCAATGGGAAGTTTTCCAAATGTGAGTTCTGGATCTTCGAGGTGACGTTTCTCGGGCATGTGATTTCCTCAGACGGAGTATGTGTCGAACCTCAAAAGATGGAGGCTATACGAGATTGGCAAGCTCCGAAGAATGTTAAGGAAATCTGAAGCTTTCTCGGATTAGCTGGCTATTTTCGGTGATTTGTGGAAGGATTTTCAATAATCGCTCAACCTATGACGAACCTTTTGTGGAAGGATAAGAAACACACGTGGTCTGACGCGTGTCAGTGGAGTTTTGAGGAACTAAAGAGTTGTTTAATTTCAGCGCCTGTCCTTTCTTTACCACAAGGGACAGAGGGATTCGTAGTCTATAGTGACGCGTCCGGGCAGGGTCTCGGATGTGTACTAATGCAGAACGGGAAAGTGATTGCCTATGATTCGCGGCAACTGAAGCCTTATGAGGTCAACTATCTGACCCATGACCTGGAGCTAGCAGCCGTGGTTTTCGCATTGAAAATTTGGCGTCATTATCTTTATGGCGTCACCTGTCAGATTTTCACCGATCATAAGAGCTTGAAGTATATATTTACTCAGAAGGAGTTAAATATGCATCAGAGATGGTGGTTAGAACTAATTAAGGACTATGATATCGAGATACAGTATCACCCGGGTAAGGCGAATGTTGTCGCCGATGCCTTGATCCATAAGTCCGTTCAGGAGCAGATGCTTGCTCGCTTAACCGTTCAGAAGGAACTTCAGCAGGAATTCCTAAGGCATGAGATCGAGGTTTGGTTACAGCGTGTACAAGGACAACTTTGCATGCTGGAGATTTCATCACCACTTGAGGAGACGAGATAGAACATCAGGGACCGGGGGATATGCTGAAACTGCTTCCTATTCCAGAATGGAAGTGCGAGTATATTTCAATGGATTTCATCACGAGCTTGCCGAAGAGTCGGCGGGGCATGAATACAATTTGGGTGATTGTGGACCGTTTAACTAAGTCGGCTTATTTCCTTGAGATTAAGGATGCGTGGGGTCCCGAGAGACATGCCCAATAGTTCATTAAAGAGATAGTGAGATTGCACGGTACTCCTAAGAGTATCGTTTATGATCGTGATGGGCGATTCGTGTCACATTTTTGGAAATCAGTTCATCGTGCCTTGGGAACTCAGCTCAAATTCAGCACGACTTTTCACCCTCAGTCTGACAAACAATCAGAGAGAACTATTCAGATGTTGGAGGACATGTTGAGAGCATGCGTCCTCGATTGGAAAGATGATTGGGAAGCCCAACTACCATTGATCGAATTCACGTATAATAACAGTTGGCATGCTTCAATTCAGATGGTACCTTACGAGGCCTTATACGGTCGTCGTTGTCGATGTCCCCTATGCTGGGATGACTTATCAGAATCAGTTGGCACTGAACCCGATATGTTTATAGCCGCCCGCGAGAAGGTAGCAGTAATCAGGAGTCATTTGTTGACCGCTCAGAGTCGACAAAAATCATATGCCGATAACCGTCGTCCACCCTTGGAGTTCCAGACAAGTGACCACCTTTTGGTCAAGGTATCCCCGAGTCGAGGTGTTTTTCGTTTCGGGAAGCGGGGGAAGTTGAGTCCGAGATTCATTGGTCCGTTTGAGATTTTGGATCGAGTGGGCGATCTGGCTTATCGATTGGCTTTACCTCCAGCCTTGATCCGAATTCATAATGTATTTCATGTCTCTCAGTTACGGAAATATGTTGCTGACCCTAATCACATACTTTAGTTCGATGAAATTGAGATCGCGGATGATCATACGTACGAGGAGCGTCCTGTACGAATCTTAGAGCGACGAATCAAGCAGTTGAGGAACAAGACGATTCCTTTGGTTAAGATTCAGTGGTCTAGACAAGGAGTCGAAGAGGATACTTGGGAAACCGAGGATAGTATGTGGGAGAGTTACCCCGATTTGTTTGACCATTAGTTTCGAGGACGAAACTCTTTTTAGGGAGGGAGTATGTAATACCCGGATGTGAACTCATCTATTTCCATTCAGTAATTGTCACTCTGTAATTTTTTCACTTATTAATAACCATTCATCATTCACATTCCTTCATTCGTTTCGCCGTTCGGAGTATTTTTGAGTCGTGTATCAATATCGTTCATTGTTCTACCTTGCTTGAGAATCGAGACGAGAATATTATCTTGATTTTTATTATTGCTTCATTAGTCGATGTTGATATTGGAGTTCATAATATTTCAAATTTACCCCTTGTTCGGATCATGCTATTGTTGGGAAAACCCTTGTAATCATTGCTTGGAACCACCGTTTTGGGGTTTCTGCATTTCCATTTCGTGTTATTGTTCCCAAGTATTGAATCCTATTGATTTTATTCTCTTCTCGGGTTGTTTTTCGTCATTTTTGGACCCGAATGGACTGCGCCGCGGCACACACATTTTGCAAATGGTGGCTGACCCGTCTATACCGAGGGCCGCGGCACACTGCCGAGCACCTGGGCAGATTTTTGGCCCTGTGCCGCGGCACACTCAGCCTGTGCCGCGGCACACAGTACAAATTTTTTCTATTTCTGCATTTGTTGTGAAGAACAAATTCATTTCATCACTTTCCTTCTTCCTTTCCTCCTTGGGCGATTGGAGGGCGATTTTTGGGTGTTTTAACATCATCGAAACTCAGAGATTTTCATATTCTTCAACTTGTGGTGTGGATTAACATCATATTTGTGGATTCTTCATTCTAATCCAAGGTAATTTCTTCAACCCTAGATTTGATTTTGAGTTGGAGCATGATGTTTTGGATGATATAATCATGATTTATGATGGATATACATATGATTATGAGTTCTTATGAGTTATTATAGGATTGTTGGAATTTTACTCAAGAACACTTTGAAGGTTGACATGGAATTGGGATTTGCAATTTAATGTTATCGTAAGCTCAATTTGAGTATTCCTATTGGATTATCGATTGTATTGATGGTGTTTTGGTGGATTGAATCATTTATTAGAGGTTGGTTTTCGATACAATTGGGATTAGTTGTTAAAGATGGGAGATTGTTTTCAAGGTGTTTGTCGTAATGCCTCAATGAGTTTGGATTTATTTTATCGACCTCTTGAATTGGTTATGATCGCTATTGATTCGTATATTAAGCGAGTTGTTGGTAATTGTGTTATTTAAGGTTGTTCTAGCGACCGCTATCTCCATTATTCAAATAGAGGATATTTCGTCATCGGTATTGTGTAAGTTAATTCTTACTCGGTTAAAGGGATATTCATTCCTTATGTTGTTGTTCGTTCATACATGTAATTCACTCATAAAATATCATTTATGTCGAGACTTGTAATTATCAATTAATCATTCAACTCACGAGGAACGATGGTTCCAATTATTTCATTGAGCTACCATTCATTTCATTATCACTTCATTTCGGTGAGTCATTCTTGACCCTTCTCGGATTTATTATTCATTAATGTTCATTGGTCACTTTTATTCTTGTGGCCTTATGGGTTCATATTGCATGGCCTGGTGGGGATGTATGGAATTTTTAGTCGGGCACTTGATAGTCATGTGATCGGGTTCACCGACACAATGGACTGTGCACACAATAACGTACCTCCGTGAGACTAATTAGGCACAAGGGCGGGTGTGTCCGGACACTCGTCTTGTGCGCCCGCACATACCATTATGGGCCTACTATGATGCCCCTCTTCAACTGGACTTCATAACTAAGATGTGTAATTACGGTGATTATGCAACCCTTGAGGATTGTTGTTCTGTGTAACTGACCCCATTGGGGGATATTGTTTTCAGGTCATGGCAAGGAAAAAGCACGGGAAGAGAACATTGACGGCGAGGAGTCCCAGTGATATTAGTAGGGGGCCCCAATCTCTTCATTTCATTCATGTTTTCTTGTTATGTGTTTTCCACTACAATTCCTTTTTTTGAATTGTCATTTGTTCAGTGTTGTATATTTTATCTTCATATAAAATATACATGTATTCAGTGTTCCCTGGTTGTGTTGTATTTGAAACTCCTCATCGGAGTAATTGATGATGTAATGTGGTTCGGTACTACATTTGTATTATGTAATTCATTAACTCTCATTACTTTGGTGGGTCCCGATCGAGTGTAATATCCACAATTTTCGATTTCCGGTAATTTTTCTTTTTTCGGCAGCAATCCATTTTGATGACTCACTTGTGACTGTTTCGTCATTCTGAAAATGGTTAATTCTGCACATTTTGACGTCCGAGTTCGTTTATGTGTCGTTTTGTTGAGTTCCGTACTTTTTAGCGACTTTTCCGCACTTGAGTTCGATTCTTTCGAATCTCGTCCGAAACTGTTGGTTCGAGTTTCTCGTAAGTTCATTTGATGTTATTTTTCATGTTACGAGCTTTGGTTTGGTTATTCGATCACGTATCGTGATTTTCGGACGTTTTGGGCCATTTTTGTAATTTCCCAAAGTTTGGGGTAATTACTTTCCGTTGTCGAATTTCGAGCCTTCAGGTGGTCGGAATCGTGTCTTCTCTTAGTGTTCGGATTCGTATTTATGAGTACTTCATAACCGTGTTTTCGGTTTACGTTCAGGTTTGAGTTTCGGGATTTTTCGGACCGTCGGATCGTAAGTCTGGTGGCGGACTGGCCGAAAGCGGCGCTATGGCCGGCGATTCTGGCCGTAAGGTCGATTACGTACGTAAGGCCATGGCGATGCGTCTAGCGGGATAGCGATTTTGAGGCGATTGTTTGGCCATGGCGATTCTGGTATAAGCCATGGCCGACTACATACGTTATGTGGCCGGCAGTCAGCCCATTTAAGGCAAGCAGACGTTTTCTTCAGCCATTTTCTCACTCGTTTTATCCTCTTCCGCGGCTGGAGCTTTGATGATCATGGAGGGATATTGTCAGGAGTTACATCTATGAAGTCTTAGAGTTCATATCATCAATTGTCAGTCCTATAACATCCTTTGATCGAGCGAATCAGGTCAGATTTTCTAGAAATCTAGTTTTGGGGAATTTGGGTATTTTGGTTGATTTCGTCCGTTTTATCCGATTTAACTTAGGATTATGATAGATTGATGATTATTTAGATGTATTATATCATTTCCCTTGTTATTCCATGGTTGGATTATATCGATTCGTTGTTTTGGTTGAGTTCTCAGTCGACGCCTTGAAGGTGTCCGACAAAAGGCCTTAGAGGGGGGATTGGGCGTTGTATGATTATTATCCATCGTACGATTGTTGATTTATCATTGGTATGACTTAGGGACAAAATTCTTGTGAAGAACTCAAGTCGGAACCCTTCCGTTCGTTGTCTTCTTCGGGGTCCGAGCTTCCCGGTTGAACCGTGTTCTTCGGAGTATTCGGTAGCGGTTATTAAGGCAAGTATTTTACTATACGAATTGTGTCTTGTGAATAGGGACGTCATGTTATGGTTATGATGAATTGATTTATATTAGCGAATATGCTTCTTATGAATTGATTATTATGAACGATTAATGGTAACGATAATACCTTCACTTAGTTAACATCGTGGAATTGTGTTGGATGTGCAAATCATCTAAGTTTGTGCCGGGCATGGTTGGTCATTGTTGAGTGGTTGTGATGATTATGATAATTGTGTTGTTTTGGTTTACATACTTGATTATACATTTCGGTGTAATGTGGAATGGCTTGACATTTGATGATTATGAGTTGTGTCGTGTCGATGTGTGTGTGTGTGTGTTCCAGGTAGGGTCTGACGAGGCCTCTGGAGTTCGGTACATGATGTGTACGAACAAGGTGTGTGATCCATGTAGGGTCTGACGAGGCCTCTGGAGTTCGGTACATGATGTGTACGAACAAGGTGTGTGATCCAGGTAGGGTCTGACGAGGCCTCTGGAGTTCGGTACATGATGTGTACGAACAAGGTGTGTGATCCAGGTAGGGTCTGACGAGGCCTCTGGAGTTCAGTACATGATGTGTACGAACGATGTTTATGGCCGGGTAGGGTCCGTCGAGGCCTCCGGAGTTCGGTACATGATGTGTACGAACAGTGTGTGTGGTCCGGGTAAGGTCCGTTGAGGCCTCCAGAGTTCGGTACATGATGTGTACGAACAACGATCGTATAACAGTGATTGTTTGGATAACTTCTTAGATATGGGTCTCAGACTCATAATGATATCTTATCTAGTGTGTTTTGAAATGAGAATCGGGCTAAGGCCCTAATGTTTACAAAACGGTTTTGTAAATTGGGACTTGAGGTCCAAAAGAATTTCTACTTCAAAAATCCCCGAGATGATGAGTTCCTTTTCAAATATCTCTTGCTTGAGTTTGAAATTTTAAAACTTCTCGGGAACATTTGATAATTTATTTTTCGTATTAAATTCGTAGCTGCTATTTACTTGTTGCATTTCGTATCGTATTATACTTGCACTAGTAAAACAGTGGAGTTTTACTAACCCCCGAGTAATCGGGGGTGGATGTCTGTTTTGCGTCCAGGTACATGCAGGTTCAGGGGAGCAGTCACAGGATTGGCACATGTGGATGACGAGCTGCGATACTAATCAAGAGTTGAGAGTTGTTTCGATTTTTGTTATGTTGTCAAAGTTGCTTACAGTCTTCCGCTGTATTGTGTTTTGACCCCTGTGTGGGTAATGATTATTTTAGTCAGTTCTATTCATGGAGTTGTGTGACCTCATCGGTAAGTGTATTCTTGTGTAAGTGACCTTAACGATCTGTATTATTTTATTGTTTGTCCCTGGCTAGGCAAATATTTGGTCGTTTTGTAAGGTTTAGCCTGGTAGATCCTCGTAAAAAGGGGTCTACGGCGTGTAATATTCCCATTTGGTTTTGGGGGTGTTACATTTATGGTATCGGAGCTTAGGTTGCGGAAACCTAGGCTGTCAGGCCAAGTCGAGTCGTGAGTTGTCGAGTATGGTGTGGTTATGTCATTCGAGATGTCGAGTGACAAGTTGAGTTGTGCGTAGTCACAACGTGTCGGGTATGTTGTCGGATGAGATTAGTATCGTGGGCGACCGTCATCTCCGTGCGGCCTGTGCACGTAGGTCTCCTCTTTTATGCGAAGTACCTGTGTATCCTGATTTTATCTAAATGAGTTAATTGCGGTGCATAATTTTATTTGCACGGTGTTGTGAATATAGTTGTATTTAATACGTGTGACATATAGTATATGTATAAAACTGGGCCTATTGTTGTTTTACCTTTGAACCACTGTGAGGGGTGGTATGTTGTGAAAATTGAGAACCTTGATGGGTTTCGAATAAGGTATCGACGATTGAGTTCGTGAGAAACTCTGAGGAATGGTTTAGTTGTATGTTTAAACTAGATGATGTGAGATGTATTCAATTGGATTGTGCATGTTGGACTGTATTCCTTTTATCCGCTGCGTGAGTTCTTTTGTAATGGCTTTCGGTATTTTACCGACTGAGTTTTATTTCGAAAACCGATTCCCTTAACTGAGTTTTTGGCATTATGGTCTTGATCGTTTTGGCGAAATTCTTATGACGTTATTTAGTATTTTGTAAATAGCTTTTGTGAGTTTTTAAAATATTACCGTCATCGGCCTTTTTGGTATTTTTGTAAATGGTTTTTAGCCTGGTGGGTTCCGGCGCGGGACCCACGGCGCTATAATGTTCCGTGTAATTATCTGAAATTTTTAGGCATCCTAGCCCATTGAATTATCTTTGAAAACCTTGAGTATCTTAGAAAATAAATTTCGAGACGTACTTTTAAAATGAATTATTTTCTCGTGGTACATCTAAGGTGCCACAATATGTTTCAAAATTCTTCTACCTCGAGGACCAAAATGTTTTGAGATATTTCCAATGTTTTAGAAACACTTTTACTTAGACCCGAGGGTCGAATATTTCCGAAAGTTTTTCACGAAAAGAAAGTGTCCTCATTTTTATCGAATGCGAAATAGTTTTCCAAAGTCTCGATAACGATGTTTCACGTTTGTACGTTTTTTTGAAGGGTGATACTCAAGATCAATCGGTGTTTCCAAAATTATTTTCAAAAGGGGGTTTTTATTTTTTTTAAAACCTATCAATTCCCGTTTGCGTTTGGAAATGTATGTATGATGTTTGCTTTGTCGTTATGATGTTAACTTCCGAATATGATCGAATTGGTGGCATGAACGTTGAGGCGTTGCCACGTATTTGTAGTACTAGCCCTCTGTGAGAAGTGTGAACTGGTATTTACTATTTGTCGCTTCGTGGTGATTTGCGTGTTGTCGCACGAGTGTGAGCTGCTGAAGCTTGGGTTTGTACGTTTGGGTACATGTGTGATTGTTTCATGATGTTTGTAATTATGTGCTGTTTATCGTTCGGGCCGTTGAGGTCGCCGAACGATACCGTCGTTGCTGTAGTGTTTGTGTGTGTATTACTTTACGATGGTAATCGTTGTATATGATATGTGTTATGATTCTTTGTTGTGCTGAGTTGGCATCTCCACTATGTTGTTTTGCGACGTTATGCCCCATTGTATCTAGCATTTGTATTTTCGGTATGCCGAGCCGAGGTGTTTCAACCGTGATGTGCCGGGGCATGCACATGTAAATTGTCCTTCTCGTCAGTAACGCGTTTCAAGTGAGGACTCGAGGGACACCGAATTCAGTTTTGCGAATTGGCTACCGAGACTTTCGGAGTTCGCGCTTCAGCACAGATATCAGGATCGGCTCTGAGAGGCCCATGGGAGATTTTTCTGTCGGTTGATTTTCGTGTTGTTACCTTGTTTCCGTTGTTCTGAGTTGTGGGGACGACATTTCTTTTATAGGAGGTCGGAGGTAATACCCGTACTATTTTTGACTTCTGCAGTTTCTCATTCTAAATTCTATAGACTTGCACGTGTTCGTCGATACTTTTTGAACTTGTTTGATGTCCCAGTTGTCATCATTCGAACTGGTTGTGACCTTGTTTCATATCGATCTGTTTATCATCGTGACTTTTCTGAGTTCGGTTCGATTCTTGTGAACCTTGTTTGGAAGTAACATCTTTCACTTTCTACCAGTTCTTTTAATGTCTGGAGTTGAAGTGGGGACTTCGGAGTCATTGTTCGACTGTTGTCATTCGATCATTGTTGTTCGATCGTTGTTGTTCGATCATTGTTATTTGATTATTATTGTTCGATCATTGTTATTTGATCGTTGTTGTCCGATCATTGTTATTTGATCGTTGTTGTTCGATCATTGTTATTTGATCATTATTGTTCGATCATTGTTATTTGATCGTTTTAGAAAACTAAGCCTTCACAATACTGAGCATTGCTATGTTATTTCCTATAAGTAGAATATCATCTACATATAGTACTAAGAACGCAATGTTTCTCCCACTGACCCTTTTGTAAACCCATGGTTCCTCCTCATTTCGTACGAAGTCAAAAGTCCTCTGACTGCTTCACCAATCGAAGGGGTCGTCCTCACGGCTATCAGGTGCGTCGTGGAGACCCAATTCCTAGACATGTGTATACACATACCTCTCAGGTAAGTAAGACATCTTATCAGACCTTCGAAGTGGAGGTTGTGTTACAATAGGTTCGGTTCCTGATCCCTGATCAGATGTCTCAATAGGACTTTCATTATGCTCTTCCAAAGAGATATTTCTACCCGAGCCACCTTTCTGAATGAACTCATCCTCAAGGAAGTGCGCTTGTAAAGCCGCAACTACGCTATGGTCTTCTGGAATGTAGAATAGATAACCCATCGAGTCCTCTGAGTATCCAATGAAACGTCTCTTGATGGACCTTGCTTCCAGTTTGTCCACCTTAGCATTCTTCACATAGGCTGTACATCCCCAAATCCTTATGTGATTAAGACTTGGTTTCTTACCCTTCCACATCTCATGCGGAGTGATAGGAATGGATTTGGAAGGACATCTATTAAGGATATAGGCAACGGTTAGTAAGGCGTACCCCCATAGGCAAATTGGTAAATCAGTGTAATTCAACATTGAGCGGACCATGTCCAACAAAGTCCGATTTCTCCTTTCTGAAACACCATTTAACTGCGGGGTTCCTGGTGGCGTGAATTGTCAAACTATTCCATGTTCCTTAAGGAACTCATCAAACTCTGTGCTCATATATTCGCCATCTCGGTCCGATCGAAATTCTTTGATATGACATCCAGTCTGTTTTCCAACTAGGGCCTTAAATTCTTTGAATTTAGTAAAGGCTTCGGATTTATATTTCATTAAGTACACAATCCCGTACCTCGTATGATCATCTGTGAACGTTATGAAATATTGATATCCATCTCGGTCCACTTCTAAAGCACCACAAACGTCGGTATGTGCCAACCCAAGTTCATCGGCAGCCCTTTGAAAAGTCCATGTGAAGGGGGACTTAGTCATTTTGCCTCTAAGGCAAGATTCACAAGTTGGATAGGGTTCTACACCCAATGGACTTAAAAGTCCATCTTTCTCCATTTTCTGAACCTTGGTCTGACCAACATGACCAAGTCTAAGGTGCCACTTAAGAGCTTGATTAGTATCTTGCCTGCCACGTTTCCTAGTTATAGTGTTCACTGCTGTTTTATTTTGCAAGTTCAGATGATATAATCATTCAACAATGTAGCTGTGTCAACCAATTTATTTCGAAAATAAATTTTACAACTACCATTGCCAATTAAGAAACAAAATCCTTTCCGGTCCAAGACTGGAATGGATACAATGTTTTTATGCCCCTTGGGCAAAACAAGTACTTCATCTAACGTCAAAATAAAACCGGATTCTAAACCAGTAGGAGTGATCCAATATCAGTTGCCTCGACACTTTGTCTGCTTTCGATAGTGATCATCACTTTCCTAGCTTCAAGTTGCCTACTTCGTTCCAGATCCTGATTCATAGTACAAATATGAGAAGTAGCACCTGAACCGATAATCCATGAAGCAGAATATACAGTAGCGGAACAACTGGTTTCAAAAACAAAAAGTTCCGTACGAGATTCGCCATTAATCTTAGGATAAGTCCTTCACCAGTGGCCCAGCTCACCGCATTCAAGGAATTTGTCCGTAGGTTTTGGACCGCCTACCTTTTGAACCTTTCGGGCCTTGCCCTTTCCTTTTTGCACACTTTCTTGGGTTTGTACTGCTCGTAGGTATTTTTCTTCTTGTTCTTGGACCTCTGAGGCCCAGAAGAAATCACAAGAGCAGCCTCTCTCGGTTTAGTCTTCATGTTAGACTGCCCCATCACCAATTTATTTATTAGCCCAGCTAATGTGCATGAAATTTCATTACAGTTGAAATTCACTACAAACTGCGTGAAAGAGTCAGGGAGAGATTGAAGGATGAGATCAATTTGGAGGGATAAATCCATTTTAAAGTTGAGCACCTCGAGACTCTCAATCATGGAGATCATCTTGAGGATGTGGTCTCCCACTTTCTCTCTTTCTTTCATCCTAGCACTGAACAACTGCTTCGATATCTCATATCTAGCAGTCCTACTGTGCTCTCCATAAAGTTCGGTAAAGTGTGCGAGAATTTGCCTAGAAGAAGTCATTTCCTCGTGCGCTCTCTGTAGCTCATTTGTCATTGAGCCCATCATAAAGCCACGGACTAGCACGTCATCCTTGACCCATTTTTTATGGACGTCAATATCTTCCTGATTACCCCAAGTCCGGATTGGAGTCGGTGTAATGTCCACCTCCAAGACGTATCCTGTAATAACCGTGTATTTTGCGCGTCGTTTTGGATTTATCTTGCTGTTTTGTGACTAGTCGAATTTGTAGGACATGAGGACTATATTTTATGTATTCATGGTTGTTAATCACGGAATTTAGTGATTTGCGGATTTTGTTCGTTTTGGCCGATTTTCGTGAATTTTGTCTTTGGAAACACTTGATGTGCGCTAGATGTATTTCTAGTGCACGCTATCAACGGATAAGTAGTGCACGTTACCCTTGTGCGTAGCGTATGCTGAGCCTCTTTGGGCGGTGAGGCACGGAGAGTTTCGGATTAGGTGGGGCGTTAGCGCACGCTATAGTCGATTAGCGTACGCTATTTCATCGCTCTAGCGCACGCTATTATTAGGTTAGCGCGCGCGAGTCGGCAGGCGGTGAGGACAGATTGTTCGGGTGCGGGCGATAGCAGGTAGCGCACGCTATGTTCCGGGCTTAGCGCATGCTAGTCATGCTCGATAACGCACGCTAATATTTCTGGGTAGCGCGCGCTACCGAAGTCAGACAGTAGGTTATGTACTGCCTGTCTAGCCCGTTAGCGCACGCTAACTTTTAGTCTTAGCGCACGCTAGTTTCCCACCAGTATATATATATATATATATATATATATATATATATATATACGCTGAGCACGTTCTAATCGTCATTTTCATTCCCTTCTGCTCCTTCCCGTGGTGAGCGGTCTTGGGCATAGTAAGTGCAGATTTTGGTCGGATTTCTTCATCCAACAATAACTTTGAGTTCCTAACACCAAGTTATCAACATCTCATCAACTTTCACCGTCCAAATCAAGGTATAATCCGCTGGAACCCTAGTTCTTCATATTTTGGGAGTTTTGTTGAGATCTTCAATTTTAATCTAGTTTATCTCGGATTTGTACTAGATTATGATGTTGTAATCATAATCCTTCATTTTTCCCCAAGATTCACGGATTAAATCCTTGATTATCCTCCGTAGTATAGATTCGAGCCATGTTGTCTTCGTAGTGTTTGAATAAAGGTCCCTAAGGGCAAAACTTAGGGCGAATCTTTCCATATTTATAGTATGGTATTTGATTCGGTGTTTTGTTGAACTAGGATCAAATTGTTGAAAGGGTTGGAATGTTCACATTTCCGTTCATTATTCTCGTGTCGTTTCCAACCAAGGTAAGTACTTTGATTTCGTTTATTGTACTTCGTTTGAATATGTACAAATATGATTTTCGTGAAACTGTGATTTGTGCCATATGTTTATTGAGTGTGTGAGAGCCGAGTAAACCAGCGAGGGTCCCCTGGGATCCGTTAGACTTCGAGTATCTGCGGATCACTCGGTTGGGTTGTACGCCAGGGAGGGCCTGACGAGGAGTCTCTGGGGTGTGTATCCCGTGTGGGTACAGGGCCAGTACAACTCGGGAGGTTATCTTGTGTTGATGAGTATGGCGTTGTATTCCGGAATACTTGGATTGGCACTGTGATTTATATTGTATATTCATTTGTAGTACATAATCTAGAATCGTTGTACTTGCACCGGCTTCTTGCTGACCCCTCCTGGGGTGGATATACTTTTGTGTATTCAGGTACAGGTCCAGTGGGAGAACTAGCACAGGGTGGACACGAGCTTGGTGGGCAGCAGTGATATCGTGCGCTAAATTGAGTTGGTGGTTGTTCGGTCATGGTTAAAGTCATGTTTTGGTTTTGTACTCGCGTGGGTACTGTTTGTTTTGTATGTCGTCTCAGATTTGATGGTTAATGGTGATGTTGTACTACCGTTGAAATGGTTGTGTTTTATGATCCAACGGGACGATTTGTTATTTGGTATTATGGGGTAGAACTTAACGAGTTGAATTTGGTGTCTTTTAAATGGATTAATGTCTTAGTTTTGTTATCGTTTAATGTATTTTGTGTTGGTCTTAGCCTGGTAGATTCTCTAAAAAGAATCTACGGCACTGTAATATCCCCATTAATCATGGGGGTGTTACATATTATGGTATCAGAGCCGTAGGTTTATGGATACCTAGGCTGTCGGCGTTTTTGGGTCTGTTAAATTGAGTCAGTTGTTGTCTACGATATCATTGGCATGCTACCACCTCGTGTTACCTGTGCTGGAAGACTCTTCGGATGTTGGTTGTTTCTTTCCTTCGGAACTAATTACCTTAATATTGTGAAATCTATTATTGTAATCGTCTCTTTGTTGAACCATTCTTATTCCTCAGTATGCCAAGAGGTAGAGCTATCCGCCAATGCGGTCGTGGTCGAGGCCGTGGCAGAGTAGTAGTGTCTGAATCCGAGAGGTCCGTTTCAGAATCGGCATCTCGTTCTGCGACTAGATCAGACCCGATTCCTTCGGGAGGTTCAGACAGAGGTTCGGAGGCCGAAGTACCTAACGTTCTGCAACAAGTCGTCACACAGGTGCACCAACTGGCCCAAGTGGTGCAGAATATTAATACTGGCAGGACGATTGAAGATCGGTGGCTTCAGGAAGTTATGAAGATGAACCCTCCTAGATTCGACGGTTTCGGAGATGAAAACAACTGGGATCATTGGTTAGTCGAGCTGGAAAAGATCTTTGACGGTATTGGCTGCCCTGAAGCCAAAAGGGTTCCGATTGCTCAATATTTGATGGTTGATGACGCGTTGGATTGGTGGAGGGCTGTTAAGCCCAGAGACCGTGACGTCACTTGGGAAGAATTTAAGGAACTAATGGAAGCTCAGTATTGCCCAGCGCCGGTACAATTAGCAAGAGTCAGTGAGTTTTTCAGAGCCCAACCCGAGGACGTTCCCATTTCCGAGGCAATCAAGACATACAACAAGCAGTTAGTGTATGTCCAAGATTGAGTTAAGGATGAGATAGACAAGATACTGCACTTTGACGCAAGGATGAAACCGGAGGTCCGAAAGTATATGGCGGGCCTTGGGTGTACTACTCTGAGAGAATATCAGGACAGAGTGCTTGCTTATGAGATGGTGTCCGTCCCGACTCCTACGGTTTCGAATGCGAAGAAACCAAAATTTTCTGGTAGTTTCCGAAGCAGCGGATCGCGTAAACCTCAACCCTCTGTACAATCTTCCGTTGGTCCTTCGCAACCCAGTGGAGGAGCGCCGAAAGTCTGTTTTAATTGTGGAGTTCTTAGCCATATCAATTCCCATTGTGCATCACGCCCTGTTATTTGTTTCACATGCGGAAAGCCGGGACATCGGGCATCATATTGTGAGAGAGTGAGTCGAATCCT
This sequence comes from Orobanche coerulescens, assembly GCA_033398695.1. NCBI lineage: Eukaryota > Viridiplantae > Streptophyta > Magnoliopsida > Lamiales > Orobanchaceae > Orobanche > Orobanche coerulescens. The sequence goes on along the minus strand of CM065818.1, from coordinate 68,163,575 downwards.
TGCCAAGTCGTCCCCAGTTCCTGCAAGCACCATCTCGAGTCAGCCAACTACGAGTGTTGGACGTGGTAGAGGCAAGACCGAGCATAAGGATGCATCTAGCATTGGATCAGCCCCACCCCGATTGTATGAAATGAGGCGTACTAACGACGTGGGGGCTGCAACTACGTCAGGTATTGTTTATATTCGTGCGCACCCGGTAGATGTATTATTTGATTCTGGAGCTACACATTTCTTTATATCATTGTCTTGTGTGAATCGTTTGAGTCTTATTGGCCTCTCTGCATGTGAACCTTTTGTCGTTGGATTACCGAATGGGGAAAGGATAGTTGGGGATCGAGAGATTGTCAATTGCCCTGTAACCATCGGTGGTAGAGATTGGCCATCTGACTTGATTGTTATTGATATGAAGGGAGAAGATTTAATTCTAGGTGATAACTGGTTAGATCATCATGGAGCAGTAATGGATTATCGTCGAAAGAAAATCTCGACCATTGATCAGGATGGCGCGGAATATGTTTTTGAAGGACAGAAACCCGGTAGTACTGGGAACATTATTCGAGCTATGAAAGCTGTGAAATTGTTGAACCAAGGTTGTACCGGTTATTGGTGTTACGCAATCAAGACAGAAGCTGGCGGAGTTCAATTAGCTTCTATTCCAATTGTGAACGAATTTCCAGATGTATTTCCGGATGATTTGCCAGGATTGCCACCACATCGTGAAGTAGAGTTCGTCATCGAACTAGAGCCCAATGCAGCGCCAATATCCAAGGCACCATACAGAATGACCCCATTGGAAATGTTAGAATTGAAGAAACAATTGGGTGAATTGCTGGACAAAGGTTATATTCGGCCTAGTGTGTCGCCATGGGGTGCACCGGTATTGTTCGTACGGAAGAAAGATGGATCCTTACGGCTATGTATTGACTACCGTGAGTTAAATAAAGTCACTATCAAAAACAAGTATCCGTTGCCAAGAATCGATGATCTATTTGATCAATTACAAGGGGCTACGGTTTTCTCCAAGATTGATTTGAGGTCACGATATTACCAACTACGAATTCGAGATTCGGATATTCCCAGGTCTGCATTTCGAACGAGGTATGGGCATTACGAATTCGTAGTTATGCCATTCGGTTTAAGAAATGCTCCGGCGGCCTTTATGCAGCTTATGAGCAAAACCTTTATCGAATATCTTGATAAATTTGTGGTGGTGTTTATTGACGATATATTAATCTATTCCAAAAGTGAGACGGAGCATGCCGAACACTTGAGGATCGCGTTGAGTATTTTGAGGGCTGATAAGCTTTATGCTAAATTTTCTAAGTGCGATTTCTGGCTTAGAGAAGTTGCTTTTAAGGGCACATCATATCAGCCGATGGAATTCGGGTAGATCCTCAGAAGGTTGAAGCGGTTTTAGCTTGGGAACCCCCAAGGAATGTTAAGGAAGTTCGGAGTTTCTTGGGGTTAGCTGGTTATTATCGTCGATTTATTGATGAATTCTCGAAAATTGCTCGACCACTCACCCGACTTTTGCAGAAGACGCAAAAATTTGAATGGAGTGATGAATGTCAGAAGGGTTTTGACGAGTTGAAAAAGCGGTTGACTACGTCACCGATCCTAGCCTTACCGCAAGGAACGGAAGGTTTCGTTATTTATAGTGATGCTTCTAAACAAGGACTGGGATGTGTATTGATGCAAAATGAGAGAGTAGTGGCTTATGCATCTCGACAATTAAAGCCATACGAGATGAATTATCCTACTCATGATCTTGAGTTAGCCGCTGTGGTGTTTGCGTTGAAAATTTGGAGGCATTACTTATATGGTTCTTCTTGTCGAGTGTATACGGATCATAAGAGCTTGAAGTATATATTCACGCAGAAAGAGCTAAATATGCGTCAGCGGCGATGGTTGGAATTGCTTAAAGATTATGATCTCGACATTCTTTACCATCCAGGTAAAGCGAACGTCGTTGCCTACACATTAAGTCGCAAGTCAGTCATGTTGCAGAAGTTAGAACTGCTTACCATTCAACCGAAGCTCAGATGAGAGTTGATTGATTTGGAAATTGAAGTTTGGCCTCATAGAACTCAAGGACAGTTGCGTTTCCTAGAGATTGCATCCTCCGTGATGGAAGATATTAAGTCCAAACAGTTAGATGATCTCTCAATTGTGCAGCTCCGGGAAGACAGTGTTAAAGGAAAAGCTCCTGGATTTTTAATCTATGAAGACGGAGTTCTTCGATTTCGAGGTAGAACTTGTGTACCTAATCGGGATGACCTCAAACTCGTGATTTTGAATGAAGCACATTCTACTCTGTACTCGATTCATCCGGGTATGAGTAAAATGTATAAGGACTTGAAGAAAAATTTTTGGTGGCCGAACATGAAGAAAGATGTAACGGAGTTCGTGTCGAAATGCTTGACTTGTCAGCAGGTTAAAGCGGAGCATCAGAGACCTGCCGGTAAATTGCAACCGCTACCAATTCCGGAATGGAAGTGGGAAGATGTAGCGATGGATTTTATTGTGGGAATGCCAAGGATGCGAATTGGAGTGAATATGATTTGGGTAATCGTTGATCGGCTAACCAAATCCGCACACTTTCTGGGCATTAGAGATACTTGGGGACCAGAGAGGTTGGCTCGGTTATTCATTGCGGAGATTGTGAGACTCCATGGTACCCCAAAGAGTATAGTGTCTGATCTCGATGGGCGTTTTGTGTCACATTTCTGGAAAGCAGTACATGGAGCACTCGGTACCAAACTGAATTTCAAGACCGCTTATCATCCCCAGACAGACGGGAAATCGGAAATAACGATCCAAATGCTGGAAGACATGTTGAGGGCTTGTGCGTTGGATTGAAAAGAAGATTGGGAGACTCATTTACCATTGATTGAATTCGCGTACAATAACAGCTGGCATAGTTCGATTGGGATGGCTCTGTTTGAAGCATTATATGGAAGACGGTGTAGATCGCCAATCTGTTGGGACGAACCGTATGAGTTACTTGGAGTAGAACCGGACTTGGTGGTTCATACTCGGGAAAAAGTCGCAATTATTCGGCAAAGATTGTTGACCTCTCAGAGTCGACAAAAGTCATATGCCGACGTTCGTCGTCGACCGATAGAGTTCCAGGCGGGAGACCATGTGTTGTTAAAAGTATCGCCGACTCGTGGAGTTCTACGGTTTGGTAAGAAGGGGAAACTTAGTCCCCGTTATATTGGCCCCTTCGAGATTCTGGAAAAAGGTAGATGATGCAGCTTATCGACTAGCGTTGCCTCCAACGCTTAGCCATGTTCATAATGTATTCCATGTTTCGCAATTACGCAAGTATGTTCCAGATCCCAACCATGTTATTGACTATCAAGAGATTGAAGTTAATGAAGATGTCACATATGAAGAACAACCGGTATCCATATTGGAGCGCCGAGTGAAACAGTTGAGACGGAAAGTGATTCCGTTGGTTAAGGTCCAATGGTCTAAACATGGAGTTGAGGAAGCCACCTGGGAGACCGAAGAAAATATGCGTGCTCGTTACCCTAAGCTTTTCGAATCTTAAGTTTCGGGCCGAAACTTCTTTTTAGGGGGTAAGGGTGTAATAACCGTGTATTTTGCGCGTCATTTTGGATTTATCTTGCTGTTTTGTGACTAGTCGAATTTGCAGGACATGAGGACTATATTTGATGTATTCATGGTTGTTAATCACGGAATTTAGTGATTTGCGGATTTTGTTCGTTTTGGCCGATTTTCGTGAATTTTGTCTTTGGAAAGCGATGGCGCGCTATTTGTATTTATAGCGCACGCTATCAGCGGATAAGTAGCGCACGTTACCCTTGTGCGTAGCGTACGCTAGGCCTCTTGGACAGTGAGACACGGAGAGTTTTGTGGATTGTGGAGTGGGTCGTTAGCGCACGCTATAGTCAGATTAGCGTACGCTATTTCATCGCTATAGCTCACGTTATTATTAGGTTAGCGCGGCCGAGTCGGCGGCGATGAGGACAGATTGTTCTGGACTGCGGGCGATAGCAGGTAGCGCACGCTATGTTCCGGGCTTAGCGCACGCTAGTCATGATCGATAACGCACGCTAATATTTCTGGGTAGTGAGAGCTACCGAAGTCAGATAGTAGGTTCTGTACTGCCTGTCTAGCCCGTTAGCGCACGCTAACTTTTAGTCTTAGCACGCGCTAGTTTCCCACCAGTATATATATATATATATATATATATATATATATATATATATATATATATATATATATATATATATCGAGCACGTTCTAATCGTCATTTTCATTCCCTTCTTCTCCTTCCCGGTAATTTGGCGATCTTGGGCATAGTAAGTGCAGATTTTGGTCGGATTTCTTCATCCAACAATAACTTTGAGTTCCTAACACCAAGTTATCAACATCTCATCAACTTTCACCGTTCAAATCAAGGTATAATCCGCTGGAACCCTAGTTCTTCATATTTTGGGAGTTTTGTTGAGATCTTCAATTTTAATCTAGTTTATCTCGGATTTGTACTAGATTATGATGTTGTAATCATAATCCTTCATTTTTCCCCAAGATTCACGGATTAAATCCTTGATTATCCTCCGTAGTATGGATTCGAGCCATGTTGTCTTCGTAGTGTTTGAATAAAGGTCCCTAAGGGCAAAACTTAGGGCGAATCTTTCCATATTCATAGTATGGTATTTGATTCGGTGTTTTGTTGAACTAGGATCAAATCGTTGAAAGGGTTGGACTGTTCACATTTCCGTTCATTATTCTCGTGTCGTTTCCAACCAAGGCAAGTACTTTGATTTCGTTTATTGTACTTCGTTTGAATACGTACAAATATGATTTTCGTGAAACTGTGATTTGTGCCATATGTTTATTAAGTGTGTGAGAGCCGAGTAAAACCCGGCGAGGTCCCACAGGATCCGTTAGACTTCGAGTATCTGCGGATCACTCGGTTGGGTTGTACGCCAGGGAGGGCCTGACGAGGACTCTCTGGGGTGTGTATCCCGTGTGGGTACAGGGCCAGTACAACTCGGGAGGTTATCTTGTGTTGATGAGTATGGCGTTGTATTCCGGAATACTTGGATTGGCACTGTGATTTATATTGTATATTCATTTGTAGTACATAATCTAGAATCGTTGTACTTGCACCGGCTTTTTGCTGACCCCTCCTGGGGTTGATATACATTTGTGTATTCAGGTACAGGTCCAGTGGGAGAACTAGCACAGGGCGGACACAAGCTTGGTGCGCAGCAGTGATATCGTGCGCTAAATTGAGTTGGTGGTTGTTCGGTCATGGTTAAAGTCATGTTTTGGTTTTATACTCGCGCGGGTACTGTTTGTTTTGTATGTCGTCCCAGATTTGATTGTTAATGGTGATGTTGTACTACCGTTGAAATGGTTGTGTTTTATGATCCTACGGGATGATTTGTTATTTGGTATTGTGGGGTACAACTTAACGAGTTGAATTTGGTGTCTTTTAAATGGATCAATGTCTTAGTTTTGTTATCGTTTAATGTATTTTGTGTTGGTCTTAGCCTGGTAGATTCTCTAAAAAGAATCTACGGCGCTGTAATATCCCCATTAATCATGGGGGTGTTACATTTCCCAGAGACTCCATACTGAATATAATCATCAGATTCCACAACCAGTCAACAAAGTTGGGGCCAGTTAGGAGATTCTTTTCAAGTAGTATTGCAAGTGGGTTTTTAGCCATTTTAGAGAGATTCGGTTTCGTTTTCTGCAATGATTTAGACAAGATTAAATTGGTTACTTGTTTTATTATGACCTAGTATAGAATTAAAGGGCTTGTATACTTCTTGTCTTTTGCTCCCACTAATTTTATCGGAATTATACACTCCCATGTTATAATCCGGAAATCATGATTAGATCGACTTCTTAGTGGTGATCAAGTTCTTTACAAATTTTAACAGACGCAACCTATCAGGTTTCTTGCCAATTAATTTCTGTAAAGTGGTGTCTAACACCAACCCGTCTAACGAATGATTTGATCTTCTTTTACCCCTAGTCTTCATGCCCTTAACCTATCAGGTTTCTTGGCAATCCAGACTATCTAAGTTTTTGACCATCAACATCTATCAGTTTGACTATTGAATCTCACCCGACAACCTATCAGGTTTCTAGGGAAGAAATTTATCACCAACCGAAGGCATCTAATGTACTCAAGAATTTTTCAACCTCGACCAAATATACTACCCCGATAACTCGGAAGCATAGCACACCAGCTCGGGTATCAATTTCTATGAGTTTGATGGAGGGTAGGAAACCTCGTAACCTTTTTCAAACTTAGTCTGTTTGTTGTCGGGAGAATTTCGCGATTAATGTTACACTTTGCACATTAATTCATTTATACGCGCGTTTGTTTGTTTGTCAATCATTCAAAATGAAAAACAGAAAATAGTAACCTAGTTACTACCAACATATAGCTCATGGACCTCATTCCTAAGTACTGGGCCAAGCGAATGACCCAATAAATAAAAAAATACAGTCTTCGATTCTTCGCCTTCTCGGTCGGTTGTCTTCGGTCTTCGTCATAGCAAAAATAATAATTACATCATTGAAAAGTGCATCCTATACAAATTTTCTAGTAAAAATATATAGGCTCAAAACGGCCTTTACAACCCAATTGAATCGAACAAATCAAAAACTAAGTCCACGAGCTATATCACCATCACATAAGGATTCCATACAACATGTAATGGCAACGAAATTAAATAATTAATTTTAACATAAATTAATCCAATTAATCTATAAAATTAATCTATTCAATTTCTACTGTATTAATCTAATTAATATAAAGTGGCATTAAAATTACATAATCAATTAATATATTAATCCAATCAATATAAAATTAATCTATTCAATTTTAATGGTATTAATCTAATTAATACTAATAATCGTCATTTTAATTCGTTTGAAGTAATCCGGCCAAAATAATATTCTAGTTTAATTAATTTCCCTTAACACAAAAAATATTCCAAATATTAATTTAGTCAAATTAAAATCCAATTTAAATTTTCGGAAATAATTAAAACGAAATATAAACTTAAAACAGAGTCCCCGACAATTCGGTATTAGGCCCAGCCCACGGCCCGATTCAAAATCGGGCCAAAAACCCGAGGGCTGTCATGGCTGACCATGCTCGGCAGCCTGGCCGAGTCCTGCTCAGCAGGATTGGTAGTCTACTCGGCATCTGGCCGAGTCACGACCGATCACCCTCGGCAGCCTGGGCAGGCAGCCCAGGCAGTGCTGCCGGCACCACTGCCGGAAGCCTCGTTTCTTAGTTTTTCGGCTCGTTTCAAAAAACGTGATGTTACAACGAACAATATAAAAATCTACGATTATACCAAACATGATTCTAAATCATAAATATCATCCAAAAGCATTCAAAATGCACAAATAATCGTATATACGGTATCATTGACCTCTCTCCGATACCACTATTGGGATTCCGAAAAATAAAATGAAATACGCAGCGAAAAATAAAAAACGAATCCCAAATAGGATCGATCAAGTAACGTATATACAAAAAAAATACGAAGATAAAAATCATACCCATGAAGCCTTTGAAATAAATCTTCGTAAAAATGGATGATGATCACGAACCCCATCACGAACACGAAATTCCTTCGTTCCAAGCACCGAAAATTCGAAGCCTCTACTTCACATGCATCGAAAGTTGCCCGAAAAAATTCGACGAGACTCCTTTCTCCAAGAACACGACTAGGAACTCGTAGGAATTTTTCTCTCTCAATTTATATCTTATTTTTCCTCAACTCAAAGTGAAAGAAAATAAGATGAAAAATTTCTCCCTCCACTCTCTAAACTAACGGCTGCCACAGCATACAAATGAATATGAAGAGTTCAATTTTTTATGTGAGTTGTCTTTGTCCTTTTATTTGTTAACCAAGTGACAATAATGTGATATTCAAAATATCATCAATTATCACTTAATCAAATGAAAATGATAAGATAACATGCATGATGAACATGCCATGTGAGGGTGAGGCGGCCCATTAGGAAGCTTCTTAGAAAACGAGCCGAGCCACTCGGCTCGTGTATCGGACTTTCGTCAAACGAATTCGTTAAATACACTCCGTTTAATTATAAATGTATTTATATTAATTAATTAATCTAATTAATTAATTATATCAAATAACAAATATATTTCTCTAAGAAATATAATTTATGAATTAAATTAATTACCTGATAACTTAATTTCAATTCATAAGACCGCAATTTTGATTTATCCAATAAATTATAATTTAGATATCCAATATCTGTTATTAATAGAGAAATAATAAATTCACATTTATCCATCAACGCTCCGGATGCGCGACTCCGTAAGTCCGTCTCAGCCAGCATTGGGAGGAACCAATGAGTGCGGGCAGCACTTAGCCAGCCTAGCGGGCCGCACTGTAAACCCTGACTGAGAACGAATGAAGGGATCATTCCAGAACCATTCTGTCGTGAATACTATAGACGTATAGACCCTTCATCAGATGTCCCGGTCGAGTCTTCGGGTCACGGTAAAGTCAAACCCTACTATTGACTAGACTCTATACATGTGTTAATGCAAATCAAGACCGACTGATTAATAATGTATCTAATACGACTATACCAGAACGCTTTGGCCAAAGACTTATGATCGTTTTTGCCATTACCGTATAGTACATTCGCCTGCTCACTAACAGGAGATAGAATCCTTTCTTGGCGTACAGTAAAGACTGCTACCTGCCCGTATAGTCCGCACTTCGAGGTTGACTCAGCAATTAAGCAAATGAGTCTAACTACTCTAATGACAAACTAAACGTCACCGGCACATCTTGTACTGAACTCTCAAGTCAAAGGTCCACGTATACTATCACAACCTTCGATTCGTCATCGACTCTCCGAGAGTGAATACCGTGTGACTGAATCAAGTATGAGTCATGTTCGAGTATACTGGTCCCACCAATATACTTATAACTATGCTATCAAGACATGCACAAGTCCTAGCACCAGTTATACAAGTCTTACTAAAACTTAATGCCCATTTAAGTTTATTGACTTGCGAACGATTTACGTAAATAAACTTTAAACACTTCCAGTGCATTTTCTCTTATCCTATAACGAGAATGAAATTTTCGTTTTATTTACATGGACTTCACTTCAATGTTTACCAAATCAAGAATGCATTTGAAATATAATAAACAGTGAATGAATCGTATTGCCTTTTTATTAATTATTCCATAATTACAAGTACAATGGCCCTACTCTCTCATCCCCTGAGTGGCATTCGAGGGCATATTCCTAATAATTCACTTGTTAATACATGTCGTAATTTGCATAATTGTCTTGAGGCTTGATATGTACTCCTTTGATTCGAAAAACTCAATTCCTACACGCACCCCTTGTTTTATGTTGAAAATCCCCAGTCTTTTTGCTTGAGGACAAGCAAAGGTTTAAGTTTGGGGGTATTTGTTACGTGCTATTTTTGTACGCTTTATTTTCATCATTTTATCTCTACTTTGATATAATTCTACATAAATGAGCTCCTAATGAATTATTTTATATGTTTTGTAGGAAATTGGAGTCCTGGAGCTTGAACGAGGCAAAATGGACCAAAATAACATTTATTGGTAGAGGGATGCATCACACGAAGCTGGGCGGCGTCGTAGACTCAACACGAAGAAAGCTGGCACAATCTGTACCGAGGGCCGCAGCACACTCACTACGGGCCGCGGCCCATACTGAATTTGCGCCCAAACAGGGCAGTTTTGTAATTGGGGCCGCGACACACTTACTCCAGGCCACGACCCACAGCGGCGAAAAACCTAATATGATTCTGGGACTTTGGCCGTTTTGGAGTCAGATAAAACCTAATTTTCTGGACGATATTTGGAGAGATGAGAGGGTTATAAAAGCTGAGACAAAGAGACAAACAAAGGGGGAGGATACGATATACAAAACCTACTTTTAAAGAGGAGGAGCTCAAGAAATCATCAAGGCATCCAACGAGGAATCCGACAGAGGCTTCGGCGAGGACTTGGACAGGACAAGCACGAATTCAGATCTTCTCTCTTAGTGTTTGAATATTCTGAACTCATGTCTTATTTCTGTATTTTGTTGATTAATTCTATCATGTTAGGCTAGATCCTTTGTTCTAGGGAAGATATGAAACTTAATTTATGAGGAATTTTTTGTTCCTAGCATATCTCTAAATTATTGTGGTTGTTTGAGTTTTAATTCTTGATCATAATGCTTTTCATTTACTGGCCATTTATGAACTGAAATCATTACTTGTTTTGAATTGGGAAAGGATAATCAAGTAACGACATAGGGAATTAAAACCAATCGGATATTGTGGGGCAGGGATATACCCTCAAGGCGATTGTAGTCAAAATTAGATTAAAAGTGCTTTTTAGGCCTTGAATGAAACAAGTCACATAGGAATATAGTGATTTGCTGGTTCTCGGTACATTCTAGCGACCTCGGGAGGGGCAATGGGATTAAACTAGATAATCTAGACTTTCATCCAACTCGATTATCATCTTTACAACTCGAACAAATCAATTATGAGTAACTATTGTCGATTCTCGACCCTAGACGCTTTTAAAACCAACAAACTCTCTCTTTAGAACGTAACGTTTATTATTCCTTAATCTGCAATTTTCAGCCTTTGTTTATTTGATTTATTTTCTTGCAAAACCAAACCAATTATTCGTGTAAAAGCCCCAAGTTATTCAGGGAATATTACAGCGCTGTGAGCCCCTCCGTGGGACCCACAAGGCTAATCATACGCGGAATCATAAAACTTGATCGAGAAGGTCCAAATAAAATGAAATGAAGGACGATGCAAATGGTATTCAAACCATATCCAAATTATCCCAATACATCACAACACAAACCAATACCTCGGCAATGCAGGCCGGAACATCAAGCTAACTGAAAAGCAATACTCGAGTATTCAACAACCATCCCAGTACAAACAACACGGAATGAAGGAACACAAAATATAACCGAAGATAAGACATAGTATCACGCTTTCCCATCATCTTCATGCCGACCCGATACCTGCCTGTCCGCTCTCCTAGAACCTGAAATACATAAAAAGTATTTCCCCCATAAAGGGGTTAGCCATTGAATAGCTACTGCAAGTATATCAAATATGAAATACAATACTCCTCGACAATAAAGTAAAAGTAACCGTCAATTCATCATTTCAAGACTAGTATTCCAGAATAACTAAATCTCATAGCATCACATCAATACATACATGATCAACTGTGGAACCGCAACAGAGGCTACGGAACCCTCAGAGGACCCGTCGATCCATCCCAGAGTGGTTAACTCATATTATCCGTGGAATCGCACCAGAGCCTACGAAACCCTCAGAGGACCCGTCGGCCTATCCTAGAGTGGATATAAATAATCATGCCATTCATATATCTTACTTTCAAAGTCGAGAACATACAATCATAAATATATACTTGCCTTTGAGACATCGAGAAAACGAATGGAAAAGAGTATGAGTTCGGTAGGTCCAAGAACGCACTTCTGGTACCTAAACGATTCGCAAGGGATATGATAATCAATAATCCATACTCATAACTCACGAAGAAACTCTCGAAACTCGCCTACGATTCACGAAACTACGAGAGTAAACAACTAGGGGTTGGAAAATCACCCAAACCCTCACAAGTCCGAACACGGTGCAAACCAACCCATAAAATCGTAGGAGAAACATGTATACGGTGTATATACATCATAATCTCAAGGTTCTCAAGCTTCAAAATGGATAAATCGGACGAATCTAATAAAAACCCCAAAACTCCCAAAAATTAGGGTTCTACATTGATTTGGAAGATGGAATGGATTAGATGTTGTGAAATCTTTGTTCTTCAACCAAAGATGTTAATATCTAAAGAAGGATCGCCTCCAACCATCCAAAATCGCCTCTCCCGAGCTTCTCCCGTCGAAAATGAGTGAAAAGATGAATAAATGACGAAATGGAAGTCAACTTGCCAATATATACTTGCCAGTGTAGCGCACGCTACGCCTCTAATATTAGCGTGCGCTAGCGGGGTCATCGGGTAGTCCAGTGGCTTATACCGGCCCCGTTAGCGTGCATTATGTATACCGTTGCGTGCGCTAATCGCCTTCCTTTAGCATGCGCTGGCCGAAAGTTAGCGTGCGCTGCCTGGGAATTGGTGTCCAGAAATCGAAGTCCACAACATACTGTCCTCTGCCCTACTCGAGTCTTAGCGCGCGCTGTCGTGATAGCTTAGCATGCGCTACGCAACACATATAGCGTGCGCTATCCGAAGCCTAACGTACGTTACCTGATAGTCCAGACAGTCTGGAAACCTCCCTGCCTCTGTCGATCCATCTCGTTAGCGTGCGCTACGGACGCGTTAGCGCGCGCTGCTGACCACAAATAGCGTGCGCTAGTTAACTCCTAGCGTGCGCTAACTGCTAGTCCAGAGAGCAGTATTAGCTACTGTATCTGCCCTGTCTGGTCTCTTAGCGCGCGCTACGGCTCAAAGCTAGCGTGCGCTATTCAAGAAGAATTAGCGTGCGTTAGCCTAGGCCTAGCATGCGCTATTTCTATGACCCAGAATACTTTCGCAAGGTCTAAACAACCATGATCATGATCCAAACAAGGTACGAAACTCTATAACAATATCGACAACATCACAAAGAGTTTACAGAGCGACAAAATAGGAAGAACGGCAAGGTCAAACAGTTAATAAAAGTACGGGTATTACATTCACCCCCTCTAAAAAGAAGTTTCGTCCTGAAACTTAGGAAATAAAAAGTTCGGGTACTCCGACCGCATCTTCTCTTCCGTCTCCCAAGTCGCCTCCTAGACTCCATGCCTCGTCCATTGCACTGTAACCAATGGAATGGTTTTATGCCGAAGTTGTTTCTCACGACGTTCAAGGATCTTCATGGGTCTCTCCGGAAAGGTAATATCCTCGGCTACGTCAATCTCGCTATGGTCGATAACATTGACTCGAATCCGACACGTACTTTCTCAACTGAGACACATGAAAAACACTATGTACGTGACTCAAAGTTGGAGGCAACGCCAAGCGATAAGCTAAATCTCCAACCCCGTCCAAAATCTCAAAAGGTCTGATATACCTCGGACTAAGTTTCCCCTTTTTCCCGAAATGAAAAACCCCTCTGGTCGGCGACACCTTGATTAGAACATGATCCCCCACTTCGAACTCCAAAGGTCGACAACGAGTATCAGTATAAGATTTCTGACGGCTCTGGGCAGTCAGTAACCGGTCCCGGATAATAAAAATCTTTTCCTTAGTCTCCATCAACATATCCGGCTCCATTTCGATTAACTCCAAAGCCTCGTCCCAACATAATGGCGATCTACATCGCCTACCATAAAGTGCCTCTAACGGTGCCATTTTGATCGAAGCATGCCAACCATTATTGTAGGCAAACTCGATCAACGGTAAATCAATCTCCCAATCATTACTCCAGTCTATGGCACAAGCCCGCAACATATCTTCCAACATCTGACTGAGGATGAACGGACGTGCTCCATCTCAACTCGGTACCTAAAGCCTGATGAACGGCCTGCCAAAAATTCGATACAAAAGGACCGTCTCGATCAGAAACAATGGTCTTGGGGGCACCGTGCAATCTTACAATCTCAGCTATAAAAGTTCGAGCCAATTTCTCCGGTCCCCAAGTATCGTTAATACCCAAGAAGTGTGCAGACTTGGTCGACCGATCGACGATTACCCAAATCATATTCATTCCGGCCCTAGTTCTCAGCATGTCCATGATAAAATCCATAGAGATCTCTTCCCACTTCCACTCGAGAATGGAAAGCAGCTTCAACAACCCCGTCTGTAGTTGATGTTCGATCTTGACTTGCTGACACGTCAAGCACCATAGTACAAACTCCGTGACATCTTTCTTCATGTTATTCCACCAAAAATTTTGTTTCAAGTCCTTGTACATCTTACTCGTTCCGGGGTTACGCCTAGTAAGGCGTAGCATGAGCTTCTCGGAGAATTCTCTGCCTCAACTCTAGATCATTCGGAACACAAAGCCTGCCCTGGAATCTCAGAGTACTATCCTCGTGAACCATAAATCCAGGGGCTTTTCCTTTAATTACATCTACCTTTAGTTGAGAGATCATTAGGTCACTCCACTGTTTCCCTTTGATGTCGTCAACCAAAGACGAAGTAATTTCGAGAATGCACAACTGTCCTTATACTCGTTGAAGCCAAACTTCTATTCCTTGCTCAATTAAATCCTGACGAATCTTCATATGAGATGTAAGAACCTCGAGCATTTGAAGAGATGCCGATTTACGGCTCAAAGCATCCGCGACGACATTGGCTTTTCCTAGGTGGTAAAGAATTTCCAAATCGTAATCCTTTATAAATTCTAATCAATGTCTTTGTCTCATATTCATCTCTTTCTGACTGAAAATATACTTCAGGATCTTGTGATCAGTATAAATCCGACACGGAGAATCATACAAATAGTGTCGCTAAATCTTGAGTACGAAGACAATTGCGGCCAACTCCAAATCGTGGGTAGGATAGTTCATCTCATACGGATTTAATTGTCGTGATGCAAAAGCTATTGTCTTATCGTGCTGCATAAGCACACATCGAAGACCTTGACCCGAAGCGTCACTATAAACTGCAAATCCCTCACTACCATGTGGTAAAGCTAGAATCGGTGCTGAAGTCAAACGTCTCTTCAGCTCATTGAAGCTCTGTTGTCTCTCATCCATCCAAACAAACTTTTAAATGTACGGAGTAACTTCGTAAGCGGCTGAGCGAGTTTCGAAAACCCCTCGACAAACCGACGGTAATACCCCACAAGGCCGAGAACTCTACGAACTTCTTTGACATTATTAGGCGGAGCCCAATCTAGCGCTGCCTCAATCTTCTGCGGGTCTACACGAACCCCTTCGGCTGAGATCACATGGCCGAGAAACATAACTTCTTCCAACCAGAACTCACATTTCGAGAATTTTGCATAGAGATGCTCGGTTCTCAAAATATCTAGTACCAAACGTAAGTGTCGGGCATGTTCCTCCTTATCTCGAGAATATATCAAAATGTCATCAATAAAGACGACTACACAACTGTTGAGGTACTCGATGAATATCTTGCTCATTAGCTGCATGAATACTGCTAGTGCATTAGTCAATCCAAAAGGCATAACTACAAATTCATAATGCCCATATCTCGTCCGAAATGCAATCTTCAGAACGTCGGACTCTTTCACCCTGAGTTGATAGTACCCTGATCTCAAATCAATTTTCGAGAAAACTTCAGCCCCCTGCAACTGATCAAATAAATCATCTATACGAGGCAAAGGATACTTGTTCTTGATGGTCACTTTGTTCAGCTCACGGTAGTCGATGCATAAACGTAGTGAACCATCCTTCTTTCTCACAAAAAGAACAGGCGCGTCCCATGGCGAAGCGCTCGGTCTGATGTACCCTTTTTCCAATAATTCTCCCAGTTGATTCTTTAATTCTTGCATCTAGGAAGGTGCCATACGATAAGGTGCCTTAGAAATTGGGGCCGCATCAGGCTCTAAATCCACAGAAATTTCTATCTCTCGGTAATCCCGGGAGGTCGTCCGAAAAAATATCGGGATACTCATTAACAACCGGAATCGAAGAGAAATTGACTTTGTTCCCTTCTATCTTCAAAGCATAACACCAATAGCCCATGCAACCTTTATTCAAAAGTTGTACGGTCTTTATGGCGCTGATAAGCAACTTAGATTGGCCTGACTTACGTCCCAAAAATGAGTACTCGGATCCATCTTTAGTCATCATGGCGATAACCTTAGTATGGTAATTCATAATCGCTTGGTGACTATCAAGCTAATCCTTGCCGAGGATCACATCCTCGCCTTCCATATCAAATACAATCAAATTCAATAACCAATCTATACCGGCTATATTCACCAAAAAATCTCTAATCTCCCAGTTTCCCACAATTCTATCCCCGCTAGGTAGTTTCACAATAAAAGGATCGCAAGCAGTCATACAGGTTATATTCAAACGGCGTACACACTCCAAGAAAATGAAAGAATGTGTAGCACCCGTATCAAAAAGTACACGGACGGGATGAGATAAAACATGAATGGTACTTGAAGCCACCGCCGCGTCGGGTTCATCTGTTCGACGCATCTCATAAATTCGTGGTTGTACCGAACTGACGCTAGAGTTTCCCCCTCCAGTGTTTTGGCCTTGTCCCCGACCCCTGCAGTAATTCTGCTGAGACTAACGAAAAGATTGCTGCTGATTGATGCCTTGATCTAGTGGCGCTGGGGCAGAAGCCCGAGTGTCTAGAGTCTGATTTGGTTTGGAACAATAAGCCGCTCTATGCCCCATCTGTCCGCAAGTATGGCACTTCAAAGGTGGTAAATTGCATTCCAAATTGACGTGGCCTGGACGTCCACAATTATAGCAAGTCACCGTGCGAGTTGAGGTGCCCGGAGCAGAACGGAAACTCCTATTTCCTTTAGCAAAACGTGGCGACTGTCCGGTGGAATGGTTAGTCGTCTGTGACCTCTGGAAGTTGCCACTCTTAGATCCAGAAAAATTTCCCGCGATCTTCTGCTTCTTCGGTTCTTCATTGGTATCATTGTCGGGGCTTAACAAGTCATGGGCCAAAGCTCTGTCCTGATATTCCTGCAACATGGTGCAAGCAAATCCGGCCATGTACCGCCGTAAGTCCATATTTATCCGCATATAAAAGTAACAGATCTTATCACGCTCGTTTCACCCTTGATCCTTCACGTGGATCAATTGTTGGTTGTACACCACGATTGCCTGCGAAACGGGAATGTTCTGCAGTTTAGCCTCGAAAAAGGCTCGAATTCGGCCTTCTTGCACCGGCCAAGGACAAAACTCGGCCTCCAAAAGCTCTTTAAATTCTTCCCACGTAGCAACACGATCCTGTGGCTTGATGACTTTCCACCACGTAGCGGCCTCCTTAGTGAGGAAATACTGAGTAATCGGTACTTTCCTCGCTTCGGGACAATCAACCGCTTCGAAAATTTTCTATAATTCTGCTAGCCAATCCTCCCAACCTAACGGGTCTGTGGCACCGCCAAACTGTGGAGAGTGCATACGGACTACATTTTGAAGCAAGGCATCCGTTGTTGGGTTCAGATTGTTCAACTGAACGGCTTGGGCCAAAATGGTCATCTGGTTAGCCAATTATTGAAGTACATTCGTAACCCCAACATCCGCGCTGTTTCCCTGGCCAGTCGACTGGTCGTGCTGACTTTCGGTGTCAGGATGCACCGAGTTAGATAGGCTGGGGTTGGTCGAACCCGCAGGCCGAGGGAAACGGCCGCATCACGTCCTCGTCCACGACCGCGGCCTCGTCCCCTACTAGCTGACATACTGAAGAACACACAAGGCACGTAAGTACAATTCAATCGCACGTCATCGAAGTGACCGATTCTCAAAAATACCAAAATAGAAGCAAAACGATTAAGTAAACACCAGAAGAGTAAGAGGTCTTACAAGTACCGGTCGCACTGTGATGATGGCAATGTAGTGATACTGTAGACAACCGATGACTCAATCGACCCAAAAGACCGACAGCTTAGGTATCCATAGACCTAAGCTCTGATACCATATTCTGTAACACCCCCAAGTTATTCAGGGAATATGAAAGCGCCGTGAGCCCCGCCGTGGGACCCACAAGGCTAATCAAATGCGGAATCATAAAACTTGACCGAGAATGTCCAAATAAAATGAAATGAAGGATGATACAAATGGTATTCAAGCCATATCCAAAATATCTAAATACATCACAACACGAACCAATACCTCGGCAACGCAGTCCGGAACATCAAGCTAACTGAAAAGCAATACTCGAGTATTCAACAACCATCCCAGTACAAACAACACGGAATGAAGGAACACAAAATATAATCGAAGATAAGACACAGTATCATGCTTGCCCATCATCTTCATGCCGACCCGATACCTGCGTGTCCGCTCTCCTAGAACCTGAAATACATAAAAAGTATTTCCCCCATAAAGGGGTTAGCCGTTGAATAGCTAGTGCAAGTATATCAAATATGAAATACAATACTCCTCGACAATCAAGTAAAAGTAACCGTCAATTCATCATTTCAAGACTAGTATTCCGGAATAACTAAATCTCATATCATCACATCAATACATACATGATCAACCGTGGAACCGCACCAGTGGCTACGGAACCCTCAGAGGACCCGTCGGTCCATCCTAGAGTGGTTAACTCATATTATCCGTGGAATCGAACCCGAGGCTACGAAACCTTCAGAGGACCCGTCGGCCCATCCCAGAGTGGATAAAAATAATCATGCCATTCATATATCTTACTTTCAAAGTCGAGAACGTACAATCATAAATATATACTTGCCTTTGAGGCACCGAGAAAACGAACGGAAAAGAGTATGAGTTCGGTAGGTCCAAGAACGCACTTCTGGTACCTAAACGATTCACAAGGGATATGGTAATCAATAATCCACACTCATAACTCACAAAGAAACTCTCAAAACCCGCCTACGATTCACGAAACTACGAGAGTAAACAACTAGGGGTTGGAAAATCACCCAAACCCTCACAAGTCCGAACACGGTGCAAACCAAACCGTAAAATCATAGGGGAAACATGTATATGGTGTAGATACATCATAATCTCAAGGTTCTCAAGCTTTAAAATAGATAAATCATAGGAATCTAAGAAAAACCCCAAAATTCCCAAAAATTAGGGTTCTAAGGATTTTTACATTGATTTGGAAGATGGAATGGATTAGATGTTGTGAAATCTTTGTTCTTCAACCAAAGATGTTTATATATGAAGAAGAATCGCATCCAACCATCCAAAATTGCCCCTCCCGAGCTTCTCCCGTCGAAAATGAGTGAAAAGATGAATAAATGACGAAATGGAAGTCAACTGTCCAATATATACTTGCCCAGTCTAGCGCACACTACGCCTCCAATATTAGCGTGCGCTAGCGGGGTCACCAGGTAGTCCAGTGGCTTCTGCCGGCCCCGTTAGAGTGCATTAAGTATACCGTTGCGTGCGCTAATTGCCTTTCTTTAGCATGCGCTAGCCAAAAGTTAGCGTGCGCTGCCTGGTAATTGGTGTCCATAAATCGGAGTCCAGAACATACGGTCCTCTACCCTGCTCGAGTCTTAGCGCGCGCTGCCGTGATAGCTTAGCGTGCACTACGCAACATATAGCATGCGCTAGCTGAAGCCTAGCGTACATTACCTGATAGTCCTGACAGTCTGGAAACCTCCCTGCCTCTGCCGACCCAGCTCATTAGCGTGCGCTACGGATGCGTTAGCGCGCGCTGCTGACCACGAATAGCGTGCACTAGTTAACTCCTAGCGTGCGCTAACTGCTAGTCTAGAGAGCAGTATTAGCTACTGTCTCTGCCCTGTCTGGTCCTTTAGCGCGCGCTACGGCTCAAAGCTAGCATGCGCTATTAGAGAAGAATTAGCGTGCGTTAGCCTAGGCCTAGCGTGCGCTATTTCTCTAACCCAGAACACTTCCGCAAGGTCTAAAAAACCACGATCATGATCCAAATAAGGTGCGAAACTCTATAACAATATCGTGAACATCACAAAGAGTTTATAGAGCGACAAAATAGGAAGAACAATAAGGTCAAACAGTTACTAAAAGTACGGGTATTATAATTCAATCGTCCAAATAATATTGAAGATGACAAATAAAGTGGTACTTAGTTAGACAGTCCTCGTGGGAACGATACTCTACTTTTCACTTTTTTACTTTTACGATAACGTGCACTTGCGTTCGCTATTTTTCACATAACCTGCAGAACCTCAATATTCACATGTTATATGCGTGCTCGATTCATGTTATATGTAGTATTGTGTGTATTCCTGTTGAGGAAAATATTATTGATAGAATAATCATTTAAATTATTTCCATGAGATTGTATATTACTGTGATATGTGTGATTTCCACGAGCTGAAGGAAGCTCACCCCCACCTATATTGATCCCGCAGGTTAAACCGAGCCGGATGGACGAAGGAGCGAGCCGAGAGGGCATATGATGATATTTTGTTAAAACGATATTTTTTTTCTTTATGTCTTATACTTTGCCATATTTATTTGGGGAAACTCTTGATTAGTAATAATAATTTATAAATTGTCTTCCGGCGCAATTATTATCTCTTATGTATGACGTGTTGTTGCCTTAATTAAAAGGTATTTATTTTACTCAATATAGCGACTCGACTTTGTAGGCGAGAATTTTAATATTCTCAAAAGAACTTATTTTTCGTCAAAATTCACCTTTTTACTTATTTTCCCCTATAATTATCCCGAGAAAGTCGGGGAGTTACATAGTGGTATCAGAGCGGGTTTTACTTTTCTGTAGACTCGCTAAAATATAAAAGTATCATATGCTCTCAGCTCCGCCACTTCGTCACTCTATCCAAGGTACCGAATTTCAATCATTATTCATGCATCTATCATTTCACTTTATTTACATGATTGTATGTATGTACGAACTGTTAAAATGGCCAAACCTAGGATGACACCACGTAAGAGGATTCCTGCTATGTTTTACTTGCGTCTTCTGGCACGCAAGGATTGGTGGGATGATCCGATATTACCATAAAATGCACCGCACTATGTCATCAACATGCTTTGAGCAGTGTTTGCGATGCAGGAAACAAGGCTCGCCCATAGCAATGAACCACCTAATGCTAAAGCTACCCGATGATTGGAGTTACTGCATCTTCCAGCTTTGGCAAGAGTCCATAAAGAGAACACCAGAAGATCGGCAGACCACTGATGATTTCCAGTTCGTAGCGGGGCATTTATTGGACATGTACGCTCGAGATGTGATACCAGCTGCAAATTGGAGTTCCGACTCTACGGATGAAGAAGACCTAAAAGAGGATCCCGAAGAAGACCCTGAGGAGGATCCTGAAGCAGACCCCAAAGAAGACCCTAAAGAAGATCCCGAGGAATATCCAGAGGAAATTCTTGATGAGAGCTCAAAGGAAGACTTCGTAGACCACATGAATGATGTTATCATGCCAGATGTTGAGTCTGATGAAGACGTTATTTCGTGGATTGAGCCGCGACCCCATATTCCTGTTGTAGAAATTATTAGCAATGACGATGAGGAATAGCCATAGGCTTAGTTTATTTTATTATGTAGCTATTATGTTGAGATTTCTGGTGGATGTTTCCAGTTTCTTTTCTTTAAATCATATTATATATATAATGAATATCAGTTATTCTATTGCATTTATATTTTATGCGTTGTGACTATTATATGAATACTACCAGTATCATCTCATTATTTATTTCTCACACTGTGTCGATTAATGGGTTTTACAACTCATTGGTAGACTCATGGCTAACCGTGGAAACCGCAACGCTCAACCCACCCAAGATAAGCTTTTGGCTGGATTGGCCACATTGCTTCATGGCGCAACCATTTTACTGCCAAACAATCTTGAGAAAGCTCAAGCTCAAGTCATCACGTGGTTCAATCATTCCAAGTCGTCTTTCTTGGTCGTGAGGGACCAGCAGCAATAGAAGAGTGGTTGTTGAAACTAGATAGCATCTTCAACTACATGGCATGCACCGATGCTCAGAAGGTGTCATGTGTCGTATCCCAGATCAAGGAGGATGTTAGGACATGGTGGATTGGAGTGTGGAGACTCAAAACCCAAGACGAGAAGGATGCGTTTACTTGGGACTAGTTCAAGGAAACAGTTATGGAAAAATACTACCTGAGGGTGTATAAAACTACGATGCAAAAGGAATTCCTTGATCTAACCCAAGGAGGAATGTCGGTCACTGACTATGAGCGCAAGTTCAACCACATGTGCCGTTTTGCTACTCACATGGTCGAGATGGATGACATGAAGTCTCAGAAGGTCCGAGACAGACTGCGTGACCAGATTCGTCATCACTTGGCTGGTCATGGGAGTTTGACCTACAATGAAGTGGTTGCCAGGGCCGAGGACATATCTGTCAATTTAGATGTGGAAAAGGCAAGAGCACCACCGGTCGCAGCAAATAATAAGCGTAAGTGGCACGATCAAGGAAGTGGTAGTAAGAAGAATGCTAAGAATGGATTTTCAGGGATGAAATCCCATCCTGATAAACCTACCTGTGCTACTTGTGGCAAAGGACATAAAGGTACCTGTATGCTTGGACAAAATCGGTGCTACTTCTGCCATGAGGAAGGACACATGGCCTCAACATGACCGTAGAAAGGACAAGGTCCAGGCAAAAGTGTGCAAGGTGAAGGCTCAGGAGGTAAAGCTCGAGTGTATAGCATGGCCGAGGCCGAGGAAGCTCGAGTGTATAGCATGGCCGAGTCCGAGGAAGAGATTGAATCCCAAACCATGTCAGGTATGTTGTCAGTTGCTAATATTCCTGCTTTGGTATTGTTTGATACGGGTGCATCTCATTCATTCATCTCTAGGAAGCTTTGTACTATGATTGGTTGTATAAGTAGTAAAGCTCATAGATCTCTGTTAGTTAGCATGCCTGTGGGGGGAGTAGTGTGTGTAGACTCGATATCTAACAAGGTGAAGATAGAGATTAACGAACATAGCTTCTTAGCTGACTTGCACATAGTTGAACTCAGCAATTTTGATGTTATTTTGGGTATGGATTGGTTGGACAAACATAGAGCTGTGAGGAATACTTGTTAGATTTTGATGATGGCATCCCTGTATTGTTACTCATTCAAATGCATGTTCTAAATAACTTAGCATTGTAAAGAAGAACCAAATGAGTATCTTCTATAGGCCTTAAAAATTAGGCTAAGTCTTGATCAAATGTTGATCAGTAGAAAAACGACTAAAGTTTAGAACTGCCACTTATGAGAGAAATTTACAGGCAAGTTCATTATAAGAGAAGTTTTGGTCAACGCAAAACATCATAGAGGTTGACCAAAACCAAGATGCAGTTAAGCTCTGAAGAAGACGATACATCAGACAAGTTTTGGTCAACGCAGAATATCATAGAGGTTTGACCAAAATCCATTTGCAGTCGAGTTATCAGACGAGATCTGGTTAACAAAATATCAGCTGAAGTTTGGCCATCAGATCAGAGAACATTCATCAGAGCATAGAACTTTATCTCAGAGAACTTCAGAGCAGAGAACTCTAACTCAGAGAACTTCTACTAAGAAATATCAGAGAAGTTTACATCAGAGAAGGTTGATCGCACATTAGGCAGGTTTGACCAAGAGATATCAGATAAATTCTCAGCAAAGATATCAGCCAAGTAACTCAGTCCACATCAGCAAGCGTTGAAGACAACAAACACGGAAAGCCACATGTGTACGTAAGGAGACAAACTGGAAAGATTACTGAAGAGTTAGGAATAAAATATTCATTGAGATCCGCATTCTGAAGACTTATGATTATTCTAACAAGAATAACGGCGCTAACAAAGAAAGTCTTTCAAACAGTCGTAAATGAAAATAGAATCAAGCCGTGCAATGGAATGATAAGATTAACAAAAGAGTCCACTCTCCAATGGACGAATTTGTTACAGTGATGCAACGACTATGAAGGAAGCTCAAAGAATCGTACTATAAATATCTGAGGATATGAATTGAGCAAGGTACGATGAGAACAATACATTCAAGCGACTAAACCATTCAAAGCAGTCATAGTCAACAAATAGCATAGTGAAGAGCAAAGCTTAAAATGTCATATTCGAAGAAGCTCTTTAGTTGGAGAAGACAAAAACTCTTGTCTTTAAAGTTTGAGTACGTGGTTGCTTTCTTGAACGAGGTTCTTGAAAGTAAAGAGATTGTAAATACATCCAGAGGTTCTTGATTGGAAGGTGATAGACAGCTCGAGAGTTATTGAGGCATCCACGGGTTTTCGATAAAGAGGTGCTAGGCAGTTAAGGAGTTGCAACGGCCATAGGTTTCCACTGGTTGGAAGCTGTTGTAACAAGGAAAAATTCATTGTAACCTTTATCACTAGTTGACAGTTATAGTGAATGTATCTCCAACTGGTTTGGAGAGAAGTAGATTAGTAGAGGATTACCCCACCTCTGAAACCACTATAAGTGCTTGTGTGATTTACTGCTTTAAACATCATATATAACTACTGCATACATATTTAGTGTTCCATTAGAAAGCTATCTGCAGTCGATACTTGTTATCTGCGTTATTACCAACTGTGTATTCTGCACTATCTGCCTGCAGTCGACATAAGTCATATGCACTTAATCACAACTGATAAACTCACCTGACTTTCAGGAAAAGAGTTTAATAAGTGTATTCACCCCCTAGTCTTATTCCTGAGAACTTGTGACCTACAAGTGGTATCCGAGAGGTTGGTTCAATTTTTACAGAACCAGATCCATATATCTGAGCATATACATTAATCTCTCATTTAGAATGGAACGCATGCAACACATGCACTCTAGATTACCTGTATTCTCTGTAAATAGATATGACTTGTGGAAAATAAGAATGCAGGCCCATCTGTCATCCATTCATGATGACATGTGGTGTATCATTGAGGAAGGACCCTTCGTATTTGAGAAGGATAATACACCAAAAGAAATTGCTGCTGGGAAGCCACAGAAGATTCCCAAGAAGAGGATAGAGATGACCCCTAAAGAAAGGAAGCTGGCCAATCTTGACAACCGGGCCAGAGATGTGCTGTACCAGACTCTTGACAAAGCAACCATGGTCAAGATCAAGAATTGCAAAAATGCCAAAGAAATTTGGAACATATTAGCTGTAATGTGTGAGGAAACCGAGTTGATCAAAGAGAATAAGTTGTCAATTGCTACTAAAAAATTTGACAACTTCAAGATGAAGATCGGAGAAACAATTGACCAAGTGGATACAAGATTCACTGAGATTATCAATGAAATAACCTTCCTGGGAAAGACATATGGTAACACGGAGATGGCTCTAAAAGTCTTAAGATATCTCAACCCTGAATGGAGCATGAAGGCTATGGCCATGAGAGAATCAAAGGATCTCAACAAGATAAAGATCCAGGAGCTGTTTTCTGATCTAAAGGCCTATGAATTTGAGCTACCCTGTTCAACATCTAATGAACCAGCTGAAAAAGTGATAGCATTTGCAGTAGAATCATGTGCAAAGAGTCTAGCTAAAGTCAGTCTCCCCAGCCCATTGAATTTTGAAGAAGAGATGACTTTCATCATGCAAAGGTTCAGCAACTCCAGGAAGAATTATTCCATAAGAAGAACTACAAGGACAATCCAAGGAGGAACCAAAAGGCTGGAAACTGGAAGGTGGAGTGCTACAACTGTCACAAAATCAGACACATCTAGTTTGATTGTCCAGATCTCAAGAAGGATGAGCCAAGAAAGAAGTGGGCAGAAAAGAGGACAAAAGGAAAGCTTTCATTGGAGAAGACCAAGGAAGCGTAGAATCTATCAGTGGATTCTTCTCTGATGATGATGAAGACTATAATTGTCTGATGGCCAACTTAGCTGATGAAGAGGTAACATCTAAGTCCTCAATTTCAAATAATGACAACTCAGACATATCTCAAGATATTGATTTACATGAATCTGTCAATCAGCTCCTCAAAGACTTTGAAAAATTAAAATCTGCACACTTGACTGTGACAGCCGAGAAAACACAGCTGCAAGATGGGAATAGGCAGCTGAAAAATACTTTGAAAAACTCAGCCTAGAGTTAACAAAAATCAAATCTGAATCTGAAAAGCCGACTGAAAATAAATTGAAAAACTCCGCTGATAATACCACAACTGAGATTAAAAGGCTAACTGTTTTAAATAGTGACAAACCAGCTGTACTTGCTCATGTCAAATTTGAGTTTGCCAAACTAACAAAGCTAAGTAAAACACAAGCTAAGAAAATTACATCTTTAAAGGCATCCATAACCCTGGGTGAATTGTGTATGAACAAGAGGCCACTTTATTTAAGACCAGACCTTGGATGTGACCCCAACACTCCCTCTAGTTCAAAAACTACCTTTATCAAGGGAGAAACAATTGTCCAGACTGTTGAGCCTACATATAAACCTGTATTTCAAAATAGCCAATAGCCCAGTCAAAAGTTTAGGCAGAATTTTAGATGTACTTCATATGGATCTCTTTGGCACCATCAAGACAAGGATATTGAGTAGAAGGAAGCATGCTCTAGTAGTAGTGGATGACTACTCCAGATTCAAATGGGTTGTTTTTTTCTATAAAAAGAGTGAAACAATAACAAATCTACCTGAGCTGCTGAGGAAGATTGAGAATGAGAAATCTCTCTCCATTATCAAGATCAGATCAGACAGAGGTGGAGAATTTCTCAACAAGGCAATCACTGAGTACAGTGATCAGAATGGAATCTAGCATGAAGGTTTTGCCGCAAGAACACCACAGCAAAATGGTGTTGCTTAAAGAAGGAACATAACCTTGAAGGAAACTACCAGGTCGATGGTGTAACAACCCCATATTTAACCGAAAATGTTACAGCGCCGTGGGCCCCGAGATGGAACCCACAAGGCTGAAGAAAATTTTCACAAACATTTACAAATGCCCAAGAGGCCAACGACGGTACTATCTTTAAAAATTCACAAAGACTTATAAAATCCATTTATCAAAAACCGTCGTAAAAACTCATTTAAAATCGCAAGGCCAAACGGCCGACACTCAAAAGTTTAGAAAACGATTTCCAAAGTAATCTCAGTTACTAGATACCGATATAGCATTTCAAAATACTCACGCATCGGAAAAAGACCAACCATAAAAATACTCTAGCAACGGAATACAAGAACCAATCAAGAAACTCAATGCACAAAACATGTCCTAGCCAGTATCCTCCGGGAAGCTCATCTCTTCACGACCGCTACATGCTCGATACTCCAAGATCCTAAAAAGAAATCCCACGACGGGGTCAGCCATAATATCCACCAATGATAATCGTCACATCACATTAATAATTACATACCAATGAGAATACAACATAAGAATACGACCAACGTAATCTTACCGCCATAACTTTACTTACTCAAGTAATTCTCATCACACTAACCATCACACTGACATCTCAGTCCTTTATTTATATTATCCATACTGTACAGATTCCACGCTGTACAATATAACTCGGATAAAATAATCTCAAACGACAGTAGTAGAAATTCCGGATATTACATTCTACACCACTTAAAATAAGTTTCGGCCTCGAAACTTGCAATCCGTCATAAAATTAAACAAACATAAGGTTCAACCAAAATATCCCAAAACCATCACGGAAACGATCAATCATTATCATTACTGAATAACCAAAAGAGCACACTTACAAATACGCAGGTTGACGATCTCCTGAGATACTAGCAAGCGATCTCACTGTACAGTCCCAATACGCTTACGATTACAATTCTCTGAGTCTCAACAAAAATATATCATCTTCAGATGAAACAATCTGCCCGTATCAAAATCCTGTCTGCCGAATTACAAAATCAGTCCCAATTCCGATAAGACAAATAATACACAATACATCTGCGAAACAACCGCCCAAAACAACGGCACGAATCCCGAAACATCAACACAAAATCCGAATGCTCAGATGATCACCAAAAAATGATCAACTAATAAATCAACCGAATTTATCATCAACATGATAAATTCCCATATGACCAACTAGAGGTCAAAACACAATCGAGAATATCATCAACATGATAAACTCCAATATGACCAACCATAGGTCAAAACACAATCGAGAATATCATCAACATGATAAACTCCAATACGACCAACGAACGGTCAACGATAATCGAGAATACTTTTAAACGGTAAGCTCTAATACGATGAACACCGAACCACAGAGACAGATATACGAAAAAGCAAAATTCTCAAAACGACACACCGATCACATAAAGTGGATCTCAATAAACATATCCGACTGGTGAACATACCCCTCGGCGTACGAACAATCAATCACAAATCGTCGAACATCCTAAATCATACATGAAGTGGGAATGACCAATCGGTACGGCTCAAAATTCAAAAGTAGTAAAGTCACGCTACTACCACATCAATAAAGCCACATAGCACATATGCTCCAGTTTCACAAAATCCAAAAATTCCAAAAATTACATCTGCTCAAAATTCAAAAGTAGTAAAGTCACGCTACTACCACATCAACAAAGCCACATAGCACATATGCTCCAGTTTCACAAAATCCAAAAATTCCAAAAATTACATCTGTACCGATTCTACAAAACGCAGTATAATTCTCTTGCCTGATCAATCCATTGATCACCCATGGATAGCCAATCTACCATACTAAACTTCGAATCTCTTTTCCTTGTACCATCGATATGATATGCCCGATGCACTAAATGCGTATGTACATCAATCACATTTTCAAAACCAGTTTGACTTCATATAACCTTGTTATGAAGACGAATTTTCGAAAGTTATTTCAAAAATTTCAAAACTCAAAACATAAGTTTTCGTAGGACCACGAAATTAATTTTCGAAAAAATTAAATCAGTTTGCTTACATCAAGTTCTCGATAAAAATTCTTTTCAAATACACACGATTAAATAAAATGGGATTTATGCAAATGCTTGACCATATCCATACTCCTGTATATCAGTTCAGCTTGTCACCAATATCCACCGATATTCCATCGGGAAAACCACACGATAGAGTTCCAAAATCTCAATATATATAAATCTCGCAACGTCAATTATTAATCCATCCTGGATCACCTCAAATATGCTATGACAAAACATTGAATAATCGACAAATCAAATACAGCGAAAGACCACCCGAGAAGTTTCATTTGAACAAGTAAACCAAAACCTCAAAAGGTTGGAACGAAATAAATAAATGATTGATAAAGATTTTTACAAATCTGGGGAGTTTTATGAAAACTAAAAAGCCTTTTTGAAACATTAGGGTCTCAGCCCGTATCTTGTTCCGCATAACAAAAAGTTTAAAAAGTAGAAAACCCTTCTGGACCTCAAGTCCCCAGTTATAAAACTATTTCAAAATCGATTGTGTCTCGACCCAAAAATCATTTTCCATAAAACATCCGTGAAATATTCATTTTGAAAAGTATCATTTTCAAATGCTCAAAAGCAGTTCATATATAACAAAATGAACTAACATGACTACATGTTCTTTTCAACCATGCACAATATTTCTCCCAAATGCACAATTCTGTTCCAAAATATAATCAACATACTGATTTCCAAAATCATAGTTTCTCAAGATCATCAATCCTGTCCCACTCTGACATCTCATACTGTAACGCATAATATCTTTCTGAATCTCAAAACATATCAACTTAGAACGGCAATAAATCTCAATGAAAATCAAAAATCCAAATACTTACAGATCGTGAAGCCGACGATTCCCCGTGATACTGGCACATGTCTAGACTCAAGAAAATACTCGACACAGGTATTTTCAAAATACACATTTTGCAAACTCAGTTCAACTTGAGAACACAACACATCTCTTTCAAGATAATCACGTTAGCACCGTTTGGAAAAGTTCACAAAAATCCCAGTACCACACTGGTAAATCACATAACGCACAAGCCCGAGTGAACAACAAAAACTCAAGGCTCTAGAATTAGTCAATCGACAACTCGACTAACGCGACAAAACATGACCCAACTCGACCCAAATGCCTAGGTTTTCTCAACCTAAGCTCTGATACCATATTCTGTAACACCCCCAGATTTAACCGGAAATGTTACAGCGCCGTGGGCCCCGAGATGGAACCCACAAGGCTGAAGGAAATTTTCACAAACATTTACAAATGCCCAAGAGGCCAACGATGGTACTATCTTTAAAAATTCACAAAGACTTATAAAATCCATTTATCAAAAACCGTCGTAAAAACTCATTTGAAATCGCAAGGCCAAACGGCCGACACTCAAAAGTTTGGAAAACGATTTCCAAAGTAATCTCAGTTACCAGATACCGAAATAGCATTTCAAAATACTCACGCAGCGGAAAAAGACCAACCATAAAGATACTCTACCAGTGGAATAGAAGAACCAATCAAGAAACTCAATGCACAAAACATGTCCTAGCCAGTACCCTCCAGGAAGCTCATCTCTTCACGACCGCTACATGCTCGATACTCCAAGATCCTAAAAAGAAATCCCACGACGGGGTCAGCCATAATATCCAACAGTGATAATCGTCACATCACATTAATAATTACATACCAATGAGAATACAAGATAAGAATACGACCAACGTAATCTTACCGCCATAACTTTACTTACTCAAGTAATTCTCATCAGAATAACCATTATCACATTTAACGTCTCGTACTTGATTAACTAATAAACTAAAACATAATACCTGTATTGTACCTCAAACAATACTCAAGATTCTCAAACTATCATCACCAACTCGCAATACGGAAATATACCAGTTCTGACCAATACGATCCATCGAATAACATCATTAAATCCCAAGACGATAACCGATTGTCCATCAAAGGCAAATACCAAAGGAAATATGGAACATACCTCGAGATATGAAGTGCCACGACAATCATATCAGTCTAGTCCGAGATAAGATCAATGCAATACGGACAAGGTCCTAACACAAGACCTACAAATGCATACTCATATGACCACGTCAATATGCTCAAAACAATATCAACAATGTATACTCAATGGAAATCCCATGACACAGCGCCCTCAGCATAGGTCCCAAGATGATCCTAATAGATCAACACGAGGTGGATAACCAATAATATACATATGCGAAACAACACATGATAAAATCAATGATAAGAATCCACATGATTCTATCAACACAACGTGGGTATTCCAATGATCCAGCGCCCTCAGCATAGATCCCAAGATGATCCCGTCGGACCAACACGAGGTGGAAAAACCCGTCCAATGATCCAGCGCCCTCAGCATAGATCCCAAGATGATCCTGTCGGACCAACACGAGGTGGACATATGATCCAGTGCCCTCAGCATAGATCGCGCGATCCCATCGGATCAACACAACATAAACAACACAATATGCATACACATATGCAAAACAATATGTTCATCAACATGAACAATGCAACATGAACGACAATATGATAAATCAACTAAGGCGACCTCATGTTCGACAACATGAATGACATTATGCATGATCAAATCACTAAGACTAACTGAATCGATATAAGATACTTTCCCTGAGTCCTTCGGGAGAAATCTCGATATCAAACCATCACCGATGATTATCCGCAATGCTCGGCGATCCAAAAGTACCATGGACTACAGATACTCATATCCTCGTCTTTACCAGAATGTAACCTCGATACCCGAATATGCCAATAACCGAAATAAATCATATACATTATGATTTAACTCCCAGAATCGGAATGACAACATATAATCATTGCTGTATGCATTATAAACGAAATGAAACCGAAACCATTCATTAAACATTATAACTGAGCAAGTAATAACTTGCCTCGATACCGATATGACGATGACGAAGCCGTTACCAATCCCATTACCTTCGTCTACGAGCTCCTCGGCCCCGACCGAAGCAATTCAGGAACGTACTCGAACACGACCGCAGCATCCGGTTATAATCACCGATCAATAATCTCAACCTATCGAAGTAATCAAATAACATATATTCGATAACTATTAACAACCAACACGACCAACCAAATCCTCTCCACGATTCAACGATACCTCAATCATATACAAAACCAAATAGTATAACTCAAACTATTTTACGAATTCATATCCATCATATGAACCGAAATCCGATAATTACTAATCAATATCATCGATCGATAAACTCAACGATTTCACAATTATCCCGATTAACACAATTTCGAATAATCTAATTCAAACAATTACGAATTCACAACCACAGTGCGATTACGGGTACGCACGTAAAGGAAATCATATTCAACGATCAATCACAATCTTTTCGGATTCCAAATTGATATCATGATTCGTATTTCATCAAGAACATACGAATTCTATCACTACAATCAATGAACATTCGATTTTCATATCCAAAGGTACCGATAATTCAACCTACGATCGTCTTGCTATGTTAAATTCATCAAGAAGTTCCTCAAGAACACTAATGGATTCAAAACCTTGTTCATAGCCATTAAACCAATGTAATCCGATGTTTTCTAACATCTAAACAATCCCTAATCACAATTCAATGTGTATATCAACATGTTCTTGAACATACGATCTCCCTAACATCAAGAATCGAAGTAACAATACCAAGAACATCAAGAACTCTATGATTTCATAATCATAATCAACATATTCAAGGTATAAACCATCATAACACCATCTTCCTTCAACATATAGTTCATGTAGCCTCAATAATCGTAACAACATCACAATCAACTTCATACGAATCATATACTGATAACAATACCAAAATCTGAAATCAAAGTGAAGAATTCAACAACATACCTCAAGAACATGAATAACCCAATCAAAACCTTCAAGAATCATCCATAATTCCATATCCAAGTCTCAAATCCAAGTCCTCAAGCTCAAAATAAACTTCGGAAGGCCAACATCTCTCTCTCTCTCTCTCTCAAAGTTTGAAGACGAAAAATGAAAAGAAACGTCGAAGGAAATGAAAGACGGGCATCCACTTATAAAAAATTTCTGTTCGTTACGTACGTAACACACCAAGGTTAACGTACGTAACACGTATTACGTACGTTAGCCATCCTTGATAGCGTACGTAATGCTAATCCTAAAACTAACTGTCCTGTTTCGTCCACTTGATTACGTACGTAACATTTCCTTCATTACGTACGTAATACGCACGTTGACTTGCTACAGTAAAACCTTATATTACGTACGTAATACATCCTGTATAACGTACATAATACGTAGTTGACTCGCGTGTTAACATCCTTCCGCCGAAAGCTACCGACACAGGGTCCCACCTGCCGACCATGACTCGATCGTCTGATTCCTATGTTACGTACGTAATGTCTCGGCCATAACGTACGTAACTCTTGTGATTTAGCGTACGTAAGTCTTAAACATTAGCGTACGCTAAGTATTCTCTACTTAGCCAATTTTAACTGTTACCACCTGTCTCGACATACAGAATACGAACATACGGCATACTGAATATGTATACTGAATCTAATAATATTCTCATACGATATACCTCATATCGAAAGTACGATAACTTGATACACGATATTCTCAAATGCAATTGTCGACCAGATACGACAATTGTACCAATACTGACATCTCAGTCCTTTATTTATTTTATCCATACTATACAGATTCCACGCTGTACAATATAACTCGGATAAAATAATCTCAAACGACAGTAGTAGAAATTCCGGATATTACAGATGGTTGCTGAAGCTGACCTGCCAAAGTGGTTTTGGGCTGAAGCTGTCAACACAGCATGCCATAATCAGAACAGGAGTATGATAGTAGGGAGACATGGCAAAAAGTCCCTATGAGGTTTGGAATGGCAGAATACCAACTATTGCATACTTTCATATATTTGGTTGTAAGTTTTTCATCCACAACAATGGTAAAACCCAACTGAATGCCTTTGATGATAAAACTGGTGATGGTCTCTTTATGGCATACTCACAAATAAGTAAGGCATATCGAGTTTTTAACAAAAGAACATTAGTTGTGGAAGAAACACCTCATGTTGTGTTTGATGAGTCGACTGTTGAGTACAGGAAACAGGTGGAATCAATTGAGAAAAAGTTCAAATCTGCCACCCTAGAAGAAGTTATCATTCATGACACATGAATGATGGACTCACCTGCAGATCAGCCAGAAGACCCAACTGCAGATCAGCCTGAAGACTTAACTGCAGATCAGATAGGATTCCAAAACCTACCTGATCCAACTAAAGTAGATGAAGATCCAACTGCAGCAGCTGACAAACACACACCTGCAGAGCAGATAGGATCCCCACCTGCAGATGACAAGACCGTAGCTGATCCAATTGCAGATCAAGAAGGCCAAAACCAAGCTGATGCAGAGAGAGAAGAAGTTCATCGAAACAACTCAAGTGGGGGAACAAACCCTGAAGATAATATTCCCAAATGGCTCAGAGATCATCCCATTCAACAAATAATTAGAAACCAAACTGATGGAGTCAGAACCAGACAATAACCAGTAGGAATGGCTATGTTCTCATGTTTCATGTCTCAAATGGAACCTAAGACAACAGATCAAGCACTGGAAGATTATTCATAGATAATAGCAATGCAAGAAGAGCTCAACCAGATGGAAAGGAACAATGTCTAGGAACTAACAGACAGACTAGATCACAAGAAAGTAAGAGGTACCAAGTGGGTGTATAAAAACAAATGTGATGAAGATGGAGCTGTTGTTAGGAATAAAGCCAGACAAGTTGCAAAAGGATATGCTCAATATGAAGGAATAGATTTTGATGAAACTTATGCACCTGTAGCAAGACTTGAAGCTATTAGACTATTCCTTGCATATGCAGCATTCAAGGATTTTTAAGTCTACCAAATGAATGTAAAAAGTGCGTTTCTCAATGGAGTTCTAGAAGAAGAAGTCTATGTGGAGCAAACCCCCAGATTCGTCAAATGAGACAAAGTATACTGTAATACCCGGTTGTAATTTAGTCATTATCATTCAATATTTATCATTCAGTAATTCTCACTCAGTATTTTCACTCATTAATGATCATTTGTCACTCATATTCAATCATTGTATTCATCGTTCAGAGTAATTGTATCGTCATTCATCATCAATCTAATTGGAGAATCGTGCGGTGTTTACTATCGTTGTCATTTCATAGTGTGCTGTGTGTGAGGAGTAGCGCACACTACGTACTCTCTTTAGTGTGCGCTAATTAAGTACGGGTAGCGCACGCCACCTCTCAACACTAGCGCACGCTAGTGTAGTTGAGGAGGCAGTCCAGAAGGCACTGGACTGCAGTTGGGATTGTAGGTAGCACACGCTACGAATGGTAAGTAGCGCGCGCTAGTGAGCCGGAGTAGCGCACGCTATGCAGTCGGTGTAGCGCGCGGTAAGGTCGGATCAGGTTGAGTCCATTGGCTACTGGACTGAATTGAATTAATTCATAGCAGACGCTATGAGTGGTTTTAGTGTACGCAAATGGTGTAGTAGCGCCCGCTAATGATTAAATGTAGCGTACGCTACCGCAATCAGATCAGAGTACAGAAGGTTCTGGACTTCAGTACTGGGCATCAGATAATTCGTTAGCGCACGCTAACATTTGGGGTTAGCGCACGCTAAGTGTACATCCGTAGCGCATGCTACAAGAGGTACGTAGGGCACGCTACCGTTTTCGGACAGTGGGTACTGGACTACCCAAAACACCCGTTAGCGCATGCTAAGCACTGGAGCTAGCGCGCGCTAAACTGGTATTTCTATCAATTTGATAGTTAGCCCAGATTTCGGCATTTGTCATTTCTTCACATTCTCTCATCGGTTCCGGGCGATTTGGAGCGATTTGAAGAGTATTCTTCGAGGTGTAATCATCAATCATCATCTTCAAGTCTTTGAGTTGGATTAATTATCACTTCATCATCTCCAAAACATCAAATCAAAGGTATTAATCTCTTGGATCTAGAATTTCGAATTTTTGGGGTTTTCCTTCCGATTTCTTCGTATAAGCTTGGATTGTTGTTGGAATATATTAGATATGGATTATCTACCTTGGATGGATGTATTCCTACAGATTTATTGTTGTATTATTCGGATTTCATGAATTGTTGGGATTATTTCAAGAACCCTTGGGGTTGACTTCGGTTAATTTGGGGATTTTCCGATTGATGTTGTCTTAATCTTGAATTGTGGATTCCTATGAGATTATTGATATCATTGATAGTGTTTTGATGGTTTGAAATACTCATCTTGGATTTGGTTTCGATATATTCGAGTTTGGATATTGTTCTATCGACGTTTGAGTCGGTTATGATCGTATTTGATTCGTGTAATGATCGAATTATTGGTAATTGTGTTATTCAAGGGTTGTTCGAGCGACCGACATTTCATTTAGGGCGTTGTTCGTGGACGGACATTCTTCATCGGTGTTGTCTAAGTTAATACTTGCTCAGTTAAAAGGATATTCATTCCTTTCGTTGTTGTTCATTCATAATCATAATTCATTCATAAGGTACTAACCATTTTAAAACTTGTAATTGTCACTTAATTACTTCATTCACGAGGAACGACGGATCCAATCATTTCATTGAGCTGTCATTCATTTCACCATCATTTTATCTTGGTGAGTCATTATTCATTTTCGATGTCACTTTTGTTACATCATGGCATTCCGGGTCATACTGGCGTGCCGGTTGCTATGTGTAGGATTTTCATGTCGGGCACATTTAAGTCGTGTGTTGGTTGTTAGCCTCACATTGGACTGTGCACACGAGTCGATTGCTTCGTGAGACTGATTAGGTACAAGACCACACGTGTATTCGATCGATACTCGTTAGTGGCTTGTGCACGGACACATTTCCATCCCGGACGTAGTGTGGCGCCATTCCTTTGAGCCGTACTGTTAGTTGATTCATATAGCATGTTTGATTGCGTATGTTTCGACAGGATTGTGTGTATTCAACTCTTGAGAATTGTTGTTCAGAATCGACCCGTTGGGGGATATTGTTTTTCAGGTCATGGCAAGGCAAAAGCACGGGGAGAGCACGTTGACGGTGAGGAGTCCCAATGATACTAGTAGGGGGCCCCAGTCTTTTCAGTCATTTATGTTTCCTTCATTTATTCCGCTGCAGACATTCCGTTTGAATACTCATATACTCAGTGTTGTATATTTTATCTCCATATAAAATATACATGTATTCTGTAATATCTAGGGTGTGTTGTATGAAACTCCTCATCGGAGTAATTAATGTTGTATTGTGGTTCGGTACTACATTTACCCTGTGTAATTCATTCATTTTCATTCGCCTAGTGGGTCCCAGTCGGGGGTCCACGGCACTGTAATATCCGCCTAGTTTGGGGTGTTACAGAGTTGGTATCGGAGAGTGGCTTTGAATACTACCTTCCGAGTCATGTCTCATTTGAAATCATCGTTCATCAGACTAGTATCATTGGACTTTCGCATCACGTGTGACCTGTGCAAGAGCCGAGCCCCTCAGACCAAAGAACAATAAAATTTCCTCATCTATCATTTTCATTTGTGATCAAGTCGATCATGTGAATTCATTAATCACTCAGTTCATTTCATTGTTCAGTTGTTGATCTTGAGGATCATGTCATTAATCTTGTTAACTTGTTCAAGATATTCATTTCAAGAATTTCATCGGATAATCACGTCATTTCAGTTGATCATTCATGTAATCATTGTGTTTGAGCGCGTATGCTCATTTTCATCATCTCATACCGTAATCATAATGTGATATTCATGCGAGATATATAATTATCATATAACTTTCCACTTCAATATGGAAAGAGCTGGCAGAGGACGTGGGGGAAGAGGCCGTGGTGCGGGCCAAAACCGAGAGCTCGTGCGAATACACGTGCGAATGCCAGGAATAATACTAACTCATCGAGCAGTGACGCTGCCACTCATTCACCTGGACGTAACCATTCACTATCAGGGAGTCGTACCCGGGACACAGCTCAGTAAGAGGGTGTTCGGGTTGACCCACTCGCTTTTATGCAGGGCATGATGGCCCAAATGACTCAGATGGCACAACTAATGGAGACGATGCATAACTCCACTACTCAAAATCAACAGGCTCCTCCGCCGCCACCTCAGAGGCAAGAGAGAGGTGTAAGCAGTATTATTGGCGATATCTCTCGCTAGCGACCACCTACCTTCGAGGGCTCATCTGAGCCGGCAGATATTGTTCATTGGCTTGAGCATTTCGAGAAGTTATTTGCTATGGCGGATTGCCCTCAAGGGCATAAAGTTTCAGTTGCGGCTTACTATCTTGGTAAGAGCGCTCAATCATGGGGGTTATCGTTGAAGCCCACCGACGGATCATGTACTTGGGATCAGTTCAAATCTCTCATGATGGAGAGGTATTATCCAGCCCCACTCAGGGAGGCTAAGTTGTCGGAATTACTCACTCCCGACCTTTCAGCGGACGATGATGTTCTTGCCATCGCCGAAAAATTTCAGGAACTTCTTCCGTTCACCTCATCTATCATTCATTCTGAGGCGGACAAGATCAAGTATTTCAGCAAGAGGCTGAAACCTCGTATGCGGATACAGTTGCTTAATCATAATTGTACCACTCTGGCCGAATTCATCGAGAAAGCTCTTACTTACGAGCTTACTGCTAAGGAAATTGCTAAGCAACAACCTTCATCTGCTGGCAAGAAGTCTAAGAACCGTAATCAGTCTGACGGCAGTCACGCTACTTTCAAGAAACCACGTGTGGGCTCTACTTTTTCTGAGCGACCTCCTATGGCATCTAGACCCGCCGAATCTCAGTCACGAGCGGCCAGTTCGGCCATCACCTGTTTCAACTGCGAAGAACAGGGTCATTTCAGCACCACGTGTCCGAAACGGACCGTCATGTGCCACAACTGTGGTATTGCTGGGCATAGGGCCCGTTTTTGCCGAAGGGACTCTAAACCTACTCCGGCATCATCTCAGGCCCCAGGACATTCAGCGGTGCAGAATCAGGCCACTCAGTCAGCGTCGTTTAAGACGACAGGAGCTAAAGGCGGAGTCAAAAGCTATCAGATGGGAGCATCCGGTTCGGGGGCCGGCAAGCCCCGAATTTATGAGATGAAGAAGACCGACGATCCAGAGGCCCGGTTGATCTCAGGTACACTCGATATTCTATCTCAACATGTGTGTACCCTTTTTGATACTGGTGCATCGCATTCATTCATTTCCGAGTCATGCTTGAGTAGACTACGTCTGGGTAGTGCTACTAGTTGTGAGCCTTATGTCATTGGCCTACCTGATGGTAGAAGAATTATCCGTAATCATGAGATTAAGGATTGTCCGATTCAGCTTTATGGCCGTGTTTGGTTAGCAGACCTAATTGTGGTGGATCTACCGAGAGACGACGTCATCTTGGGTATAGATTGGATGGATCGTCACGATGCCATCATTAGCGTCCGTAAGCGTATGGTCACTATCATTTCAGACGATGGGGTTGAATGTGTTTTTTAGGGAGGTAATCCCGGCTGTTCGGGTAAGGTCATTAACTTGATGAAAGCAGTGAAATTTCTCAGTCAGGGGTGTGTTGGTTTTTGTGCTATATGACCAAAACCGAGAAATCATCAGTAATGTTGACGGATATTCCGGTAGTGAGGGAATATGCCGATGTTTTTCCAGACGAGTTACCTGGTTTGCCTCCACAGAGAGATGTGGAATTCACAATTGAGTTGGAGCCCGGTACGTCCCCGAAATCGAAGGCACCATACCGGACCCCGACCGAAATGCAGGAATTAAAGAACCAACTTGAGGAGTTGTTCGAGAAAGGTTATATTCGACCGAGTGCGTCCCCGTGGGGAGCACCAGTGTTATTTGTCAAGAAGAATGATGGTTCGTTCCGCTTGTGTATTGATTACCGGGAATTGAACCGGGTGACGATCAAGAATAAGTATCCTTTACCCCGTATCGATGATCTTTTGGATCAACTTCAGGGAGCTTCAGTATTTTCCAAGATCGACTTAAGATTTGGATATCATCAGTTGCGGATTTGAGAGTCCGATATCTCGAGGACGGCGTTTCGAACACGCTATGGTCATTATGATTTTGTGGTTATGCCGTTTTGGTTGACTAATGCACCTGCGGTATTCATGGAGTTAATGAATCGGGTTTTCATCGACTATTTGGATCAGTTCATGGTTGTCTTCATTGATGACATTTTGATTTATTCTCGTAACCGGGAGGAACACGAGTTTCACCTTCATCAAGTGCTCGACGTGTTGAGACGAGAGCAACTTTTTGGAAAGTTTTCCAAATGTGAGTTCTGGATGTCCGAAGTGACGTTTCTCGGACATGTAATTTCATCAGACGGAGTTCGTGTCGACCCTCAAAAGATGGAGGCTATTCGAGATTGGCTACCTCAGAAGAATGTTAAGGAAATCCGAAGTTTCCTCGGACTAGCGGGTTATTATCGATGATTTGTGGAGGGATTTTCTAAAATCGCTCAAACCCATGACGAACCTTTTACGGAAAGATAAGAAATATACGTGGTCCGACGCGTGTCAATAGAGTTTTGAGGAACTCAAGAGCCGGTTAACTTCAGCACATGTGCTTTCTTTACCGCAAGGGACGGAGGGATTTGTGGTTTACAGTAATGCGTCCGGACAGGGTCTCGGATGTGTACTAATGCAGAACGGGAAAGTCATTGCTTATGCTTCACGACAATTGAGACCTTACGAGGTTAATTATCCAACCCACGACCTGGAGTTAGCAGTCGTGGTTTTTGCATTGAAGATTTGGCGTCATTATCTTTATGGCATTACCTGTCAGATATTCACCGATCATAAGAGTTTAAAATATATATTTACTCAGAAGGAGTTAAATATGCGACAGAGACGGTGGTTGGAACTAATCAAAGATTATGATATCGAGATCCTTTACCACCCGGGCAAGGCGAACGTTGTCGCCGACGCCTTGAGTCGTAAGTCCGTTCAGGAGCAGATGCTTGCTCGATTAACAGTTCAGAAGGAACTTCAGCAGGAATTTCTGAGACCCTAGATTGAGGTCTGGTTACAGCGAGTACAAGGGCAACTTTGTACGTTGGAGATTTCATCGCCACTTGAGGAGGCGATCAGGGAAAATTAGGGTGCGGACCCATTTTTGTTACGCATTCGAGAGGATGTGACTCGAGGGAAAGCCCCCGGGTTTGTGGTCCACGAGGATGGACTTTTGCGTTTTAAGAATCGGTTGTGCGTACTGGCGAATGACGAGTTGAAAAACTCGATTTTGAGAGAAGCTCATGCTACCCCTTATTCCGTTCACCCGGGGTCTAGCAAGATGTATAAAGACTTGAAACAAATTTACTGGTGGAGTAATATGAAGCGAGAAGTCGCGGAATTTTTTTCGAGATGTTTGACCTGTCAGCAAGTTAAGATAGAATACCAACGACCGGCGGGTATGCTGAAATCTCTCCCTATTCCAGAGTGGAAGTGGGAGGATATTTCAATGGACTTCATCACGAGTTTGCCGACGAGTCTTCGTGGCATGAATACAATCTGGGTAATTGTGGATCGCTTAACTAAATCAGCTCATTTCCTTGAGATTAAGGATATGTGGGGTCCCGAGAGACTTGCCCAGTTGTTTATCAAAGAGATAGTGAGACTGCACGGTACTCCCAAAAGTATCATTTCCGATCGTGACAGACGATTCGTGTCTCATTTTTGGAAATCAGTTCATCCTGCTATGGGAACTCAGCTTAATCTCAGTACAGCTTTTCATCCTCAGTCCGACAGAAAATCAGAGAGGACTATTCAGACTTTGGAGGACATGTTGAGGGCATGCGTCCTCGATTGGAAAAATGATTGGGAAGCCCAACTACCGTTGATCGAGTTCACGTACAATAATAGTTGGCATTCTTCGATTAAGATGGCACTTTACGAGACCTTATACGGTCGTCGTTGTCGATCTCCTTTGTGTTGGGATGACTTATTAGAATCAATCGGCATCGAGCCCGATATGCTTATAGCCGCCCGTGAGAAGGTAGCTTTGATCAGGAGTCGTTTGTTGACCGCTCAGAGTCGATAGAATCATATGCAGATAATCGTCGTCGACCATTAGAGTTCGAGACGGGTGACCATGTTTTGGTCAAGGTATCCCCGAGTTGTGGTATCTTCCGTTTTGGGAAGAAGGGAAAGTTGAGTCCGAGATTCATTAGACCGTTTGAGATTTTGGATCGAGTAGGTGAGCTAGCTTATCGATTGGCCTTACCTCCGGCGTTGAGCCGAATTCATAATGTGTTTCACGTCTCTCAGCTTTGGAAGTATGTTGCCGACCCGAGTCACATACTTCAGTTCGACGAAATCGAGATTGCCGATGATCATTCATATGAGGAGCGTCCTATACGAGTTTTAGAGCGGCGAATCAAACAGTTGAGGAATAAGACGATTCCTTTGGTTAAAATTCAGTGGTCTAGACACGGAGTCGAAGAGGCTACTTGGGAAACCGAGGATAGTATGCGGGAGAGTTATCCCGAGTTGTTTGACCCTTAGTTTTGGCGACGAAACTCTTTTAAGGGGGGGTGTATGTAATACCCGGTTGTAATTCAGTCATTATCATTCAGTATTTATCATTCAGTAATTGTCACTCTGTATTTTCACTCATTAATGATCATTTTTCACTCATATTCAATCATTGTATTCATCGTTCAGAATAATTGTATCGTCATTCATCATCAATCTAGTTGGAGAATCGTGCGGTGTTTACTATCGTTGTCATTTCATAGTGTGCTGTGTGTGAGGAGTAGCGCACGCTACGTACTCTCTTTAGCGTGCGCTAATTGAGTACGGGTAGCGCACGCCACCTCTCAACACTAGCGCACGCTAGTGTAGTTGAGCAGGCAGTCTAGAAGGCACTGGACTGCAATTGGGATTGTAGGTAGCGCACGCTACGAATGGTAAGTAGCGCGCGCTAGTGAGCCGGAGTAGCGCACGCTATGCAGTCGGTGTAGCGCGCGCTAAGGTCGGATCAGGTTGAGTCCAGTAGCTACTGGACTGAATTGAATTAATTCATAGCGCACGCTATGAGTGGTTTTAGCGTACGCAAATAGTGTAGTAGCGCCTGCTAATTATTGAATGTAGCGTACGCTACCGCAATCAGATCAGAGTACAGAAGGTTCTGGACTCCAGTACTGGGCATCAAATAATTCGTTAGCGCACGCTAACATTTACAAGAGGTACGTAGCGCACGCTACCTTTTTCGGACAGCGGGTACTGGACTACCCAAAACACCCATTAGCGCACGCTAAGCACTGGAGCTAGCGCGCGCTAAACTGGGATTTCTATAAATTGGACAGTTAGTCCAGATTTCGGCATTTGTCATTTCTTCACATTCTCTCATCGGTTCCGGGCGATTTGGAGCGATTTGAAGAGTATTCTTCGAGGTGTAATCATCAATCATCATCTTCAAGTCTTTGAGTTGGATTAATCATTACTTCATCATCTCCAAAACATCAAATCAAAGGTATTAATCTCTTCGATCTAGAATTTCGGATTTTTGGGGTTTTCCTTCGGATTTCTTCGTATAAGCTTGGATTGTTGTTGGAATATATTAGATATGGATTATCTACCTTGGATGGATGTATTACTACGGATTTATTGTTGTATTATTCGGATTTCATGAATTATTGGGATTATTTCAAGAACCCTTGGGGTTGACTTCGGTTAATTTGGGGATTTTCCGATTGATGTTGTCGTAATCTTGAATTGTGGATTCCTATGGGATTATTGATATCATTGAAAGTGTTTTGATGGTTTGAAATACTCATCTTGGAGTTGGTTTCGATATATTCGAGTTTGGATATTGTTGTATCGACGTTTGAGTCGGTTATGATCGTATTTGATTCGTGTAATGATCGAATTATTGGTAATTGTGTTATTCAAGGGTTGTTCGAGCGACCGACATTTCATTTAGGACGTTGTTCGTGGACGGACATTCTTCATCGGTGTTGTGTAAGTTAATTCTTACTCAGTTAAAAGGATATTCATTCCTTT
The DNA here is from genome assembly GCA_033398695.1 of Orobanche coerulescens. Lineage (NCBI taxonomy): Eukaryota > Viridiplantae > Streptophyta > Magnoliopsida > Lamiales > Orobanchaceae > Orobanche > Orobanche coerulescens. Next base: position 68,119,897 of record CM065818.1, on the reverse strand, counting down.
CGTTGTTGTTCATTCATAATCATAATTCATTCATAAGGTACTAACCGTTTTAAAACTTGTAATTGTCACTTAATTACTTCATTCACGAGGAACGACGGATCCAATCATTTCATTGAGCTGTCATTCATTTCACCATCATTTTATCTTGGTGAGTCATTATTCATTTTCGATGTCACTTTTGTTACATCGTGGCATTCCGGGTCATACTGGCGTGCCGGTTGCTATGTGTAGGATTTTCATGTCGGGCACATTTAAGTCGTGTGTTGGTTGTTGGCCTCACATTGGACTGTGCACACGAGTCGATTGCTTCGTGAGACTGATTAGGTACAAGACCACACGTGTATTCGATCGATACTCGTTGGTGGCTTGTGCACGGACACATTTCCATCCCGGACGTAGTGTGGCGCCATTCCTTTGAGCCGTACTGTTAGTTGATTCATATAGAATGTTTGATTGCGTATGTTTCGACAGGATTGTGTGTATTCAACTCTTGAGGATTGTTGTTCTGTGTAACTGACCCCGTTGGGGGATATTATTTTTCAGGTCATGGCAAGGCAAAAGCACGGGGAGAGCACGTTGACGGCGAGGAGTCCCAATGATACTAGTAGGGGGGCCCCAGTCTTTTCAGTCATTTATGTTTTCTTCATTTATTCCGCTGCAGACATTCCGTTTGAATACTCATATACTCAGTGTTGTATATTTTATCTCCATATAAAATATACATGTATTCTGTAATATCTTGGGTGTGTTGTATGAAACTCCTCATCGGAGTAATTAATGTTGTAATGTGGTTCGGTACTACATTTACCCTGTGTAATTCATTCATTTTCATTCGCCTGGTGGGTCCCAGTCGGGGGTCCACGACACTATAATATCCGCCTAGTTTGGGGTGTTACATATACAAACTTTTGAAAGCTCTATATGGACTCAAGCAAGCACCAAGAGCATGGTATGAGACACTATTTGTGTTTCTGGAGAAGAATGGATTCAGCAAAGGATAAGTGGACAAGAACCTCTTCAGAGTAGAACATGAAAACCACATGTTGCTTGTCCAAATATATGTGGATCATATCATATTTGGTTCAACCAATCCTGAGCTATGTGAAAAATTCTCAACTCTCATGCAAGGAGAATTTGAGATGAGTATGATGGGAGAGCTAAATTTCTTTCTTGGTTTGCCAGTCAAACAAGTTGATAATGGAATCTTTATCAACCAAGCCAAGTATACAAGAGATTTAATCAAAAGATTTGGAATGGACTCAGCCAAAACACTCAGAGTTCCCATGAGCACATCCCTACACCTTGATGCAGATAAAGGAGGCATTTTAGTGGATCTAACCTACTAGAGAGGGCTCATTGGATCACTTCTATACCTAACTACAAGCCGACCTGACATTTCATATGCAGTGGGAATATGTGCAAGATTTCAATCAAAGCCGAAGCAGTCTCACCAGGAAGCAGCTAAGAGGATAATCAGATATCTTAAATCCATAATCAATGTTGGATTATAGTATCCCAAGGATGGCAACTTCAAACTCTCAGGATATTCAGATGCAGATTTCGCAGAATGTAGGATTGACAGGAAAAACACCAGTGGAACATGTCAGTTCCTAGGAACCAGACTAATATCATGGTTCAGCAAAAAGCAAGTATCTAACTTAATATCCACAACTGAGTCAGAATACTTAGCTGTAGGTAGCTGTTGTGCTCAAATCTTATGAATCAGACAACAGCTAAGGGACTACAATATCATTGCAAATGAAGTTCCTATCTGGTGTGACAACAATAGTGCAATTGATATTACAAACAATCCAGTATTGCACTCAAGAACAAAGCACATAGATGTCAAACATCATTTCATCATAGATCATGTGCTTAACAAGAGAGTAAGAGTGGAAACAATCAGCACCGAGTACCAAATTGCTGACATATTCACAAAACATTTACCAGAAGAAAGGTTTCTGGAGCTAAGCAGGGAACTTGGTCTACTAGATTGGGAATCTAGTACAGACGAGAAAATTCATCTGATCTGAAGATGAATAAAAGCAACCTGATGTGGATACCAGACAAAAAATCTACCTAATGATCAGACCAGACAAGAAAGCTACCTGATACAGAAAGCTACCTGATGCAGAGACCAGGCGAGAAAGCTACCTGACATCAACCACAGGCGACACAACTTACCCGATGCAGCTCAGACAAGAAGTCAAACGAAATGGACTCTACCTAGTATTTCTAAGTAGTCAACCTCAAGATGGTGAAGGACCAGATTATTTTCAGTATTATAGTGGATTTCAAAGGATTGTTGGAGGCAAACATGGCAGAGATAGGAGAAATGAGCCATGTCATCCAAATGATGAAGAAAAATGATATTTACCATTTCCTAGACATCAACCCGAAGCAGTTGTACAAAGAAGCAGTCATTTGTTTCTTTGAGGAAGCACAAGTCTTCGAGCACTGTATCACAAGCTTGATTTTCGGAGAAGAGGTCACCATCACACCCTTGACCATTGTTGATGCATTCAAGATAGAGAATAGGGGCATTGCAGTAGAAGCCCTAAAACAAAACTCTGTTGAAACCTGGTATGAGATAAAATTACCAGAACAACCCAACAAGGTCAAGTTCACGGCAAGTCGAGGCGACCTCAAAAAGGACTACAGATACGTCCTTGACATCACAAACAAGATTATCATGGGCATGGATGGCAGTTATGATCAATTATCATCTGCCAAGTTTATTGTGCTAGGAGCACTTATCCAGCATCAAAGGATTAACTGGCCTGACTACATACAGAGGCAGTTAGTCCGAGAGGTGAACACGGTGACCTGGAATGCAGAAGAGAAGAAGTTCAAATAGATACTTGCCTATGGAACTCAGATCAGTTAGATCTTGGAGTTTCTTGGAAAGTCAAAGGGAGTTGCAGACATATTTCATGGCAGTAAAAGACTTGGTCACGTGGACCAAGAAACTTTGAAGAAGTTGGGAGCAGAAAGGAAGGCAGCCAAAATTTTAAGGGAGATGACAAGCGGGACTTCTCACTACAGAGCGCCTACAAACTTAGACAAAGTTCGATCTGATGCCGCCGACCAAATTCCCTCTGAGTTACCTGCAGACGAGATCACATCAACCCCGTCTGCAGTTGAGAAACTACCTGCAGTTGAGAAGTTACCTACAGGTGACTCTGACATCGACAACCTTCCCCTGTCTCAGCTATTAAAGAAGAAGTTACCTACAGCAGAGGACGTTGTCCACATCACCCCATCTAGAGATAGGTCCCCCAAGAAGCAGAGAAGCTTGGTGGACTATCCATCTAATGGCGAAGAAGAAGAAGTGCAGAGATCACCTGCACCTGCACCAATAGAATAAGAAGCACTTCAGACTGCCACATCTCCTGCACTAATTGCAGATCAACCTGAGGATCAACCTGAGGATCAACCTGCTCACTTCTCAGAACTAGTGGCAGAGATAGTTCCCCTCTTAACACTCCCAAGTGTTACTGAGGAAGAAGAGGACGAGGACTCCATTGATATCCCAGAGGCTGGATATCATCTCAACCTCAGGGAGAACAATCCCCTGCACCTCACTTCAGACCAATTAAGAAGGGTAAAACAACAATCTCACAAGTTTTCATTTATCAATATTTTTGAAAAGTGGAAGGAATTAAAAACCCTCACCTTCACTCAATTAAAAGAGTTTGTTGAGAGAAGTACCTGGGAACACCCCCAAGCTACTCAGCAACTTCTCATGCTTTTCTGTCAAGAGTCAGATATTCTATTGCTGCTTCAGGAGAACTGGTTCATGTTCCATTTTAAACGAAATATGGACCAGTTCGTCCTTCATATCATGAAGGGTGTATCTCTAGATAAAACCCTTGGAGAAGAAGACTAAGTTGAAAATAAAAAGACAGGAGAAGGAGAAAAAGAAAAAGAAATAATAATTGTTGAAGTTGAAAAGGATGATACTGACAAGGGAGAAGGAGTTGAAAAAGAAGAAGAAGGAATTTAAAAAGAAGAAAGGGAAGTAAAAGAACAGAAATGAGGAGTTGAAAAAGAAGAAAAGGAAGAAAAAGAACAGGCAGAAGAAGAAGTTCAAAAAGAAGAGAAAGAAGAAGATGAAGAGGAGAAAACAGTTGAAGAAAAAGAAGAAGAGAGAAGAGATGATGATGAGGATCATGATCAACAAACACATGATCATGATCCGAAAGCTGATGAAGCAGACAACCAAGGGGAACAGCCTGAGAAAATCAATTCTGAAAACAAGAAGTCATCTGCAGAGAGGAAGTCCTGTGCAGAGAAGAAGAGAAAGTCCCCTATAGACGAGGACTTATCAGATGGAAAATCAGAAACTCCTGAGAAGATCCCATCTGATTAGGTGCCAGCTGACAGACAGGTCTCATCTGAAAAATGAATTGCTCAGAGACCAACTGCACAAGAGGATTCAGGAGAAAAATTTGTTCTTGCAGAGCCACCTGTGTATCAGCTACCCCCAACATCACTGAGCTGATCCGAGGCATAGTCAAAGAGACTATTGCAGAGCTTCTAGCAACAGATGTTAAGCCTGAGCTAGTGTCTCTCAATGAAAAAATGGACACTCTCATCAGCAGGAAGGAACCCTATCCAACACCCTCAAGTTCAAGAATGCCTCTTGGCATGTCTGATTTCATGCACCGGGTGGAGGAGCAGCTAGCACATATTCTACCAGTGCTTGTTATGTTTTTCCTTGAGAGGTTCCTGAGAGGTGTATTCTACCAGTGCTTGTTATGTTTTTCCTTGTTTCGTTGTTTCGGATTTCGGGGGCAAACTTCTTTATATAGAAGTGGATCGAATTTTTGAACTTCTATATTTTCAATCTTATCGACTCATTTGTGTTCGTTGGTATTTTCGAAAATTGTTCCGTTCTTTGTCTTTGTTGCTCGAGAGAGTTCTGATACTGTTCGGATTAATCCGTTTATCATTGTGACTTTTTCTGAGTTCGATTCAATTTCCGTGAACCTTATATGAATTGAGCATCTTGTAGTTCTTGCAAGATCATTTAATGTCTCAAGTTGAGGTGTAACTTTGGACTGGTTGTTCGATCGTTGTTGTTTTGGTCTTTGCCACTCGATCATTGTTGTTCGACCGTTGTTGTTCGATTGTTATTGTCCGATTGTTATCGTTTTTGTATCGTGTCATGATTCTTGAGGGTCTGAGCCATTTCGCAATTTTCCAGAGTTTCAAATGATTGTCTTGGTATCAGATCTTCCAAATCTTTGGGGCTACCAGAATTTCATACTTATCGTTAGACTTGTGTTTTGGTCGTGGTGCTATTCAGATTAATATACCATAGTGACTTTTGTTCATTGCGTTTGTTATCGCTCTAGCGTAGCGAATCGTATTATAGCAGTTCTGTACTGCTTGGGGTTCGTTGTGTACTGTCGGGAACAGATAACGTGCGTCACCTGAGATTGCCTCGCACAGACTGTATCATGTTTTATGTTTCGGGACGAAACTTATTTTTAGGGTGGTAGAATATAATACCCGAGATATTCGCTCCAGTTTCCTTGAGTTTTTCTGCAGGTTATCAGATTGGCGTCGTCCATGTCCTTGGAATGTTGTGCCATGTTTGGGTGTGTCATGAGTAGACACTTGTTTGATTTCATTTCAGATCGTTGCATGAGCTTTTGGTTCATTGTGGTGTAGCACACGCTAATGCTTGTGGTGTAGCGCGCGCTACTGTGTTGCCATTAGCGCATGCTACAGGGTGTGCAGCGTACGCTAACTGGCAGATTCAGAGGCAGTCCAGGAGCTACTGGACTGGGACTGGAGTATTGATAGGGCACGCTAAGTTTAGTAGTTAGCGCACGCTATCGTCCGTATTAGCGCACATTATTGTTGGCTTTGCGCACGCTACCTGGTAAGTGCGGAATTATCCAGAAGCCAATAGACTGGTCACATGCCTCGTTAGCGTGCGCTATGTTTCTTGGCTAGCGCACGCTAACAGTGTTGCGGGCAGAATGTTCTGGAGCGTTGACCCCGTTAGCGCGCGCTAATGCAGTATGTTTAGCGCATGCTAATAACCGTCTAGTATAAATATTGGACGACAGCCTTTATTTCGTCATTTCTCATCCTTCTTCATCTCTTTCCATTGGGAGCGAGTTCTTGGGGCGATTTTGGGCGATTTTCATCATCAAGATTCATTTTGTAGTGGATTTATGTATGTTTAACATCATCTAATCATCTTCATTGTTCGAATCAAGGTATTCTCTTCTTAGAACCATAGTTTCTTGAATTTGGGGGTTTTCCTTTGTTTTGTGATTCTTACTCATCTCATCCGATCGTTTATGTATTCTCATTGTACGGGTTGCGATCTTCGAATTGGCGACTCATTTATTGATTTTGTCACCCGGAGCATGATTTCGATTACTTTGAGTAACCTTCGGGTCCTTGTTGTTCTTAGTGTCAATTCGGATTCTGATTAATGTTGTTGACCGTGATGGTATTGTTTTCGTAGTATTCGTGGGATTGTCGAGTTCTTGGTCATTCTTGGAAGTGCAAGGGCTACCTGACCGTGTCTGTTCGTTGCTCCATTGCTCGTGGTATCGAGGCAAGTATTTTGCCCATACACTTCGTGTTTCGTAGACGTGATAGTTGGTAATTGATTATATGTGGAACTTGAATGTTTTAATGAACTTTCAAAAAAGGATCGGTATATTCTCGATAAAAGGTTTTCCTTCAAATATAACTCGTATGCTACGTGAATAAATGTGTTTTCGGAATATGTGTGTTAGTGTCATATGTTGGAGGTTGCTATAATCATATTTCGTGAATATAGTAGACCATAATCACTTGTCGAGGATTGTGTATCGATACGTGTACTTGTTGGGTGAATATGTGACGTTCTGTGATATTAGTTGTTGCTCTTTGGAAAGGAGGTTGTGATGCTTAATGTTGTTTGTCTTGATATTTGCTTATTGCTATGGGATTATTGTAAGTGATGTGCCACCGAGTAAGATTGTTGAATCTCCGGGATCCGTCCTTGCTAGTACGGATCGGGCGTGACAGTGGGGTTATCCAATCGGGTATGTCTTATGGGGACTCCGAGGTTCGTGGCTTGCTAGACCGATGCCGGGATAACTTGTAGGTTTATCCAATCCGAGTATGTCTTGCGGGACTCCGAGGTTCGTAGCTTGTTAGCACGATGCCGGGATAACTTATGGTTGTGGTTTGGTTGTGTGACGTACGTGTCATGGGTTGTCCACTCGTGTATGTCTTGTGGAGGCTCCGAGGTTCGTGGCTCGCTAGCCCGGTACCGGGGTAACTATGAACTTATGTATGGATGTGCTTATGTGACTGTTGTCACGGTAACATGTGATATTGTGTGGATTCTCATTAGGTTATTCACTCGGGTATGTTTTGTGGGAGCATCTGGGGTTCGTGGCTTGTTAGCACGGGATGCGAATAATCCTTGGGAAAATGTTGATGTAGATGATTTGGTCGTCGACCCCGTGTTTTATTATCGGAATTGTATTTTTGAAAAATGATCTTTGGGCTGTGTCCCTAAGTGGTTTCGAAAGGCTTGAGAATTCTTAAACCCCAAATATTTTCTATACTCCCGAGATCGTAAAATGTTTTGTAAGATGTATATTGGGTTTACTCCTACCTTTCATGATTTGAACTGTTTTGATCAAGTGATTTATCTCGGGAAGTAAGTTCATGATTATTATGTTCTTGGAGTTTGTTGTGTATGGCTTGTAATTGTATTTTATACTTGCACTAGCAAAAGAGTGGAGTTTTGCTAACCCCCGGGTAATTGGGGGTGGATGTCTGTATTGCGTCCAGGGACTTGCAGTTTCTTGGGGAGCTGATCACAGGATCTGTACGAAGGATGATGGAAGACGACGATACTATTCACATGCAGATCAATGTGGAGTATTTTGGGCAAGTCTTGTTGTACTGTCTTTTCCATTGTGGTGTTTTCCCCGTCTTACGAAAGTGTTGATGTATTATGACCCCTGAGTGGGTATGAGTTGTGAGAAAGAGTTATGTATGTTTGATGTCTATGTTGTGGCAAAAGACCAAATCGGTCTAATTGCCATTATTTAGCCATTTCGGCATGTATTGTGTTGTTGTGAGTTTCTGTATTTAGCCTGGTAGATCCTCACGTAGAGGTTCTACGTCGCTGTAATATTCCCGAGTGACTTGGGGGTGTTATATGAGCAGCATCTTAGAACAGTATTGGGAATACTGCGTAAGGAGAAGTTGTATGTGAAGTTCAACAAGTGTGAATTCTGGCTTAACCGAGTTGCATTTTTGGGACATGCGATCACTTCTAGAGGAATCGAGGTTGACCCGGTTAAGATAGAGACAGTCAATGATTGGAAAGTACCAAGTAATGCAAATGATGTTCACAGCTTCTTGGGTTTAGCCGGTTATTATCGGAGATTTATCAAGGTATTTTTGAAGATAGCTGCACCAATGACTAGACTGACAAGGAAGGGAGAAGTTTTCTTATGGAATGAGAAGTGCGGAAAGGGTTTCCAAGAACTTAAGCGAAGGTTGACTGCAACACCAGTTTTGACCATCCCCGATCCAACGAGAGAATTTGTCATTTATAGTGATGCATCCAAGCAAGACTTAGTATGTGTATTGATGCAGAAGCGCAAGGTAGTTGCCTATGCTTCGAGGCAACTAAAACCACACAAGCTGAACTACCCTACTCATGATTTGGAATTAGTTTATGCCATGAAGATTTGGAGACATTACCTGTATGGAGGTAACTGTGAAATTTATACAGACCACAATAGTCTGAAATATATTTTCACACAAAAGGAATTGAATATGCGGCAGCGCAGATGGCTAGAATTGGTCAAAGACTACGACTGTACAATCCATTACCACCCTTGTAAAGCAAACGTAGTTGCTGATGCACTGAGCCATAAGGCGAGAGGAGACCCAACCTGTATGTTGACCAAAGAGGAAAGCTTGGTCAAGGAATTTGAAAGAGTGAAACTTGAGATGGCTACACCATCGAAGCCAGTTGAGTCATTATTGGATAGTTTGTGGTACAACCATCCTTGAGGAATCAGATCAAAGAAGGTTAAGGACAAGATGACTTTTTGGTCAAAATGAAAGAACGTACACTTTCAGGTGATGATAAGGGATTCAGTGTGTCCGATAATGGCACAATGTACTATGAAGGAAGTATTTGTGTGCACAATATTGTAAAGCTGAGAGAAACAATATTGAAAGAGGCACATAATACTCCAGATACAGCACACCCTAGAAGTACAAAGATGTACCAAGACCTTAAGGGGACATTTTGGTGGGAAGGTTTGAAGAGAGATGTGGCAAACTTTGTCAGAAAATGTATAGTTTGTCAACAAGTGAAGACAGAACACCAACGCCCCTTTGGACTACTTAAATCACTTCATATTCCGGAATGGAAATGGGAACATATTACGATGAACTTTGTGGTAGGTTTGCCTCGAATGGAAAGAGGAAACCACGCTATTTGGGTTGTTGTGGACCGACTCACAAAGTCAGCTCATTTCATACCTGTTAAGATGAAGTTCCGAATGGATCAGTATGCTCAACTTTAAATCAGTGAGATTATTAAGTTGCATAGAGTGACAGTCTCGATAGTATCCGACAGGGATACTCATTTCACATCGCATTTTTGGGAAAGTTTGCAAGAAGCTTTGGGAACGCATTTAAATTTTAGTACGGCCTATCATTCTCAGGCTGATGGTCAGTCTGAGAGGACCATTCAGATTCTTGAGAATATGTTGCGAGCATATGTGTTAGACATGGGCAGTAATAGGAATGACTATTGCCTTTGGTAGAATTTGTATCAGTCAACGATCGGTATGGCACCGTATGAAGCCTTATACGATGGGAAGTGTCGATCACCACTGTATTGGAACGAAGTAGGTGAAAGGAAAATCTTGGGTCCCGATATGATTGAACCTACCGTAGGTGTGGTGGATAAGATTCGTGAGAGGATCAAGATAACACAGGATCGTCAGAAGTCTTACACCGACAAGCGTAGGAAAGATCTCGAATTCTATGTTGGCGACAAGGCATTCCTAAAGGTATCTCCTACCAAGGAAATTGTTCGTTTTGGTCCAAAGAGAAAGTTGAGGCCTAGATATATTGGACCGTTCGAAATTCTTAAACGAATTGGAGAGTTAGCTTACCGCTTGGCTTTACCCCCGGAACTTTCGGCCGTGCACAATGTTTTTCACATATCGTTGTTGAGGAAGTATGTGCATGATCCCATCCACGTCATCAACTATACCGCCATGGAGGTGAACAAAGATCTTACTTATGAAGAACAAGAAGAAGTTATTCTCGACCGGTCAGTCCGGCAGTTGAGGAACAAAGATAAGTTGTTTGTCAAAATCCAATGGCGTAAGCACAGTAAAAATGAAGCCACTTGAGAGCGCGAAGAAGAACTTCAAGCTCGTTATCCGAATTTCTTCAATCGAGTTATGTTATTTATTTTTGAGGATGAAAATTTTTCTAAGAGGGGTAGGATGTAATATCCGCCATTTTCATAATATAATATTATTATTTATAATATTATTATTATTTATAATAATATTAATAATGCATTTCATTTCATTTAACCTCACTTAGAGGATCATGAAAATTTATTTCGACGTATAACAAGTTTTAACCCGAGTCAAATTTTAAGCAATATTAAATGTTATCAAAAGATTTTACAAGTTAATAGTAATATTATTTATTATTATTATTACTAATATTAATATTATTATTAGTATTTAGTTTAGCCCAATAATTATTTATTTTCATGGTGGCCCAATTAATAATGAATTGATATATTTTATTTTAAGTCCAATTGAATGAGTTGGCTCAAGCCATCTTCCAAGCCCAGTTATATCTCTATCATAAACCTAAGCACATAAATTATACATAAACATAAACTCTGCAGTATAAATACTGTATTTTATTCAGCACAAAAATCTTTACATACACAATACTGCTAGTATTCTCTTCCGCCATCTGAGCACTCTCACCAGTTCTGCAACAATCATCATCTTTCCCGTACAGGTAACCTGCAAACTATCACCTTATATTTCCTTGTTTCTATCTCTACGAATATTACAAATTCAGAACCAAAACAAAATTTTCTCAGATTCAAATACCCACGGGCTGGAATAACCAATTTCATATTCAGCCCGTAACCCATATATCCCCGATTAGATGTTGAAACCCAAATTGCCACAGTACAACTGGTCCGACCGAATCCAAATAACACTAATTGAATTATATTCACATCACCCATAATCCAGTCGTTGCATTATCAAACCAGAAAATACATCTGAAATCATGAACTAATGAATTTTACCATGACTCATTGTATAATGTGCAAAACCATTCACATTGGGTTTTGACATGGAAACCATTGCTACGTATATCTTTAAAGCTGAGTAAGGTTCTAGGGGCTCTAGGTGCATATAAAGCATCGGTAATTTGGAGAAGAGTGCCGTTAGGCATCAAAAATCGGGCACTGCCTCACTTTTAGATGAGTTGGGAGGACCCAATCATCGTAGTTACCGAGGATTGGTAGGCGACTAGTTCAGCAAATAGAAGCTTGTTCCTAAGGATGGTGTGGGTGATCCCACTATCTACCAATCATTCAAGTTCACCTCGATTCATTCCTACGAAAAAGAGGAAAATTTTTCTAACCATAAACACACAGGCAATATTCATTTCTTTGAAATAAAGCTAAGAATATAACGTAAGCAATAATAATATCTTGTTCTAGAAAAATAAAGTTGCAGCACACCATTAATGAAAATAGAACATCGATAAAAATGTCTTGAGGTAACTATGCAAAATGTAAACGAGAAAGAAAACATAATACTAGGATTCAGTCATAAATGGGTGCCTCTAATGACTGTGGCATATATGACTCAGTGCGATTATTAGTGACTGTGAAATTGACATCGGGGGACTTGTCGAGATCATCTTCCTCCATATAATGAGCTTCCCTTTTTTTGGACTCTCTATATATAACGCCCCCAAAACCATCCGGGGATATTACAGCGCCGTGGGCCCCGGGCTGGAACCCACAAGGCTACAAATTATTTTTGCAAACATTTCAAACACGCCAAAGAGGCGAAAATGGTGATATTTTAAATACTCAAATATTTTTCAAAACATAGTTCCCAAATACCGTCATAAAATTCCATTTAAAATTACAAGGCAAAGATACCCAAAAGGTCATTTTAAATGTATACACGAGTTGGTAGAATACCGAAAGCTATTTAAAGATACACACGCAGCAGATATAACACAGTAGGAAATACATTTGCAGCGGAATCATAACAACCAAAAAACAATACTCGAATCCCAAATAACCATGCCATATCCAGTATCACCGGAAAGCTCATCCCTTCACGACCGCTACTAGCTCGATCTTCGAGTACCTAAAAGATAAAGCGCACGACGGGGTCAGCCATAATACTCAACAATGTTATCAATCACATCAAGATAAACAATTACATATCAATGTAACCATAAGGTAAGAATACTTCCAATATAATCTTACCGTAGTAACCTTACTAATTCGTGGTGACTCATATCCAGTCAACCTTTACCTCGATCTGCACCTCGCATTCTCAAGTGAATTCAAAAATAACCATCTGTACTGTATTCAAACAATGCCAAGGTTCTCAAAACAAAAATATGGAATAATCGGTCCATGTCCAATTCTATCCACTGGATTGCACAATCGAATCCCAATTCTGATCAAATCGATAATACATGATACCTCTGCAGGCCAACTGCCCCGAAACAATAACAAGTCCCGGATATCGATAAAAGTATGAATTCTCAGACAAGCTATAATAATAAATAACGAATGCATCAAACGAGAATATCATTGACATGGTAACTCACACAAGATCACCAAAGAATCAACTACGAACGAGAATGCCATCAATGTGGTAAACTCCAACAAGATCAAATAAAGGATCAACACGACCGAGAATACCAACGATATGGTAAACTCCACAAAACCAATAAAGGATCAACGATGACTGAGAATACCAATGATAAGGTAACTCCAAACAAGATCAATAAGGATCAACGAAGACCAAGAATACCAACGATACGGTAAACACCAACCAAGATCAACAAAGAATCAATGACGAACAAGAATTCCAACGATATGGTAAACACCAAACAAGATCAATAAAGGATCAACGACGACCAAGAATACCAACGATACGGTAAACCCCAACCAAGATCAATAAAGGATTAACGACGACCAAGAATTCCAATGATATGGTAAACACCAAACAAGATCAATAAAGGATCAACGACGACCAAGAATACCACCGATATGGTAAACTCTGACGAGATCAATAAGGATCAATAACGAATGAGATTACCAACGATATATTGAACTCCGACGAGATCAATAAGGATCAATAACGAACGAGAATACCAACGATATGGTAAACTCCAACAAGATCAATAAAGATCAATAAAGGACCACAAGGCCAGATATACGAGAGAATAAAATCATCAAACACATACAATCACATATATGGGATCTCGAAGACAAACCCGACTTTCGAACATATTCGACCATACATGGACTATGAACGACCAATCAATATGACTCAAGATGGACGTCACGATACGCCCGATCCGGGAATGTGTCTGTGCACAAGCCACCCACGGGTATCGATCGAATACATGTCTGGTCTTATACCTAATCAGTCTCACGAAGTACGTCTCATATGCACGGTTCAATGTGAGGTCGAAACCCAACATATGACAACACGTGCCCGCCCTGAAAATCCTACACATGATCGATCAGTACGTGTCTGACTCCAGATATGTCACGATATAACATGATAACGAAACTCGAAGAAATGCATATCCAATAAGGATCAAAAGACTTCCCAAGTGAACAACGACAGTTCGACAATGAAAGATCAACACGACCACAATGTCGTATTTCCGTTAGAGAATAGTTCACAGCATGATCAACAATGTATACTTGGACAATATTTCTAAGCAAGAAGAAAGAAACCACAATGAAGTTGCCAGAGCACCTGAGAAAGCTACAGAATGAGAAATGGTTAAGTATTGTGTCCATTCGTTCCTACAGAGGTACTGAATTCACAAATCGCTTTATAGAGCAATACTGTTCGGATAATGGAATACTGTTGGGTTTCCAAAAACACAATCGAATACGTAGCGGAATAATAATAAAGAATCCCAAATAGGATCGATCAAGTAACGTATATACAAAAAGAAAAACGAAGATAAAAGGATTAAGGTCCCATACCCTTGAAGCCTTTGATAATCTCTTTGTAAGTTGATGTTTTTCACGAACCCGAGCACGAGCACGAAATCCCCTCATCCTAAACACCGAAATCATGGTGTCTCTACTTCACATACATCGGAACTTGAACGGAAAAATCAACGAAGCTCCGTTCTCCAAGAACACGGCTAGGGAAAACTCGTAGGAATTATTCTCTCTCTCTTTTTTTCTAACTTGTTTTACACCTCTAAGATGAAGAACACAAAAGAAGAAAAAAATTCTCTCAACCCATTTTCCTCACGGCTTAAGTGCAGGAAGTTTTCTTTTCGCAAGGTTGTGAAACATGCAGTAATGATATGTTTTAAATATACTCATCACAAAATGAGATAATTAAAAAAATGAAGAAGTCACATATCATATCATTTTCACAAAGTCATCACCACATGCAATATAAAACAATCTCATGTGAGGTGTAAGAGGAGGTGGGTGGCTAGGAGGAACTTTCCAAGAAACGGGCCAAGTCACTCAACTCGTGTACCGGACGTTCGTCAAACGTATCCATTAAATACACTCCATTTTATTTCCAATGTATTTATACATAATTAATTAATCCAATTAATTAATTATATCATATACAAAATATATTTCTCGAAGAAATATAATTTATGAATTAAATTAATTACCGAGTTGCTTAATTTCAATTCATCAGACCGCTATATAATTTATCCAATAAATCATAATTAGATATCCAATATCTGATAATTAATAGAGAGATAATAAATTGAAATTTATCCGTCAACGGTCCTGATGCGTGACTCTGTAGGTCCGTCTCAGCTGACATTGGGAGGAACCAATGAGTGTGGGCCGCACTTAGCCAGCCTAGCGGGCCGCACTGTAAACCCCAGCTGAAAACGAATGAAGGGATCATTCCAGAACCATTATATTGTGAATACCATATACGTATAGACCCTTCATCAGATATCCCGGTCAAGTCTTCGGGTCACGGTAAAGTCAAACCCTACTGTTGACTAGACTCTATACATGTGTTAATGCAAATCAAGACCGACTGATTACTAGTGTATCTAATACGACTAGATCAGAGTGCTTTGGCCAAAGACTTATGATCTTATTTGCCATTAACCGTATAGGACATTCGCCTACTCACTAATAGCAGATAGAATCCTTTCTTGGCGTACAGTAAAGACTGCAACCTGCCCGTATAGACCGTAGTTTGAGGTTGACTCAGCAATAAAGCAAATGAGTCTAACTACTCTAATGACAAACTAAACATTATAGGCACATCTCCTACAGAACCCTCAAGTCAAAGGTCCACGTATACTATCACAACCTTTCGATTCGTCATCGACTCTCCAAGAGTGAGTACTATGTGACTGAATCAAGTATGAGTCGTGTTCGAGTATACTGGTCCCACCAATATAGTTATAACTATGCTATCAAGACATGCACACGTCCTAGCATAAGTTATACAAGTCTTACTCAAAACTTAATGCCCAATTAAGTTTATCGACTTGCGAACGGTTTACGTAAATAAACTTTAAACACTTCCAGTACATTTTCTCTTATCCGATAACGGGAATGGAATGTTCACCCTTATTTACATGAACTACACTTCAATGTTTACCAAATAAAGAATACATTTGAAATACAATAAAAATGAATGAATCATATTGCCTTTTATTGATAATTCCATAATTACAAGTACAATGCCCCTTCTCTCTCATCCCCTGAGTGGCATTCGAGGGCATATTCCTAACAATATCCCACTTGCACTCAATGCCATACATCATGGTATCTAATACCCAAGTTATTCAAATATCTTTCCAAGACAGCCTGAGATAACGGCTTAGCCAGCGGGTCAGAGACATTGTCTTCTGAGTCTACTCATTGCAATGAAACATATCCTTTTTCAACCATCTCTCGAATGATGTGCTACTTTCTCTCTATATGCTTGGTGGTGTAGTGAGCCCTTGGCTCCTTGGCTTGGGCGACAACTCCATCATTATCACAGAATAGTGATATAGACAGCTCCGCATTAGGCACTACTTGAAGTTCTTGCACAAACTTCTGCATCCAAAATGCTTCCTTGCTTGCCTCAGAGGCAGCTTGGTACTCTGCTTGGCAGGTGGAATCTGCAGTAGCGCTTTTCTTGGAGCTTCTCCAAGATAATGTTCCGCCATTAAGAGTAAACAAATACCTATATGTCGACTTAGAGTCGTCCTTATCTCCTTGAAAATCAGAATCGGTGAATCAAGCCATCTCCAGTTCTCCACCACCGAAAGTAAGAACCAAATATCTAGTTCTTCTCAAGTACTTAAGAATGTTCTTGACGGCAATCCAGTGTTCCCTTCCCGATTTTGCTTGAAAACGACTTACCATACTAACAGCATAGTCTAAGTCCGGTCTCGTGAACAACATAGCGTACATGAGGCTACCCACTTCTGAGGCATAGGACACATTACTCATCTTTCTTTTGTCTTCCTCACTTTGAGGACACGTTTTTGTGGGGATATGAATTCCATATCGCATGGGAAGGAACCCTCTTTTAGATTCATCCATCTTGAATCTTCTCAGGATCTTATCTATATAGAGGGCTTAGGAAAGTCCTATCATTCTTCGCGGTCTATCTCTGTAAAGACGGATCCCTAGAATATAGGAAGCTTCTGCCAAGTCTTTCATGGAGAACATTTTAGAAAGCCAAGCTTTCATAGTGCTGAGCATTGCTACGTTATTTCCTATAAGTAGAATATAATCTACATATAGTACTAAGAATGCAATGTTGCTCCCACTGACCTTTTTGCAAACACATGGATCCTCCTCATTTCGCACGAAGTTAAAGTCCTTGACTGCTTCGTCAAATTAAAGGTTCCAACTCCGAGAAGCTTGCTTCAACCCATAAATGGCTCATTGTAGCTTACGCATCTTATGAATATCAGCTTTGGACACAAAATCCTTAGGCTGTTCCATATCCTCCTCGAGGTATCCATTTAGAAAAGCCATTTTGACGTCCATTTGCCATATTTCATAATCGTAATGGGCAGCAATGGCAAGCATCATGCGAATCGACTTGATCATAGCTACAGGTGAGAAGGTATCATGATAATCGATCCCTTCCCTTTGGGTATAACCCTTTGCAACAAGCCTAGCCTTATAGGCCTCAACCTTGCCATCCCCATCAGTCTTTCTCTTATAAATCCATTTACTTCCAATAGGCTTCATGCCAGTTTGTAGATCTACTAGAGTCCAGATCTGATTGGCATGCATCGAGTCTATCTCATCTTTCATTGCTTCCTGCCATTTATCGGAGTCTACATCCACTATCGCTTGGTCATAGGTAGCAGGGTCATCCTCATAGCTATCAGGTACGTCGTGGAGACCCAGTTCCTCGACATGTGTATAGCCATACCTCTCAGGTAAATGAGACACTTTGTCAGTCCTTCAAAGTGGAGGTTGTGTTACAATAGGTTCGGTTCGTGATCCCTGATCAGATGTTTCCTCGGGACTTTCATTATATTCTTCCAAAGAGATATTTCTACTCGATCCACCTTCTTGAGTGAACTCATCCTCAAGGAAGTGCGCTTGTAAAGCCACAACGACCCTATGGTCTTCTGGCATGTAGAATAGATAACCCATCGAGTCCTCTGGGTATCCAATGAAATGTCCCTTGGCGGACCTCGCTTCCAATTTTTCCACCTTAGCCTTCTTGACATAGGCTGGACATCCCCAAATCCTTATGTGATTAAGACTTGGTTTCTTACCCTTCCACATCTCATGCGGAGTGATAGGAACGGATTTGGAAGGACATATATTTAGGATATAGGCAGCGGTAAGTAAGGCGTACCCCCATAGGTAAATTAGTAAATCAGTGTAATTCAACATGGAGCGGACCATATCTAACAGAGTCCGATTTCTCCTTTCTGAAACACCATTTAACTGTGGGGTTGGCATGAATTGTGAAACTATTCCATGTTCCTTAAGGAACTCATCAAACTCTGTGCTCATATATTCGCCACCTCGGTACAAACATTGGTATGTACCAACCCTAGTTTTTCAGCAGCCCTTTCAAATGTCCCTCTGAAGGGGGACTTAGTCATCTTGCCTGTAAGGCAGGATTCACAAGTTGGATAGGGTTCAACACCCAATAGACATAAAAGTCCATCTTTTTCCATTTTGTAAACCTTGGTCTGACCAACATGACCAAGTCTAAGGTGCAACTTAAGAGCTTGAATAGTATCTTGCCTGCCACGTTTCCTAGTTAAAGTGTTCACTGCTGATTTATTTTGTAAGTTCATATGATATAAACCATTCAAAAATGTAGATTTGCCAACCAATTTATTTACAAAATAAATTTTACAACTACCATTGCCAATGAAGAAACAAAATCCTTTCCGGTCCAAGACTGGAATGGATACAATGTTTTTTATGCCCCTTGGGCAAAATAAGTACTTCATCTAATGTCAAAATAAAACCGGATTCTAAACCCAGTAGGAGTGATCCAATATCGGTTGTCTCGACACTTTGTACGCTTCCAACAGTGATCATCACTTCCCCAGCTTCAAGCTGCCTACTTCGTTCCAGATCCTGATTCATAGTATAAATGAGAAGTAGCACCTGAATCCAGAATCCATGAAGCAGAATATACAGTAGCGGAACAATTGGTTTCAAAAACAAAAAGTTCTGTACTTGATGCACCATTGATCTTAGGACAAGTCCTACGCCAGTGGCCCAACTCACCACATTCAAGATATTTGTCCGTAGGTTTTGGACTCCCTACCTTTGGAACTCTTTGGGCCTTGCCCTTTCCTTTCTGCACCCCTTTCTTGGGTTTATATTGCTCGTAGGTCTTTTTCTTCTTGTTCTTGGACCTCCGAGGCCCAGAAGAAATCACAAGAGCAGCCTCCCTCGGTTTAGTCTTCATGTTAGACTGTGCCGTCACCAGTTTATTCATTAGCCCAGCTAATGTGCATGAAATATCATTACAGTTGAAATTCATTACAAACTGCATGAAGGAGTCAGGCAGAGATTGAAGGATGAGATCAATCTGAAGGGATAAATCCATATAAAATTTGAGCAACTCGAGCCTCTCAATCATAGAGATCATATTGAGGACGTGGTCTCACTTTCTCCCCTTCCTTCATCCTAGCACTGAATAACTGCTTCGATATCTCATATGTAGCAGTCCTACTGTGCTCTCCATAAAGCTCGGTCAAGTGTGCCAGAATGTGCCTAGAAGAAGTCATTTTCTCATGCGCTTTCTGCACCTCATTAGTCAACGAGCCCATCATAAAGCCACGGACCAGCACGTCATCCTTGACCCATTTTTCATGGACGTCAATCTCTTCCTGATTACCCCTAATCCGGACTGGAGTTGGTGGAATGTCTCTAATACCCGATTGTAATTCAGTCATTATCATTCAGTAATTTCATTCGGTGATTGTCACTCAGTGGATTTTCACTCATTTATAATCATTCATCAATCATGTTCGTTCACCGTGTTCACCGTTCGGAAAAAACTTCGAGTTGTGTAACGTTATTGTTCATTGTTTCAACTTTCCTCATATAAGTTCGACTTTGTTAAATCACCATTAATTTTTGGTAACCCCAAAAATTCTAAATCTCTGCAATATTATAGAGCATCGAGTTAACTTTCCAATGGTTCAAACGGTGAGTCAATCGGAGTCCGGACGAGAGAGTTATGGTCGTTTTAGCTCACCCGCTCATTTTTTCAGTTATCGGCCGATCACTGCCGACCGAACTCGGACGTGTCGTCCGACACGGCCCGTGCCGTACTCATCCGGAAATGCCGAAGTTTCTGCCACAGGACCCGACCGTGTCGTCTGGCACGGCCGAGTCGAACTCTTCCGGATAAGCCAGAACCGACTGCCCAGACGCCCGACCGTGTTCCAGGACACGGTCGAGTCATGCCGAGTCGCTGTCGGATGGGTCACTATCGGAAGGCCCCTCCGCGCCGTGACTGTGTCAAGCAGGACACGATCGAGTCCCTGCCGGCCAGCTGCGCGCCGCGACCGTGTCAGGCGGACACGGTCGAGTCTGTCAGCCGAGTCAACCCCTATAAATTCGTTTTTTGAGCATTTCAGCTCATTTCTTCCATTTCTTTCCCACTTCTTCACCTGCAACCGAGAGAGATAAGCTTGAGGGAGAAATTTCTTCATCAATTATCATTTGAGTGTGTATTTTTCATCACCTTCAATCATTTGGGAAGCCTGGATACTCGATTAAACTCGTGTTCTTCGGATCGAAGTGGTTGGATCTTCAAGAGGTAATTCCTTCAACACCTTGGACTTCGATTTTGTGTTGAGATATGATGTTTTGGACGTTATAATCATGTTATATGAAGGGATATGTATATGATTATGAGTTTGTATAAGGATTCATTGGATTATTGAGGGATTATTCAAGAACACTTTGAATATCGAGTTGAAATTGGGGGTTTTCGATTAATTGTTGTTGAAATCACGTTTTCGGATATTCATTTTGGATTATTGAGCATTTGGAAGATGTTTGTTGGTTTGAAACACTTCTTGAGGATTTGATATTGATATATTGAGATTTGATTGTAAACAATCGGAGTTTGGCCACAACGTATTCGATATAATGCCCCAATGAACTTAGTTTAATCGTATCGACGTTTCGAGTTCGTTATATTCGTGTTTGATTCGTATATTAAGCGAATTGTTGGTGCTTGTGTAATTCAAGGTTGTTCGAGTGGCCGGTATTCCCTATTAAGGACGTTGTTCGTGGAAGGACTTCCTCGCCTTCGGTTTGAGGCAAGTTTTATACTTGTACTAGTCAATGAGATTAATGTCATCATATATGTGTATAAATGTGTTGTATCATTCCGAGACTTAGTCTCTTCATGAATTCATTGATATTAAGAGATCGTTCGATACGATACCTTTCGGCAATTTCGCCAAATATTTATTGTTGTTCGTTAACGGCCGATTCTAGGCATTGTGATACTCATTATTAATGTCATTGTCGATAGCCGATTCGCGGGGTCGATGTATCGATTGTTGTTAACATAGATGTCAATTTAAGACATTGTTGAGATCATTGTTATTCCTTTTTGGATTGTCATTAAAACTGTACACGCCGATTAAAGGCATTGGCTTATTCATTTCTCACCTTCGTCGTGCAGAACCGATTAAAGGTGCCGAGGCATCCTTCATATCATTGTTATCGAATTGCCGTTCGCAGGCAAATCGAAGTGTTCAATCATTCATCATATCGTTCACATCGATTAGCCATTATAAGGAAATCGAAGCGCTCAAGCATTCATGGAATCATCCGCTGCATCATTGTCATCGGTTAGCCGTTCTAAGGCAATCGAGGTGTTGAGTTGGGACTGTCGAGGATGGTGCCGCCGACTCAAGACAAAGATACCATCCCTAATTGTGATACGGCCCTAATTGTGATACGGCTTTCATGCCGTGGCTTCGGCCCTAATTGTGATATGGCTTTCATGCCGTGGCTTCGGCCCTAATTGTGATACGGCTTTCATGCCGTGGCTTCGGCCCTAATTGTGATACGGCTTTCATGCCGTGGCTTCGGCCCTAATTGTGATACGGCCTTCATGCCGTGGCTTTGGCCCTAATTGTGATACGGCTTCGTGCCGTGGCTTCGGCCCTAATCAATACTACTTAGTGTTTCGGCTTCATGTGATTGTGATATTTGTGCGCTTTGGTGAGTGGTTTTTAGGCCTTGTGATTGTCTTGTTAATTTCATTGGAGCCTCCGGGCATTGTGATTCATATTTAATCCTATTCTGGTTTGGTTCATGTCGTGTAAGTCATTGTGGTATTCTGTGATTATGATTCACCGTTGGGCACTTATGTTCTAACCTGTCGAATAGGTATTAATAGTATGCCATGGGCATAGTATTTCACGAATGCTCGGTTCTTACCTTGGTTTGTGAGCATCTCGTATTATTATCATCATTACACCGTTTCATTCTGCCGTTGGATGCATATCATGTTATACATGTATTTGATATTCATTATCTGGATGACTGACCCCGTGGGGGCGGAACATGTTTTCATGTTTTAGGTGCTTGCGAGGAGAGAGTTGAGGCACAGGGGCATGACGATGGCGACGAGGCATACGAGCGATACTAGTCCGAGTTGTTCATTGTTGGTCAGTCAGTTGGAGTGTACTCCAGTCTTGTCAGTTGTTGTCGTGTTGTATTACCCGAACAGATGTTCGTGGATGCTGCCAGATTTCATTTTGGCCATGTAGGCCACTTTTGTCGTTGAAATTCCTTATCGGAATATTGTGGATATCATGGTAGGGACTATGATTTTCCCTTGTTGTTTAATTTAATATATTTTAGTCATGTTCGCTGGTGGATCTCTGGCGTGGGGTCCACGGCACCGCAATAACCTGATAGGATTTGGGGTGTTACGAAATGGTATCGTAGATTTGGGTTGTGAAATACCCCGAGATGTGAGTTATGTGATCCTACCGACGCGGTAGTAGTGGGATTGTCGTGTTATGACAATCTAGTCACGAGTTTTGTGAGTCGTAATATTAGTGCGACTGCACGAGTCATTCATTCATCGAGTCGTCGTCAGTGAAGACTAGTATCGCGAGACCTCGAAGCTTCGTATGACCTGTGTAAGGACTCGATTCTCTTTGTGTTCATGCATCCATCATGTCATCAATCGTTCATGCTTTGCTGAAACCTATATGTGATATTAGTGTTATGATTGATTCATGACTAATTGTTTTGGAGCACGTGTGACTTGTGTAAGCATTAAGGATCAACTCATTTATCAGTTAATAATTCTCAATCATCATTTTGATCTCATCACTCAGTTAATTCATTCCTCACTCAGTCAATATCATCACTCAGATAATTCATTCATCAGTTAGTTAATTCATTCATCACTCAGTCAATATCATCACTCACATAATTCATTCATCACTCAGTCAATCTCATCGTTCAGTTAATTCATTCATCACTCAGTTGATCTCATTATTCAGTTAATTCATTAATCATTCAGCCCATCTCACGGTTCAGTTGTTGATCTTGAGGATCGAATTTTCAACCTTGTTAACTTGTTCAAGGTAATCATTTCAGGAATTTCATCAGGCAATCATGTTACCTCATTTGATGTTTCATACGATCTTATCATACTCTGACGTAATGTCGACGATCATTTCATTAAATCATTAATGCATTCATTGTGCGAGAGCGTGTATGCTCATTATTGTCACTCTGTAACGTAATCATAATGCGATATTCATGCGGAATCTATAATCATCATGTGGCTTTCCTGCTTCAGTATGGATAGAGCTGTGAGAGGACGCAGGGGAGGAGGCCGCGGTACGGGCCGAAACCCGGGATCTCGTGTGCATGCCCGTGCGAATGCGAGTGGTATCATTAATTCATCAAATAGTGAGGCTACTCATTCATCAGCAGATAATCAGTCGCCGCCAGGGAGTCGTACCCGAGAAGCATCTCACTCAGAAGGTGCTCGGGTTGACCCATTCATATTTATGCAGGGCATGATGACCCAGATGACTCAGATGACGCGGATGATGGAGACCATGCAGACATCGATGGTTCGTGGTCCACCGCAACAGGAATTCCAGGAGCCGTTTAATGGACAGACTGGGAGAGTGAATCAGATTGTTGGCGATATCTCTCGTCAGAGGCCGCCTACTTTTGAGGGTTCGTCGGAACCAGCTGATATTGTTCATTGGCTTGAGCATTTTGATAAACTCTTCGACATGGTTCAGTGTCCGGAGGAGAGAAAAGTGACGGTATCAGCTTACTACTTGAGTAAGGGTTCTTATTCTTGGTCGCTTTCTTTGAAACCCACCGATCGAGATTGTGTTTGGGGCGAAATCAAGACTCTCAAGATAGAGAGGTATTATCCGGCCCCACTGCGGAAGCCAAGTTATCGAGGTTTTGAACCACGAATCCGTCGAGACGAGGGTGTTATTGTCATTCTTTGAGAAGTTTCGGGGACTACTTGATTTGCTTCATCGATTATCCGTCTTGAGCGGATATGATCAAGTATTTTAGCAAGAGGCTAAATCCAGATTGAGGATGCGGTTGTTCAACCACAATTGTAATTCACTTAGTGAGTTCATCGGGAAGGCTCTTGGAGCGAGCTTTTGATCAAGGAGCTTACTCGGAAACATCCTTGATTCCTTCGGGTGAGAGGACTAGGATGCTGATTCGTCGAGAGGACATCGGGCTCCGACGTCCAAGAGGTCGTTTTCGATCGTCTTCGTGCTGAGAAGGCTTCTTCCTCTCGAGGCAGCGAGTTCGATTGTTTGCTTTAATCGTGATTGGCAGACACGTTAATACTCGGTGTACGGTGCCGGCTATTGTTTGTTTTACGTGTGGGAACCGGGACACCTTGAAATCTGCGGGAGTTACAGTGCCGCTAGATCTCGAGAGGGCTCACAAGCCTCGAGGGATTTTGTTACTCCAGTCCGTACTTCATCCAAGGGGTCCTATCAGGCTTCGAGAACCCGAGGTAAGGACATTCATCACCGGTTTTGAACAAGTTAATTCTTGCTCGGTAGTAGGACAATCATTCATTTCATTATCGTTCACTCATTCATCTAATTCATTCATCATATATATCAATCATGTTGGGACTCATAATTATCGATTAATCATTCAATTCACGACGAACGGCGGTTCCAATCACTTCAGAGAGCTATCACTCATGATGTTATTAATTCACCTTGGTGAGTCATTCCAAATCCTTGTCGGATTTGTAGTCATTTATCATTCATCATTCATTTTAGTCACTTTCATTCTCATGACCTTCCGAGATCATATTTAGCGGCGAGTTCATCTGCGGATATACCTTAAATCGTTGAGATAGAGGAGATCGATGACATGGAAGGATAACGATGTTGACTACATTTGAGATGTAACCTTGTTTTTGGATGACTGTGTAACTCAATCCGTAGTAATGTATCGTGACTGTGGATCATTTATTCTTGATCTATTTATTATGATCATATTTGAGAATCTTGAGATTTGGATCAAGTGTTGGGAGTTCACCCCTTCGGCGTTGTGCTCAAGATTTCTTGATAATTTGGGAAATCATTCACTGAGATTCGAGACGTCAAGTCTTGGGGGACTTGGGCGTGCGATTGATTTGGTCCCGAGGACTAGATGTGCATTATTGTTTTCAGATCTTGATGGATAGTTCATATCCCGAGTTGTTTACCCTGAGTTTCGAGGATGAAACTCCTTTTAAGGGGGGGTGTATGTAATACCCGGTTGTAATTCAGTCATAATCATTCAGTAATTTCATTTGGTGATTTTCACTCAGTGGATTTTCACTCATTTATAATCATTCATCAATCATGTTCGTTCACCGTGTTCACCATTCGGAAAAAACTTCGAGTTGTGTAACGTTATTGTTCATTGTTTCAACTTTCCTCATATATGTTCGACTTTGTTAAATCACCATTAATTTTTGGTAACTCAAAAAATTCTAAATCTTTGCAATATTATATAGCATCGAGTTAACTTTCCAATGGTTCAAACGGTGAGTCAATCGGAGTCCGGACGAGAGAGTTATGGTCGTTTTAGCTCACCCGCTCATTTTTTCAGTTATCGGCCGATCACTGCCTACCGAACTCGGCCGTGTCGTCCGACACGGCCCGTGCCGTACTCGTCCGGAAATGCCGAAGTTTCTGCCACAGGACCCGACCGTGTCGCAGCACGGCCGAGTCGAACTCTTCCGGATAAGCGAGCCGGGCCGGGCCCGACCGTGTTCGGGACACGGCCGAGTCATCTTTGAGTCGGCTCGGACGGGTCACTATCGGAAGGCCCCTCCGCGCGCGACCGTGTCAAGCGGGACACGATCGAGTCCTGGCAGTGCGCGCGCGGCGTGTCGAGCGGACACGGTCGAGTCTGTCAGCCGAGTCAACCCCTATAAATTCATTTTTTGAGCATTTCAGCTCATTTCTTCCATTTCTTTCCCACTTCTTCACCTGCAACCGAGAGAGATAAGCTTGAGGGAGAAATTTCTTCATCAATTATCATTTGAGTGTGTATTTTTCATCACCTTCAATCATTTGGGAAGCTTGGATACTCGATTAAACTCGTGTTCTTCGGATCGAAGTGGTTGGATCTTCAAGAGGTAATTCCTTCAACACCTTCTTCGATTTTGTGTTGAGATATGATGTTTTGGACGTTATAATCATGTTATATGAAGGGATATGTATATGATTATGAGTTTGTATAAGGATTCATTGGATTATTGAGGAATTATTCAAGAACACTTTGAATATCGAGTTGAAATTGGGGGTTTTCGATTAATTGTTGTTGAAATCACGTTTTCGGATATTCATTTTGGATTATTGATCATTTGGAAGATGTTTGTTGGTTTGAAACACGTCTTGGAGGATTTGATATTGATATATTGAGATTTGATTGTAAACAATCGGAGTTTGGCCACAACGTATTCGATATAATGCCCCAATGAACTTAGTTTAATTGTATCGACGTTTCGAGTTCGTTATATTCGTGTTTGATTCGTATATTAAGCGAATTGTTGGTGCTTGTGTAATTCAAGGTTGTTCGAGTGGCCGGTATTCCCTATTAAGGACGTTGTTCGTGGAAGGACTTCCTCGCCGGTTTGAGGCAAGTTTTATACTTGTACTAGTCAATGAGATTAATGTCATCATATATGTGTATAAATGTGTTGTATCATTCCGAGACTTAGTCTCTTCATGAATTCATTGATATTAAGAGATCGTTCGATACGATACCTTTCGGCAATTTTGCCAAATATTTATCGTTGTTCGTTAACGGCCGATTCTAGGCATTGTGATACTCATTATTAATGTCATTGTCGATAGCCGGTTCGCGGGGTCGATGTATCGATTGTTGTTAACATAGATGTAAATTTAAGACATTGTTGAGATCATTGTTATTCCTTTTTGGATTGTCATTAAAACTGTACACGCCGATTAAAGGCATTGGCTTATTCATTTCTCACCTTCGTCGTCGGTAACCGATTAAAGGTGCCGAGGCATCCTTCATATCATTGTTATCGAATTGCCGTTCGCAGGCAAATCGAAGTGTTCAATCATTCATCATATCGTTCACATCGATTAGCAATTATAAGGAAATTGAAGCGCTCAAGCATTCATGGAATCATCCGCTGCATCATTGTCATCGGTTAGCCGTTCTAAGGCAATCGAGGTGTTGAGTTGGGACTGTCGAGGATGGTGCTGGCCGACTCAAGACAGCATACCATCCCTAATTGTGATACGGCTTTCATGCCGTGGCTTCGGCCCTAATTGTGATACGGCTTTCATGCGTGGCCCGGCCCTAATTGTGATACGGCTTTCATGCCGTGGCTTCGGCCCTAATTGTGATACGGCTTTCATGCCGTGGCTTCGGCCCTAATTTTGATACGGCTTTCATGCCGTGGCTTCGGCCCTAATTGTGATACGGCCTTCATGCCGTGGCTTTGGCCCTAATTGTGATACGGCCGTGCGTGGCTTCGCCCTAATCAATATGACTTCAATTTCGGCTTCATGTGATTGTGATATTTGTGATTTTGGTGAGTGGTTTTAGGCCTTGTGATTGTCTTGTTAATTTCATTGGAGCCTCCGGCATTGTGATTCATATTTAATCTGCTCGTTTGGTTCATGTCGTGTAAGTCATTGTGGTATTACGTGATTATGATTCGCCGTTGGGCACTTATGTTCTAACAGCCGAGCGTGTATTAATAGTATGCCGTGGGCATAGTATTTCACGAATGCTCGGTTCTTACCTTGGTTTGTGAGCATCTCATATTATTATCATCATTATACCGTTTCATTCTGCCTTTGGATGCATATCATGTTATACATGTATTTGATATTCATTATTTGGATGACTGACCCCGTGGGGGCGGAACATGTTTTCATGTTTTAGGTGCTTGCGAGGAGAGAGTTGAGGCACAGGGGCATGACGATGGCGACGAGGCATACGAGCGATACTAGTCCGAGTTGTTCATTGTTGGTCAGTCAGTTGGAGTGTACTCCAGTCTTGTCAATTGTTGTCGTGTTGTATTACCCGAACAGATGTTCGTTGATGCTGTTGTATTTCATTTTGGCCATGTAGGCCACTTTTGTCGTTGAAATTCCTTATCGGAATATTGTGTCGGATATCATGGTAGGGACTATGATTTTCCCTTGTTGTTTAATTTAATGTATTTTAGTCATGTTCGCCTGGTGGATCCCTGGCGTGGGGTCCACGGCACTGTAATAACCCAATAGGATTTGGGGGTGTTACAATGTCCGCCTCCAAGACATATCCCAAACACTCCATACTGAGTACAATCATCAGATTCCGAAACCAGTCAACAAAGTTGGGGCCAGTTAGGAGATTATTTTCAAGTAGTATTGCAAGTGGGTTCTTAGCCATTTT
This sequence comes from Orobanche coerulescens, assembly GCA_033398695.1. NCBI lineage: Eukaryota > Viridiplantae > Streptophyta > Magnoliopsida > Lamiales > Orobanchaceae > Orobanche > Orobanche coerulescens. The sequence continues at coordinate 68,091,174 of CM065818.1, read as the reverse complement.
AGAGAGATAAAGTTACGTTTCTCTGTATTGATATAGACAAGATTGAATTAGTGCTTTGTTTTATGATGACCGGGTATAGAATTTAAGGGTTTGTATAATTCTTATCTCGACTCCCACTAATTTTATCGGAATTACACACTCCCATGTTATAACCCGGAAGTCATGGTAAGATCGGCTTCTTAGTGGTGATCGAGTTCTTTACAAATTTTAACAGACGCAACCTGTCAGGGTTCTTGCCTATTAATTTCTGCAAAGTGGTGTCCAACACCAACCCATCCAATGAATGTTTCGATCTTCTTTTACCCCTAGTCGTCATGCCCTCAACCTATCAGGTTTCTTGGCACTCCAGACTATCTAAGTTGTTGACCATCAACGTCTATCAGTTTGACTATTGAATCTTACCTGGCAACCTATCAAGTTTCTAGGGGCGAAATTTATCACCAACCGAAGGCATCTAATGCACTGAAGAATCGTTCAACCTCTACCAAATGTACTACCCCGATAACTCGGAAGCATAACACACCTCGGGTATCAATTTTCTACAAGTTTGATGGAGGGTAGGAAACCTCGTAACCTTTTTCAATCTTAGTCTGTTTGTTGTCCGGAGAATTTCGCGATTAATGTTACACTTTTCACATTAATATATTTATGAGCGCGTTTATTTGTCAATCATTCAAAATGAAAAACAGAAAATAACAACCTAGTTACTACCAACATATAGCTCATGGATTTTTTCCTAAGTACTGGGCCAAGCGAATGACCCAATAAAGAAAAAGAATAGTCTTTGATTCTTCGTTTTCTCGGTCGGTTGTCTTCGGTCCTCGTCATAGCCAAATAAATAATTACATCATAGAAAATACATCCTATTATACAAATTTTCTAGTAAAAATAAATAGGCTCAAAACGGCCTTTACAACCCAATCGAATCGAACAAATCAAAAACTAAGTCCACGAGCTATTTCACCATCATATAAGGATCCCACACAATATGTAACGACAATGAAATTAAATAATTAATTTAATATATTAATCCAATTAATCTATAAAATTAATCTATTCAATTTCTACAATATTAATCCAATTAATATTTAATGGCATTAAAATTAAATAATCGATTAATATATTAATCCAATCAATATAAAATTAGTTTATTCAATTTCAATGGTATTAATCTAATTAATACTAATAATCGTCATTTAATTCATTCAAAGTAACCCGGCCAAAAATAATATTCTCGTTTAATTAATTTTCCTTAAAACAAAAAATATTCCAAATATTGATTTAGTCAAATTAAATCTAATTAAATTTCGGGATATAATTACAACGAAGTATAAACTTAAAACGGAGTCCCGGACTATCCGGTATTAGGCCCAGCCCGCGGCCCGATTCAAAATCGGGCCAAATCCCGAGAGGTGGCATGGCCGAGCCATGCTCGGCAGAGTGGCCAAGACCTTCTCGGCAGCCTGGGCAGGCAACCCCGGCAGTGCTGCCGGAACCACTGCCGGCAGCCCCGTTTCTTCATTTTTTCAGCTCGTTTCCAAAAACGTGATATCACAACGAACAATTTAAATATCTACGATTATACAAATAATGATTCTAAATTATTAACAACAACCAAAAGCATTAAAAATGCACATATAATTGTATATACGGTATCATTGACCTCTCTCTGATACCACTGTTGGGATTCCGGAAACACAATCGAATACGCAGCGGAATAATAATAAAGAATCTCAAACAGGATCGATCAAGTAATGTATATACAAAAATAAAAACGAAGATAAAAGGATTAAGGTCCCATACCCTTGAAGCCTTTGATAATATCTTCGTAAGTTGATGTTGTTCACGAACCCGAGCACGAGCACGAAATTCCCTCGTCCCAAACACCGAATGCACGATGTCTCTACTTCACATGCATCGGATCTTGACCGGAAAAATCAACGAGTCTCCGTTCTCCAAGAACACAGCTAGGGAAAACTCGTAGGAATTGTTCTTTCTCTCTATTTTTTTTACTTGTTTTACACTTCTAAGATGAAGAACACAAAAGAAAAAAAAAATTCTCAACTCACTTTCCTCACGGCTGAAGTGCAGGAAGTTTTCTTTTTGCAAGGTTGTGAAATATGTAGTAATGATATATTTTAAATATACTCATCACAAAATGAGATAATTAAAAAAATGAAGAAGAATCTTCACATATCATATCATTTTCACAAAGTCATCACCACATGTAATATAAAACAATTCCATGTGAGGTGTAAGAGGAGGTGGGCGGCTAGGAGGAACTTTCCAAGAAACGGGCCGAGTCACTCGGCTCGTGTACCGAACGTTCGTCAAACGAATCCGTTAAATACACTCTGTTTTATATGACAGGAGATGGCTGAGAGATCACCCACGGGAATTAATTATATGGGATATTATGCTGGTGTATCTACCCATAGAAGATTACAGAGTACACAAGGAACTGTATTGTGTGCGCAAGAAGAGACCGATTCTGAGAAATCTCCATTTCCTATATGGAAATCTCAAGCTGAACTTAGGAGACTAGCTATGTGCACCCTAGCTATATTCTTAGCTCAATCCGAACCTGTTTCGACCAATGAAGCTCTGAACAATTCTCACTGGATTACTTCTATAAAAGAAGAGCTTAATGGTTTCGAAAGAAATAATGTATGGTATCTAGTTCCCAGGCAAAAACATCAAACTGTAATTAGAACAAAATGGGTATTTAGAAACAAGAATGATGAGAACGGACTTGTCATCAGGAACAAATCCTGCCTAGTGGCACAAGGCTACAGATAGGATAACGCATAGACTATGATAAAATGTTTACCCCTCTAGCCAGACTAGAAGCCATCAGGATATTCCTATCTTTTGCCACCCATAAGATCTTTATAGTATATCAAATGGACGTTAATAACGCATCCTGAATGGAGATCTCGCCTAAGAAGTCTATGTTTAACAACCACCAGGGTTTGTCAACAGTGAAGGTGGAGACCTAGTATACAGACTACTGAAAGCTCTGTATGGACTTAAGCAAGCACCTAGAGCTTGGTATGAAACCTTGTCTTTGTACCTGATCAACAATGGGTTTGAGAAAGGTGCTGTGGACAAGACACTCTTTAAAATACAGGAAGGTGATGACCTTTTAATGGTGCAAATATATGTCGATGATATAATATTTGGTTCTACTAACCTTGATTTATGTCAAAGGTTCTCTCATCTCATGCAAAGTAAATTTGAAATGAGTATGATGGGAGAACTTTGTTAATTTCTAGGATTGCAAGTTAAGCAACTACCTACAGGAATCTTCATCAACCAGGAAGTATAGGAAGGAGCTACTCAACAAGTTTGGGATGAACAACTCCAAATCCTCGTCAACCCCATGAGCACTTCCATGAAAATTAGTGCTGATGAAGCTGGAAAGCCGGTTGATCAATCACTCAACTGGAAGCTTATAAGCTCACTCCTGTACCTAACAGCTAGTAGGCCCGATATCCAGTTTGCTGTAGAAGTGTGTGCTTGGTATCTAGTAGCAGCTAAGGAGTCATACTTCACCACAGCCAAACGAATCCTTAAGTACGTGAAAGGAATAATTGATGTAGGATTGTGGTATCCTAAGGAAGGAGGATTCAATTTGGTTGGTACAGCGATTGGGATATCAGAGGTGGTAAATTGGATAGGAAAAGTGCAAGCAGTACTTGTCACTTTCTTGGACCTAGACTTGTGTCTTGGTTCAGTAAGAAGCAATTGGCCAACTCACTTTCTACAGCTCAGTCGGAATACTATGCCGCTGGAAGTTGTTGTATGCAAATTCTCTGGATTCAACAGCAATTACAAGATTATGGAATCAGTGTTAGAGAGACTCCAATCATGTGCGATAGCAAGAGTGCAATCTCAATAGCGCCCTCGCGAACTAAGCATATCGATATGAAGAATCATTTCATCAGGAATCATGTTGAGAATAATGATGTTCAGATCGAGAAGATTTATACAGACATTCAGTTGGTCGACATGTTTGCAAAACCTCTCAGCACAACCAGATTATGTATGCTTGGTAAAGAACTGGGAATGCTACATCCTGACTCCCTATAAGTTTTTTACTTGTTACTCATCAATTGAAGGGGAATGCTGTAAGACCTAAGAATATAGTATCCACTTTAATTAAATGTATACTCAGAACAAGTCATATCTTACTGTAAGAAAAATGCGACATAAAACCTTCCTACAGCTGACGTGTGCACTAATTAAGGGGGAATACAGTACGACCCATGAATACAGTATTAATCTAAAAATTTCTATAAGAATTGAATCCTGCATGTACCTTTTAAGAGGAACGCTGTATTGTTCGTGGATACAACACATACACTGTAGGATATCAATTAATACTATAATACTATTATATTCATACAGAAAACATTTTAAGCCCATGTGCCCTGTTTAATTTCAAATGTCTTGTCCTTTAATGGTTTTAAAGACAACTGGACTTTTTTACCTCAAATACCGTGATTTTGATAATTTCAAACCGCCGTTTCATGCAATAAGGGAAGACAAACTGTCAGAAGTGGGACCGATCATCATTTCAAAAACAGATGGATCAGATGTACAAGTTACTCTGAATCCATCATGTATGTTCTTTAAGCGACGGTTCCCATCCCTTAAATCTGACCGTTTACTGTATAACCCTAATCTTCCCTACACCCTATCAGAGGACTGTATTTTGCTCCATTAGACTCTTTACGCTTTCAGCAAATTAAACGAGTCTTAAGCAAATAATTTACATACTTTCTGCAACTTTATGCATTTTTCTATGAATTTAACTATTACTTTACATTTTTCTGTAGAATGTCGACTTCACAGACATCTTCCCTTTCAATGAAAAAGAAAGAATCATCATCGACGGGCGTATCTTCGCCGGATCCGTGGTGATGGAAAGAATTGATCTTGAAGGAGAAGACAATGTTGGAATGGAAGTGGTTGTTTCTAGGGTGAAACATCAAGGGCTGTACCGCCTTGCCAGTCACCATGCTCATTTCTACGATGATCAGATCGTGGAGGAGTTCTACCTGCACGCCTCGATCAATTGCTCATCTCAGAGGAGAGGAGGTGAGATTTCTGACGTCACCACAACTGTTCAAGGGATTGAGATCTCTTCAAATAGGGAGCTTTTGGAGAAGTTATATAGGCTACCGTTTGATGGCCTGAAAATGGAAGAGTTGGAGACCTTCGGGTCGGAAAGTCTACTGACAGCATACTGAAAGTTGTTCACGGGTGATGAGATGGCTAAAAATGTCAACCGCTCATGCCATAATAAAAACTTTACTCTATCGTATGTTTATCTGCATGACTTCTATTATCGGGTTGTTGAGATCCGGACATGAGCATTTGAGATGTGCACCAATCTCTGCTTCATAATGATGGTGACCATCATGTCTAGAGAGAAGGGGAACTGGTGTCAAATTCTACTGAAAAGAATTCAGGAAGAGGCTGCTAAGCCTAAATTTGCCAGGAAATACTTTGGCCTCATCCTGAATAACATCCTCACTCATTGCGGAGTGAATCAGTCTGCAGATTTCAAGAAGATTATGTTGGGATAAATATTTCTATTTTGATAATTGCCAACATACAACAAAGAAGTCTTAAAGAAGTCAGAATATTGCTAAAGTATGGAAGCTATCAGAAACTCCATGCATCCCGACCATACAGCAAAAATATCTTCTACAAAGTCCATCCTACAGAGCCTACACCATACACCAAAAGTAATAATACGTTAAATACAGCAGTCAGACTATAGGTATTTTATTTAGGAAAAGTAAAACACATCCAACAGGACTGAATGGAAAAAGATTTAAATGTTGTGAAATAAATATTGTTTATTCATAAAGTATTCACGGTTAACGAAGTATTTATTGCTGATAGGACTACATTTAATGTGGCCGAGAGAGACAAGTCTGAACGCGCTGAAGAGCATTTAATGCAAAGTCAAAAAGAATATTTGAAGCATTAAATGCGACCTACATTAATTCAAACATTTAGTAGCAACCAATCAGAGACGTCAACATCTCACCAACCATCCAATGGATACATTTATAACAGATCTATTTCCAAGGTTATAAATACCCCCAAGTAAGAGGACATTGCTAACCAATATTATTCATTCTCGCACTTACATCTGTCAGATTACTCTGACATTCTAGCTATTAAAGAGCAGTATATTTCGTGAGCATACATCAGTATTCAAGCGAAGAAATATACTAAGTCCTCAATACAAACAGCACAGCATACAGTGATCACTCATCAAAGACATAGCTGCTGTTTGGAGTCGTTCTACCTTTACCGTTGAGATAATCATTAGCCCTGTGTGGACTAAGGATCCTTGCGTGGGAAGAATAGCATTGAAGATGAAGCTTCGATCTATGTGAGAAGAAGTGAGTCGAAAGAGCTTGAAGCCAATCTGTGTGAATGGCCAAAGTTGCAGTCCTTGTATCAATCTGTGTGAACAATACAAATACAAGTTTAGTTAAAGTCACGTAGCTGTGTATGTAGTGATTTTAATAAACTCTTTACTCCTGTGTGGAGGACCAGTAGACGTAGAGGGGTTTACCTAGAACGACTTTAAACTGTATGTTATTTACTTTCCATCCTTACTGTTTTCATTCGACTGTGATTTATAAGTATACATTGTGAAAATCCTGTACGCATCAAGCAAACAGGAGAATACCCAGTTGCTGTATTTACAGCAACTTACAAACAGACTTCTGCTAAGCAATTAACTTTGAAAATCATACAGCTTATTATATTTTTACCTTCTAAAATGTTTAATGTATATTCTATGGCCAACAAGCGGTATCAGAGGGGTTGATTCTAAAAAGAGTCGGTCGATTTTTAACTGAATCAGATCCACCAATCACTAGCTTTTGAAAACTTTATTTTATACTTTCTTAATTTATCGTATGTATAAGATGGACTCATCTATGCTAAATAAGGTTCCTATGTTTTCGATTAATGAGTTTGATGACTGTAGAATCAGGATGGAAGCCCATCTTGCTACCATGCACGAAGAAATGATTTATGTCATCCAGGAAGGACCTATCAAGATTTTGAAGGTTAACAATGCCCCGATGATGGAAGGGTAACTTTATGCCGAGATGCTCGAGAAAGAGCGCGATCAGTGGATGATTGACGAGCGCAAGCGAGCCAGCCTGGACAACATTGCCAAGAATGTAAAATTTTTCACTCTCGACAAAGGCACATTCTCCAAGGTAAAGAGCTGTCAGTCAGCCAAGCAAATCTGGGAGAAACTAAATCTTATTTGCGAGGGTACTGAGCTCTCAAAGAAAACAAAAATTTCCAAACTTATTCAGCAGTTTGAAACTCTTGAAATGAAATCTTCTGAAATGCTTGAGGAGCATGACCTCAGATTCACTGGCATATTCAGTGAACTTGAAGTATTGGGCAAAGTATATACCCAAAAGGAGAAAAAATTAAAGATATTTAGATCACTCCCTGTCCGATGGGACATTAAGACTACAATTATCCGTGTATCCTGTAATCTAAACGATATTTCTACTTTTGATATCTTCTCTGACCTCAAAGCTTTTGAGTATGATATCAACAGGAGAGAGAAGGCAGAAGAGTCACCTGCCAAGACTATAGCACTGGCTGCTGTATCTGACAGGAGACACAGTTCTGCACCTAGCACATCGAAATCCACATTCAAGACTGCAAACATCGATAATGACATCCTGTCACAAGATGAAATGGCTCTACTCATGCACAAGTTCAAAAAGTTCATCAAACAGTTTGGAAAGACTCCCTATAGGCCTAAGCCTTTCAACAAGGTAAATTCTGAATCTCCTTCATCTGGCGATTCCAACATATGCTATAATTGTAGGAAACCTGGATATTATGCAAATAAGTGTCCACATCCAAAAGTGCAAAAGTTGCCAGAAGCTGAGCAACAGGAAAAGGATGGAAGAAGACGTGTCTGGAAAAACCAGCTCAAGGCCCTGATTGGTCAATCAGAAGCCTCACCCGCGTCAAACAAAATCGAGGAGTGCCTACATGCAATCACTGATAGTGCCTCCTCTGATGATGAGATTGAGGATAAAGTATATATGTGCTTTATGGCTGAAGAAATACAGGATGATGAGGACAGCGATGATGAGGTAACTTCAAATTCAACTATTCCCATAAATGCATCGCATACTTTTAAAAATATGATGAATGAATTCAAAAACATTCAAAAAGCCCATGAGACTCTAAAACGAGAAAACATACAACTCAAAATTTCAAACTTAGAGCTGAAAGATGAAAATTACTTGCTGAAAAATAATTATGGAAATATGTCTCTTGTTTGCGAAAAAAGCAAAACCACCCTTGAAAAACTCATGGGAAGCTATCATCAACTTGCCAAAGATTTAAATGAGGCAAAGTCTCATACTGAGAGCAATACAAATGTTATGCTTTACACGAAGCTAAAGTTAAAATTCTCGAGAAATGACAAGTAGAATTAGAGACCATCCTGAAATGATTCGAGAAATACTCTAGACGAATGGAAGAAATTCTAAGCATGGGATAGCATGCCCATGACAAACGTACCTTAGGATATGACTCGTTCACCCATAAGGGAAAATCTAGTACGGTATTCATGAGGGGAGTGGAACCCATTCATATACCTGAAGAAATCTCAAGTCTCGCAAAGGTTACAGCTGCCCCTCCTCGTATAGTGAAGGCTGCGATTCCGCCTCCAAGTTCATATCACAGACAGCAGAAACCTCAGCCTCCCAGACCTGTAAGGCATGATCAACAACATGCTCCCCAAGCACATCAAAAGTGCCAGCAGCCATTTAAAAAGAAGGCTGTATCTAAATATCAAACGCAAGCACCGCAGTACTACCAACAGTACAGTGCACCTAGATATTGGATACAAGAGCCCCATTATCCATCTAGAAAGCAGGTCGCCGTGCAGTATCAACAACAGCTCTGGGAATCCAATTGGAGATCCAGAAGGCCATCTGTAAGGCCAAAGAAAATAGCTCCACCTCCGAGATGGAAATCATACTAGAATAATAACTCTAGACCTTATATGCATATTAATCAAGGTCACAGCGACTGCGCACCTGCCCCATGTAGATATCACAAAAATGGACCAAAAGGAACTTACAGTGTATCAATTGCTATCAGGCAAATATGGGTACCAAAAGGCACTAACATACATGGACCAAACAATCAAAGGGGGCCTAAATCTACTAAAGTTCTTTGCTTACAGGATATGAAAGGGAAGGACATCTGGTACTTTGACAGCGGATGTTCTCGGAACATGACAGGAGATATCAGCAAGTTGTTAGATTATGTAGAAGGTCGTGGTCCAAAGGTGAGTTGCGGTAACAAGTCCAAAGGAAGAACAATAGGGAAGGGAACCCTGCTTGTAGGAAAATTCAAAGTCACTGACGTAGCTTATGTTGAAGGCTTGCAGTACAATCTACTTAGTATTAGCCAGTTCTGTGACAAACAGTTCTCGGTCAAATTCTATGTAGACTAGTGTTGGGTGAAGGACATCAAGACTAAAGAACTCATCCTTATAGGAAGCAGATCAGGTAATATGTATATTGCTGACTGGAAGCCTACGAGCTCCATTACTCCGTGTTTTGTTGCCAAAGGCACTACAGATCAAAGCTGGCTATGGCACAAGAGGATGTCTCACATCAACTTCAAGATAGTCAACAAACTCGCCAGACAGGGAATGGTTAGAGGATCGCTCGATGTGTCATTCCATAAAGACTGCGTTTGTGGACCCTGTCAGAAAGGCAAACAAGTCAAAACCACCCTGAAAAGCAAATAATACTTGTCCACCCACAGGGTTCTGTATATGCTACACATGGACCTCCACGGTCCTGTAGACCCTGTAAGTTTGGGAGGTAAGAAATATTGACTGTTATTGTTGATGATTTTCCAGGTATGCTTGGACAATCTTTCTAAGCAAGAAGAAAGAAACCACAACGAAGTTGCCAGAGAACTTGAGAAAGCTACAGAATGAGAAAGGGTTGAGTATGGCGTTGATTCATTCCGATGGAGGTACTAAATTAACAAATCACTTTAGAGAGCAATACTGTTTAGACAATGGAATACAACACGAACAGCCCGAACTCCTCAACAAAATGGTGTTGCCGAGCGAAAGAATAGGACCCTCAAGGAAGCAACAAGGACCATGATAGCTACAAGCAAGTTGATGCAGAAGTTCATGGGTGAAGCAACAAATACAGCATGCTACACATAAAACCATTGTATCATCAACAAGCATCACAACAAAACAGCCTATGAGGTATGGAACAATTAAACTCCATTAGTTGCATACTTTCAATTCTTAAGATGTAGGTGTTATGTTCTGAATAATGGGAAAGATAAACTCAAGACCTTTGACGAAAAGTCGGATGAAGGTATATGTGTAGGATATTCCTCTGTCAGTAAAGCTTCCAGGATATTTAACAAAAGGAAGCTGACCATAGAGGAATCTGTCCATGTAGTGTTCGATGAACTCCATTATGATCCTACATGAGTACAAGGCATAACCCAGGCCATTCAAACTCTTTCTATTGATGACCCTCAAACTCCAATAGAGCCTGTCGTGGACTTAGAGATCAATCCCGCAGCTGTAAGATCAGAAGTAGTTGAAGTTGACGCTGTACAAGCTGAAGCTGAGATTACATCACCACAAGATACAATACGAGATACTGAATTAGAACCTGCTAGGAGATGGCTGAGAGATCAACCTTATGAATTAATTATAGGTGATATTGATGCTGGTGTATCTACCCGTAGAAGCATACCGAGTACACAAAGAACTGTACTATGTGCACAAGAAGAGACTAATTCTGAGAAATCTCGATTTCCTGTATGAAAATCTCAACCTGAACTTAGGAGACTAGCTATGTGCACCCTAGCTATATTTTTAGCTCAATCCAAACCTGTTTCGACTAATGAAGCTCTGAACAATTTTCACTGGATCACTTCTATGGAAGAAGAGCTTAATGGTTTCGAAAGAAACAATGCATGGTATCTAGTTCCCAGGCCAGAACATCAAGCTGTAATTGGAACAAAATGGGTATTTAGAAACAAAATGATGAGAACGGACTTGATATCAGGAACAAATCCCACCTAGTCGCACAAGGCTACAGACAGGAAGAAGGCATAGACTATGATGAAACGTTTGCCCATGTAGCCAGACTAGAAGCCATCAGAATATTCCTAGCTTTTGCCGCCCATAAGAGCATTATAGTATATCAAATGGACATTAAGAGCGCATTCCTGAATGGAGATCTCGCCGAAGAAGTCTATGTTGAACAACCACCAGGATTTGTCAACACTAAAGGCGGAGATCCAGTATACAGACTACAGAAAGCTCTGTATGGACTTAACCAAGCACCTAGGGCTTGGTATGAAACCTTGTCCCTGTACCTGATCAACAAGACTCTCTTTAATATACAAGAAGGTGATGACCTTTTAATGGTGCAAATATATGTCGATGTTATTATATTTAGTTCTACTAACCTTGCTTTATGTCAAAAGTTCTCTCATCTCATGCAAAGTAAATTTGAAATGAGTTTGATGAGATAACTTAGTTATTTTCTAGGATTACAGGTTAAGCAACTACCTACACGAATCTTCATCAATGAGGAGAAATACAACAAGAAGCTGCTCTACAAGTTTGGGATGAACAACTCCAAATCCTCGTCAACCCCCATGAGCACTTCCATGCAAATTAGTGCTGACGAAGCTGGAAAGTCGGTTGATTAATCAACTCTGGAAGTTGTTGTATGCAGATTCTATGGATGCAACAGCAATTACAAGATTATGGAATCAGTGCCAGAGAGACGCCAATCATGTGCGATATCACGAGTGCAATCGCAATAACGCACAACTTTGTATTGCACTCGCGAACTAAGCATATCGATATGAAGCATCATTTCATCAGGAATCATGTTGAGAATAAAGATGTTCGGATCGAAAAGAATCATACATACATTCAGTTGGCCAACATCTTTACAAAACCTCTCAGCACAACCAGATTCTGTATGGTTCGACAAGAATTGGGAATGCTATAGCGTGACTCCCTGTAAGTTTTCTACTTTTTACTCATCAATTTAGGGGGAATGTTGTAAGACCTAATAATACAGTATCCACTTTAATTAGTTATACACTAAGAACAAGTTAGATCTTACTGTAAGAAAAAGGAGGCATAAAACCTTCCTACAAGTGACATGTGCACTAATTAAGAGGGAATACAGTACGACCCATGAATACAGTATTAATCCTAAAATTGTTCTAAGAATTGAATCTTGTATGTACCTTTTAAGGGGGAACACTGTATTATTCATGGATACAGCACATACACTACAGGATATCAATTAATATTAAATACTATTCTAATCTTACAGAAAACATTCTAAGTCCACGTGCCCTGTTTAATTTCAAACGTCTTATCCTTTAATGGTTTGATAGACACCTGTACTTTATTGCCTCAAATACCACAATTTTAATAATTTCAAACCACCGTTTCATGCAATAAGGGAAAAGGAATTGTCAGAAGTGGGACCGGTCATCATTTCAAAAACAGATCGACCAGATGTACAAGTTACTCTGAATCATTCATGTACGTTCTTTAAACGACGGTTCCCATCCCTTAAATCTGACCGTTCACTGTATAACCCTAATCTTCCCTGTACCCTATAAAAGGACTGTATTTTGCTCCCTTAGACTCTTCACGCGTTCAGCAAATTAAACGAGTCTTAAGAAATTAGTCTACATACTTTCTGCAACTTTCTGCATTTTTTTGTGAAATTCTCTGTTACTTTCATTTTTCTGCAGAATGTCTACTTCACAGACATCTTGCCTTTCAAAGAAGAAGAAGGAATCTATCATCGACGGGCGTATCTTCGCCATATCCGTGGTGATGTAAAGAATTGAGCTTGAAGGAGAAGATAATCTTGGAATGAAAGTGGTTGTTTCCAGGGTGAAACAACTAGGGTTGTACCACCTTGCCAGTCACCATGCTGATTTGTATAGCAGATCGTGGAAGAGTTATACCTGGACGCCTCGTTCAAGTACTCATCTTAGAGGATAGGAGGTGAGATTTCTTACATCACCTTAACTATTCAAGGGATTGAGATCTCTTTAAACAGAGAGCTTTTGAAGAAGTTATACATGCTACCATATGATGGCCTGAAAATGGAAGAGTTAGAGACCTTCGGGTCAGAAAGTATACTGACAGCATACTGGAAGTGTTCACTGGCGTTGAGAGGGGTATAAATATCCACCCCTCATGCCACAAGAAAAACTTTACTCTACCATACGTTTATCTGCATGACTTCTGTTGTAGGGTTGTTGAGAACCGGACAAAAGCATTTGAGATGTGCGCCAATCTCTACTTCAGAATGATGGTGGCCATCATGTCTGGAGAGAAGGTGGATTGTTGTTAAATGCTGCTGAAATGAATTCTAGAAGAGGTTGTTAAGCCTGAATCTGCCAAGAAATCCTTTGGCCTCATCTTGAATTACATCCTCACTCATTGCGGAGTGAAACAGTCTGTAGATGCCCAGAAGATTTGCACTGGGAAGTTTATTGGTGGGATGAAACCCACCATGTTCAACATATCTGCACTGCTTTCCAAGAGGCCCCATCCTCGAAGCATGCCCATTTCGAGTGACCGGATGGACATCGCTCTAAGGATATCGAGCGAGGAAAAGAAGAAGAAGAGATGTGTTTCCGACAGCCGTTCGCCTTGTGTAGTCAAGAAGAAGAAGAAGAAGACCAAAAAGTCTTCCAAGGATGAGCCTACAGTGACAGAATCGGTCACTATAGATGTTCCTTCTGTTCCTGTCGCTGAACCAATCCCACAGGGCGCAAACCCTTTGGAAGAAGCAGTTGCTGCTAAAACAGCATATCTAGAGCCTGTGGAGCTGACCATAGAGGAATCTGTCCATGTAGTGTTCGATGAACTCCATTATGATCCTACAGGAGTAGAAGGCATAACCCAGACCATTCAAACTCTTTCTATTGATGACCCTCAAACTCCAATAGAGCCTGTTGTGGACTTAGAAACCAATCCCGCAGTTGTAAGATCAAAAGAGTTGAAGCTGACGTTGTACAAGCTAAAAACAAGATTACAGCACCACAAGATACAGTATGAGATGTTGAATTAGAACCTTGTAGGAGATAGCTAAGAGATCAACCCTAGGAATTAATTATAGGTGATATTGATGTTGGTGTATCTACCCTTAGAAGCATACAGAGTACACAAGGAATTGTACTGTATGCGCAAGAAGAGACTGATTCTGGGAAATCTCGATTTCCTGTATGAAAATCTCAAGATGAACTTAGGAGACTAGCTATGTGCACCCTAGCTATATTTTTAGCTCAATCCAAACCTGTTTCGACCAATGAAGCTCTGAACAATTTTCAGTGGATCACTTCTATAGAAGAAGAGCTTAATAGTTTCGAAAGAAACAATGCATGGTATCTAGTTCCTAGGCCAGAACATCAAGCTGTAATTGGAACAAAATGGGTATTTAGAAATAAGAAAGAGGAGAACGGACTTGTTATCAGGAATAAATCCCGCCTAGTCGCACAAGATTACAGACAGGAAAAAGGCATAGACTATGATGAAACGTTTGCCCATGTAGCCAGACTAGAAGCCATCAGGATATTCCTAGATTTTGCAGCCCACAACAGCATTATAGTATATCAAATGGATATTAAGAGCACATTCCTGAATGGAGATCTCGCCGAAGAAGTCTATGTTGAACAACCACCAGGGTTTGTCAACACTGAAGGCGGAGACCTAGTATACAGACTACGGAAAGCTTTGTATGGACTTAAGCAAGCACCTAGGGCTTGGTATGAAACCTTGTCCCTATACATGATCAACAATGGGTTTGGGAAAGGTGTCGTGGACAAGACTCTCTTTAATATACAGGAAGGTGATGACCTTTTAATGGTGCAAATATATGTATATGTTATTATATTTGGTTCTACTTACCTTGCTTTATGTCAAAGGTTCTCTCATTTTATGCAAAGTAAATTTGAAATGAGTATGATGAGATAACTTAGTTATTTTATAGGATTGCAGGTTAAGCAACTACCTACACGAATCTTCATCCACGAGGAGAAGTACAGAAAGGAGCTACTCAACAAGTTTGGGATGAATAACTCCAAATCCTCGTCAGCCCCCATGAGCACTTCCATGCAAATTAGTGCTAACAAAGCTGGAAAGCCGGTTGATTAATCACTATAGGAATCTTATAGACTCACTCCTGTACCTAACGGCTAGCAAGCCCGATATCCAGTTTGTTGTAGAAGTGTGTGGTCGGTATCAAGTAGCAGCTAAGGAGTCTTACTTCACCGCAGCCAAACAAATCCTTAAGTACGTGAAAGGAATAATTGATGTAGTATTATGGTATCGTAAGAAAAGAGGATTCGATTTGCTTGGCTACAGGGACTCGGATATTGGAGGCTGTAAATTGGATAGGAAGAGTACAAGTGGTACTTGTCACTTTCTTGGACCTAGACTGTGTCTTGGTTCAGTAAGAAGCAGTTGTCCAACTCGTTTTCTGCAGCTGAGTGGGAATACTATGCCGCTGGAAGTTGCTGTATACAGATTGTATGGATGCAACAACAACTACAAGATTATGTAATCAGTGCCAGAGAGACGCCAATCATGTGCGATATCATGAGTGCAATCGCAATAACACACAACTTTGTATTGAACTCGTGAACTAAGCATATCGATTTGAAGCATCAATTCATCAGGAATCAGGTTGAGAATCAAGATGCTCCGATCGAGAAGAATCATGCATACATTAAGTTAGCCAACATCTTTACAAAACCTCTCAGCACAACCAGATTCTGTATGCTTCGTCAAGAATTGGGAATGCTACAGTCTGACTCCCTATAAGTTTTTTTTTTACTTTTTACTCATCGATTTAGGGAGGATGTTGTAAGACCTAAGAATACATTATCCACTTTAATTAAATGTACACTCAGAACAAGTCAGATCTTACTGTAAGAAAAGGGAGGCATAAAACCTTTCTACAACTGACATGTGCACTAATTAAGGGGGAATACAGTACGACCCATGAATACAGTATTAATCCAAAAATTGTTGTAAGAATTGAATCTTGTATGTACCTTTTAAGGGGGAATACTGTATTATTCACGGATACAGCATATACACTACAGGATATCAATTAATATTATAATACTATTCTATTCTTACAGAAAACATTTTAAGTCCACGTGCCCTGCTTAATTTCAAATGTCTTATCCTTTAATGGTTTTAAAGACACCTAGACTTTATTGCCCCAAATACTGCAATTTTAATAATTTCAAACCACGATTTCGTGCAATAAGGGAAGAGGAACTGTCAGAAGTGGGACCGGTCATCATTTAAAAAATAGATGGATCAGATGTACATGTTACTCTGAATCCATCCTGTATGTCCTTCAAACAATGGTTCTCATCCCTTAAATTTGACCGTTCACTGTATAACCCTATTCTTCCTTGCACCCTATAAAAGGACTGTATTTTGATCCCTTAGACTCTTCACGCTTTCAGCAAATTAAATGAGTCTTAAGCAAATAGTCTACATACTTTCTGCATTTTTTTGTGAAATTCTCTGTTACTTTACATTTTTCTGCAGAATGTCTACTTCACGGACATCTTCCCTTTCAATAAAGAAGAAGGAATCTATCATCGACGGGCGTATCTTAGCCATATCCGTGGTGATGGAAAGAAATGATCTTGAAGGAGAAGACATTGTTGGAATGAAAGTGGTTGTTTCCAGGGTGAAACAGCAAGGGTTGTACCACCTTGCCAGTCACCATGCTGATTTGTATAATGAGCAGATCGTGGAGAAGTTCTACCTGGACACCTCGTTCAAGTACTCATCTCAGAGGAGAGGAGGTGATATTTTTACATCACCTTAACTGTTCAAGGGATTGAGATCTCTTTAAGCACAGAGCTTTTGAAGAAGTTATACATGCTACCATGTGATGGCCCGAAAATGGAAGAGTTAGAGACCTTCGGGTCGGAACGTATACTGACAGCATACTGGAAGTGTTCACTGGCGTTGAGTGGGGTAAAAATGTCTACCCCTCATGCCACAAGAAAAAATTTACTCTACCGTATGTTTATCTGCATGACTTCTGTTGCAGGGTTGTTGAGAACCGTATAGGAGCATTTGATATGTGCACCAATCTCTACTTCAGAATGATGGTGGCCATCATGTCTCGAGGGAAGGTGGACTGTTGTTAAATGCTGCTGAAATGAATTCAGGAAGAGGTTGTTAAGCCTGAATCTGCCAACAAATCCTTAAGTACGTGAAAGGAATAATTGATGTAGTATTATGGTATCGTAAGAAAGGAGGATTCGATTTGCTTGGCTACAGGGACTCGGATATTGGAGGCTGTAAATTGGATAGGAAGAGTACAAGTGGTACTTGTCACTTTCTTGGACCTAGACTGTGTCTTGGTTCAGTAAGAAGCAGTTGTCCAACTCGTTTTCTGCAGCTGAGTGGGAATACTATGCCGCTGGAAGTTGCTGTATACAGATTGTATGGATGCAACAACAACTACAAGATTATGTAATCAGTGCCAGAGAGACGCCAATCATGTGCGATATCATGAGTGCAATCGCAATAATACACAACTTTGTATTGAACTCGTGAACTAAGCATATCGATTTGAAGCATCAATTCATCAGGAATCATGTTGAGAATCAAGATGCTCGGATCGAGAAGAATCATGCATACATTAAGTTAGCCAACATCTTTACAAAACCTCTCAGCACAACCAGATTCTGTATGCTTCGTCAAGAATTGGGAATGCTACAGTCTGACTCCCTATAAGTTTTTTTTTACTTTTTACTCCTCGATTTAGGGAGGATGTTGTAAGACCTAAGAATACATTATCCACTTTAATTAAATGTACACTCAGAACAAGTCAGATCTTACTGTAAGAAAAGGGAGGCATAAAACCTTTCTACAACTGACATGTGCACTAATTAAGGGGGAATACAGTACGACCCATGAATACAGTATTAATCCAAAAATTGTTGTAAGAATTGAATCTTGTATGTACCTTTTAAGGGGGAATACTGTATTATTCACGGATACAGCATATACACTACAGGATATCAATTAATATTATAATACTATTCTATTCTTACAGAAAACATTTTAAGTCCACGTGCCCTGCTTAATTTCAAATGTCTTATCCTTTAATGGTTTTAAAGACACCTAGACTTTATTGCCTCAAATACTGCAATTTTAATAATTTCAAACCACGATTTCGTGCAATAAGGGAAGAGGAACTGTCAGAAGTGGGACCGGTCATCATTTAAAAAATAGATGGATCAGATGTACATGTTACTCTGAATCCATCCTGTATGTCCTTCAAACGATGGTTCCCATCCCTTAAATTTGACCGTTCACTGTATAACCCTATTCTTCCTTGCACCCTATAAAAGGACTGTATTTTGATCCCTTAGACTCTTCACGCTTTCAGCAAATTAAATGAGTCTTAAGCAAATAGTCTACATACTTTCTGCATTTTTTTGTGAAATTCTCTGTTACTTTACATTTTTCTGCAGAATGTCTACTTCACGGACATCTTCCCTTTCAATAAAGAAGAAGGAATCTATCATCGACGGGCGTATCTTAGCCAGATCCGTGGTGATGGAAAGAAATGATCTTGAAGGAGAAGACATTGTTGGAATGAAAGTGGTTGTTTCCAGGGTGAAACAGCAAGGGTTGTACCACCTTGCCAGTCACCATGCTGATTTGTATAATGAGCAGATCGTGGAGGAGTTCTACCTGGACACCTCGTTCAAGTACTCATCTCAGAGGAGAGGAGGTGATATTTTTACATCACCTTAACTGTTCAAGGGATTGAGATCTCTTTAAGCACAGAGCTTTTGAAGAAGTTATACATGCTACCATGTGATGGCCCGAAAATGGAAGAGTTAGAGACCTTCGGGTCGGAACGTATACTGACAGCATACTGGAAGTGTTCACTGGCGTTGAGTGGGGTAAAAATGTCTACCCCTCAGGCCACAAGAAAAAATTTACTCTACCGTATGTTTATCTGCATGACTTCTGTTGCAGGGTTGTTGAGAACCGTATAGGAGCATTTGAGATGTGCACCAATCTCTACTTCAGAATGATGGTGGCCATCATGTCTCGAGGGAAGGTGGACTGTTGTTAAATGCTGCTGAAATGAATTCAGGAAGAGGTTGTTAAGCCTGAATCTGCCAACAAATCCTTTGGGCTCATCCTGAATTACATCCTCACTCATTGTGGAGTGAGATAGTCTGTGGATGCTAAGAAGATTTGCACTTGGAAGTTTATTGGTGGGATGATACCCACCATGTTCAACAAATCTCCACTGATTCCCAAGAGGCCCCATCCTCGAAGCATGCCCATTTCAAGTGACCTGATGGACATGACTCTAAGGATATCGAGCGAAGAAAAGAAGAGGAAGAGCAGTGTTTCGGACAACCGTTCGCCTCGTGCTGTCAATAAGAAGAAGAAGACCCAAAAGTCTTCCAAGGCTGAGCCTACAGTGACAGAATCGGTCACTGTAGATGTTCCCTCTGTTCCTGTCGCTGAACCAATCCCACAGGACGCAACCCCTTTGGAAGAAGCAGTTGCTGCTAAAACAGCAGATCCCGAGCCTGTAGAGCTGATCATAGAGGAATCTGTCCATGTAGTGTTCGATGAACTACATTATGATCCTACAGGAGTAGAAGGCATAACCCAGACCATTCAAACTCTTTCAATTGATGACCCTAAAACTTCAATAGAGCCTGTCGTGGACTTAGAAACCAATCCCGTAGCTGTAAGATCAGAAGTAGTTGAAGCTGACGCTGTACAAGCTGAAGTCGAGAGTACAGCACCACAAGATACAGTACGAAATGCCGAATAAGAACCTGCTAGGAGATGACTGAGAGATCAACCCTAGGAATTAATTATTGGTGATATTGATGCTGGTGCATCTACCCGTAGAAGCATACAGAGTACACAAGCAATTGTACTGTATGCGCAAGAAGAGACTAATTCTGGGAAATCTCGATTTCCTGTATGAAAATCTCAAGATGAACTTAGGAGACTAGCTATGTGCACCCTAGCTATATTTTTAGCTCAATACAAACCTTTTTCGACCAATAAAGCTCTGAACAATTTTCACTCGATCACTTCTATGGAAGAAGAGCTAAATGGTTTCGAAAGAAACAATGCATGGTGTTGTTACCCAAAATATTATCCGGAGATGATATTGCTAGAATGGTCGAGTAACAAACAAATGTGAGAACACTTCCGTGGGAAAGTAAATAACACAAGATTTACCGGGGTTGTTAGTCCCTGGCTTGAATGCTCTCGCGAGATGTTATTAATATGAATACTTTAGATTACAAATATTAATGTTAGAATCTATTACAATGAGTGTAAAGACTCTAATTATCTTAGTTGTAGAGCGTGAAGATTGCCGGAAGAACCAGATATGATGCTCTGTGAGTTCTTGCTTTTCTGTGTTCTGTATATGTGAATCCGTTTCACTGTCAATGGATTTCACGTGTATGTGTATGTATTCGTCTAGTAAGTCCACTGTTTTTAGAATGTCTATCTTCCCCCCTTTAGGCCACTGTTGGAGGCCTACTACTTATAGTAGAAGGGGTTGCTAGGTCCTCCCCGGCGATCGCGGGCAACCGCCGTATTCTATATTAGAATAATGTGGGCGATCGTCCCATCATGTGGGACTATTTCCTTAAAGTCCGAGGCTGCAGCTGGAAGCCAGATGTGCGGGCCAATGAGGAGTCTGCACGCGTCCTGAGTCGCTGTCAGGGAGGACCCACTTTGTACCTTTCGGCGGACCTGTCGGTAGGTGTGAAGGTGGTGACAGGCTGGGGTCAAAAAGCCTCGTCTTGTGGCGCCTTTTTCGGATCTGCCCGTGGGTCTACGTCTGAGATTCGGTCTTCGAAGACTTTGACGGGTGTCGGATTTGTATGTGGCACGAGACGATCATCTATGGTCGGACATCATAGGCGATTGTCAGATACCAATAGACGATCGCCTTGGGTGCCGACTGCTAGGCATTTGCCCAGAATCTGTTTCCTATGGTTGGCTCTTGACCATTACGCCGATCTCCATCGAGGCGTATAAATCGCCGCACAACAATTGCCCCCCAGCTCGCTCCGATGTTGAAAACATGGGGTGAGGTGGCACTGTTGGCGATCGCCTGTTTTAGACGATTGGCTCGTCTGCTTATGACAAGGATGATCGTCGCCTGGACGATCTGATTTCGAATCCGGACGATCTCCTTATGCGCTGGAAATAGCGGGAAGTAGAGGCGGGCTCTCGAAACGTTGCAGGGATACGCGTTGCGCTCCCGTTGGGGGAGTCCGACGGTTTTGTCAGACTTGTCGGCTGGCGTGCCCTCAAAACGACGCGTACGCGGGTTTCGAGGGCTGCATTTACTGTGTCCCCCCGATAGTTGCACTCTTGCCCCCGGGATTCCACCTATTTACACAAAGGTCCCTGTACTCGTCTATAATAGGGCTAGGGTCATTTCAGTTTATCTCTTTATGCGCCCTTGCCTTGTAAACGAGACTCTGCCGAATTTCTTTGAAGATTCTTATGCCAACCGACTTTCTCTCTAGGTAAGAACAGAAATTCTCTCTCCCCCTTTATTCTTCGAAACATGTCTGGAGGAGGATCTAAAGTTTATTAGGCCGGAAGCTCTTCTGCCGCAGCGACATCACCTGCCCGGGAAGAGACCTCCGCGGTTCTTCACATGGAGATGGCCTTCGAGGCCATCCGTGCGGGAATCACACCCACGGAGGTTGAAGAGCTCTTCAACGAGGCCGATGTGGCGAGATCGGCGGCGGTGGCGGGGCAGGAGGGCTCGTCGGTGGATGAGGATGAAGCGGTGAGGCTGTACTGGGAGCAGAACAGCGTGTTCGGCCCTGCCTATTTGGAGTTCGTTAAGCTCATGGAGAGTATTGCCGAACCACGTCCCCAGTTCGACTTTGGAGCGTACTCTGCCGCTTACCCCTACGAGTGTAACACCCCCAAGTTATTCAGGGTATATTACAGCGCCGTGAGCCCCGCCGTGGGACCCACAAGGCTAAACATACGCGGAACTATAAACTTGACCGATAAGGTCTACATACAATAGAATGAAAGACGATACAAATGGTATTCAAAACCATAACCAATGAAACCATATACATCACTGCACAAATCAATACCTCGGCAACACAGGCCGGAACATCAAGGGAACTGAAATACAATACTCGAGTATTAAAAATCCATTCCAGTACAACAACACTGAATGGAGGAATCCAAGAAAATAACCGGAGACAAGACACAGTATCACACTTGCCCATCATCTTCATGCCGACCCGATACCCGTCTGTCCGCTCTCTTGGAACCTGAAATACATGAAACGTATTTCCCCCATAAAGGGGTTAGCCGTCGAATAGCTAGTGCAAGTATAACAATATGAAACATGATACTCCTCGACAATAAAGTAAATGTAATCCGTCAATTCATCAATATCCGTCAATTCATCAATATAAGACTAGTATTCCGGAATGACTAAAATCTCAAGACGTATGTGAATGCCGTAAAAACGGTTCGTTCATATCATACGCCGTTACATGTAGGAATGCCGTCAAAACGGTTCGTTCATTACATGCCAACATTATTTCATATGAATGCCGTAGAAACAGTTCGTTCATATCAACCATGGAATCGCACTGCAGGCTACGAAACCCTCGTAGGACCATAGGCCCGTCCGGAGTGGCTAGAAATAATCATAACATCAATTTTACATACTTTCAAATTCGAGAACGTACAATAATAAATGTATACTTGCCTTAATAAACGTTATCAAGATCCGAAGAACACGGTTCGACCGAAGCTTGAACCACGACGAAGACAATGAACGGAAGGGTTCCGACTTGAGTTCTTCACAAGGATTTCGTCCCTAAGTCATATCAATGATAAATCAACAATCGTACGATGAATAATAATCGTACAACGCACAAAACCCCCCTCTTAGACATTTTGTCGGACACCTTCAAGGCGTCGACTAATAACTCAACCGAAACGACGAATCAATACACTCCAACCGTGGAATAACGATGGAAATGATAGAATGCACCTAAATCATCATCAATCCATCACTAATCTAAATTACTACGGATTAAAAGGATGAAGTCAAACAAAATCCCCAATTTCCAACACAAAATTCGAAGTGTTCTTGAAAAATCTTTCAATAATCCGATGAATACTCCAACAAGTCCATAATCATGCGTATATCACTTCATACCCCATGATTTTAACATCCAAAACATCATTACCCAATACAAAATCGAAATCCAAGATGTTGAAGAAATTACCTCTTGAAGATCCAAGCACTATGATTCGAAGAATACTCGATAGATCGATGATCCGAGCTTAAAAATCGAAAATAGATGAAGGAAGTCACACACTCAAGTGATAGATGGTGAAACCTCCCTCTCTCTCAAGCCTTTCCTCTCGTGTGATGGTGAAGAAATGAGAAATATCGGTTGAAACGCGCAGAAAAACGCAGATATAGGGCTGACTGACGTGTGTGCCGCGGCTCAGTATAGGTGTGCCGCGGCACAGACCCAAAATTCGCTCCCAGGGCTCGGCAGTGTGCCGCGGCTCAGCCCAAGTGTGCCGCGGCACCGGGTACAGGCAGTTTTGGACGAAACTGGGAAATGAGAGTGACTTAGCTATTTCGACCATAACTCCCTCGTCCGGACTCCGATTGACTCACCGTTTGAACCAATGGAAAGCTAACTCGATGCTTTAGAATATTGCCAAGATTCAGAATTTTTGGAGTTTCCAAGAATTTACGGTGATTTAACAAAGTCGAACTCATACGTGGAAAAGTCGCTAAAGAACACGTAATTCAACAGAACGATACCGAAACGAACTCGGATGACAAAAAGTGTAGAGTTAATCATTCTCGGGATGACGAAACGGTCCCAAGCAAGTTGTCAAAAACGGACTTCCGCCAAAAATAGAAAATTTCCGGGAAACAAAATTACGGGTATTACATTCTACCCTCCTTAAAAGAAGTTTCGTCCCGAAACTTAAAACAGGCAGGGAGAAGAAATATTTCGCCAGGAAAAACTCAACGAGATACACAAGAGCCGAAACTTACGCCCAAATGGCGAATCATCAGTATAGAACACAAAAATACATTACCCGAAGGTAAACCAAACCAATGCCGAAAAAGATACGAATTCACAATGCCCGAAGGCTCCAACGGAAATACCGATACATCACAATGGCCTGAAAGCCGAACAGCCCAAAGCTGTAAATCATCACAAAATAGATCTCAAAGAAAACAACCTGACTGTCGGACATACCCCTCGGCGTATGAACAACCAGTCGCAAATCGTCGGACATATCCAATACAACATGGACTACGAACGATCAATCAATAAAGCTCAAGAGGGACATCACAGTACACCCGATCCGGAAATGTGTCCGTGCACATGTCCACCCCGTATACGGATTCCAGAATATACGTGTGACAATGTACTTAATTAGCCTCAAGAACTACGTCTCGTGTGCACGGTCCAATGCGGAAACATCCACGCATGACCATCGAGTGCCTGGCTAAAAATCCTACACATAACCAATCGGCACGCAGACATGATTCCAGATATGCCACGATACAACATGACAACGAAACTCAAGGGATAAAACATCCAATACGGATCATACGACTCACCAAGTGAACGATGACACACGAATAATGAAAGATCGAGACGACCAACGATATTCAAAACAACCATCCTGTAATCAGAATTCCCTAAGGACCGATTAACACGGCAATAATCACAACACCACAATTCGGGAAATCCTCAACTCTCAACGATCACAAAATTACCGAGTTCACAAGAATAATAGTGTGCTGCCTTGAGTCGGCCAACACGGCAATAATAATTCAACGGATGGAACTATCCTCGACAGTCCCAATTCAAAGCTTCGATTACCGTAGAATGGCCAATCGATAACAATGATACAATGGATGAGAGTATTTTTGACAACGGATGGGAATTATCTTTGATAATCCCAATTCAATATATCGATTACCTTAGAACGGTCAATCGATAATCAATGATACGATAGAATAGATGTCCCGGTGTCTTAAACCGACCACCGAAACGGAGATGACAAAAGGATATATCAAACGTCCCCAATTGGTTAACGTAACATCATAGCTACAGTTCCAATTCGACGACAAAGATTCAACAATGTCTCAGAACGACATTAATCGCGAACAATAATAATCGATACATCGATACCGCGAACCGGCTATCGACAGCAACTTTACCAACAAGTATCGTAATGCCTTGAACCGGCCATTTACAACCAACAGTAACATTTGGCATAATTTTCCGACGGGCGTCGTATCAATGATCCCCTGATATCAATACAATCATTAAGAGGCCAAGTCCCGAAATGATACACACATTCGTACGCCTACACAATAACATTAGTCTCATTGATTAGTACGAGTATAAAACTTGCCTCGATATCAATACAACGAACTGTTACCAATTCAGTTGATTTCGTCTTACGAGTTCCTCAGTCCCGACCAAGTTAATCTACAAACCCTTCAACCTTAACCGCAACACAACAGTCATAATCTATGATCAAACATCATATCTTACTGTAAAACGAAAGATTGATAATCAACCGGTTTGATGACGACCAATATCAATACCACCAAACCACGAACTCAATCATTTTACCATATCTCGACTAATCACAGTCTGAACAATCCAACTCAGACACTTACAAATCCTGTCCACAATACGAGTCGAAATATGATGTTCATATCAGCAACCAATTCGGACCAATAATAAGGGTCTAAATGTTCCAAACTCAATTCTTAAATACGAATTGACAAGGTTCCCTTCTCGTAAATCCATCGTTAAAATTTACTTATGACCGTTATCAATTCGAATCATCCGACTGGTTCAAAACAATAGATAATCATATTAAAAAGGTTATCAAACAATCCAATCATTCGATTTGAATATTTGCTCCATACGTATGGGCTTCCAAATTCAGAGATGAATAATAGTCTCATCAAACTCATAATCACATTCGTATTTCCTATACGAATATTATTTCCAACACATAGTTTAGCTCTAGATATGAATATTCCATATTCATATTCAAAACATCAACACTTCTTAAAAATTTTCATCACCTCGTATAATTCAAGAGTTCTTCAAGAACATGAAATATCCGAAATCACGTTCAGAACAACATATCCGAGGTATATATCTCCATGTTACCATTTTCTTCATCATGTCATTCATACAACCTCAAGAATCACAATGTAACCCTTATCGTCATATGAAGAAGATCTCGTAATCATATCAACATCCGAAATATCTTATTACGATTCCAATAAATCTCGTATAACATTATCACATGATACCATAATTGTAACACCCTGCATCCTCCCGAATATTACACGCCGTAAACCCTTCTCACAAGGATTTACCAGGCTAAGCACAATTTCCACGTCATTTCAAAATGTCAAAAAGACGATGACGGTAATATTTTTCAAATACTAAAAAAAATCATTTTCAAAATACCTTCAAAACGATAAAGGTTAAAATGCCAAAAAATCAATTTAGGTAATCGTTTTTACAAAATAAAATTTCAGTTGGCAAAATACCAAAAATCCATTTCAAAAATACTCACGCCGCGGATAAAAGTACAGTCCAATTTATGCATTTTCATTGAAATAAGACGAACATCAAAATACACGATTCCCAACATACTCCCTCCCAAGTAGTAATCCAAAAAGAAAAAAAAATGAGCCACTATCAAAGGGATACGAGGATTACCTTGTATGGACGAACCACGAAGAAAGAATAATTGAACTCCATTCCAAGAATCATTAAATCATCATAGTCATCATATGGCCTCAAGAACATCATGATCTCTATGATTCCATAATCATAATCAACATATTCAAAGCATATCATTATCTTCCTTCAACATAAACCTCATAGAATATGGATAACACAAGAAATCACTTCAAGAATCAACAATAGTTCCATAACCAAGCTCTAATTCCATGATTCCAAGCTCACAATCATGTTAAAAGCGTTTAGAACACTCTTAAAAGTAAAGAGGGACGAGTTTTGGAGAGAAATATCTCAAAGGATCGTGAGAGAAATGAAAGGCAACACTTCAATATATAAATTGCACTCTCATTACGTACGTAAGTGTCCTTTCATAACGTACGTAACAACTTTAACGTACGTAATCCAATATCCATAACGTACGTAACCAACTCACTGTCTCATTCCGTGCAGTCCATTACGTACGTAACCCATACCATAAAACGTACGTAATATACCAGTTGACTTGCTACGGTACAATGGTTGTGTTACGTACGTAACACGTCCTGTATAACGTACGTAACACGTCCTGTATAACGTACGTAAAACGTACGTTGACTCACCTGTCAACATCCTCCGCCGAAAGTGCCGAAACAGGGTCCCACCTGCCGACCAGGACTCGGTTCTGTCCGATGCCTTCGTTACGTACGTAATACCTTAGCCTTAACGTACGTAACCATGCCAATCTTACGTACGTAATCTCACCTTATTAACGTACGTAATAATTCCATTCTTAGCCAATTTCAACAATTCCTGTCCAAAGTCATGACATACCAAATACGAGCATACGGCAAAATCAATACATATACTCAATTCAATAACATTGTCATACGTTCACAACGTCCTCGAGCATAATTAACCATCCACGGTATCCAATATATAAACGAAAAAAAATATATCCGAAAAATCGGGGTATTACACTCTACCCCCCTTAAAAATAAGTTTCGTCCTCGAAACTTACAATCACTCGTACAAACAACATTTCAACGGGAATTCAATTTCACCAAGAATTATCGAATAATTCGAACAACATACTTACAAGTCTGCGAAGTCGAAGATCTCCCGTGATACAAGCATGCGACTCCTAAACAAAGTCTCAACATAATACCGATACACACCATTATCGAAATTAGCAACTTAACAAAATCTCAAGGAAGAGTTCACGTCCGTGACCACGGCCACGATTCTTCCTACTTTCAGCCAACATTCTGAAGGGCACATACATGCGTAAGTATAATCCGAATCGCACATTCTCGAAGTGACCAATTTCCAAGAATACCAAGCTATAAACGAAATGATTAAGAAGAATACAAGAAGAGTGAGAGGACTTACAAGTACCGGTCGCACTGTGATGATGGCAGAGTAGTGATACTGTGGGCAAATGCCGACTCAATCGACCCAAAAGACCGACAGCCTAGGTATCCATAAACCTAAGCTCGATACCATATTCGTAACACCCCAAGTTATTCAGTATATTACGGCCGTGAGCCCCGCCGTGGGACCTACAAGGCTAAACATACGCGGAACTATAAACTTGACCGATAAGGTCTACATACAATAGAATGAAAGACGATACAAATGGTATTCAAAACCATAACCAATGAAACCATATACATCACTGCACAAATCAATACCTCGGCAACACAGCCGGAACATCAAGGGAACTCAAATACAATACTCGAGTATTAAAAATCCATTCCACCAACAACACCGAATGGAGGAATCCAAGAAAATAACCGGAGACAAGACACGATCACACTTGCCCATCATCTTCATGCCGACCCGATACCCGCCTCTGTCTCGCTTCTCGAACTCGAAATACATGAAACGTATTTCCCCCATAAAGGGGTTAGCCATCGAATAGCTAGTGCAAGTATAACAATATGAAACATGATACTCCTCGACAATAAAGTAAATGTAATCCGTCAATTCATCAATATCCGTCAATTCATCAATATAAGACTAGTATTCCGGAATGACTAAAATCTCAAGACGTATGTGAATGCCGTAAAAACGGTTCGTTCATATCATACGCCGTTACATGTAGGAATGCCGTCAAAACGGTTCGTTCATTACATGCCAACATTATTTCATATGAATGCCGTAGAAACGGTTCGTTCATATCAACCATGGAATCGCACTAGAGGCTACGAAACCCTCAGAGGACCATAGGCCCGTCCCGGAGTGGCTAGAAATAATCATACCATCAATATTTCATACTTTCAAAGTCGAGAACCACTAGTACAGTTTTCCCCTTTAGTGACACTATTTTAGTGTCAGTAATTAATTTTACTGACACCTTGTAATAGTGTCAGTAATGCTAAAGCCAGAAAATACTGACACTAAAAATTAGTGTCAGTAATACAAGGTGTCAGTAAATACTGACACTAAAATAGCGTCGAGATTTTTTTTTACCGACACTAAAATAGTGTCGCAATTAATTTTTTTACCGACACTAAACTTTAGTGTCAGTATGTTCTGGCTTTAGCATTACCGACACTATTATAAAGTGTCGAAAAAAATTACTCACACTATTTTAGTGTCGTATATGCTCGATTTGTTAAAAAAATATTTTTATCTCAATTCTATTTTTATGAATACTACATTTTTTGTTTAATTACATGAAAAAAATACCATAAATTGAAATTTTCAAACAGACAATTCAATTATAAAACATCCCAAATGCAATACACTTAAAAAGAGCAATACAAAACCAAGCAATACAAAACCAATTAGCATCCCAAATGTGCTGCCAAACCTCAAAAAAAAAAAACCTCCAGCTCTGACAATGTCCATAAGCATTGATAATAAGCAAAATACAATGCAAAATACATTGATAACGATGAACAACAATCTCCATCAACACAAAATATCCTCCAGCTCTAACAATCTCCATCAACTTAAGCATACAATGCAAAATACAATGATAACCATCAGCAACAACAATGTCCCACCACACCGACATGCTCAACAACTTCAAATTTTTCCCACCTGTACAAGTGTAAAGAATCAATTAGTTGACATGACCGAACTTACAAATTTCACCCTCTGGAGGGGTATTTCTTAGGTAAATATAAACATCCGATGAGTATATGTAATTTTGTAAGATAACTGGATTTTTTTTTAATAATTCTGAACTCTATTTTTCAGGATGAAAGATAGATTGAAGATATGAGGACTTGAACTGGCCGACATTTTGCAGGTTCCAAAAGAACATAAGATTGCATGCAGGTGAGCCACGTACTACCAGTCCATACACAAAGCCTTACGCAAATTTAACAATCTGGTACGGTCGATTGAGTTATGCCGACCCAAAGTCCAAACCAGCAAAAGAATAGTCCGCTAAGCGAACACCAAAAGTTTTATGAATGACAAAAGCATTTGCCAATGAATTACCAACCATTTTTAAGTAGAATGATTAACACACACCCCCACCCCCCCTCACCTTCAGCATATACTACATATATATCTCACACTGCAGTTATTTAAGACTGTTTGTGTATAGTTCACATAATTGTGATTATTGATGGCTGTGGGGTCATGCAATTTCCATAACTTGCAACTTAGGTGCATTGCATGCAACTCATTACACCCTGCATATGATCGACATTCTATTCGTTGTTTTTGGTTCAAGTCCTTTTCAGATTTGTTGGATCTTTTTTTGTTGTTCCAAGTACATACTACATAGATTTTGTATATAAATGACTCATATTAAAATTACCTCACGATTGTATGCTGTAATTAACTTGGAAACATATGTAGCCCATCGATCACGTAGTTCCGAAAGATCTTTCATGCTGTAGTTATCCATTCCTTTGAACTGACATTTCAAATTCACAAAAATAAGAGTGTGCATATATAATACAACAAAAGGTGCAAGGACATCGGATTGTAAAAATCCGAATGTGCAATATATAATACAACTGAAATTTAACCAGTTCAGGCTGTAAGAAGGTCTTTAATACAGCAACACCAATAAAATTTTGCAATCAGCAACACCAATTTTATTATACTGTAAGAATGTTGAAATTTTTGTTGTAAGAAATCAGCAACACCAATTTTATATAACACAACTGAAATTTAACAACACTAAAAATTTTGATACTTACATCATTTTTTAGAATGTTCACATCCTTAACGATATCTTCGATATATTTCATCACGTAGTAGCCACATTAAAAAAAGCTAGGTTGCTTTGGACACTACAAAAGAAGACCAGTTAAGTAATGCTTTTGTTTAAAATTTGTACTCAACATATTTCGATTTCACCATTTTTACCTTCACAGAGACCCACTGCACATTAATCTTTCTATCACACTTCAAAGATTGATATATTCTAATGCCCCTGCAAAGAAGAATTTAAACCATTGGTAAAGAAATGCAAAAATGGAAGTTTAAGAACATGAAAGCATAAACTAAGTAAAACACTTAACTGGTTCACTATTTGTTTGATGGTTTCATCGGGACTATGTCTCATGGGGTCAAGATAATACACTGTACGGCTCACTAAGTCAATTGCAAACAACACCCAATGGCCACTAAAAAATGAAATCACAGTTTGTGATGAAAATTCATATTAAAAATAACTTATGAACAGTAAAAAGTAAAAATTATACCCAGGATTATAAGGAAATACGACGACTTGTCCTAACTCAGTCAAACCCAAAAGTTTCGAAATGTATTGGGATTTGTCGTTGACTCCGAACTTTGTTGGATGTAGCTTTTCAAAAAGCCCAAACTGAAATGGGTTGACAATTCCGCTACTGTCCATCTCCTCGCACAAATACCTACAAGAAAAAAACACCGTATGAAGTACATTTAGATCAAACAAAATCATAGCATCACATAATACACTTGTACCGTACTTGATCCATATGTCAATAACGCAATTTGAAACATTCTGAAAGTTGATAATTTCATCACAAATCACTTTATCCAGGGCTATTTCCCAAATTTCACCGAACGTTGTTGTGTCATGCCCAATAAGGATCGATCGCGGTAGTGAATTCTCAACAAACATGGTGAACATGTTTATATATTCACTCTTGCGACTCTCTTTTGATTGTGCAGCTCCTCGAATATTCTTACTTCGGTCAAGCTTCCGATCCAATGGTTTGATGACAAGTGGTTCATTCTTTTGTACTCTCTTGTCGTAGATAAATTGCACATCATTTACAGGAGAGTTTGGAGAAATCGGTTTAGGTAATGGCTTAAAGGATTCTTCTAATAACATAGGATTCTTCTTCGGGGTAGGTTTTGATGTAACTTCGAAATCTAGCTTATGTGGAGTTATTTCACAAGTCTTATTTATTTTACTCTTCACAGACTTCGGAGTACTTTTTTGCAAAGGGAAAATAGCCTATGAAATAAATATATATATATATATATACCATTATTAGTACATGTATACCAAGATAGGATATAATAAAGACATGTAATATTTCATTTACTAACCTTTCTTTTTCCAAGAATTTCTGGGGACTGTTTGTCACTTAGATTACCAGAGAAAGATTTTGGTTTTGGAAAGCTAGAACTTCCAATTTCAGTGTTGCTGTATGCATTCAATCTCGCATTCATAATTTCCAGTTGATTAGACATGAATTGGAAACTCTCTTGATACATCTTTCTTTCCTTCGCCAACTCCGTAGCATCAGGAATGTGGAAGTACATGGATGGGGTGATAAATTGCCCCAATCCTTGTATCCTACTTCCACTTGGATGCTTCTGGAGAGAAACACTTAAAATTTCACTTGACCCCGATGATTTGAACGTTCCTTCTTCAGCTTGACTCTTCAATTCACTCTACAAAAGTAAATATGCAATATTATAGATTTTTTTAGTCATTATTATTAATAAGAGTACAATTTTACTTACTAATAAGAGTACAATTTTTAGTCATTATTGCTAATAAGAGTACAATTTTACTTGATAAGAGTGCAATATTATAGATTTTTTTAGTCATTATTACTAATAAGAGTACAATTTAACTTACTATCTTGTCAACTACTTTCATTATTTCAGGAGCATACTCTCCTTTATCGTCAGCTCGTGCCATTAACCAAGCATCACTACGATCAATTTCTCGCTCGTAAACTCCGCTTTGTTTCTTCGTATTAGATTAATAACAATGAAAATGTATTAAACCTCAAAATAATTTATATTTAGATGGCGTACATGTATTTACATACTTTCCTGTACAACATGCCACCATATCCTGTGCTGCCCAACCGATGATTGTAGACATTCTTAGCTCTTTTTTCTCTTGCTTTCTTACTTTTTTCCTGCAAAAATAGTTATTTCAGAACAAAATAGTTATAATGCCTGCTTAGTAATAAACCAACTAAAGTAAGAAACAATATACCGAATTCTTCAGAGAGAACCTTATCAACAAAAACTTCCAATCTTTTCTTTTAATGCTAGGATATTCAATAGGAGGCAAAGCCAATGACGTAAGATCGTCTTTGTAAGGCAAAATGAAATCATTAGCCACTCACTTCTAAAGTTCCTTAATGCAACCCCCATCCATTTCAACACTTGGTTTTTACTTTTCACACTCAACTTGAACTTTTTCTATAAAACCATCCGTAATTACACCACTCAAACACAATATATGCATTACGTACATGCAAACTAATCTAATATATTATTAAATAACCAGCTGCACTGAAAATGAAGCCACAAATTATCCTTTATGTCCATTGGAACATGCCTCCAATCATCATGTAAAATCGAAATTGTTTCTCGCACGATAATACCGATATAACTCCTGAGATCATTTCTTCCCTTTCCAACCGGAACACCATAAGAATTGTACTCAATCAAATTGTTAGCAAATTCTTCCTTTTGCAACCCTTTTTTTTGTTTGCTTCCTTCTTCTCGGCCTTCCTCAAGTTCGAAATTTGAACTCATTATTTTCACCAACTCATTATTTTCAGCCATATTTCCCGCAATCGAGAGATGTTTACGTGGTTAGTACGTAAATTAACTTCAAAAGTAATACACCAAAAGAAAAAAAGAACTCACTATTTACAATAGTGCATTTATTCATCCGATAATCATCATTTAATGGAACAACATCACAATCTTTTCGTCATAAATTGCCTCATCATCCTTCTCATCTAGCTCACACCGGAAGTTTGTTGCTTAATAGAGTGTATACATCAATATCTTCACATCTTTCTCCATCTACCTTATATGCTCTGTCACTCACCGAATGTACTCACCGATTTGTCATCTAATTGGTCTTTCACATAGAATACTTGATTTACATGACAAGCTAGAATAAAACAATCTGATTTATAACCAATTCGATTTAGATCAACGATACCAAACCAAAATCATCCACATTAACCCTCGACTATCTACCCAATCACATTTGAAAAGTATCTTCTTAACCATCGATAATCAAGCCGCTGATTTCATCAATGACTCCGTAGAAGGCCATGTCACCGAATGAGGTCGTTTGTCTTTTGAGCTTGATATTTGTAGAGTGTTAGCAACAATCCTAACACCACTGTTTTGAGTTACACGATTATTATCCTTGCTTCGTTGCAAAATTGCGACCATTAATATGATAGCCGTGATATATTAACACGCTTGAACGAGGTTTGTTTGCCAACAACTTCACCGTTTCGCCAACCGGCACATTATTTTCCCTATCATCTCGCTATCTATAATTTGAAATTCAAAAAGAATCACATTAATTATATAATATGAATTTATTATAAGTTAACCTTTATAAGTGTTATTATAATCACCATAAGTTCTAACCTTGTTCTGTAACCAAGTGGCAAATGTACGAGTGTGTTCATTCTGCAACCACAGATGTTTCTTTGCTTTATAAGGGTGTGTTGACGTTAAATAACACATATGTTCCGTGAAGTGAGATAAAAGTAAAATTTATTTACTATACTAAAATCTTACAACTCTATTAACATGTTACTTATAAATAGAATAATCAAGAACTTACTCAATATATGGTTGGATTTCAGGAGTGTTCATTAAAACGCAACGATGTGCTTGCTCCAGCAAAAGATCATTGACTGACTTACAATTTCCACCTCCCAAAGGCTTTTCGATTGTAAAATCAGCAACATCACAATCAGAGAGGTATTCAGCACAAAATTGTAGTGCTTCTTCAGCAACATAACTTTCCGCAATACAACCCTCAGGACGGTAACGATTACGAACATAATCTTTAAGGGTTTTCATCCCTCTCTCAAAAGGGTACATCCATCGAAAATAAACGGGCCGCATAATCTAACTTGTTCAACTAAATGGGTTGTCAAATGAATCATGGTATCAAAGAAACTTGGTAGGAAGTACTTTTCCATTAGGCATAAAGTGATTACAAGATCCTTCTGTATTTGGTCAAGGGTACCGGGTTCCACGACTTTAGAGCACAACAAATTGAAAAAAGAGCACAATCTGATAATAACTTTTGTAACATTCACAGGCAAACAATTTCTAATAGCCAATGGCAGGAGTTGTTGCATTAGAGTATGGCAATCATGAGATTTTAGTCCTTGAAGTCGACATTCATCCAAAGAAACAAGTTTTTGAAAGTTCGAAGAATAGCCATCGGGTACTCTGGCATCATATAAAGTTTCACAGAATTGTTTTTTTTCTTTTTTACTCAAGCTGCTGGAGGCAAGACCTTTTTTTTTTGTTGGTATCATCAGGAATTAATTTTCCCCTGAGCTTAAGTTCTTCAAGATCTTTTCTAGCATTAAACCCATCCTTTGTCCTACCCGGTTGATGAAGTAGTGTACCATAAATGCTTTCACACACGTTTTTCTCGATATGCATCACATCTAGTTGATGGCGAACTAACAAATGTTTCCAATAATCAAGGGAAAAAAAGATAGATTTCTTTTTGAACAATTTTCTAGTTATTCCCTCATCATCATCGCCATCAACATCGTCAAGTTTTCGCTTCTTAACTTTTTTCTTTCCAAACTTAGTATCAATAGCTTCTACCATATTTAATATTTCCAAACCAGATAAAGTCCTAGGAGGCTCACCCCACTCTTGATTCCCATTGAACACCTTTTTAAGTTTTCGAAATGGGTGTCCACATGGTAAGAATCGACGATGGCCCATATAAGACATTTTTCGACTATGTGGTAGCCAAGATGCACAGGTGTCTATTCCACAAACCGCAAGCATAATATCCCTTAACAAGACAACCAGAGAGGTTTCCATATGCCGGAAAGTCACCGATTGTCCACATTAGGATAGCTCGTAAGTTGAATGTTTCTTTCTTCCATGCATCATAAACATCAACACCTTCATCCCGAGAAGTTTCAAGTCCTCAACCAAGGGTGCTAAGTATACATCTAGATCATTTCAGTTGTTTAGGACCAGATATCAAAAGAGACAACATCATAAACTTTTTCTTCATACATAACCACGGAGGAAGGTTATATGCAATCAAAGAAACAGGCCAACAACTATAAGTACTATTAAGTGTACTATGTGGATTAACCCCATCCGTTGATAGAGCTAAACGAAGATTTCTATCCTCTTCTGCAAATTGTGGCCACTTATTGTCAATTAATTTCCAAGATGGTGAGTCTGCTGGGTGGCGAAGTTTGCCTTCTTTAATTCCCTTATTTGCATGCCATGTCAAATTTTGAGCAGTTTGTGGTGATTGGAACATTCTTTTGAACCTAGGAATAGGGGGGAAATACCACAACACCTTTGCAGGCACACCATCTTTTAGTTTTTTCAAACCAATTTTTTTTCTCTGCCACCTAGATGCTCCACAGTTCGGGCACTCAACAAGATCAACAAACTCCTTTCTATACAAAATGCAATCATTTGGACAAGCATGTATTTTCTCATAATCTAAGCCTAACACTTTCATAGTTTTCTTAGCCTCGTAAAATGACTTAGGCAAATCATTATTAATAGGCAAAATATCAGCAAGGACATCTAACAAAGCCGAAAACCCTTTATCAGACCACCCATAATTCCCTTTAACACTATAGAGCCTCATCAAACCGGCAAGCTTTGAATGCTTTGAACCCGGATATAAAGGTTTTTCAAAGATCATCAAGCATGTGTTTTAAAGTACTAGGGTCTTTATCATAATGCTCATAAACATCCTGGACCATATCAACTACATTATTATAATCTTGACATCTAAATCTTTCACTAGGTGGATGGTTTTGACACTTTGTGGAGGTAAAAGGGTCAACTTCCCCATGCTTAGTCCATATGACATACGACTCAAGAAAACCTTTCTGAAACAAATGAAGCCTGACCAGTTCAGGCTTATGAAACTCCATATTACAACAAAAGGTGCAAGGACATCGGATTGACATTCGGTTTTCAGCATTTAAAATTGCAAATTCTAAGAAATCAGCAACACCAATTTTATACTCTAAAGACCTTCTATCACAAGCTATCCAAGTTTTGTCCATTTCCAATACCTTTACCTGTGCATATATAATATTCAGTGTCAGGCTGTACAGTTCATAAACATGCATATAAGAAATATTTTTGCCACAAAAATAATTCAATTTAACAAAAATGAATGCGTGCCTGAGCACTAATGGTTGTGAAACATCTTTTGTTTCCTTAACTTGCTCAATATCTTTTTCTTTTAATATCGACCAAATGATAACATAAGGTAGTATTAAATATTTTATCAACACAAGAAGCGGAAACTAGTGTTAAAGCTCAGAAGATAAAAGAACCTAACTCGGGCCCTAACAATATGGACAAAGACTAGGCGATTGTAGAACTCTCGAAACAAAAAAGAACACGTAAAGATGGACAACAAGATTCGGAAAGCAAAAGTATGAAGAAAACAAGAATTAAAATACCTTTATTTATGACATATACATATGTCATCAGAAGACCAGAATTAAAATCTTGACATCTAAATTTTTTACTAGGTGTATGTTCTTGTAATATCCGCAATTTTCGATTTTCGGTAAATTTCTTTTTTTTCGGTGGAAGTCCGTTTTGACGAATCGCTCATGACCGTTTCATCATTCCGAGAATTATTAATTCAGCACTTTTTGTCATCCGAGCTCGTTTCGGTGTCGTTTTGTTGAGTTCCGTGCTTTTTAGCGGTTTTTCCGCACTTGAGTTCGATTCTTGCGAATCTCGTCCGAAACTGTTGTTTCGACTTTCTCGTAAGTTCATTTAATGTTATTATTCATGTTTCAAGCTTCGGTTTGGTTATTCGATCACGTATCGTGATTTTGGGGCGTTTTGGGCCATTTTCGTAATTTCCCAAAGTTTGGGGTAATTACTTTCCGTTGTCGAATTTCGAGCCTTCGGGTAGTCGGAATCGTGTGTTCTATTAGTGCTCGGATTCGTCTTTTCGAGTACTTCGTAACCGTATCTTCGATTCGCATCGTGTTCGGGTTTCGGGTCGCTCGGGCCGTCGGAGTTGGTCCCGCCGAGTCATGGCCGGGCATGATCGGGCCAGCCACCGCCGAGTAACGCGGCGGTAATGATCGCCATTACGCACGTAAGGCCGGTTACGCACGTAAGGCCCTGGCCGGTAACGCACGTAACGCCCGGCATTTTCAGCAAAGTGAGTTCGCCATGGCCGGTTACGCACGTAAGCCATGGCCGGTTACGACGTAACCCGCCGGTAGTCGCCCTATAAAAGGCCTCGGCACGCTTTTCTTCAAGATTTTCTCACTTCTCTTCTTCCATTCCGCGGCTGGAGATGGTGTAATCATGGAGAGATGTTGTTGGACAATCAATCCATGAAGTTTTGGAGTTCATATCATCAATCATCAATCCTATAACATCCTCCAATCTACTGACCAGCCGATTTCCTAGAAATCTAGTTTTGGGAATTTGGGTATTTTGGTTGTT
The DNA here is from genome assembly GCA_033398695.1 of Orobanche coerulescens. Taxonomy (NCBI): domain Eukaryota; kingdom Viridiplantae; phylum Streptophyta; class Magnoliopsida; order Lamiales; family Orobanchaceae; genus Orobanche; species Orobanche coerulescens. The sequence goes on along the minus strand of CM065818.1, from coordinate 68,052,309 downwards.
TTCGTCCGATTAATCCGATTTAACTTAGGATTATGATGGATTGATGATTATTTAGATGTATTATATCATTTCCTTGTTATTACATGGTTGGATCGTATCGATTCGTTATTTGGGTCGAGTTCTTGACCGACGCCTTGAAGGTGTCCTAAAATGTCTTAGAGGGGTTTTCGGGCGTTCTACGTTTATTCTTCCTCGTATGATCGATGATTTATTGATTATATATTGTTAGGGTCGAGTTTCTTGCGAAGAAACCGAGTTGAACCCTTCCGCTCGTCGTCTTTCTTTCGATTGCATCGGGCGTTTGAAGCTTCCCGCTGAGCCGTATCCGTTCGTGGTTCCGTGCTCGTGGTATCGAGGCAAGTATCTTGCCCATACATTTCATATTTCTTAGGCATAATTATTGATAAATGATTTTATGCGAACTCCAATGTTTAATGAACGTAAAAGGGATCCGTATGTTCTCGATAAATGTTGTCTTTCAACGATAATTCGTATACTTCGTGAATATGTGTTCCCGGAATATGTGTGTTGGTTTTGTATGTTGAAAGATAATATGATCATTTCGAGTGAGTTTGATAGACCGTAATCCTTTGTCGGGATTACGTATTGTTATTATGTACTTGTTCTAAGAACGTAATGTGTGTGATATTAGTCGTTACTCCTTTGAAAGGAGGTTGTGATGCTTAGTGTTGCTTGTCTTGATAATCGGTTATTGTTGTGTGCTTGTTGTATGTGATGTGCCTCCGGTAGGATTGTTGAATCTCCGGATCCATACTTGCTAGTATGGGTCGGGCGAAACCGTAGGGTTATCCAATACGGGTATGTCTTATGGGACTCCGAGGTTCGGGGCTTGCTAGCCCGATGCCGAGATAACTTGTGGGGTTATCATCGGGTATGTCTTATGGGACTCGAGGTTCGTGGCTTGTTAGCACGATGCCGGATAACTTATGGTTGTGGTTTGATTATGTAAGTATATGTGCTTTTAGTCACGTGATCATGGTTACGGTGACATGTGATTTGATATAGTTTCCGTGGGTTATTCACTCGGGTTTGTTCTACGGAGCATCCGAGGTCCGTGGCTTGCTAGCACGGACGCGAATAACTGTGGAAACAGGTTGTTATGGTATGATCGGGTCGTGGACCCCACCTGTTGTTATCGAACTTATGTTTTGGGAAAATGACTTTTGGGCTGTGTCCCTAAATGTTTTCGAAAGGCCTGAAGATTTTTAAATCCCAATGTATTCAAAACTCCCGAGGTCGTAAAATGTTTTTCACAAGATGTTTATCGGGTTTACCCTATCTTTCGATTTAATCGTTTGATTAAGTGAATCACCTCGGGAAGTATGTTTATGATTAACATGTTTCGTGGAGTATGATATGTATGGCTCGTTTTCGTATTTTATACTTGCACTAGCAAAACAGTGGAGTTTTGCTAACCCCCGAGTATTCGGGGGGTGGATGTCTATTTTTGCATTCAGGTTTTGGAGCATAACACAGGGTCGGCACGAAGGATGATGAAAGATGAACGATACTAATCACACGAGGATCCGTTGATGTCGTATTGGTCTAGTTGTATTTTCTTTTCCGCTGCAGTATCTTTTCCCCGTTGTACGGGAGTTTATTGTATTTTGACCCCTGCGTGGGTATGTGTTTGTAATCGAGTTGTATATTTTATTGAAAGACCAAATCGGTCTACTGAGTCATTTTAGCCTTGAAGGCATTGTCGAGATGTTAAATGTTGTTACCAGCCTGGTAGATCCTCGAGGAGAGGGTCTACGGCGTGTAATATCCCTGAGTGGATTGGGGGTGTTACATAAATGGTATCGGAGCTTAGGTTGTGGAAACCTAGGCTGTCGGGTCAGTGGTGTCTATTGAGTTTTTATCTCGTCGGATTTTATCTGACTGAGTCGTGTCGCGACGCGTCGTCTGAGTTGGTTTGTTGTGATTAGTATCGTGGGGCGATCATCATCTTCGTGCGACCTGTGGATGTACGTCTCCCTTCTTTATGTTGTGCCTCGTGTGACACGAGCTATTTTTTTTATTATGAGTTAATTGACGGAATCCTCTTATGGATTTTGATTTCGTGATACGTGATTATTTGACTCCCATTTTTCGTTCATATGGGGAGTAGTGTTGCTGTCTTGTGCGTGTTTGACCTTATTTCTTTTATCCGCTGCGTGAGTTCTTTTGTAACGGCTTTCGGTATTTTACCGACTGAGTTTTATTTCGAAAACCGATTCCTTAACCGAGTTTTTGGCATTATGGCCTTGATCATTTTGGCGAAATTCTTATGACGGAATTTAGTATTTTGTAAATGGATTTTGTGAGTTTTTGAAATATTACCGTCATCGGCCTTTTTGGCGTTTTTATAAATGGTTTTAGCTCATTGGTTCCGGCGCGGGACACACGGCGCTATAATGTTTCGTGTAAGTACCTAAACTTTTTGGGCATTCTAGCCCATTGAATTATTTTTGAAAACCTTGAGTATCTTAGAAAATTAAAATTCGAGACGTACTTTTACAATGAATTATTTTCTCGTGGTACGTCCAAGGTGCCACAATATATTTCAAAATTCTTCTAACTCGAGGACCAAAATATTTTGAGATATTTTCAAATGTTTTATAAACACTTTTACTTAGACCCGAGGGTCGGATATTCTGAAAGTCTTTCACTAAGAGAAGGTGTCCTCATTTTTGTTCAAACGCAAGACGATTTTCAAAGTCTCGATAACAATGTTTGCACTACTTTTTGTAAAGTGATACTCAAGATCAACTGTTGTTCCCAAACTGTTTTCAAAAGGTGGTTTTCGTTTTTAAAACCTATCATTCCTGTTTGCGGACCGGAAATGCGTGTATGGTTTTCGAACTTTCGTTACGGTGTTAACCCCGAATTGTGATTGAATTGGTGGCGTGAGCGTCGAGTCGTTCGCCACGCATATATTTTGCTAGCCCTTGTGGGAGGTGTGATGACGATCCTTAATGTTGTCATTTCGTGGTGGCTTGCGTGTTATCGCACCTGTGTGAGCTGTTAAAGCTTGGGTTTGTACGTTTGTGTACATATGTGATTGTTTCATAATGTTTGTAATTATGTGCTGGTTATTGTTCGGGCCGTTGAGGTCGCCGAACGATACCGTCGTTGCTGTAGTGTTTGTGTGTATTATTTTACGATGATAATCGTTGTATATGATATGTATTATGATTCCTTGTTGTGCTGAGTTGGCATCTCCGCTATGTTGTTTTGCGACGTTATGCCCCATTGTATCTAGCATTTGTATTTTCGGTATGCCGAGCCGAAGCGTTTCAACCGTGATGTGCCGGGGCATGCACGTGTAAATTGTTTTTCTCGTCAGTAACACATTTCAAGTGTGGACTCGAGGGACACCGAATTAATTTTTGCGGATTGGCTATCGAGACTTTCGGAATTCGCACTTCAGCTCAGTTATCAGAATCGGCTTTGAGAGGCCTTCGAAGGATGTTTCTGTCGGTTGCTTGTTGTGTCGTCACCTTGATTTCATTTGTGAGTTGCGGGGCGACCTTCTTTATAAGAGGTCGAATGTAGTACCCGTGTTGTTTTTAGACTCCTGCATTTTCTCTTTCTCGATTCTATCGACTCGTGTTCGTTGATACTTACCGAACTTGTTCTCGTATTTCGGTTTCATTGATCGGACGAGGTGTGATCTTGTTTTGGGTCAATCGTTATCGCCGTAACTTTCCGAGTTCGGTTCGATTCTTGTGAACCTTGTTCGAAGTAACATCTTTGGTTCTACTAGTTCTTTTATTCGAAGTGGACTGGATCTTGAACTTTTGTATTTTCGACTGTCGACTCGCTTATGTTCGTTGACATATCCGAGTCCTGCCCGCCCTTGCTTTTGTTTATCGAACGAGTGTGGTATTATTTCGAATAACTCGCTTGTCGTTGTGACTTTTCTATTGCTATTCCCTTTCTGTGGATCATATATTAATGAACATCCTGTTGTTTTCACCGGATCATATATTGTCTCGAGTCGAGATGTGAACCTTGGGGTTGTTGTTTGAATTTTATTATCCTTCGTATTTCGGACATGATTGTTCGATTTTTGTTGTCTCGATCATTTGTTTGTTCGGTTTTGTTCTCGTTTCGTGATTGTTGAGTGTTCAGGCTCCTTCCTAATTCCCTTAAGTTCGGGAAATTAGTCTCGTTTTCGATCTTCCAACCCTTGAGCGGTGGAATTCCGTATTTGTTCAGCGATTGGCTCGCGTTTTGATTGATGTACCTATGGGTTGGTCAATCGTATTGATTTTCGTTCGTTGTGTTTTGTGATTGTTCGGATAATTGACTTGATTGTATTATCCATTTGATGACGCTTGTCACTTGTTGGTTCTATTATATCCCTAACGGCGACGTTGTGTTGGTCGTCGTGGAGCGTGTTTTCACACCGTATATTCCGTTGCGTTGTATGTAACGTTTCGCCGTTTGGCATTAGTTACGCGTTTCTTGCGTATCTCATTGAGTTTTCCTGGCGGGATATTGCTTCTCCCTACTTGTTTTAAGTTTCGGGACGAAACTTCTTTTAACGAGGGTAGAATGTAATATCCGCAATTTTCGATTTTCGGTAAATTTCTTTTTTTTCGGTGGAAGTCCGTTTTGACGACTCGCTCATGACCGTTTCATCATTCCGAGAATTATTAATTCTGCACTTTTTGTCATCCGAGCTCGTTTCGGTGTCGTTTTGTTGAGTTCCGTGCTTTTTAGCGGTTTTTCCGCACTTGAGTTCGATTCTTGCGAATCTCGTCCGAAACTGTTGTTTCGACTTTCTCGTAAGTTCATTTAATGTTATTATTCATGTTTCAAGCTTCGGTTTGGTTATTCGATCACGTATCGTGATTTTGGGGCGTTTTGGGCCATTTTCGTAATTTCCCAAAGTTTGGGGTAATTACTTTCCGTTGTCGAATTTCGAGCCTTCGGGTAGTCGGAATCGTGTGTTCTATTAGTGCTCGGATTCGTCTTTTCGAGTACTTCGTAACCGTATCTTCGATTCGTACTCAGGTTCGGGTTTCGGGTCGCTCGGGCCGTCGGAGTTGGTCCCGCCGAGTCATGGCCGGCATGATCGGGCCAGGCCACCGCCGAGTAACGGCGGTAATGATCGCCATTACGCACGTAAGGCCGGTTACGCACGTCGTAAGGCCCTCGGCCGTAACGCACGTAACGCCCGCATTTTCCAGCAATGAGTTCGCCATGGCCGTTACGTCGTAAGCCATGGCCGTTACGACGTAACGGCCGTAGTCACCTATAAAAGGCCTCGGCAGCGTTTTCTTCGAGATTTTCTCACTTCTCTTCTTCCATTCCGCTACGGAGATGGTGTAATCATGGAGAGATGTTGTTGGACAATCAATCCATGAAGTTTTGGAGTTCATATCATCAATCATCAATCCTATAACATCCTCCAATCTACCGACCGTCGATTTCCTAGAAATCTAGTTTTGGGGAATTTGGGTATTTTGGTTGTTTTCGTCCGATTAATCCGATTTAACTTAGGATTATGATGGATTGATGATTATTTAGATGTATTATATCATTTCCCTTGTTATTACATGGTTGGATCGTATCGATTCGTTATTTGGGTCGAGTTCTTGAACGACGCCTTGAAGGTGTCCTAAAATGTCTTAGAGGGGTTTTCGGGCGTTCTACGTTTATTCTTCCTCGTATGATCGATGATTTATTGATTATATATTGTTAGGGTCGAGTTTCTTGCGAAGAAACCGAGTTGAACCCTTCCGCTCGTTGTCGTCTTTCTTTCGATCAGACGGGCGCTTTGAAGCTTCCCGCTGAGCCGTATCCGCTCGTGGTTCCGTGCTCGTGGTATCGAGGCAAGTATCTTGCCCATACATTTCATATTTCTTAGGCATAATTATTGATAAATGATTTTATGCGAACTCCAATGTTTAATGAACGTAAAAAGGGATCGGTATGTTCTCGATAAATGTTGTCTTTCAACGATAATTCGTATACTTCGTGAATATGTGTTCCCGGAATATGTGTGTTGGTTTTGTATGTTGAAAGATAATATGATCATTTCGAGTGAGTTTGATAGACCGTAATCCTTTGTCGGGATTACGTATTGTTATTATGTACTTGTTCGGTAAGAACGTAATGTGTGTGATATTAGTCGTTACTCCTTTGAAAGGAGGTTGTGATGCTTAGTGTTGCTTGTCTTGATAATCGGTTATTGTTGTGTGCTTGTTGTATGTGATGTGCCTCCGAGTAGGATTGTTGAATCTCCGGGATCCATACTTGCTAGTATGGGTCGGGCGAAACCGTAGGGTTATCCAATACGGGTATGTCTTGCGGGGACTCCGAGGTTCGGGGCTTGCTAGCCCGATGCCGAGATAACTTGTGGGGTTATCATCGGGTATGTCTTATGGGACTCCGAGGTTCGTGGCTTGTTAGCACGATGCCGGATAACTTATGGTTGTGGTTTGATTATGTAAGTATATGTGCTTTTAGTCACGTGATCAGTTACGGTGACATGTGATTTGATATAGTTTCCCTGTGGGTTATTCACTCGGGTTTGTTCTACGGAGCATCCGAGGTCCGTGGCTTGCTAGCACGGACGCGAATAACTGTGGAAACAAAGTTGTTATGGTATGATCGGGTCGTGGACCCCACCGTTGTTATCGAACTTATGTTTTGGGAAAATGACTTTTGGGTTGTGTCCCTAAATGTTTTCGAAAGGCTCAAGATTTTTAAATCCCAATGTATTCAAAACTCCCGAGGTCGTAAAATGTTTTTCACAAGATGTTTATCGGGTTTACCCTATCTTTCGATTTAATCGTTTGATTAAGTGAATCACCTCGGGAAGTATGTTTATGATTAACATGTTTCGTGGAGTATGATATGTATGGCTCGTTTTCGTATTTTATAATTGCACTAGCAAAACAAAGGAGTTTGCTAACCCCCGAGTATTCGGGGGGTGGATGTCTATTTTTGCATTCTTGTTTTTGAGCATAACACAGTGTCGGCACGAAGGATGATGAAAGATGAACTATACTAATCACACGAGTATCCGTTGTTGTCGTATTGGTCTAGTTGTATTTTCTTTTCCGCCGCAAGATCTTTTCCCGTTGTACGGGAGTTTATTGTATTTTGACCCCTGCGTGGGTATGTGTTTGTAATCGAGTTGTATATTTTATTGAAAGACCAAATCGGTCTACTGAGTCATTTTAGCCTTGAAGGCATTGTCGAGATGTTAAATGTTGTTACCAGCCTGGTAGATCCTCGAGGAGAGGGTCTACGGCGTGTAATATCCCTGAGTGGATTGGGGGTGTTACAGTTCTGACAGTTTGTGGAGGAAGAAAGACCAGCTTAGTCCAAATGACATACGACTCAAGAAAATCATTTTCAAATAAATGAAGCTTTACTAGTTAAAGCTTATGAAACTCCATATTGTAACATAATGTGCAAGGATATCTAACTGATATTAGGTTTTCAACATCCAAAATAGAAAACTCCAAGAAATCACCAACATTATAGACCTCCTATCACCAACACTATAGACCTCCAAGAAATCACCAACATTAAGTGACTATGTCCAAAAAAGATGATAACAAATAACTCATATCATTTTATTTTAACATAAGCCATGGTATACAAACTTAAGCAAATTCATATACAAAACTACAAATAAATAATCAAACACCAGAAGAATATTGATATGTTATAATGTAGCATTTGTAGTAAATGTAGCACTTAATTATTTTCACAGAAACATAATATGTTATTAGAATGGGGAAACAATGCTTACCTTCTTTCCTGTTCAACTCGACACTGCCCCCTCTTTAAAAAGTTTAACGGTAGTTGTTACAAACTACCATCAAAACCCCAAAGAAATACATGAGAGCAGATTTAGAGTTTAATATAATCATTACAAAAAATAACAGGAAACCAACAAGGAATTTCCTTAAACATATAAAGCAGATTTTTGAAAAATCAATCGCAGTCGTAAATATGTAGACTGAGATATAGATACCGCAAATCTGGAGAAAGAGAACGTCAAGCTGCCAACAATGATCTCAACCCACAAAAAACACAGAAGTTACACAAACAATGTGGACCCGAAGGAACTTAAAAATGCCGATTCTCAATCAATGTTGAAAACTAGCATGTAAAGCTGTTTTTGAAAAACTTTTTCTTGCATTTTACAAGCCTACCAGACATGGAGTTTTTCTTGCAAAAACAACGGTCGCAACAAATCGAAAACAAAACCCAAAATTTAAATATCTGAGCAGATGAAAAATTTACAGACACAAAAGTACCATATCAAAGATTAATACAAATTGTAGGGTTTTCTCCATAAAACTATGTAATTATAAATTTGTAAAACATAACAAAAAAATTGTAAACATTAAACAGTGAAATCACACGAGGGCTTGGGAAAAAAATAAGGAGTACAAATACACTATTCTACAATTAAACAGAAGAAGCGGCAACTGGTGTTTTAAAAGCTCAAGATAAAAGAACCGACCTCCTGGGCCCTTACAATATGGACAGAGACTACGCGAAGGTAGAACTCTCGAAACATAAAAAAAAAGAACATGATCTGTTATTAGAATGGGGAAACAATGCTTACCTTCCTTCCTGTTCAACTCGACACTGCCCCCTCTTTAAAAAGTTCAACGGTAGTTGTTACAAACTACCATCAAAACCCCAAAGAAATACATGAGAGCAGATTTAGAGTTTAATATAATCATTACAAAATATAACAGGAAACCAACAAGGAATTTCCTTAAACATATAAAGCAGATTTTTGAAAAATCAATCGCAGTCCACAAATATTTAGACTAAAAATAGATACCGCAACTGAGAAAGAGAACGTCAAGCCGCCAACAATGATCTCAAACCACAAAAACACGTAGTAACACAAACAATGTGGACCCGAAGGAACTTAAAAATGCCGATTCTCAATCAATGTTGAAAACTAGCATGTAAAGTCGTTTTGAAAAACTTTTTCGCATTTTACAAGCCTACTGCATGGAGTTTTTCTTGAAAAACAACGGTCGCAAAGAAATCGAAAACAAAACCCAAAATTTAACTATCTCGAGCAGATGAAAATTTTGCATACAAAAATACCATATCAAAGATTAATACAAATTGTAGGATTTTCTCCATAAAACTATGTAATTATAAATTTGTAAAATGTAACAAAAAATTGTAAACATTAAATGTTGAAATCACACAAGGGCTTGGAAAAAAATAAGGAGTACAAATACACTATTCTACAATTAAACAAGAAGCGGCAACCGGTGTTTTAAAAGCTCAAGATAAAAACTACCTCATGGGCCCTTACAATATGGACAGAGACTACGCGAAGGTAGAACTCTCAAACATAAAAAACATGATCTTTTATTAGAATTGGGAAACTATGCTTACCTTCGTGTTCAACTCGAGACTGCCCCCTCTTTAACAAGTTTAACGGTAGTTGTTACAAACTACAATCAAAACCCCAACGAAATACATAAGAACAGATTTAGAGTTTAATATAATCATTACAAGAAATAACACGAAAGCAACAGGAAATTTACTTAAACACATAAAGCAGATTTTTTGAAAATCGATGTGATCCGTAAATATTTAGACCGAGAAATAGATACCGCAACTGAGTAAGAGAAAGTCAAGCTGCCAACAATGATCTCAAACCACAAAAAACACAGAAGTTACACAAACAATGTGGACCCGAAGGAACTTAAAAATGCCGATTCTCAATCAATGTTGAAAACTAGCATGTAAAGCTGTTTTTGAAAAACTTTTTCTTGCATTTTACAAGCCTACCAAACATGGAGTTTTTCTTGCAAAAACAACGGCAGCAGCAAATCAAAAACAAAACCCAAAATTTAACAATCTGACCAGATGAAAAATTTCAGAAACAAAAATACAATATCAAAGATTAATACAAATTCTAGGGTTTTCTTCATAAAACTAATTAATTATAAAAAAACGAAATGCATCAAAAAAATTGTGAAAACTAAACAGTGAAAACACACATATAAAGAATCATAAAATCAAGTTCAAAGTCACTACTCAACAATCTCTGAGCAACAACACAAAAATAATCATATTATTTAACTAAAGTTGTCCATAAATAGATTAGAAACTATATAATCTTGCAAGAAGTACTAAAAATTAACCAAAAAGTAGGAATTTACCGTGCATGCTGAAGTAACATACAAGCTATTCCCACATCGAGCTATCGAGCGCAGATTCAATAGCCAAATATAGCTTTTTTGTTTAACTTTTATGGGATAATTATAATCTGAAAGCTTTAGGGTTTTGTGGTAAAGGGATTGAATTCGATTGGGATAGAAGTAGGAGAATCGAATTTGGGGTTATGGGGATTTGGCGCTGCAACTGTGAGGAAGAAGATGAAAGAAGTGTTACGGGAGAAGGGAGGTCATGAAGAATGAATTAGGGTTAAGTGTTTTACGGTTTCTATAATATTGGTTCTTAATATTGATTACTAATTAATATTCATTGTTATGGTTATTGTAGATAATATTGTGAATCAATGTAAATCATTCATGTAGCTGAGTTGGTTTTTGTTTGGTGATGAAATCACCACGTCCCAGGTTCTATTCCTGGGATGTACATTTTTTTTTTGTTATTGATATTTTAAGTGTCAGTAAATTTTGATACTCAATTTACTGATACTTAAGTGTCAGTATCTTATGACACAATTATGTTAAAAATAAAAAATGAGAGAAATGTCTGAAGTTACTGACACTTTTGATAAAGTGTCAGAAAATAAGTGTCAGTAAAAGCTGTTTTTGTAGTAGTGAACGTACAATCATAAATGTATACTTGCCTTAATAAACGTTACCGAAGATCCCGAAGAACACGGTTCGACCGGGAAGCTTGAACCACGAAGAAGACAACGAACGGAAGGGTTCCGACTTAAGTTCTTCACAAGGATTTCGTCCCTAAGTCATATCAATGATAAATCAACAATCGTACGATGAATAATAATCGTACAACGCACAAAACCCCCCTCTTAGACATTTTGTCGGACACCTTCAAGGCGTCGACTAATAACTCAACCGAAACGACGAATCAATACACTCCAACCGTGGAATAACGATGGAAATGATAGAATGCACCTAAATCATCATCAATCCATCACTAATCTAAATTACTACGGATTAAAAGGATGAAGTCAAACAAAATCCCCAATTTCCAACACAAAATTCGAAGTGTTCTTGAAAAATCTTTCAATAATCCGATGAATACTCCAACAAGTCCATAATCATGCGTATATCACTTCATACCCCATGATTTTAACATCCAAAACATCATTACCCAATACAAAATCGAAATCCAAGATGTTGAAGAAATTACCTCTTGAAGATCCAAGCACTATGATTCGAAGAATACTCGATAGATCGATGATCCGAGCTTAAAAATCGAAAATAGATGAAGGAAGTCACACACTCAAGTGATAGATGGTGAAACCTCCCTCTCTCAAGCCTTTCCTCTCGTGTGATGGTGAAGAAATGAGAAATATCGGTTGAAACGCGCAGAAAAACGCAGATATAGGGCTGACTGACGTGTGTGCCGCGGCTCGATAGGTGTGCCGCGGCACGACTCCAAAATTCGCTCCCGTGGCTCGGCGGTGCCGCGGCTCAGCTGTGTGTGCCGCGGCACCGGCAGTGCGATTTTGGACGAATCTGGGAAATGAGAGTGACTTAGCTATTTCGACCATAACTCCCTCGTCCGGACTCCGATTGACTCACCGTTTGAACCAATGGAAATCTAACTCGATGATTTATAAAATTGCCAAGATTCAGAATTTTTGGAGTTTCCAAGAATTTACAGTGATTTAACAAAGTCGAACTCATACGTGGAAAAGTCGCTAAAGAACACGGAATTCAACAGAACGATACCGAAACGAACTCGGATGACAAAAAGTGTAGAGTTAATCATTCTCGGGATGACAAAACGGTCCCAAGCAAGTTGTCAAAAACGGACTTCCGCCAGAAGTAGAAAATTTTCGGGAAACAAAATTACGGGTATTACAACGAGCTCATGAAGCGGATGGCATTTCGGGCCGCGGACCATTCCCTATTGACCCTCGGTCAGATCCGGAGTTCGGCGACTAGGAAAGACTTGAGTCGTTGGAGGGCGAAATTCCATATCCCTTCCGATGTCTCATTGTATGCGCCCTCGGAGAATGAACGTGCCGATCAGCCTCCCGAGGGTTTGGTTGCTGTCAACGAAACGATTCTGGAGGCCGGATTGCGGTTCCCATTGCCGTTTGCCGTGTCATATTTGATGATCGCCTGGAATGTGGCTCCGCTCCAGTTGACGCCGAACGCCTGGCTGCAGATTATTAGCACCCTGACACTTTTTGGCGGTCATCGGTTGTTCCGTCTACCTACTGCGCTGGAAATGAACTATCTCTTCAAGTTGACTGTGCAGAAGGGATCGGTCGGCGGCTACCATATTCAGGGTCGCATGGGTCGGGTGGTCCTCGGGGTGCCGAACAAGGTTCGGAGCGACCTGGCAAAATGGTGTTGGGTCGGCGGAGCGTGGAGGTCGGCATCGAGCGATAAGGCCGAGGAAGAGTTGGATATCCCCACCAGTTTTCGGGAGAGGAATCCGAGTAAGGGTTTAAACTCTCCCATTGTTTGGATACATCCTGAACTGATCTAATTTGGTTTCCTTTTTGCAGGCTCCCTTGTTCCAGCGATCGGCGATCTCCCCTTTGATATCTTGATCGTCTGGGAGCGAATTCACAGCCTGCCGAACTCTTACCTCGACATTCGCACAATCAAAAACGAACATCATTGGTTGGGAGCTCGATTGTTTCGCTTCCCTCGCCACCTGAAGGTTCCAGGTATAAAATTTTTACTTCCTCTTCCTTACTTGACGATCGTCTGATTTGAAAGAGATGTTTAATCTTGGCTAAATTTCTTCTTTGACAGAGATCCATTTTCCCCGTTATTCCGAGCCCCCGAAAGAGATCTCAACGTCGAACCCCGGTCTTTTGGGTCGTCTTCACCAAGGAAAGAAGACGGGTCGTGTAATATCCGCAATTTTCGATTTTCGGTAAATTTATTTTTTCGGACGGAGTCCGTTTTGACGACTCGCTCATGACCGTTTCGTCATTTCGAGAATGATTAATTCTGCACTTTTTGTCATCCGAGTTCGTTTCGGTATCGTTTTGTTGAGTTCCGAGCTTTTTAGCGACTTTTCCGCACTTGCGTTCGATTCTTGCGAATCTCGTCCGAAACTATTGTTTCGAGTTTCTAGTAAGCTCATTTAATGTTATTATTCATTTCGCAAGCTTTGGTTTGGTGTTTCGATCGCGTATTGTGATTTTCGGACGTTTTGGGTCATTTTCGTAATTTCCCAAAGTTTTGGGTAATTACTTCCGTTGTTGAATTCCGAGCCTTCGGGTGGTCGGAATTGTGTGTTCTCTTAGCTCTTAGATTCGTCTTTGCGAGTACGTCGTAACCGTATCATCGATTCGTATTCTGGTTCGGGTTTCGGGGTCGTTCGGGCCGTCGGAGTTGGCCCCGGCCGAGTCATGGCCGGGCACTGACCTGGCCGCACCGCCGAGTCACGGCCGGTAGTGCTCGGCAGCTTCCGCCGAGTCACGGCCGGCAGCGGATCGGCAGCTTCCGGCCGAAAGCAGCCGCACGTAGGGCCGCGCACATGCCGGGCAGTGGCCGCGGCACACTCTGTGGCATTTTTCGCCAACCCGATCGTACAGTGCCGCGGCACACGCCGGCTGAGCCGCGCACACCGCCGACCACTGGAGCCATTTTTGGGCTCGTGCGGCACACTCCCGGGCCGCATGCACACTGTGCAGCCTATTTATGTTCCTGCACACGGGTTTTTGGCCATTTTTCTCCTTCTTCTCATTTCCTTCCGCGGCTGAGGGTGATACCACCATTGAGCCATGTTGTTTGACAACAAATCCTTGAAGTTTTTGTGCTCATATCATCAATCAATCATCCGTTATCATCCTTTGATCCAGCAAATCAAGGTAATCTTCCTTAGAACCCTAATTTCGTGAATTTGGGGGTTCTTGCGTTTTTGTCCGATTCGTTCCGTATTATTGGTTAATTCATGATGGATATGATTAATCTTAGTAGTATTCTTGTGTTTAACATCATTTAATCCATTGTTCTTCGTCGAATCGAAGTATATTTCTTGATTTCCTTCAAATTGACTTTTTGGGGGATTTGTCCTTGATCTTGTTTTTCATCCGTTTTTGATGGATCGATTATGGTTAAATGATGTTGTTAAACATATTCTATGGATTGTATATCCATATTTCAACTTGGAATTCCGTTTTCGGGTTTTAACGGAACGAATCGTGTTCTTGGCCGTTTCGGGGGAAACGCTTGAACGTTCGTCATTTGTTCTTTGAATTCAATGGCTTTGAGTCGTGTTATGGAATTCATTTCATTGTTGTTCTTGTCCTTCGTAGTTTATGACCGCGAGTTGGCGATCGGTGGAGTTGGTGGGTTCGTAATCGGTTCGTGTCAACCTACTTCGGTCGATTCTCCGTGTTGCGATTATTCGAGGTAAGTATCTTGCCCATACATTTCATATTTCATCGGCATAATTATTGATAAATGATTTTATGCGAAATCCAATGTTTAATGAACGTTAAAAAGGATCGGTATGTCCTCGATAAATATTGTCTTTCAACGATAATTCGAATACTTCGTGAATGGATATGTTCTCGGAATATGTGTGTTAGTTTCGTACGTTGAGAGACGTTATAATCGCATTGAGTGAATATAATAGACAATAATTGTTTGCCGAGGATTGTGTATTGAATTGTATGTTTGTTCGGTGGGTATTCGACATGATGTGATGTTAGTCGTTACTCCTTTGAAAGGAGGTTGTGATGCTTAATGTTGCTTGTCTTGATAATCGACTATTGTTGTGTGCTTGTTGTATGTGATGTGTCTCCGGGTAGGATTGTTGAATCTCCGGGATCCATACTTGCTAGTATGGGTCGGGCGAAATCGTAGGGTTATCCAATACGGGTATGTCTTGCGGGGACTCCGAGGTTCGGGGCTTGCTAGCCCGATGCCGGGATAACTTGTGGGGTTATCATCGGGTATGTCTTGCGGGGACTCCGAGGTTCGTGGCTTGTTAGCGCGATGCCGGGATAACTTATGATTGTGGTTTGGTTGTGATATTCGTGTCGTGGAGACATGTGATTTGATATGTTTTTCCTATTGGGTTATTCACTCGGGTTTGTTCTTCGGGAGCATCTGAGGTTCGTGGCTTGTTAGCACGGGACACGAATAATCCTTAGGAACATGTGATTTGTGATTTGGGTCACGAACCCCGTGTTTTGTGAAATGGGTTGTGGACCCTGCGTATTGTTACCGGAACTTGAATTTTGGAAAATGACTTTTGGGCTGTGTCCCTAAATGTTTTCGAAAGGTTTTAGAATTCTTATATCCCAAATGTTTTCTAAACTCCCGAGATCGTCAAATGTTTTGTAATATGGACATTGGGTTATTTCCTACCTTTCACGTTTTGAATGGTTTGATCAAGTGAATTTTCTCGGGAAGTATATTCGCGATTATTTTGTTTTTGTGGAGTATGATATGTATGGCTTGTTTTCGTATTTATACTTGCACTAGCAAAACAGTGGAGTTTTGCTAACCCCCGAGTATTCGGGGGGTGGATGTCTATTTTTGCATTCAGGTTTTGGAGCATAGCACAGGGTCAGCACGAAGGATGATGAAAGATGAACGATACTAATCACACGAGGATCCGTTGATGTCGTATTGGTCTAGTTGTATTTTCTTTTCCGCTGCAGTATCTTTTCCCCGTTGTACGGGAGTTTATTGTATTTTGACCCCTGCGTGGGTATATGTTGTAATTGAGCTGTATATTTTTATTGAAAGACCAAATCGGTCTACTGAGTCATTTAGCCTTGAAGGCATTGTCGAGACGTTAAATGTTGTTACCAGCCTGGTAGATCTTCGAGGAGAGGGTCTACGGCGTGTAATATCCCTGAGTGGATTGGGGGTGTTACATAAATGGTATCGGAGCTTAGGTTGTGGAAACCTAGGCTGTCGGGTCAGTGGTGTCTGTCGAGTTTTTGGTCTCGTCGGATTTTGTCTGACTGAGTCGTGTCGCGACGCGTCGTCCGAGTTTGTTGGTCGTGATTAGTATCGTGGGCGATCATCATCTTCGTGCGACCTGTGAATGTAAGTCTCCCTTCTTTGTGTTGTGCCTCGTGTGACACGAGCCATTTTTATGATTATTGGTTAAGTGACGGAATCCTCTTATGGATTTTGATTTTGTGATATGTGGTTATTTGACTCTTATATTTCGTTCATATGAGGAGTAGTGTTGCTGGATTGTGCATGTTGAACTGTATTTCTTTTATCCGCTGCGTGAGTTCTTTTGTAATGACTTTCGGTATTTTACCGACCGAGTTTTATTTCGAAAACCGATTCCCTTAACCGAGCTTTTGGCATTTTGGCCTTGAATGTTTTATGACGGTTTGATAAATGATCATGTGAGTTTTTAGGCATTCTAGCCTAATATATTTTTTTTTACCTTGAGTATCTTAGAGAATGAATTCTGAGACGTACATTTTAAAATGAATTTTTTTTTTTCTCGTGGTACTTTCAAGGTGCCACAATACGATTCAAAATTATTCCAATTGAGGACCAAAATATTTTGAGATATTTTTAAATTAATTAGAAATGCTTTGCTTAGACCCGAGGGTCGAATATATTTGAATTTTTTTTTTTCACTAAAAGAAAAGTGTCCTCATTTTTATCAAACGCAAGATGGTTTTCAAAGTCTCGATAACAATGTTTGTACTAGTTTTTGAAAGGTAATCCTCAAGATCAACTGGTGTTTCTAAATTGTTTTTGTTGGGAAAAACAATCACCCTGTAGCGAATCAGCTGGGATACCCGATCCCTGTATCGATTGTTATTTGTTATTGAGAAGGTTTTGACATAAATGCCAAATACAGTAAAGGAAAACTGTATCGAGGCTTCAAGGCTTTATCCTATATCGAAGACCTGCCTCGAATCAGCATAAGTGAAGCTCATCAGTACAGCAAGAAGACTTGTAAAAGACCAAGTATGGAAACTGTCTCGATGCTCTAAGTACAGTCATCTTCCATACAGTTCACAAAAGGACAAGAAAGAACACAAGTCAAGTTCCGTTGAACAAAGAAGTATTTAAATACTTAAGGATAAAGTATTTAAATACTGTCAGTCTTCAGATCTTCAGAATTCCGCGAAATCCGGATCATGTCATATTCCCGTTGAAGGAAATCTTATTCAAACGGATATCTCAACGGATACTTTCTTCAGAGACTATATATATCCTTGAAGACATTGAAGATCAGATATACGAACTACCAACCCAAGTAACCTAATACTCAAGCTATCAAAGTTATCATCAGAGCAAACATATCTCCAAAGCATACTGCAAGTTAGAACGAAAGAGATATACAGTGCTCAACATCAAGAACAGCTATCATCAGCTCAAGAACTTGATATTCAAAGCTGCTGTTCTTACCTGGTTACCTACCTTTTACCTGTTGAGATTCGGTGCCTAAAACGAAGGCCCAGCGGAAGCGGTAAAACGAAAATTAATTCGATCCGAATCCCTACGAGGATCGATCGAGCTACGTATATACGAATATCAAAAACGAAAAGCAAGAGTCGTAAGAAACTAACCCTCGAAGTCCGTTGATTAAATGGAAACCTTCTCTTGAGCTATTCCCCAAGCTTTAGTTTGATCTCTACGAGTTCAATCCGCTCCAAGCCCTTGAACGATCCAACGCCGAAAACACCGCGTCTCTACTTGCCACGCTTGGAAAAGCAGCCGGAACAACAACACTTGATTAACCTCTAAGGTTACGGCTAGAATCAAGTGGTGAAGCTTTTGTTATTACACTCTAAGTGTATAATATATCTCTCTTAATGTATCTTGAATTTTCTCCAAGAAAACTCAAGAATCAAAGTGAAGAAGAAGATCAAGATGAAGACTTGAGAAAATGATTTTTCTCTCTCTCTCTCTCTACTCACGGTTGGAAGCCTTTTCTAAAGGTTGAGTGAAGTGAGATCATTGTCCTCTTGCCATTCTTATTCAACCCACATAAATCAAATCATATCACATGAGATTCCCCCACCAAGTCATAATCATCTATTAATAAAATGGAATTGAAGACTTGGTGGAAAGTAGGTGGAAGGAGGGCAGCCATCTAGAAGGTATCGGACGAGTTCGATCCGTTTGAACTCTGTGAGTCTAAACAGATAAACTCAATTCCGTTCCAATGTATTTATATCGATTAATTAATCCAATTAATTAATCATATCAAATACATAATAACATAATTAATTTCTCCAAGAAATAATTATATTTATGAATTAAATTAATCACCCAGTAATTTATTTAATTCATTAGGCCGTAAATCAATTTATCCAATAAATCGATTTAGACATCCAATGTCCCAAATTAGATATCCAATATCTAATATTTATAATGAGAGATTAAGCTCGATTCATTCCGTCGTCAATCCTAATGCGCGACTCGGTAGGTCCGTCTCGATCAAGAATGGGAGGAACCAAAGAGTAGTAGCACCACCTAGCCGGCTGGCGGCTACACTGCTGTACCCCAGCGAGAACGAATGATTGGGATCATTCAAGAACCATTCTGTCGTGAATACCAAGAACGTATAAACCCTTCTTTCAAATGTCCCGATCAAGTTTTAGGGTCACGGTCGATCAAACCCTATCTGTACTTGACGCTATGCATGCGTTAATGCAAATCGAGATCATCGAGTCATCGTGTATCTAATACAACCGGCTCCAATGCTTTGGCCAAAGACTTATGATCTCATCGCGATAACCGCATAGGACATATAACCCGCTCACTAACGGGAGAAAGAATTCTATCTTGGTATTCGATAGGACTGCTACTTGCCCGTCAAGATGCACGTCGAGTTGACCCCGCCTTCCGGTTTACGTGGTCGAACTACTCTAATGAAAATCTTGACGTCACAAGCACATCCCTACTAAATCCTCAAGTCGAAGGTTCACGAATACCTATCACAACCTTTCGATTCCGTCATTGGTGTCCGGAGTGAAATCCATGTGACGAATCGAGGGTGAGTCGGTTCGAGTATACTAATCTAATTAGCATACCTATAACGTGTGCTCCCACTAACTATTAGTGTTCGACAGGCACTCTCCATGTCAAAGAACACGTCATACAAGTCTTTACATAAACTTAACGCCCGATCAAGTTTCATCGACTTGCGAGCGATTAAGTATTTGAGCTATAAACCTTTCCGGTGCCGACCCCTTATCCAATAAGGAGTGGAACGTTTTGCTCTCAAATACACGGACTAGTTTCTATATGTTTATTTACGAGTTAGGAATGCCGGTAACTACCGGTAAATAAAGAAACAATCATTCCCTTATATAAATGGTTTACATAATTACAAGTACAATGCCCTCACTCAACAACCTCTGAGTGGCATTCGAGGGCATACTCCTAACAATCTCCCACTTGCACTCAATGCCACACACTTTGGTATCTAATACCCATGTTCTCCAGATGACGCTCCAATCTAGTCTGAGATAGTGGCTTGGTCAGTGGATCGGCGACGTTGTCGGCCGAGTCTACTCTATGCAGCACAATGTATCCCTTGCGAACAAATTCTCTTACGAGATGATACTTCCTCTCAATATGTTTGGTGCTGTTTTGAAACCTCGGCTCCTTGGCCTGCGCTACGACTCGTCGTTGTCGCGATGCAGTAGACAGGCGGCTCGGCACATGGTATCACTTGAAGTTCTCCCGAAACTTCTTAATCGAACCCTTCCTTGGAAGCCTCCGAGGCCGCTTGATACTCGGCTGACAGTGGAATCGTGATCGCGCTTTGCTTGGCACTACGCCAAGATCTTGCTCCTCCATTAAGAGTAAATATGTAGCCGAAGTGGACATCGAGTCGTCCTTGAGTCCTTGGAAGTCCGAATCGGTGAATCCCACCACATCGATTCTCCACCACCATACATCAGAACCATATCTCTAGTCCTTCTCAAGTACTTGAGAACGTTCTTTACGGCAGTCCAATGTTCCCTACCTGGGTTTGCCTGAAACCTACTCACCACGCTTACAGCATGCGCAATGTCAGGTCTGGTACACAACATAGCATACATAAGGCTACCCACGGCCGAAGCATATGGTATATTACTCATTTCCTTTCGTTGTTCCTCATTTTGAGGACACATCTTCAAGGTGAGTTTTATTCCATGTCGCATCGGTAGGAACCCTCTTTTAGAATCATCCATCTTAAATCGCTTTAAGATTTTATCTATATAGAGGGCTTGGGAAAGACCTATTGTTCTCTTCGCTCTATCCCGGTAGAGTCGAATACCAAGAATATAGGTAGCTTCTCCCAAGTCTTTCATGGAGAAATTACTCGAAAGCCAAGCTTTCACGTAATCGAGCATTCCCACATCATTTCCTATTAGTAGAATGTCATCTACATATAGTACTAAGAATGCGATCTTGCTCCCACTAACCCTCTTGTATACACAAGGTTCCTCTTCATTTGCACGAAGTCAAACTCTTTGACCGCCTCGTCAAAACGAAGATTCCAACTCTGCGACGCTTGCTTGATCCATAAATGGAGCAGCTGAAGCTTGCACACTTTCCGAATATCGACTTCGGATACAAAGCCTTTAGGTGCTCCATATAGATTTCCTCCTCGAGGAATCCATTAAGGAAAGCCGTCTTTACGTCCATTTGCCATATCTCATAATCGTGGTAGGCAGCTATAGCAAGCATCATGCGAATAGACTTGATCATGGCTACGGGCGAGAAGGTATCGTGGTAATCGATTCCTTCCTTCAGGTATAACCCTTTGCCACTAGCTTTGCCTTATAGGCGTCAACCTTGCCATCACCATCGGTCTTTCTCTTGTAGATCCACTTGTTCCCAATAGGCACTATGCCCTTGGGGCGGTCTACTAGAGTCCAGACTGATTGACATGCATCGAGTCTATCTCAGCTTCCATAGCTTCACGCCATTTCGCGGAGTCTACATCCACCATCGCTTGGTCATAGGTCGTCGGGTCGGTCTCTTGGCTATCACTTGGAACCTCATGGAGACCCAGCTCCTCCAAGTGCACAAGCCCATACCTCTCAGGTAAATGAGACACCCTACTAGACCTACGAGGTGGTTGTACTTGTGTTTCAGAAAGTTCGGTTCCGAGTTTCTTGCAGTGTCTCTCGAGGAGTTTCATTGTATTCTTCTAAAGAAATACTTCTACCTGCTCCGCCTTCCTGAATGAACTCATCTTCCAGGAAGTGTGCTTGTAAAGCAACAATGATCCTTCGATCCTCGGGCATGTAGAATAGATATCCCATCGTCCCAGACGGGAATCCAATGAAACGTCCCTTCGCAGACCTAGCTTCCAACTTTTCCACCTTAGTCTTCTTGACATAGGCGGGACATCCCCAAATCCTAATATGATTAAGACTTGGTTTCCTTCCCTCCCACATCTCATGTGGAGTTTTAGGAACGGATTTGGAAGGACATCTATTCAAGATATACGCGGCGATCAGTGCATACCCCACGAGTAAATCGGCAAGTCGGTATAGCCCGGCATGGAACGGACCATGTTCAACGGGGTCGGTTCCTTCTTTCGACACACCATTTAAGCGAGGAGTACTGGAGTTGTTAGTTGTTAAACTATTACATGTTAATTAAGTAACTCGTCAAACTCTGTACTCATATACTCGCCACGTCGGTCCGAAGTGCTTTGATATGATTACCAGTTTGTTTCTCGACTAGGGCCTTGAATTCCTGGAATTTCTCAAAGGCCTCGGATTTATGTTTCATTAAGTATACATAACCATACCTAGTATGATCATCTGTAAACGTAATGAAATATTGATATCCGTCACGTGCTGCTTCTAAAGCACCACATACGTCGGTATGGATTAATCCCAGTTTATCAGCGGCTCTTTCAAAAGTCCCTGTGAAGGGGGACTTAGTCATTTTGCCTTTAAGGCAAGATTCACAAGTAGGAAAGGGATCCGATCCCAATGGACCCATAAGTCCATCTTTTTCCATCTTGTAAACCTTGGTCTGACCAACATGACCAAGTCTAAGATGCCATTTCAAAACTTGATTGGTTTCATCCCTACCACGTTTTCTAGTCATAGTATTCACAACTACTTTGTTGCTGAGATTTAGATGATACAATCCATTCAACAATGTAGCAGTACCCACTAGTTTATTTCTAAAATAAATTTTGCAGGAACCATCACCAATGAAAAATGAAAAGCCTTTTCGGTCCATGGACGGAATGGATACAATGTTTTGTGCCCCTTGGGCAAAACAAGTACATCTTCTAAAGTCAAAACAAAGCCGGATTCTAAACCCAAAAGAAGTGATCCTATGTCGGTCGCCTCGACACTATGCCCGCTTCCGATTGTGATCATAACTTCTCCGGCTCCAAGCTTCCTACTTTGTTCCAGATCCCGATTCACGGTACAAATATGAGAACTAGCACGAGAATCCGGTATCCAGAAGTAGAAAATACGATGGCGAACAATTTGTTTCCAAAACTAAAAGTTACATGCACGAAGTGCCATGAAGAATCGGACAGTCTCTAGCCCGGTGGCCCACTCACCGCACTTGAGACAAGTATCCTTTTTCTTCTTGTTCTTGAACCATTGGGGCCTTGCCCTTACCCTTAAGGTCCTTAGCTTGTGGTCCACCGCTTCTTGGTCTTTTTCTTCTTATTCTTAGACCTCAGGAGTCCGAAGAAATCACAAGAGCGAGACTCCTTCATCCGCGGAGTCTTCATTTGAGGCGAGCGGTCACAAGTTTGTTCATTAGCCGGCTAAATTACATGCAATCTCATTGCGGTTGAAGTTCATAACAAAGCGTGAGAAGGAATCGGGGAGACTAGGATAAGGTCGGTTTGGAGAGAAGTATCCATTTTAAAATCAAGAGCCTCCAATCTCTCGATCATGGATATCATTTTGAGGACGTGTTCCCCAACCTTCTCACCTTCCTTCATCCTTGCACCGAGCAGTTGCTTGGATATCTCATATCTAGCGATTCTGCTGTGCTCACCATAAAGCTCGGTTAAGTGAGATAGAATCGCCTAGCGAAGTCATTTTCTCATGAGCTCTGAAGCTCATTAGACATGGAAGCCATCATATAAGCACGGACTTTCACGTCATCCTTAACCCACTTTTCGTGGTTTTCAATCTCTTCTGATTGGCTCGAGTCCGCATAGGAGGCGCCGGAATGTCCGTCTCCAAGACGTATCCCGGTGCCTCTATGCGAGGACAATCATCGATTGCGGAGCCAATCCACAAAGTTAGGTCCCATTAAGGTGTTCTTTTCGAGTAGAATTGCGAGTGGATTCATTGTCATATTGAGTTATGTACGCATTAAGTATATGATTAATTAGTGACTTGTTATATTATGATCTGAGTATAGAATTAAGGTCCTTTCTATTCTTGTTACCCGGCTCCCACTATTTTTATCGGAATAACACACTCCCATGTGAAATCCGGAAGTATCGTCGCTCTACTTCATAGTGGTGATCGAGTTCTTTATAAATCTTAATAGAGGGCAACCGAACAGGTTTCTAGTCTATTAATTTTCATAAAGTGGTGTCCAACACCAACCCATCTAATGGATGATTCGATCTTCTTTTTCCCCTTGTTCACTCCCCTCAACCTATACGGTTTCTATGGTTCGTGAACAAGTTAAGTTTATACCATCGACGCAAATCAGTTTCACAATTGAATCTTATCCGGCAACCTATCAGGTTTCTAGGGATAAAATTTGCTCCAACCGAAGGCATCCAATGCGCTCCCGGTAATTTATCCGTCCTCCCCGAACGACTACCCCGATAACTCGGAAGCATAGCACATCCGGTTTGGATTTCAATTTCCCGAAAACTCGATGGAGGGAAGGAAAACCTTGAAAACTTATAAACTTAATTATTTGTTGTGGGAGAATTATCGCGATTAACGTTACACTTTGCACATTAATCGTTTAAGCGCATTTGTGGCATTCATACAATATGAAACAACCAATCACAACCTAGTTGCTACCAACATGTGGTTCATGGACCGTTCCTAGAAAACAAAAACTCCGTAATCTAATTACAAGTCTTCGTCTTGAATCTTCGTCTTCTCGAAATGGATCTTCCTCCGGTCTTCGTCATTACATATAAATTTTACATTGAAAATTGCATCCTAGATACAAATTTTTCTAGTAAAATAAATAGGCTCAAAACGGCCTTTACAACCCAATCGAATAAAACGAACGATTCAAAACTAAGTCCACGAACCACATCCCCATTCAAAAGCATTCATCAATAAATACTAAATTAATGGAAAGCGTAGAGATACATTGATCCAATCAACAATACGAACCGATCCAATCGATTCACACAATCGGTAATGTAATAACGTTCAAAATAATTGATCGACCATAAATATTCCAATTAATCAAATTTCCCTTATAAAATGAAATACCATAAATCATTTTAATCATATTAAATCCAATTTAACATGCGGGAGATTAATTTTTAAGAATACACGGAAAAATCGAGCGGGGTGAAAGCAGGCCGGCATGGCCAGTCACCCTCGGCGACTACCGGCGATCACTCCGGCTTGGCGAGTCACCCTCGGAAGATGCCGGCGGGACACGACCGAGTCACCCAGACACGGTCGGGTCGCTCAGCGATGACTTGGCGGTGCCAGGACACGGCCGTGTCACCCAGACACGGTCGAGTCACTTTCGGCGGTTTCACGCCCGTGTCTCGGACACGGTCGGGTCTCGAGCGTGCTTTGGCCACATCGCCGGACACGACCGTGTCACCCGAGGACACGGTCGAGTCATCCTCGGCCAAATTACCCTTTTTGTCCAAAAAGTCGTCAAACGACGATTCGGGGCTAGATTTTCGATAGGATATCAATATCAATATTTTCCGACTTTCATATCTTCAATATAAATCATATTTCCCGAAATTTAAGATTTATATTTAGACATAAACTTACGAAAAATACAATTATTACGAGCGAAAAACATATACCACGATTATGACTAAAATGATTCCAAATCATTCACCATTAAATCGAGCATTCCAAATGCCAATATCGTATATACGATCGCAAGACCTACGCTCCGATACCCTTTGTTGAGATTCGGTGCCTAAAGCGAAGGCCAGTAGGCGGTAAAGCGAAAATTAATTCGATCCGAATCCTACGAGGATCGATCGAGCTACGTATATACGAATATCAAAAACGAAAAGCAAGAGTCGTAAGAAACTAACCCTCGAAGTCCGTTGATTAAATGGAAACCTTCTCTTGAGCTATTCCCCAAGCTTTAGTTTGATCTCTACGAGTTCAATCCGCTCCAAGCCCTTGAGCGATCAGCCTTGAAAACACCGCGTCTCTACTTGCCACGCGCCGGAAAAACGACCAGAACAACAACACTTGATTAACCTCTAAGGTTACGGCTAGAATCAAGTGGTGAAGCTTTTGTTATTACACTCTAAGTGTATAATATATCTCTCTTAATGTATCTTGAATTTTCTCCAAGAAAACTCAAGAATCAAAGTGAAGAAGAAGATCAAGATGAAGACTTGAGAAAATGATTTTTCTCTCTCTCTCTCTCTACTCACGGTTGGAAGCCTTTTCTAAAGGTTGAGTGAAGTGAGATCATTGTCCTCTTGCCATTCTTATTCAACCCACATAAATCAAATCATATCACATGAGATTCCCCCACCAAGTCATAATCATCTATTAATAAAATGGAATTGAAGACTTGGTGGAAAGTAGGTGGAAGGAGGGCAGCCATCTAGAAGGTATCGGACGAGTTCGATCCGTTTCGAACTCTGTGAGTCTAAACAGATAAACTCCAATTCCGTTCCAATGTATTTATATCGATTAATTAATCCAATTAATTAATCATATCAAATACATAATAACATAATTAATTTCTCCAAGAAATAATTATATTTATGAATTAAATTAATCACCCAAGAATTTATTTAATTCATTAGCCGTAAATCAATTTATCGATAAATCGATTTAGACATCCAATGTCCCAAATTAGATATCCAATATCTAATATTTATAATGAGAGATTAAGCTCGATTCATTCCGTCGTCAATCCTAATGCGCGACTCGGTAGGTCCGTCTCGATCGGCAATGGGAGGAACCAAAGAGTAGTAGCACCACCTAGCCACTGGCGGCCTACACTGCATAATCGAGAACGAATGATTGGGATCATTCAAGAACCATTCTCGTGAATACCGATGGCGTATAAACCCTTCTTTCAAATGTCCCGATCAAGTTTTAGGGTCACGGTCGGTCAAACCCTATCGTACTTGACGCTATGCATGCGTTAATGCAAATCGAGATCATCGAGTATCGTGTATCTAATACAATCGGCTCCAATGCTTTGGCCAAAGACTTATGATCTCATCGCAATAACCGCATAGGACATATAACCCGCTCACTAACGGGAGAAAGAATTCTATCTTGGTATTGATAGGACTGCTACTTGCCCGTCAAGATGCACGTCGAGGTTGACCCCGCCTTAGGTTTACAGGGTCGAACTACTCTAATGAAAATCTTGACGTCACAAGCACATCCCTACTAAATCCTCAAGTCGAAGGTTCACGAATACCTATCACAACCTTTCGATTCCGTCATTGACTGTCCCGGAGTGAAATCCATGTGACGAATCGAGGGTGAGTCGGTTCGAGTATACTAATCTAATTAGCATACCTATAACGTGTGCTCCCACTAACTATTAGTGTTCGACAGGCACTCTCCATGTCAAAGAACACGTCATACAAGTCTTTACATAAACTTAACGCCCAGTCAAGTTTCATCGACTTGCGAACGATTAAGTATTTGAGCTATAAACCTTTCCAGTGCCGACCCCCTTATCCAATAAGAAGTGGAACGTTTTGCTCTCAAATACACGGACTAGTTTCTATATGTTTATTTACGAGTTAGGAATGCCAGTAACTACCAGTAAATAAAGAAACAATCATTTGCCTTATATAAATGGTTTACATAATTACAAGTACAATGCCCTCACTCAACAACCTCTGAGTGGCATTCGAGGGCATACTCCTAACATTACCTCTGTGTAAAAACCGAGCTCTGTGTGAACTCAACAAGTTATTCTGACCTGTGTGGGACGAATAAGGACGAATCTTTGGAACTGTGTGTGAAGAAGCTAGTCAAGAAGGAAGCTTTAACCAATCTGTGTGAACGGTTGAAAGTGACGTTCTTTGTATCAATCTGTGTGAACGATACAAGGATAGGTTTGTTTATAATTACGTAGTTGTGTACGCAGTAATTATATAATAAACTTTTTACTCCTGTGTGGAGGACCAGTGGACGTAGAGGGGTTTACCTCGAACCACTTAAATTATTGTGTCATTTACCTTCAGCTTTTACTGTTTGAAATTACTGTGATATATTAAGTATACACCAAACACGTCGTTGCTGTATCCACGGCAACTAACTGTATCCAAGACTTCCGCTACGCACTCAGATTTAGATTCCGTACAGTTTGTTGTTTAAACGATTTTCCAAACTGTATCCAGTATACTTAAGTGGCCAACAAGTGGTATCGGAGCAGTTGATTCTAAAAAGAATCAGTCGTATTTCTTTTTAACCGAATCAGATTCAAATCACTTATTTTCAAAACAGTTTCTTTCATTCCTATATTATCAGTATGGATACTTCTATGATTAACAAAGTCCCTATGTTCTCTATTAGCGAATTTGGCATGGAGAATTAGAATGGAAGCTCATCTTGCAGCAATGCACGAAGAGATGATTTTTGTTATACATGATGGTCCGATCAAGATCATGAAGGTCAATCCAGCCGCAAGGATTGAGGGCCAAGCCCATGCTGAAATGCTCGAGAAAGAACGCGAGCAATGGACAACCGATGAAAGGAAGCGAGTCAATCTCGACAACGTGGCTAAGAACGCGTTATTTGTCACTCTTGACAAAGGCACGTTCTCAAAGGTAAAGAGCTGCAAAACAGCCAAAGAAATCTGGGATAAAATCAAGTTAATTTGTGAGGGAACTGAGCTCTCAAAGGAAAACAAGATTTCAAAACTTACTCAGCAATTTGAATATTTTGAAATGAAACCAACGGAAACACTTGAGGAACTTGACCTCAGATTTACTGGTATTGTTGGTGAACTTGAAGCGTTGGGCAAGATTTACACCCAAAAGGAGAAGAACTTAAAACTTTTCAGATCTCTCCCAGCCCGATGGGACATTAAGACCACAGCTATGCGTGTATCCTGTAATCTTAATGAAATATCCACTTTTGATCTCTTCTCTGACCTTAAAGATTTTGAGTATGACATTGACAGAAGAGAGAAAGCTGAAGAATCTCCTTCAAAGGTCACAGCTCTCGCTGCTGTATCGAACCGTCGACACAGCATGCCTAGCTCGTCGAAGCCCGGTCACAAGAACGCTGACAGTGACGACGACATCCTGTCACAAGATGAAATGGCGCTTCTAATGCATAAATTCAAAAAGTTCATTAAACAGTCTGGAAAGACTCCCTACAGGCCCAAACCTATCAACAAGGTAAGTACCGAAACATCATCTGGTGATGCTAACCTGTGTTATAACTGCAGGAAACCAGGCCATTATGCAAACAAATGTCCTCATCCCAAAGTCCAAAGATTGCCTGAGGCCGAGCAACAAGAGAGAGATGAAAGAAGACGTGCTTGGAAAGACAAGCTCAAAGCCCTGACTGGAGAATCAGAAGCCTCCCCCACACCATCCAAATCAGCAGAATGTCTTCAGGTGGTCACTGAAAGTGATTCATCTGACGATGAGTTCGATGATAAAGCATACATGTGCTTTATGACCAAAGATGTTCCAGAAGGTGAAGACATCGACGATGAGGTAAGCTCAACCTCAGTTATTCCACCTAATGCATCTCATACTTTCGAAAATATGATGAATGAATTTAAAAACATTCAAAAGGCCCATGAGACTCTAAAAACTGAGAATATACAGCTTCAATTAACAAATTTAGAGCTGAAAGATGAGAATGACTTGCTGAAGATAAACTATGAAAATATGTCCCTTGATTGTGAAACCAGCAAGGTCGATTTTGAAAAACTCATGGAGAGCAATCATCAACTTGCTCATGAACTAAATGAGGTTAAAACCCATAATGAGAGCAAGACAAATGATTTGGTTCTACTACAAACCAAAATTACAACTCTCGAGAAGCGAGAAACTGAACTTGAGACCATTCTGAAGTCTTTTGAAAAATCGTCCAAAAGAATGGAAGAAATTCTGAGCACTGGGCAACATGCTCATGATAAAAGTGGCTTAGGATACAGCTAATCTTCGAATAAAGGTAAAACTAGTCTTGTGTTCGTCAAGAGTGTGGAACACATTCCAGAATCGGAAGATACTCCTAGTCCCATAAAGGAACCTCGTCATCGAGAAAACCGAAGGCTGCAATTCCACCCCCTCAACTCTACTATTCGAGACAGTGGAACCAACAGCCACTCAGAAGGCGTAATCTAAAGCATGCTCCACAAGCATATCATCAAAGCCGATAGTCATTCAGAAAGAAGACGGTATCCAACCACCAAAGGCCCGCACGGCAGTACACTCAGTACAGTGCGCCTAGGTATTGGATACAGGAGCCCCGTTATCCCTCAAGACACGGATGCGATTCGGTATCAACAACAGCATTGGGAATCCAACTGGAGACCCAGAAGACAAGCTGTTAGGCCTAGGAAAATGGCTCCACCTCCTAGACGGCACTCGTACTGGAACAATAACAATAATCCTGATTTTTACATGCATAGTAATTATCCTGATTATAACAACTACGGATATGCCCCTCGTAGATATCGCAATACTGTACCGAGTACATCCTACAGTAAACCAATTCTTTGTCAGAAAATCAGGTACCTAAAGGAACTAACATATATGGACCCAAAAATCAAAGGGGACCTAAATCTACCTAATTTCTTTGTTACGGGACATTCTAGAGGAGGATACAGTACTTCGATAGTGGATGCTCTCGTCACATGACTGGAGACAGGAGCAAGCTATCGATTTTGTAGAAGGTCGCGGTCCAAAAGTTCGCTTCGGTGATAAATCTAAAGGAAGAACAAAGGGAAAGGAAACCTACTTGTCGGGAAATTCAAGGTCACCGATGTTGCATATGTTGAAGGCTTACAGTATAATCTACTTAGTATTAGCCGATTACGTGATAAACAGTTCTCGGTGAAGTTCTATATAGATCGTAGAGTCAAGAACACCCAAACCAAGGAAGTTGTGCTTACGGGAAGCGGATCGGGTAATATGTACATTCTTGTTGAAGCCTATGAGCTCCTCAATTCCGTGTTTTGTTGCCAAAGGCACTGCAGATCTGGCGGCTATGGCACAAGAGGATGTCTCACGTCAACTTCAAGGCGATCAACAAGCTTTCAAGGCAGGGTATGGTTAGAGGTTTGCCGGATGTGTCATTCAAGAAGGACAAGTGTCTGCGGACCATGCGAGAAAGGCAAGCAAATCAAGTCAACCACGAAAAGCAAATCCTGCCTTTCAACCCAAAGAGTGTTGGAAATGCTACACATGGATCTCTACGGTCCTGTAGACCCGATAAGTTTGGGAGGTAAGAAATATTGCATGGTTGTTGTTGATGATTATTCCGTATGCTTGGACAATCTTTCTTAGCAAGAAGAAGGAAACAACATCAAAGGCCGCCCAGAGCTCTGAGGTTGCGAATGAAAAAGCATCGAGTATCGTGTGCATTCGTTCAGAAGGTACCGAATTTACTAACCGCTTTATAGAGCAATACTGTTCGGAGAATGGAATACGGACGAGTACTCGGTGCCGTACACCTCAACAAAATGGTGTTGCGAGCGAAAGAATAGGGCGTTGAAAGAAGCAACAAGGACAATGATTGCCGCAAGCAAATTGCCACAGCGTTTGCAGGGTGAAGCAACCAATACAAGTGCTACACTCAAAACCGCCGTATCGTCAACAAGCACCGTAACAAAAGCGACTTACGAGGTATGGAATAACAAAACTCCATTAGTTTCGTATTTTCACATTTTTGGATGCAGGTGTTATGTTTTGAACAATGGGAAGGACCAACTTAGAACCTTTGATGAAAAATCAGATGAAGGAATATTCGTAGGATACTCCTCCGTCAGCAAAGCTTTCAGAATCTTTAATAAAATGAGGCTGACGATCGAGGAATCAGTTCATGTAGTGTTCGACGAACCACACCATGACCCTACAGGAGTAGATGATATCACTCAGGACATTAACCATCTTTCTATCTTGGATCCACCTACACCCATAGAACCTGTAGTTGATTTAGAAATCAACCTCGCAGCTGTAAGAATCGATGTGGATGAAGCTGACGCTGTACAAGCTGAAGCTGTACCCACAGAAACTTTCGATACAGTACGGGATCCTGAACTAGAACCCGACCGAAGATGGTTGAGAGATCACCCGCAAGAGCTGATCATTGGAAACATTAATGCCGGTGTTTCTACTAGTAGGAGAATACAGAGTACAAAAGGAAATGTACTTTGTGCACAAGAAGAATCTAATGCTGAAGTCTCACAGTTTCCTGAATGGAAATCTCAATCCGAACTTAGGGGACTCAATATGTGCACTATCGCTGTATTCTTAGCCCAGTCCGAACCTGTTTCGACCATAGACGCTCTTAACAACTCTCATTGGATAACATCTATGGAAGAAGAGCTTAACGGTTTCGAAAGAAACAATGTATGGTATCTTGTACCCAGACCGACACACCAATCGGTTATAGGAACCAAATGGGTATTTCGAAACAAAAAGGATGGAAATGGACTTGTCATTAGGAACAAATCCAGACTAGTAGCACAAGGCTATTGTCAGGAAGAAGGAATCGACTATGATGAAACCTTCGCCCCTGTAGCGAGACTAGAAGCCATTAGGATATTTTTAGCCTTTGCCGCCCATAAGAGTTTTATCGTATACCAAATGGACGTCAAGAGTGCTTTCCTGAATGGAGAGCTTACAGAAGAAGTTTATGTTGAACAACCACCAGGGTTTGCCAACACAGACGGTATCGATCTAGTTTACGAGGCTAAGGAAAGCGCATGCGGACTTAAACAAGCCCCTAGAGCACAGTACGAAACCACTGTCCCGATATCTAACCAACAACGGATTTGAGAAAGGGTCTTGTCGACAAAACATTGTTCAAGATACGGGAAGGTGATGACCTTCTAATGGTACAAATCTATGTCGATGATATTATTTTTGGTTCAACTAACCTTGCTCTATGTCAAAGGTTCTCACATCTCATGCAAAGCAAATTTGAAATGAGTATGATGGGGAGCTTAGTTATTTCCTAGGTTTGCGAGTAAAGCGGTTGCCTACGGTATATTCATCAACCAGAGAAATACGACAAGGAGCTTCTCAACAAATTTGGAATGAACAATTCCAAATCCTCGCTAACCCCATGAGCACTTCCGTGCAAATTAGTCTTGATGAAGCCGGAAAGCCGTTTGACCAATCACTCTACAGAAGCTCATTGGTTCGCTCTGTCTGAAGCAATAGCGGGCCCGATATCCGTTCTTTGTTGGAGTGTGCGAGATACCAAGTTGCACCTAAGGAATCACACTTCAATACGGCTAAGCGAATCACGAAATACGTTAAAGGAACAATCGATGCGGGACTGTGGTATCCTAAGGAAGGCGGATTCGATTTAGTTAGATCTGACGACTCGGATCTCGGAGGTGCAAGCTAGATAGGAAGAGTACAAGTGGAACTTGTCACTTTCTCGGACCTAGACTCGTTTCTTGGTTCGATAAGAAGCAATTGGCAAATTCTCTTTCCACGGTGAATCAGTACTATCTTTGGTAGGCTGTGTATGCGAATCCTTTGGATGCGGCAACAAGCTGTCGATTATGGAATCGATGCTAGAGAGACTCGATCATGTGTGATAGCACGAGTGCAATCGCAATCACGCACAAATCTGTTTTGCACTCGCGCACTAAGCATATCAACATGAAGCATCATTTTATCGGGAATCATGTCGAGAACAAGGATGTTCGCACGGAAAAGTTCATACGGACATCCGGTGGCCGACATTTTCACCAAGCCTCTTGACACGGCCAAGATTCAACATGCTAAGAACGAGGTGGGAATACTACGGCGGACTCCTGTAAGTAAATTTCTTGTTTTACTCAACAATTGAGGGAATCTTTGTAAGACCCGTGAATACGATATCAACATTAATTATCTGTACACTCGAAACATCAATACGATCTTGTGACGAAGGCATATGAATCCTACGGTGATGTGTGCGATAATTAAGGGGAATCTTGTAGGACCCATGAATACAGCATTAATCCAAATATTGCTGTATGGAATTTAAAACCTATTAGTACCTTTTTAAGGGGGAACGCTGTATCGACGTGGAGAACAGCACATGCTATAGGATTTCGATTCAGTATATAATATAATATTATTTCCTTTTAAAATAATTTTTGTCCACGTGCCCTGTTTTTATGTCAAACGTCATGTTCATTAAATGCCTTACACGACATCTGGACAACTGAATCTCAAAAGCCGCGATGTTTTTAAATTGTTTATTATTTTTAAACCGCCGTTTTAGGCATTTAGGGTATCAACCTATGTCAGAAGTGGGACCCGCTGTATTTTAAAACCTTTTAATGGATTAGCGTACCAGTTACACTGAATCCATCTTGACCGTTGATTTCAAAACCGGTTCCCATCCCTTAAAATCTGACCATTCGTACTCTGCAAAACCCTATTTCGCCGCCCAAGTATAAAAGGACTGTATCTGCCATTAGAGACTCTTTACGCTTTCTGCAATTACAAGAGATCTCAAGCAAACAGCCTACATATTTTCTGCATATTCACTGCGAATTTCTACTGTTTTCTTCCACCTTCGTTTTAAGAAAACATCCATGGCTAGTCAATCTTCTTCCCCTGTCCTGAAGAAAACCTCCAACATCAT
The DNA here is from genome assembly GCA_033398695.1 of Orobanche coerulescens. Taxonomy (NCBI): domain Eukaryota; kingdom Viridiplantae; phylum Streptophyta; class Magnoliopsida; order Lamiales; family Orobanchaceae; genus Orobanche; species Orobanche coerulescens. The sequence goes on along the minus strand of CM065818.1, from coordinate 68,018,228 downwards.
TGATGGCCGGATCTTCTCGAAACCTGTCATCATCGAGCGTATCATCTCGGAAATCAACGACACCGAACCAATGGAGTATATCATTACTCGTCTTGAACAACAAGGTCTCTATCGCTTCGGGAGCAAAACCGCCGACAAATACGACGCCCATCTGGTTGAGGAATTCTACCTCAACGCGCCGCTCGTTTTTCTGTCACTAGCCGGGAGGACATGTTGCGACATCACTGCAATGATCCAAGGAGTGCAAATCTGCATCAATAGCGACCTACTCGGAAAATCTACAGTGCCGCCGCCGACGGCACGACCATGGACCGACTTGAGGCGTTTGGGTCTCAAGAGCTGATTACCAAGTTTTATGGACTATTTACCGGGTCCAAAGTGGTTGATATGGTGACAACCACTTGTCACAAGAAAAATTTTCTTCTTCATTTCGTTTATCGCATGACTTGTTCGGGATCATTGAAAATCGAACCGGTGCGTTCGAAATGTGCACGAATCTAAGGTTCAGAATGATGGTAGCTATTTTGACCTGTGAAAAGGTCAATTGGTGCCAAATCATTTTGAAACGTCTTCAAGAAGAGGTGTGCAAACCTGCCACCCAAAAGAAATCATTTGGTTTAATGCTGAACTACATTCTGACAAGGTGCGGAGTGACGCAATCCTCCGACGCCAAGAAAAATAGCTCACGGATATATTTCGGAGGCGTCAAGCCCACTGCCTATAACCAGAGCACCATGCATGCCAACCATCCGCGAACCAGGCACATGCCTATTTCTGACAACCCAATAGATGAAACCGTGAAGGTCCCAGAAATGGAATCTTCAAAGAAGAAGCGCAAGCGTTCTCACAGCAAGAAACACTCTGCTGGTGAGAAATCGAAGAAGAGACTCAGGAGGCTCTCAAAAATCAAAACCAAGCACTCCGAGGATGTCTCGCCCGTGGCGCAACCCACTGAAGAACCCCAGGGCCCAACCCCTATGGAAGAGGTGTCTCCTACTGCATCGACAGTAGATCCCGAGCCTTTGGCGGCTACGACGGATATAGAGACATGCGCGGCGCTCAAGACGTTAGCACGTCGGCTGCCCATTCGGAGCCAAAAGCTACCTCTCCTCTACGAGATCCCACACCCGTGCAGGATCCAATTTCCTTCGGGGCACCATCCCCTGCAAGGAGTCCATCTTCCGTGCAGGATCCCATACCTGTACCGGAATCCCTCGAAACAGCGTCTCCAGACGTGATTCGAAGTCCCTCCCCTGACTCAATTATAAATCAAACACTTCTTTCAGTTCAAATTGAACAAGCGTACGAAAGATTTCTGCAATGGAAAGGCTATAGGCTAGCTCCGTACGACACACTGTACAACTGGAGCGAATGGAGCCATGAAGAGCGATTTGTCTCCGAAGTAACAGACTCAACTGAAATTGAGGCCCTGCTACGATGGGACAACGCTTCCTGCAAAGATCTCATTGAAAGCCACCTGCTGCACAAATCTGACGCCAGAAGAAAAGGAAAGAAGAAGTCAGAGGACTCTCCCATCAATCCAAAAGATGACGACGATCATGACTCAGACGACGACGACGATACTCTTCAAGCAGGTCTGAAAATGAGCCGTGAAGAGGCTGAAGCCCGAGATGCCTCTCCACCCAGACAAGACGAAGGACCTTCTAACCAAGCCAATCCACCTTCGCCACAGTCGGAGAACATTCCTGACCAGGAGGAATCAGTCCCTCCAGTCGAGGAAGATCAAGAAATTTTGGAACAGGCACCCGAGCCTGTTGCGACCGAAGAAGCCATTCCTGCCAACCAACAGGAGGATTCAGTCCCTCCTGCATCCATATCTGCCGAAGAACCTTCGCCACAGGACGCTTCTGAACCAACTGTCGCCGAACCACAAGAAGCTGCCCCCGCCCCTGCAACCTTGGAATCAGGGACGGTGCGAACTGAGGATGTCAACTTACTTCACGTCCATCCGTGAATGTAAGAAGGTTGAAGCGGCGAAGACTTCGCCCGGCTGACTCTCCTATCTCTGCGCACGTAAGAGCGCTGCGAGCTCTTGGCCTTGATCGTATTTATCAAGATGCGATGGCGCTCTATCTTCTGTTGAAAAGGCACTGAATTGGATGCACACCTCTGCCGTAGAAGAAATGACCACTCTTCAACACGAAGTATCTCGAGTTGTCGACGCATTCATCCTTCTGCCAGAAGTTTTCAAGCAAGCCTTGAAGATCATGGAAGATAAACAAGAGCAACTGCTGAAGGAGGAAGCTACAAAGACAAAAATTGCTGAAGCCAAGACCGCCTGTGCAATGATTGAGAACAGCTCTCAACTGCGTGCTCACGACAAATGCATTAAAGATATGTCGCAGACTCTTTCCTCCCTTGTTGAAAGAATAACCAGCATCGAGACCAAACAGGACGCCGCTCTTGAAATCCTGCAAAGTCTTGATGAAGCCAAAAAGGGGGAAGAGGCACGAGAAGCTGCACGGAGAATAAGACTGCAACAGGAAAGGGAATTTGAAAGGTGCTCGAGCAAGCGGAATTGAACAAGCTAGCACCTCAACCCCAAAGTTTTAAAATTTCGGGCTCGGACTGAATTCCATGACCCAAATGTCCCTTGGCAAAATCTTATCCAAAGACCTTCGGAAATACGTCTGCCGACCAACCGCAACACAACTGCCGACGAAGTGAAGCACTGGAGGAAGAATGAACTGATGAGATATTTTGTCAGACTCATCAGGGAATCCACCATCTTCAAAAATTATAAAACGTTAGCGGAAGCGGCAGACAAGTTCTCAAAGATGCTAGAAGAAGGTAAGCTCCCTCTCCAAATCGAAATGAAATCAAAACATAGAAAAGGAGATCGGGTCACCCATCCAGAAGATTGGATACTTGCCTTTGATCGTTCATATGAAGGAAGAGCGATTTACCAGGAACGAGGCAATGATTCACTTCAAAACTGGTGGCGCGGCACCGAGTACGAGCAAGGAAAGAGACCATGGAGGCATGCGGATTATAAATAAGGAGATGAAATTTATGTATACTACTTTTGTTTTTGTAATTTCTATTCAAAACAGCAAACTTTGTACTCAATCTCTTTGAATATCAATAAAATAGTTTGTTTGTCTTGAAAGATTACAACTCGTAATCTACTGTGTTTATGTATGATTACTTAAAATTGTTTGATAGGAATCTCAAGTTAGATAAACTTGATTGTAAAATAATCTGTACGAACTAGTCTACGAACAGTTCATAATTTCAGTTGTAAACCTAGAATACATTGTAAGATTGTGCCTGCGCGCCAATCATAGGCTTAAATTGTAAACTGTATCGAACGTGCCTGCGAGCAGTTCATTATTGTAGACTAAGTCACTAAGTCAGACCTATTGACAAAAGACCAAGAAATCTGCCAGAAGTCATCGAAGAAGAATGCTTCATAAAGAAGGTTTTGGCATCATCAAGAAGACTCGAAGAGTTGAAGTGAATTAGTCTTGGCAAATTGTCAAAAAGGGGGAAATTGTTGGGAAAAACAATCACCCTGTAGCGAATCAGCTGGGATACCCGATCCCTGTATCGATTGTTATTTGTTATTGAGAAGGTTTTGACATATATGCCAAATACAGTAAAGGAAAACTGTATCGAGGCTTCAAGGCTTTATCCTATATCGAAGACCTGCCTCGAATCAGCATAAGTGAAGCTCATCAGTACAGCAAGAAGACTTGTAAAAGACCAAGTATGGAAACTGTCTCGATGCTCTAAAAATCTGTCATCTTCCATCTGAGTTCACAAAGGACAAGAAAGAACACAAGTCAAGTTCCGTTGAACAAAGAAGTATTTAAATACTCAAGGATAAAGTATTTAAATACATCGATCTTGAATCTTGAGAATCCGCGAAATCGGATCATGTCATATTCCGTTGAAGGAAATCTTATTCAAACGGATATCTCAACGGATACTTTCTTCAGAGACTATATATATCCTTGAAGACATTGAAGATCAGATATACGAACTACCAACCCAAGTAACCTAATACTCAAGCTATCAAAGTTATCATCAGAGAAAACATATCTCCAAAGCATCGCAAGTTAGAGCGAAAGAGATATACAAGGTGCTCAACATCAAGAACATTATCATCGGCTCAAGAACTTGATATTCAAAGTCATTGTTCTTACAGTTACCTACCTTTTAGCTCTGTGTAAAACCGAGCTCTGTGTGAACTCAACAAGTTATTCGACTGTGTGGGACGAATAAGGACGAAGCTTTGGAACTGTGTGTGAAGAAGCTAGTCAAGAAGGAAGCTTTAACCAATCTGTGTGAACGGTTGAAAGTGACGTTCTTTGTATCAATCTGTATGAACGATACAAGGATAGGTTTGTTTATAATTACGTAGTTGTGTACGCAGTAATTATATAATAAACTTTTTACTCCTGTGTGGAGGACCAGTGGACGTAGAGGGGTTACCTCGAACCACTTAAATTACTGTGTCATTTACCTTCAGCTTTTACTGTTTGAAATTACTGTGATATATTAAGTATACACCAAACACGTCGTTGCTGTATCCACGGCAACTAACTATATCCAAGACTTCCGCTACGCACTCAGATTTAGATTCCGTACAGTTTGTTGTTTAAACGATTTTCCAAACTGTATCCAGTATACTTAAGTGGCCAACAGTTTTCAAAAAGGGTGGTTTCCATTTTTAAAACTTATCATTCCCGTTTGCGGTCCGGGAATGTGTGTACGATGTTAATATTGTCGTTAGAATTGTTAGCCTCCGTGAGGGGTGTGTTGTTGGTATTTAATGTTTGTCGCCTCATGGGGAATTGCGCGTTGTCGCACCCGTGCGAGCTGTTAGAGCTTGGGTTTGTGTGATTGTGCACATATGTGGTTGTTTCATGATGTTTTGTAATTGTGCACTGGTTATCGTTCGAGTCGTTGATGTCGCCGAACGATGCCGTCGTTACTGTGATATTCATGTGTGTGTTGCCTTACGATGGTAATCGTAGTATGTGTTATGTGTTATGATTTTCTATTGTGCTGAGTGGTTACTTATTCAGTATGCCGAGGGGCCGAGGTCGTGGTCGTGGCGATCGGATGCATGGTCGAGATCATGCTGCCGGTGATGATATTGGTATCGGCGTCGCTACTATTTTACAACAGTAGCTACACATGACTCTCGATTGACTCGGGCGATTCAAGCGTTAGATGTGACCGAACACGCGCAATCGGTGGCTTCGGGAGGTAATTCGTATGAATCCCCCTCGATTCGCCGGTGTTGCGATGCGTTGAGGCAGGATGGTTGGCTTTTCCAGTTGGGAAAGATATTCGAGGCTGTCGATTGTCCTGCAGAGCGGAAGGTACCTATTGCGCAGTACCTTCTTGATAAAGATGCCGCTAATTGGTGGGAAGCTGTTAAGCCTCATGATCGTGATGTCACGTGGGCGGAGTTCCAGACATTTATGGAGGCCGAGTTACATCCGAAACCGATTAGAGAGCAGAGAATTCACAAATTTTATTTGGCAGAGCCGCAAGATATTTCAGTGTCACAGGCTATCATCGACTATAGCAAACAACTCAGTTATGTGCGAGATCGGGTGAGAACCGAGGAAGAGAGGATCTTTCATTTTGACAGACGAATGAAGCCAGAGATTCGCGTGTATATGTCGGGACTCACTTGCACTTCGTTGAGGGACTACCAAGATCGGGCCTTGGCCCGTGAACTAGCTTCGTTATCATCGGAGCGTGTGCCTGAGCCGAAGAAACAGAGGAAGTCCGATGACCTTATGGACAGTGCAGGAGCTGGTGGTTCTAGTTCGCAACGTCGTAGTCTTTCTGCTGTGAAGCTCTGTCGCTCGTTACGTGGGACTGAGAGTTCCAAGTCGTCTGCTTTGACTCCTGGTAAAGCCAGGAGGTGTTTTAACTGCAATGTGGCGGGGCATGTCCGTGCACATTGTCCTTCTCCGCTAGTAACGTGTTACAAGTGCGGGCTTGAGGGACATCGGGTTCAGTTTTGCGAGTTAGTCGCCGAGCCTTCCGAGGCACGGACTTGAACACTGATATCAGGACCAACTCCGAGGAGTCCCTGGGGGGCGTGGTCTATCAGTTGTATGTTATGATTTTTCCTAACCCGGTTGTTTCGAATTTCGGAGATTAAGTTCTTTTATTCGAAGTGGATCGTTTTGTGTTTATTTTTCGTTTTATCGACTGTGCACGGTGGTTAGTGTTTTGTGATTGTTCGGATAATTGACTTGATTGTATTATCCATTTGATGACGCTTGACACTTGTTGGTTTTATTACATCCCTAACGGCGACGTTGTGTTGGTCGTCGTGGAGCGTGTTTTCACGCCGTATATTCCTTTGCGTTGCTTGTAACGTTTCACCGATGGGCGTAAGTTACGCGTTTTCTTGCGTATCTCGTTGAGTTTTCCTGGCGGGATATTGCTTCTCCCTACTTGTTTTAAGTTTCGGGACGAAACTTCTTTTAAGGAGGGTAGAATGTAATATCCGCAATTTTCGATTTTCGGTAAATTTCTTTTTTCATCCGGAGTCCGTTTTGACGACTCGCTCATGACCCTTTCGTCATTTCGAGAATGATTAATTCTGCCCTTTTTGTCATCCGAGTTCGTTTCGGTATCGTTTTGTTGAGTTCCGAGCTTTTTAGCGACTTTTCCGCACTTGAGTTCTATTCTTGCGAATCTCGTCCGAAACTGTTGTTTCGAGTTTCTCGTAAGCTCATTTAATGTTATTATTCATTTTGCGAGCTTTGGTTTGGTGTTTCGATCGCGTATCGTGATTTTCGGACGTTTTGGGCCATTTTCGTAATTTCCCAAAGTTTTGGGTAATTACTTCCGTTGTTGAATTTCGAGCCTTCGGGTGGTCGGAATCGTGTGTTCTCTTAGCTCTTAGATTCGTCTTTGCGAGTACGTCATAACCGTATCATCGATTCGTATTCAGGTTTGGGTTTCGGGGTCGTTCGGGCCGTCGGAGTTGGCCCCGGCCGAGTCATGGCCGGGCAATCTGGGCCCAGGCCGGCACTAGCCGAGTCACGGCCGATAGTGCTCGGCAGCTTCTGGCCGAGTCACCGCAGGGCCGCGGCACATGCTGGCAGGGCCGCGGCACACTCTGTGGCATTTTTCGGCCAACCCGACTGTACCGGGTGCCGCGGCACACGCCGGCCGGGCCGCGGCACACTGCCGACCACTGGGAGCCATTTTTGGGCCTGTGCCGCGGCACACTCCCGCTGGGCCGCGGCACACTGTGCAGCCTATTTATGGTCATGCACACGGGTTTTTGGCCATTTTTCTCCTTCTTCTCATTTCCTTCCGCGGCTGAGGGTGATACCACCATGGAGCCATGTTGTTTGACAACAAATCCATGAAGTTATTGAGTTCATATCATCAATCAATCATCCGTTATCATCCTTTGATCCAGCGAATCAAGGTAATCTTCCTTAGAACCCTAATTTCGTGAATTTGGGGGTTTTTGCGTTTTTGTCCGATTCGTTCCGTATTATTGGTTAATTCATGATGGATATGATTAATCTTAGTAGTATTCTTGTGTTTAACATCATTTAATCCATTGTTCTTCGTCGAATCGAAGTATATTTCTTGATTTCCTTCAAATTGACTTTTTGGGGGATTTGTCCTTGATCTTGTTTTTCATCCGTTTTTGATGGATCGATTATGGTTAAATGATGTTGTTAAACATATTCTATGGATTGTATATCCATATTTCAACTTGGAATTCTGTTTTCGGGTTTTGACGGAACGAATCGTGTTCTTGGCCGTTTCGGGGGAAACGCTTGAATGTTCGTCATTTGTTCTTTGAATTCAATGGCTTTGAGTCGTGTTATGGAATTCATTTCATTGTTGTTCTTGTCCTTCGTAGTTTATGACCGCGAGTTGGCGATCGGTGGAGTCGGTGGGTTCGTAATCGGTTCGTGTCAACCTACTTCGGTCGATTCTCCGTGTTGCGATTATTCGAGGTAAGTATCTTGCCCATACATTTCATATTTCATCGGCATAATTATTGATAAATGATTTTATGCGAAATCCAATGTTTAATGAACGTTAAAAAGGATCGGTATGTCCTCGATAAATATTGTCTTTCAACGATAATTCGAATACTTCGTGAATGGATATGTTCTCGGAATATGTGTGTTAGTTTCGTACGTTGAGAGACGTTATAATCGCATTGAGTGAATATAATAGACAATAATTGTTTGCCGAGGATTGTGTATTGAATTGTATGTTTGTTCGGTGGGTATTCGACATGATGTGATGTTAGTCGTTACTCCTTTGAAAGGAGGTTGTGATGCTTAATGTTGCTTGTCTTGATAATCGACTATTGTTATGTGCTTGTTGTATGTGATGTGTCTCCGGGTAGGATTGTTGAATCTCCGAGATCCATACTTGCTAGTATGGGTCGGGCGAAATCGTAGGGTTATCCAATACGGGTATGTCTTGCGGGGACTCCGAGGTTCGGGGCTTGCTAGCCCGATGCCGGGATAACTTGTGGGGTTATCATCGGGTATGTCTTGCGGGGACTCCGAGGTTCGTGGCTTGTTAGCGCGATGCCGGGATAACTTATGGTTGTGGTTTGGTTGTGATATTCGTGTCGTGGAGACATGTGATTTGATATGTTTTTCCTATTGGGTTATTCACTCGGGTTTGTTCTTCGGGAGCATCTGAGGTTCGTGACTTGTTAGCACGGGACACGAATAATCCTTAGGAACATGTGATTTGTGATTTGGGTCACGAACCCCGTGTTTTGTGAAATGGGTTGTGGACCCTGCGTATTGTTACCGGAACTTGAATTTTGGAAAATGACTTTTGGGCTGTGTCCCTAAATGTTTTCGAAAGGTTTTAGAATTCTTATATCCCAAATGTTTTCTCAACTCCCGAGATCGTCAAATGTTTTGTAATATGGACATTGGGTTATTTCCTACCTTTCACGTTTTGAATGGTTTGATCAAGTGAATTTTCTCGGGAAGTATATTCGCAATTATTTTGTTTTTGTGGAGTATGATATGTATGGCTTGTTTTCGTATTTATACTTGCACTAGCAAAACAGTGGAGTTTTGCTAACCCCGAGTATTCGGGGTGGATGTCTATTTTGCATTCGTGTTTTGGAGCATAGCATGTGGTCGCACGAAGGATGATGAAAGATGAACGATACTAATCACACGAGGATCCGTTGATGTCGTATTGGTCTAGTTGTATTTTCTTTTCATTGCAGATCTTTTCCCGTTATGCAGGAGTTTATTGTATTTTGACCCCTGCATTGGGTATATGTTGTAATTGAGTCGTATATTTTTATTGAAAGACCAAATCGGTCTCATCGAGTCATTTAGCCTTGAAGGCATTGTCGAGACGTTAAATGTTGTTACCGGCTGGTAGATCTTCGAGGAGAGGGTCTACGGCGTATAATATCCACGAGTGGATTGGGGTGTTACATAAATGGTATCGGAGCTTAGGTTGTGGAAACCTAGGCTGTCGGGTCAGTGGTGTCTGTCGAGTTGTTGGTCTCGTCGGATTTTGTCTGACTGAGTCGTGTCGCGACGCGTCGTCCGAGTTTGTTGGTCGTGATTAGAATCGTGGGCGATCATCATCTTCGTGCGACACAGGAATGTAAGTCTCCCTTCTTTGTGTTGTGCCTCGTGTGACACGAGCCATTTTTATGATTATTAGTTAAGTGACGGAATCCTCTTATGGATTTTGATTTTGTGATATGTGGTTATTTGACTCTTATATTTCGTTCATATGAGGAGTAGTGTTCTTTGGATTGTGCATGTTGAACCGTATTTCTTTTATCCGCTGCGTGAGTTCTTTTGTAATGACTTTCGGTATTTTACCGACCGAGTTTTATTTCGAAAACCGATTCCCTTAACCGAGCTTTTGGCATTTTGGCCTTGAATGTTTTATGACGGTTTGATAAATGATCATGTGAGTTTTTAGGCATTCTAGCCTAATATATTTTTTTTTTACCTTGAGTATCTTAGAGAATGAATTCTGAGACGTACATTTTAAAATGAATTATTTTTTTTCTCGTGGTACTTTCAAGGTGCCACAATACGATTCAAAATTATTCCAATTGAGGACCAAAATATTTTGAGATATTTTTAAATTAATTAGAAATTAATTTCCGGGAAGAAGTTGCCACCCAAGCTAAAAGATCCGGGAACTTTCACAATCCCATGTTCAATTGGTGAAGTAAATTTTGGCAAAGCTCTTTGTGATTTAGGGGCAAGTATCAACTTGATGCCCCTGTCAATTTTCAACAAATTGAATTTGGGAGAAGCAAAAGCAACAACAGTTTCGCTACAATTAGCCGATCGGTCAATCAAATATCCACGTGGGATAGTTGAAGATGTGCTCGTCAAAGTTGATAAATTCATATTCCCAGCAGATTTTATCATCCTCGACATGGAAGAAGATCAGGATATTCCCATTATTCTGGGACGACCATTTCTACAACCGGACGTGCTCTTATTGACGTCTATGAAGGAAAGCTAATTCTCGAGTGGAAGATTTAACATGTCATCTTCGATGTCTTAAAAACTTTGAATCAACCCTCCACAGATGAGTATTGTCTAAAAATAGACACAATTGAAGCCATGGTGAACAAGTCTTTAGAGAAAATTCTATCTAAAGATCCTCTTGAGACATATATAGCAAATTCGCTAACCAAAGATGGAAGAAGAATATCACTTGGCAAACAGCTTAACTATCTGGAAGCACTACCAACCTTAAGAAAGCATCCACATTTTGAAGAATTGGGGACAAGCTCCGCTAAACCCCTCCCTTCTTTACAAGAAGCTCCAACACTTGATCTCAAACCTCTACCCACACATTTGAGATACGCTTACTTGGGCGTTTCCTCAACACTTCCGGTCATCATATCTAACATATTGACCAAACTTGAAGAAGGAAATTACTAAGGGTATTGAGGAATCACAAAAGAGCAATTGGATGGACTATTGCATACATTAGAGGAATAAGCCCCTCTATATGCACTCACAAAATCTTGATGGAAGATGACCGCAAACCTTCAATTGAGCATCAACGACGTTTGAATCAAACATGAAGGAAATTGTGAAGGCAGAGATTCTTAAATTACTTGACGCAGAATCATTTATCCAATCTCGTATAGTCCATGGGTGAGCCCGTACATATGGTGTCCAAAAAGAGTGGAATCACGATCATTGAGAACGAGCACAATGAACTTATACCAACACGACCGATCACGGGATGGAGAATGTGCATTGATTACGAAACTAAACAAGACGACAAGAAAAGATCATTTTCCACTCCGATTTATTGATCGATGCTAGATAGATTGGCGGGACATTCTTAGTCTCGTTTTCTCGGCTATTCGTGGTACAACCAAATCGTAATAGCCCCGTAAGATCAAGAGAAAACAACATTCACATGCCCTTATGGAACATTTGCCTCTGAAGAATCCCATTCGGATTGTGCAATGCTCCACCACATTTCAAAGATGCATGATGTCAATATTCTCGGACATGGTTGAAAAATTCATTGAAGTTTTCATGGACGATTTCTGGTTTTCGGAGATTCATTTGATAAATGCCTAATTCACTTAGGCATGGTCTTGGAAAGATGTGAAGACACAAATCTAGTTCTCAATTGGGAGAAATGTCACTTCATGGTCCAGAAGGAATCGTACTTGGCCATAGAATCTCACAACATGGAATTGAAGTCGATAAGGCAAAGATCCAAGTGATTGCAAAACTTCCTCCACCAATTTCGGTGAAAGGAGTAAGGAGTTTTCTCAGACATGCAGGATTTTATCGGAGGTTTATAAAAGATTTCTCAAAAATAGCAAAACCTCTCTGTTCTTTGCTTGAGAAAGATACACCATTCCTTTTCACAAATGAATGCCACGTGGCCTTTGCAACTTTGAAGGATAAGCTTACATCAGCTCCAATCATCATTTCTCCGCATTAGACTATTCCTTTCATTTTAATGTGCGATGCAAGTGATTATGCCGTAGGGGCCGTCTTGGGCCGTAAGAAGGACAAAATGATGCAAGTGATCCATTATGCTAGCAGACTATGAATGATGCTCACCAACTACACAACAACCGAAAAGAGATGCTTGCAGTGGTTTATGCCTTTGACAAATTTCGATCCTACTTATTGGGATCAAAGGTCATAGTCTACACCGATCATTCACTTTGAAATATTTAATGACAAAGCAAGATGCAAAGTCAAGGCTAATCCGATGGGTTCTACTTATGCAAGAATTTGACATAGAAATCGAGAGACGAAGGGAACAGAAAACCAAGTGGCGGATCATCTCTCTAGACTCGACCAAAACAATGCTCAAGAGAAGGAAATAAATGAAGTATTTCCTGATGAACAACTGCTCCAAATCTCTAATATCCAGAAAAACAAAATGCACCATGGTATGTCGACATCATTAATTTCCTTGTTAGTGGAATAATTCACCCAAATTTTTCCCATCATCAAAAGAAAAATTCTTCTCCGAGTTGAAATACTATTACCGGGAAGATCCTCTGTTGTTCGACGAGGACTGATCAAATCATCCGAGATGCATACCTAAGAAGAAATGGAGAAGGTATTAGAAAGATGTCATTCCTCTCACTATGGAGGACATTTTGGAGGTTCAAAACAAAGAAGAAAATTCTTGAAGCAGGATTCTATTGGCCCACTGCTCAAAGATGCACATACACTTGTCTCGAAGTGTGACTGTGCCAAAGACATGGAAACATGTCAAAAAGAAATGAAATGCCAATGAATTTCATCCTTGAAGTTGAAATCTTCGACGTTTGGGGAATTGATTTCATGGGACCCTTTCCATCATCATTCTCTAATGAATACATCCTTGTAGCCGTTGACTACGTATCGAAATGGGTGGAGGTCAGCATTACCAACAAACGAAGCTAAGGTCGTAGTAAATTTTCTAAAGAAAATATATTCACTCGCTTAACTCCGAGAGTTATTATCGTGATGGCGGATCTCATTTCGCAATCACCGTGTTAAGGCTCTATTGACCAAATTCGAGTAAAACACCGTGTCGCTACCTCTTATCACCCACAAACCAAAGTGGACAAGTCGAAATTTCCAATCGTGAATCAAACGTATACTTGAGATGACAATCGACTCATCTCGAAAAGATTGGTCGAAAAGTGGATGATGCGCTCTGGGCTTACGTAATGTACCTATAAGACACCGATAGGCATGTCTCCATTTCGTATGGTTTTTGGAAAAGCCTCACACCGCCAAAGAGAACTTGAACATCGAGCTTTTTGGGCTATAAAAACTAAACTTTGACGAACAGTTGGCTGGAAAGAAAAGGTTGCTGCAGTTAAATGAGTTGGATGAAATCCGACTCGACTCATATGAAAATGCCAAAATCTACAAAGAAAAAACGAAAAGATGGCATGACAACAAAATTCTAAGAAGAGATTTTAAAATAGGAGACCAAGTTCTGCTTTTTAATGCACGACTGCGTCTGTTTCCGGGTAAGCTACGATCACGATGGGATGTGCCCTTACACGATCAAAGAGGTGTTTTCTCATGGAGCTGTGGAGATTTATAATACAACCGACGGGAGTTTCAAAGTAAACGGTCAACGGTTAAAGCCATATCTGGGAGGAGAATTCTCGACAGCAAAATCAATCATAATGCTGGAAATACCTAATTAATCTGACGAGAAGTCAAGCTAAGGACATTAAACAAAGCGCTTATTGGGAGGCAACCCAATCTCTATTATTTCGCAAATAAGTTTGGGGGTAACACGGAAGGATTCAACAACAACAGCAAGGATCAGATCGTTCATAAAATCCAGGGAGTCTTTCTTTCATTATTCTCAAACATATAATAATTATAATCTTGTTTTTTTAAAAGAAAAAAAAAAAAGAGTCAGTTTTGCTCGGGACTAGCAAGAATTCAAGTTTGGGGGTGTGATAAGTGTCGCTTTGTACACTTATCCATAGTTTGTATCGATAAAATTTACCCATAATTGAGCTAGTCTACTCGTTTTTGCTTTTAATTTATTAGTTTTAATAATTTTATTTTTATCGGATGATGATCGGATTAAATAACTGAATTACTCAAGAAACAACATGTTTAATAAATATTCTATTTATTGAATTTTTATATATTCATGTTGTAGGGCTTCCCGATACGAATTCGGCAGTCTTTCCGGATTCAAAATCGAGTTATATATCAAAAGTTATCATCCGAAGAAGATCAGGGCAAAACGCAAAGTCCGAGGAATTCAGGCTAAAAACGTAACTATCAAAGCTTCAAATGAGCAAATTTACGAAGTTGACGTTACGGCCGTAACATTCAGGGGTTACGGCCATAAGTCACCATAGTTACGGCCGTAACTCCGAATGTTACGGCCGTAACTCTTGACAGATTGCTATGATTTGTCTAATTTTTATACTTTTTGTGTATTATTGAGGGGATGGTGGCATTGATCCGATATAATGTAATAATGCTGTAGTTTTGGAGCTATTAGATGACTTTAGGTGTATAAATAGACCCTTATATCCTTCATCATTCACCATTCATCATATAATTTTCCATTTTCTTGTTAACTTTTCTTTTTGTGTGAAGAACACACTTGTGTTCTTGAGTGATCTTTGTAAGTGTGGTGTAGTATATGTTGTTCGAGAGTTTATTGCTTCTATCTCCTTTATCTACTAAGGGAGTTAGGATCAATTCTTTCTCTTGATTCAACTAAGAATGACCACCAAAGCTTGTAATATGTGTAATAAACCCTTTATGGGCTAAGTTTCTTAAGTTGGGATTATAAACAAGGTTAGTCATGTTATTTATGTTTGTATAAAGATATATTATGAATTACTTATTATTGTGTGTGATTTTCATTGTTTTAACAATCTTTATTTATTTGGCCAATTAATGAAGATATTTATGATCTTCATATGTTTCAAAGAAAATATGTTTGATTAGATCAAATGATCTTCACTCTAAGTTGTTCTAGGGATAGAAATATACCCCTAGTCCTTAGATGATTCATTGAGTTATTTTCACAAATCCTAATGCTATGTATTGAAGCCAATCAACATAGAAATATAGTGGATTGATTCAATATGTAAGGGCGTTTATAGTTCGAAAGAGAAACCGTCTTTTTAAGGAAAATCGAATCTACACAACATAATAAGTAAATTCATCTTATGATCTCCAATACATCTTTTATAACTAATGATGAACTAAGTTTGTAATCCCAACTATTTCATTTTATCATTAATCAATCTATTAATATTGCAATCTTTTTATTTCCTTATAATATTAGAACTATTATTGCAATTTCTTTGCAATTATTAAACCAAACTTTTTAATTGTGTGTTTCACTCATCTTAAGTATCTATAAAAATAGACTAATAGTGTATAATTCAAATTATAACATAACTTCCTTGTGGGATAGATAAACCGGACTCAAAAAGTCCACTTTACTACTTGATACGATATCGTGCACTTGCGATAGTTACACAAAAAGCGTGTCAAGTTTTTGGCGCCTTTGAAGGGGAAGTATAAGTTATATTTGAAAAAATTACATTATTAACTATTGTTATAAATACAACTTTTTCTTTGTTGTAGATTCCCTTGTCTATGCGAAGGACATACAATCGCGATTTAGTTTTACTAGATCCCGAGATCGAAGCCACATATAGAAGAAGGCGAAGAGAACAAAAGAAAAACATTATTTCTTCACCATCAATGGCGGACGAACTAAATCCACGTCTCCCCCAAGGAAATGATAACGAAAGAATTCCTCCGGTGGGGGGAATACCTAATGTTCAAAACATTCAACATCAACAATATCCTATTGTACCGAACTAGATGAAGACAACATGCTCTTTGGGAATTCATGAACCCCCATCTTTGAGCGTTCAATCAAGTGTAATCTATCCACCATTTGGAGTGGACAATTTTCAAATTCGCCGATGTCATCAATCTCTTCTCCAACAACAACTCATTCTATGGAAGAACCGACGAAAATCCATATCTCCATATTAACTGCTTTGTGGAAATATGTGGAAATTTCAAATATCCAAATGTAAATGACGAGGCGATCAAAATGAGACTTTTCGTGCACACTTTGAAGGACAGAGCAAGAGAGTGGCTAGATACTTTGCCACCACGAAGCATAACAAATTGGCCCGAATTTGTCCAAAATTCACCACTAAATACTTTCCACCAATAAAAGTGGCGAAACTCAAATACGAAATCTCTACATTTCACAACAAGATTCGTAATCATTCCACGAAGCATGGGAGAGATACAAGGATATGCTATGAAAATGTCCTAACCATGGTTTCAATTTGGGAGCACAAGTCAATTACTTCTATTCGAATTTTACCTTCATGCCGAGCCAATGTCGATTCAACATCAAATGGCTCACGGGAAACAAAACTATGAAAGAGGCTTATAATCTTTTTGAGGTTATAAGTGAACAAAGTGCAAGATGGCCAGACGAAATATCCAAAAGAAACCAAATGGTGTTTTTGAAGTGGATTCTTATTCACTTATGTTGGCAAAAATTGAAGCTCTATCAAAGAAAGTCGAGGAAATGTCTTTTCAACTCCTCAACTGTGAAGACGGTGCAAACTCCACAAATTTCAGCTTTTCATGTGAAATTTGTGGAGCAACTCACAACAAAGACTATCTCATCCCTTAGTGCAACAAGAACACCACCACCACCACTGGAACAAGTGGCGTATGCTCGGAATTTCCAAAGGCAAGCATACAATCCTTACGGGCCAACATACAATCCAGATACAAAAATCATCCAAATTTTTCTTATGCAAACAACAACAATGTGTTAAATCCAACGCATCAAGAAAAGAAGCCGGATGGGAAGAAGCAATCACGGTTAGTGAACAACAATCAAGTATCAACAACGCAATGATGCTTCAATTAAAAATCTGGAGACACAAGTTGGCCAAATGGCCAAAATACTTTCAGAAGATCTCAAGGCATGTTACCTAGCAATACCGAGGTAAATCCAAGGAAAATGTCCAAGCTATCACAACAAGAAGTGGAGTGCGGTTGCCAAATTTCTATGGAAAACCATCTGGAAAAACAAAAAATAAACAAAAAGAATCGATACAGACCTTCATCTCAAAAAGGTCCAATTGCTACAAAAACTTATGTTCCACCTATCCCATTTCCTCAACGGTTGAAGAATCACAAGCTCGATGCTCAATTCGGGAAATTCTTGGAAATCTTCAAAAGCTACACATCAACATTCCTTTTGCCGATGCTCTAGCACAAATGCCAAGCTATGCCAAATTTATGAAAGATATTCTTTCAAACAAACGAAGGCTTGAAGAATACGAAACTGTCATGCTAACAGAGGAATGTAGCGCAATACTACAAAAGAAGTTGCCACCCAAGCTAAAAGATCCGGAACTTTCACAATCCCGTACAATTGGTGAAGTAAATTTTGGCAAAGCTCTTTGTGATTTAGGGGCAAGTATCAACTTGATGCCCCCACAATTTTCAACAAATTGAATTTGGGAGAAGCAAAAGCAACAACAGCCGCACAATTAGCCGATCGGTCAATCAAATATCCACGTGGGATAGTTGAAGATGTGCTCACAAAGTTGATAAATTCATATTCCCAGCAGATTTTATCACCCTCGACATGGAAGAAGATCGGGATATTCCCATTATTCAGGGACGACCATTTCTCGCAACCGGACGTGCTCTTATTGACGTCTATGAAGGAAAGCTAATTCTCGAGTGGAAGACGAACATGTCATCTTCGATGTCTTAAAAACTTTGAATCAACCCTCCAGAGATGAGTATTGTCTAAAAATAGACACAATTGAAGCCATGGTGAACAAGTCTTTAGAGAAAATTCTATCTAAAGATCCTCTTGAGACATGTATAGCAAATTCTCTAAACAGCATGGAAGAAGAATATCACTTGGCCGAAACAGTTAACTATCTGGAAGCACTACCAACCTTAAGAAAGCATCCACATTTTGAAGAATTGGGGACAAGCTCCGCTAAACCCCTCCCTTCTTTACAAGAAGCTCCAACACTTGATCTCAAACCTCTACCCACACATTTGAGATACGCTTACTTGGGCGTTTCCTCAACACTTCCGGTCATCATATCTAACATATTGACCAAACTTGAAGAAGGGAAATTACTAAGGGTATTGAGGAATCACAATAGAGCAATTGGATGGACTATTGCAGACATTAGAGGAATAAGCCCCTCTATATGCACTCACAAAATCTTGATGGAAGATGACTGAAAACCTTCAATTGAGCATCAACGACGTTTGAATCCAAACATGAAGGAAATTGTGAAGGCAGAGATTCTTAAATTACTTGACGCAGGAATCATTTATCCAATCTCGGATAGTCCATGGGTGAGCCCATACATATGGTGTCCAAAAAGAGTGGAATCACGATCATTGAGAACGAGCACAATGAACTTATACCAACACGACCGATCACGGGATGGAGAATGTGCATTGATTACGGGAAACTAAACAAGACGACAAGAAAAGATCATTTTCCACTCCCATTTATTGATCGATGCTAGATAGATTGGCGGGACATTCTTACTACTGTTTTCGACGGCTATTCGTGGTACAACCAAATCGTAATAGCCCGGAGATCAAGAGAAAACAACATTCACATGCCCTTATGGAACATTTGCCTACGTAAGAATCCCATTCGGATTGTGCAATGCTCCGACCACATTTCAAAGATGCATGATGTCAATATTCTCGGACATGGTTGAAAAATTCATTGAAGTTTTCATGGACGATTTCTCGGTTTTCGGAGATTCATTTGATAAATGCCTAATTCACTTAGGCATGGTCTTGGAAAGATGTGAAGACACAAATCTAGTTCTCAATTGGGAGAAATGTCACTTCATGGTCCAGAAGGAATCGTACTTGGCCATAGAATCTCACAACATGAAATTGAAGTCGATAAGGCAAAGATCCAAGTGATTGCAAAACTTCCTCCACCAATTTCGGTGAAAGGAGTAAGGAGTTTTCTGACATGCAGGATTCTATCGGAGGTTTATAAAGATTTCTCAAAAATAGCAAAACCTCTCTGTTCTTTGCTTGAGAAAGATACACCATTCCTTTTCACAAATGAATGCCACGTGGCCTTTGCAACTTTTAAGGATAAGCTTAAATCAGCTCCAAACATCATTTCACCCTATTGGACTAATCCTTTCATTATAATGTGAGATGCAAGTGATTATGCCGTAGGGGCCGTCTTGGGCCGAAGAAGGACAAAATGATGCAAGTGATCCATTATGCTAGCAGGACTATGAATGATGCTCACCGAACTACACAACAACCGAAAAGAGATGCTTGCAGTGGTTTATGCCTTTGACAAATTTCGATCCTACTTATTGGGATCAAAGGTCATAGTCTACACTGATCATTCAGCTTTGAAATATTTAATGACAAAGCAAGATGCAAAGTCAAGGCTAATCCGATGGGTTCTACTTATGCAAGAATTTGACATAGAAATCAGAGACAGAAAGGGAACAGAAAACCAAGTGGCGGATCATCTCTCTAGACTCGACCAAAACAATGCTCAAGAGAAGGAAATAAATGAAGTATTTCCGGATGAACAACTGTTCCAAATCTCTAATATCCAGGAAAAACAAAATGCACCATGGTATGCTGACATCATTAATTTCCTTGTTAGTGGAATAATTCACCCAAATTTTTCCCATCATCAAAAGAAAAAATTCTTCTCCGAGTTGAAATACTATTACTGGGAAGATCCTCTGTTGTTCAGACGAGGACCTGATCAAATCATCCGGAGATGCATACCGAAGAAGAAATGGAGAAGGTATTAGAAAGATGTCATTCCTCTCACTATGGAGGACATTTTGGAGGTTCAAAAACAAAGACAAAAATTCTTGAAGCAGGATTCTATTGGCCCACTGTTCAAAGATGCACATACACTTGTTTCAAGTGTGACTGTGCCAAAGACATGGAAACATGTCAAAAGAAATGAAATGCCAATGAATTTCATCCTTGAAGTTGAAATCTTCGACGTTTGGGAATTGATTTCATGGGACCCTTTCCATCATCATTCTCTAATGAATACATCCTTGTAGCCGTGACTACGTATCGAAATGGGTGGAGGTCACAGATTACCAACAAACGAAGCTAAGGTCGTGGTAAATTTTCTAAAGAAAAATATATTCACTCGCTTGAACTCCGAGAGTTATTATCAATGATGGCGGATCTCATTTCGCAATCACCAGTTAAGGCTCTATTGACCAAATTCGGAGTAAAACACCGTGTCGCAACCTCTTATCACCCACAAACCAAAGGACAAGTCGAAATTTCCAATCGTGAATCAAACGTATACTTGAGATGACAGTCAACTCATCTCGAAAAGATTGGTCGAAAAAGCTGGATGATGCGCTCTGGGCTTACGTAATGTACTATAAGACACCGATAGGCATGTCTCCATTTCGTCTGTTTTTGGAAAAGCTCACACTGCCAAAGAGAACTTGAACATCGAGCTTTTGGGCTATAAAAACTAAACTTTGACGAACAATGTGGAAAGAAAAGGTTGTCAGCTTAAATGAGTTGGATGAAATCCGACTCGACTCATATGAAAATGCCAAAATCTACAAAGAAAAACGAAAAGATGGCATGACAACAAAATTCTAAGAAGAGATTTTAAAACAGGAGACCAAGTTCGCTTTTTAATGCACGATCACCTGCTTCCGGTAAGCTACGATCACGATGGATGTGCCCTTACACGATCAAAGAGGTGTTTTCTCATGGAGCAGTGGAGATTTATAATACAACCGACGGGAGTTTCAAAGTAAACGGTCAACGGTTAAAGCCATATCTGGGAGGAGAATTCTCGACAGCAAAATCAATCATAATGCTGGAAATACCTAATTAATCTGACGAGAAGTCAAGCTAAGGACATTAAACAAAGCGCTTATTGGGAGGCAACCCAATCTCTATTATTTCGCAAATAAGTTTGGGGGTAACACGGAAGGATTCAACAACAACAGCAAGGATCAGATCGTTCATAAAATCCAGGGAGTCTTTCTTTCATTATTCTCAAACATATAATAATTATAATCTTGTTTTTTTAAAAGAAAAAAAAAAAAAGAGTCAGTTTTGCTCGGGACTAGCAAGAATTCAAGTTTGGGGGTGTGATAAGTGTCAGTTTTGTACACTTATCCATAGTTTGTATCGATAAAATTTACCCATAATTGAGCTAGTCTACTCGTTTTTTGCTTTTAATTTATTAGTTTTAATAATTTTATTTTTATCGGATGATGATCGGATTAAATAACTGAATTACTCAAGAAACAACATGTTTAATAAATATTCTATTTATTGAATTTTGATATATTCATGTTGTAGGGCTTTCCGATACGAATTCGGCATCTTTCCGATTCAAAATCGAGTTATATATCAAAAGTTATCATCCGAAGAAGATCTGGGCAAAAACGCAAAGTCCGAGGAATTGCAGGCTAAAACGTAACTATCAACGCTTCAAATGACCAAATTTACGACGCCAAGTTACGGCCTTAACTTTCAGGGTTTCCGGCCGTAAGTCACCCAAGTTACGGCAGTAACCCCTGAATGTTACGGCCGTAACTCTTGACAGATTGCTATGAATTGTCTAATTTTTTATACTTTTTGTGTATTATTGAGGGGATGGCTGGCATTGATCCGATATAATGTAATAATGCTGTAGTTTTGGAGCTATTAGATGACTTTAGGTGTATAAATAGACCCCTTAGATCCTTCATCATTCACCATTCATCATATAATTTTCCATTTTCTTGTTAACTTTTCTTTTTGTGTGAAGAACACACTTGTGTTCTTGAGTGATCTTTGTAAGTGTGGTGTAGTATATGTTGTTCAGAGAGTTTATTGCTTCTATCTCCTTTATCTACTAAGGGAGTTAGGATCAATTCTTTCTCTTGATTCAACTAATAATGACCACCAAAGCTTGTAATATGTGTAATAAACCCTTTATGGGCTAAGTTTCTTAAGTTGGAATTATAAACAAGGTTAGTCATGTTATTTATGTTTGTATAAAGATATATTATGAATTACTTATTATTGTGTGTGATTTTCATTGTTTTAACAATCTTTATTTATTTGGCCAATTAATGAAGATATTTATGATCTTCATATGTTTCGAAAGAAAATATGTTTGATTAGATCAAATGATCTTCACTCTAAGTTGTTCTAGGGGATAGAAATATACCCTAGTCCTTAGATGATTCATTGAGTTATTTTCACAAATCCTAATGCTATGTATTGAAGCCAATCAACATAGAAATATAGTGGATTGATTCAATATGTAAGGGCGTTTATAGTTCGAAAGAGAAACCGTCTTTTTAAGGAAAATCGAATCTACACAACATAATAAGTAAATTCATATTATGATCTCCAATACATCTTTTATAACTAATGACGAACTAAGTTTGTAATCCCAACTATTTCATTTTATCATTAATCAATCTATTAATATTGCAATCTTTTTATTTCCTTATAATATTAGAACTATTATTGCAATTTCTTTGCAATTATTAAACCAAACTTTTTAATTGTGTGTTTCACTCATCTTAAGTATCTATAAAAATAGAATAATAGTGTATAATTCAAATTATAACATAACTTCCTTGTGGGATCGATAAACCGGACTCAAAAAGTCCACTTTACTACTTGATACGATATCGTGCACTTGCGATAGTTACACAAAAAGCGTGTCAATCACCTCTCTTCCTAAGGCCTGGACGACCGACCTCGACGCGATTGCTCGTCGGCGGTCTGGAGATGCCATACAGGCGACGCTCGCCCTGACTCTCCACGCGGCGACAATGGCCGCCCAAGCCGTTAAGGATTACGAGGGGCGACCCTCTAATGCTCGCCTCCATCAAGATCTCGAGGTTTCTCGGAACTAGGATGCCGAGTTCGCTAACCGGATCGTGGCCATGGAGAAGGAACATATTGATACGGACAAACGGGCCAAACAAGACCTCGACCGGATGAAGCAAGAGCTTGGGCGGTCTAAGGAGGTGGCCGATCGGTTCCCCGACCAGATGATGGATGCTCGTCGGTTGCACGCGACCTCGCAGGAGGAGGTGACTGGGCTGAAGGCGACAGTGGATCGTCTCAACGGCGAGCTGGAGAAGGTGAAGGGAGAACTGGCGGCCAAGGGAGCCGAGCTTGCGGATGCTGACAACACGACTGCGGGGTTGAAGGAGAAGTTAAAGGCGATCGAGACTGATCCCTACCTTAATGTGGATACATCGGCGAGTTCTCCTATTATATGGCCTATGCCGACGCTATCCGTGCCGCCAAGAAGGTAGGGATCGAGGCCGGCCCTATGATGGAAACCTTCAAGGCCTATGTACTCAAGCATCCCCTGCAGTCGGACTTCTCCCTGCCGATCCTCGATCTCACCGACTTAGGGATTGATCTGAGCTGGTATCCATTTCCAGATAAACATATCTATCCTAAATCCGGTGAGGAAGCGCGCGCCGATCCGCCTGCTGGAGGCGAAGGCGAGTTGGGGGTGGCCTGAGTGAGGCTAGAGTTTGTTTTGTTTTCTTTTGCGTTGTAATTTCCAGTTTTCTCTTGTATTGCCTTCGGGCTTGTAAGTACGATCGTTTTGAATGGAATAAAGTACTTCTTCTTCGCATCTGATTCTTTATATGTACGATCGTCTCTTCTGAATGTTTGCATATGAGTTGATACAAGTGTTTTCACAGTTGCACCTGATGCCTTGTTTGTATGATCGACGGTTTGAATGTTCCGCATCATTTCGACTTTGCACAATTGTCTGAATAGATCTGAATGTACTTGTAAATTTCTTGAATAAGATCGATCGTCATGTGTGCGATTGAACAAAGCCAATCGTGTATGGTTCTTTTCTCCCGATTGCATGTAGGAATAGCTCCACTTTGCCCATTGTTTTTGTTTACTTAGTGTAAGTAAGGGAACGAAAATAGTATGTTTGACGAGCTATCTTTAGTTTTACTGATTCAATGACGGAGGACGACTGTGTGCACGATCGCTAAGTTCGATGGACTAACCTCCATAACCGTGTCTTTATGTGCGAGGGACATTCCATCCGTAGGTCTGTCCCGCGACTCACATTATTGTTAGGGTCCTTCATTAGGCTGCGCCCGCCTTGTATTTAAACGAAAGGCGAGCGGTCTTGGTCTAGAGGAGTCCTTGCACAGGGCGTCGTCGGTTTATTTGACTCCACGTCCGCGGCTTGTTAGCATTTTCTACCTCGGGTCGACATGTTAGATGGCGACCCTCGACAGTATACGTTGTGATGGGGTAGGGACGCGTCGCCTTGTCTGGGTACATCATGTTAGATGATGTACTTTTGAGGGCGCACGAGAGTGTCCATGGATTTAATTGTAGGGTCCTTCGTCTACGCTCGCCTCGTATTTATACGAAGGGCGAGCGATCGCAGCCCAAAGGAACCTTGCATGGACGAAGCTGTCGGTTCCATCGACCTCCAGGACCATGGTTGCACTTTTCTACCTCGGATCGCCATGTTAGATGACGACCCTCGATGGTATACGTTGTGCTTGTAGGGGCGATTGCTTGCATAGGTCTGTCAGGTTTTGACGATGACCTCTTGTAGGACGAGCGAGCCGTCCTCTTTTTAGTTGTTCATTTTTGTCGAGGCGAATCATATAGATGGGATAGGAAAATCTCATTATACTTTTTGTACATTGGGTAACTAAAACTGAATACAAAGTTTTCACTGGTAGTATTTCTTCAGATGTACGGCGTTCCAGGGATATTGGTCCGGAGTGCCGTCAGGGTGTTCAAGTTCGTAGGCTCCCCTAGTTAGCCACTTAGATATCCTGAAGGGGCCTTCCCAATTCGGGCCAAAGACTCCTGTGTGAGTCTGGACTTTTTTGAGGACTAGGTTGCCCACTTGGAACCGTCTTTCCTTGACCTTCGAATTGAAGAACTTCTCGGATCTCCTTTTGTGGATTGTGTTCTTCATTTCCGAGGTCAGTCGCCGTTCTTCGAGCATTTCCAAGTCGATCCGCCGGGCCACATCATTGTCTGTCGTCATCTCTTGTTCAGTTCGGTGGCTGAGGACGGCGATCTCCGAAGGGATCACCGCTTCTGTTCCGAAGGCGAGGGCAAATGGGGTTTCGCCAGTCGAGTTTCGGGTTGTTGTTCGGTAGGACCACAAAACATCTGGGAGCTCGCTCGCCCATCATCCTTGTTTGGCTTCAAGTCTTGCTTTGATCGTGTGTTTGAGGATCTTGTTTACAGCCTCTACCTGCCCGTTCGTCTGAGGGTGGTAAGAGGACGAGAACAACTTTTTGATTCCCCACTTCTCACAGAATTGCATGACTTCGAAGCCGTCGAACTGCTTTCCGTTGTCGGAGATGATAGCCTGGGGTAGACCGAATCGGCATATGATGTTCTTCCAAATGAACTTGATTACTTGTTCTTGGCCGATCTTGTTGAGTGGTTCGGCCTCATCCCATTTAGTAAAATAATCGACCCCCACGATGGCGAATTTACAACACCCTAGCGCCGTCGGCAAGGGACCGATGAGGTTGATGCCCCATTGGGCGAACGGCCATGGGCTATACATAGAAGTGAGTTGTTCGGGGGAGAGCTTGATGTTTGGGCCCATCACTTGACATCTGTGACACAATCGGGCGTAGGCGATCGCGTCTTTTTGTAGTGTAGGCCAGAAAAGACCTTGCCTGGTCGTTTTATGGATGAGAGCTCGCCCGCCAGCATGGTTTCCACAGATCCCATCATGGATCTCAGCTAAAACGAGCCGGCCTTCCTCTGGCGTGATGCACTTAAGGAGAGGAAGGCTGAAAGCTCGCTTGTAAAGCCGGCCGTCCAATAGGGTGTATCTGGTCGCACGGAGCTGAAGCTGACGAGCTTTGATACGGTCGGCGGGGACCGTTCCGTCCTTCAAGTATTTAATGAACGGAGTCATCCAGTTCTCCTCGGCGATGACAACTGTGGTAATCAGGCTTCTGTCGATCGCCGGCTTTGCTGATTTTGTGATTTGGATGTTAGAGAAATCTGCTGCCCCATTGGATGATGCTAGTTTGGATAGGGCATCGGCCTGGGAGTTGTGCTCTCTCGGGACTTGCTCGACCAGAGCTTCTTCAAACTTCGTGCACATTTCAGCGACCAGTTCTTGGTATTTGATCATTTGTTCACCGCGCACCTCATATTCTCCCTTGACTTGGTTCACGACCAAGAGGGAGTCTATGAAGATGTGGAGACGGCGAACATCCAGGGCGAGGGCTAGATTGAGCCCGCCTACCAAGGCTTCGTATTCGGCCTCATTGTTGGTCGCCCGAAACGTATAGCATTTGTGAAACTTTGGCCGTCGGGGCTGATGAGGACAATCCCTGCCCCTGCTCGCGAGTTGGTTGCCGAGCCATCCACGTACAACTTCCAAGCGGGGCGACCGATCTGGGTGGGAATGTTAATTCTACCATGAAGTCCGACAGAGCTTGGCCTTTGATCGCCGTGCGAGGAGCGTACATGATACCGTATTGGGTGATCTCCAGTGACCACTTGAGGAGTCGCCCGTTAGTGTCCGGCCGGTGCAGGACTTGCCTTAAGGGAAGAGTCGTCAGAACCTCCACTTGATGTTTGAAGAAGTAGGCCCTTAGCTTGCGAACACTCACGACTAGAGCGTAGGCGATCTTCTACAGAGGCGTATATCGCGTTTCCGCGTCATGGAGCACTTGGCTAACGAAGTAGATCGGCAAGTGGACTTTCCCCTCTATTCGCACTAAAACAGCACTCAGCGCGACCTCCGAGGCTGCCAGGTAAAGGAATAGCTTTTCGTCGGGGATCGGTTTTTCCAAGATCTGGGGGTTATACAGGTACTCCTTAATTTTGGCGAAGGATATTTGACTCTCCTTTGTCCATGCGAACTTCTTGTTCTTTATGGTCGCGAAGAATGGCTTGCTTTTATCCCCAAGCCGAGATATGTAACGTTTGAGGGCAGCTAGACAACCGGTGAGGCGTTGCACCTGCTTGACATTCCGTGGATCCTGCATGTCGAGGATCGCCTGGATCTTGGTGGGGTTCTCCTCGATCCCCCTTTGGCTCACGATGTGCCCCAGGAATTTTCCAGAGCTCACCCCGAAGTTGCATTTCTTGGGGTTCAGCTTCATATTGAACCTCTTGAGGATGGAAAACGTCTCGGCAAGGTCATTGAGGCGATCTTCCTTTTTGAGGCTTTTGACCACGATGTCGTCAATGTAGACCTCCATGGTCTTTCCGATCTGGTTGGCGAACATCCTGTTGACTAGCGGTTGGTAGGTCGCCCCTGCATTTTTCAGACCGAACGGCATTCAGACCCAAAATTATATGTCTTTTCCGTGTGGAACGATGTGTGTTTTATGTCTTTATCCGCCATGGGGATCTGATGGTACCCGGCGAAGGCATCCATGAATGACATCATTTCACAACCTGCTGCGCTATCGACCAAGTGATCAATATGAGGCATCAGAAAGTGGTCTTTTGGGCATGCCGCGTTGACTTCGGTGAAGTCGATGCATAACCTCCAGGAGCTGTTCGGCTTTTTGACGATCACCGCGTTGGCTACCCATTATGGTTCTTCAGTAGCTACTCCGATTAGTTTATTGTTGAGTAGCTTTTTGACTTCTATGTCGAGCGCTGCGTATTTCTCAGGACCGAATTTCCTACGTTTCTGGTGAACAGGTTTCCTTGCCGGGTCGATCTTTAGATAGTGGCAAGCATGTTTAGGACTTATGCCGACCATATCTTGATGCGACCAGGCAAAGACTCCGATGTTCTTACGTAGTAAATTGATCAGATCCTCCTTTAATTCGAGGTCGATGCTCGTGCCGATCTGTACTTCTCGCTCCGGAAGAGCCAGATTTATTGTTATACTTTACAACTCTTCAATGGGGACAGTTGCTTCTCGTTTGGAACGATTTTCGGACTCGATCCTTGGATCGATGTCGAGGCTTGGCTCGAAACCGATCCTTGGCTCGATGTCGTCCGTTAATCGATGTGAGATACCGTCCTCTGAGTCAGGCTGGTACGAGGTTCTTGGCTCGTCGATCTCCATCGGTTGATAGTCGATCGTCTCAATGTTATAAACAATATGGGAAGAGTTGAAAGAAGTTACGATGCAGGAGTAATTCAAACATTTCTTAGCCATTAGTTGGTCTCCTTTTATAGTACCAACCATCCAATCGGCAGTGGGGAATTTGATACAGTAAAAAAAAAAAGAGGCGACCGCCTCGAAGGTTTCTAGAAATGGACAAGCTAGGAACCCATTATAGATACTGGGCCTATCTATGATTACAAAATTTTGGTTCCTAGTTATCCTAACCTTGGGACCGTAATAACATGTTAACTCGACGGAGAGCTTGATCCTTCCATAGGCTTGGAATGTGCTGTCGCCGAACCCTTGGAGTACGGTGTCAAATGGCTTGATGAACTTGGTCAGGTTGCCGAGCTGGTCAAGAGCGGATTTGAATATGATATTGCAAAAGCTCCCATTGTCAACCAGCACGCGATCGACCATTTTCCCAAGGATACATGCAGAGATCACCAATGCATCCTCTTTTGGGCACTGCACTCCCTCCCTATCCTTGTTGGAGAAAGTGATGAGCGCGTCTTTGGAGATGGTCGGCTCCGGGGGTACCACGACATGAACCCCGGCGAATGCCCTCAGTTCGGCCTTCCACTTTCTGTTCGACATGGTGGAGACTGGGGAAAGGCCGCCAGGGTTTTCACCTCCCGCCTGAAGCATATTGATCCGACCGCCACGGTTGATCGGAGGGATTGATTCGTCAGAATACTCCGGCTCGTTCTGCTCGATCCTGGCAACTAGATTGGGAGGGATCCCGTCGTTCTGTCGATGCTCGTGCCCCCCGGTCCTCTCTGCTCGGGGCTCTGGCTTGGTAACCAAGTTATCCAATTTGCCTTCCTCAAACAGTCTCCAGAGTTGTCTGAGGAGGTCGCGACACTGACTGGTGTTGTGGCCGGGACTCTTGTGGTAGGCACAAAATTTACTGCGGTCTATATGACCGTGGTCCCTCACTGGCTTCAGTTTGCTAAGCCATTCACGCCCCTTGATGGCGTTGAAAATGTGGTCCGGAGATAGGTTGAGGTTGCGGAGTAGGTGAACCTCCACATCCTCGAAATCTTTGAATTCACCAGGCGGCTTCTCGATCGCCTTTCTGGGCTTGGCGACCGCCTTTCTCGGGATGGAAGATGGCGCCTTCCCTTCCCCGGTAGGTCCCTCACCTAATCGGTGGGTGAGCATCCTCTGCCTAGCCAGGAAATCAGCGGCCCTAACGCGGAAGATCACGTAGGTCGGGGGGATGTGTTTTGTAAGGTGCCTGAACATGGGCTAGTGGGCATAGAATCCCCCTAGGACCGAGTAGAGAGCGAGATCGTTGCTAATAAGCTCGCCAGTGAGGACTATTTCATCCACCCGGTCGATGTAGTCTTCATCGGGCTCGTTCTTCCCCTGCCTGATTTCCATCATGCGGTGGGGGCCTTCTGGCCGAGCAACTTTGGCGGCGAAATACGACATGAAGTCGTTCGCCAGCTTCTCAAAACAATTGATCGAGCGAGGTGGCAGTGAGATGTACCACCTATGGGCGAGATCTCCCAATGTCAATGGGAACATTCAGCACTTCGTCGCGTCTGATGCTCCACATCCGGTCATGTAAATCCGGAATTTGCTCAAATGGGTCTTAGGATCCGATCTCCCCTCGTATAGAGGCGTTTGAGGGGGAGCGATCTTCGGTTGAACTGGGGAGAGCTCGATCTGGGCCGCGAGTGGCTCACTCGTTCAACGATCAATCTCTTGGCGCCTGCCCCAGTCTCTAGGAGCGCCTTCATTTCGTCGAGCTGGCGCTGCATGGCGGCCATCACTGTAGCCTGACTGCTCGCCGATTGACTCTCGGAACGGGAGCCATGGCGATCATGTACTGATCTCCTTGACCTACGGTAAGTGATGAGTTCTCCACCACCGGGCTCAATTCTTTGGGGAGCGGGAGTCCGTTGGCCGACTTGTCTTCTGGGAGTCGGATATGCCGAACTCCTGGTGACGGATTCAGACTCCAATGTCTCCCGGCTGGGGCCTAAATGCCCAGTTCGCCATGAGGGGTCGCTCCCTAGGCGGCTGAAGACGGAATCATCCCGCCTTACGAGAGCATTTTCCTACGGCTCGGGGCTTTTCGATGATTTCTCGATGTATAGCCCCTTAAGCTTCCGCTTGCCTGCTCGGCGGATGGATGACGGAGTAATAGTGGCGAGTCGCATGCCTTCCGTCGCTCCCTGAGTATGGCTATAGCCTCCTCGATCTGTTCCGCGGTCTGGAACTGATCGAGTGAGAGGCTGGGACCGTCCCTCGGGGGCGGGAGTGAGAGTCTAGCGTCGCCGTGGTCGCCTTCTGCCGTAGGCTGGGATTCGGTCTGGGCCAGAATGAGATGTCCGGCAGATCACAGGGTGGCTCTTTTGGAGGTCGTGGCAGATGTCATTTCTCTGAAGGTTTTTCTTTGAAGAACAGTGAGTGTTTCTTCAAGTATATGCCCCGGAAAACAGTGAGTGTTCTTCGAGATGGTCGGAATAAAAATGAAGTTTAAGATGCCCTCCTTCTAGCGCCAATTGTTGTTACCCAAAATATTATCCGGAGATGATATTGCTGGAATGGTCGAGTAACAAACAAATGCGAGAATACTTCCGTGGGAAAGTAAATAACACAAGATTTGCCGGGGTTGTTAGTCCCGGGCTTGAATGCTCTCGCGAGATGTTATTAATATGAATACTTTGGAGTACAAATATTAATGTTAGAATATATTACAATGAGTGTAAAGACTCTAGTTATCTTAGCTGTAGAGTGTGAAGATTGCCAGAAGAACCAGATATGATGCTCTGCGAGTTCTTGCTTTTTGGTGTTCTATATATGTGAATCTGTTTCACTGTCAATGGATTTAACTGTGTATGTGTATGTATTCGTCCAGTAAGTCCACTATTTTCAGAATGTCTATATTCCCCCCTTTAGGCCACTGTTAGAGGCCTACTACTTATAGTAGAAGAGGTTGCTAGGTCCTCCCCGGCGATCGGGGGCGACTGCCGTATTCTATATTAGAATAATGTGGGCGATCGTGCCATCACGTGGGACTGTTTCCTTAAAGTCCGAGGCTGCAGCTGGCAGCCAGATGTGCGGGCCAATGAGGAGTCCGCACACGTCCTGTGTCGCTGTCAGGGAGGACCCACTTTGTACCTTTCGGCGGGCCTGTCGGTAGGTGTGAAGGTGGTGACAGGCTGGGGTCAAAAAGCCTCATCTTCTGGCGCCTTTTGCGGATCTGCACGTGGGCCTACGTCCGAGATTCGGTCTTCGAAGACTTTGACGGGTGTCAGATTCATACGTGGCACGGGACGATCATCTATGGTCGGACATCATAGGCGATCGCCAGATACCAATAGACGATCGCCTTGGGTGTCGACTGCTAGACGTTTGCCCAGCATCTGTCTCCTATGGTTGGCTCTTGACCATTACGCCGATCGCCATCGAGGCGTATAAATCGCCGCACAACATATGGTATCTAGTTCCCAGGCCAGAACATCAAGCTGTAATTGGAACAAAATGGGTATTTAGAAACAAGAAGGATGAGAACGAACTTGTTATCAGGAACAAATCCCGCCTAGTCGCACAAGGCTATAGACAGGAAGAAGGCATAGAATATGACGAAACGTTTGCACATGTAGCCAGACTAGAATCCATCAGGATATTCCTAGATTTTGCCACCCATAAGAGCATTATAGTATATCAAATGGACATTAAGAGCGCATTCCTGAATGGAGATCTCGCCGAAGAAGTCTATGTTGAACAACCACCAGGGTTTGTCAACACTGAAGGCGGAGACCTAGTATACAAACTACGGAAATCTCTGTATGGACTTAAGCAAGAACCTAGGGCTTGGTATAAAACCTTGTCCCTGTAATTGATCAACAATGGGTTTGGAAAAGGTGTTGTGGATAAGACTCTCTTTAATATACCGGAAGGTGATGACCTTTTAATGGTGCAAATATTTGTCGATGTTATTATATTTGGTTCTACTAATCTTGATTTATGTCAAAGGTTCTCTCATCTCATGCAAAGTAAATTTGAAACGAGTATGAGGAGATAACTTAGTTATTTTCTAGGATTGTAGGTTAAGAAAATACCTACACAAATCTTCATCAATGAGGAGAAGTACAGCAAGGAGTTGCTCAACAAGTTTGGGATGAACAACTCCAAATCCTCATCAACCCTCATAAGCACTTCCATGCAAATTAGTGCTAACGAAGCTGGAAATCCGGTTGATTAATCACTCTATAGGAATCTTATAGGCTCACTCCTGTACCTAACGGCTAGCAGGCCCGATATCCAGTTTGCTGTAGAAGTGTGTGCTCGGTATCAAGTAGCAGCTAAGGAGTCTTACTTCACCACAGCCAAACGAATCCTTAAGTACGTGAAAGGAATAATTGATGTAGGATTATGGATCACCACTCCAGGCCCTGACTGGGACGAAGACGATGATGTCCTACAGGCAGTTCTATGGATCAGCCGTGAAGAGGCCAGGGAAGGGAAGATGGCCAAACTCCAAAACCAACAGGGTCAGGGCAATTCTGATAGACAACGGTCCCTGCCCCCGCAACAGGAAGCTGATCAAGAACAACAACAGGAGGAATCAGTGTTGGGATTCGGTGTCTAAAATGAAGGCCCAGCAGAAGCGGTAAAACAAAAATTAATTCAATCCGAATCCCTACGAGGATCGATCGAGCTATGTATATACGAACATATAAATGAAAACACAAGAGATGTAAGAAACTCACCCTTGTTGTCCATTGATAAAATGGATTCCTTCTCTTGAGCTACTCCCCAAGCTTTAGTTGTATATCCCTACGATCCAATATGCTCCAAGCCCTTGGATGATCCAACGTCGAAAATACAACGCCTCTACTTGCCACGCGCCGGAGAAATGAACGGGATGATGATCACCTTGCTATCCTCCAAGGATACGGCTAGAGCTAGGTGATGAAGCTATTGATTTGTGATTAGAACACTCTAAGTGTATAACTCACTTTCTCTATTTAATTTCTTGATTTTTCTGCAAGAATCACCAAGAACACATGAAGAAGAAGAAGACTATGAGAAAAACTTTTTCTCTCTCTTGAACTCTTTCTCATGTATGGAATGGGTTGTATGAGTGAGGAGTAGTCTTCACTTATATTCTTCAATCACCACATGAAATCACCTTTACAATATAAAAGGGAGATTCCATGTCCCCTAAGATAAAATACTTCATGATATTAAATCATGAAGTCTTCCACCACATTAGGTGGAAGACAAAAAGGGGGGGGGCATCTAGAAGGGTAGGAGGAGTTCGGTCCGTTTTGGGCTCCCGCAAGTCCAAACAGATAAACTCCCATTCGGTTCCAATATATTTATATCAATTAATTAATCATATCAAATACATAATAACATAATTAATTTCTCCAAGAAATAATTATATTCATGAATTAAATTAATCACCCAGTAATTTATTTAATTCATTAGGCCGTAAATTAATTTATCCAATAAATCAATTTAGACATCCAATGTTCCAAATTTAGATATCCAATATCTAATATTCATAATGAGAGAATAAGCTTGATTCATTCCGTCGTCAATCCTATTGCGCGACTCGGTATGTCCGTCTCAGTCAGCAATGGGAGGAAACAAAGAGTAGTAGCACCACCTAGCCAGCCTGGCGGCCTACACTGTACCCCAACTGAGATCGAATGATTGGGATCATTCAAGAACCATTCTCTCGTGAATACCAGTATATGTATAAACCCTTCTTTCAAGTGTCTCGATCAAGTTATGGGGTCATGGTCAGTCAAATCCTATCTGTACTTGACGCTATGCATACGTTAATGCAAATCGAGATCATTGAGCTCTCGTGTATCTAATACAGCTAGTTCCAATGCTTTGGCCAAAGACTTATGATCTCATCTGCCAATAACTGCATAGGACATATAACCCGCTCACTAATGGAAGAAAGAATTCTATCTTGGTATTCAATAGGACCTGCTACTTTCCCGTCAAGATGCACGTCGAGGTTGACCCCTGCCTTCCGGTTTACAGGGTTGAACTACTCTAATGAAAATCTTGATGTCACAAGCACATCCCTACTAAATGCTCAAGTCGAAGGTTCATGAATACTTATCACAACCTTTCGATTCCGTCATTGACTGTCCCGAAGTGAAATCCGTGTGACGAATCGAGGGTGAGTCAGTTCGAGTATACTAATCCAATTAGCATACCTATAAGGTGTGCTCCCACTAACCATTAGTATTTGACAGGGACTCTTCATGTCAAAGAACACATCATACAAGTCTTCATATAAACTTAACGCCCAGTCAAGTTTCATCGACTTGCGAACGATTAAGTATTTGAGCTATAAACCTTTCTAGTTCCGACCCCCTTATCCAATAAGGAGTGGAACATTTTGCTCTCAAACACACGGACTAGTTTCTATATATATATTTACGAGTTAGGAATGCCAGTAACTACTAGTAAATAAAGAAGCATTCATTTGCCTTATGATAATGATTTACATAATTACAAGTGCAATGCCCTCACTCATCAACCTCTTAGTGGCATTCGAGGGCATACTCGTAACAATCTCCAACTTGCACTCAATGCCACGCACTATGGTATCTAATATCCATGTTCTCTAGATGACGCTCTAAGCTAATCTGAGAAAGTGGCTAGGTCAGTGGATCAACGACGTAGTCGGCTGACTCTACTCTATGCAGCACAGTGTATCTCTTTGCGAACAAATTCTCTTACGAGATGATACTATCTCTCTTAATATGTTTTGTATTATTATGAAACCTCGGCTCCCAGGCCTATGCTACCACTCTATTATTATCGTATAAGAACGAAAACAGGCAGCATAGCATAAGAACGTAAAGTTTACCCAATAACTTCTAAATCCAAAAACCCTTCCTTAGAAACCTCTGATGCTGCTTGATACTCAGCCTGACTGGTAGAATCAGCATTCGCGCTATGCTTGGCACTATGCCTAGTTACTTATCCTCCATTAAGAGTAAAATTTAGCTAGAAATAGACATTGAGTCATCTTTCTGTCCTGGGAAGTCTAAATCAACGAAGCCCATCACATTAAGTTCTTCATCTCCATATTAAAGAACCAGATCTCTAGTCCTTCCAAAGTACTTGAGAATGTTCTTTACTACGGTCCAATGTTCCCCACCTGGGTTTGCCTGAAACCTATTTACCACGCTTCCAGCATGCGTAATGTCAGGTCTTGTACACAACATAGCATACATAAGGCTACCCACGGTCGAAGCATATGGTATATTACTCATTTCCTTTCGTTGTTCCTCACCCATAGGACACATCTTTGAGGAGAGTTTTATTCCATGTTGCATCGGTAAGAACCCTCTTTTAGAATCATCCATCTTAAATCGCTTTAAGATCTTATCTATATAGAGGGGTTAGGAAAGACCTATTGTTCTCTTCGCTCTATCCCAGTAGAGCTGAATACCAAGAATATAGGTTGCTTCTCCCAAGTCTTTCATGGAGAAATTACTCGAAAGCCAAGCTTTTACAGAACTGAGCATTCCCACATCATTTCCTATTAGTGGAATGTCATCTACATATAGTACTAAGAATGCGATCTTGCTCCCACTAACCCTCTTGTATACACAAGGTTCCTCTTTATTTTGCACTAAGTCAAACTCTTTGACTGTCTCGTCAAAACGAAGGTCCCAACTACATGAAGACTGCTACAGTCCATTTCATGGATTCTACATCCACCATTGCTAGGTCATTGGTTGCGGATCGGTCTCTTGTTTATCACTAGGAACCTAGTGGAAAACCAGTTCCTCCAAGTGCATAAAACTATACCTCTCAGGTAAATGAGACACTTACTTGACCTACGAGGTGGTTGTACTTGTGTTATAGAAGGTTCGGTTCCATTTTCTTGCACAGGTGTCTCCTGAGGAGTTTCATTGTATTCTTCTAAAGAAATATTTCTACCTGCTACGCCTTCCTGAATGAACTCTTTTTCCAGGAAGTGTGCATGCAAAGCAATAACGATCTTTCGATCTTTGGGCATGTTGAATAGATAACCCATCGTCTCAGATGGGAATCCAATGAAACGTCTCCTCACGGACCTAGCTTCCAACTTCTCCACCTTAGTCTTCTAGACATAGGCGGGACATCCCCAAATCCAAATATAATTAAGACTTAGTTTCCTACCCTCTCCACATCTCATGTGGAGTTTTAAGAACGGATTTAGAAGGACTTCTGTTCAAGATGTAAGCGGCAGTCAGGAGTGCATACCCCCACAGGTAAATTGGTAAGTAAGTATAGCCCAACATGGAACGTGTAAGACCCCCAAGACATTCAGGGCATATTACAGCGCCGTGGACCTCACACTGTGGAATCCACCACGCTAACGTACCAACAAGACATTCGTCAACGACAAACAATCATCAATAAAACGACAATTTAAATAAGAGACTACAACCCGACAAATAGAATCCAACATCAATCCATTTCCCAAAACGGGAACACAACATTAACAATTTTGAAAGGAAGTACTCGAGTACTTAAACCAGTTTTACAATACAGAAATCCCAAAACAAGATATCAATAATAACCGACAGACAGAAAACCAATAATCGACTACTGGATAGTATCATGCTTGCCCATCATCCTCATACGGCTCAAGTGCTCGTTTGTCCCCACGATCGATACCTGAAATACAAAAAAAAGTATTTCCCCCATTTAAGGGGTTAGCGACAACTGCTAGTGCAAGTACAATCCATTTGAACTACATTCTAATCATATGAATATATGCACCAAGAATCATTTTAGAAAACATTTTATATTCCGGAATATTTACAACGTACAATCACAAAACACATTATCTCCAACAAATCACAATTCAAAGTTAATCGTCGGTACGAGACTCACGGCCACCGTCCCCCGCAGAGCCCCGTCGGACATCCCTGGGTGGCTAACCACAATTCGCGATACGCACACTCACGGCACTACGTATCCCTAGAGGTCCCATCGGACCGTCCCTAGGTGAACATACACATATCCATCCACAACAACCACGATAAAGCCATAATTCAAATACTAGAACATGTAAACAAATGTAAAGTACTTGCCTTTGAGACATTCTTGAAGAAATGGAAGTGAAACACGACTACGAACGGTCCGGGTGGAAAACGACGGTTTCTAAACGAAGGATCAACATAGTTCAGTCCCAACGGACAACAATACTATATTGGAATACACCCATAACTCCGATTACAATTCATGACAAAAACGACCAATCGATACGGACGAGGGTTTACGCCAAATCTCCCCGTATCAACAATTCACGGATTAATTCGAGGAAAACGGATTGAGAATCACACAATAACAACAACCGGTAAGAAATTACGTAACATAATTGAATAATTCGGAACTAATCCCTAGAATCCCGGAAAAACCCCCAAAGTTGATAAGTTAGGGTTCTAGATGAAAATACCTTGAATTCGGACGATGGAGGATGATTATGCTGATGATAATATGCTAACACGACTCTACGGTGATGGAATTTGAAGAGAACTCCGACCAGTACCGGTGGAAATCGCCTCTGAAGTCACACGTCGAAGAAAACGAAGAGAAAAGAATAAAACTGTTGTTTCTGGACTGCCTGCTGACTTATATAAATTGCATAGATAGCGCACGCTAACTGACACAAGTAGCGCGCGCTAACGGGACTTAAAACAGTCCAGTAGCTAAATAACAATCGTTAGCGCACGCTAACAATAACGTGTTAGCGTACGCTAACCCCACATCGTTAGCGCACGCAAGAGAGAAAGAGTAGCGTGCGCAATCAATACAGCAGTTCAGCACTTCCCAGCCCAGAATGCTGCTGTCGAAGGTACGAAACTCAAAACGCACGACAAGGCCAGAATCCAGAAATACGAACACGAAATATTCAATACGACGGAGTTAAGCGCTGAAAGAAAATACAATTCCGACCACCGGAGGGTCCGTAATGCGACAACGAAAATGAGATTCCCTAAACTATTAGGAAATTATAAAAATGGCCCAAGTGTCCGAAAATCACAAAACGGCGTCGGATTTACAAACCGAAAGTCTCAACACGACCAACTCAATCATACGAACTTGTAAAAACCAAGAAACAACGAAAACAAACGAGTTTTACGAGAATCGAATGTTCATACGGCAAAACATGTCATAAAATGAAATTACGTGAAAATATCAATAAAACTCGTCCAAATGGAAAAACTCCAAGAATAAAGTAGATTCAAAATGTCGAAACGGTTACAAGCGAGTCAATAAAATAGACATACACCAAAAATGGAAACTGCTAAAAATGGAAAGTTACGGATATTACATTCTCCCCCTCTAAAATAAAGTTTCGTCCCGAAACTTAAGAATCAAAAAGCTCGGGGTGTCTCGAACGCATATCCTCCTCTAACTCCCACGTCGCTTCTTCTACTCCATTTCTCGACCTTTACACCTTAACCAAAGGAATAGTTTTGTGCCTTAACTGTTTGTCTCGACGCTCCAAAATCTTGACGGGCCTCTCCTCAAACGTAACATCCTTCGGGATCTCCACGTCTCCAAAGTCAATAATGTGGGACGGGTCCGTAACGTACTTCCTCAATTGGGAAACGTGAAATACGCTATGAACATGACTCAGCGACGGAGGTAAAGCCAAACGGTATGCCAACTCACCGACTCTCTCCAATATCTCGAAAGGTCCAATATATCTCGGGCTGAGTTTCCCCTTCTTCCCAAAATGGAAAACTCCTTTCGTCGGAGACACTCTCAACAGAACATGATCTCCCACCTCAAACTCCAAAGGTCGACGCCTAACATCCGCATAAGACTTTTGTCGACTCTAAGCAGCCAACATCCTCTTTCTAATCAACTCAACTTTCTCCCTCGTTTCTAACATGAGGTCCGGCTCGGTTCCAACCAAATCGGATGGCTGATCCCAACATATCGGTGATCGGAAACGTCGGCCATAAAGTGCCTCATACGGTGGCATATTAATTGACGCGTGCCAGCTATTATTATAAGTAAACTCAATCAAGGCCAGATGTTCCTCCCAGTCACTACTCCAGTCTAACGCACACGCGCGCAACAAATCCTCGAACGTCTGAATGGTACGTTCGGACTGCCCATCGGTCAAGGGATGGAACGAAGTGCTCAAACGTAACTGTGTCCCTAATGCCTTATGTACCGCCTGCCAAAAATGCGATACAAATCGGCCATCTCAGTCTGAAATAATGGTCCTCGGTGTACCATGAAGTCTCACTATCTGCGCGATAAAAATACGAGCCAACTTTTATGGACCCCAAGTATCCTTGATGCCCAGAAAATGCACCGACTTAGTCAGTCGTTCTACAATCACCCACACCATATTCATACCAGTCTTCGTCCTCAGCAAACCCGTGACAAAATCCATAGAGATATCCTCCCACTTCCACTCCGGGACAGGAAGTGGTTTCAACAACCCGGCTGGCCGTTGATGCTCAATCTTGACTTGCTGACAAGTCAAACACTTAGCCACAAACTGAACCACTTCCTTCTTCATGTCGTTCCACCAGAAATTATTTCTTAAATCCTTATACATTTTACTCGAGCCTGGATGGACTGAGTAAGGTGACGCATGAGCCTCTCGCATAATACTCTGTCTCAATTCCGAGTCGTTCGGAACACACAACCGACCTCGGAATCTCAACACACCATCCTCATGAATAACGAATCCCGGGGCTTTTCCCTTCCCTACACTCTCTCGAAGCTGAATAAACATCGGGTCCTCCAACTGTCCCGATTTAATGTCATCGACCAGAGATGAAGAAATCTCAAGAGTACGCAACTGCCCGGAACTCTCTAGTAGTACAACCTCAATGCTCAACCTCATAAACTCTCGCCGAAGTCCCGACTGAGCCGTAAGTAGCTCAAGCGCCCGAAGCGATACGGATTTCCGGCTCAAGGCATATGCTACCACGTTAGCCTTGCCCGGATGATAAAGGATCTCGAGATCATAATCCTTAATCAACTCCAACCATCTCCTCTGTCTCATATTAAGCTCTTTCTGCGTAAAAATGTACTTCAGGCTCTTGTGATCGGTGAAAATCTGACACGACGAGCCATACAAGTAATGACGCCAGATCTTCAACGCAAATACGACTGCGGCCAACTTAAGATCGTGCATAGGGTAATTCAACTCGTATGGTTTCAACTGACGGGAAGCATAGGCAATCTTCCTCCCATGCTGCATGAGTACACATCCGAGCCCTTGGCCCGAAGCATCACTAAAAACTGAGAAACCCTTATTACCACTCGGTAAAGCCAAAACAGGAGCGGTCGTCAACCGCTTCTTCAACTCCTCAAAACTATTCTGTCTCTCATCGGTCCACACAAACTTCTCTGACTTCTGTAACAACTGAGTCAGTGGTCGAGCGAGCTTAGAGAACCCCTCGACGAATCTGCGGTAATACCCGGCCAAACCCAGAAAACTGCGGACCTCCTTCACGTTCTTGGGCGGCGCCCAATCCAACACTGCCTCTACCTTATGTGGGTCCGCACGAACACCCTCGGCCGAGATCACATGACCGAGAAACATAACCTCTCGTAACCAAAACTCACACTTTGAGAACTTCGCAAAAAGATGCTGAGTTCTCAAAATATCTAACACGATATGCAAATGACGGGCGTGCTCCTCTTCGCTCCTCGAGTAAATCAGGATGTCGTCGATAAAAACGACTACTCACTTATCGAGGTATTCGATAAAGACTTTGTTGATAAGCTGCATGAACACGGCTGGGGCGTTGGTTAGCCCCAAAGGCATAACCACAAACTCGTAGTGACCGTATCTCGTCCGAAAGGCCGTCTTCGGAATATCGGTATCCTTCACTCGGAGCTGATAATACCCCGATCTCAAATCAATCTTCGAAAACACGGTTGCCCCTTGCAACTGATCAAACAAGTCATCAATCCTCGGGAGCAGATACTTGTTTTTGATGGTCACTTTGTTCAACTCTCGGTAGTCGATACACAAACGAAGTGACCCATCCTTCTTCTTTACAAATAGGACCGGTGCACCCCAAGGTAAAGCGCTCGGTCGAATATATCCCATGTCTAGCAACTCTCCCAACTGTTTCTTCAACTCCAGCATCTCGGCGGGCGCCATACGGTATGGCGTCTTAGAGATCGGTGCTGCACTCAGCTCTAAATCGACGGTAAACTCAACTTCTCGGTCCGGCGGCAAACCCAGCAACTCGTCTGGAAAGACATCAGGATACTCACACACTATCGGAATAGACGAAAGCTCGACTCTCCCTTCTTCCGATCTCAAAGCGTAACACCAATAGCCCGTGCAACCTCCCCGAAGAAGCCTCACCGCCCTCAAGGCACTGATCAAGGGTCTCTGGCTACTCCGATTACGCCCCATGAAAGAATGCTCAGTACCGTCAGAGGCTAACATCGAAACAGTCCTCGTTCTATAATTCATGATCGCCCCATGACGGTCCAGCCAATCCTCACCAAGAATCAAATCCTCATCTTTAATATCTACCACGATCAGATTAGAAGGCCAAACCCTCCACGCGATACTCACAGAAAAATCTCTAATCTCACGATCCCCCACGATGCTATCCCCACTAGGAAGTTTAACAACAAAAGGCTCACAAGCAACTAGGCAATCAACATGCAGACGACGCACACAATCCATAGATATAATAGAACGCGTAGCACCAGAATCGAACAATACGGAAATAGGATGATCAAGGATGTGGACGATACCTGTAGCCACCATCGCGTAAGGGTCTCCTGCTCGTCTCATCTCATACACTCGGGGCGGAACCGACCCCGCACTAGAAGCTCCCCCTCTAGAGGGCTGCCCACATCCTCGACCTCTACCAAAACTCTGCTGCGGCTCAGGAACTGTCGGTGCCTGATTCACATTCGGCTCTCCCGCAGATAGGGCTGATATCTGAGTAACTGGAGCCCGAGATGCATCCGTACAAAACTTAGCATGATGACCCATCCGACCACAAGCAAGACACTGAATCGGAGGCCTATCACACTCACTCATCATGTGGCCCGGGCGACTACAGTTGAAGCACGTAGGACCACGGACTGAACCAGTAGGAGCAGACCTAGAACCGTTTCCTAGCCCAACTGATGGCGACTGACCCCTGAAGACTCGCGAACCAGACTGATCCTTCGGATACCCTCCTGAATTACCTCCCGAAAACTGACCGGAGGTCTTCTGCTTCTTTCCTTCAGTTGTCGTCTCTGTCGCAGAAAACGACATCTCGTAAGCCATCGCTTTGTTCTGATACTCTTTT
This sequence comes from Orobanche coerulescens, assembly GCA_033398695.1. Taxonomy (NCBI): domain Eukaryota; kingdom Viridiplantae; phylum Streptophyta; class Magnoliopsida; order Lamiales; family Orobanchaceae; genus Orobanche; species Orobanche coerulescens. The sequence continues at coordinate 67,975,764 of CM065818.1, read as the reverse complement.
AAAGTCGTGCACCCTAGACCAGCCATGTAGTGGAGCACCCTCGGTTTCATCCGCATATCAAAGTGGCGGATCTTATCAAGCTCATCTCGGACTTGGTTTCTCACATAATGCAGCTGTTGATTGTAGTCTTTGATAGCTTGAGAAATAGGAACATCTTAGGGCTTAGCCTCAAAGAAGGCTCGGATCCTCCCCTCTTTCACTGGCCATGGACAGAATTCATCTTCCATCAGAGCCCGAAACTCTGCCCACGTAGCTGCCCGGTCGCGCGGTCCGCTTGCCACCACGTTGCTGCCTCCTTGGCGAGGAAGTACTAAGCAATGGGTACTTTCCTCTCCTCAGAACAATTAGCAACCTCAAATACTTTTCCATCTCAAAAGGCCAACTCTCCCATCCGGAAGGGTCGGAAGCACCATCAAACTGCGGAGGACGCATACGAATCACGTCCTGAAGTAACTTATCATTGCCGGATCCAGTAGGTAGAACCGGGTTGGCATTAGCTTGGCCGACCAGAACGGCCTGAGTTAGTAGCGTCATCTGGTTTGCTACTTGCTGCAAAATGTTGGCCACTCCAACATTCTCATGTGCATTACCGGAGCTAGCAGACTGGTCCTGCTGACATCCGGAACTAGGGGGAACACTGTTCGACAAAGAAGGCATCGCCGAATCAGTTCCCTAGTGATCGGACATGGCCGCCCCACCGGATGCGCCACGTCCCCTACCGCATCCGCGACCGCGTCCGCGTCCTCTACCAGCAGTAATTCTGAAGAAGTTACGGGTAAGTACAATTCAAACGCAAAACGTAACAAGATACTACGACAGGAATAGAACAGAACGGTGAAACGAGTCAAGTTAGCAAAAACTTACGAGCACCGGCGTACTGAGATGATGGCATAGTAGTGATACTGTCCAAGAAACGACACTTAACTAGACCCAATTAACCGACAACCTAGGTATCCATAAACCTAAGCTCTGATACCATATTCTGTAACACCCCCAAGACATTCAGGGCATATTACAGCGCCGTGGACCTCACACTGTGGAATCCACCAGGCTAACGTACCAACAAGACATTCGTCTACGACAAACAATCATCAATAAAACGACAATTTAAATAAGAGACTACAAACCGACAAACAGAATCCAACATCAATCCATTTACCAAAACGGGAACACAACATTAACAATTTTGAAAGGAAGTACTCGAGTACTTAAACCAGTTTTACAATATAGAAATCCCAAAACAAGATATCAATAATAACCGACAGACAGAACACCAATAATCGACTACTGGACAGTATCATGCTTGCCCATCATCCTCATATCGTTTGTCCCCACGATCGATACCTGAAATACAAAAAAAAAAGTATTTCCCCCATTTAAGGGGTTAGCGACAACTGCTAGTGCAAGTACAATCCATTTAAACTACATTCTAATCAGATGAATATATGCGCCAAAAATCATTTTAGAAAACATTTTATATTCCGGAATATTTGCAACGTACAATCACAAAACACATTATCTCCAACAAATCACAATTCAAAGTTAACCGTCGGTACGAGACTCACGGCCACTGTACCCCGCAGAGCCTCGTCGGACATCCCTGGGTGGCTAACCACAGTTCGCGATACGCACACTCACAACACTACGTATCCCTAGAGGTCCCGTCGGACCGTCCCTAGGTGAACATACACATATCCATCCACAACAACCACGATAAAGCCATAATTCAAATACTAGAACATGTAAACAAATGTAAAGTACTTGCCTTTGAGACATTCTTGAAGAAATGGAAGTGAAACACGACTACGAACGGTCCGGGTGGAAAACAACGGTTCCTAAACGAAGGATCAACATAGTTCAGTCCCAACGGACAACAATACTCTATTGGAATACACCCACAACTCCGATTACAATTCATGACAAAAACGACCAATCGATACGGGCGAGGGTTTATGCAAAATCTCCCCGTATCAACAATTCACGGATTAATTCGAGGAAAACGGATTGAGAATCACTCAATAACAACAACCAGTAAGAAATTACGTAACATAATTGAACAATTCGGAACTAATCCCTAGAATCCCGGAAAAACCCCCAAAGTTGACAAGTTAGGGTTCTAGATGAAAATACCTTGAATTCGGACGATGGAGGATGATTATGCTGATGATAATATGCTAACACGACTCTACTGTGATGGAATTTGAAGAGAACTCTGACCAGTACCGGTGGAAATCGCCTCTGAAGTCGCACATCGAGGAAAACGAAGAGAAAAGAATAAAACTGCTGTTTCTGGACTGCCCGCTGACTTATATAAATTGCATAGTTAGCGCACGCTAACTGACACAAGTAGCGCGCGCTAACGGGACTTAAAACAGTCCAGTAGCTAAATAACAATCGTTAGCGCATGCTAACAGTAACGTGTTAGCGTATGCTAACCGCACATCGTTAGCGCACGCAAGGGAGAAAGAGTAGCGTGCGTTATCAATACAGCAGTTTAGCACTGCCCAGCCCAGAATGCTGCTGTCGAAGGTACGAAACTCAAAACGCACGACCAGAAATACGAACACGAAATATACAATACGACGGAGTTAAGCGCTGAAAGAAAATACAATTCCGACCACCGGAGGGTCCGTAATGCGACAACGAAAATGAGATTCCCTAAACTATTAGGAAATTACAAAAATGGCCCAACTGTCCGAAAATCACGAAACGACGTCGGATTTACAAACCGAAAGTCTCAACACGACCAACTCAATCATACGAACTTGTACAAACCAAGAAACATTGAAAATGAACGAGTTTTACGAGAATCAAACGTTCATACGGCAAAACATGTCAAAAAATGAAATTACGTGAAAACATCATCAAAACTTGTCCAAATGGAAAAACTCCAAGAACAAAGTAGATTCAAAATGTCGAAACGGTTACAAAAGAGTCGATAAAAATAGACATACACCAAAAATGGAAACTGCTAAAAATAGAAAGTTACGGATATTACAGAATGGACCATGTTCAACAAGGTCTGGTTCCTTCTTTCTGACACACCATTTAACTGAGGAGTACCTGGAGGTGTTAGTTGTGAAACTATTCTATGTTCCTTAAGGAACTCGTCAAACTCCGTACTTATATACTCACCACCTCGGTCTGGCCGAAGTGTTTTGACATGATTACCAATTTGTTTCTCGACTAGGGCCTTGAATTCCTGAAATTTCTCAAAAGCCTTGGATTTATGTTTCATTAAGTATACATAACCATACCTAGTATGATCATTGGTAAACGTAATAAAATATTGATATCTGTCACGTGCTTCTTCCAAAACACCACATACGTCGGTATGGATTAATCCCAGTTTATCAGCAGCTCATTCAAAAGTCCCTGTGAAGGGGGATTTAGTTATTTTGCCTTTAAGGCAAGATTCACAAGTAGGAAAGGGATCCGATCCCAATGGACCTATAAGTCCATCTTTTTCCATGTTGTAAACCTTGGTCTGACCAACATGACTAAGTCTAAGATGCTATTTCAAAACTTGATTGATTTCATCCCTACCACATTTTCTAGTCATAGTATTCAAAACTACTTTGTTGCTGAGGTTTAGATGATACAATCCACTTAATAATGTAGCAGTACCCACTAGTTTATTTGTGAAATAAATTTTGCAGGAACCATCACCAATGAAAAAGGAAAAGCCTTTTTCGGTCCATGACCAGAATGGATACAGTGTTTTTGTGCCCCTTGTGCAAAACAAGTACATCTTCTAAAATCAGAACAAAAACTGGATTCTAATCAAAAAAGAAATGATCCTATGTCAGTTACCTAGACACTATGCCTGCTTCCAACAGTGATCATAACTTCTCCAGCTCCAAGCTTCCTACTTTGTTCCAGATCCTGATTCACGGTACAAATATGAGAACTAGCACCAGAATCTAGTATCCAGGAAGTAGAAAATATAGTAGCAGAACAATTTGTTTCCAAAACTAAAAGTTCTGTACCTGAAGTGCCATGAAGAATTGGAAAGTCTCTAGCCCAGTGGCCCAGCTCACCGCATTTGAGACAAGCGTCCTTCTCCTTACTCTCTGGAACCATCGGGGCCTTGCCCTTTCCCTTGAAATTTTTAACTTGTGGTCCCGTATGCTTCTTGTTCTTTTTCTTCTTGTTCTTAGACCTCCGAGGTCCAGAAGAAATCACAAGGGCAGACTCCTTCATCATCGGAGTCTTCATCTGAGACTGAGCGGTCGCCAGTTTGTTCATTATGTAATACCCGTGTATTTTGTGAGTGTTATTTTGGATGTATTTTGTGGTATTGTGGTTATTTGGACCGTATATATATTGATGATTGACCTTGGCATATTCATGGCTGATAATTGTTGGGTTTTGTGATTCTCGGATTGAGCTCGTTTTAGCCGGCCTTCTTGCGAATTTAAATTTGGAAAATAGCAGTTAGCGCACGCTAAGACTGTATGTCTAGCGCACGCTAACCAGGTTCGAGTAGCGCACGCTACTCTTGTGCAATAGCGTGCGTTAGGCCCAGGACGAGAAGCTTCGGACTCGATTGAGGCGTTAGCGTCGCTATGGACGGACTAACGTCGCTATTTCGATGTACTAGCGCACGTTACTTGTATGATAGCGTGCGCTAGGATGTCGAGTCGGTGAGGGCGAACGTTTCGGGCTGCAGATACTTGCGAGTAGCGCACGCGCTCAGTATGGAGTTAGCGCGCGCTAGTAGCAATCGGTAGCGCACGCTAACGAATAGTTCGGCGCACGCTACCGGAGTCTGGCGTAATGTTCTGATCGCCTTTTTCTTCAGCAGTGCACCGCCTCGGCTCGTTAGCGCACGCTAAGCTCGTAGCCGTAGCGTGCGCTAATACCTCCCGATATATATGGGGGTAGGTTCTAGAAATGTCATTTTTCACCTCTTCCTCTTCTCTTCGGCGGCTGGGCATACTTGACCATTGGAGAGTGCAGATTCTTGGTCGGATTTCTTCATCCAACGATAATTTTGGGCTCCTAACACCAAGTTATCAACATCTTATCAACTTTCACCATCCAAATCAAGGTAAAACCGTTGGAACCCTAGTTCTTCATATTTTGGGGTTTTTGTCGAGATCTTTGATTTTAATCTACCCAAGCTCCGATTTGTGCTAGATGGTGATGTTGTAATCATAATCCTCCATTTTTCTCCAAGATTCACGGATTTAACCCTAAGTTACCTTTCATAGTTTGGGTTCGAGCTACGATTCCTTCGTAATATTTGAATAAATGTCCCCAAGGGTAGAACTTAGGGTAAATCTTTCCATTTCCGTGGTGTTGTGTTTTGATTCGATATTTCGATGTGTTAGGATCGAATCGTTGAAGGAAATTCGGACCGTACATTCATCCGTTCGCCGTATCTTGTGTCGTTCAAATTGAGGCAAGTACTTTGATTGTGTTTATTGTACATCGTGTGAATATGTAAAAATGAAATTTGTGCCAATTGTTGATCGAGTGTGTGTGAGCCGAGTAAAACCAGTGAGGGTCCCCTGGGGTCCGGTAGGCTGCGTATCCCTACGGATCACTCGGTTGGGCTATACACCAGGGAGGGCCTGACGAGGTGTCTCTGGGGTGTGTATCTTGCTGAGAGGTACAGGGCCAGTATAGCTCGGGAGGTTGTTTTGTGATGATGACTGTGATGTGGTATTCCGGAATATCTGTGATGGCACTATGATTTTCTGTGGTTTTTGTTGATTATTCACTTGTTGTACATATTCTAGAATCATTGTACTTGCACCGGCTTCTTGCTGACCCCTTTTTGGGGTGGATATACTTTTGTGTATTCAGGTACAGGTCCAGTGGGAGGACTAGCACAGACGGACACGAGCTTGGTGGGCGACATTGATATCGTGCATTATTTTTGAGTTGATGGTCATATGGTCATGGTCAAAGTCGTGTTTTGGTTTTGTACTCGCGCTGGTAATGTCCGTGTTGTATGTCATGTTATTATTAATGGTTAATGATGTTGTTGTATTCCCGTGGTGAACGGTCATATTGGTTATGATTTCCTCGGGATGATATGTTGTTTGGTATTGTGATGTATGTTATGTTGAAATTGAAGTTGATTTTGAATGTATGAACATTTGTGTTTGTCGTATTTAATGTGTTTTATTTGGGTCTAAGCACAGTAGGTCCTCCAAAAGGATCTACGGCGCTGTAATATCTCCGTAAATCATGGGGGTGTTACGAATATGGTATCGTGAGCCTAGGTTTATGGATACCTAGGTGTCGGTGTTTTGGGTCTATTAAATTGAGTCGGTTGTTATCTACGATATCATTGGCATGCTACCACCTCGTGTTGCCTGTGTTGGAAGACTCTTCGGATGTTGGTTGTTTTTTCCTTCGGAAATAATTACCTTAATATTGTGCAATCTATTATTGTAATCATTTCCTTGTTGAATCATTCTTACTCTTCAGTATGCCGAGAGGTAGAGCTATCCGTCAACGTGGTCGTGGTAGAGGCCGTGGCAGAGTGGTAGTGTCTCGAGTCCGAGAGGTCCGTTTGAATCGGCATCTCGCTCTGCGACTAGGTTGGACCCGATTCCTTCGGGAGGTTCGAATGGAGGCTCGGAGGCCGAGGTGCCTAACATTCTTCAACAAGTTGTAACACAAGTGCACCAACCGGCACAAGTGGTGCGTAATATTAATACCGGCGGGACGGTTGAGGATCGATGGCTTCAAGAAGTTATGAAGATGAACCCTCCTGCATTCGATGGTTCCGTGATGCGAACAATTGGGATCATTGGTTAGTTGAGCCGAGAAGATCTTTGACCGTATTGGTTGTCCTGAAGCCAAGAGAGTCCCGATTGCTCAATATCTCGATGGCTGATGACGCTTGGACCGGTGGCGAATGTTAAGCCCAAGGACCGTGATGTCACTTGGGAAGAATTTAAAGAATTGATGGAAGCTCGGTATTGTCCAGCGCCGGTTCAGCTAGCAAGAGTCGGTGAGTTCTTGAGCTCAACCCAAGATGTTCCTATTTGAAGCAATCAAGACATACAACAAGCAGTTAGTGTATGTCCAAGATCGAGTTAAGGATGAGATAGACAAGATACTTCATTTCGATGCAAGGATGAAACCGGAGGTCCGAAAGTATATGGCGGGCCTTGGGTGTACTACTTTGAGAGAATATCGGATAGAGCACTTGCTTATGAGATGGTGTCAGCCGGTTCCAGCAGCTGAGCTCGAAGAAACCAAAATTTTCTCGGTAGTTTCCGGTGGATCACGCAGCCTCAATCTTCTATGCAATCTTCTCGGTTGCCCCACCCTAGTGGACGAATGCCGAGGGTTTGTTTTAAATGTGGAAATCCTGGACATGTCGGGCTCGCCGCACTTCGCCCCATTGATTGTTTTAAGTGTGGGAAGCGTGGTCATCGCGCTATATTGTGAGTCGGTGGGCGTAATAATTTCTAAACAGTCTCCTACCTACCGGGCACACGATTCTGGGTCAGCCAACTCCGAGTGTCGGACGCGGCATTGTCAGAGGTAAAACCGAGCATAAGGATGCATCTAGCATTGGATCAGCCCCACCCCGATTGTATGAGATGAGGCGGACTGATGACGTAGGGACTGCCACTACGTCAGGTATTGTTTATATTTCGATGCACCCGGTAGATGTATTGTTTGATTCTGGAGCTACTCATTCTTTTATATCATTATCTTGTGTGAATCGTTTGGGCCTAGACGGTCTGTCTACATGTGAACCTTTTATTGTTGGGTTGCCAAGTGGGGAAAGGATAGTTGGGGATCAAGAGATCGCCAATTGTCCTGTAACCATTGGCAGTAAAGATTGGTCATCCGATTTGATTGTGATCGATATGATGGGAGAGGATTTAATCCTCGGTGATGATTGGTTAAATCGGCATGGAGCGATAGTAGATTATCGTCGGAAGATAATTTCGATAGTCGCACGGATGGTATCGAACACGTTTTGAAGGGCAAAACCACGGTACTTCGGGAAGTTTATTCGAGCCATGAAAGCGATGAAATTATTGCGACAAGGTTGTACCGATTATTGGTGTTACGCATTAAAGTCGGAAGTTGGCGGAGTACGCTTATCCTCTGCTCCAGATTGTGAATGAATTTCCGCACGTATTTAGGATGATTTGCCGGGATTGCCACCACATCGTGAAGTAGAGTTCGTCATCGAACTAGAGCCCAATGCGGCGCCAATATCCAAGGCACCGTATGTAATGGCCCCATCGGAAATGTCGAATTGAAGAAACAATTGGGTGAATTGTTGGACAAAGGTTATATTCGGCCTAGTGTGTCTCCATGGGGTGCACCGGTATTGTTTGTACGAAAGAAAGATGGGTCCTTACGGCTATGTATTGACTATCGTGAGTTGAATAAACTCACTATTAAGAACAAGTATCCGTTGCCAAGAATCGATGATCTATTTGATCAATTACAAGGGTGCGGTTTTCCAAGATTGATTTGAGGTCGATATTACCAACTCCGAATTCGAGATTCGGATATTCCTGTGTCGGATTTCGGACGAGGTATGGGCATTACGAATTCGTAGTTATGCCATTCGGTTTAACAAATGCTCCGGCGGCCTTCATGCAACTTATGAACAAAACTTTTATCGAATATCTCGATAAATTTGTAGTGGTGTTTATCGACGATATATTAATCTATTCCAAAAGTGAGGCGGAGCATGCCGAACACTTGAGAATCACGTTGAGTATTTTGAGGGCTGATAAGCTTTATGCTAAATTTTCTAAGTGCGAGTTCTGGCTTAAAGAAGTTTCTTTTCAGGACACATCATCTCAGCCGATGGTATTCGTGTAGACCCTCAAAAGGTTGAAGCAGTCTTAGCTTGGGAGCCTCCACGGAATGTTAAGGAAGTTCGGAGTTTTCTAGGATTAGCGGGCTATTATCGTCGATTTGTTGAAGGATTCTCGAAAATAGCTCGACCGCTCACCTTATTATTGCAGAAGTCACAGAAATTTGAGTGGAGTGATGAGTGTCAGAAGAGTTTTGATGAGTTGAAAAGCGGTTGACTACGTCCGATCCTATCCTCACCACCAGGAACGGAAGGTTTCGTTATTTATAGTGATGCTTCTAAACCAGGATTGGGATGTGTATTGATGCAAAATGAGAGAGTAGTGGCCTATGCGTCTCAACAATTAAAGCCATACGAGATGAATTATCCTACTCATGATCTTGAGTTAGCCGTGGTGTTTGCGTTGAAAATTTGGAGGCATTACTTGTATGGTTCTTCTTGTCGAGTGTATACGGATCATAAGACCTTGAAGTACATATTTACGCAGAAGGAACTGAATATGCGTCGGCGCGATGGTTGGAACTACTTAAAGATTATGATCTTGACATTCTTTACCATCCGTAAAGCAAACGTCGTTGCCGATGCGTTAAGCCGCAAGTCGGTCGTGTTGCAAAAGTTGGAACTACTTACCATTCAACCGAAGCTTAGACGAGAGTTGATTGATATGGAAATTGAAGTTTGGCCTCACGTAACTCAAGGACAGCTTGCTTTCCTTGAGATTACATCCTCCGTAATGGAAGATATTAAGTCCAAGCAGTTAGATGATCTCTCAATTGTGCAGCTTCGGGAAGACAGTGTTAGAGGAAAAGCTCCTGGATTCTTAATCGATGAAGACGGAGTTCTTCGATTTCGAGGCAGAACTTGTGTACCTAATCGGGATGATCTTAAACAGGTAATTTTGAATGAAGCACATTCTACTCCGTACTCGATTCATCCGGGTATGAGTAAAATGTATAAGGACTTGAAGAAAAACTTTTGGTGGCCGAACATGAAGAAAGATGTAACAGAGTTCGTGATGAAATGCTTGACTTGTCAGCAGGTTAAAGCGGAACATCAGAGACCCGCCGGTAAATTGCAACCGCTACCAATTCCGGAATGGAAGTGGGAAGATATAGCGATGGATTTTATTGTGGGAATGCCAAAGACGCGAACTGGAGTGAATATGATTTGGGTAATTGTTGATCGGCTAACCAAATCCGCACACTTTCTGGGAATTAGAGACATTTGGGGACCGGAGAGGTTAGCTCGGTTATTCATTGCGGAGATTGTGAGACTCCATGGTACCCCAAAGAGTATAGTGTCTGATCGCGATGGGCGTTTTGTGTCGCATTTCTGGCAAGCAGTACATCGAGCACTCGGTACCAAATTGAATTTCAGCACCGCTTATCATCCCCAGACGGACGGACAGTCAGAGAGGACGATCCAAACGCTAGAAGACATGTTGAGGGCTTGCGCGTTGGATTGGAAAGAAGATTGGGAGACTCATTTACCATTGATTGAATTTGCGTACAATAACAGCTGGCATAGTTCGATTGGGATGGCTCCGTTTGAAGCATTATATGGAAAACGATGTAGATCGCCAACTGTTGGGATGAGCCATACGAGTTACTTGGAGTAGAACCGGACTTGGTGGTTCAAACACGGGAAAAAGTCGCAATTATTCGGCAAATGTTGTTGATCGCTCGAGTCGACAAAGTCATATGCCGACGTTCGTCGGCCGACTGCTAGAGTTCCAAAGTGAGACCATGTGTTGTTGAAAGTATCGCCAACTCGTGGAGTTCTTCGGTTTGGTAAGAAGGGGAAGCTTAGTCCTCGTTATATTGGCCCCTTCGAGATCCTGGACAAGGTAGGCGATGTAGCTTATCGACTAGCATTACCTCCGACGCTTAGTCATGTTCATAATGTGTTTCATGTTTCACAACTGCGTAAGTATGTTCCCGATCCCAGCCATGTTATTAATTATCAAGAGATTGAGATTAGTGATGATGTTACGTATGAAGAACAACCGGTAACCATACTAGAGAGACGAGTGAAACAATTGCGACGGAAAGTGATTCCGTTAGTAAAGGTCCAATGGTCTAAGCATGAAATTGAGGAGGCCACGTGGGAGACCGAGGATAGTATGCGTGCCCGATACCCCGAACTTTTTGTATCTTAAGTTTCGGGACGAAACTTCTTTTTAGGGGGTAAGGGTGTAATACCCGTGTATTTTGTGAGTGTTATTTTGGATGTATTTTGTGGTATTGTGGTTATTTGGACTGTATATATATTGATGATTGACCTTGGCATATTCATGGCTGATAATTGTTGGGTTTTGTGATTCTCGGATTGAGCTCGTTTTAGCCGGCCTTCTTGCGAATTTAAATTTGGAAAATAGCAGTTAGCGCACGCTAAGACTGTATGTCTAGCGCACGCTAACGTGTTCGAGTAGCGCACGCTACTCTTGTGCAATAGCGTGCGTTAGGCCCGCCGACAAGAAGCTTTACGGACTCGGATTGAGACGTTAGCGTCGCTATGGACGGACAAACGTACGCTATTTCGAAGTACTAGCGCACGTTACTTGTATGATAGCGTGCGCTAGGATGTCAGGTCAGTGAGGACAAAAACGTTTCTGGACTGCAGGTACTTGCACGTAGCGCACGCTGCTGTATGGAGTTAGCTCTCGCTAGTAGCAATCGATAGCGCACTCTAACAGAAAGTTCAGGCCTGACGCTACGAGTCTGGCGTAATGTTCTGAACGCCTTTTTCTTCAGCAGTGCACCGCCCTCAGCTCGTTAGCGCACGCTAAGCCTGTAGCCGTAGCGTGCGCTAATACCTCCCAGTATATATATGGGGGGTAGGTTCTAGAAATGTCATTTTTCACCTCTTCCTCTTCTCTTCGGCGGCTGGGCATACTTGACCATTGGAGAGTGCAGATTCTTGGTCGGATTTCTTCATCCAACGATAATTTTGGGCTCCTAACACCAAGTTATCAACATCTTATCAACTTTCACCATCCAAATCAAGGTAAAACCGTTGGAACCCTAGTTCTTCATATTTTGGGGTTTTTGTCGAGATCTTTGATTTTAATCTACCCTAGCTCCGATTTGTGCTAGATGGTGATGTTGTAATCATAATCCTCCATTTTTCTCCAAGATTCACGGATTTAACCCTAAGTTACCTTTCATAGTTTGGGTTCGAGCTACGATTCCTTCGTAATATTTGAATAAATGTCCCCAAGGGTAGAACTTAGGGTAAATCTTTCCATTTCCGTGGTGTTGTGTTTTGATTCGATATTTCGATGTGTTAGGATCGAATCGTTGAAGGAAATTCGGACCGTACATTCATCCGTTCGCCGTATCTTGTGTCGTTCAAATTGAGGCAAGTACTTTGATTGTGTTTATTGTACATCGTGTGAATATGTAAAAATGGAATTTGTGCCAATTGTTGATCGAGTGTGTGTGAGCCGAGTAAAACCAAGTGAGGGTCCCCCGGGGTCCTAGAGGGCTGCGTATCCCTACGGATCACTCGGTTGGGCTATACACTGTGGAGGGCCCGACGAGGTGTCTCCGGGGTGTGTATCTTCCGAGAGGTACAGGCCGATAGCTCGGGAGGTTGTTTTGTGATGATGACGTGATCTCGTATTCCGGAATATCTGTGATGGCACTATGATTTTCTGTGGTTTTTGTTGATTATTCACTTGTTGTACATATTCTAGAATCATTGTACTTGCACCGGCTTCTTGCTGACCCCTTTTTGGGGTGGATATACTTTTGTGTATTCAGGTACAGGTCCAGTGGGAGGACTAGCACATGACGGACACGAGCTTGGTGGGCAGCATTGATATCGTGCATTATTTTTGAGTTGATGGTCATATGGTCATGGTCAAAGTCGTGTTTTGGTTTTGTACTCGCGCGGGTACTGTCCGGTGTTGTATGTCATGTTATTATTAATGGTTAATGATGTTGTTGTATTCCCGTGGGGAACGGTCATATTGGTTATGATTTCCTCGGGATGATATGTTGTTTGGTATTGTGATGTATGTTATGTTGAAATTGAAGTTGATTTTTGAATGTATGAACATTTGTGTTTGTCGTATTTAATGTGTTTTATTTGGGTCTAAGCCTGGTAGGTCCTCCAAAAAGGATCTACAGCGCTGTAATATCTCCGTAAATCATGGGGGTGTTACACATTAGCCATGCTAAGTTACATGCAATCTCATTGCAGTTGAAGTTCATAACAAACTGTGAGAAGGAATCAGGGAGAGACTGTAGGATAAGGTCGGTTTGGAGAGAAGTATCCATTTTAAAATAAAGAGCCTCCAATCTCTCGATCATGGATATAATTTTGAGGATGTGTTCCCCAACCTTCTCACCTTCCTTCATCCTTTCACCGAACAGTTGCTTGGATATCTCAAATCTAGCAGTTCTGTTGTGCTCACCATAAAGTTTGGTTAAGTGAGATAAAATCTGCCTAGCAGAAGTCATTTTCTCATGAGCTCTTTGAAGCTCATTTGACATAGAAGCCATCATGTAAGCACGGACTTTTATGTCATCCTTAACACACTTTTCGTGGTTTTCGATCTCTTCCTGATAGGCTCTGGTCCGCACAGGAGGCGTTGGAATGTTTGTATCTAAGACGTATCCCAGTACCTCTATACTGAGGACAATCATCAGATTGCGGAGCCAGTCCACGAAGTTTGGTCCAATCAGGGTATTCTTTTCGAGTAGAATTGTGAGTGGATTCATTGTCATTGAGAGTTAAGTCTGCATTAAGTACGAAAGATTAATTAGTGACTTGTTTATTTATGATCCGAGTATAGAATTAAGGTCTTTTCTATTCTTGTTACCCAGCTCCCCCTATTTTTATCGGAATAACACACTCCCATGTGAAATCCGAAAGTATCGTCTCTCTACTTCATAGTGGTGATCGAATTCTTTATAAATCTTAATAGAGTGCAACCGAACAGGTTTCTAGTCTATTAATTTTCATAAAGTGGTGTCCAACACCAACCCATCTAATGGATGATTCGATCTTCTTTTTCCCCTTGTTCACTTCCCTCAACCTATACGGTTTTTATGGTTCGTGAACAAGTTAAGTTGATACCATCGACGCAAATCAGTTTCATAATTGAATCTTATCCGGAAACCTATCAGGTTTCTAGGGATAAAATTTGCTCCAACCGAAGGCATCCAATGCGCTCCCGGTAATTTATCCATCCTCCCCGAACGACTACCCCGATAACTGGAAAGCATAGCACATCCGGTTTGGATTTCAATTTCCCGAAAGCTCGATGGAGGGAAGGAAAACCTTGAAACCTTATAAACTTAATAATTTGTTGTGGGAGAATTATCGCGATTAATGTTACACTTTGCATATTAATTCAATTAAGCGCGTTTGTGGCATTCATATAATATGAAACAACCATTCACAACCTAGTTGCTACCAACATGTGGTTCATGGACCCTTCCTAGAAAACAAAGACTCCGTAATCTAATTACAAGTCTTTGTCTTGAATCTTCGTCTTCTCGAAACGGATCTTGCTCCAGTCTTCGTCATTACATATAAATTTTACATTGAAAGTTGCATCCTAGATATAAATGTTTCTAGTAAAATAAATAGGCTCAAAACGGCTTTTACAACACAATCGAATAAAACGGACGATTCAAAAACTAAGTCCACGAACCACATCCCCATTCAAAAGCTTTCATCCAATAAATACTATATAAATGGAAAGCGTAGAGATACATTGATCCAATCAACAATACGAACCGATCCAATCGATTCACACAACCGGTAATATGAAAAACGTTCAAATAATTCGGTCACCCATAAATATTCCAATTAATCAAATTTCCCGTGTAAAATGAAATACCATAAATCATTATAATCATATTAAATCCAATTTAACATGTGGGAGATTAATTTTCTTGAATACACGAAAAAATCGAGTCGGGGCGAAAACTGGCCTGCCGGGTCGAGTCACCCTCGGCAGCATGCCGGCAAACACGCCTTGTCCCGAAAGGCATGGTCGAGTCACGCTCGGCAGCCTGCCGGCCAGGCACGGCCCGTGTCGCCAGACACGCTCGGGTCGTCCTGCCTGGCATGGCCCGTGTCGCCTGACATGGCCGGATCATCTCGACAGTGGCCTGCAGACTGCCAGACACGGCCCGTGTCGCCCAGGACATGGCCGAGTCACCCTGGCAGCTTCCTGCCCTTGTCCAAAAAAGTCGTCCGACGACGATTCAGAGCTAGATTTTCAACCGGATATCCAATATCAATATTTTCTGACTTTCATATCTTTAATATAAATCATATTTCCCAAAAATTTAAGATTTATATTTAGACATAAACTTACGAAAAATATAACTATAACGAACGTAAAACATATACCACGATTATGACTAAAATAATTCCAAATCATTCACCATCTAATCGAGCATTCCAAATGCCAATATCGTATATACGATCGCAAGATATACGCTCTGATACCACTGTTGGGATTCGGTGCCTAAAACGAAGGCCCAGCGGAAGCGGTAAAATGAAAATTAATTCGATCTGAATCCCTACGAGGATCGATCGAGCTACGTATATACGAATATATAAACAAAAACACAAGAGATGTAAGAAACTCACCCTTGTAGTCAGTTGATTAACTGGGTTCCTTCTCTTGAGCTATTCCCCAAGCTTTAGTTGTATATCCCTACGATCCAATGCGCTTCAAGACCTTGGATGATCCAACATCGAAAATACAATGCCTCTACTTGCCACGTGCCGGAGAAACGAACGGGATGACGATCACCTTGCTATCCTCCAAGGATACGGCTAGAGCTAGGTGATGAAGCTATTGATTTGTGATTACAACACTCTAAGTGTATAACCCACTTTCTCTCTTTAAGTTCTTGATTTTTCTCCAAGAATCACCAAGAACACATGAAGAAGAAGAAGAAGAAGACTATGAGAAAAACTTTTTCTCTCTCTTGAACCCTTTCTCACGTATGGAATGGGTTGTATGAGTGAGGAGTAGTCTTCACTTATATTCTTCAATCACCACTTGAAATCACCTTTACAATATAAAAGGGAGATTCCATGTCCCCTAAGATAAAACACTTCATGATATTAAATCATGAAGTCTTCCAACATATTAGGTGGAAGACGAGGGGGGCATCTAGAAGGGTAGGAGGAGTTCGGTCCGTTTCGGGCTCCCACGAGTCCAAACAGATAAACTCTGAGTCCGTTCCGATGTATTTATATCAATTAATTAATCCAATTAATTAATCATATCAAATACATAATAACATAATTAATTTCTCCAAGAAATAATTATATTCTTGAATTAAATTAATCACCCAGTAATTTATTTAATTCATTAGGCCGTAAATTAATTTATCCAATTAATCAATTTAGACATCCAATGTCCCAAATTTAGATATCCAATATCTAATATTCATAATGAGAGAATAAGCTTGATTCATTCCATCGTCAATTCTATTGCACGACTCTGTAGGTCCGTCTCAGTCAGCAATGGGAGGAACCAAAGAGTAGTAGCACCACCTAGTCAGCCTGGCGGCCTACACTGTACCCCAACTGAGAACGAATGATTGGGATCATTCAAGAACCATTCTGTCATGAATACCAGTATACGTATAAACCCTTCTTTCAAATGTCCCGATCAAGTTATAGGGTCACGGTCAGTCAAACCCTATATATACTTGACGCTATGCATGCGTTAATGCAAATCGAGATCATCGAGCTCTCATGTATCTAATACAGCTAGCTCCAATGCTTTGGCCAAAGACTTATGATCTCATCTGCCAACAACCGCATAGGAGATATAACCCGCTCACTAACGGGAGAAAGAATTCTATCTTGGTATTCAGTAGGACCTGCTACTTGCCCGTTAAGATGCACGTCGAGGTTGACCCCCGCTTTTCGGTTTACAGGGTCGAACTACTCTAATGAAAATCTTGACGTCACAAGAACATCCCTACTAAATCCTCAAGTCGAAGGTTCACGAATACCTATCACAACCTTTCGATTCCGTCATTGACTGTCCCGGAGTGAAATTCGTGTGACGAATCGAGGGTGAGTCGGTTCGAGTATACTAATCCAATTAGCATACCTATAACGTGTCTTCCCACTAACCATTAGTGTTCGACAGACACTCTTCATGTCAAAGAACACATCATGCAAGTCTTCACATAAACTTAACGCACAGTCAAGTTTCATCGACTTGCGAACGATTAAGTATTTGAGCTATAAACCTTTCGAGTGCCGACCCTCTTATCCAATAAGGAGTGGAACGTTTTGCTATTAAATACACGGACTAGTTTCTATATGTATATTTACGAGTTAGGAATGCCAGTAACTACCAGTAAATAAGGAAACATTAATTTGCCTTATGATAATGATTTACATAATTACAAGTACAATGCCCTCACTCAACAACCTCTTAGTGGCATTCGAGGGAATACTCCTAACAATCAGTCCCTCCTGTCATCTCGAAAGAGAAAGATGCTCCCGAACAAGATGACCAGCCTGTCCCCCAATCTGAAAATGCGTCCCGCGCCATCCGCCAAGAGGATTCAGTTCCTCTTTCGGATCAGGCGGAAGTTGAGAGTCAGAAGAAGGATACAATCCCTCCTGTACTTCCGACTATAGAAGAGCAATCCAGACAGGAGGAATCAGTCCCTTTTGTCTCCCAGACTGAACCTACAGCACTACCTTCCGAAGCCCCTGCTTCTGAAGCTCCTGCTCCAGATGCCCCTTCATCTCCCATCCTATAAGCGCAAAATCCGATTCTGATGACGGTTTTCTGCCAGAAGACAGACCACGGAGACCACGTTATCATGTGGTTCTTTGTCAACTTCAAGAACCTGAGGATTCAAAAATTGCGCACCCTGGATCCACGCACACCGAAGCCCGCATCGAGCAACTACATGCCGTTTATCGACAAACAGTGTTTCTGCAGGACAACGTAATGGCCCTGTATGATGTTGGAAAATAACTCGATTGGATGCGCGAGACTACACAGGACGATCTCCCCAAGCTCAAATCTGCCATTAATGATTTGGAAGACGCGTTCCGCCTGATGCCTACAGCATTGTGGCAAGCGCTCAACCAACTTAAACAGCATTAGGAGCGAGTCTTAAGGCAGGAACAAGAAAATATCAGAGTTGCCTAGGCTAAAACAGTTTCCGCCCTCCAACATACCGACACCAGGCTGACTAAGCACGATCATAAGATCGATGATCTGTGTTTAGTGGTCGGTTGAAAGCGTCAACGATCTGAAGAACCAACAGGCCGAATCTAAGAAGCTCCTTCGGGACATTCACGGCAAGGTGTCAGAACTTGATGATGCCAAAAAGGGGGAATAGTCCAGAGAGGCTGCCCAGCGATAGAGATTGGAGAGATAGAGAGATTTATGTAGCGCTGGAAGAAAGTGTTGCTACTGTCATTGGACGATTGGCCGCACCGGTTCTAGTCAAGCTACAAGAGGATATAGGGTGACTGACTCTCGACCTGAGTTACAGGGTCCGAACATCCCATGGAAGAATAATGTGCGTAAGCCTGCTGAGATTTTGTTGCCCATTGGCTGACAGCCTACAGCGGATGATCTGAAGAATTGGAAGAAGAATGAACTAATGAGATACTTCTGTACTATCCTTAGGGAATCTGTCATTTTTAACAGGTTCAAGACACTAGAGGATGCCGCAAATGAATTCTCTAGGCTATTGGCAGAAGGAAAGCTCTCCCTGTAGATGATGATGAAATCCAAGCACCAGAAAGGTGAACGGATCACCCATCCGGAAGACTGGATCCTTGCTTACGATCAATCCCCTGAAGGAAGAAGCATCTATAGGGATCGAGGCAAGGACTCCCTAGTCAACTGGTGGAGAGGAACTATAAATGATCCTAACCGGAGGCCTTGGAAGCACTCTCAATATAAGAGCTAGCCTGTTAGCCTTTATGCTATATTTTTTTCCATTGTATGCTTACCAATGCATTATGTATTTTTGTATCTTTATCTTTCAATAACTAGTAATTCTCCCATCATTATCAATAAAATTTGATTTGTTGAAATATTACAGCTCGTAATCTATGTTTACTGTTTTTACTGTTTGATTATGAAGTTTTGCTATATTTCAACAAGTACAAACTTAATAAATCCCAAGCTGTAAGAACTTGTCTGCGAATAGTTCATAGATTATGTTGTATTCAACCTAGACTACACTCCGTAAGATTTTGCCTATGCGCCAATCATAAGTTCAGTTATAATACACTTAGCCTGGTAGGATTATCATTTTATAACTCTCCTCCGAGCAATTCAGATTTCTAGACTAAGTAATGAAGATCAGATTAATCGAACAGAAGACTTGAAGAAAACCTCTGTGTATCTAGAAGAAGGTATCTAGAGGAAGTTTAGGCATTATCAAAAAGGGGAAAATTGTTGGGATAAATATTCCTGTTTTGATAATTGCCAACATACGGCAAAGAAGTGTTAAAGAAGTCAGAATGTCGCTAAGTATAGAAGTTATCAGGAAACTCCATACATCCCGAACATACAACAAAAAGATATTCTACAGAGTCCATCCTACAGAGCCTACATCATACAGCAAAAGTAATAATACGTTGGATACAGCAGTCAGACTGTAGGTGTTTTACTTAGGGAAAGTAAAACACATCCAACACGACTGAATGGAAAAAGCTTTAAACTATTGTAAAATAAATATTGTTTATTAATAAAGTATCCATGGTTAAAGCAGCATTTATTGCTGATAGGACAGCATTTAATATGGCCGAGAGAGACAAGCTTGAACGCGCTGAAGAGCATTTAATACGAAGTAAAAAAGAATGTCTGAAGCATTAAATGCGACCTGCTTCAATTCAAACATTCAGCAGCCGCCAATCTAATATGTCAACATCTCACCAACTAGCCAACAGCTACATTTGTAACGGATCTATTTTCATGGTTATAAATAGCCCCAAGCAAGAGGACATTGCTAACCAAGATTATTCATTCTCGCACATACATCTGATAAATTACTCTGACATTCTAGCTTTTAAATAGAAGTATATTTCGTGAGCATATAGTAGTATTTAAGTGAAGAAATATATTAGGTCCTCAATGCTAACAGCACAGCATACAGTGATCGCTCATCAAATATATAGGTGCTGTTTGGAATTGTTCTACCTTTACCGTTGAGATAATCATTAGCCTTGTGTGGACTAAGGATCCTTGCATATTCCGACCTATGTGAGAAGAATAGCATTGAAGATGAAGCTTAGATCTGTGCAATAAGAAGCGAGTTGAAAGAGCTTGAAGCCAATCTGTGTAAACGGCCAAAGCTGTAATCCTTGTATCAATCTGTGTGAACGATATAGAGACAGGTTTAGTTAAAGTCACATAGTTGTGTACGTAGTTATTTTGATAAACTCTTTACTCCTGTGTGGGGGACCAGTGGACGTAAAGGAGTTTACCTCGAACCACTTTAAACTGTGTTATTTACTTTCTGTCCTTACTATTTTCATTCAATTGTGATTTATAAGTATACATTGTGAAAACCCTGTACGCATCAAGCAAATAGGAGAATATCAGTTGCTTTATTTACAACAACTTACAAACAGACTTCCGCTACGAAATTAAATTCAAAAATCGTATAGCTTATTGTATTTTTACCTTCTAAGCTGTTTACTATATACCCTATGGCCAACAGATTGGCACTGGGAAGTTTATTGGTGGGATGAAACCCACCGTGTTCAACAAATCTCCACTGCTTGCTAAGAGGCCCCATCCTTAAAGCATGCCCATTTCGAGTAACCCAAGGGACATCACTCTGAGGATATCGAGCGAGGAAAAGAAGAGGAAGAGAAGTGTTTCCGACATTCGTTCACTTCATGCTGTCGAGAAGAAGAACAAGAAGACCTAAAAGTCTTCCAAAGATGAGCCTGGTATGACAGCAGTGATCACTGTAGATGTCCCTTCTGTTCTTGTCGTTGAACCAATCCCACAGGGCGCAACCCCTTTGGAAGAAGCAGTTGCTGCTAAAACAGCATATCATGAGCCTATGGCGGCTATGATGGATGACAAACTGCTTGCCAAGTTGGAAGATTCCGGCGAGTCGGTTGCCCCTTTGGAGCCAAAAGTTGTTACTCCAAACAGGGTACCCACCCCTATACGGAGACCCTATCCCCACAGGGTACCATCCTCTGTTCGGGATCCCTCTCCACAATAGGCTCCCATACCTATTTAGGATCCCATCCGAATAGTAGACCCCACTACTATATGGAGTCCCTCCCCAACAGACATTATCAATAATACTCTCCTCTAGGTCCAAATTGAGGAAGCATTCGAAGGCTTCAAAATATAGAAAGCCTATGGGGTCGCCCCTTACGACACCCTGTATTGGGACGACAAGAAGGATGAAGAATTATTCGTACTGGAGGTCACAAACACCCAGAACGTCGAAGTCTTGATCCGCTTGGAGGATCACTTTTGTCGCAAGCTAATCTCCGACTACTACACGGCAAAAGAGAAGTCTAGACTCAAAGGGAAGTTAGAGTCTAGTGACAAAGCTCCATCGCCCAGCCACCACTCCGACCCTAACTCGGACGAAGACGATGATGCCCTACAGGCAGGTCTACGGATCAGCCATGGAGAGGCCAGGGAAGGAGAGATGGCCAAAATCCAAAACCAACAGGGTCACGGGACTTCTGACAGACAACAGTCTCCGCCCCTGCAATAGGATGTTGCTCAAGAACAACAATAGGAGGAATCAGTCCCTCCTGTCATCTCTGAAGATCAAGCTGCTCCCGAACAGGATGCCTAGCCTGTCCACCCATCTGAAGACTCCGTCCACGCCATCTGCCAAGAGGATTCACTCCCTCTTCCACATCAGGCAGAAGCTGAGAATCAGCAGGAGGATTCAGTCCCTCCTGTACTTCTGACTACAGAAGAGCAATCCAGACAGGAGGAATAAGTCTCTTCTGTCTCCCAGACTGAACCTACATCACTACCTTCTGATGCCCCAGCTTCTGAAGCTCCTGCTCTAGATGCCCCTGCATCTCCCATCTCTATAAGCTCAAAATCCGAATCTAATGACGGTTTTCTGACAGAAGACAGACCACAAAGACCCCTTAATCATGTGGTTCTTTGTCAACTTCAAGAACCTGAGGATTCAAAAATTACGCACCCTGGCTCCCCACGCACCGAAGCACGCATCGAGCAAGTACATACCATCGGTAGACAAATAGTGTTTTTCCAGGATGCCATAAAGGCCCTGCATGACATTGGAAAATAACTCGATTGGATGCACGAGACTGCATAGGAGGAGCTCCCCAAGCTAAAATCTGCCATTACTGATGTGGAAGACACATTCTGCCTGATGCCTACGGCATTGTGTCAAGCACTTAACCAACTTAAACAGCATCCAAAGCGAGTCCTAAGGCAGGAACAAGAAAAGCTCAGAGTTTCCAATCTAAAACGGTTGCCACCCTCCAACATACCGGCACCAGGATGACTGAGCACGATCTTAAGATCGATGATATATGTTTAGTGGTTGGCACACTAGTTGAAAGAGTAAAAAATTTGAAGAACTAACAGGCTGAATCTATGAAGCTCCTTCGGGACATTCACGGCAAGGTGAAGTGCGAATTTTGGACGTCAGAAGTGATTTTCCTCGGGCATGTTTTCT
The DNA here is from genome assembly GCA_033398695.1 of Orobanche coerulescens. Taxonomy (NCBI): domain Eukaryota; kingdom Viridiplantae; phylum Streptophyta; class Magnoliopsida; order Lamiales; family Orobanchaceae; genus Orobanche; species Orobanche coerulescens. Next base: position 67,953,276 of record CM065818.1, on the reverse strand, counting down.
CGGCAGAAGGCGTTAAGGTCAGTTTGACCAATGCCCAGCCGTTTTCATGGATTTGGTGAACAGAGTTTTAATCGATTTCCTCGATAAGTGCGTCGTGGTTTTTATTGACGACATCCTAATTTATTCTCGAAGCCGGTAGGAACACGAAGAACATTTGAGGCAGGTACTGAGCGTGTTGAGGCAACACCAACTTTACGCAAAACTTTCCAAGTGCGATTTTTGGATTCCAGAAGTGATTTTCCTCGGACATGTTGTCTCGGCAGAAGGCGCGAAGGTCGATCCACAAAAGATCGAAACAATAATGAGTTGGAAACTGCCGAAGAATGTCAAGGAGGTAAGGAGTTTTCTAGGTTTGGCGGGTTATTATCGAAGATTCATCGAGGCTTTTTCCTGTATCGCTAGACCACTAACGAACCTACTAAGGAAAAGTACCAAGTTTTTATGGACTACGGACTATCAGAAGATATTTGACGAGCTCAAGAGGAGGCTGACTACTGCTCCAGTGTTAGTGCTACTGTAGGGAACGGAAGGATTCATTATATATACGGATGCATCTAACCATGGACTGGGATGTGCTTTCATGTAGAACGACAGAGTTATTGCATACGCATCCCGACAACTGAAGCCCTATGAATGGATTATCCGACGCATGACTTAGAGCTAGCTGCAGTGGTACACGCCCTCAAGATTTGGAGACACTATCTTTACGGATTTACTTGCAAGATTTTCACGGACCATAAGAGCTTGAAATATATCTTCACCCAGAAGGAATTAAACATGAGACAGAGGCACTGGTTGGAACTAATCAAATACTATGATGTTGAAATCTCATTACCACCCAGGGAAGGCCAATGTCGTATCTGATGCTCTTAGTCGGAAAACTACATAAGAAGTAATGTTATCCAACATAACAGTTCAACCCGAACTGCAGCAAGACATCAGGAGAAGCAGTACTGAAGTATGGGTACAACTCAGGCAATGACAATTGTGCTCGATCAATATACACTCGTCCTTACTAGACGAGATATGTCTAGCACAAATGGAGGATTCCGAACTATGTGCCATCGGTGCGAGGATCGAAGGGGGAGATGTTTCCGACTATAAGATCCAGGGGGACTTGGTGAAATTCAATAATAGGATCTGCATTCCGCCAAATGACGACCTGAAGCAAACCATACTGAGAGAAGCACCCTCCACCCCCTACTCCATTCATCCAGGAGCGAGCAAAATGTACAAAAATCTGCTAAAGAGTTTTTGGTGGAAGAATATGAAGAGAGAAGTGGCTAGATTCATCTCCCGATGTACGACGTGCCAACAAGTAAAAACTGAACACCACAGACCAGCTGGAATCATGCAATCCCTACCCATTCCGGAGTGGAAATGAGAAAGCATATCAATGGATTTTGTCACCAAGTTACCAACGATGGTGGGAGGAAGGGACACCATCTGGGTTATCGTTGATCGGATAACAAAATCAGCACATTTTATTCCAATTCAGGAAGAAACCGGAACAGAATAGTTAGCCACTATTTTCATCAGGGAGATCGTGAGGCTGCACGGCGTTCCATCGTCCATCATATTGGATAGGGACACCAGGTACATGTCCCATTTTTGGAAAGTCGTTCATAGAGCTATGGGGACCTAGTTGCATTTTAGCACAGCCTATCACCCTCAAACGGATGGATAGACCGAGTGCACGATACAAACCTTAGAAGATATGTTGAGGGCATATGTGCTCTATTGGGGTAAGGATTGGGCAAGGCAACTGGAGTTGGTGGAGTTCTCGTACAACAACAGCTGGCATGCGAGCATAGGCATGGCACCATTTGAGGCCCAATATAGACGGAGATGCAAGTCTCCATTATGCTGGGATGATGCTTCTGACACCGTGGTTACCGAGTTAGATCTGATCCAGGAATCCATTAAGAAGATCTCTGTTGTTCGAAAACACATGCTAACAGCACAGAGCCGGCAGAAATCATATGCCGAGAAACAGCCGCGACCGCTGGAATTTACAGTCGGGGATCACGTTTGGTCAAAAGTATCACCTATGCAAGGTAACCAGCGTTTCGGTCAGAAGGGCAAGTTAAGCCCAAGGTTCATAGGCCCGTTCGAGATATTGGACCGGGTAGGGAAGCTTGCGTATCGATTAGCCCTGCTGCCGCATCTGGATGGAGTGCATAACGTCTTTCACGTCTCTCAGTTAAGGAAGTATGTCTATGATCCGAGTCACAAACTCAATTTCGAAGAAGTGGAAATTTCCGACGACGCTACCTTTAGAGAGGTGCCGATCGCTATCTTGGATCGGCGTATGAAAACGTTGCGAAATAAAGCCATACCCCTTGTAAAGGTTCAGTGGTCGCACCACGGTATGGAGGAAGTAACTTGGGAGACCGAGTCGAGCATGAAGGAGAGTCATCCCGAGTTATTTTCTTAGTTTTGGGATGAAACTATTTTAAAGGGGATGGTATGTAATACCATCGGTATTTCATGCTTTAATTACCTTGTACTATGTCATTTCTATAGTGTGATGATGCTTTTTATATTATATGATTTTATTTTAAGTGCTATTACAATACAATTGTGTGATGTGAATAGAACGGAGGTGATGTACCTTGACGTCATTGGACAATCGTCGGTGCGAATATGACGGTGGCCAATGTCTTGTTCCCCGATGAATTGTTGGCGTGTGAAAAGGGTGGTCACTCCGAGATGGTTAAAATGTGATATATGACTAAGGGACTGAGTGGCTAACGTACGTTATAAGATATGCATAACGTACGCTAAATTCGTAACATTACGTACGTTAACGGAACTTGGTTACGTACATAAGGGCTGAGTTGGTTTTCCGACTAGAATCTTTCTTTTGACATGGATTGGGGTATTTTCGAGGGGCTAGATGACAAACGAGTCAACTACTCGTAGCGTACGCTAATTGCCAAACTTAATGTACGCTATGGTCGGGTGACATACGTACGTTATGGCACCCTACGTACGTAATAGGTGGGGGCGTTCTAGGCAGTAGCCTCTGGACAGCCCTTACGCACGTTAACTGGGGGGCATTACGTACGTAAGCCTTGTTACGTACGTAGAGCCTTGAGGCATAACGTACGTTAACGCGATCTAGTGTTATAAAATAGCACTTCCTCCTTCATTTCCCTCGACCAAAAACCTCTTGAGAATCATCCTTGAAGCTTTCTTCCGACCCTTACACGATTTTTGACGTCCCAAATCACTTGTATCAACATAGAGAAAGGGATTACTCAAGCTCCGGAGAAGATTATCTTGGTCAATCGATCCACTCTTCGTTCCTCCTCGTCGTTTTTCGTCGGATTGTCATCATTCCTCATTGTTCCCCCTCTATTAAGGTAAGACTATCAAACCTTGAGGCTATCTCTTCAATGTTGGCATTATGCCGATTGGATTACGGGTATTCGGGTAGTTTGCTTACTCTCGTAGACAATCTAATCGGATGAACTTATAGTAATCAAACTATCATTGCACGTATATTTCGTTTCCAAGCATCTCGTTATATTAATCGTATGTGATAATCCCCATCTCAATCAACCTTGGTAATGTAAAACGTGATGAATCAATTGTAGTAGAAATTGCGTAGGAATCTGTCACCGTATGTTAAACTAGACGTAATTATCATCGTTAAATTAACTAGGAGGAATCAATTCGATAGTATTATTGTCATTGGGAATCAACCATTGAAATCATTGTGTAAAACGGTAACCCACCGATTGAAGTACTCGGAATAGAGAATTGAATTAGTAGTTATGGAGTTCAATTATGCTATGGTCGATTTTTGCTAACCGAAATGATGATTGGGGATAATATTGTTGAGCAAATTGTTATAACAAACGTTAATCATAGAATTGAACGACATAATAATACGTATTGCTTGTAAACTTAGAAGCACGATATTAGTTTTGGCGAAATCGAACTAAGTTAAGAATTCGATTAGGAGAGGGAGTGGGAAACTAGTTTTATTCATCTTTATCCGTACGAGATGTTAATCGGGGATTACGTGATTAGGTTAAGCTCAATCGGTCGTGGGAGTCCAAGTTATCGTAAGGCACCTACCGTCGGATTAAAGGCAAGTAAAGTCTTGCTCAAGAAATGTTAATCTTATTACAATGTTCGTAATACATGAATGTGCCATTGTGTGATGAATACTGATGATTGTCTCTCTCTAGAAAATGTGTTATGAATGGGCCGATGTGTCGGGGATAAAACCTAAATGGTACCCGTGTGGAAATGTGTTGAGAGATAAGACCTAAGAAGGGCACCCACGTTCCGGGGTATTCCTGTGTGGATACTTCCGTGACCTATGGTTGCGACCTTGGGGTTTATGTGTTAAAAGGAGGAAGACAATGTCGGTTATACTATGAATTATCTTCTATCTGTTATGTGGCATTGTGTTGATAAATTGTATATATCTTTGCAAATTATTATTATTGATATTCATTCTCTGACCCCGGTTTGTCTTACATGATTCGTCGTGCCAGGTAAATTTGTTGAATATGTGCAGGACATTCCCGAGGGGTCCGGTCAGGCTTGAATGGTGTTGGGATAAAGTCTTGCCGCCGCATGTTTAATTTATGATTTTCGAAACTTCCGTTTATGTAATAATCGCACCTTGAATTATATTCTTTCAAAAACATTCCGTATTACATTATGTAACCGTGGACTTATCGTTTTATAATAATTTCTTTAAAATGTCTATTTCTCAAAATAGCCTTGTGGGTCCCGCTCGGGATTCATGGCACAAAGGCCCCGGGAAATTTTTGGGGTATTACATCAACTGCATTCCACAATGCTGTAGTTGTAACAGTATTTTCGTTGAAGGTTTTAGACTTCGTGATGAAATGTTGAGTATAGATAAGATACTGAGAGGAGCAACGCCTTGTTTTGAGAATATGAAGATTAATCGAGTGTATAACTTTTCCGAGGAGAGTTTGATGGAATTTCTTTGTTTGTCGCGGAGTTTGATGAAATTTCTTTTTTTGTCATAGAATTATCTTACTGGAGAAGCTTTGGCTGCATTGAAAGCCTTGCTTCCAGATTATGCTGAAGCTGATCTTGCTTCTGTATGCTCTTGGGCAGACGACGTCCGCTACAAAGCTCCCACTGTTGCTGGAGCACCCCTTTGCATTATGTAGATACACCTGATTTCAGGTGCAACTACGACTACTGCAGTAAGCTCACCTCTTGTATATACTGTCTTTGACTTTTTTTTATTTTTATTATTTGAGATGAAGAAATTTAGTATGCATGATCTGTGTTAATTCAGTTAGATACAGCTTTGGGTGCGTAAGATGCCGGTGAGGCTTTTGTTTTACGTTTTATTGTTTTACGATTTTGTATCTAGATACCGACCACTTTTGTTAATGTCGCTTCTCGCTGAAATTATATGAGGTTGCTGCATTTGATCAGGTTTCTCCATTATAGCTCAAATGCATATCCTACTTGAGGTTGAGAAACCCTTGATGGACTTTCGTTTCTGTATATGTCAGGAGACTGCCACGATACTGTTGGACGCAGGGATAGGTGTGTCACTGGAGCAATTTATAACTACACAGATCAGCTTATGTCAGAGCATGATGATGCTGGTTTATATGCAGTAAGCTGTAAGCATCAACCAAGTCTTGAATGGTTGCTAACATTCCATAAATTTACTAGTTTGTGTTTCCAATTACAGACAATATGACAGAAGCACTTTATACCCATCACATTTTATTGGTGATATCCACCAGGTTAGGTCATTTCCTTTTTTGTCTATGCAAATGCAACTGGATGAGAGTTAGTATTTTCATATTTTGTGCTCGAAAACCTGACACTGGGAGCTGTAATGGAATAGTTGACACCATTAACATACACCGGTTACTTGAATAGCTTCCAAATTAGACCGCAACATGCTAATATTCTCCAAAATGACTATTTTTGCTCAAGTTCCGAATTATCAGGTTACCCCAGAGAAGTACAATTCATCAAAGAGTCTATGTTATCCAAGAGTTCCTGAAATATGATATTGGCTGGAAGCCATTGCATGTGGGCTTTCTCGGAGATGGAGGTGGTAACTCAATAACCATCCGTTGCTACCGTAGGAAAACTAATTTGCACCATGTAAGTTGTTTTTGGCATCAAACTTTGAATATATAGTTTATGCTTCTTTTTTTCTGTACGTATTGTTAACTTGTTAAAAATGTAATAGGAAGTATTATGGTTAAGGTATGGGACAATATGATCATTGAATCTGCTCTAAAGACATTCTACAAAAAAGATCTTACTGCAATGATCCAAGCTATTCAGAATAATATCACGGTGCGTGAGGTTGCTAATTATTGGTGACAAAGAACGTTTATTAACATTTGAGAGGTCCAGTAAGGCTGCATGATATATGCTTCCAATATAAAACGAACATTATCTTCTTGATTTATGATGCAATTTTCGTTAGATGTTCAAAGAAAAGAATAGCTACACTTGTTAGGTGAAAAGAAACGGTATGCAATAGCACCTTGTTGATAGCAAGAAATTATTCTTGTTTGGTGAAAGGTTGTGTAAAGTATAATTGTGTAATAGTATTTCATGTTTTAGTGGAAAGATATAACGAAATAATCCTTTATGTAGATCTTTATATATTTACTTCTATGCACATGAGTTTTTAATTATCCTGCAATACTTTCTTTGTTTTCATCTATTGCACTTTGATCAGAAAACAAAGGCCTTGTCCAATTTTCCTCTTTGGTGAAGATGTAAATTTAGAGGCACTCCTCGTCTTTTATTGTCTAGTTCATCTCAACCTTTTTCCTCCAGAAGTTATGTATTTGGAAGTTTTATCGTGGTCATTTACTTATCACGCCTCTTCTCTTTGTTCTTGTGTAATTTGCATGTAGGATGCCTTTGTTGATGAAATATCTCAAGAGAATTGCAAAAGTACAGTATGTCCAGATCCGTACGTATATACTCTTTAATCTTTTTTCACTCTCCCCATATTTCCTCAAATAATTTTGATTAAGTATACATGCATTTGCCTTTCGTCTTGTTTCTACTCTTATATCTGTTTTTGTTGTATTGATCTCTTTCCAGATATGCTTCTGAAAGCATCAAATTAGCTTGTAAATTTGCTTATAGAAATGCCGCTCCTGGAAGCACCTTAGGAGGTAAGATGATTAATGTCGTATTCATGTTGGTAAACCTATAATTCCACGAATTTCATTCAAAAAGTCTCATATATGTACAAAGATGATGTAGTTCTTAATTATATAATGTGTAAAAGATACTGACCAAAAAGTTTTGGTTCAAGATAAAGAGATAAAAGAGAGATGGAGGTCATACTTTGATACCATATTCAATGGCCATCAAGAACAAGATATTGGGAATTTAAACATCCCCTCAAGTATGGTTAACCGAGAGTTTAAGAGAAGAATTCAAAAGGGTGAAGTGACAGTTGCATTGAAGAAGATGGGGTCAAAGAAAGCAGAAGGACCAGATGGTATACCTATTGAAGTTTGGAGGTGTTTGGGGGAGAGAGGATCGAATGGGTAACTATGCTTTTCAATAAGATTGGAGAAGCAATAAGATGCTATCGCATGGAGGAAAAGTATTCTCGCCTTTGTATAAGAACAAAGGTGATGTTCAAGATTGCTCTAATTATCGCGAATTAAACTAATGAGTCATACCATGAAGTTGTGGGAGCGAGTGATTGAACAAAGGATCGAAATGTGTGAAGATAATGTAAAATCGGTTTGGATTTATGCGGAAGATCGACCATGGAAGCAATTTATCTTATCCTATAGCTTGATGTAGCATTATCGAGATAAAAAGAAAGATCTGCATATGGTTTTATTGATTTAGAAGGCATATGATAAAGTACCAAGAGAAGTACTTTGGTGGGCCTTAGCAAAGAAGGGTGTATCGCGGAAATATATTGACATTATAAAGGACATGTATGAGGAGCTTGTACAAGTGTACGTACTAATGTTGGGAGGATGAATAATTCCCTATTACGATTGGGGTGCATCAAGAATCTGCTCTTAGTCCTTTTCTCTTTGCCATAGTCATGGAAGAATTGACAAGAGAAATTCAAAATGACGTTTAGTGGTGTATGATGTTCGCAGATGATATTGTGTTGATTGAAACGAAGGTTGGAGTGCAATGAAATTGGAACTTTGGAGGAATACATTGGAAGCTCGAGGCTTTTGAAATGAGCGAAGTAAGCATCGAATATATGGAGTGTAGCGAAATAAACAGTGATAGAGAGGCGGGGATGATCACATTTGATGGGAAAGTTGTTCATGGATCCACTTTCTTTCGGTATCTTGGATCTATTACCCAAAAGGATGGAGAGCTAGATAGCGATGTGGGCTGAGAATAAAGCGGGGTGGTTGAAGTGGAAGAGTGCTACAAGGGTTTTATGTGATCCTGCATGCCTCATAGATTAAAGGGTAAATTTTACCGCACGGCAATTAGGCTGCTACTGTTATATGGCACCGAGTGGTCAGAAACAAATGTCACGCGTTCAAAAGATGAATGTGGCAGAGATGCGTATCTTCGATGGATGTGTGGTCATACAAAAGGATCGGCCTGTAAATGAGGTGATCGGAGAGAAATAAGTTGCCTATAAGACATGATGGAGAATTGATTACGATGGTTTGGCCGGCCATGGTAAGACCTATCACGCCTGCATGAGGATAAAGTCTTGCCGCCGCATGTTTAATTTATGATTTTCGAAACTTCCGTTTATGTAATAATCGCACCTTGAATTATATTCTTTCAAAAACATTCCGTATTACATTATGTAACCGTGGACTTATCGAATTATAATAATTTCTTTAAAATGTCTATTTCTCAAAATAGCCTTGTGGGTCCCGCTCGGGATTCATGGCACAAAGGCCCCGGGAAATTTTTGGGGTATTACATCAACTGCATTCCACAATGCTGTAGTTGTAACAGTATTTTCGTTGAAGGTTTTAGACTTCGTGATGAAATGTTGAGTATAGATAAGATACTGAGAGGAGCAACGCCTTGTTTTGAGAATATGAAGATTAATCGAGTGTATAACTTTTCCGAGGAGAGTTTGATGGAATTTCTTTGTTTGTCGCGGAGTTTGATGAAATTTCTTTTTTTGTCATAGAATTATCTTACTGGAGAAGCTTTGGCTGCATTGAAAGCCTTGCTTCCAGATTATGCTGAAGCTGATCTTGCTTCTGTATGCTCTTGGGCAGACGACGTCCGCTACAAAGCTCCCACTGTTGCTGGAGCACCCCTTTGCATTATGTAGATACACCTGATTTCAGGTGCAACTACGACTACTGCAGTAAGCTCACCTCTTGTATATACTGTCTTTGACTTTTTTATTTTTATTATTTGAGATGAAGAAATTTAGTATGCATGATCTGTGTTAATTCAGTTAGATACAGCTTTGGGTGCGTAAGATGCCGGTGAGGCTTTTGTTTTACGTTTTATTGTTTTACGATTTTGTATCTAGATACCGACCACTTTTGTTAATGTCGCTTCTCGCTGAAATTATATGAGGTTGCTGCATTTGATCAGGTTTCTCCATTATAGCTCAAATGCATATCCTACTTGAGGTTGAGAAACCCTTGATGGACTTTCGTTTCTGTATATGTCAGGAGACTGCCACGATACTGTTGGACGCAGGGATAGGTGTGTCACTGGAGCAATTTATAACTACACAGATCAGCTTATGTCAGAGCATGATGATGCTGGTTTATATGCAGTAAGCTGTAAGCATCAACCAAGTCTTGAATGGTTGCTAACATTCCATAAATTTACTAGTTTGTGTTTCCAATTACAGACAATATGACAGAAGCACTTTATACCCATCACATTTTATTGGTGATATCCACCAGGTTAGGTCATTTCCTTTTTTGTCTATGCAAATGCAACTGGATGAGAGTTAGTATTTTCATATTTTGTGCTCGAAAACCTGACACTGGGAGCTGTAATGGAATAGTTGACACCATTAACATACACCGGTTACTTGAATAGCTTCCAAATTAGACCGCAACATGCTAATATTCTCCAAAATGACTATTTTTGCTCAAGTTCCGAATTATCAGGTTACCCCAGAGAAGTACAATTCATCAAAGAGTCTATGTTATCCAAGAGTTCCTGAAATATGATATTGGCTGGAAGCCATTGCATGTGGGCTTTCTCGGAGATGGAGGTGGTAACTCAATAACCATCCGTTGCTACCGTAGGAAAACTAATTTGCACCATGTAAGTTGTTTTTGGCATCAAACTTTGAATATATAGTTTATGCTTCTTTTTTTCTGTACGTATTGTTAACTTGTTAAAAATGTAATAGGAAGTATTATGGTTAAGGTATGGGACAATATGATCATTGAATCTGCTCTAAAGACATTCTACAAAAAAGATCTTACTGCAATGATCCAAGCTATTCGTAATAATATCACGGTGCGTGAGGTTGCTAATTATTGGTGACAAAGAACGTTTATTAACATTTGAGAGGTCCAGTAAGGCTGCATGATATATGCTTCCAATATAAAACGAACATTATCTTCTTGATTTATGATGCAATTTTCGTTAGATGTTCAAAGAAAAGAATAGCTACACTTGTTAGGTGAAAAGAAACGGTATGCAATAGCACCTTGTTGATAGCAAGAAATTATTCTTGTTTGGTGAAAGGTTGTGTAAAGTATAATTGTGTAATAGTATTTCATGTTTTAGTGGAAAGATATAACGAAATAATCCTTTATGTAGATCTTTATATATTTACTTCTATGCACATGAGTTTTTAATTATCCTGCAATACTTTCTTTGTTTTCATCTATTGCACTTTGATCAGAAAACAAAGGCCTTGTCCAATTTTCCTCTTTGGTGAAGATGTAAATTTAGAGGCACTCCTCGTCTTTTATTGTCTAGTTCATCTCAACCTTTTTCCTCCAGAAGTTATGTATTTGGAAGTTTTATCGTGGTCATTTACTTATCACGCCTCTTCTCTTTGTTCTTGTGTAATTTGCATGTAGGATGCCTTTGTTGATGAAATATCTCAAGAGAATTGCAAAAGTACAGTATGTCCAGATCCGTACGTATATACTCTTTAATCTTTTTTCACTCTCCCCATATTTCCTCAAATAATTTTGATTAAGTATACATGCATTTGCCTTTCGTCTTGTTTCTACTCTTATATCTGTTTTTGTTGTATTGATCTCTTTCCAGATATGCTTCTGAAAGCATCAAATTAGCTTGTAAATTTGCTTATAGAAATGCCGCTCCTGGAAGCACCTTAGGAGGTAAGATGATTAATGTCGTATTCATGTTGGTAAACCTATAATTCCACGAATTTCATTCAAAAAGTCTCATATATGTACAAAGATGATGTAGTTCTTAATTATATAATGTGTAAAAGATACTGACCAAAAAGTTTTGGTTCAAGATAAAGAGATAAAAGAGAGATGGAGGTCATACTTTGATACCATATTCAATGGCCATCAAGAACAAGATATTGGGAATTTAAACATCCCCTCAAGTATGGTTAACCGAGAGTTTAAGAGAAGAATTCAAAAGGGTGAAGTGACAGTTGCATTGAAGAAGATGGGGTCAAAGAAAGCAGAAGGACCAGATGGTATACCTATTGAAGTTTGGAGGTGTTTGGGGGAGAGAGGGATCGAATGGGTAACTATGCTTTTCAATAAGATTTGGAGAAGCAATAAGATGCTATCAGCATGGAGGAAAAGTATTCTCGTCCCTTTGTATAAGAACAAAGGTGATGTTCAAGATTGCTCTAATTATCGCGGAATTAAACTAATGAGTCATACCATGAAGTTGTGGGAACGAGTGATTGAACAAAGGATCAGGAAATGTGTGAAGATAACAGAAAATCAGTTTGGATTTATGCCTGGAAGATCGACCATGGAAGCAATTTATCTTATCCGGCAGTTGATGTAGCATTATCGAGATAAAAAGAAAGATCTGCATATGGTTTTTATTGATTTAGAGAAGGCATATGATAAAGTACCAAGAGAAGTACTTTGGTGGGCCTTAGCAAAGAAGGGTGTATCGCGGAAATATATTGACATTATAAAGGACATGTATGAGGGAGCTTGTACAAGTGTACGTACTAATGTTGGGAGGACAGAATAATTCCCTATTACGATTGGGGTGCATCAAGAATCTGCTCTTAGTCCTTTTCTCTTTGCCATAGTCATGGAAGAATTGACAAGAGAAATTCAAAATGACGTTCCGTGGTGTATGATGTTCGCAGATGATATTGTGTTGATTGATGAAACGAAGGTTGGAGTGCAACAGAAATTGGAACTTTGGAGGAATACATTGGAAGCTCGAGGCTTTAGGCTGAGCAGAAGTAAGACTGAATATATGGAGTGTAGGTTTAGCGAAAACAGTGATAGAGAGGCGGGGATGATCACATTTGATGGGAAAGTTGTTCATGGATCCACTTTCTTTCGGTATCTTGGATCTATTACCCAAAAGGATGGAGAGCTAGATAGCGATGTGGCTCACAGAATAAAGGCAGGGTGGTTGAAGTGGAAGAGTGCTACAGGGGTTTTATGTGATCCTGGCATGCCTCATAGATTAAAGGGTAAATTTTACCGCACGGCAATTAGGCCTGCGCTGTTATATGGCACCGAGTGTTGGGCTGTAAAACAGTGTCACGTTCAAAAGATGAATGTGGCAGAGATGCGTATGCTACGATGGATGTGTGGTCATACAAAACAGGATCGGCTCAGAAATGAGGTGATCAGAGAGAAGGTAAGAGTTGCGTCTATAGAAGACAAGATGATGGAGAATTGATTACGATGGTTTGGTCATGTGAGAAGAAGACCTATTGATGCCCCAGTGAGGAGGCTAGAAAGTTGGGGAACAAGTAATGTTGTGAAAGGTAGAGGAAGACCCAAGAAAACTTGGATAAAGATGATTGAAAATGATATGCGGTTTCTTGGAATTGGAGAAAGTATGGCGATGGAGAGGCAAATGTGGCGGGAAAGAATACGGATGGTGGATGGAGTCTGATTCCTTTTTTTTTTTTTACATTCATTCTCTTTTTTTATTTGCTTTTTTCTCTACTTTTTCCCTCTTTTTTCCTTTTATGTTATTTATGTAATGATTATTGACGGTTTCAAAGTTTGATTCATGTTAGCCGACCCCAAATCATTTTGGGACTAAGGCTTAGATGTTGTTGTTGTTGTTGTTTAGTTGTCTTACGACAAACATAATCATCCATTTAGTTATTTGATGTACTGGTTTGATGCCTCTTAGAGTTAGCCGAACTTTTACTGTTGTCGAAATTTCGGTCTTGAGATAATCTATATGACCCCATTCATGGATTATCAAATTCTGTATTTATCTTTTCACATACTTGATGGTTTGCACTCTTTCTACGCAGACGATTACTTCTACTCTCGATGGCCCGTTGTTGAGTCAGGGCTGGCCCAAGGTGGGGTCCGTTTGGCAAGTCTTCTCAACAGGATCTTCTCCGGACACAAGTCAATTATAGACGAATGAATAAAGCTTAGGGGGTCTAGATGAACGCTACATCAAATGTCGAAAGAGGACCGCTATACTTGCCATCCCTCCTGACTTCTACAATTCCCTCACGTCAAGACTTAGGTTGCCTAATTAGGTAGTTGATTATCTTAGAGGCCAATGTTGTTTGCTGTGCTATGAAAATGTACCTTAAATTATATGTTTTCCTTTTATAGGAAAGCACCTTAGAAGACACATGAAAGATGAGCACTATTTTTAGCTTGTACGCTTTATAAACTATCAATAATTTATGATATATATACTAATGTAGAATTGGCGTGTCGATGAAGTGAAGAGGGCTCGTCCAGCGGTACTTATAACAGTGTCTTACTTGGTCAGGCCAGACACACAGCGCCGACAAATATCCATTGACAGAGTCAAGTAGAAGCATTCGAACAGCGTGCTTCGCCTCTGGTTCTAGCAAGCCCTGTGTTTTTTCATGCATCAACGTAATCACAGAACTTGAAAATATTTGCAGTCGAAATTTTCTGATAACAAGTCTACCTGCGCATTTTTTCATTTCATGACATGACCCTCTTTGCTCCATGCTTGAACACAAGTTTGGTGAACAATAGCAAAGGTAAGAAAAGCAACGAAATATACTGAAATCCCTCGTAAAAGCGACATTTTTCGACCTGGGAAATTTTCAATCTCAAGTATTTCAAGTCATTGTTTCTATTATTGGTTGTATGGTATTTGATGCTATGAAAAAACGGGATTGCCATGGTCCAAACGGTGTGAAGGATATGTGCGTTGCAGGCGCTATCAGGAACTTCACCGATCAGCTTTCACATTACCATCATGGAACCTCTGATCGGAGATGTAAGAGATCATCCTTCTATCTTCCACCGCCTCGTTTATAATATTCTCACCTTAAAAACCTCCTGCAACAAGACATTTAAGGAAACTTCACTGATGTAAGCAAAAACACACTTCAACTCATTTGTCTAAAACAAACTCAAACTTAAAGATTATGCAGAATTCTTCTTGTATATGATCAAAAAATGGTATGGTTCAAAATTACTTGCAAAATAGTCTTATTCGACTTGCCACGTCTATTGTTGTGCAAACAGGGAACGTGGTCCAGCGATCTTACCTTGTGGAGGAAATGTAGTGACATATCTTCTTGTGCCAACAAGTGAGTACGAACATATGCAAGAAACTATCAACTTAGGATGACAAAACGTTGATGAGGCAACCTCTTCTTAGAAAATGTAGTAATCATGTTGGAGTTGTTCATATTTTTGCAGGTATGCTGCCGAGTGTATAGATTTAGCTTGCAAAGGTGTTGAATCAGGGGAGACTCTTTCAGGTATGTAGGGCCGTTTTCTGATGCAACGAGCCTCGATGATGAGGCTCAACATATCTCCATCTGCTCACTCCATCGTTTTTTTTGTGTTGATAGATGATTACTTCAACTAGACCTGGCAAATCATTCGTGTCGTGTATTTTCATTTCGTGTGCTTTCGTATTTCGTGTACCAAAAGTCCAAACCCATATACGAAACGAAATGAATTCGTGTCGTGTACTTTCGTGTTTCGTGTATTTATTTTGCAGCTGTTGCACTTGTGAGATTGTTCTTAGGTAGTATTTTCTTCATGCTTTTTTCCTCTCTGTTTGATTTCTGATTTTTATGCTGCGCAGTCTTCTCCTCTGTTAAAGTTCAAAAATTTAGTCTTAGGTTTTCCTGTTGTTTATTCCTTTTTGTTTTATTGTTATTCAGGCTTTCCTTTTGGCTTGGGGGTGAGTATTTATTTGAGTTGTTATTTTACTTATTTAACAATTTGATATTTGTTCAATCTACTATTACGCAGACTTATTTAATAATGTTATGCATATTCGATTTCCCAGAAGGACTAATTAGGAAATGAAATTTAGTTCCATTACTTTTTGTTAGTTTCATAAAACGCTTTGCCATTATTTTTTTTGCTCTCTGACTCCTTCTTATCGTGCTCTTTCATATGTGTGCATTTTCTTGTTTGAGGCCATGAATATCCAGTTGTTTGCATTTTCTTCAGCACTGCTTACTTTCTGTTTGATGGTTAGTTAGGGTAATGATTTTATTTGTTTTTGTTTTCCTATCATTATATCATTACTTTGAGGATGAAGATTGATCTTGCTCCTTATTGGGTTGATTTGATGCAAAACATATGATTTGATTAGACCTCAGTCACTAGCATTGAGCCCAAGAATAATCTCAGTCGTTTCCATGCATCATCTCCTGGCATTATGGTATTTTTTTCTTACAATCTGATTCTTCGGCTGCTTTTTTTTTTCCAAAATCCGTGTTGCGTCTTTTTATTTTTTTCCCCTACATGTCGTGTCTGCAGGTATTTGGAGCTCTCGCCATTGCGAAATTGCTATCTATACCGATAATGATGTCACATCACACATATATTCGTGTGTATGTTCAATCCCGTGTCGGCTTCAGATTTACCTCTTTATTGTTTTTGGTCAATATATTTTCATGCACATGTATGTAGTGATTGTGTAAAATATACAAACATAGGAGGTTGATCAACATCGATTTTACATAATTTGAGCATGTTTATTGTGCACAGTCATGCCGTGACTTTATGAATTAGTTTAAATTTCCCCATTACTACAATTTCTTTTCATGCAGCTCTAGTCGTAATATTATTGTGTGGTGTGACTATACAAAATGTACACCTTTCATGTGGAAACTTCTAAAACAAGGACGAATTTCAATAGGGTATATGTAAGACTCCGTAATGTAATTGGATTATTTTATAATTCTTGTCAAACTGGCAACTCAAGAAAAACTCCTGTGTATGCATAGTTGTGCGTTCATTGGTCCTGTGTTGTGTGATGTTTCTGCGCTCCGAATTTTGTGTTAGAAAATAGATATGCAGTGTGTTTATTTTGTTTCGGTGTATGTGTGCGGTTATGTTTGTGATTGCGTACTATACGGCATTACGATTTCTTCAGGTGTATTTTTTAGAGCCTACCCCCTGCCTCGTCAGAGGTTCATGTTGAATTTGTGGCATTGGTAAAATGTATTATTTACTGCAATAGTACTTATGATAGAGATTGAGGTTCTAACATCAACTATTCTTAAATGTCTCCCAGCTTTTTTGACTTTGCAAATTATTTCACGTGGTCTGATCTAATTACAGCGTACCTTGATTATGTTTTACAAATATATGTCATCTCTCTGCGTAGATTTTGTACCCGTTTATTTGGTGATGTAGGCCTTGTTAGGCTTTTTAAAAATTTCCAGTCTAGTTGTACCTTTGACATGTTATCATCAGTATGTTCCTTTATTTTTGCATCTGCCGCAGATTTGTTGTTAGTGTTTTATTGGACTATTTGCATTTTCCGTCTCATAATTTGCAGTGCAGATTTAACACACAACCACCGTGCAATTAATTAAACTAACACAATTAATCAGGTTATCAACAATTGGGTTAGGTTTATCGTGCTACATGTGGAGGAGGGGGTGGGAGGCTCCACACCATTTATTTTTTTATATTTTCGAGCTACGTTTATATACTAAGGTGTCGTTCAGGACTTGTGTTTGTCTGGGCCTTTTTTGTTGGGTTCTGGAGATGTTTTTTTTTTTTAGCTAGACACTTAGAGGGTGGGCTGTATGAGTAAATCGGATATTGATTTGATGAGTTTCATTTGATAGGATGTTAACCAAGAATTTTGATATTTTGCTCGACAGCTTCGTCCTTCGCTGCTGAGGACAATTGTACTGTGAATCTTTTTTCTAGGTACATTTCAATATTAACATTGCATCTATTTTTCAGGCTGTGTCATCTTTCCCTTGTAATATCTTGATGAATTGTTGAGTATTTTCGTATGTATTTGAACCTTGTATTAGTCGAATTTGTGATATCGATAATCGCAGTATGATCTTTCCCGTATTCGTATCCACATGCATGATCATATCAACCTTGTAAATTTATACATGCAACTACGTCGTAACGTATGCTAGCTAGTAAGCATAACGTACGTTATGAGCCACAGATAGCGTAAGCTATGAGCAAGGCATAGCGTACGTAAGGCAGTCAATAATTGATCAAGGCTGCTAGCACATGGGCCAGTTGGTCGGTGGGCCCGGATAAGATTCCCGCGGCATGAACCTGGACAGCTTTGGGTCAACGGGGATTAACGTACGCTAAGTGATGTATATAGCGTACGCTAAGTATAGTTGATTACGTACGTAACCCTATTGATGTAGCGTATGTAAGATAGTACAGAAATGAGACAGTAAGCTGCCATTGAACGGTAGCATACGCTAAGGACATCAGGTAGCGTACGCTAAGTGAATAACGTACGTAAAGCACTAAGGCTAACGTACGTAAACCCCTGGACATTATATATATGGGACAGCACCCATTCCACTCCACTTTGTTTCCTTTCATTTCTCTTTCGTTTCCTTCAAGTCCATAGAGCTCCCTTTGACACTTAGACACTTGTTAACATCCCTACTTAGCCATTGATGTTGAGAAACACCATGGATTGGCACTCAAGCATCCTGAGTTGGATTCTACCTATTGCCTCGACGTTTTCTTCATATTAAGGTATGTTAATGCTATCTCCAACCTTGAATTCGTGTTCTTAAGGATGTTATGAGCATACTACCGAGATTATTAGGTTCCATAAATGACTTATTTAACCGAACATCATGTTTTAGGAAGTTGGATTATTTATGCTTAGGTTACCATGGTTAAGAGCATTATAGTTTGAATCTTGTTATGATGAACAAGGGAAGTTTTATGAGATTGATAATCCGCATTGGATGGTGTCTTCATAATGATCATAGACTTAGTATTAATATAACTTTTGTTAGATGAACCTAGGAGGATGAACGTTGAAGGTTTTGTCATATCTTGTAAGTTGGATTTACTAGCTAATCTTCATGATCGAGTTTGAATGAAACGATGATATTGGTAACAAGTGTATCAACCATAGATTATCCAAACTGCATATATAAACTCATAATCGAGATTGGAGTAAGGTATTATGATGACATGTTTATCCTTGAAATTCTAAGATATCAAACACCATTGGATCATTCTTTTTCGTATGGGAAATATATTTGTGAGTATAACGTACGTTAAGCATCACGTATTATGTACGTTATATCATCAAACGAGTCAGTCATCTGATTAGATAAGAGAACTGCCAAATTCATTCTTAGCGTACGTTAGGCTTCGGAGCTTACATACGCTAACATACAGACTTAACGTACGCTACGTGGGTGTGTAACGTACGTTATGAAGAGTAAGTCAGGATTCGTAATGTTGAACTTTTGGCCGTAGTTTGGAATGTTAGATGTTCGTATGTTAATTACTCGACGTAAGATGAACTCTATATTATTTCTTTTGTTTAAGATCCGAGTTTTACTACGTGATTGATCGAAGGGGCGACCTTCGAATGTGTTGATACCCGTCGAAGTATTATCCTTGTCGTCAAATAGAGGCAAGTACTTTTATCATAATTGCTCATATTATGTCGCTTATGTTATTGTTATACTATGCATATGTGTTGTGATTAATTGTCTACCATGCGTTGGTCCGACGGGATCATTGTGGGAATCTATAGCTGTGTGTGTTGGATCGTTGGACAGGTAATTCCACCATGCGTTGGTCCGACGTGATCATCATGGGAATCTATAGCTGTGTGTGCTGGATCGTTGGAATACCATGAGTATGTTGAGACTGTCATAATGTGTTATGTGTTGTTATTATTTCTCGTTGGAGAAACTTGTTATGATTATTGTAGAATAAATCATTGTTTTATAATTATCGTACTTGTACTACCATCGTTGTGCTAACCCCTTCGGGGTTGAACATTTGTTTTATATTCAGGATCCAGGAGAGCAGGAAAAAAAACACTGGAGCTGCATGACGACGAGGTTGCAGAGTGATGTTCCGGCCGGGTTTAATTGTCAGATGTTTGTGTTGATTTAATTAAGTACTCGAGTACGTGATCGTTTGTGATGTTGGATTTGATTATGTATTAATATTCTTTGTTGAACGATTGTATTTTCAGTACTGATTCAGAACCATTGTATTTTATCTCAGTTACTTTTATTTGTTGGTATTTGTTATTGTCATTTCGTTTCATCAACCTTGTCAATTCTTACATAAAGGATTTACGGCACTGTAATATTCCTGTATATATCGGGGGTGTTACAGAATATGGTATCGGAGCTAAGATTATGGATATCTTGGTCGATGGGTTAAAATAGGGGTCGTATATGTCTTTGTGGTAACCGGCCGTGAATGACATCACTGTATTGCCTACGTCTTCGTGCGAGTGGTGGTTGTAAGTTCCTAAAATCTATCTCGTCCTTTACATGTGATATCTCTTTATACTGGAACATTAGAATGATATTGTTACCTGTGTATTGAGTATTTATGCTTAGAGTATGTTGAGAGGAGGACGTGGATGTGGTCGCAGTTGCGGACGCGGACGCGGGAATGCTGAGAGAGAAGCTTCACCTTCAAATCAGGCTAGCCACAGCTCAGGCGAGCCTCAAGAATATACTAACAACGAACCAGAACCTGCTGTTCCCGACATCCTTCGTCAGGTGGTCAACCAGATGACTCAGTTTGCTCATGGTGTGGACCGAATACAGGTGGCAGTAGGATTGCAACTAGGAAATAGACAACAAGGCATCCCAGACTTGGGAAATCGGGGAGACATATGGATCCAGGAGGTGGCGAAAATGCATCCACCAAAGTTTGACGGATTCTCATAGACGGCGATGTGGGATCACTGGCTTAGAGAGTTGGAGAAAGTATTCGCAGGGATTAACTGCCCAGAAGACCGGAGAGTTCCCAAAGCCCAGTACTTTCTGACATGGGAAGCGTCCGAGTGGTGGGAATCCATCCGACCTATAGATCATGATGCCAACTGGGGAGAATTTAAATTGATGATGAAAGCACAGTAATGCCCTCGTCCAGTGAGGGAAGCTAAATTCGAGAATTTTTCTCTGCGCAACCTTCAGATGTGCCAGTATCTCAGGCAATTAAGATGTTTAATCAGCAATTGGCGTTTGTTCGACACCTGGTCAGAACCGATGTGGAAATGATGATCCATTTCGATATGAGAATGAAACCGGAGATACAGAGGTACATGTCAGGTTTCGAATGCACCACTCTCTGTCAGTATCAGGACAAAGCGTTGGCGTATGAAATAAAAGAGGCAGCAATGGAAAAGTTCACAGAGTCCAAGAAACAGAAAGTCCCTCGTAATTTCACGGAGCATAAGAGTAATGGGCCCCGCAAAGCCCAGTCATCCTTTGATTGATTCAAGAAACCTCTGCATCCATACAAGAGCGGAAAGAACTTCAGAGCGGTATCAACACCGACAGATGTGGTCAAGAACTGTTTTAATTGTGATCGCCCAGGACACATTTGCCGTGATTGTTTCCGTTCCCCAGTAACATGTTATGATTGCAGACGGGAAGGGCATCGTGCGATGTTCTGCAAGGATGCCACAAAGTTAAATGAAGCTCGTACTCCACAGCCGTCTCAGAAAGAAGCAAGTGTTCAGCAGACGCAGCAGAGTGTCCAGCTACCCCAGAGTTTTGGTCGAGGATGAGGCAGAAGACAGTTCGACCGAAAGGGAGCATCGAGTGCCGGATCCGTTCCTCCATGCCTGTATGAGATGAGGAGGGCGGACGATCAGGATGCTTCTGTCGCATCAAGTACCGTTCAGATCCTTTCACAACCAGTTAGCGTTTTATTCGATACAGGGGCTACGCATTCGTTTATATCATTGTCTTGTGTTAATCGTTTGAACATTTCTAGTTTTCATAATTGTGAGCCTTATGTTGTGGGTTTACCAAGTGGAGAGAGAATTGTGGGGAACTTAGAAACTAGAGATTTTCCTGTATCAATTGGAGGCAGAGAGTGGCCCTCAAATCTGATTGTGATAGAGATGCAAGGAGACGACCTGATTCTCGGAGATGATTGGCTTAATTGATATGGAGCTATTGTAAAATACCGGAAGTGGAATATCTCAATGATAGCTGAAGATGGTTCTGAAATATTGTTCGAGGGATGGAGACTAGGAAGCTCAGGAAAGATGATCAAAGCAATGGAAGCTGTCAAAATGCTAAAACAGGGCTGTACTGGATACTATTGTTACGCAATGAAGAAGGAAGACGGAAAAGTAGAGCTTTCATCCATTCCTATTGTGAACGAATTCCCGGATGTGTTCCCTGACGAATTACCTAGACTACCTCCACGATGAGATGTAGAATTCACCATCGAGCTGGAACCAGGAACTACACCAATTTCTAAGGCATCATATCGTATGGCACCTACTGAGATGTACGAATTAAAGAATCAACTGGAAGAGTTACTCGACAAAGGCTATATTCAGCCAAGCATTTCGCCCTGGGGTGCACTAATTCTTTTGTCCGAAAGAAAGATGGATCGCTTCGATTATGTATTGACTATCGAGAGCTGAAAAAGATGACGATCAAGAACAAGTATCTGTTGCCACGGATTGTTGATTTGTTTGACCAGTTGCAAGGAGTAACAGTATTTTCTAAGATCGATCTGAGATCGGGATATCATCAGTTTAGGATTAAGGAATCCGATGTTCCGAAGTCACCATTCAGAACTCGCTACGGACACTATGAGTTTGTAGTAATGCCGTTTGGTCTCACTAATGCACCTGTCATGTTCATGCAGTTGATGAATTGAGTGTTCATAGAGTATTTGGACAAATTCGTAGTTGTATTTATTGATGATACTCTGGTTTATTCCAAGAACCCGGAAGAACATGCACAGCACTTACGGATCGTTTTGGACCTCTTGAGAAATGAGCAGTTATATGCCAAACTTTCTAAGTGTGAATTTTGGCTAAAGGAAGTGATGTTCCTCGGTCATGTGGTATCAGCGGAAGTAGTCCGAGTAGACCCCAAGAAAGTTGAAGCAATTATGGATTGGAAACCTCCTAAGAACGTGAAGGAAGTTAGAAGTTTCCTAGGACTTGCTGAGTACTATCGTCGGTTTGTGGAAGGGTTTTCCAAAATTACCCGCCCACTTACTCGATTACTGCAGAAAACCCAAAAGTTTGAGTGGAACGAGATGTGCCAGACCAGCTTTGATGAATTGAAGAAGAGATTGACGATGGCACCGATTTTAGCACTACCATAGGGAACTGGAAGATTCATAGTTTACAGTGACGCTTCAAACCAAGGTCTCGGGTGTGTACTGATGCAGAATGAGAATATGATCGCCTACACGTCACGACAGTTGAATCCGTATGAAGTAAATTATCCAACGCATGATTTGGAGTTGGCAGCTGTGGTTTTCGCCTTGAAAATATGGATACATTATTTGTACAGGACTCACTGCCAGATCTTCATGGATCATAAGAGTCTCAAATACATCTTCAGTCAGAAAGAGTTAAACATGCGGCAGAGGAGATGGCTGGAATTGATTAAGGACTACGACTTGGAGATTCTTTGTCATCCAGGCAAAGCAAATGTAGTGGCTGATGCACTGAGCCACAAACCTGTTTCTATTTGAATGCTGGAGACTCTCACCTCCCAGACCATCATTCAACGAGAATTGATTCACGAAGGAATTGAAGTATGGTTGCAAAGAGTCCAAGGACAACTGTGTGTGATGGAATTGACTTCGTCGTTAACCGAAGAAATCAAATCTAAGAAATTAGATGATCGTCTGATGATTCGGTTACGTGATGAAGTGAGCAAGGGAAAGGCCCTAGGATTCGTAATTCATGATGATGGAGTTTTGAGATTCCAGAGCCGACTTTGTGTTCCCGATGTTGATGTTTTGAAGCAGACAATCATGAAGAAAGCTCACAGTACGCCCTATTCTATCCACCCGAGCACCAGTTAGATGTATAAGTATCTGAAGCAGAACTTCTGGTGGGGAAACATGAAGAAAGATGTAGCGGATTTTATCTCGAAATGTTTGATTTGTCAGCCGGTTAAGATCTAGCATCAACGGACTGCCGGAATGTTGAAGCCGCTCTCCCGATTCCTGAATAGAAGTGGGAGGATATATCGATGGACTTTATCACTAATATGCCGAAGACCAGAACAGGGATGAACATGATTTGGCTGATAGTTGACCGTCTAACCAAATCAGCTCATTTTCTGGACATTAAGGACACTTGGGGACCAGAGAAGTTGGCACGATTGTTTATTGCAGAGATAGTCCGATTGAATGGTACGCCAAAGACCATTATTTTCAAACGAGACGGTCGCTTCGTGTCACATTTTTAGAAAGCAGTTCATAAGGCTTTGGGAACCGAGATGAACTTTAGCACGACTTATCATCCGCAGATAGACGGACAGTCCGAGAGGACTATTCAAACAGTGGAAGACATGTTGAGAGCTTGTGCAATAGATTGGTCAACTGAGTGGGAAGTTCACCTACCATTGATTGAATTCACTTACAACAATAGTTGGCATGATTCTATTAAGATGGCACCTTTTGAAGCATTATACGGGAGGAGATGCAGATCGCCCCTGTGTTGGGACGATTCATCACACCTAATCAGGACGGAACCGGAGTTGATCGTACAGATGCGAGAGAAGATAGCTTTGATTCGTGAAAGACTGTTGACCGCCCAGAGTCGGCAGAAATCTTATGCAGACGTGCGTTGTCGCCCGTTAGAGCTCGGTATTGGAGATCACGTGCTTTTAAAGGTTTCTCCTACTCAGGGAATTTTTCATTTTGGGAAAAAGAGAAAGCTGAGTCCGAGATATATCGGGCCATTCGAGATTCTTGAAAGAGTTGGAGAGTTGGCGTACAGGTTGGCATTACCGCCATCGCTGAGTCATGTTCATAATGTGTTCCACGTATCTCAGTTACAGAAGTACATAGCAGATCCCATTCATGTAATCGATTTTAGTGAGATCGAAGTCGCTAAGGATGGCACGTTTGAAGAAAAACCGATCAAGAGACTCGAAAGTCGAGTCAAATAATTGAGAAATAAACCAATCATTTTGGTTAAGGTTTAATGGTCGCGCCACGGAGTTGAAGAAGCCACTTGGAAGACAGAAGATAGTATGAAGTCTAGATACCCATAATTATTTTCGTCTTGAGTTTCGGGACGAAACTCCTTTTTAGAAGGAGAGTATGTAATATCCAGATGAATTGTTGAGTATTTTCGTCTGTATTTGAACCTTGTATTAGTCGAATTTGTGATATCGATAATCGAAGTATGATCTTTCCCATATTCGTATCCACATGCATGATCATATCAACCTTGTAAATTTATACATGCAACTACATCGGAACGTACGCTAGCTAGTAAGCGTAATGTACGTTACGAGCCACATATAGCATACGCTATGAGCAAGGCATAGCATACGTAAGGAAGTCAATAATTGATCAAGGTAGATAGCACATGGTCCAGTTGGTTGGTGGGCCCGGATAAGATTCCCGCCGCATGAACCTGGACAGCTTTGGGTCAATGGGGATTAACATACACTAAGTGATGTATATAGCCTACGCTAAGTATAGTTGATTACATACGTAACCCTCTTGATGTAGCTTACATAAGAGAGTACAGAAATGAGACAGTAAGCTACCATTGAACGGTAGCATACGCTAAGGACATCGGGTAGCGTACGCTAAGTGAATAACATACGTAAATCACTAAGGCTAACGTACGTAAAGCCCAGGACATTATATATGGGACAGCACCCATTCCACTCCACTTTGTTTCCTTTCATTTCTCTTTCATTTCCTTCAAGTCCAGAGAGCTCCTTTTGACACTTAGACACTTGTTAACATCCCTACTTAGCCATTGAAGTTGAGAAACACCTTGGATTGGCACTCAAGCATCCGTAGTTGGATTCTACCTATTACCTCGACGTTTTCTTCATATTAAGGTATGTTAATGCTATCTCCAACCTTGAATTCATGTTCTTAAGGATGTTATGAACATACTGCTGAGATTATTAGGTTCCATAACTGATTTATTTAACCGAACATCATGTTTTAGGAAGTTGGAGTATTTATGCTTAAGTTACCATGGTTAAGAGCATTATAGTTTGAATCTTGTTATGATGAATAAGTTAGGGAAGTTTTCTGAGATTGATAATCCGCATTGGATGGTGTCTTTGTAATGATCATAGATTTAGTATTAATATCACTTTTATTAGACGAACCTAGGAGGTTGAACGTTGAAGGTTTTGTCATATCTTGTAAGTTGGATTTACTATCTAATCTTCATGATGGAGTTTGAATGAAACGATGATATTGGTAACAAGTGTATCAACCATAGATTATCCGAACTGCTTATATGAACTCATAATCGAGATTGGAGTAAGGTATTATGATGATATGTTTATCCTTGAAATTCGAAGATATCAAACACCATTGGATCATTCTTTTTTGTATGAGAAATATGTTTGTGAGTATAATGTACGTTATGCATCACGCATTACGTACATTATATCATCAGACGAGTAATTCATCTGATCATAGAAGAGAACTGCCAAATTTATGCTTAGCGTACGTTAGTCTTTGGAGCTTACGTAGGCTATGTGGGTGTGTAACATACGTTATGAAGAGTACAATCAGGATTCGTAATGTTGAACTTTTGGCCGTAGTTTGGAATGTTAGATGTTTGTACGTTAATTACTCGACGTAATATGAACTCTATATTATTTCTTTTGTTTAAGGTCCGAGTTTTACTACGTGATTGATCGAAGGGGCGACCTTCGGGTGTGATGATACCCGTCGAAGTATTATCCTTGTCGTCAAATCGAGGCAAGTACTTTAATTATAATTGCTCGTATTATGTCGGTTATGTTATTGTTGTACTGTGCATATGTGTTGTGATTAATTATCCGCCATGCGTTGGTCCGACGGGATCATCATGGGAATCTATAGCTGTGTGCGCTGGATCGTTGGACAGGTAATTCCACCATGCATTGGTCCGACGGGATCACCATGGGAATCTATATCTGTGTACGCTGGATCATTGGAATACCAAGAGTATGTTGAGACTGTCATAATGTGTTATGTGTTGTTATTATTTCTCGTTGGAGAAACTTGTCATGATTATTGTTGAATAAATTATTGTTGTATAATTATCCTACTTGTACTAGCATCGTTGTGCTAACCCCTTCGGGAGTCAACATTTGTTTTATGTTCAGGATCTAGGAGAGTGGGAAAACAACCATTGGAGCTGCATGACGACGAGGGTGCAGAGTGATGTTCTGGCCGGGTTTAATTGTCATATGTTTGTATTGATTTAATTAAGTACTCGAGTACGTGATCGTTTGTGATGTTGGATTTGATTATGTATTAATGTTCTTCGTTGGGCGTTTGTATTTTCAGTACTGATTCAGAACCATTTTATTTTATCTCAGTTACTTTCATTTGTTGGTATTTGTTATTGTCATTTCGTTTAATCAGCCTTGTAAATTCTTACGTAAAGGATTTACGGCGCTGTAATATTCCTGAATATATCGGGGGTGTTACATCCCTCACCTCTGTCCTCACTGTACATAAATTACACCTATTTATTGCCGCCTTGTCCTACATTATCTTTTCCTCATGAGGTTCCGTTCGATTTTCGCCACACACCTAACTGTACAGTTGATTGTTGGGTATTTGGTTTTCTCATTTCTTTTAATTTCCAGATAAATCAAAACCAATATTTCCTACAAATTACTTTCGATGCGTTGTATGAAAAATAGCAAAGATGTTATTCGGAACCTGGAAGATTGAGGACCATCACTTCAGCGCCTAAGGGATTCAAACCTAAGGACGGCAAACATTCTTTTAAAATATACAAAACATGGTCCTCAAATAATTGTTCCATAATTGATAGTACAATATGATATTTTGTATTTTCTGGACCTAAAGTGATGTGCAAAAATATTTCGGGCTCCAATTGATAGTTTCTCTATTTTTTGAGTCCCTGACTGAAAAAAAAGGCTCTCTTTTACATATGTCATTTACCTGTGTTGATGTAACAATCACAGATAAATACCTATGTCGTCTACCTCAGGCCTGAACTAAAATTTGTCACCTTTTGCCACTTGCATCATATTCAGGCCATATTCCGATTTGATTGGGGGTCTATACTAGCCGTCTGTCCTCAATATTTATTCAGTCACTAAAATTTTATTACAGTAAAGCCACATTTTACAAATTTGCTTGAGGAAATGAATCAACTATACTAACTTATTCAGGTTTATATTTAATATTTATGTGTCTCTTGCAGGGTGCGTGCTGGTTCATATTAATCTGTTCTGATTTTGTTTTGTTGATGTCTTCATTTTTCATCTGTATTCGATTTATGTGCCCTTATGGCTTCTGCATTATATTTGAGTCTTTACCTATAATCTCTCAATTTTGTTCAATTGGACATTATAATGGTGTTATATGGTCAATTAAAAATGTCATTGCCTTATGATTACAGGTATATAGGCCGGCAACCTTGCAACCGAAAGGACTGTTTGGAAGACGATTACGGCACCTTAGAAGGACTGGTCTGATAGGTGTAACAACGACACGTACCTCTATTCAAATAATACCTCAACTAATTACCAAGGTAAAACAACGCCACGTATCTCACTTTGGTATAGATGCATCATTTTATTTTTTAATACAAATGCTCCTGCCTTATGATTAGAGGTATATATGCCGGCAACCTTGCGACTGAAAGGACTCTTCGAAGGTATATATGTGCATTCTGTGCAACAAAGGTTCTAAGAATGTTTTGTATATGTTGTGCATACAAATTGATTTCCCCTCTTGCACCACTGGATAGGAAAGCTTTATAGCTGAGAAAATTTCCTTTGCTGATATACAAATTTTCTTGTGTGAACTTTGTAACACCCCCAGAGCTATTCGGGAATATTACAGCACCGTGGGCCCCGAGACGGAATCCACAAGGCAAAAAGACATTTTCGAAAATATTTACAAATGCCCAAGAGGCTAACGATGGTACTATCTTTTAAAAACATTCGAAGACTTTATAAAAACCGTTTATCAAAACCGTCGTAAAATCTTATTTGAAACTACAAGGCCCGAAATGCCAAAACTCAACAGTTTAAAAACATACGTTAAGCTATCGCTTACACGTACCGAAAAAATAGTTTATAAAACCATTTCCAAAGTAACTCAAGTTGCCAAAAACCAAAAAGGGCATTTAAGAATACTCACGCAGCGGAAAAGACAAATAATTAAAAATATTCTAGCAGCGGAATACAACCTAAAATCAGAATACTCGATTCATAAACACATGCATAGCCAGTATCCTCCGGGTAGTTCATATCTTCATGACCACTACAACTTGATATCCCAAGAACCTAAAAAGAAAGCCCACGACGGGGTCAGCCATATATACAACAATGATAACAATCACATCCCGTCAATAATTACATACGAATGAAAATACTAAGTAAGAATACGACCAATGTAATCTTACTGTCGTAACTTGACCTACTCGAATAATCCTCATCAAAATGAACCTTATCATAGTACACATCGCGTAATCTCGATTAGACAATCAATGCAAACATAACATCTATACTGTACCTCAAACAATATCCAAGATTCTCAAAACTTCATCATAACTCGCGATACGGAAATTATACCAACTCTGGCCAATTCAATCCATCGGATAACATCAACAAATATCAACACGATAATCGATTGTCCCTCCAAAGACAAATACCGAAAAAGAAATACGGAACATACCTCAGGATACGCAATGCCACGATGAATCATGTCAGTCTAATCCGAGATCAGATCAATACAACATACGAACATGGTCCTAATACAAGACCTACAAATGCATACTCACATGACGACCTCAATATGCCCACAATAATAACAACAATGTACATTCAATTGAAATCCGATGATCCAGCGCACAGAGTATAGATCCCAAGATGACCCTGTTAGATCAACACGAGGTGGATAACCAATAATATACATATGCAAAACAACAACACATGATAATCCAGCGATCCAGCGCACACAGCATAGATTCCAATGATGATCCCGTCAGACCAACGCATGGTGGAAATACCTGTCCTATGATCCAACGCACACAGCTATAGATTCCCATGATAATCTCGTCGGACCAACACATGGTGGACTACACACACACATCGGCTATATATATATATATATATATACACATTTCTCTCTCTCTCTCTCTCTCTCTCTATATATATATATATATATATATATATATATATATATATAAACACAATTATACACAGACACATGCAGGACTGGATACGCACATATACTTACACACACACACACATCTCACACACATATATACAACTTATATATATATATATATATATATATATATATATATATATATAAGACACATATGCTGGCACACACATACACACACACACACAGACGCACACATAAACGCACACACAATACAAAAGCACACACACACACACACAACTCGCAGCTCGATTAGTCATCGGAAATCAGACCCCATATATGGGACTTTAGCCGACGACCCAAAAAAAATGGCCGACGACTTTAAAGTGTCGTCGGCTAAACTTTGCACTTTAGCCGACGACTCGGGATGCCGTCGGCTAAACAGTTTTAGCCGACGACTTGATCTAGGTCGTCGGCTAAAGTACAACATAGTCGTCGGCTTATAGTAAAGAGGTTTAGCCGACGACCTAGATAATGTTTAGCCGACGGAAAAAAAAAACGTTTTAGCCGACAACTTGATGTGGGTCGTCGGCTAAACCCCTTTCGGAAAAAAAAAATATTGCAACGGTTTAGCCGACAACCTAGATCAAGTCGTCGGCTAAACACTTTTTGAAAAAAAAATAATATACTTTAGCCGACGACTTGATCTAGGTCGTCGGCTGAACCCCTTCCGAAAAAAAAATAATATACTTTAGCCGACGACTTGGTCTAGGTCGTCGGCTAAACCCCTTCCGAAAAAAAAATAATATACTTTAGTCGACGACTTGATCTAGGTCGTCGGCTAAACCCCTTTCGCAAAAAAAATAATATTGAAACGGTTTAGCCGACGACCTAGATCAAGTCGTCGGCTAAAAACTTTTTCAAAAAAATAATATACTTTAGCCGATGACTTGATCTAGGTCGTCGGCTAAACCCTTCCGAAAAAGAATAATATACTTTAGCCGACGACCTTGATTAAGTCGTCGGCTAAACACTTTTTCCAAAAAAAAATATACTTTAGCCGACGACTTGATCTAGGTCGTCGGCTAAACCTATATATATATATATATATATATGTATATATATATGTATATATATATGTATATATATATGTATATATATATATGTATATACCCTCTTCTCTTCTTTCTTCTTCCTTTTCTTCTTTTTTTCTTCCCCCACCCACCCGTCAGCCGCCCGACGACACCAGACCGCCCGTCACCCACCCGCCGGAACACCGCCGCTCGACCATCTGCCCGCCGCCCGACCTCCGCACAGGCAACCCATTTTTATTTGTGCATTTTTAGTGTATTAATTATATCTGTAATTAGGTTATTTTTATGTAGTTTTTATTATTTTTTTAGTTTAGGTTAGGTTTTATTTAGTTTTTAGATTTTTGTGTATTTAGTTTTCATTTGTTTGATGAATTTATTGTATTTGTTTGATGTATTGTTGGTGTATTGTGTTATTAATTGGTGTATTGAGTTGAATTGGATGTATTGTTGGTATGTTGTGATATTAATTGGTGTATTCTGTTGAATTGGCGTATTTTTATTGCTGTTGAATTGGTGTATTGTATATGTGTTATGTATTTGTGTTGAATTGTTACATATTTTTTTGCTAATTTATTAATTGGTGTATTGTGTTGACTATAAATTGTTCCCAAAATCTGAATTTTTTTTTAAAAAATGTTTTAGCCAACGACTTTGTTAAATGTCGTCGGCTAAAGTATATTACTTTTTTTCTAAAAAAAATGTTTTAGCCGACGACATTTAACAAAGTCGTCGGCTAAAGTATATTACTTTTTTTTTTTTGAAAAAACTTTAGCCGACGACATTTAACAAAGTCGTCGGCTAAAATATATTACTTTTTTTTTTGAAAAAACTTTAGCCGACGACATTTGTAAAGTCGTCGGCTAAACCTTGGCCGACCAATACCGGCCGACGGTTTTTTAGCCGAGGACTGGGGGGGTTAGCCGACGACTTTGACCTTTAGCCGATGACTTAGAGTCGTCGGCTAAACCCCCGATTTTGGTAGTGATATCCTCCGTCATTCAACACTCTAGCTCGACCCACCCACAAGGCACCACAGGTCGTCGGAAAACCGCCATGGTCAATTACCAGTCGAGCCATTGAAACCATCCTCGTCAGTCAACCCTCACCCCGAACCCTGTATCGGTCTCTGGATCTAGAAGTGAAGGTCGCTCGAAATCTAAACCAAACTCCGACCACCTTACCTGAGTATCCTTAGCCACGTAAAAATGCTTGGCACGAAGAACTCATGTTTTCCATCCGGTGCAACAAGGAACGCAGCCGCCGATCGGTCGCCGGCGTCAACTGATCCCCGCCGCACCTACAATTTGCATCGCCCAGGCGGACAGTGATCTACCTGCCAATGGCCCGACCAAGATCATAGGCCAAGGAGTGTCGTCCACCACTTCAAGCTTCCTCCGTTCGTCGCTCCTCTCCCGATCGGAAGTTATCGCCGAAGAAGAAGAAGAAGAAGAAGAAGGGAGGGTGTTGGGGTGGAGTTTTCTTTGTCTGTGGGGTAGGTGCGATAAAGGGAGTGAGAGAGAGAGAGAATTAAGTGAATGAGAGAAGAGAGAGAAAAGATAGTTGAAATAAAATTGTGTTTAATAATCAACTTGGTGATTATTTAAAATGGGTAGTGGGACATAATGTCAAATTATGTCATATCCAATTAAAAACGGATAAATTTTGGATTTGTTATTCAGTCTTCTGACTCGATTAGCTGATTAATTCATACTGCGTCCGATAAAACCAGTAACTCACCAATATTCTAGTCTAATATCTCAAGAGTCTGCCCGACTTTTAATTAGTCAGCTAATAAAATAAAATAAAATTAAATTTATACCATCAAAATTCCAATTAAAATTCCTGGATATTACATACTACCCAACTTAAAATAAGTTTCATCCTCGAAACTTGTAATCCGGTCACAACCAAAAGTTCAACTACAATATCCAGAATCATCCCCGTTGTAATATCTGAGATTTTTTTTTTGTGTTTCGAATGATGGCGTTTTTTGCCGATTATTTTGTTTCATTACAATTGTCATTTTAGACTTCGTCTTCCTGTTATGTTCGGTATGAAGTATCGATATTTCAATGTTTTCCTTATGAATATGACTTGCTATCGTATGTGTTTCTTCAATTAAACAACGCTCATCGTGTAGTGTGGTATGTTCGTAATGAGTTCGTTACTGTCTCGAATCATAGAAAGTGCACCCGGGTCATCCAGACGTATCGAGCGTCTAATTGGACTGTTGAAATTACGGCCATAGGAGACGGACATTGCAGATGAGGTGACTGGCCGAAGTTATGGCCGTACGGTGCCGGTCACGGCCGTAAGGGCTCCGCAGGGTGCTGGGAAGTATCCGGACGAAGACTGGTTACGACCGTAAGGTGATCGGATATGGCCGTAAAGGTGCTGGGCAGCATCCGGATGAAGGGCGGTTACGGCCGTAAGGAGTGATCGGATACGGCCATAAGGGTAATGGGCAGCATCCGGACGAAGGCTGGTTACGGCCGTAAGAAGTGGTCGGATACGGCCGTAAGGGTGCTGGGCAGCATCCGGACAACGGTCGGTTACGGCCGTAAGGCGTGATCGGCTAC
Source organism: Orobanche coerulescens (assembly GCA_033398695.1). Classification (NCBI taxonomy): domain Eukaryota; kingdom Viridiplantae; phylum Streptophyta; class Magnoliopsida; order Lamiales; family Orobanchaceae; genus Orobanche; species Orobanche coerulescens. Next base: position 67,919,937 of record CM065818.1, on the reverse strand, counting down.
GGCCGTACGTGGTCGGCAGGGTGTTGGGCAGAACCTTCATGAAGACCGGTTACGGCCGTAAGGCTGCCGGTTACGGTCGTAAGTGACCGGCTATATAAGGCCTTATGTCCGGACATTTCTCTCATTTCACACCTACCTTCGAGACCCTTCGGCAAAATTCGAGAAATTGTGAAGAAAATCCTTGGAGTATAATATGGGAAGTTGGAGTTGAAGTTATAATCATCATCAATCATCTCCTTGTTGTCCGGGTTGAGGTAAGATCAATTAAACCCTTGAGATTGGGGGATTTTGGGGGTTTTAGCATGATTAGGCTCTTTTAACTTGTTCTAGCTTGGATAGATGGTAAATCATCATTGTATAACTAATAATTGAGGTTAATCTCGAAGTTTTGTGGAATGATTTCGAGAATCCTTTGGTTAATCCATCAAATTGGACTATGCCTTCAAGGTATCTGATAGAATGCTCCAATGGGTAGAAGTTCTCTACATTTTCCGTAGTGTCGTAATTGATTTGGTACCGTTGTGATCTAGGAACAAACTTCCGAAGAAAGAGTTGAACCTAAACCTCCCTTTCGTCGATTTCGTTGCACCGAGTTATCTGAGGCAAGTACATGAGTTACATTTGGTTCCGTATTCTGCATGTATGTTGCTTGCGAACTATGCTTTTGAATGATGTGTTGTTTCTCCACCCGGGGATGGCATGACGAGGCCTCTGGGGACCGATACTAAGGGGTACGGTCTTGGAATGCATGTGTGCATTGTTGTTCTTCCACCTGGGGAGGGCCTGACGAGGACTCAAGGGAGCAGTACTAAGGTGTACGGTCGCGTAAGTGGTTTCCCACCTGGGGAAGGCTCGACGGGGCCTCTAGGGGGTCGGTACTAAGGTGTACGATCGAGGGTTACCAATGATATCGCCGTGATAATATGATGTGATGTGATGGTTTTGGAAATGATAAATGTTTTGTTAAAATGAGCTATTCCAGAATATAATCTTCTTACAATGTTTTCAGACTGTGACAGAAGTGTTGGACTATGTTTATATGTAACGCTATGTAACTATGTACTTATACTAACATTTCGTAAGCTAACCCCTCGTTGGGGTGAAATGTTTTTACATTTCAGGTTCTGGACGTTTCGGGGAGCAGGCACGGGAAGCGCATGGGAAGGATGAGCAGGCATGATGAGGCTCGAGTCTTAAAAGTTATTTTGGCTTTCGTGTGGTCATCTAAGTCAAGATATTTGTGTTGCTTTATGTTATTATGGTTAAGTCCTCTGCGTGGGCAACAAAATGATATTATGTTTTAAATTGCATGGTTGTCGGATAAATGTTTTGGTCGAGGGCCCTGGCCAGTTAATGTATTTTATGTGTTGTGACATGGTTTTGTGTTTGGTTTGTGAATGGTTTCGCCTGGTGGGGCCTTATTGAAGGTCCTACGGCATGTAACGACCCTCGTGTGAATTGGGATGTTACAGTTATAGTATCAGAGCTTAGGTTGTGAATACCTAGGCTATGGATAAGTTGGGTCTGTCACTCGAGTCGCGTGAGTCAGTTGTTGAGCCTAACATCATCATGCTGTCATCCCTCTGTGCGATTCGTGGCTGTAAGTCTCCACAAGCCGTTGCATTTATCTCGCCCGTTACTCCGATATGATGTAATGAAATTTGCGATAATGTTGATGTATGAACCGTGTTGATATTGTTTTATAATCTTTCTTATTCTTCAGTATGTTGAGAGGAAGATCAATCCGGGGACACGGCCGAGGCCGTGGTCATTGTGCTGCTGTTAAGAGTGAGGCACCTTCCCCACCAACCACTGAAATAGCATCACATACGGTGCCAGAAGACCGACCGTTGAGTTCAGAGGGGCATTAAGACCCTTCGACCAATCAAGATCAACCGTCGGGTGTCGGTGCAGAACCCGAGGCTACAACTATATTGCAAGAGTTGGTAACCCTATTAACACAAATTGCCCAGGGTACCCACCGAGACCCACCCGCAACTATGGAAGAGGAAGCTAGTAAATGGCTTCATAAAGTTATGAAAATGCATCCCCCTCGTTTCACTGGTGCTAAAGATTCTTTGGGGTGGGAGAACTGGCTTTTTCAAATGGACAAAATCTTAGATGTTGTGGCTTGTCCCGAAGGTAGAAAGGTGCCTATTGCCCAATACCTTCTGGACAAAGAGACCGTTGAATGGTGGGATGCAGTGGATCCTAAAGATCGTGCGGCTACTTGGGAAGATTTTAAGGTAGCCATGGAGGCGGAGTATTGTACACCACCAGTCCAAGAACGTAGAATCATTGAGTTTTTTACAGCAACTCCACAAGATGTACCGATATCTCAAGCTATTATTACCTACAATAAACAGTTAAGTCATGTACGAAACCAGGTGAAGACCGAAGAGGATAAGATTCCCTATTTTAATATGCAAATGAAACCACGTATTCGACAGAGCATGGCACCGCTTACATGCTCTATACTGAAGGAATACCGGGACCGTGCTCTTGCTATTGAGATGGCTATTCTGGAATCAGAAGTTGGTTCCGAGACCAAGAAAGAGAAGAATACTGGGAACTTATCGACTAGTAAGGGTGGAAATTTTTCAAAGTCACATTCCAGTTCTGTGCCGAGGAAGAGGTCGTTTTATCCTGCTGGTAGTTCTCGCGGCGGCCTTTCGGCTCAAACTGTTACTTCTGGATGCAGGGCTTGTTTTAATTGCAACCAGAAAGACCATTTGGCAAGAGTGTACCCGTATCCATTGGTTACTTGTTAACTTGTGGCCAGAGTGGACATCGAGCCATCGATTGTGAGGAAGCAACCCGAGCAGTTAGTAGTCTAGTGGCCATTACTGCTCAAAAGAAATTTAATGCTGAGCAGAAGACCTCAGTTTCACAAAATCCTCAGAGTTCAGGTCGTGGTAGGGGCCGAGGTCAAGTAGGTCAGCAGGCAGTGTCGAGTGCAGGGTCCGTTCATCCCGAGTGCATCAGATGAAACGTGCAGAGGATGCAGACGCTCCAGTAATATCAGGTATTACTCAAATTCGTTCACATCCAGTTTTGGTATTATTTGATTTGGGTGTCACACATTCATTTATTTCCCTTGATTATGTACGCCGCCTTGGTTTAGATAGCTTGTTCGAATGTTAACCTTTTATAGTAGGTATACCTAACGGGGAACGTATGGTTGACAACCAGGAGGTCTGTGATTGTCCAGTGAAAATTGGAAATCGAGACTGGCCTTCAAATCTTATTGTCGTTAACCTAAAGAACGAGGACTTGATCCTCTGGGAGGATTGGTTAGACCGTCACGGCAATATCATGAATTACCAAACTCATACTATTGCAATAGTGGCCGAAGACGGTACCGAGCATCTTTTGGAAGGATATAAACCGGGTAGATCGGGAAGTGTGATTAGTGCTTTGCAGGCGGTAAAACTTCTTAACCAAGGTTTTCTAGGTTATTGGTGTTATGCTATGAAGATGGAAGATACCGGGATTGAGATCACCTCAATACCCGTAGTTAATGAATATCCTGACGTGTTTCCTAATGACTTACTAGGATTTCCACCTCAACGAGAGATTGAATTTCCTATTGAGTTGGAGCCAAGTGCTACTCCTATTTCCCGAGCCCCGTATCGTATGGCTCCATCGGAAATGTTGGAATTAAAGAACCAGTTTGGCGAGTTATTAGATAAAGGGTACATCCACCGAGTACGTCACCTTGGGGCGCACCGGTTTTATTCATCAAGAAGAAAGATGGGTCACTTTGTTTATGTATCGATTATCGGGAGTTAAATAAGTTGACCATCAAGAATAAATACCCTTTACCTCGAATAGATGATTTATTTGATCAACTTCAGGGCGCAACTGTTTTCTCGAAATCGATCTTCGATCGGGATATTATCAGTTGGGGATTCGGGATAATGATATTCTGAAGATGGCTTTTCGAACGAGATATGGCCATTATGAATTTGTTGTTATTCCTTTTGGGTTAATCAATGCCCCATCTGTATTCATGCAACTGATGAACAAAGTATTTATTAAATACTTAGACAAGTACGTGGTCGTATTCATTGATGATATTCTTGTTTATTCCAAGAACCAGGAAGAGTACGTGAAGCACCTTCGCATTGTATTAGACACTTTGAGAACGGAACAGTTGTATGTGAAATTTCCAAAGTGCGAATTTTGGCTCGAGGAAGTAACATTTCTCGGGCACGTGATATCCGCATAAGGAATTCGAGCTGACCCTCAAAAGATAGAGGCGGTACTAGCATGGGAACCGCCTAAGAACGTGAAAGAAGTAAGGAGTTTCCAAGGACTTGCGGGTTATTACCGTAGATTCTTCGAATGATTCTCCAAGATTGCTAGACCACTCACACAATTACTCCAGAAAACTCAAGAATTTGAGTGGGGCCAATATACGCAAGACAGTTTCGAAGAATTGAAGAAACGGCTAACTACCGCACCAATTTTAGCCTTACCGCAGGGGAACGATGATTTTATAGTGTACAGTGATACGTCGAGGCTTGGACTAGGATGCGTTTTGATGCAAAGGGATAAAGTGATTGCTTATGCATCTCGGCAGTTGAAACCGTATGAAGAGAGTTATCCTACCCATGATTTGGAATTAGTTGCGGTTGTGTTCGCCTTAAAGATTTGGAGGCATTATCTCTATGGTTCGTCCTGTAAAATTTATACGGACCATAAAAGTTTGAAGTACCTCTTTAGCCAAAAAGAATTAAATATGAGGCAGCGGAGATGGCTAGAATTAATTAAAGATTATGATTTTGAAATTCTATATTATCCGAGTAAGGCGAATGTTGTGGCGGATGCTTTGAGTCATAAACCGATGTCACTTCAAATGTTGGAAGCCCTTACACCTCAACGAAGAATTCAACAAGATTTGATCAGGCCTGATATTGAGGTTTGGTTTCATAAAATTCAAGGTCAATTATGTGTACTAGAAATTGCTTCGTCCTTGAATGATGATATCAAGGCTAAGCAATTTGAGGATCCAATGTTGGTTCAATTGAGAAAAGATGTAGAAAAGGGAAAAGCACCAGGATTTGTGATTCAAGAAGATGGTGTATTGAGATTTCGAGGAAGACTTTGTGTACCGCATGACATCGAGTTAAGGCAGAAAATATTAAAAGAAGCTCACGCTACTCCTTATTCTATTCATCCTAGCACAAGTAAAATGTACAAGGATGTGAAGAATAACTTTTGGTGGAGTAACTTAAAGAAAGATGTTAGCGAATTCGTATCGAAATGTTTAACTTGTCAGCAAGTTAAAATTGAGCATCAGCGGCCCACAGGATTATTGAGACCGCTCCCGATACCCAAATAGGAGGATATTACTATGGATTTTATCGTCATCATGCCAAGGACTCGTACCGGAATGAATATGATTTGGGTCATTGTAGATCGCTTAACCAGATCAGCTCACTTTTTAGGTATTAAAGATATTTGGGGACCGGAGAAGTTAGCAAGAGTATTCATTAAGGAAATTGCAAGATTGCATGGTACCCCCAAGAGTATAATTTCTGATCGAGATGGTCGGTTCATGTCGCATTTTTGGCAAGCTGTACATAGAGCCTTGGGAACCGAGTTGAAGCTTAGTATGTCCTATCACCCTCAGACTGATGGGCAATCAGAGCGCACGATATAGACAGTAGAGGACATGTTGAAAGCATGTGCCTTGGACTAGAAGGATGATTGGGAGACGCATTTGCATTTGATCGAGTTCACGTACAATAATAGCTAGCATGCCTCGATTAAAATAGCACTATTTTGGGCCTTATACGGGAGGCATTGTAGATCGCCGCTTTGTTGGGATGATGCATCTAATCTGATTGGTACTGAACCCGATTTATTGGTCGAGACGAGAAGTAAAATTGCATTGATTCGGGACAGGCTGTTGACTGCACAGAGCCGATAGAATTCGTACGCAGATGTTCGTCATCGTCCGTTGGAATTTAAGGTTGGTGACCATGTGTTGCTGAAAGTGTCACCAACTCGGGGAGTTTACCACTTCGGACGGAAGGGTAAACTTAGTCCTTCATTGGGCCGTTTGAAATCCTGGAACGGCTTGGAGAGCTTGCCTATCGATTAGGCTTACCGACATCATTACATCATGTGCATAACGTATTACATGTTTCCCATTTGAGAAAACACGTACTGGACCCCAGTCATGTAATCGATTTTGGAGAGATCGAATTGGGTCCCGACATAACCTTCGAGGAAAAACCGATCTAGATTTTGGAACGTCGAGTAAAGCAACTTAGGCACAAAACCATTCCTTTGGTTAAGATTCAATGGTCGAGGCATGGATCGGAAGAAGCTACGTGGGAAACGGAGGAGGATATGAGATCGAGATACCCCGAATTATTTTCTTTATAAGTTTCGGGAGGAAACATGTTTTTAGGGGGATAGAATGTAATATCCTAGATTTTCGTTTGTGTTTCGAATGATGGAGTTTTGTACCGATTATTTTGTTTCATTACAATTGTCATTTTACACTTTGTCTTCCTGTTATGTTCGGTATGAAATATCGAGATTTCAATATTTTCCTTATGAATATGACTTGCTATCGTATGTGTTTCTTCGATTGGATGACGCTCTTCGTGTAGTGTGGTATGTTCGTAATGAGTTCGTTACTGTCTCGAATCATATAAAGTGCACCCGGGTCATCCGAACGTATCGAGCATCTAACCGGACTGTTGAAATTACGTCCGCAGGAGATGGAAATTGCAGACGAGGTGACTGGACGAGTTACGGCTGTACGGTGCCGGTCACGGCCGTAAGGGATCGGAAGGGTGCTGGGCAGTATCCGGACGAAGGCTAGTTACGGCCGTACGGTGATCGGATATGGCCGTAAGGGTGCTGGGCAGCATCCGGACGAAAGCCGGTTACGGCTGTAAGGAGTGATCGGATACGGCCGTAAGGGTGCTGGGCAGCATCCGGACGAAGGCCGGTTATGGCCGTAAGAAGTGGTCGGATACGGCCGTAAGGGTGTTGGGCAGCATCCGGACGAAGGTCGGTTACGGCCGTAAGGCGTGATCGGCTACGGCCGTACGTGGTCGGTAGGGTTCTAGGCAGAACCTTCACGAAGACCGGTTACGGCCGTAAGACTGCCGGTTACGGTCGTAAGTGACCGGTTATATAAGGCCTTATGTCCGGAAATCTTGGTCATTTCTCTTATTTCTCACCTAAATTTGAGACCCTTCGGCAAAATTTGAGAAACTGTGAAGAAACAATTTCGAAATCAAGCCTGCAATTATTTAGATGGTGCAAGCGAGTCAGTTCTGTGGATTGCCGAACGATGACCCCAATGCACACATTGCCTCTTTTCTCGAGATTTGTGACACCTTCAAAAACAATGGTGTCACCGATGATGCCATCCGACTAAGGCTTTTCCCTTTCTCTTTGAGGGACAAGGCCAAATTTTGGTTAAACTCTTTACCGCCGGGCTCTATCACGACATGGGCGGAATTAGCGCAAGCCTTCCTTGCTAAATTCTTTCCACCTTCGAAGACAGCGAGGTTACGAAATGAAATTACTACTTTTGGTCAATTTGATATGGAGTCACTTCACAAAGCTTGGGAGCGGTACAAAGATTTGTTACGGAGATGCCCACACCATGGCCTTCCGGACTGGCTGCAAATTCAAACATTTTACAACGGATTGAGTGCTTTTACACGCACTCTTGTGGATGCAGCCGCTGGAGGTGCCTTAATGGGAAAAACGATGGCCAAGGCACATTCTTTATTGGAAGCTATGGCTGCGAATGCTTATCAATGGCCGTCCGAGCGAGTAATTCCGAAACGAGTAATGGAAATCTCCAATAATGATCCGATCTCTGCATTATCAGCTCAAGTCACCGCCTTGACGCAGCAACTTCAAGCCTTTTCGCATGCTCCTTCCCCCGTTACCATTGAATCGTGCAATTGGTGTAATGGATCTCATCCTAGCGCAGAGTGCCAAGTCGGAAACCCTTTCGAGCAACCGTCGATGGAACAAGCTCAGTTCGTGGGGAACGAGAACCGGCAGAATAATCCTTACTCCAACACTTATAATCCGGGATGGCGAAATCATCCTAACTTCTCATGGAGGAACGGACAAAGCTCGACTCAGCCTCAGTTTGCTCAATACCAACAGCAGCCTGCTCCCGCTCCAAAAATCTCTCTAGAAGAAGCAATGGCGAAATTTTCAGCAAGCATGAGTCAGTTCATGGCCCGTATGGAGGTGACCTTGCAGAAATATTCTGCTTCTATCCGCAACTTGGAAGTCCAACTGGGCCAGATTGCTAATGTACTAATAGCCCGCCCGGAAGGTACCTTGCCAAGTACCACTGAAACGAATCCCAGAGAGAGTGTCAATGCCATTGGTTTGAGAAGTGGGAAGGAATTGTGCGAGCTGCCTGGGCAGAACAAAAAGAGAAGTGAGGATGAGGGGAAGAAAAATTCAGCGACTGAGGAACCACAAGATTTGAGACCCTCGATACTGTTTCCGGACAATCCAAAGGCATATGTACCACCCGTCCCGTTTCCACAGCGATTACAACAGAAAAAGGTGTACAAGCATTTCTCTAAGTTCCTCGACGTCTTCAAGAAACTGCACATTAACATCCCATTTGCCGACGCCTTGGAGCAAATGCTGAGTAACGTGAAATTCATGAAGGAAATTTTGTCAAACAAAAGAAAAATCGAGGAGTATGAGACAGTCGCATTGACGGAGGAGTGAAGCGCTATCCTTCAGAAAAAGCTTCTGCCAAAATTGAAGGATCTGGGAAGTTTTAATATATCATGCACTATAGGAAATCTGACTTTTGAAAGGGCATTGTGCGATCTCGGCGCTAGTGTTAATCTCATGCCTCTGTCTATTTTCAAGAAGCTAGGAATTGGGGAAGCGAAACCTACTACGTTCCCCTTACAATTAGTTGATATATCCATCAAATATCCGAGGGGAGTGATAGAGGACGTCTTAGTGAAAGTCGATAAGTTCATCTTTCTGGCCGATTTCATTGTGCTTGATATGGAGGAGGACCACGATATCCCAATTATCTTGGGAAGACCATTTTTGGCAACTGGCCGAACTTTAATCGACGTGGAAAAAGGGGAACTAACTCTAAGGGTTCAAGATGAGCATGTCACTTTTCAAGTATTTAAATCCTTTCCATGTCCAGGTGGTGTTGAGAAGAGCTCGCAAATTGAAAGTGTGGATACCGTTGCGAAAGACACACACCGGAAGAATCGTCGGTCGAAAAACTCAAAATCCGTTTCAGAGGGTCCGACTTCTAAGAAAAATGTAGAACGAGTTGCATATCTCAAGCATGTGGACATGCCGTCATCATCAACCGTTCATCCATCAATGAGAAATTCCGATGCTGTCATAAGTTCGTTCGAGAAAAAGGAGAATAAGCCGGATGTGAAACGGAGGCCAAATCATGAGAAAAATGGGTGCTTCGGAAAAATGTTTTCGTTAAAATCTTTTCGCAAAGAACATTTGGTGTCCGAACCGAAAATCGAATCGTTAAAGACCAATGGTCAAAATTTTAAAACACATATTAATGGTTTGATGAACGGGGCGGAGTTCAAATGGTGTTTGCGAAAAGCGAACTGATTTTCAATAGGTCCGGCTGAAGACAATAAACTTAGCACTTCTCGGGAGGCAACCCGAGCATTAGTTGTAGTTTTTTTTATTATTTTTCAGTATTTTCTTGCATTTTTGAATATTTATTTTTCATCATTTTTGCTTTGATTTGCTTATCCCTCGCGTTCTTGACGTGTTCCTTTGAAAATTATGTGCAGAAAAATTCCGAGGGGAAAAATTTATGCCTGAGCCGCGGCACAAGGCTTGTGAGCCGCGGCACACACAAATCGAACCAGAAGGCTAAACATCCTGTACTATGTGCCACGACACAACCTTACTGAGCCGCGGCACACTTGATTCCTGAGCCGCGGCACGTTGCTGCTGAGCCGCGGCACACCAATTGCCAAATGATGAGCCTAGGACGCTGTACTCTGTCCCGCGGCACAAACCAAGTGAGCCGTAGCACATCTACACTCTGAGCCGCGGCACCCGCATTCTGAGCCGCGGCACATGGCGATGGAACAAAGGAGGCTAGGCAGACTGTACTCTGGGTCGCGGCTCACTTAAGCTGTGCCGAGGCCTCCGTTCGGAATTTAAACGGCCTAGGTATTTTTATAAAACGGCCCTCTTCTTTGCACAGCAATCGGCTGGTACCCTTCTCCCCTTCGTTTTTTTTTTTTTTGCATTCTTCAAATCTACTCAAGGTAATTCTCAATCCCTTGTATGAATTGCTTCATGAATTGCGAAAGGAGATGTTGTTCTTCATTTGATGATTGATTAAGTTATTAGTTTTTCTTTTTCAAAATCCTATCCAAAAATTTGAGTTGGGAATATGAAGACGTTGATTGATCATGGTTGATTATCTTTCGATTATGAATGAGTTGTTATTGTTTTTTTTTATGTTGTTTGTCATGAGGATCGATTGAGGATGTTGTTTTTGGGAATTAAATCAAGCTATTACAATTGTTGTTCTTCATTAGAATTCATGCACACAAGGTGTTTGAGGAAATGCTTGAATGAAAAATTTTCTATGTTAAGTCAAAATTTTGAATCTATGTGCAACGAACTCGTTTCTGGATTTACAGCGACCCCAACTTTTACGACAATTTTAAACGTAGAATGCTCAATTTCAATTTTCTCTCACGGCGGTGCTAGCTCGTTAAATTCTTGATTCAAGTTTTGGATATCATTAGCCGAGTAATGTTGTTCTCATTATTGCTTAAGTAAGAAAACTCCGGTGTTTAACGTTTCAGGAACTCGCTATGGCTAGAACCAAAAAGATTAGCAAAAGGGCCAGGACGCAATCGTCCCCCACTCGAGGGGAAACGTCTCAGAACCGAGCCGAGCTGGAGGTGCACCAATTCTCCGACCCGGAGATTTATAAAATCTTTAATGAAAAGATCCGCCCTCGACCTCTGATCCCGGAGAGGGGATTCACCCCAGCCCCCCAGGACGGGGAGCTTCTGACCATGATCGACGAGATGGGGTGGTCCCGTTTCGCTGCACCTCCTGAGCCGGCGGTGATATCTATTGTGCAGGAGTTTTATGCGAGTGCTTTGTTGAGGCACATTCGGGCGGTACAGATGATACAGCAGTTAGATAGTCGGACTCAGGTCGTAGTTCGAGGCATTATGGTGGATTTTTCAGTAGCTGCTATTCAGAGGTTATTTGAGCTGCCCGTGGTTGATGAGACGGCTTATACGCGAGTTATGTGTAGCCTCACGAAGGAGGCTCTGCTCGAGACTCTTACACAGCCCGACTCCGGCTGGGAGAGGCGCGCCCCGGCTTCTTCCACCTTCTACTTTAAGAGCTCGCACCTCAGTCGGTTCGGGCAAGCCTGATTGTACTTCATCTGCGCACGTATAGACCCCACCTCGCAGATCCGATCTGTTTTTCTCTCTCGATCCCGTACATTATATGCTATCACCTCCGGGCTGCGATTCGATGTGGCTCCTCTCCTGGTCCGATCTATCTTCCAGTGTATTCATGGAGTGGCCAAGACGGGGCTGAAGCACCCCTCTCTTATTTGCGCTCTTTGCCGGCAGTCGGGGATGACGTGGTTGGATGACAAGCCAATGTTAGCCCCCCAGTTCTGATCGACCATCGCATCATTTCTCACTTCGATCAGTGGGGAGGAGAACCGGCACACGCTCGGGGGCGAGGATTTCTACTTGATGAGGCACACGAGTAGTCCCCCGAGCCTCTTCTTCTGACGTAGGAGCAGATGGAGTCCAGCCCGACAAAGAGCACTAGCAGGCGATGTTCGATGGGTTGAGAGAGGAGATGAGGAGACGAGGATAGATAGAGAGAGCCTTCTGGCTGCACTGAGAGAGGAGAGGCGGACGGAGAGGGAGAGCATCATTGCTGCCGTCCGAGATGAGATGAGAGAGCAGGCCCGCCGGGCCAACCGGCGTGAGACGAGGCGCTTGGAAGCGAGGGATGCCTACCACCAGGAGCACCTTGCTGCATGGACGGCCCACATTATGCACCCGGACGGTCCATTCATTCCACCTGTTCGGCCAGCCACACCACCCTCCTCGCCAGACGACGCCGTCACCAGTTCATGAGCAGACTGTAGGGGAGTACTTGACCGTTTTTCTTTTATTGCATATTACATTTTGTGTACATCGAGGTCAATGTACGTCCTAAGTTTGGGGGGTTTACTTTTTGTCGCTATTATTATTGCTGTACTTATTCGTTTGCACTTTAGTTATCTATTTTTGTTGCTAGCCTTGCTTGTCGTGTTTTTAATTGCATTCGTGAATTTTTCGTGCTTCTTTTTGTGTAAAACTGATGTTACGATACTGATTTCTATCTGAAGAAACGGTTGAGTTTTAGTTGATTTTCAGTCAGCGATATCTGTTTCTGTTGAGTCTTCATCTAGGTCCGAAATTCTTTTTGTTTTTGTAGAAATTTTAGCGGATAAGAGAGGAGACATACGTGTTTTCAAATCGCCGCCTATATGTTTGGTTACATTTTTTCCAATAGCTAGTCGTCCAGTAACATAAGTCGTATTGGCACCTAATTTGAGTTTAGAGTCGGACAGTTTTTCCCAAAAGTCGAGATATTATTTGTTCTATGATGGGAAGTCTAGTAACCGGGGGTATTCGCGTGACCCGTTGTTTACTCTTGCGTAAAACGACGACCCTGATTAAACTAGTGGTTTAGAGATTTCGCCTGTGCTGATGATGGGAAGCTTATTAACCGGGGGTATTCGCGTGACCCGTTGTCTACTCTCGCGTAAAACAGCAACCTTGAATCGGACATGCGGGAATAGCTATTCGAGTTGTTTCTCCGCTGTGGAGGGAAACTTAGTAACTAGAAGCATCCATGTGCCCCATGAGTGTCTTTTACGTCAAACGGTTCCCTAACACATGAGAATGGAATTCCACCCTAGGATTATCCCGATGAAACATCCCGAGATTCGAACCTAGTGGTCAACTCGAATCAATTTATTGATCATATATAGAAGGGAATATTGTCCGAGGGTTATATTTGATGATGAAACTCTTGAAATTTTGGCCACTAAACTGTGGGACTGGGCGAGTTAGCTTGTTTATTTTTAACCCTTCATATTGACGGTCGATTAAATTCACACTTGTTAATCTTTGAGCTTGATTTTCTTCATGAACGATTGATTAGGACTGAAGTTGGTTACTTCGTGGAATCAGTGTCCTGGATGTGACTCACTATTACGATACTTGGATTATTCTTTGAGATTTTCGGGGTAGTATTGATTAGGTTGAGCACCATGAAATTGCACGAGTATTCACGATTATTCTTTTATTTGTTATCAATTCTTTTTGCTTGAGGACAAGCAAAGGCTCAAGTTTGGGGGTATTTGTTAGGCGTATTTTTATACGCTTATTTATCATTATTCTATATTCTTTTCATGAGTATATCTGCATAAATAAGCCTTTAATGCCCTATTATTTTATGTTTTGCAGGAAATTGGAGTCCGAAAGCTGAAACGATGAAAAAACGGACGAAAACGGCGAATTTTGGCCTGGGGCCGCGGCACAAGGCAAGCGGGATGCGGCACACGCAGGCTACCAACGACCCCCCGAGTAAACTGTACTCTGATCTGCGGCACAGATATAGTGAGCCGCGGCCCAGAAGAAATAAATAGCGCCCAGGTTTTAATCTAAGTACCGTGAGCCGCGGCACAGATTAAGTGAGCCGCGGCCCACGGGGCGGTTTTGGTGTGCTCCGCGCGGGTTTGGGCCGTTTTGAAGCCGGTTCTCGACCTAATCACACGGACGCGTTTTGGAGGCTGCTGGGGAGTTATAAATAAGGGTTTAAGGTCATAAGGAGAAGGGCTTGGAATCGTGGAATCAGAAGGAGGATCGCGGAAGAGAGAAATCGAGCCAAAGAAGCAGAAGACACCAAGAGCAGGGGGCGGAAGCCAGAAGAACGGAGGAATCCGAGCTCTTCATCTGCGTTTGATTTCAATGCTTTCGTTCATTATTTCTGTATTTTTATCTTTTAGCATGTCAGGCTAAAACCCTGTTCTAGGATTTTGATGAGACCAAAGTTTTGATGGATTTGCTTTAGATTATCTATATAATTCCCTTTTTCTGTTGAGTTTTACAATCAATTTTAATGCTTTCAATTGTCTGGCCAATAATTGGATTATTTTAATTACGCAACTCGAATCGGGAGAGGATAGTTGGTGAGGAACTATGGGTGAGAACCATTTTATCTTGTGAGATAGGAATATACTCATAGAAACTACGTGGCCTTTTGAGGATTTTGTGTTTTTTGCCTATTGTCGAATCAATTCACCTAGGGATAGAGTGCGTTATTCGCCTTTAGAAAAATCTATTGACCTCAGGAGAGGCGATAGAGTATATTAGCAATCTTTGCCTTCAATAAATTGGGGAAATCATTAACTTAAGATAATCGAGAGTAAATTCGGATAAACCGAGGTGGATTCACAATCCTAGACTATTTCATCATTTGATTTTCTTTCTTCGAGCGATCGTTCTTCTTTTATTATTGATTTCCTTTAATCATTAATTGCAACCCAAAATTCGAATGTTCAAATAAAATTAGAATACATACAAATCGGTACTTAGTGATTCAGTCCTCGTGGGAACGATACTCACTCATCACTTTATTACTTGTCTACGATAACGTACACTTGCGTTTAACGGAATATCGCAACACCAGTACTAAGATGTACGGTCGCGTAAGTGGTTTCCCACCTGGGGAAGGCTCGACGGGGCCTCTAGGGGGTCGGTACTAAGGTGTACGACCGAGGGTTACCAATGATATCGCCGTGATAATATGATGTGATGTGATGGTTTTGGAAATGATAAATGTTTTGTTAAAATGAGCTATTCCGGAATATAATATTCTTAAAATATTTTCAGACTGTGACAGAAGTGTTGGACTATGTTTATATGTAACACTATGTAACTATGTACTTTTACTAGCATTTCGTATGCTAACCCCTCGTTGGGGTGAAATGTTTTTACATTTCAGGTTCTGGACGTTTTGAGGAGCTGGCACGGGAAGCGCATGGGAAGGATGAGCAGGCATAATGAGGCTCGAGTCTTAAAAGTTATTTTGGCTTTCGTGTGGTCATCTAAGTCGAGAGATTTGTGTTGCTTTATGTTATTATGGTTAAGTCCCCTGCGTGGGCAACAAAACGATATTATGTTTTGAATTTCATGGTTGTCGGATAAATGTTTTGGTCGAGGGCCCTGGCCAGTTAATGTATTTTATGTGTTGTGACATGGTTTTGTGTTTGGTTTGTAAATGGTTTCGCCTGGTGGGGCCGTGTTGAAGGTCCTACGGTATGTAACGACCCTCGTGTGAATTGGGATGTTACACCCGTGATACTGGCACATGTTTCAACCGTAGGAAATACTCGATACAGACATTTTCAAAACATACAGTTTGAAAAATCAGTTCAAGTCGAGAACACAACACTACTCTATCTGAAGAGACACGTTAATATCATTTGGAAAAGTTTAAAACAACCACAGTACCACACTGGTAAACCACATAATACACAAGCCCTAGTGAACAACAAAAATCCAGGGCTCCAATATTCGTCAATCGACAACTCGAATGACACGACAAAAACACGACTCGACTCGACCCGACTGCCTAGGTTTTCTCAACTTAAGCTCCGATACCATATTCTGTAACACCCCCAGAGCCATCCGGGAATATTACACCGCTGTGGGCCAAGAGACGGAACCCACAAGGCTAAAAGACATTTTCGAAATTATTTACAAATGCCCAAGAGGCTAACGATGGTACTATCTTTTAAAAACATTCGAAGACTTTATAAAAACCATTTACCAAAACCGTTGTAAAATCTTATTTGAAACAAGGCCCGAAATGCCAAAACTCAACAGTTTAAAAATATATGTTAAACTATCGCTTACACGTACCGATAAAATAGTTTAGAAAACCATTTCCAAAGTAACTGAAGTTGCCAAAAACCAGAAAGGGCATTTAAGAATACTCACGCAGCGGAAAGGACAAACAACTAAAAATACTCCAGCAGCAGAATACAACATAAAATCAGAATACTCGATTCATAAACACATGCCATAGCCAGTATCCTCCGGGTAGTTCATATCTTCACGACCGCTACAACTTGATATCCCAAGAATCTAAAAAGAAAGCCCACGACGGGGTCAGTCATAATATCCAACAATGATAACAATCACATCGGGTCAATAATTACATACCAATGAAATTACTAAGTAAGAATACGACCAATGTAATCTTACCATCGTAACTTTACCAACTCGACTAATCCTCATCAAAATAAACCTTATCATATTGCACATCTCGTAATCTCGATTAACCAATAAACGCAACCATAACATCTATACTGTACCTCAAACAATACCCAAGATTCTCAAAACCTCATCATAACTCGCGATACGGAAATTATACCAACTCTGGCCAATTCAATCCATCGGATAACATCAACAAATATCAACCCGATAATCGATTGTCCATCCAAAAACGAATACCAAAAAGGAAATACAGAAAATACCTCAGGATACGCAATGGAATGATGAATCAAGTTAGTCTAATCCGAGATCAGATCAATACAACATACGGACATGGTCCTAGCACAAGACCTACAAATGCATACTCACATGACGACCTCAATATGCCCACAATAATAACAACAATCTATATTCAATAGAAATCCGATGATCCAGCGTACACAGCATATATCCCAAGATGACCCTGTTAGATCAACACGAGGTGGATAAACAACAACACATGGTAATCCAGCGATCCAGCAAACACAACATAGATTCCCATGATGATCCCGTCAGACCAACGCATGGTGGAAATACCTGTCCAACGATCCAGCGCACACAGCTATAGACTCCCATGATGATCCCGTCGGACCAACACATGATGGACATATGAACAATGCACAAATTCATGTTAACGACAATACAAAAATGCACGACAACAGCAATACATGAATATATCACAATATGATCGATACAAAATGACAAAAATGATTAGAGTACTTACCCCGAGTCCTTCGAGAGCAATCTCTATGTCAAAACCATCACCAAAAATTTCCTCAATATTCGACGATACAAAAGTACCATAGACTATAGATAACTCATATTCTCATCTTTACCATAATGTATTCTCGATACTCAAGTATACCAATAATAAATATAAATCATATACATTATGATTTAATTCCTAAAATCAGAAAACAACGTACAATCCCAAATCTCCAGAGTTCACAATTATAATCATTGCTATACGAGTTATAAACGAATGAAACTGAAACCATTCATTAAATATTATAAACTGTGCAAGTAATAACGTGCCTCGATAATTGATGCCGAAAGTCCCGACGAATACGGCTCCCCCGATCGATCCATTGAAATCCAAACCTTTAATATAAATACATAATAGACGACTTAATATAAGGGTCTAATTTAATATTTTATAATTTCGAGGTAATTAGTCGGATAATATATTACCTCAATTGCGCCACTTAATTAATTGATCGGATCAAACGACCAACGATAATTAACCTAGATCCACAACACGGTTATTGCTCCGAACACAAACTCCAATACGAACTCAGTCTCACTCCATAGGTCCAAATACACTCAACCGCTCGTAGACCAAATTATCAAAACCTTCATCTATGCTTAATGTTCTCCCATCCATAATCACAATACGAACACATGCACGCAACCATGACTACACACATACACACACACACATACATATATATATATATATATATATACACACACACACACACACACAAGACACACATACACACTCCCTAAAAGCCTGAACACACACGCACACAGCACAACTCACACACACACATCGGCTATATATATATATATATATATATTAGGAGTATGCCCTCGAATGCCACTCAGGGGATGTTGAGTGAGGGCATTGTACTTGTAATTATGTAAATCATTAATAATAAGGCAATGGATGTTTCTTTATTTACTGGTAGTTACTGGCATTCCTAACTCGTAAATATACATATAGAAACTAGTCCGTGTATTTGAGAGCAAAACGTTCCACTCCTTATTGGATAAGAGGGTCGGCACTGGAAAGGTTTATAGCTCAAATACTTAATCGTTTGCAAGTCGATGAAACTTGACTGGGCGTTAAGTTTATGTGAAGACTTGTATGACCTGTTCTTTGACATGGAGAGTGCCTGTCGAACACTAATGGTTAGTGGGAGCACACGTCATAGGTATGCTAATTGTATTAGTACACTCGAACCGACTCACCCTCGATTTGTCACACGGATTTCACTCTGGGATAGTCAATAACGGAATCGAAAGGTTGTGATAGGTACTCGTGAACCTTCAACTTGAGGATTTAGTAGGGATGTGCTTGTGACGTTAAGATTTTCATTAGAGTAGTTCGACCCTATAAACCGGGAGGTGGGGGTCAACCGACGTGCATCTTAACGGGCAAGTAGCAGGTCCTACTGAATACCAAAATAGAATTCTTTCTCCCGTTAGTGAGCGGGTTAAATGTCCTATGTGGTTATTGGCAGATGAGATCATAAGTCTTTGGCCAAAGCATTGGAACTTGTTGTATTGGATACACGAGAGCTCAATGATCTCGATTTGCATTAACGCATGCATAGCGTCAAGTACATATAGGGTTTGACTGACTGTGACCCTATAACTTGATCGGGACATTTGAAAGAAGGGTTTATACGTATACTGGTATTCACGACGGAATGGTTCTTGAATGATAGCAATCATTCGTTCTCAATTGGGGTACAGTGTAGGCCGCCAGGCTGGCTAGGTGGTGCTAATACTCTTTGGTTTCTCCCATTGCTGACTGAAATGAACCTACCGAGTCGCGCAATAGGATTGACGACGGAATGAATCGAGCTTATTCTCTCATTATTAATATTAGATATTGGATATCTAATTTATTGGACATTGGATGTCTAATTGACTTTGGGGCATTGGATGTCTAAATTGATTTGTTGGATAAATTAATTACGGCCTAATGAATTAAATAAATTACCGGGTGATTAATTTAATTCATGAATATAATTATTTCTTGGAGAAATTAATTTTGTTATTTTGTATTTGATATCATTGATTAATTGGATTAATTAATTGATATAAATACATCGGAACGGAATCGGAGTTTATCGGTTTGGACTCACGGGAGTCCGTAACGAACCGAACTCGTCCCGGCTCCTTCTAGATGGCCGCCCCATACCTAACCCCTCCCTTGGTCTTGGTCTTCTCCTAGTTAGGTGGAAGACATATGGCCACCAAGGGACAATATCATATTAAATATGATATTAGGTGATTTGGTCCAAAAGTTAGAAAAATAAAAAGAAGACTATCTCTCCCTTGCAAATGTGATTCCATCCGTGAGAGTTGTTGGAGATTGAGAGAGAATTTTTTTTTCTTAAGTCTTCCTCTTGTTCTTCATCTTGTTCTTGAGTTTTCTTGGAGAAAATTCAAGATACATTGAGAGATATATATTATACACTTAGAGTGCAATAATAAAAGGCTTCATCACTTGATTATAGACGTAACCTTAGAGGATAATCGGGTATTTTCATTCCGTTCGTTTCTCCGGCACGTGGCAAGTAGAGACGCGGTGCTTTCGGCGTTGGATCGTTCAAGTGCTTGGAGTGCTTCGGATCGTAGAGAATTCAAGTAAAGCTTGGGGAATAGCTCAAGAGAAGGTTACCATTTAATCAACGGACTTGAAGAGTGAGTTTCTTACCACTCTTGTTTTTCGTTTATATATTCGTATATATGTAGCTCGATCGATCCTCGTAGGATTCAGATCGAATTAATTTTCATTTTACCGCTTCCGCTGGGCCTTCGTTTTAGGCACCGAGTCCCAACAGTGGTATCAGAGCGTAGGTCTTGCGATCGTATATACGATATTGGCATTTGGAATGCTCGATTAGATGGTGAATGATTTGGAATCATTTTAGTCATAATCGTGGTATATGTTTTTCGGTTCATTATAGTTGTATTTTTCGTAAGTTTATGTCTAAATATAAATCTTCTATTTCTTGGAAATATGATATATATTGATGATATGAATGTTGGAAAATATAGATATTGATATCCTAAAAAACTAGCCCCAATTGTCATTGACGGTCCGGAATGGTCCTGCGGGGCAGCGCCCGTGGCTGTTGCGGCCCGGCTGAAGTTTCTCATGTGGGCCGCGGCCCAGGCTCAGGGGGCCGCGGCCCAGGGCTGCTGGGCAGCCCTACTGCAGCCTAATGGTGTTTTTCAGGCGTGGTTCAGCCCATTTCGGACCCATTTCGGGCTTGTTTTCTTCGTGTATTCCTAAAAATAATTTTCACATTTTAAATTGGATTTAATATGATTAAAATGATTTATGGTACTTCATTTTATAAGGGAAAATTGATTTATTGGAATACTTGTGATAGACCGAATTATTTGAACGTTTTTTCATATTACCGATTGTGTGAATTGATTGGATCGGTTCGTATTATTGATTGGATCAATGTATCTCTACGCTTTCCATATATATAATATTTATCGGATGAATGCTTTTGAATAGGGATGTGGTTCGTGGACTTAGTTTTGAATCGTTCGTTTTATTCGATTGGGTTGTAAAGGCCGTTTCGAGCCTATTTATTTTACTAGAAATATTTGTATCTAGGATGCAATTTTCAATGTAAAATTTATATGTAATGAAGAAGACCGGAGGAAGATCCATTTCGAGAAGACGAAGATTCAAGACGAAGACTTGTAATTAGATTACGGAGTTTTTGTTTTATAGGAACGGTCCATGAACCACATGTTGGTAGCAACTAGGTTGTGTATGGTTGTTTCATAATCGCGAAAATTCTCCCACGACAAATTATTAAGTTTATAAGGTTTCAAGGTTTTCCTTCCCTCCATCGAGTTTTCGGGAAATTGAAATCCAAACCGGATGTGCTATGCTTCCGAGTTATCGGGGTAGTCATTCGGGGTGGACGGATAAATTACCGGGAGCGCATTGGATGTCTTCGGTTGGAGCAAATTTTATCCCTAGAAACCTGATAGCTTGCCGGATAAGATTCAATTGTGAAACTGATTTGCGTCGATGGTATAAACTTAACTTGTTCACGAACCACAGAAACTGTATAGGTTGAGGGGAGTGAACAAGGGGAAAAGGAAGACCGAATCATCCATTAGATGGGTTGGTCTTGGACACCACTTTATGAAAATTAATAGACTAGAAACCTGTTCGGTTGCCCTCTATTAATATTTATAAAGAACTCGATCACCACTATGAAGTAGAGCGACGATACTTCCGGATTTCACATGGGAGTGTGTTATTCCGATAAAAATAGTGGGAGCTAGGTGACAAGAATAGAAAAGACCTTAATTCTATACTCAGAATATAATATAACAAGTCACTAATTAATCTGTTATACTTAATGCAGACATAACTCTCAATATGACAATGAATCCACTCGTAATTCTACTCGAAAAGAACACCTTGATAGGACCTAACTTTGTGGACTAGCTCCGCAATCTGATGATTGTCCTCAGTATAGAGGCACTGGGATACGTCTTGGAGACGGACATTCCGACACCTCCTATGCGGACCAGAGCCAATCAGGAAAAGATTAAAAACCACGAAAAGTGGGTTAAGGATGACGTAATGAGCTTCAGAGAGCTCATGAGAAAATGACTTCTGCTAGGCAGATTCTATCTCACTTGACCGAACTTTATGGTGAGCACAGCAGAACTGCTAGATATGAGATATCCAAGCAACTGTTCGGTGCAAGGATGAAGGAATGTGAGAAGGTTGGGGAACATGTCCTCAAAATGATATCGATGATCGAGAGATTGGAGGCTCTTGATTTTAAAATGGATACTTCTCTCCAAACCGACCTTATCCTACAGTCTCTCCCTGATTCCTTCTCACAGTTTATTATGAACTTGAACTGCAATGAGATTGCATGTAATTTAGCTGGGCTAATGAACAAACTAGTGACCGCTCAGCCTCAGATGAAGACTCTGCGGATGAAGGAGTCTGCTCTTGTGATTTCTTGTGGACCTCGGAGGTCTAAGAACAAGAAGAAGAAGACCAAGAAGTAGACTGGACCACATGTCAAGGACTTCAAGGGCAAGGGCAAGGCCCCAACGGTTCCAAAGAGCAAGAAGAAAGACGCTTGTCTCAAGTGCGGTGAGCTGGGCCACTGGGCTAGAGAGTGTCCGATTCTTCATGGCACTTCAGGTACAGAACTTTTAGTTTTGGAAACAAATTGTTCTGCTACTGTATTTTCTACTTCCTGGATACTGGATTCTGATGCTAGTTCTCATATTTGTATCATGAATTAGTATCTGGAACAAAGTAGGAAGTTTGGAGCTAGAGAAGTTATGATCACAGTCGGAAGCGAGCATAGTGTCGAGGCGCCCGACATAGGATCACTTCTTTTGGGTTTAAGATCCGGATTTGTTTTGACTTTAGAAGATGTACTTGTGTTGCCCAAGGGGCACAAAAACATTGTATCTATTCTGGTCATGGACCGAAAAGGCTTTTCATTTTTCATTGGTGATGGTTCCTACAAAATTTATTTTAGAAATAAACTAGTGGGTACTGCTACATTGTTAAATGGATTGTATCATCTAAATCTCAGCAACAAAGTAGTTGTGAATACTATGACTAGAAAACATGGTAGGGATGAAATCAATCAAGTTTTGAAATGGCATCTTAGACTTGGTCATGTTGGTCAGACCAAGGTTTACAAGATGGAAAAAGATGGACTTTTGGGTCTATTGGGATCGGATCCCTTTCCTACTTGTGAATATTGCCTTAAAGGCAAAATGACTAAGTCCCCCTTCACAGGGACTTTTGAAAGAGCCGCTGATAAACTGGGATTAATCCATACCGACATATGTGGTACTTTGAAAGCAGCACGTGACGGATATCAATATTTCATTACGTTTACAGATGATCGTACTAGGTATAGTTATGTATACATAATGAAACATAAATCTGAGGCCTTTGAGAAATTCCAAGAATTCAAGGCCCTAGTCGAGAAACAAACTGGTAATCATATCAAAGCACTTCGGTCGGACCGAGGTGGCGAGTATATGAGTACGGAGTTTGACGAGTTCCTTAAGGAACATGGAATAGCTTCACAACTAACACCTCCAGGTACTCATCAGTTAAATGGTGTGTCAGAAAGAAGGAACCGGACCTTGTTGAACATGGTCCGTTCCATGCTGGGCGATACTGACTTACCGATTTACCTGGGGGTATGCACTCCTGACTGCCGCTTAGATCTTGAACAGATGTACTTCCAAATCCGTTCTTAAAGCTCCACATGAGATGTGGGAGGGCAGGAAACCAAGTCTTAATCACATTAGGATTTGGGGATGTCCCGCCACTACGCCATAGATGGCCTATCGCAACCTCATGGGCATGGTGTTGCCTTCTCAGGTATTGCAGTAGCTATGAAATTTTTGCCCTATCGCAACCTTGTAACCTTGGTGTTACTGTAGACATAAATCTGTGTTGCTGTAGCTATAAATAGGTGTTACACACTGCAACACTATGCATGTGTTGCCTTAGACTATTAATAAATAGAAAGATAAATTTCTTTGAAAATAAAAATTATACTTTAAGACTAATTAAAATTTAATAAAACCAAAAAAGATATTTATATAAAATATGTATCCATTAAATAAATACTATATTAATTTTTTTCAAAATTGTCTTACAAATTATAATTTTATTAAAAATTTAAAAAAATAATATGTAAAAATTTATTAAAACAAAAAAAGATATTTTATAAAAATATGTCTTCATTAAATAAGTACTATTTTTTCAAAACTTTCTTACAGTATGTAATTTTATTAAAAAAATAAAAAATAATATATGAAAATTAATAAATTTGAATGAAATTATTAAAATTGTATATAAAACTGATACCTAAAGTGTTTGAAAATTTACTAAAAATCTTTTGCATCGAATGGTTTTTAGTAGTCGATACATAATATCTCAACTTTTAACTTTTTAATATTATATGTATCAAACAGTTATGGGTGTGACGCGTAATGTGCTAATTTTTTTTAATATTTCGTGATTGTTAAGTATCACATATATTAATAATGTTTGATGTTGAAATCTTGTACATCACAGTTTTACTGATGTGTGATGCATATGTACACGGATATTAATTATATACGATTATACAGTATACATAGAGACAGACTCTTATCTCTCAATCGCCCCTCATCTATATCGCCTAAACCCTACCTTTATACTTTGCAATCTCCGGCGAATCAAACCCTTTACGAATATCTTCTTTGTGAATGAGGACGGTGAGGAGGTTCGTGGAGGATTTTGGATCTATCGATGGAGAAACGAAAAGGCTTATTGAATCAGTGATTGGGCATATGTATTCGCCAGATCTGAAGTCGGGTTGGGGATCCATGTTGTTCAGAAGGTTAAGCTTTGGGCGAAGAAGCAAGATCGGGAGTGTTTCGATTCCGCCATCGATGAGCTTGTTCAGCTTGGCATGCAGAGGTAGTTTTCGAGATTTTACGATTCTTTTCCTGTTTTTCTTCCTTCAGATTATCTGTTATTATGGTTTTAATTTTCTTGATTTACTGAATATATATATATATATATATATATTGGAGGGACGTTTGGATTCTTGAAAAATGAGCTATTTTAGAAATAAGTCCAGGATTTAGGATCTTTGAAGATTTTTATGAAGGAGCAATTTTTAACACAGCTTCTTATTAAAAATATGAAATATGAACAAATTCATAGATGGATTTATATTTTCTGTTGTTTTTCTGGAAAATAATCCCTGTTATTTTTGATCTTTTAATGCATAATTAGTCACTGCTGAATAAGATTTCTCCTGGATTCCTTCTGTCATATTGATTTACTGAATTTATATACGATGCAATGAAATGTACGATCAATTATGACCTGAAAACCGGAAACTCTAGAATCTGGAATGGAATGTATATGCCTTTTAATATTTTTCTTTTGGCTTATTAAGAAGTGGTCATTAATATCTGCAGGGTGTATATCCGTATATAGATGTTTCTTTCTTTTTCTTTTTTTGAATCTTGGTTTTGTGGTTGATTATTGAAGAGAAATGGATGCTGAGTCTATATACAAAGAAAGATGTATAGCTGTGGATGATGGCCCGAGTTGGGCCAAGTACATGTCAGTTTCTGGTTCTCCCAAAGATGAGTATGATATCATCAATATGCAGTATACCGAGGAGGGCTTATTAACTGTGGATGAGAATAGAGATGGCCGTGCAGCTGCATTTGGTGATTATATCGCGATAGAGTGTCTTGCAACGGAGTTCAAAAGAGAAGTATTTGTGGTAAGGAAATATTGTCTTTTTTCTACCCCGTGTTGTGGTTTTGCCTGCTCAAATGCATTCATGACCTTGAGCTATTTTGGGTAAACCAAGTATGAAATTGTGCTCCTGTGATAAGATCAATTGCGTGTTGTACATTGCGCATTAGAGGTAAAGCATCAGGTAGTTCGTTGGGTATACCTAGCAATACTGAGATTCCAGACGAAGTCAGGCAGTTTATAGTTGGGTATAAACTGTCCTTGTTGGGTATACACAAAACAAGCAGTACTGTTAGGTATACCCATCACAATAGTAAACAAAAGGTATACGTAGCGATCAAATTCCGCAAAGTCGAGCTTCATACATGTTGAGTAGATTTTTTATCAGGGACATACTGATGAAGAAAAACTTTTATCTTATCAATATTCTGTGTGATATTTGATAAGGTAGTTTATCAGTGGACAACTTATGTTGTGTAAGAAGTAAAACTAAAACACAGCTCTCATCCAAGGAAATAAGGGTGTATTCATGTGCCAAAGTAGTTTCGTTGGGTATACCTAGCAGTACTGCCTGTTTTGGGTATACCTTTTACATGTATTCTGCTACCGTCATCGTTCCTTGCTTCAAATTTACAAGTTGTTCACAGAGCCTGTCCTCGTAGTTTTGTTTCCGTATCCTCTAATTATTTAGGCCAGTTTGTAAATAGTTTTAGATGTTTGCTACAGTGGCAGTGATTACATCAATGGAATGTGAGTCGTTTTGTTTCTATGTTTCATTTTCTCATGGTTGCTTTGTTCCTTATTTTTCAAGATTCAAATGAAAATGAAAAAAATACTGTTATGTTTTGAGAGAATGAATCGTTCAATAGTGAGTTTTTTTTTATGATGATTGCTGCGAGATATTGTTTGTTTGGAATGATGTTGCATTTCATTTATATATTTTTTCATGTCATTTGGAATGATGTTGAATTTCATTTATATAGGTTTGACATTATCTACCTTGACAATGAGATTTGTGTGACGAAAGATATTTGGAGAGACTATCTAGTTGTTGATCGTGCTCGTTATTCTTGGACAGAATGAAGGTAGAAAATCAGTTTTCTTAAGTCTAGATCTTTTGTTTCTAGCCTATATAAAGTTTCCATGTATGCTTAGTTTGAAGTTAGTTTTATAGTAACCTTTATATGATTCTTCTTTTTCTCTTTTGCATCCGGTGACCTTTGAGGACAAGGCATACATGTGTTAGAGTATACAATTTACAATTAGTAGGAGTGGATTATATACTTATCTTTTATGTAAGAGTAAAATATTTTGTGTTTCCTTTTGCTGATAGTAGAATCACTTCTCTGCAGGGTTGTTTGGTTAATTTGAATATTGGAAATTTGAAAAAGTTCATTTTGGCATGTACATGGTTTGTAGAACAATATGAAGAATTGAGGTTCAACAGCCTCCTCCTCCAAGGATATGGACAAACTTGTTGATACCGTCAATACATTGTCGTACATTCAACGAATGGATGTCAACAATTTGAGATGTTGTAATGTTGTTTCCTTTGCCTATAGTGAAACGTACACTGATCTTTGTTTGACCAGTAGGGTCATGTTCGTTTAGAAAAACACTTTTGTGGTGTCTGGTTTATATTCAGTAATTCACATTGTGTCTTTACACTTGTTTCAGGACATGGCAGGGTCAATGAAGAAATGGATGCCAAGGTGAATCAGAAGGTCCAGCACAACCTGACATGGATTCTGAAAAAATTAGGTGAAGCCAACCCTAACTTGAAAATTCATATTGGTGTAACACTTTCTGGTGACACACGGGAAGATGGCACTCCAATTGTGCGAGAAGATGGCACTCCAATTACGCAAGAATATGACACTCTAGTTACAGGAGACCATATCTCTTAGATGTCATCCATTTGTTCTTCTCTTTTGAACAATTTTCCATTTGTCTATTTGGTTAATGTAATGGATTGGTTGATGTTTTTAGTGGATTGATGTACTTGTTGGTTTAACTATAGCTAGGTTAATGATGTAGAATTGTTTTTTAATGGGAAATGAAATATTTAAATGCTATATTGTTATTCTATTCATTTGAGGTGTTGCAATAGGTAGTTAGTGTGTTGAAATTGG
The DNA here is from genome assembly GCA_033398695.1 of Orobanche coerulescens. Taxonomy (NCBI): domain Eukaryota; kingdom Viridiplantae; phylum Streptophyta; class Magnoliopsida; order Lamiales; family Orobanchaceae; genus Orobanche; species Orobanche coerulescens. The sequence continues at coordinate 67,892,380 of CM065818.1, read as the reverse complement.
TTAATATTTTTCAATACACATTGGGTTGCAGTTGTTATCATCTGGTGTTGCATTAACTACGTTTCCACAATATGGGCCCATAGGTGGGCCCCACACAATTTGGTATCTATTTTATTAAATTATAACGTCTATTGCAACACAGATAAAATGTTGCAATAGGGTGCCAAATATGTTGTCATAGGCTCCTATGGTAACATGAGAACAGAGTGCTACCTTAGGCCGTTCGAATGTTGCCTTTGTGGTCAAAGGCAACTGTTGAGAACACAACACACTTTTGGTGTTACCTTTGCCCTTTTTCGGGGCTAAGGCAACACTAAATCAGGTCTATGGTGACACAGTTTCAGGGTTGTTGTAAGAAGACTAATGTGGAGAAGTTGAAAGCTAGGTCCGCGAAGGGACGTTTCATTGGATTCCCGTCTGGGACGATGGGATATCTATTCTACAAGCCCTAAGATCGAAATATCGTTGTTGCTTTACAAGCACACTTCCTGGAAGATGAGTTCATTCAGGAAGGCGGAGCAGGTAGAAGTATTTCTTTAGAAGAATACAATGAAACTCCTCGGGAGACACCTGTGCAAGAAACTGGAACCGAACTTTCTGAAACACAAGTACAACCACCTCGTAGGTCTAGTAGGGTGTCCCATTTACCTGAGAGGTATGGGCTTGTGCACTAGGAGGAGCTGGGTATCTATGAGGTTCCAAGTGATAGCCAAGAGACCGACCCAACAACCTATGACCAAGCGATGGTGGATGTAGACTCCGCGAAATGGCGTGAAGCTATGGAAGCTGAGACAGACTCGATGCATGTCAATCAGGTCTGGACTCTAGTAGACCGCCCTGAGGGCATAGTGCCTATTGGGAATAAGTGGATCTATAAGAGAAAGACTGATGGTGATGGCAAAGTTGAAGCCTATAAGGCCAGGCTTGTGGCAAAGGGTTATACCCAGAAGGAAGGGATCGATTACCACGATACCTTCTCGCCCGTAGCCATGTTCAAGTCTATTCGCATGATGCTTGCTATAGCTGCCTACCACGATTATGAGATATGGCAAATGGACGTAAAGACGGCTTTCGTTAATGGATTCCTCGAGGAGGAAATCTATATAGAGCAGCCTAAAGGCTTTGTGCCCGAAATCGATATTCAGAAAGTGTGCAAGCTTCAGCGTTCCATTTATGGACTGTAGCAAGCGTCGCATAGTTGGAACCTTCATTTTGACGAGGCGGTCAAAGAGTTTGACTTCGTGCAAAATGAAGAGGAACCTTGTGTATACAAGAGGGTTACTGGGAGCAAGATCGCATTCGTAGTACTATATGTGGATGACATTCTACTAATAAGAAATGATGTGGGAATGCTCAGTACTGTGAAAGCTTGGATTTCGAGTAATTTCTCCATGAAAGACTTGGGAGAAGCTACCTATGTTCTTGGTATTCGGCTCTACGGGGATAGAGCGAAGAGAATAATAGGTCTTTCCCAAGCCCTCAATATAGATAAAATCTTAAAGCGATTTAAGATGGATGATTCTAAAAGAGGGTTTCTACCGATGCGACATGGAATAAAACTCTCCTTGAAGATATGTCCTCAAAGTGAGGAACAACGAAAGGAAATGAGTAATATACCATATGATTCGGCCGTGGGTAGCCTTATGTATGCTATGTTGCATACGAGACCTGACATTGCGCATGCTGTAAGCGTGGTGAGTAGGTTTCCGGCAAACCCAGGCAGGGAACATTGGACTGCCGTAAAGAACGTTCTCAAGTACTTAAGAAGGACTAGAGATATGGTTCTGATGTATGGCGGTGGAGAATTGGATGTGGTGGGATTCACTGATTCGGACTTCCAAGGACTGGAGGACGACTCGATGTCTACTTCTGGCTACATATTTACTCTTAATGGAGGAGAAATATCTTGGCGTAGCGCCAAGCAAAGCGCGACTGCTGATTCCACCTGTCAGGCTGAGTATCAAGCAGCCTCGGAGGCTTCCAAGGAAGGGTTCTGGATTAAGAAGTTTCTGGGAGAACTTAAAGTGATACCATGTGCTGAGCTGCCTATTCCACTGTACTGAGACAATGACGGAGCTGTAGTGTAGGCCAAGGAGCCGAGGTTTCACAACAGCACCAAACATATTAAGAGGAAGTATCATCTCGTAAGAGAATTTGTTCGCAATGGATACATTGTGCTGCACAGAGTAGACTCGGACGACAACATCGCCGATCCACTGACCAAGCCACTTTCTCAGACTAGCTTGGAGCGTCATCTGGAGAACATGGGTATTAGATACCATAGTGTGTGGGGTTGAGTGCAAGTGGGAGATTGTTAGGAGTATGCCCTCGAATGCCACTCAGAGGATGTTGAGTGAGGGCATTGTACTTGTAATTATGTAAATCATTAATAATAAGGCAATGGATGTTTCTTTATTTACTGGTAGTTACTGGCATTCCTAACTCGTAAATATACATATAGAAACTAGTCCATGTATTTGAGAGCAAAACGTTCCACTCCTTATTGGATAAGGGGGTCGGCACTGGAAAGGTTTATAGCTCAAATACTTAATCGTTCTCAAGTTGATGAAACTTAATTGGGCGTTAAGTTTATGTGAAGACTTGTATGACGTGTTCTTTGACATGGAGAGTGCCTGTCGAACACTAATGGTTAGTGGGAGAACACGTCATAGGTATGCTAATTGGAGTAGTATACTCGAACCGACTCACCCTCGATTCGTCACACGGATTTCACTCCGGGACAGTCAATGATGAATCGAAAGGTTGTGATAGGTATTCGTGAACCTTCGACTTGAGGATTTAGTAGGGATGTGCTTGTGACGTTAAGATTTACATTAGAGTAGTTCGACCCTATAAACCGGGAGGTGGGGGTCAACCTCGATGTGCATCTTAACGGGCAAGTAGCAGGTCCTACTGAATACCAAAATAGAATTCTTTCTCCTCTTAGTGAGCTGGTTAAATGTCCTATGCGGTTATTGGCAGATAAGATCATATGTCTTTGGCCAAAGCATTGGAGCTAGTTGTATTGGATACACGAGGGCTCAATGATCTCGATTTGCATTAACGCATGCATAGCGTCAAGTACAGATAGGGTTTGACTGACCCTGACCCTATAACTTGATCGGGACATTTGAAAGAAGGGTTTATATGTATATTGGTATTCACGATAGAATGGTTCTTGAATGATCCCAATCATTCGTTCTCAGTTGGGGTACAGTGTAGGCCGCCAGGCTGGCTAGGTGGTGTTACTACTCTTTGGTTCCTCCCATTACTGACTGAGACGAACCTACCGAGTCGCGCAATAGGATTGACGACGGAATGAATCGAGCTTATTCTCTCATTATTAATATTAGATATTGGATATCTAATTTATTGGACATTGGATGTCTAATTGACTTTGGGGCATTGGATGTCTAAATTGATTTATTGGATAAATTAATTACGGCCTAATGAATTAAATAAATTACCGGGTGATTAATTTAATTTATGAATATAATTATTTCTTGGAGAAATTAATTATGCTATTTTGTATTTGATATCATTGATTAATTGGGTTAATTAATTGATATAAATATATCGGAACAGAATCGGAGTTTATCTGTTTAGACTCACGGGAGTCCGAAACGAACCGAACTCATCCCGACTCCTTCTAGATGGCCGCCCCATACCTAACCCCTCCCTTGGTCTTGGTCTTCTCCTTGTTAAGTGGAAGACATATGGCCACCAACGGGACAATATCATATTAAATATGATATTAGGTGATTTGGTTCTATATCATTATTATCAAATAATAGTGGCACTTCAGGAAATCCCAGGATAGAGCAAAAGTTAGAAGAATAAAAAGAAGACTATCTCTCCCTTGCAAATGTGATTCCATCCGTGAGAGTTGTGGGAGATAGAGAGTGAATTTTTTTTTCTTAAGTCTTCCTCTTGTTCTTCATCTTGTTCTTGAGTTTTCTTGGAGAAAATTCAAGATACATTGAGAGATATATATTATACACTTAGAGTGCAATAATAAAAGGCTTCATCACTTGATTCTAGCCGTAACCTTAGAGGTTAATCGGGTATTGTCATTCCGTTCGTTTCTCCGGCGCGTGGCAAGTAGAGACGCGGTGCTTTCGGCATTGGATCGTTCAAGTGCTTGGAGTGCTTCGGATCGTAGAGAATTCAAGTAAAGCTTGGGGAATAGCTCAAGAGAAGGATACCATTTAATCAACGGACTTCAAGGGTGAGTTTCTTACAACTCTTGTTTTTCATTTATATATTCGTATATACGTAGCTCGATCGATCCTCGTAGGGATTCGGATCGAATTAATTTTCATTTTACCGCTTCCGATGGGCCTTCGTTTTAGGCACCGAATCACAACAATATATATATATATATATATATATATATATATATATACTTCCTCCGTTCTTTTATTATTGCAACGTGTTGACTATTACACTGTTCACATACTTTCTTTTGACCATCTTCTGTGATTTATACATATGAAAAAATATAGTCATGTGAGATCTTGTTAGATTCATCTCGAAATATACTTTCAAAATATCAACTCCTTATAATTTTTAAAAATAAAGAATTGAAGATATTTATAATCAAAGTTGTGCATTGGCAAGCGTGAAAGTCCAGATGTTGCAGTTATAAGAGAACGGAGATAGTATATATTAACACACATACACACACTGCTATATATATATATATATATATATATGAATATTTAACACACATACACACACATAAACATATACTGCTATTAATATATATATATATATAACACATACACACACATAAACACAATTATACACACACACACGCAGGACTGGACACACACATATACTTACACACACACTGGCACACACATACACACACATGCAGGCACACACACACACACAGACGCACACACACGCACAGAAGCACACCAACACACACATAAACACACACACAACACAGAAGCACACACACACACACAACTCATAGCTCGATTAGTCATCAGAAATTAGACATCATATCCTCCGTCACTCAACACTCTAGCTCGACCCACCCACAAGGCACCACAGGTCGCCGGAAAACCGCCATGGTCAACTACCAGTCGAGCCATTGAAACCATCATCATCGGTCAACCCTCACCCCGAACCCTGTAACGGTCTTTGGATCTAGAAGCAAAGGACGCCGGATAACTAAACCAAACTCCGACCACCTTACATTAGAAAACCCATTGGCCGGACAACAACTCTCCACCTACCTGAGCATCCTTAGCCATGTAAAAGTGCCTCGCATGAAGAACTCATGTTTTCCGTCGCCAACTCATCCCCGCCGCACCTGCAACTTGCGCCGCCCAGGCAGACAGTGATCTACCTGCCAACGGTCCGACCAAGATCGCAGGCCCAGGAGTGTCGTCCACCACTTCGAGCTGCCTCCGTCCGTCGCACCTCTCCCAATCGGAAGTTATCGCCGAAGAAGAAGAAGAAGAAGAAGAAGAAGAAGGGAGGGTGTTGGGGTAGAGTTTTCTTTGTTCGTAGGGTAGGTGCGATAAAGGGAGTGAGAGAGAGAGAATTAAGTGAATGAGAGAAGAGAGAGAAAAGATAGTTGAAATAAAATTGTGTTTAATAATCAACTTGGTGATTATTTAAAATGTGTAGTGGGACATGATGTCAAATTATGTCATATCCAATTAAAAATAGATCAATTTTGGATCTCTTATTCAGTCTTCTGACTTGATTAAATGATTAATTCATACTGCGTCCAATAAAACCAATAACTCACCAATATTCTAGTCTAATGTCTCAAGAGTCTGCCCGACTATTAATTAGTCAGCTAATAAAATAAATTAAAATTAAATTTATATCACCAAAATTCCAATTAAAATTCCTGGATATTACAAACTTGAGTTATAATTTTGAAGGTAGGTTCTTGCTTTTATTATTTTGGTGATTTCAGTTTACCTTAATAGACCGTGCAAGTGTTACAAAAAGTAAAGGAGTTTCATATATTATTCCAAAATGTTATATCTTCACCTTTGTAGATGGACAATCAGATTTAGAACAAAATATAAGTATGAGAAGAATAAGGTTTTATTCCTCTCATTGGTGTAAAAATCTACATACTCGCATGCCCACAAGTGATGGGTCATTTTGATTTGTAATGGATGAATCTTGAATAAGAATATGGTAACTGCTCTCCTATTCTTTTTTACATGTGTCCGTTACTAAGTTTTTAAATGTCCTTCCAGGTTTTAACATACTAATCCTCTGCATCTATATGTATTCCCATGTATAGTAAGATTTGAAGCAGAAGTCGTGACGATGACAGCTGCATTACTTGGAAGCAAGGAAAAGGCTTCTGGAGGACAAGTTGTGTTTTTTCGTTCGGTGTTGTGTCCCTGTGCCTGTGGATCATGTGTGGGTTGGGGCTGTCCCAGACCAATCCATTATATTTTAAGAGAACAAAAAATATATTTTCTAATATTTCGAAATACATTGAAATTTTATTAATTTTTTACAGAAAAACATTATAAAAAATCCATGTATTTAAGAGGAAAACAGGAGTTTATAGAACAATAGGAGCCCGTAGAAGAGCTCTACGTAACCTCTGCATTGCGCATCAATCCAACTTTCTGCAATTCACAAAAAAAAATTACTGAGGGAAAACAACACGAATAGCACAGGTTGGAAAGTGACTAGACTATAGTGAAATTTACTTATAAAATACATATGTAAGCATATTCATCAAACTTGCTGTTTTTGAGCACATTTTCGATGAACCGTACAAACACGTTTTCAACGAGAAAGAAAATGAAGAGATTGCAAATTTTGTGATTTTCAGATAAGAAATAAACCCAGTAATAACTAGGCATGTATCGACTTGGAAGAAAGTGATTTGATTCCAATCAAAACCAAAGAGTCTAAATTGGCAATAACTTAAATATGGAAATCTATAAAGAGATGCTCATTGCGAAAAATATGGAAGAAATAGTAGATAAAGAATAAAAAATGCACATTAGTATAAAAAATAAAAATAAATCAAACATTTTTTCCTATTATTACATTTTCGGCCCCTCTTGATTGTTGGCTTTTAAAATCATCAGGCTGTACTACTAAAAACATCCTTTCAACTTTGCCTTTATTGTAAATTTAGCACCTCTGTATTCTGAATAAACTGTTCGCATATCACCGACTCTTGATATTTATGAATTTAAAATTTTATAAACTTCCCTAAAAAAAGGGAATCTGTTTTCATTATAAATAATAACATAATGCAATACTAATATGTTTTTATTGACCTTTTTCATAAAAAAAAGATAGCTATAGTCGCATATATTTAATATAACATCATCTATTTTTTCCTTAAATATTGAGTTCATAACATCTGGCTCCTTCCAATAATAGTAGTATTTATTAAATAAAATTTTAGCATATAAAAAAACAGACTTTTTAAAAAAAAATGTAAACAATATAAAACAATACTGAAAATAACGAACACAAAACAACACCTATGGGCAACCCCGTGCATCGCACGGGGGACAAAACTAGTGATTTTAGACATGATTAGGTTTTTTCCCAAGAAATAACGTCCATTGAGGACAGGGGGTTGAGGCGGGACCCACCAACCTGTGAGATAAAGAAAATATCGAGAGTACACGCAATCAGTTCTGAATTATGACCAAAAATGGGCCCTAATCCGGATCCTAAACCTAAAAGCCGAAGAGCCTATGACCCACTAAATAAATACAAGGTGCATCACTAAAGGCGTGGGCTAATGTGCGGACCGATAGGTAAAAAATCACATCCGAATTATGATCAAAAGTGGGCCATAAACTGGATCCTAGAAACTAAAATGCCAGCAGCCCGCTAGAGAAATACAAGGTGCACCACTAAGAGAAAGTGCGCTAATGTGTGGGCTCATAGCAAAAAATCAAGAGATAAAATACTACCTAAATCTAAAAGAAGGGTAGCCAAGCTGGTCCATCCGTATAAGAGAGAGGACAAAAGGAGTAGCAGTATCATATGTATAAGTCTGAATACCGAGGGACAATATGCTGAGCTCAGAGAGATAATCATTCGGCCTGTTGTCCTCCCAGAAAATGAGACTGAATGTCTCGGAGAATGTGCCGGATACGCATAAGGGTGTGACGAACCTGCCAAGAGCCCCAAGGCCACATGAAAGCAGGGTCACTACAGCAGCAGCATCAAGCTCAATCCAAACATGTCTCGATCTCTGGAAAGCCAAGATCTGTCCCACATAAAGCGCCTGGATCTCTGCATCAAAGCTCGAAGAGGCCTGAAAAGAAGAATGGAAAGCAAGGAGTAGCTCTCCGTGATGATCTCTAATCAGACCCCCACCACCAGCAATCTGAGTATCGCTATCAAAGGTGCCATCTATGTTCAGCTTGATCCAAGGGGACTCGGGTCGAAGCCAAACCACCGGAACGGAGCAATGAGTCTGAGCGGGAGAGGGAGAAACTCGATGTAAACGGTCAGGAGGCGAGCACCCCGCCCAGAACTCAGAAGAAATAAGCCCCGCAGCAGTTAGCAATGAAACATGGCGCTCCACCTGCACAATAACATGAGAAGCAAGAAAAGTAACTGCCCTATGCTTTACACTATTCCTCTCCGTCTAGATGAACCAAAGGATCAGACAAGGAATAATGAAAGCTGCGTGCCTAAAGTGTGTGCCATGTGAGAGAAAACTCAGGAGCTCAAAGATATTATCTGTATGGGGTAAGGATAAATGAGTCCATGCGCCAAAATGTTCGCACACGTCGCGAGCCACGTCACTCTCCAAGAAAAGGTGGGCAAGGGTTTCGGTATGGTAGGTATGGGTAGGGGAAAGGGTACAACATGAGTATCTGGAGGCCAAGGAAATGCCCCTCCTCTGTAAGACACCATCAGTCGGGATCCGTCGCAGTAGAAGTCGCCAAATGAACACCGATATCATAGGTGTGAGTAATGTAGTCCAAATGGCCCCGAAAATGAGATTAACCTGATACCTCACCCTGAGGTTAGACCAAGCTGACGACAATGAGAAGGCACCCAAAGATGTAAGAGTCCAGCACATGCAATTTGAATCCTCCTCGGCAATGGGAGTCGCGAGAATCTCCTGTATGAACTGAGGGGTAAAACCTAGCTCGTCACCAACAATGGACGCGAGTCTACCCCTGTCCCAACTCCCATCTACCCATGGATCATTAATCCTAAGATGGGATCTACCAATAATCTGACAATAAGACGAAATAGGCCTATCCCTAATCCAAGTGTCGTCCCAAAAGCTGACCTCCCCGCTGCCACTACCGAGAGTCCGAGAATTGAACTCCTGAGCCTAGATACCTACGCGGAGGAGACGGCTCCAAGGGCGGCTAGCATGAGCTTTAATATTAGTACACATAGGCGTAGAAGGGCCAACAAAGCAGTATTTGCGGAGCATAAACAACGCCTACAAAGACGTGCCCGTGCGAAGATGCCACCAGAGCTTATAACTAAAATCTCTCGCCATATCCGAGAGGCTCCGAATCCCAAGGCCTCCCTCGGAGACCGGGCGATAGATCTGCTGCCAATAGACCCAATGCGTTTTCCTCTTAGAATTGGCAGTACCCCAGAAGTATCTCGCCATAATCTGCTCGAGCTCCTGGATAACATACTGGGGAGGGTCCAGCAACTGAAGAAGGTGGAGAGGAATCGTGCAGAGAGTGCTCTTAAGAAGAGCCAAGCGACCCCCAAAAGCTAGATGGCGATGGGACCAACCAGAGATCCTATACAACAGTCGTTGCTTCACCCGAGCAAAGAGCTCACGTCTCATAAAGCCTTTGTAAAGGGGTGCACCAAGATAGGTGATGGGGAGATCACCGTGGCAGAAGCCAGTGAGATCGTGAACTCTCTGATGCCAATGAGGTGCGTGCTTCGGAGCGAGGATAAAAGTGCTCTTCTGGATGCTAACCATCTGCCCGGAGGCCATGGAATAGTGATACAGGAGTCGCATAAGATCAACGAGGCCATCATCCACAACCCGTGTGAATATAATGATGCCATCAGCATAGGAGAGGTGCGAGACGGGAAAAGGCCATCTAACAGTCCTGTACCTCATCAAAGGATGGTCACGAATCAATCGGTCCAAGCAGTGCAATAAATAATCGGCGGCAAGCACGAAGAGCGACGGAGAAATGGGGTCACCCTGACGCAAACCCCGACTAGAGGCAAAATAGCCGGCCGAGCTGCCGTTCACCAGAATGGAGAATGTAAAACTCTCGACACAATGACGGATAAACAGAATCCATCTAGCCGGGAATCCCATCCTCACCAGGACCTCACATAAAAAAATTGCCAGTGAACCCTATCATACGCCTTAGCCATATCAAGCTTCAGCGCGAGGTTCTGGACACCATGAATGTCCGAGACGTGGAGGTCGTGAATCAGTTCCTGGGCCAAAAGTATATTATTCGTAATAACCCACCCCTGAACGACAACGTTGTTGTAGCCGATCTACATTTTCACCTTTTCAATGTTCATGTTGTCGAAGTAGGTTACGTACTCCATTTTTCTGAAATTAAGATAGAGTTGTTTTCAGTGCATGTTTCGTTTGGAGATTTTGCTGTTCGCAATGTTGGAAATGGTTTAGTAATTAACCATTTATTAAGAATAAATATTGTTCATTAAATAATTATTATTTAATTAAAATATTTATTGAATGTTAATCTACGTCATGAGTAGATGAACATGGTATATTTAATATTTCTAAACCGATTTCCGGTGAGTGAGATATTATATGTTAAAGTTGGATGTTGGAGTAGGAACTAACATGATGTTAGTTATCCCACATTGATTGTGGATGGAGGTTTTGACTTCTATTTAAAGTCTTTGCCTTTATGGGCTTAATAACAAGTGGGTTGGTGTGTATGGGTGTCCTCGCGCACACACACACACACACGCGCGCGCCGCCGACCGACCGACCGACCGTCCGTCCGTCCGTCCGGGTCGGGTCGGGTCGGGTCGGGCACGGGCTCGGGCTCGGGCTCGGGCTCGGGCTCAGGCTCAGTCCAGGCCCAGGACTTGGATCTTGGCAATTGGTGTTTGGGCTTATCTTTTTGGCCCAAATCCGTAAGTCCACTAGCCTTTTGGCATGGACAAGACTCTTGAGTTGGCAAGACTCTTCATCCGACCAGCCCTTTGGGCGTCTGAAACTGCCAGCCATCATGGCAGGAGTAATGGCTATGAGTCCCTTCACATGATCAAGGAATGCTATATATATGTCAAAGATTCTGCTCATTGCAAACACACGAAAATCAGTGCATATTCAGCATATCATACGATTCGACTCGTTCGATCCGATTCGCGAGTGCTTGGTCTTTGCTCTGCCGGGACGTTCAGATCGTTTAACCTTTGGGGACGAGCCGCTTCACCGTGAGCACTAACGGGGCGTATTCTCGTCTTGCGGGCAGAAGCTCCAGCTTCGGACGATCTTTGTAGTTTATTAAAAATTGTTCGTTCATTACAAGTGTAATCTTTCGTTTCTGTTCTTTTTATAGTTTAAGTTCAGAATATTTTTGTAATACACGTCCAAGTATCGAATTATTCTAACAATCGCAAGACGAGAATATTCGACCATACTTGTTCGTGTCGTCCTAAACCTTTTGCTGGGGAAAAATGGCGTTAAATGCAACCACCGGCGCATCCACTAATCAATCCACCGGTTCTGGAACTATTGGATCATCAAGCTCTTCAATGGCTCCCATTCACAATGCTGCTCGGCTAATGCCTATCGCCGAGAAACCTCCTGTTTTCTCGGGCTCCGACTTCAAACGTTGGTCTCAAAAGATGCTGTTTTACATTACCACAATGGGGCTTGCGAGCTTCCTGCGTGAAGAAAAGCCTCCTGTCCCTGCTGAGAACGAAGCGAATGTTCAAGTGCGTATCGACTATGATACCTGGGTTCATTCCGAATATCTGTGTCGGAATATGTTGCTGAACGGGCTTGATGATGGCCTGTTCAATGTGTTCAACATCAAGGAGACTGCCAAAGAAATTTGGGATGCTCTTGAGTTGAAATATCGTGTTAATCCTGCTAGCACGAAGAAGTTTGTTGTGACGAGGCTCTCCGAATTCCAAATGGTGGATCCTCGTCCAATGATGCCCCAAGTACAAGAGTTCCAAACTCTTATACATGATGTTCATTCTGAGGGGATGCCTCTACCCGAGGCGTACACTGTGGCGCTCTTGGTCGACAAGTTGCCGCCTAGTTGGAAGGAGTTCAAGGGATACCTTAAGCATAAGCGAAAGGAAATGACTCTAGAAATTTTGGTTGCTAAGCTCCAAACTGAAGCTCAAGTCCGTGATCAAGACTTGAGAACCAAAGCTCCTATGGATGCTAAGGCTAATCGATCAAGGTAGGGGCGGACCTTCCAAAAAGCGTCAACTTCCTACCAAAGGCAAGGGAAAGGAAGTGGCACCTCCGACGAAGTTTACCGGAACGTGCTACAACTGTGACAAGCCCGGCCATATGGCGAAAAATCACAAAGCCGAAGAAGAACAAGGGAAAGGGAAAAGTCAACCATGTCGAGAAGGACTTTGACTCTTGGGACAAAGATGATCTTGCTGCCATGATCACTGAGGTAAATCATGTCTCGGAACCTAACCCAGTTACTTGGTTTCTTGATACAGGTGCGACTGTTCACATCTGTGTGAACCGAGACTTGTTTTTCACTTACAAGGAGATTCAAGACCGCTTCATCACAGAGGCAAGTGATCGTACCTCTCCAGTTCTTGGAATTGGAACTGTTGTGCTTCAATTCACCTCCGGTGTGGAGATAACTCTGAAGGATGTGCTGCATGCTCCGGCAATCCGCAAGAATTTGGTGTCTGGTGTCAAATTAGTTAGAGCTAAATTTGATGTAGACCTTCGTAGCGATTTTATGATAATACGCAAGTTTGGTAAGACTCTCGGGAAAGGTCATATTGTCGAGGACATGTTCAAACTTAGCATTCGTACTTGTAAGCCTCCAAAGGCAGTTGCTAATAATAATGCTACTACTTCTGCTTATTTGCTTGAGTGCTCAAATTTATGGCATTGTAGATTAGGTCATGTGAATCTAAATGCTATAAAAAGATTAGTAAACTTAGATTTACTAAAGTTAAATGAAATCAAAAATCAAAAACAAATGCGAGATTTGTGTTCAGGCAAAAATGACGAAACTACCGTTTCATTCGGTAAAACGGGACACAAAACCCCTTGAATTAATTCACACAGACGTGTGTGATTTAAAATTTGTGCAAACTAGAGGTGGTAAGAAGTACTTTATCACTTTCATCGATGATTGCACAAGATATTGTTATCTTTATCTTTTGAGAAGTAAAGATGAGGCTATTGAAGCCTTTAAGAACTTCAAGAATGAAGCCGAGAATCAATTAGTCCGTATCAAGATGGTTCGAAGTGATAGAGGAGGTGAATATGTAGCTCCATTTGAGGAATTATGCAACGAAAGTGGTATAATTCATCAAACCACGGCTCCATATGCTCCACAATCTAATGGCGTTGCCGAACGTAAGAATCGAACACTTAAAGATATGATGAATGCGTTATTAATTAGTTCGGGGTTGCCCTAACATGTGGGGAAGTGTCTTGATGACCCAACTACATATTGAACAAAATTCCACGCAAAGGTAAGGATGTTACTCCTTATGAGTTGTGGAAAGGAAGAAAACCATCATACAAATATCTCAAAGTGTGGGGGTGTTTGGCGAAAGTTGAAGTGCCTCTACCTAAACAAGTTAAAATTGGTCCTAAGACGATCGATTATATGTTTATTGGTTATGCACTTAACAGCAGCGCATACAGGTTTGTTGTACACAAATCCGAGATACCCGACATTCATGTAAATACAACGATTGAATCAAGGAATGCTGTATTCTTTGAAAATATCTATCCTTATAAGAATAAGGTTGATCCTAACTCTAGCAAATGAGTTGATGATGAAGCTACAAGTTCTAAACTTGTAGATGAGCCTATGTGTTATGAAACCATAGATGAAGCCTCTAGCCCGAATCTGGTGTTATCTGAACGACCGAATAGAAAGCGACCTAGGTCTACGCCAGTCAACGTAGAACCTAGACGAGGTACTAGAATACGAAAAGTAAAGATATACGGACCCGACTACGTCGTTTTGACGTTAGACGGTGAACCAGTATCTGTAAAAGAAGCTTTATCCGGTCCAGATGCGGCTTTCTGGAAAGAGGCAATAGACATTGAGATTGAGTCTATTATGCTGAATCATACTTGGGTGTTAGTTGAACTACCACAGGGTTGTAAGGCTTTAGGATGCAAATGGATCCTAAAGAAGAAGTACAAGTCTGACGGTACTATTGACAAATATAAGGCCCGACTTGTAGTTCAAGGCTTTAGGCAAAAGGCTGGTTATGATTTCTTTGATACCTACTCGCCCGTGACAAGACTTACTTCTATTAGGGTGCTACTCGCTATTGCTGCTTTACGCAATCTCGAGATTCATCAAATGGATGTTAAGACTGCATTCTTGTATGGAGAGCTAGAAGATGAAATCTATATGAAACAACCGGAAGGGTTTGCAGTACCTGGGAAAGAGCACATGGTATGCAAACTACAACGGTCTTTATATGGTTTGAAACAAGCACCTCTGCGGTGGCATTTGAAATTTGACGAAGTGATGTTGTCAAATGGTTTTAATATTAATGAGAGTGACAAATGTGTCTATGTTAAGAAAATGGGTGACAATTACGTCATTGTTTGTCTATATGTAGATGACATTTTGATAATGGGTAGCAACTCTCGTGTGATTGGTGAAACAAAATGAATGCTAAGTAAGAATTTTAGCATGAAAGACATGGGTTTGGCTGATACTATTCTTGGAATTAAGATTCTGAAAACGCCTAACAGAATTGCTTTGACGCAATCTCATTATGTTGAGAAAGTGTTAAGGAAATTCAACGCTTTTGATAAACCCATTGCTAAGACTCCTTGGGAACCTAATGTTCATCTGAATTATCATAAGGGTGAACCTGTGGGTCAAGATGAATATGCTAAGATCATTGGGAGTTTGATGTATCTGTCAAATTGTACCCGTCCTGATATAGCATGTTCGGTTCACAAGTTGAGTAGCTACACAGCTAATCCAAGTAAAGAACATTGGAGGGCTCTAGAACGAGTACTGAGTTATTTAAAATATACTCAGAACTTTGCGATTCATTATTCAAGAGAGCCTGATGTACTTGAAGGGTATTGTGATGCTAATTGGATATCTGAATCGAAAGACTCATTTTCTACGAGTGGATATGTGTTCACTATTGGAGGTGGTGCTGTATCTTGGAAGTCCAAGAAACAAACTTGTATTGCTAGGTCTACCATGGAATCGAATTCATAGCTTTGGATAAAGTCGGTGAAGAAGTCGAATGGCTTAAAAATTTCCTCGAGGATATTCCATGTTTGGACGAGACTGTGCGTCTGTGTTGATACACCGTGATAGCCAAGCCGCTATCGACGGGCACAAAATATGTTTTATAACGGTAAGTCTTGACATATTCGTGACGACATAATGCCGTGAGACATTTGATCTTGAGTGGGATTATCTTAATTGACTATGTAAGGTCGGTAGATAATCCGCGATCCACGACGAAGAGTATTAATCGAGATCAAATGTATAAATTGTTAGAGGGAATGGGTGTTAAATCCACATCTTAAGGATGATTATAGCGGAAACCCAACCTTGTAGATTGGAGGATCCCAAGAGCTTGGTTCAATGGGATAACGAAGTTATAATAATCCGTGTGTTAAAATACTCAAACATACCTATTCTCTGAGAACAGTGAGTGATTGATTACCTACATGTGGTGAGGTTAAGTCTTATGATTTTTAATGATTCTTGATTACCTCGGAGAGGTCAAGTATAGTAGGATACTTGGGAATAAGAATCACCTATATAAGTGTGAAGTGAGGGCCGCTTCAGTTGATACACATATGAATCCAAAGGGGTGTCCAAGGCCGAAAAGGACACAAAACGTTAGAACGGAAGGAATTGAGACGATATTGTGTCTATATTATTGTCTCAGTATACACCATGGAGGACTAGTTCAAGGTTTTCATGACCACTATGCCGCCAGTATACTCGATGATGTTGACAATGGATAGGTTCAAGGTCACAAGCCACCTAGCCAAATGCAATATTGTCTCTTGAGGACTGAACTATGCATTTGCATTCATTTTGCATTGGCATTCTCACTCATGTGGGGGATTGTTGGAAATGGTTTAGTAATTAACCATTTATTAAGAATAAATATTGTTAATTAAATAATTATTATTTAATTAAAATATTTATTGAATGTTAATCTACGTCATGAGTAGATGAACATGGTATATTTAATATTTCTAAACCGATTTCCGGTGAGTGAGATATTATATGTTAAAGTTGGATGTTGGAGTAGGAACTAACATGATGTTAGTTATCCCACATTGATTGTGGATGGAGGTTTTGACTTGTATTTAAAGTCTTTGCCTTTATGGGCTTAATAACAAGTGGGTTGGTGTGTATGGGTGTCCTCGCGCACACACACACACACACACGCGCCGCCGCCGACCGACCGACCGACCGACCGTCCGTCCGTCCGTCCGGGTCGGGTCGGGTCGGGTCGGGTCGGGTCGGGTCAGGTCGGGCACGGGCTCGGGCTCAGTCCAGGCCCAGGACTTGGATCTTGGGGCACAAGACTCTTGAGCTGGCTTGACTCTTGAGTTGGCAAGACTCTTCATCCGACCAGCCCTTTGGGCGTCTGAAACTGCCAGCCATCATGGCAGGAGTAATGGCTATGAGTCCCTTCACATGATCAAGGAATGCTATATATATGTCAGCATTCTGTTCATTGCAAACACACGAAAATCAGTGCATATTCAGCATATCATACTGATTCGATCGTTCGATCCAGTTCACAGTGCTCGGTCGGTTTGCGGTCTTTGCTCTGCCGGACGTTCAGATCGTTTTAACCTTTGGGGACGAGCCGCTTCACCGTGAGCACTACCGGGGCGTATTCTCGTCTTGCGGGCAGAAGCTCCAGCTTCGGACGATCTTTGTAGTTTATTAAAATTGTTCGTTCATTACAAGTGTAATCTTTCGTTTCTGTTCTTTTTATAGTTTAAGTTCAGAATATTTTTGTAATACACGTCCAAGTATCGAATTATTCTAACAAGCAATTCTCTAAAATTAGGGTTTTGAGAGTTTTCAAATATATGATGGACTTCTTTCATTTCAGATACATTTATTCAACAAATGTAATGAAAATGATAGATTTATTGGATTTAATGTCAGTTTCAAATCATGGAGGTCGTTTTTTCATTCGATCATGCGGATGTTGGTTACTGTCAGTGTCGTGGGGCTTCATCCATGTGTAAAATATTTATCAAAATAATAAGATCATAATTTTAACTTCACTTAGTATATAAATATTTAGCTGAGATTAAGAAGTTAGTTGGTACATGATCTTGTCCTGGGCAGCTATGTGTTGCAGCGGCTGCTTCTTGTCTTAGCTGAGATTAAAAGAAAGTTGTTTTTAGTGCATGTGAGTTCGGAGATTTTGTTGTTCGCAGTTCTATGAAATTCGGGCTTTGAGTTTTTCAAGATGATGGACTTTTGTCATTTCAGATATATTTACATAATAAATGCTATGAAAATGGTGGATTTATTGGATTTAATGCCAGTTTCAAATCATCGTGGTTGTTTTTTTCCATTCAATCCATGTGTAAAATATTTATTAAAATAATAAGTTCAGAATTTTAACTTCACAGAGTATATAAATGTTTAGGTGCGATTAAGAACTTAGCTGGTATGTGATCTTGTCCTGGCTGCAGCTATATGTTGTATCAGCTGCTTCTTGTTTTAGATGGAATTGCGTCGACAACTAGATTTTTTCCTTGGGCTGCTGGAATACTTTTGTCAGCAACTCAGTTTTTGTGAGAGATAATCTTAGCTATTGTTGGAGGCAGCTAAGTGTTGGAATTCGGTAATTAAAATTCATTTACGCAGTGGAGAAATAAAACAAGTCTAACCGGATAAGAATCAAACCCTACAAGGATCGATCAAGGATCATATATCGAATATAAATAGAAGAGGACAAAATTACCGACATCATATACTCATAGTCCTTTGATAATTTTATCTTGAAGGAAAAACTCGACTCGAGCTTTGTAAAGTTCCCCGATCACCTAAAACAGCCGTTCCTCTTCGTATCACGGACACTAACACGAATCCTATTCATTTAGACTTGATGAATGATCCTTTAGGCTTGATGAATGATCCGAAGGTGCCAGGTATCTCTATGTTGCCACGCACGCGACGGATATTGATCGGAAAAATCCTATATTAATTCGTTCTCTAAGAACACGGCTACAAATCGATATAATATTTTTCTTCTCTTATTTTCTTCTTCTTTCTTTCTCTCTAAGATCAACAAAAAAAATTCTCTCTTCACCAAATAGCTTCGGACGAGTTGTACATTGTATGTGTGTGTGTTGTCATGTTTATAACATGATGAGATTCGATTTCAAGATTATGATAATCTTGATATCTTTTATCCACATGTGCAAATCAAGTCAAACGTACCTCACGCAGCAATATGACAAAGGTGGAAGCTTCATAAAGTGAGAGAACGATAGAGGTGGGGCGGCCCTATCATGATGAGAAGAAAGGAGCCGAGCCACTAGGTTCATTTATCGGACGTTCGCGTGTCTAATTCGTTAAGTGCACTTTGTTTTATCTCAAATGTAATTATAGTTAATTAATTAATCCAATTAATTGATTTTATCAAATTATAATTATATTTTTCGAAGAGATAATTATTTATGAATCAAATTAATCACCGAGTAATTAATTTCAATTCATAAGACCGCATCGATTTATCCAATATATCAAATTAGATATCTAATATCCAATATTAATAAAGAGATATTAAATACATATTTATCCGTCAAATATCCTTGTGCGCGACTCCATAGGTCCGTGTCGATCGGCAATGGGAGGAACCAAGGAGTGCGGGTAATACTTATCCAGCCTAGTGGCCCGCACCGTAACCCAACTGAGAACGAATGATAGAATCATTCTAAAATCATTATATCGTGAATACCGTATACGTATAAACCCTTCAATCATATGTCTCCGCCAAGTATTAGGGTCATGGTAATGTCAAACTCTATTATAACTTGACACTATGCATTTGTCAATGCAAATCGAGATCACAGAGCTCTCATGTATCTAATACAACTACCTCTAAATGCTTTTGCCAAAGACGTACGATCTCATTTGCCATTAACCGCAGGACATTTACCCGCTCATTTAAGGGAGAAAGAATCATATCTTGGTATTCAGTAGAGACTACCACTTGCCCACTAAGTTGCACTTCGAGGTTGATCCACCAACCTATGATTGGATCAAACTACTTTAATGACTAACTTAATATCACAAGTACATCTCCTACTAAAACATCAAGTCAAATGTTCATGTATACCTATCACAGCCTTTCAATTCAGTCATTGGCAATCCCAGGGTGAAATCCATATAACCTAAATCGAGGTGAGTCGAGTTCCAGTATATTAATCCTATTACCATGCCTATAACATGTGCTCCCACTATCCCTTGGTGAAAACAGTCACTCTATGTCAGAGTACACATCATATAAGTCTTGTCTAAACTTACTGCCCAGTTAAGTTTTATCGACTTGCGAGTCAGTTAAGCATTCGAGCTCTAAAAATTTCCATTGACTATCTCCTCTATAAGGAGTGAAATGTTTGTTCTCAAATGCGAGGACTATTATTCTATATATCAAATCACAATTCGAGTGATATACAATAATATAGAAATAATAAACGCCTTATTTAATTTGATTTTCGTAATTACAATACAACCCTCTCACTCTCTCATCCTCTAAGTGTCATTCGGGGGCATATTCTCAAAACTAAGTACTTGTTTCCCAGTCTAAAAGTCCAAGATCTCAGCTTAATTCGAGGGATCTCTATTCAGGTATAGGCTTGGTGAAGATGTAAGCTATTTGATATAAGTGCTAACTCTTTCTACTCATACATATTTCTTATCGTCATGGTTCCGTATGAAGTGATGTTTGACATTAATGTATTTTGTTCTGGGGTGAAGCATTGGGTTATTTCTTATTGCTACATTATTGATGTCAAACCAGATAGGTATATTATTTGCAATGATGTTGTAGTATCTATGATGCTGCCTTATCCAAAGAATTTGTGCGGATCAGCTGCTTGCAGCTGGGCATTCAACTTTCGTTGTTGAATAGCATTTGATGTTTGGATCTTACTGAACCATGAAATTAGTCTAATTCCATGAAAATGATAGATTTTGCTTGTGCTTTTCCTATTAAATTTGCAGCCTGTAAAATCAGTATATGAGTAGCATATTAATTCAAATTTATCATCTTATGAATACCATAGTCCAATATTAAGTAAAAATTTAAGATATCAGATGATTCTCTTGGTAGCTTCCATATGAGACTGGTATAGACTGGAATCATTCACCTTACCCCAACTGCATGTTAAATATCTGGTATTCTGACCGTTAGACAGAGTATTGACCTTATCATTTATCTTTATTAGGTTGGATCTACTGGTTCCATCTTCATCTGTGTCAATCTTCAGTAACTGCTCATGGGTGTTCTCAAGGGCTTGGTTTTCTCCATGTCAAATCTTTTTATCAGCTTCCTTGTGTACTTGGCTTGGTTGGTAAAGATAATTATTTCTATTTGTTTAACCTGAAACCAAGAAAGAAATTTACTTTGCCAATGATACTCATTTCATATTTGACCCTGTATTAATTTGGAGATTTTATAGATACCCAAATTGCTTAAGCTAAAAATGATGTCATTCAGATAAAATTGGACTAATAATATGTGGTCTTCATGTTCAATACCGAAAAGTGTTTTGACCACCTTTCTTTTGTTGAATCCATTTTTCTCAAGAAATATGGATAATGACTCATATCAAGCTCTTGGTCATGTTTGAGTCCATATAGTGCTTTTAGTAGCTTGTACACTTTTCTCTATTGATGAATCCTGAGGGTTGTTCCACATATACTCATTCCTCAAGGATACAGTATTGAGAAAGGCACTCTTTACATCCATTTGATATACCTCAAAATATTTGAAGGATGCATAATCTAGGAACAACCTTATTGTTACAGTCTTGCTATTGGAGCAAAGGTCTCATCAGAACTTATTTCTTCACATACATCATATCCTAACAACAATCCATTTTAGGTCGTATTTGTTTTTGTAGATCCATTTGGTGCTAATTACTTTCTTGTGGTACGATATGGCTGCAAGTTCCTGTAAAATATTTCATTCTATTTGGTTCAGTTCTTCTTGCATGACATTTATCCAAGTGATAACTTACATGGCTTCTTCGGTTGTTGTGGGATCTAACCGAGACATGAAAAAAAAAAGCATCGCTAGCTAAGTTCCACTAGTTGTACGCTTTTTTTGGTGCCATTAGTTAGATTGCCAACAATCTGTTGAATTAGGTGGTACTTCAGTTACTTAGGTGTTGCTTCTTTATCTCTTTCTGATGTGTTCTATTGATTATTTTCATTTGTTTATCCTGGCGGATTGCTCGAAGGATCTCTATTGTTCTTAGTTGTAGTTATGCTTGATGGTCAAATCGGCTCGACAACTGGGTCTGGTTGCTCGACAGCAGAGTTTGACTGTGAGGTAGTTGAGTTAGGATATCCTGGATGTTTAGTAACTGAGTGTTCATTAACTTATTTTGTTGCTCTTTTGTCTCTAATAATGATTTCATCAATGTTGTTGCTTTGTGTTTCTTTTCAACATGTTCAACCTGTTTCCTGTACTCAACAGTGGTTACATCAAAAACAATGTGGAATGTTTTTTCCTCAATAATATTATTTTATTAAGTACTCTGAATGTTTTTCTAACGTCTGAGTATCTCATGAAGAGATCATCATCAGTTTTAGCGTCAAAGACATTTAGTTTGTTATCATTATTGTAAATGAAACACTTACAACCAAATATATGAAAAATTATATAGTTGATATGCTGCCATTCTAAACTTCATATGGAGTTTTATAGTGTCTTCCTATTATCATACTTCTATATTGAGTATGGCAAGTCGTTCCAATAGCTTAGCCCATAACCTTTTGGGAAGATCAGCTTCTACAATAATGGTACTACTTGCTTCTTTCAAGGTTTTGTTTCTTCTTTATGCTACTCCATTTTATTGTGGTGCTTTGGTAGCTGAAACCTTAAGATGTATCCTATTTTGACTGTTGTTGTCAGTTATTGTTTTTTAAGGAATACTCCTCCATTTTTTGACCTTTTCTTGATGATGCTAAGACATTTTCTATTTTGCAGCTTTTTCATCAACTCAAGCAACATGGTCAATGTCTCACTTTTCTTCTATGGAAACACAACCACGTTTATCTTAAGTAATTATACAAAACGAATACAGCGTGTTTTATTCCACTTAAAGTCCTTGGTTTGATGGCTCCAAAACAGATCCATATGAAGTAGCTCCAGTACTCGGTTGATTAGAGAGATTAGCTTAATTTATTTGAAGGATGCTTTTGCTTTTTTAAAGTTCTAACATGCATCACATTAGGTTTATTTCTTGAATTTTCCTTCTGGCAAGCCTATCACCATCTTCTTGTGACAATTTATTTTAGTTCTTTGAAGTATAGATGGCTCAATCTCTTGTTCCATAGCCATCCATTCTCAGCTATTATCTTGGAGATGAAGCATATATTTGGTATGCATGTACCAAATCTATTACATAAACATCTCTTATTCTGTAGCCTTGAAGCTTTATGTCTCCAGTTATAGGTCGAGTACCATACACTTCCACTTTGTGAACACTACTAAGTTGTTTTCATCGCAAAGATGACTGATGTTGAGTAGGTGGTACTTCAATCCTATAACATATTATATTTTGGATATAGTTACACTCCATAAATGCATCTTCCCATGCCATTTGGTTTGTCCATTGGGATTTATTCAAATTTCACATCTGGACCCCTTTCATTTCGTAGTTTGATTGTATGTTCTTGTTTCCAGTCATGTGCTTTAAGCACCCGAAGTCAACAAACCACTCTTCCATTTTGGGTGGTGATTTAGTGGCTACTCCACAGTTGTCTCGCCATTTCTTCTGCAATTAGACAAGAAGATATTTTGGTAGCTAGATTCGAGTGGGTCCTTTAGGGTTAATGGTTCTGTGCATTACCTAAATCTGACATTCTTTGAAGTTCAGTCTTAAGATTTGTCATTATTTAGAATTTTCAGTCGCCCAATTTCAGTTATAACTTAATCAATCTTAGCTGATCTTTCATTATTTAAATTTCAAAGTTTTTCAAGTTCAGCTTGGATATGATCAACCTCAGTTGTACTTCATTTGATGGTTTCTAGCTTAACTTTCACCTATTCTTTTTCATTTTTAAGAATGCATTTTCATTTCTCATGTTTAACTATGGAGTCTCTGAAGTTTCAAAATCTTTTATAAATTTGATTTAGAGATTTGTGAAGATCTAAGTCTTCTGAAATATCTGAGCCAGAAAAGTTTGAAGAGCGAGGCTTAGATAATACCAATCCATCTACTTGTTTGCCATGAAGCACGTGTATCCTTTTTCCCCTGAGCAAAATCCTTCATCTGGTTCTTCTATTTTTGGAGCTTGATCTTCTCCAGTTAGTTCTTTCCTTGTCTTCATTCTTCCATTTGTCTTTCTTATATTCTTTTTTATTAAGATACGGATAATTATTGTTTTATTTTATGACAGTTGAAGCATTTAACCTTCTAGCCTCCTCCTTTGTAATTTCTCATTGGGTTTTCCTGGTAGTTCTTTACTATATTTTGGGTAATTCTTCATGAAGTTACTAAATCTTTGCATTATAAATGCCATTTCCTCTTCAAAATTCTAAGGATTGGGAGTAACATTTTAGATGTGTTCATTGATGAGCACTCAACTGCAAAGACCGCTCCTTTCTCAGCTGGTCCTGTTGATCATGAGATTGGTAGCTGAAACTCAAAGGCTTTCAGGTCTAAGAATAGTTCCTGAATACTTATTTTGTTTAGGTGACTGGATTCTATCATGTCTGATGTTTTATGTTCCAGTCTTGAGTGAATGATATCCAGACCTTTAGTGCCATCTCTCTATTCCCAAAGGTCTTTCCTAGGGAGTTGATCTCGTTGATGATTTTGGTGAACCTTGTATCTCTCACCAATCATTTCGTTGATCTTCATTTTTAAAGTTATCAAATTCCTGAGTGGCTGTTGATAACTTATTTTCCTTGATTAGCTCGGTTCTTTCATACATGATTGCAAGTGCATCTCATATCTCGTTGGCATTCTTGCAGTTCTTGATTTTCACCATTGTGGCTTTATCAAGTATTTGATAAAGTATATCTCTGTCTTGATTATCAAGGCTTCCTAGTCTCTCTTGTTCAGTAATGAGCTAACTTCTTGGCCTAGAAATTTTCTCTGGCTTTCGAACCTCAATGGTTTCAGAGGTATTGTCCTTTATGCAACTGAATGGTCCTTCCTCTACACACTCCAGATGTCACAATGTACACAGAAGAAAAATGTGTCTGCATTCTTATTTTCCATAAGTTATAGTCATTGACAGAAAATGCGGATAATCTAGCATGCATATGTTCCATTTTATAAATGGTTTGAAAGTATGCAAAAACAAATGAGTAGCCAGATAGAATTATACCTAGTCCGATGACTAAAAAACATGTGATTTATGGGCCAATCG
Source organism: Orobanche coerulescens (assembly GCA_033398695.1). Lineage (NCBI taxonomy): Eukaryota > Viridiplantae > Streptophyta > Magnoliopsida > Lamiales > Orobanchaceae > Orobanche > Orobanche coerulescens. The sequence goes on along the minus strand of CM065818.1, from coordinate 67,867,601 downwards.
CTCCATTGGCACTTATTGGTCCTAGATAATCCTACATGAAAGTCTAGAGCAGGGGGAGGGTGAATAGACTTTTAAAACTTTTAAAACCCTTTTGAACAATTTTAAAGAATCGACTTCAAGATGAAACAACAACTAGATTGGAAACTTGGTTGCTAGTAGTTAAGAAAGGACTCTTAGTTGCTCAGTTCAGATGCCAACTGTTATCGGATGAAACTTAGTTGGCGATAGTTGAGACTAAATTTCACTTGATGTGGCGGAATCCTTGCAACTGGCTTAGTTGGCTTTACAAAATAACAATTATGTTATGATTAAGATGAATGTAGTAGATAGTTATGATGCACTAAAACAATAGTCACAATCACTTATAGTAGTCCACTTTTATCCAATTTGCTATGAGATAAATTCATTATAGCTCAATGAGATATTTAGTGCTTTGTTACTGCAGCTTCCAGACAGTGGAAAGTTATGGCTGCCATAACTCCCTTTGACTGCTAGTACATCCCTGTCTGAGAACCCTTGGATGCTACACAACTTTCAATATGTTTGTCACCTACGGAATGAGAATCCTTGGATGACTTACAATCTTTCCTTGGTTTCTGATCACCTATTGACCAAAATCCCATGGATGCCTCACAACTGCTCAAGCTGCTTATCACCTTTCAGCCAAGAACCCTAAGATGTAGCACAACCTTCACTTTCAGGAACATCGTTCAAGAAAGGACCTCAACTCGAATTATTTTAAGATAAGAGTTTGTTTTTATCCAACTGGATATCTTCTTTCTTCTTTATATGATTCAGAACGTCACTTATAGATAGTATTTTCTTGAGAGCTTCTTCAAACATATCTTTTGAACTTAGCTCTTTTTATGCTTTTAGACTTCCACAAAGTATTGCTTTGAGTAATTTGGTTGTTGTTGTGTTGCGATTAACACATCTCGACGGCGATCGGCATAAGGGCCGAGCGACCTAGTCAACGTCAAAAAGAACCACGGCACACCTACCAAACGGAGATCCCAGATCAAGTCCAAGTGCCGAGCGATCGATATCCAGGGCGATCGTATCTTGGCACCTGGCGATCGACTTTGGCGTCCGACCAAGGACGACCGCCTCATGCCACATGTAAGGCCAACATCTGTCAAGTCCGCGAAGACCAAATCTCAGGATAGTGGCCCACGTGCAGATCTAGAAAAGGCACCGTAGGAAAAGGATCTTTGACTCCAGCCCATCAACAGCTGTCAACGACAAGGACTGTCTCACCTACCGACAGACCCGCCAAAAGGTCCTAGGTGGGACCTCCCAAGACAGCGACTTAAGACGCGTGTTGCCCTCTCATTGGTTCGCACATCCGGCTGCCAGCAGCTGCTGCGGACTTTAAGGAGACCAACCCATATGCTAAAGACGATCGCCCGCTTATTATAATACAAGAAAGGCGATCGCCCGCTCGGGATCAAGACATCCCAGCTACCTCCTCTCCTATAAATAGAAGGCTTCCTGCACATGGAATCCTCTCGGCTTTTCTCTCAGCTTTTCTCTCGGCTTTTCTCTCGACTATCTAGGATTTCTCTCTCAGAACCTCTTAACCAAAAGACGGTCGGCAGAAACGAGAACTCTCTACAGTTCAAGAACTCATAGAGCATCATTCAAGAGCTAGATAACTAGGGTCTTTACACTCATTGTAATCGTACTCGTACATTAATATATGTACTCCCAAAGTATTCGTATTAATAATATCTCGCGAGAGCATTCAAGCCCGGGCCTAACAAACCCGGCAAATCTTGTGTTATTTACATTCCCTCGAACGTGCTCTCGTATTTTGTTTGTTACTCACCCGTATCCATATCTAGAAAACCACTACGTATAATATTTTGGGTAACAACAATTGGCGCTAGAAGAAGGGGCATCTACCTTCATTTTCTCTCCGACCGTTTCGAAGAACACTCACTGTTCTCCGGAGCATATACTTGAAGAAACACTCACTGTTCTTCAAAGAAAAACCTTCAGAATCATGACGTCTGCCACCACATCGAAGAGAGCCACTCTCCGATCCGCCGGACGCCATATTCCGGCCCAGAGCAAATCCCAAGCTACGGCAGAGGGTAGCCGCGGCGGTGTGAGACTCTCGATCCTGCCTCTGAGGGACGGCCCTAGCCTCTCGCTCGATCAGTTCCAAACCACAGAACAGATCGAAGAGGCCATATCCATCCTACGGGAGCGACGGAGAGCATGTGATGCGCCTGCTATTACCCCATCAATCATCCGCCGCGCGTGCAAGCGAAAACTCAAGGGGCTATATGTCGAGCGATCGACAGAAAGCCCCGAGTCACAAGAAAAAGCACTTGCGAGGTGGGACGGTTTCGTTTTCAGCCGCCTAGGAAGCGACCCATTATGGCAACCTGGGCATTCTGGCCCCAGCCATGAGACGACGGAGCCCGAATCTATCACCAGGAGTTCGGCGTACCCAACTCCCAAAAGGCAGGTCGGCCACTTGGCTCCCCCTCGTCGAAGAACCAAGATCGGCGGCGACGACCTCATGACCTACCGCATAGCCAGGAGATCAATACACGATCGCCTCGGCTCCCGCTCCGAGAGCCAAACCATGGGCGACCAAGCTACGGTGATGGCCGCAATGCAACGCCAGCTCGATGGCATGAAGGCGCTCCTAGAAACTGGGGCAGGCGCCAAGAGAAAGATCACCGGACCGAGTGAGCCACTCGCGGTCCAGATCGAACTCGCCCCCGTGCAGCCAAGGATCGCTCCTCCTCAAACACCTTTGTATGAGGGGAGATTGGACCCCGAGACTCACCTGAGCAAGTTCCGGATCTACATGACTGGAAGCGGGGCATCAGATGCGACCAGGTGTCGAATGTTCCCGTTAACACTGGGCAATCTGGGCCATAGGTGGTACATCTCATTGCCACCGCGATCCATCAGTTCCTTTGAACAACTGGCGAGCGACTTAACATCGTACTTCGCCGCCAAGGTCGCCCGACCATAAGGTCCCCACCGCATGATGAAGATCAGGCAAGGGGAAGCCGAGTCCGACGAAGACTACATCGACCGGGTGGATGAGATAATCCTCAACGGCGAGCTCGTAAGCGACGAGATCGCCCTCTACTCGGTCCTAGGGGGATTCAGTGGTCTTTCGCCCATGTTCAGGCACCTTACGAAGGACATCCCCCCGACCTACGCGATCTTCCGCGCCAAGGACGCAGACTTTTTGGCCAGGCGGAGATTGCTCGCCTTTCGCCAAGACGAGGGGGTAGAGACGGCAATCGCCAAGTCCAACAAGGCGGTCGCCAAGCCACTCGGTGATTTCAGGGCCTTCGAGGATGTGGAAGCCCATCTCCACCACAACCTCAATATATCTCCGTCCCATATTTTTTACGCCATCCAGGGGCGCGAGCGGCTAAGCAAACCGAAGGCGATAAGGGACAACGGTCATCTGGACCGCAATAAGTTTTGTGCTTACCACAAGAGTCCAGGCCACAACACCGATCAATGCCGCGACCTCCTCAGACAACTCTGGAGATTGTTCGAGGAGGGCAAGTTGGACAGTCTAGTGACTTAGCCGGCGCCCCGTACAAGGACCAAGGGTCGCGATCGGAGACCGAACGGCGATCATCAGTCTTCCAACCCGATCACCAGAATCAAGCATGGCGAGCCGGAAGACTTGTACCAGTCGATCCCTCCGATCGACCCTGGCGGCCATATCTCTATGCTTCAATTAAGAGGTGGAAACTTCGGAGGTCTTTCCCCAGTTTCCACCATGTCAAACGAAAGGCTTCTCCAAAAATGGAGGACTCTCTCGCCCTCTAAAGTTCATCATCTAACATGATGGACCTAGGCACGAGATCGCCTCCCTCAGCAAAACGTATACCTTCGAGGATCGCCATCTAACATGATGATCCGAGGTAGAAGAGTGCAGCCATGGTATTGGAGGTCGATGGAACTGACAGCTTCGTCCATGCAAGGTTCCTTTGGGCTGCGATCGCTCGCCCTTCGTTTAAATACGAGGCGGGCGTAGCTGAAGGACCCTCCAAACAGATCTGTGGACACGCTCGCCCGCCCTCAAAGGCCCATCATCTAACATGGTGGACCCGGACAATGCGACGCGTCCCTACCCCCATCACAACGTATACCGTCGAGGATCGCCATCTAACATGACGATCCGAGGTAGAAAAGTGCTAACAATCTGCGTTCGTGGAGTCGATTAATCCGACGATGCCCCATGCAAGGACTCCTCCAGACCGAGACCGCTCGCCCTTCGTTTAAATACGAGGCGAGCGCAGCCTATGGAGAACCCTCACAATAAAGTGAGTCGCGAGACAAACCTACAGGTGGAATGTCGCTCGCGGACAAGACATGGTCACGGAGGTCGGTCCATCGAACTCCGCGACCGTGCACGGTTCCTCTAGGTCGAGATGGTCAGCCTCCTTCGAGGAATCTGCAAAATTGAAGATCACAAGAGCTGAACCAAGGATCAGACCGCTCAAAAGAAGATTTTGTTTCATAAAATGATAAGTCGCTCGTCTAAATCAAGCGATCGCCGGTAAAATTACCTCACCCAACGCCTTCAGTATCGGAGCGAGCTGGGGGGCAATTGTTGTGTCGCGATTAACACACCTCGACGGCGATTCGCATAAGGGCCGAGCGACCGAATCAACGTCAAAAGAACCACGGCACACCTATCAAACAGAGATCCCAGATGAAGTCCAAGTTCCGAGCGATCGACATCCAGGGCGATAGTCTCTTGGCACCTGGCGATCGACTTTGGCGCCTGACCAAGGACGACCGCCTCATGCCACGTGTAAGGCCAACATTTGTCAAGTCTGTGAAGACCGAATCTCGGGATAGAGGCCCACGTGCAGATCCAGAAAAGGATCTTTGACTCCAGCCCATCAACAGCTGTCAACGACAAGGACTGTCTCACCTACCGACAGACCCGCCGAAAGGTCCTAGGTGGGACCTCCCAAGACAGCGACTTAAGACGCGTGTTGCCCTCTCATTAGTTCGCACATCCGGCTGCCAGCAGCTGCTGCGGACTTTAAGGAGACCAACTCATGTGATAAAGACGATTGCCCGCTTATTATAATACAAGAAAGGCGATCGCCCGCTCGGGATCAAGACATCCCAGCTACCTCCTCTCCTATAAATAGAAGACTTCCTACACATGGAAACCTCTCGGCTTTTCTCTCGGATTTTCTCTTGACTATCTAGGATTTCTCTCTCAGAACCTCTTAACCAAAAGACGGTCAGCAGAAACGAGAACTCCCTACAGTTCAAGAACTCACAGAGCAGCACTCAAGAGCTAGATAACTAGGGTATTTACACTCATTGTAATCGCACTCTTACATTAATATCTGTACTCTCAAAGTATTCGTATTAATAATATCTCGCGAGAGCATTCAAGCCCGGGTCTAACAAACCCGGCAAATCTTGTGTTGTTTACATTTCCTCGGACGTGCTCTCGCATTTTGTTTGTTACTCACCCGTAGCCATATCCAGCAAACAACTACGTATAATATTTTGGGTAACAACAGTTGTGTTTTGATTTTTTGTTAGAATTGTACTTAGCTCCTTGAAATCTTAGGATATTTACCGTTGTCTATGGAGCTTCCTTCATAGTCTTTGGTTGTTTGATCAAATTCATCCCTTGAAAGTAGACTTATTTGTTTATCATTATCTTCTTGCATGTGTATGTCTTTATTCAGCGATTCTGCCCATTGAGTAACTTTCTGATTTCTTTATTTGGGATTTCGACATTATTTGACTTTGTTGAATTAAATATCATTGGTAGATTTAGAGGGATATTTTTTTTTTTGATACCGAGGTTCCAAGCTTACACCTGACTAGTCCTCGGGATAACAGCTCCGGCTCCATAGTACTGCTACCAGTTAAATCGCGAGATGTGTATCTGGCTCCCAGGTTCTTAAATATCCTCAACTACCGTGCACAATGAGTCGTCCCCCAAGTGATTGCTCCATGCTGGACCCCCCCAAATCCAACCGCAGGTTCCCACCGAGATCTGGCCTCCCACACTGCCGCTTAAAGCCCTTAATATTTAATTGTTCCACCAGCGTACCCCGGAGGGCTAGGCCCTAACCCTTAGTCAAAGATTAAGGGATCATTGTGCCTTGAGAAATTCAATTCCAAAGTGTTGCCACTAGGAATTGAACCCCTGACCTCCAACTAAATTGAAGGTCAGGTGACCAACTGCGCCAAGGCAGTTGGTTAAATTTAGAGGGATATTTGATTGCATGCTTTATGTAATCCCTTGCATGCTTTCCTTGATTCTATCACTTGATCTCAGATTCATTTATTCATGAGTGCGTTTGCTCGTCCTTCTTTATTGACTTTTCAAGGTGATAATGTGGATTTAGAATTCCTTGATAATACCACTATGAAGTCCTCGCTGTCCATGCATAGTTGTTTAAAGGTTGCTGATTTATCTGTTGCTGGTTCTATTTAACTTAACCGCGTATCGGAGTTGAGATTTATCGAGCCACATATCTCAGATGTAGTAGAATTCCCATCATACTTATCGGTCATCTATCTTTATTGTCGGATAGATCTCTCGGCTATCAGTGATTTTGATCTTGGTTATCGCTTATATTGAGTTACAATCTTAACTTATCTTTATATAAAGTGAGCTTAATAAATTTTAGGGCCTATAGAAGATACTTATTTGGTTATTCCTTACAATTTCAAGTTAGTTAACTTACAGTTGAATATAATTTAATACATTTTTATGATATTTCGTAACATGGAGCTTCAACTGGATGTTGCAGTGTACGTTCCAAACAATGTTCTCTCTTTGGATTTGATATTGTGGGATGTTGTTTGCTTGAAGACTTAGGAGCTTTTGCAACCACTATAGGATGTTAAGCGTTATGTTTGTTGTTTGCGATAATGCTTGGTGTTTGCTCCAGTTGGCCAACTCGGCTATGTGTATATGTTGAAATATAGTCGTTCATCAATGTGGTCGTCACTTGTAAGTGAGATACTGATAGATCTGATTGGCGGCATCATAAGTTTGAATTACAGGTATCTCTTTTGTCTCATCATTTAATGCTCCCTCAAAATTACGGCACATTAGATGTAGCATTTACTCTCTCATAAATGCCGCCAAACTTGGATACTTTAGGACTCAAATATTCCTTTAGATAAAATGGTAACCACCGCTGGGACTTATGCTGTTGGAAGTATGTTGTTGTCTTCCATGTGCGGAGCCGAAAACATAAATATTGTATCTTTACTATCTCTCTGCAACTCCTTTGATGTAGCTTTCCGATTGTTGTTTGATGCAGTAGGTTTTACACTTATCAAAATCCAAGTATTTGTCCCTAATATTTCCCCCATCTTGGTTTAATTAACTTAACATTTTGAAAATGCAATAATACAGCCAAACATTTTAACATCCACAACTTCAATATGAACGGTTAGCAGACACTTTCTTACAGCAACCTAAAATTTACAACTAAATGAAAAAAATAATATCAAAGTAAAGTATATTACAAGCTGTAATATTTTTAATGCAAAAATGTAACTTTTAGTGATAGGAAATAAGCATACAATTACATCCATCGCGAAACAAAAGATAAGGATAAAAGCGGGTAAAAAATAAAGAGGAAAGAAACATCAACAAAGAGATATAAAGTTTATATTGTTGTTGACTTGTCTTGTGGGATTTTCTTCGGCTCAGATTATTTGGAGTGTTCTTTACCAATTGAAAAGCTGGTCATTCAGTCGGTCCTGATAGTAACTTTTTTCTCCATCAGACTTGTCATACCCAGCATCCAGTCTTTACGATAGTCCAGTGTTCTTTTACATTGGTTTGCCTGAAAACCGACCAATCATGCTCAAAGCATAAGCTATGTCTGGTTTTGTACATATCAAAACATACATAGGCCTTCCCTCAGTTGAGGCATAGGGTTTTAAACTTAACTCCTCTCTATTTTCCTCACTTTGAGGACATGATAGATCTAGATAGTTTGTACCATGTCTCATAGATATGAACCCTCTTTCAGAATCTTCCTGTTTAGGGATCATTTCTACATAGAGGGCTTGGAATGACCTATCATTCTCTTTGCTCTATCCCGATAGAGATGAATTTCCAGAATATAGATAACTTCTCCTAAGTCTTACTTTAAAGCCAAGCTTTCACATAAATGAGCATTCCTACATTATTTTCTATAGGTGGAATGTCATCCGCATATAGTATTTAAGAACGTAATTTTGCTCCCACTAACCTTCTTGTAAACACAGGACCCTTTTTTATTCTTGACATTATCAATCAAATTGACCGCTTTGTCAAAATTAAGGTTCCAATTGTGCTAGGCATTCAGCGCATAGCATAGAGGCCACATCTTCCATTGCTTGATCATATATAGGTGAATCATTATCTTGGCTACTTTCTATCATCTTACGAATACCCAGTCCATATAGATAGCCATATCTCTAAGACAAAATCTACTAGACCTTCATGGTCGTGGTTGTGTTTCAAGAGGTTCAGTTCTAATATCTTGTACATGTATCTCATCGGGTGTTTCCTTTAAGTTCTTTTAAAGAAACATTTCTACATGTTCCTTCTTCCTAAAATTATCTTTAAGAAAGTGTGCTTTATCGATAATCCTATGATCTTCGTGCGTGTAGAATAGATAAACTTATTGAATCCTTTGGGTATCCTATAAAACATCCATTCACAAACCTATCTTCCGTCTTATCCGCTTTAGTCACTTTAACTTAAGCATGACATACCCAAGTCCATTAATGTGATTAAGACTTCCTTTCTCTCCACATATCATGTAGAGTCTTAAGAATGGATTTGGAAGGACATATGATCGAGATATGTGCAGCAGTAAGGATTGCATAGCTGTAACACCCCCAATACATTCGGGAATATTACAGCGCCGGAAATCATTTACATAAGGATTTACAAGGCTGAAGAATTGAATAAGCATAAAAAGGGTACTAACGAATGGAGATAACGGAATTACAGTACATCAGTTCTGACCAAATACAGAAACAGTACAATTGTTCAACAGAACTCAATAATACATCACCAAATTCAAATCATCACAAATGACTTCGTACTCGAGTACTTATTGAAATAACGAATAAACAACAGATAAATAAACCCGGTCGGGACATCACTCTACACCCTCGTCGTCATACAGTTCCAGTGGTTGTTTCCCCGCTCTCCTGGATCCTGAACACAAACAAAATGTTCACCCCCGAAGGGGTTAGCACAACGATGCTAGTACAAGTACCAGAGCATATTATTCATATCTCACGAAGAATAATAATAACGTAAACGACAAAATACCAGCGAGTCTTCTCCTACGAGAAACTCAAACATAACATACACAACTGATAATCACAACATGATATCAATACATACACATGGTAATTCCATCGATCCAGCATTCACTGCCTAGAACCCACGATGATCCCGTCAGACCAACCTGTGGTGGAAAAACCCATCCGATGATCCAGCGCACGCTAGCATAGATCCCCCGATGATCCCGTCGGACCAACACGAGGTGGACACACAATAACGACATACATGCACGACAATATGTATAAGAACAATACGTAAAACAATTAAGGTACTTGCCTCGATTTGAAGACAATAACAACACTTCCACGGAAATGAACACTCGACGATCGTCCTCCTCAATCAATCACGTAACGAGACCAAACCTTAACAAAAGAAATAATATAGGATTTATCTCACGTCGTATGGATGTTTAACAATTCGTTTCATGGCCAAAAATTCATAAAATACAATCTGCCTGAACTGCTTAGCGCACGCTAAGTATTCTGTGTAGCGTGCGTTACGTCTGCCCTATAGCACACGCAAACAACAAAGCCTAGCGCACGCTAACTATGCATGGTCAGTACTTAACTGATCAGCCAACTGACTCGACTGATGGTCTAGCGTACGTTACGTACCAAACGTAGCGCACGCTAACTAGTACTCGATAGCGCACGTTAAACTGCATATCATAGCGTGCGCTATCTCTGCATGGCGCTTTCAGCCGATGCTTATTCTTGCCATGATCGAAACAATGAAATCTTTCGTGATAATTTATGTTACTTCCATGAATACCAAGTTCTTACTCTTATGAATGATCTCGTGATGATATCAACTTCAAGATGCAAATATACGTATAATCATCATGACACCATAATCCATCTTGATTACAATTCTCATGCAAAGTTGGTGATCTCCGGTTGATGTAATAGATGCTACTATCATTATACATATTCAGACTTCATCTTGAGGTGAACTAACAATTCCGACTTTATACAAAAGAATATTTCCTAAGATGATTCTTCCTTTAAGTTCTTATAACATCTTTTCCAAATCATGATCACAAAGATAACATAAATCATACGGATTGTTAACTTCCGAATATTTCTCTCATCATTTGAAGTACTAGGATTCCAACTTCAAGGTTCCAACAATAATATCGTAATTGTAGACATCCCAATCTTCTAAACATGATGTTGTAGAAATAATTCACTAATGAAATTCAATATCTCGTTAACATGATCATCATATCCATTGGAAATCCAAATCTAAGACTGGTGATAGGTTGAACATACCTTAATATGCCGAAATCACTGAACCACAAGGTGTAATCCGACTCCGGTTGGTTATGTGCCCCTCCAAGGTGTTACTTCTCTTCAATGATCACTCACAAGTGATACTCAATCATTCAATGATCACTCATAAATGTTCTAAGTGTTTAGAAGGGAGATTCTTGCTCTCTGGACTCTCAAAGATGAAGTATAGACGAAGGAAATGAAAGCCCAAGCGGTTGTTCTCCCATTTATAATATTCTGCATTATTGACAAGTTAGCGCACGCTACTAAGCATCCCTTAGCGTGCGCTAATAATGGTTGACTTCAGAATTTGTCCGGGTGCGTCAGCGGGAATCTTATCCGGACCCATGTCCCGCTGGCGCATGAGCTAGCTGTCCCGCTCAATAATTGAGTCCTTAGCGCACGTTACTCATACCTGCATAGCGTGCGCTAATAATGGCCCGATAGCGCGCGTTAAGATACATTCTTAGCGTGCGCTATCACGAGGTTGTTTGAGCAATTTTGCATGTTTCTATACTTATGTACAATGATATCAATGCACGAAATATCATACTCCAATAATCAAAATCGCCAATCTGAATAATACAGGGTTGAATACAGATGAAATACACCGTAATAAATCCGGATATTACATACTCTCTTACTAAAAAGGAGTTTCGTCCCGAAACTCAAGACGAAAATAACTCAAGACGAAAATAACTCGGGATTTCTAGACTTCATATCAGCTTCCGTTTCCCAGGTGGCTTCTTCCATTCCGTGACGTGACCACTGAACTTTGACCAAAACGATTGGTTTGTTCCTCAGTTGTTTAACTCGACTCTCGAGTATCTTGACCGGTCTTTCTTCAAACGTCCCATCCTGTGCGACTTCGATCTCACCGAAATCAATGATATGACTGGGATCTGGTATATATCTCCGCAACTGGGATACGTGGAACACGTTATGAACATGGCACAATGACGGCGGTAATGCTAATCTGTATGCCAACTCACCAACTCTCTCGAGGATCTCAAATGGCCCGACATATCTTGGACTCAGCTTTCCTTTCCTTCCGAAACGAAATATTCCCCGAGTAGGAGAAACCTTCAAAAGTACGTGATCTCCAGTACTGAACTCCAATGGGCGGCGGCGTACGTCCGCAAAGGATTTCTGGCGACTCTGGGCAGTCAACAGCCTTTCACGAATCAAGGCTATCTTCTCTCGAGTCTGCTCGATCAACTCTGGTTCTGTTCCAATCAAGTCCGATGAATCGTCCCAACATAAGGGCGATCTGCATCTCCTTCCGTATAATGCCTCAAACGGTGCCATCTTAATGGAAGCATGCCAACTATTGTTGTAAGTAAATTCAATCAACGGTAGATGAACTTCCCAATCGTTTGACCAATCTAAGGCACAGGCCCTTAGCATATCTTCCACCGTTTGTATAGTTCTCTCAGTTGTCCGTCGATCGCGGGTGATAAGTCAGATCTTGAAGTTCAATTCGGTCCCCAAGGCCTTATGAACTGCTTTCCAAAAGTGAGACACAAAACGACCGTCTCGATCAGAAACAATGGTTTTCGGTGTACCATGCAATCGAACTATCTCCGAAATAAAGACTCGTGCCAACCTCTCTGGTCCCCACGTATCCTTAATGCCTAGAAAATGAGCCGATTTGGTTAAACGATCAACTATCACCCAAATCATGTTCATTCCTGTCCTGGTTTTCGGCATATTAGTGTTAAAGTCCATTGATATGTCCTCCCACTTCCATTCAGGAATCGGGAGCGGCTTCAACATTCCAGCAGGCCGTTGATGCTCGATCTTAACCTGCTGACAAGTCAAGCATTTAGAAACATAGTCCGCTACGTCTTTCTTCATGTTGCCCCACCAGAAGTTCCGCTTCAAGTCCTTATACATTTTACTGGTGCCCGGGTGGATAGAATAGGGCGAACTATGTGCTTCCTTCATAATCGTCTGTTTCAGAACATCAACATCGGGAACGCAGAGTCGGTTCTGAAATCTCAAAACTCCATCGTCATGAATTATGAATCCGGGGGCCTTTCCTTGGATCACTTCATCATGTAACCGAATCATCAGAGGATCATCTGCCTGTCTAGATTTGATTTCTTTGGTTAAAGATGAAGTTATCTCCATCACGCACAGTTGTCCTTGGACTCTTTGTAACCATACCTCAATTTCTTCACGAATCATCTCTCGTTGAAGGCTAAGTTGGGATGTCAGCGTCTCCAGCATCTGAATAGAGACAGGCTTGCGGCTAAGTGCATCGGCCACTACATTCGCTTTGCCTGGATGATATAAAATCTCCAAGTCATAGTCCTTAATCAGTTCCAACCATCTTCTTTGCCGCATATTCAACTCTTTCTGACTAAATATGTACTTGAGACTCTTATGATCCGTAAAGATTTGACAGTGAGTCCCGTACAGATAATGCCTCCAGATTTTCAAGGCAAAAACCACTGTTGCTAGCTCCAAATCATGTGTCGGGTAATTCACTTCATAAGGTTTCAGTTGTCGCGACGCATAAGCGATCACCTTATCATTCTGCATCAACACGCACCCAAGTCCTTGGTTCGAAGCATCGCTGTAAACTATGAATCCTCCAGTTCCCTGCGGAAGTGATAGAATCGGTGCCGTCGTCAACCTCTTCTTTAACTCGTCAAAACTAGTCTGACACGACTCGTTCCACTCAAACTTTTGAGTTTTCTGAAGGAGTCGAGTAAGTGGGCGGGAGATTTTAGAAAACCCTTCCACGAATCGACGATAATATCCAGCAAGTCCTAAGAAGCTTCGGACCTCTTTCACGTTCTTTGGAGGCTTCCAATCCAATATTGCTTCGATCTTCTGAGGATCCACTCGGACTCCTCTAGCTGACACCACATGGCCGAGGAACATTACTTCCTTTAGCCAAAATTCACACTTAGAAAGTTTGGCGTACAATTGCTCGTTTCTCAAAAGCTCCAATACTATCCGCAAATGCTGCGCATGTTCTTCCGGACTCTTAGAATACACCAGGATGTCATCAATAAATACGACCACAAATTTGTCCAAAAATTCAATGAACACTCTGTTCATCAATTGCATAAATACAGCAGGTGCGTTAGTGAGACCAAACGGCATCACTAGAAACTCATAATGCCCGTAGCGAGTTCTGAACGCTGATTTCGGAACATCAGACTCCTTAATCCTCAGTTGATGGTATCCTGATCTCAGATCAATTTTAGAAAATACTGTTGCCCCTTGCAGCTGGTCAAACAGATCATCAATCCGTGGCAACGGATACTTGTTCTTAATCGTCATCTTGTTCAGCTCTCGATAGTCAATACACAGTCGGAGCGATCCATCCTTCTTTCGGACGAAAAGAACTGGCGCTCCCCAGGGTGAAACGCTTGGCTGAATATAGCCCTTATCCAGTAACTCCTCTAGCTGTTTCTTCAGTTCGTACATCTGAGTAGGTGCCATACGATACGGCGCCTTAGAAATTGGTGTCGCTCCAGGTTCCAGCTCAATAGTAAATTCTACATCCCTTCGTGGAGGTAGCCCAGGTAATTCATCAGGAAATACATCTGGAAATTCGTTCACAACAGGAATAGATGAAAGTTCCACCATTTCTTCTTCTTTCTTCATTGTGTAACACCAGTACCCGGTACAGCCTTGTTTCAACAATTTGACAGCTTTCATCGCCTTGATCAACTTTCCTGAGCTTCCCGGTTTCCATCCCTCAAACAGAATCTCGGAACCATCGTCAGCGACCAGCGAGATATTCCTCCTTCGGTAGTTCACAATTGCTCCATATCGATTAAGCCAATCGTCTCCGAGTATCAGGTCGTCTCCTTGCATTTCTATCACGATCAGGTTTGAGAGCCACTCTCTGCCTCCAAATGATACAGGGAAATTTCTAGTTTCTAAATTTTCGACAATCCTCTCTCCACTCGGTAAACCAACCACATAAGGTTCACAAGCATGAAAACCGGAAATATTCAAACGATTTACACAAGACAAGGATATGAAAGAATGTGTAGCTCCTGTATCGAATAAAACGCTAACTGGCTGGGAAAGGATCTGGACAGTACCTGATGCGACAGCAGCATCCTGATCGTCTGTCCTCCTCATCTCGTACAGACATGGGGGAGCACATCCGGCACTCGATGTCCCCTTTCGGTCCCATTTTCCTCTGCCTCGCCCGCGGCCAAAATTCTGAGGCATCTGAACACTTTGTTGCGTCTGTGGAATACTGGCCTCCTTCTGGACTGGCTGTGGTGTACGGGCTCTGAAAGACTTTGCACCCTCTTCACAAAACACCGCCCGATGTCCCTCTCGTCCACAGTTAAAACAAGTCACGGCAGGAAGGGGGCAATTCCGTCGATAGTGCCCCGTCTGGGCGCAGTTAAAGCATTTCCTGGTAACATCAGTAATAGTTGATGTCGCCCCGAAGTTCTTTCCGCTCCTAGCTGGGTGCGGAGGTTTCTTGAAAGAGTGAAAGGATGACTGGGCCTTACGGGTCCCACTGTTCTTGTGCTCTGTAAAAGTACCAGAGACTTTCTGTTTCTTGGTTTCCGCAAATTTCTCCATGGCTGCTTCCTTGATATCATATGCCAACGCCTTATCCTGGTATTGGCGGAGTGTGGTACATTCGAATCCGGACATGTACCTCTGAACTTCTGGTTTCATCCTCATATCGAAATGGATCATCATTTCTGCATCTGTTCTGACCAGATGTCGAACAAATGCCATTTCCGGTTAAACGTCTTGATTGCAGGATACCGCACATCGAAGGCCGAGCGGAGAAAAACTCCCGAACCTTGGCTTCCCTCACAGGACGAGGGCAATCGGGCTTCCATCATCAATCTAAACTCTGTCAATCGGCATCATGGTCTACAGGCCGGATGGCTTCCCACCATTCGGACGCTTCCCCTATCAGAAAATATTGAGCGATAGAGGCTCTCCAGTCGTCTGGGCAGTTGATTCCGGCAAAGATTTTCTCCAGCTCCTTTAACCAATGATCCCAGGTGGGAGTCTCAGAAATACCGTCGAATTTGGGTGGTTGCATCTTCGCCACTTCTTGCAGCCACCGGTCACCTCGATTTCCCATATCTGGGATCCCTTGCTGTCTCTCTCCCTGCTGTAGTCCCACCGCCACTTGCATTCGGTCCACGACCTGGGCGAACTGAGTCATCTGGTTCACCACTTGACGAAGGATCTCTGGTACAGCAGGATCTGGTTCATTATTAATAGATTGCTGCGGCTCGCCGGAGCTATGACTGGCCTGGTTAGAAGGCGACGCCTCCCTTTCGGAATTTCTTCGTCCGCGTCCACGACCGCGACCACGTCCACGTCCGCCTCTCAACATACTGTAAGCATACATACTCAATATACAAAAAACAACATCGTTCTAATATTCGAGTGTAAAGAGACACAACATGAAAAGAACAAGATAGAGTTTAGGAACTTACAACCACTGTTCGCATGAAGACGTAGGCAGTGCAGTGATGTCATTCACGGCCGATTACCCCAAAGACATAAATGATCCCTATTTTAACCTAACGTCCAAGATATCCATAATCTTAGCTCTGATACCATATTTTGTAACACCCCCAATACATTCGGGAATATTACAGCGCCGTAAATCCTTTACATAAGGATTTACAAGGCTGAAGAATTGAATAAGCATAAAAAGGGTACTAACGAATGGAGATAACGGAATTACAGTACATCAGTTCTGACCAAATACAGAAACAGTACAATTGTTCAACAGAACTCAATAATACATCACCAAATTCAAATCATCACAAATGACTTCGTACTCGAGTACTTATTGAAATAACGAATAAACAACAGATAAATAAACCCGGTCGGGACATCACTCTGCACCCTCGTCGTCATACAGTTCCAGTGGTTGTTTCCCCGCTCTCCTGGATCCTGAACACAAACAAAATGTTCACCCCCGAAGGGGTTAGCACAACGATGCTAGTACAAGTACCAGAGCATATTATTCATATCTCACGAAGAATAATAATAACGTAAACGACAAAATACCAGCGAGTCTTCTCCTACGAGAAACTCAAACATAACATACACAACTGATAATCACAACATGATATCAATACATACACATGGTAATTCCATCGATCCATCGTTCACTGCCTAGAACCCACGATGATCCCGTCAGACCAACCCGTGGTGGAAAAACCCGTCCGATGATCCGGTATGACGCTAGCATAGATCCCCCGATGATCCCGTCGGACCAACACGAGGTGGACACACAATAACGACATACATGCACGACAATATGTATAACAACAATACGTAAAACAATTAAGGTACTTGCCTCGATTTGAAGACAATAACAACACTTCCACGAAAATGAACACTCGACGATCGTCCTCCTCAATCAATCACGTAACGAGACCAAACCTTAACAAAAGAAATAATATAGGATTTATCTCACGTCGTATGGATGTTTAACAATTCGTTCCATGGCCAAAAATTCATAAAATACAATCTGCCTGAACTGCTTAGCGCACGCTAAGTATTCTGTGTAGCGTGCGTTACGTCTGCCCTATAGCGCACGCAAACAACAAAGCCTAGCGCACGCTAACTATGCATGGTCAGTACTTCACTGATCAGCCAACTGACTCGACTGATGGTCTAGCGTACGTTACGTACCAAACGTAGCGCACGCTAACTAGTACTCGATAGCGCACGTTAAACTGCATATCATAGCGTGCGCTATCTCTGCATGGCAGTTTACTGCTGAGCAGTAACTGTTCTTGCCATGATCGAAACAATGAAATCTTTCGTGATAATTCATGTTACTTCCATGAATACCAAGTTCTTACTCTTATGAATGATCTCCAGGATGATATCAACTTCAAGATGCAAATATACGTATAATCATCATGACACCATAATCCATCTTGATTACAATTCTCATGCAAAGTTGGTGATCTCCGGTTGATGTAATAGATGCTACTATCATTATACATATTCAGACTTCATCTTGAGGTGAACTAACAATTCCGACTTTATACGAAAGAATATTTCCTAAGATGATTCTTCCTTTAAGTTCTTATAACATCTTTTCCAAATCATGATCACAAAGATAACATAAATCATACGGATTGTTAACTTCCGAATATTTCTCTCATCATTTGAAGTACTAGGATTCCAACTTCAAGGTTCCAACAATAATATTGTAATTGTAGACATCCCAATCTTCTAAACATGATGTTGTAGAAATAATTCACTAATGAAATTCAATATCTCGTTAACATGATCATCATATCCATTGGAAATTCAAATCTAAGACTGGTGATAGGTTGAACATACCTTAATATGCCGAAATCACTGAACCACAAGGTGTAATCCGACTCCAGTTGGTTATGTGCCCCTCCAAGGTGTTACTTCTCTTCAATGATCACTCACAAGTGATACTCAATCATTCAATGATCACTCATAAATGTTCTAAGTGTTTAGAAGGGAGATTCTTGCTCTCTGGACTCTCAAAGATGAAGTATAGACGAAGGAAATGAAAGCCCAAGCGGTTGTTGTCCCATTTATAATATTCTGCATTATTGACAAGTTAGCGCACGCTACTAAGCATCCCTTAGCGTGCGCTAATAATGGTTGACTTGAATTTGTCAGGTGCGTCTGGGAATCTTATCCGGACCCATGTCCCGCTGGCGCATGAGCTAGCTGTCCCGCTCAATAATTGCGTCCTTAGCGCACGTTACTCATACCTGCATAGCGTGCGCTAATAATGGCCCGATAGCGCGCGTTAAGATACATTCTTAGTGTGCGCTATCACGAGGTTGTTTGAGCAATTTTGCATGTTTCTATACTTATGTACAATGATATCAATGCACGAAATATCATACTCCAATAATCAAAATCGCCAATCCGAATAATACAGGGTTGAATACAGATGAAATACACCGTAATAAATCCGGATATTACAATAGCTCCACAGGTAAATTGGCAGATCAGTATAGTTAAGCATGGAGCGAACCATGTCTAACAAGGTTCAGTTCTTACTTTCCGATACACCATTTAATTTTGGAGTAGCTGGAGTGTAATTTGTGATATTATTCCTAGTTCTTCCAAGAACTTTTATCAAACTCGGTACTCATATACTTGCCACCTTGGTCTGACCAAAGTACTTTATAATATGATGACCATTTTAGTATTCAACGTAGGGACCTTTAAAGGCTTTGAAATTATGTATAGGAACTCATACCTAGTATAGTCGTAATGAACTCCTGAAATCCATCTCATGCCTCTTCAAAAGGGCCACATAGGCAGTATAGACTAATCCCAGCTTTTCATTAGCTCTTTTAAAATCAGTGTGAAAGGTAACTCAATAATATTGCATATAAGGCATGATTCATAAGTTGGATAAGGGTCCGATCTGAATGAACTTATGAGTCCATCTTTCTCCATTTCGTGAACCTTGGTTTGACCAATTTGCCTAAGTCTAAGATGCCATTTTAGTGCTTTATTTGTTTCATCTGTACCATGCTTCCTATTTATAGTGTGCACAATAGTTTTATTCTTTAGTTTTAGATGGGACAAACCATTAAATAATGTATCAGTACCAACCAATTTATTTCTAAAATAAATTCTACAAGATCCATCTTCAGTAAAGAAATAAATTCTGTTACAGTCCATGAACGAAATTGATATAATAATTTATTATACCCCTTGGGCAAAATAAGTGCATTATAATAATAAAATCGAATTCTAATCCAACAAATAAGTGATTCAGCATCAGTAGCCTTGACACCATGTCTGCTTCCGACTTGTTACTATCACTTCTCCAGCTCTAAGCTTTCTACTTCGTTCTAGATCCTGATTCATTATACAAATTTGAGAACTTGTATCAGAATCAAGTTTCTAAGAAGTAGAATATACAGTTACAGAATAACGTGTTCCAAAACTAATAGTTCCGTACCTGAAAACACATCATGGTCAAGTTTTTAGACATTCTCTTCTCCAGTGGCCCAGCTCATCGCAGTTGAGACATTTGTTCATTTTCTTGGCCCCTTACTCTTATGAACCATTAGGACCTTGCCCTTTTCTTACCGTTCTTGGCTTTTGGACCTAATTGCTTCTTGTCATTTTCTTTTATTCTTGGACTTCCAAGTCCTATAAGAAATAACAACTGCAACCTCCTTTCCCTTTGTCTTTATTGAGACTGAGCAGATTAGCCCAGGTAAGTTACATGCAATCTCATTGTAGTTGAAGTTAATGATAAATTGGAAAAAGAGTCAGGAAGTGACTGCAGGATAAGGTATGTTTAAAGAGATGTATGCATCTAATAATAGAGAGCTTCCAATCTCTCAATCATTGAGATCATATATTGAGGATATGGTCCACAACTCTCTCTCATTCCTTCATCCTGGTGCCAAATAATTTTTTTGATATCTCATATCTATTCGTTTGACTATGCTCTTCGTAGAGCTCAGTCAAGTGCATTAAGATGGCTCTAGAAGATGTCATATTTTCATGGGTATGTTGAAGCTCATTAGTCATTGAGCTTAACATGTGCCCGCACGATATTATGTCGTCTTTCACTCATTTCTCATGGGTGCCGACTTCTTCCTGATTGGCTCGGTTTCTTACAGGAGTCGCTGGATGTCCGCCTCCAAGATATACCCAAACATTTTCATCACGAGGACAATCCTCAAGTTCCGCCACCAGTGCACAAAGTTCGGACCCATCAAGATGTTCTTCTCGAGTAATATTGATAGTGGGTTTAATGTCATATTGAGAGTTTGTTTATTTGATTGCAGAGAATAATACTAGATTTACTAGTGATTGTTTAATTATGATCCGAGTATAGAACTAAGGACTTTCATATATTCATTAACTCGACTCCCACTATTTTTATCAACATTACATACTCCCATGTGGAATTTGAAAATCATGGTTGGATTTATAATGGTGATCAAGTTCTTTACAAAGTTTAATAAAGGGCAACCCATTCGGTTTCTGTTCTATCATTCTTTATAAAGTGGTGTCTGACACCAATCCATCTAGTGGATGATTCGATCTTCTTTTACCCCTGGTTCACTATCCCTCAACCCATACGGTTTCTATGTCTCGCTAAACTATCTAAGTTTAAATTGTAAACTCCTATCAGTCTGACAATTGAATCTTACCCGGCAACCCATACGGCTTCTAGGGGTTCGATTTGTCACAACTAAAGGCATCTAGTGCACTCTAGGAATTTATCAATCCGTCCCAAAAAATACTACCCCAACGTACTCGGGAGAATAGTATTCCGGTTTAGATTTCAATTTTCCACGAGTTTGACGGAGCTTAGGAAACCTCATAACCTTTTTAAATTAGTGTTTATAAGTGGGAGTATTATGCGAGTTATATGTTACACTTTACACATTAATCCGTTTATAAGCGCGGTTTGATGGTTTGTTTGTTTGTCATACAATATGAAAACATTAACAACCTAAATCTTCCAACATGCAGTTCATGGACTGTTTCTTAGTACCTAGTCATCATCGACTCGGTAAAGTTATAAGTAATCAAATTACATGTCTTGAATCTTCGTCTTCATGGCGGTTTGTCCTTGGATCAAAACGGCCCTTACAACTCCATCAAATAATGATTAAAAACTAAGTCCATGAACTGCATCACCATTCCAATAAAATGCAATAAATTCATTAAATAAATGGCATAAATTCAAAATAATATCAATTGATCCAATCAATATAAAATAATTCAATTGTTAGAATTAATTCAATTAATTCACACAATCGATAATATTAACTTGTTCCGAACGAAAATAAATATTCTATTGAATTAATTCCCTTAAAAAATAAAAATACCATATTTATATTTTAGTCAAATTAAATCCAGCTTAATTTGCGAGAAATTAATTTACCAAACTTGAAACAAAATGGAGTCGGGAAACACAAGTCCCGGGCCGAGCCCGCCGCTCTAATACCCGGACAATTATCGTGTATTTCATCTGTATTTGAAACTTGTAGCATTTGATTATGAGTTATTAATAATCAAAGTGTGATTTTCCCGTATTCGTATTCCTACATTCATGAGTTTCCAAAAACATGCATGCATGCATCTGCACGTCATAACGTACGCTAGCAGTTGAGCATAATGTACTATATGAGCTGAAGATAACATACACTATAGGCGAGGCATAGCGTACGTAACAGGCAGTCAAAGGCAGATAAGTATGATCGTCACATGGGACCAGGTAGGATATTGTCAGGTAAGGATTCCCCACGTGAACTTGGACAACTTTTGATAAATCAAGTCAACGAGGCATAGCGTACGTTAAAGGAGTATAATAACGTACGATACACTGAACATATTACGTACGTAAATGTGATTGTTAACGTACGTTAAGGAAGTCAGAAATGAGACAGTGAGCTACTGACGAACGTTAATGTACGTAAGGAGTTGCCCATAACATACGTTAAGGCTATAGCGTACGCAATGTCTTGTGGTTAACGTACGTAAAGTTCAGAATCTTATAAATAGGACATCAACCCACTTCATTTCACACTTTTTCTTCTTCGCTCCTTGTCCGAATTCTGTAAGTCCAGAGAGCCTCTCCCACAATATAGCCCTTGATTTAGCCTCTCTACTTGGTGGTTGAAGTTGGGAAGCATCTTGTATTGGTGTTCATGCTTCCGGTGTTGAGTTTCGCCGAGTGTTTCATCGTTTTCCCCCGTAATAAGGTATGTGATGTTGTCCCAGCCTAGAATTCGTGTTCTTATACTGATTATGAACATTACACTGGAGATATTAAAGTTTATTGATAACTTATGGAATCGAACACCATATTTTAGGAGGATTGGAAGAATTTAGGATTTCCATTGTTAAGAGGGATTAGAGTTGAGCCTTGATTTTGTTAAACATCGGGATGGAGTTTGCTGAAATCGTAACATGTCGTTGATGAAGAATTTTAAACACTCTTTTGAGTAACGATTTGTTAAGGTTATCACATGTGTTAGATGAATTCTAGAAGATAAATGTAGAGGGTATTCTTCAAGTATAGTTCATGATTTGTAGAGGTTTCTTGATGTGATGATCTTCATATTGATGGTTAGAACAAAGTGATTAGTTTGGTGATAATTGTTTTGAACTTAAAACATTGACAAGAAGGATCGCATATAGAAGAATGAAATCGTAGAGATGAACTAATCTATAACTCGGTTGAAATATGTTAAAATAACCGAACCAAGTATTGGAATTGATACTCAGATTTTGAGTGTGGATTTATGATGATTTGAATATCCTTGAATTCATAGACGTCGACATTTCACCTCTGTTATGGTCATTTGATTCACATGAAGTATTTCATTAGTTCGACTGAGCGTTTGTCGAGTAGTTGAACCGTGAACAGGCCAACTTAGAATCTTAACTCGGCCGTAGTAGATGTTAGATGTTCGTACGTTAGAATTGTTACGTAAGCTGAGTTGTCGTTATTTCCTTTTGTGTAAGGTTCGAGGTTTGCGAACGGTTGATCGAAGGAGCGGCCTTCGAGTTTGTTGAAGTCGTGAAGTATTTATTTCTTGCCATCCTTCAAAGGCAAGTATTTTTACTATGCTTTTATGTCTTGATGATATACATGTTGTAATATCCTGAATTTATACTATGGTTGTTTAATATTATTTTATCCGAGTTATGTTGTACAATGTGGAATCTGTACAGTATGGATAAAATAATTGAAGGACTGAGACATTTGTATTGGTAATATTGTCATACTTGGTCGATAATTGCATTTGAAGATATGGTGTGTCAAGCGTATTGTATGAGAATATTATTGGAAGGAATATATGTATTCAGTATGTAGTGTATACGTATCTAGTATGTCGAGACGACGGACGGGAACAATTAAAAAGGGCTAAGTATAGCCTGATTAACGTACGCTAGTTGAAGGACATAGCTCACGCTAAAGGGCAGTCTTAGCGCATGCTAAAGGCGAAAGATAGCGCACGCTAGTGTAGAACAGATCAGAGGGAATCTACGTGTGGACCCAGCTACTTTCGGCGCATGTTCCGATAAGGTCAACGGATGTTTGCTATGAAGGATTATCGCACGCAAATCATGGACTTAACGCACGCTAATTGTGGATCAGTCAAAGGGGAAACTCGGCTTTGTTGGATTCTTTCGATGTGTGGACCCATCTTCGGAGTAGGTGCAGACAAACAAGTCAACTATGAGTAGCGCACGCTAAGGTCGGAGACTTGCGTACGCTAAACAGAGAATTTACATATGTTATTGCACGGGCATTGCATACGTAAATCATTGTACGAAGTAAGGCATTAGCCTTTGGACTACGATAGCGCATGCTAACAAAGTCATTTAGCGCACGCTATGGCAAGTAACGCATGCTACTTTGTGAGAGTAGCGCACGCTAGTAAGGTACAGTATATATATGTGCAGTTGGGCATTATTCTTCATTTCGTCCATTTCCTCCTTTCACTCGATAGAGAGAAGTTTGACATTCCAAACACTGGATTATGGTGGAGTTGATCGTCCCTATCAACATTGGAGCTTGGAATTGATTGGAAACAGATTCAATCGTGAGAATCAACCTATTCTTCGAAGAGGTAAGTTTCTTCACTTTGGGATTTCGTCTTGAGTTTAGTATTAGTGTTCTTGAGTTGATGATTATCATATAACCGAGTTGATAAGTATGATTATGAGATAGATTACCGGATTATGATGATGTTGTTGTTGATATATAGATATTTATATAATTCTTGTGGCTTGAATTATTATGAACATGATTATGGAATCATGATGTTCTTGGTGTTCTTGGTACATATCACATCATAAAGGAATATGTGATAAGATATGAATAGTTTTGGATATAAACTTGGATTTGATGATTAGAACCAATATTATGTTGATTATAGTGGTCGAAGTTCGTATGTTCTTAATAAGCTATGGACCATGATAATGAGATTGAATTTGGAAAGATTATGATTGATCTTGGAGTATGATTTCTTTTACATTCGTATTCGTAATCGCCATATGTTGATCGGTACCTATAATGCATGCAACTGCATGTCATTAGTGCACGCTAAATTACTGGCTAACGCACGCTAACTGATGACTATTAGCACATGCTATGTTATGTGATTAATATGCGCTAAGTAGACAGATAGCGTAGTATATCGTATTGTGGTTATGGATTCGTGATTGATTGATTTGGGTTGTTCGGATTTATGTATTATCGAGATATCGTTGAACCGTTGAGTTTGATTGGTTGGTTGTGTTGGTTGTTGATTGTTATCGAACTTGTTGTTAATTGATTACTTCTAGGTTGTGATAATTGATCGGTGACTGGAATAATATGTTGCGGTTGAGTTCGAGTATGTTCGGGAATTGCATGGGTCAGGGCAGAGGAACTCGTAGATGAAGACAATGAATCAGTAACGACTTCATCATCATCGTGTCGATATCGAGGCAAGTTATTACTTGCTCAGTTTATAATATTTAATGAATAGTTTCAGTTTCATTCGTTTATAATTCGTATAGCAATGATTATAATTGTGAATTCTGGAGATTTAGATTGTACACTGTTTTCCAATTTTTGGAAATTAAATCATAATGTATATGATTTCCATTCGTTATTGATATGCTTGGGTATCGAGGGTACATTATGGTAAAGACTAGGATATGAGTGATCTATGGTCCGTGGTATTTTGAATTATCAAACATTGAGGATAATCGTCGGTGATGGTTTTGACATCGAGATTGCTCTCGAAGGACTCGGGTCAAGTATCTTAATTTGATTTTGGTTTAATGTTGATGGTTTTGATTATGCACATATTGATTCATATGTTGTTCATGTTGATGAACATATTGATTTGCATATGTGTATGCATAGTTGTATTGTGTATGTTGTATTGATCCGATGGGATCGTGTGATCTATGCTGAGGGCACTGGATCAGTTGTCCACCTCGTTTTGGTCCGACGGGATCATCTTGGGATCTATGCTGAGGGCGCTTGATCATTGGATTACCCTGTGTTGTGTTGATGGAATCATGTGGATTTGCATCGTTGGATTTACCATGTGTTGTTGTGCATATGTATATTATTGGTTATCCACCTCGTGTTGATCTAGTAGGATCATTTTGGGATCTATGCTGTGTGCGCTGGATCATCGGGTTTCCATTGAGTATACATTGTTGTTATTGTTGTGAGCATATTGATGTTGTCATATGAGTATGCATTTGTAGGTCTCATGTTAGGACCATGTCCGTATGTTGTATTGATCTGATCTCGGGTTAGACTGACATGATTTGTCGTGGCATTGTGTATCTTGAGGTATGTTCCATATCTCCTTTGGTATTTGTCTTTTGATGGACAACCGATTACCATCACTACAC
This sequence comes from Orobanche coerulescens, assembly GCA_033398695.1. Taxonomy (NCBI): domain Eukaryota; kingdom Viridiplantae; phylum Streptophyta; class Magnoliopsida; order Lamiales; family Orobanchaceae; genus Orobanche; species Orobanche coerulescens. The sequence continues at coordinate 67,841,606 of CM065818.1, read as the reverse complement.
CAGAATCACGATTTTGTGACAGCCAAAAACAGTCACAAGTGGCAAAAACAGTCACAAATAAATGTCACAGAATCAACTATCACAAAATTCTTTGTGACTGTCACGAACAGTGACAAAAAAGTCATAAGAACTCAATTTTATGACTTTCCAAGGCCACTTTATATGGCAGTCACAAACACAATTTAGATCATATAAATAAATACAAATTACTCTATTTGTGACAGTTTAAAGAAGTCACAAAATTTAATATTGTGACTGTCCATGATAATCACATATATGAAACTGTCAAAAAGTAGAATTTTCACAATATTAAAGTTTGTTACTGTTTAAGACAGTCAGAAATTTAAAAAAAATAAAAAAAATAATAGATGCTAACCAAGAAAAGGTCACCTAATATTTTTCCCAATATTCCACAAAAACCAAAACACTGCAAATCCTTACAAACCCAAGGCATTACCGAGTCCACAAATTACTACGAGTTCATAAATAAATTCAAAGTACTACTAAGTCCACAAATTACAAGTTCATAAACCTAAAATACTTCCAAGTTCACAAAATATTACAAGTCCTAAAATTCAAGTTAAATTATATTTCTTCGAGGAAACATTTAGGCCATACCACGAACCCACCAACAACTTCCCCAATCGTGGTAGCACAGCCTTGGCTACCTAAATATAATTGAGTGTCATTCTCGTCATTTTCCACACTTATAACACTAATTTTGCTTTCATGGTCTTGAATGTTGCGCCCGTGTACTTTTTCGCCTTTCAGAGTTGGAACTACGTCTCCTTGAGCAATGACCTTGGTTGAAATGACATCTTTAATAAGAACATGGGTTGAAATGAACTTTAATATCTGTGAGGAATAAGAAGAGCAAAAGATGTCACAGAAGAGCCAAACTCGGAAGCCATTCGATAGTGCGCACAAGCATTAAACTTCTATTAAAATATGAACAAGAATAAAAATTTGAAGTTAGCAACAGTTATCTAAAAGCTTACTTATAGGAAATTGACGATGTATCTACTCAAAGTCATAAAGGAACTGTTCATTAGTGGGAGGAAGTTCTCTGTTAATAGCAGTGACCCGCTTCTGTGTCTTGTTTCTATAATTACTTAACACAAAAATAAGGTTCCATGTGAAATATAGGATCAAATTGAGCACAGTTCCAGTTTATCCAAAATACATATAAACTCAACAAGAGAGAGAGAGAGAGAGAGTTCGGTGCACTACATCTATAAATAGGAAACGTGGGTTTATAAGCATATCCAAGCATCTCTATCTTCAGGATTTTGCTTATGCGTCTTATTTGTACAGTGACTGAGTAACTCATGTGTTTATTCATAATCATCATCAACAACTACACCTTAATCCCAACTATGTTGGGATCGATGATATGAAGATAATGCGTCAATTAATTGTTTAAATCTAATTAACACTATAAATTCATGCAATGAGTAGAATGGCAAATTTGACATCGGATGCCCCTGAAGCAACCTTCACACGAAGGAGAAATGGAATGAAATCCCAAAACAGCCAACATCATAGCTTTTCCAGTTACATAGGAAATTTCATGAGACGAACTCATGTGTTTATTGTAGGACAAAAAAAAAGAGCAGTGTATGCAAAACTTGCAACCCAAAAGCAACTTCCATATATAATTTTACTTTTTGATCAACAAAAAAAACACTCGTTATTCATTGGTCGCGCAAACATCGTAAGAAAACCTTTTCCATTTCCAGAAACTCGGAAGCCATTCGATAGTGCGCACAAGCATTAAACTTCTATTTTAATAACATCAAGCCCCCTGCAGAATGGGACAATGCCTCTCTGCTAGATGGCTGATGGATTCTCAAAACCTATATGAAAAAAAAAGATGATAACATCACAGGAAATGAATGAGAAGAGACAAGGGCATTAAGTAGTCAAGTAAGTTGAATCCATGTTCCTTGTTATAACTCTAAATTTCAATTAATCATTCTTACATGGCATGAAATAAATTAACCAGTAGGGTTTTTAGTTATTAAAATTAAATCAATATTACTGCAAGCATACCATAGGCATATATGCCTCTAAGAAGGTTTTCCAGCAGGCCCATAGCATCAAAACTGTCGTGAACCTCATCAAACGAAGTAAAGAATTCATCTCCTTCGACTTGAAGCCTGCATTAGAAAATTTAACACATAAAGAACTGATGCTTCAAACATTACCATGATCATTTACTGAAACCAATAGGTTGAGCAAAAATTAAAAGCCATAAAAGAACTCACACTTCATTCATCTTCGCGTCAAACTGACGAGCATCATATTGCGATCCTTCTGGTGCCGAACCTGCCATACTGCAGTATGTTTGATGCATTAGCAAGACTTACATTGAAGTCACTAATAGTTAAATAACTGCAAAAAAGATTTTCTCGTGGAAGAAAACTAAATCTGTAATGTCCACATTTTCTATCCTTGGTAATTTCTATTTTTTGGTGCATTTTCGTTTCAGACAACTCGCCTGGCACTGTTTTGTAATTCTGAACCTATTTTATTCATGTACTCCGTTACAATTGTTTTGGCCGAGGCCACGGCCTTATTTACTTTTGAGTGTATTGTTTGGAATTACATTGTGGGTTATGTGTCATGTGTTAGCCTGGTAGACCTCACGAGGGTTCTACGGCGTGTAATGTCCCATTTGTGAATTGGGGTGTTACAAAATCAACCTAACAAGTAGTAGTGAGAATTAGAAAATTAGAAGCTCAAACAACAGGGCGAAAAGCTGAAAGCTTCTTTCCTGAAGATAAAAGATGTCACAGAAGAGCCAAACTTGCAAGCCATTCAATATAGAGTACAAGCATTAAACTTCTGTTTCGTGTTTGGGGACAAGTGGTAAGGGACTATCACGCAATGTCGACTAAATAGTTTACAAATCATAGCACCATATAACCCTCATCCCCGAAAACTTACAAGCCCGTATAATGATCACAATAGACAACAATACACCTAATGTCGCCAGGGAAAAAAAAGGGAACAACATGGTCAAGAATTATATCGGATCGAATCACACTAAGCTCAGCTCACAAATCATTGGTGAACTTATCAAGATTCATCAGAGAAAACTCAGCTCACAAATCGAATCACACAAAGGCAAAGCTAATCATTATTACAGATATACAACAAGAAATCTCCTGATATCAAGATCCTACCACACAAACATGAAATCTGCGAAATCCCGGACACACAAACAGACATATTACATTAAAGGCATCACCTTTCACATTACAACAACAATAATCACAGATAAAATTATATTCACCATGCACCCTCGCATCCCACTCCACCACCACCCCATAAACACTTGTTAAAGATCATACATAACATACAGTTGCAGGATAATTAAAACTCTGTAAAAGTAAGTAAACTGTTGAAAAATATTACGTATAAAAAAGAGCCGGAGGAACTAAAAGATTTTTGACCAGACATCATTTCAGATTTTACTCTTTCTGATCGTTGTGCTCGAGTTTCCTCGGATACAGTAAACCAAATGGTCAGCATCCAACAATCCCTCTCTCACACACACACACAAAGGAAAGCAGATTCCCAAAAAGAAATTCTCAATTAAAATTGTTTCAGTACTGTAATATTTAGTCTTAGCGGCTGCACCACAGTTCATATCCAAAAACAATAAAAAAGAAATGTGTTAGTAAATAATAACATCAGCTCTGGATCTCAACAAGCGCATCAAATCCAAACAAATCACAAATCCACCACCCATATTCAAAGCAATCGAAATGTCACTCTTCCTCAAAACTATCTCCAACAATCACAATCCAAAAACCACAATTTGACAGATACGAGATCCAACAGACGATCGCAAATTGTAAATTCACAATCCAATACCGACAGAAGCTAATAGAACTCACCACTGCACTATCTACACTCTTCCTCACCAACGCAGCAGCAGTTTTTTCTGCTGTCATCCGTCTCTCAGCTGCCGCAGCGATTAATTCCCGCTGGATGCGCCAATATCTAACCATTAATTCTCCCACGGCTTGCTCCTCTTCAGCTTCGGTGATTCGTGCTGCGGCGTGCTCTGTCGTGAGCCCATATTCAAGTCCTCATCTTCTTGATCCTCCATTGAAAATCTCAAATCTTGGACCGAATGATTAGGGTTTTAGTAAGAGGATTTCAATTCAACTGTTCTACATAGGGGTGTTACACTTTGTACTTGAGAATCGGTCGAAGACCATTCACCACCAATTTCCATCCGTGTGTGTGTGTGTTTATTTCGTGGAATGATAGATAGAGAGAGGATAGGTTAGAGGGGAGAGAAAGGGGTACAGTGAGAATAGAAAGAGTGAGAGAGAGAGAATCGAGTCACCGAGAGAGATAAAGAAAAAAAGAGAGAAAGAAGCGGTGGCCTATTATTTTAACTTGAAAGTTTATGACTGTTCAAGACCGTCACGACATTTGTGACAGTCATTAACAGTCACAAATATTAGATTTATCATCAAGTCATTGTGATCATTATTGATAAATATAGTTGTGATCACAATGACAAATACAAATTCAGGGAGTTTCAATGTCATAAAATCCTGTTTTTGGTGTAGTGCATGTTGGGATTTGATAACGATATCCGAGGGATTGAATTGGTCAAAGTTCGTATATTTCATATCGGTGAGTTATGATGTTTTTAGAACCTTGGGTATTGTCTGAGATACAGTATAGATGTTTGGGTATGAGTTTATTATGTTTTTAAGGATACGGAATGTGACTTTTGGTAAGTATTATCACGAGATGGTGAAGTTATGGCGGTAAGATTACGTTGGTAGTATTCTTACTTAGTATTTCATTGGTATGTAATTATTGATGTGATGTGATCGTTATCATTGTTGGATATTCTGGCTGACCCCGTCGTGGGCTTTCTTTTTAGGTTCTTGGGATATCGAGCTTGTAGCAGTCGTGAAGAGATGAGCTTCCCGGAGGATACTGGCTATGGCGTGTGTTTGTGAATCGAGTACTTTGATTAGTTGTTGTATTCCGCGGCCAGAGTATTTTTAAATGTTTGTCTTTTTCGTTGCGTGAGTATTTTTAAATGCCTTTTTTAGTATCTCGCAACTTGAGTTACTTTGGAAATCGTTTTCTAAACTATTTTGCCGGTACGTGCAAGTGATGGCTTAAAGTACACTTTTGAAACTGTTGAGCTTTGGCGTTTTGGCCTTGTACTTTCAAATGAGATTTTTCGACGGTATTGATTAATGGATTTTATAAGGTTTTCAAATACTTTTAAAGATATTACCGTCATCGCCGCTTAGGCGTATTTGAATTGTTCGTAAAAATGTATTTCAGCCTTGTGGGTTCCGTTTTGGGGCTCACGGCGCTGTAATATTCTCGGATGGCTCTGGGGGTGTTACACATGTTTTCGTGCATATATGTCATTGTATGTCCACCTCGTGTTGGTACAACGGGATCATCTTGGGATCTATGCTAGCGTGCGCTGGATCATTGGACAGGTTTTCCCACCTCGTGTTAGTCGGACGGGATCATCTTGGGATCTAGGCAGTGAACGCTGGATCATCGGAATTACCTTGTGTATGTTGTATCATGTTATGGTTATCATATTGTGTATAGTATTGTGAGTTTTCTCGTAGTAGAGACTCGTTGTTATTATTGTCGTTGATGATGTTGTCTTTATTCTTCATGAGATGTTGAATAATTTGTTGTTGTATAATTATCATATTTGTACTAGCATCGTTGTGTTAACCCCTTCGGGGGTGGATATTTGTTGTATGTTCAGGATACAGGAGGACGGAGAAACAACTACTAGAGCTGCATGAGGACGAGAGTGCAGAGTGATGTTACGGCCGGGATGATTTGTCAGATTGTGTTTTGTTTTAATAAAACACTTGAGTATGCTGTTGTTTTGTTTGTCTTTTGAGGTTTGTATTCAGATGTTGGCTGATTTATATGTTTCATACTGGTGATGTAATAATTAATTTTACGGTTGGTATTTAACAATATTGTTTTAAATTCTTAGCCTAGTATATTCTTATATCAAGGATTTACGGTGCTGTAATAATCCTGAATATCTCGGGGTGTTACAGAATATGGTATCGGAGATAAGGTTATGGATATCTTGGTTGTTGGGTTAAAATAGGGTTCATATATGTCTTTTGAGGTAACCGGCCGCGAATAACATCAATGTACTTCCTACGTCTTCGTGTGAGTGGTGGTTGTAAGTTTCCTAAACTCTAACTTGTCCTTTACATGTTGTACTTTTCGAACGTTAGTACAATGTTGTTACCTGTATATTGAGTATGTATGCTTACAGTATGATGAGAGGAGGACGTGGACGTGGTCTCGGTCGTGGATGCGGACGTAGAAATGCTGAGAGGGAAGCTTCACCCTCTGTTCTTGATTCGCTATCAAATCAGGCAAACTCCAATTCTGGCAAACAACAAGAGTCCGTCAACAATGAACGAGAGCAAACCATGGACACGAATACCGAGCCTGTTGTTCCCAACATCCTTCGTCAGGTGGTCAACCAAATGACCCACTTTGCTCAAGTTGTGGACAGAATGCAAGTGGCGGTAGGATTGCAGCCGGGAGAGAGACAGCAAGGCATCCCAGACTTGGGAAATCGAGGATATAGATGGCTATAGGAAGTGGCGAAGATGCACCCACCGAAGTTCTATGGTTTTTCTGAGATGCCGACATGGGATCACTGGCTGAGAGAGCTGGAGAAAGTATTTTCCAGGATTAACTGCTCGGACAACCGGAGAGCCCCCATTATCCAGTATTTTCTGACGGGAGAAGCGTCCGAGTGGTGGGAATCCATACGAGCTATCGATCATGATGCCGATTGGGGAGAGTTCAAACTTATGATGGAACCTCAGTACTGCCCTCATCCGGTGAGAGAAGCCAAAGTTCGAAAATTTTCTCCGCGCAACCTTCGGATGTGCCGGTGGCTCAGACGATTCAGACATTTAATCAGCAGCTGGCATTTGTTCGACACCTAGTTAGAATCGATGCAGAAATGATGATTCACTTTGATATGACAATGAAGCCGGAGATACAGAGATACATGTCAGGTTTTGAATGCACCACTCTCCACCATTACCAAGACAAAGCTCTGGCGTATGAAATGAAAGAAGCAGCTATGGAAAAGTTCTTTGAGTCCAAGAAACAGAAAGTTTCTGGTAGTTTTACAGAGCACAAGAGTAGTGGGGCCCACAAAGCCCAGTCATCCTTTCATTCATTCAAGAGGCCTCCGCATCCATCCAAAGGTGGACAGAACTCCAGATCAGTATCAGGGATGGTAGATACAACCACGAAATGTTTTAACTATGGACAGTCATAACATTATCGATGTGACTGCTCACTTCCCTCCATGATGTATTATGAGTGTAGACGAGAAGGATATCGTGTGGTATTCTGTGAAGAGGCAGCAAAATATTTTGGAGCTCGTACTTCGCAGCCAGTTCAGAGAGAGGCGAGCGTCCCTCAGATGCAACAGAGTGTTCAGCCACCCCAGAATTTCAGCCGAGGTAGATGCACAGGACAGTACGACCTAAAGGAAGCATCGAGTGCTGGGTACGCTCATTCACGCCTTTACGAGATGAGAAGGGCGGACGATCAGAATGCAACTGTCGCATCAGGTACCGTTCAGATCATTTCGCAACCAGTTAGTGTTTTTCGATACAGAAGCTACACATTTATTTATATCAGTGTCTTGTGTTAATCGTTTGAACATTTCTTGTTTTCATGAATGTGAGCCTTATATTGTGGGTTTGCCGAGTGGGGATAGAATTGAGGGGAATTTAGAAATTAGAGATTTTTCTATAACAATTGGAGGTAAATAATAGCCCTCAAATCTGATTGTAGTAGAGATACAAAGAGACGATTTGATTCTTGGAGACAATTGGCTTAGCTGTTATGGAGCTATTATGAACTACTGGAAGAGAAATATTTTGATGATAGCTGAAGATGGTTTCGAAATCCTATTTGAAGGATGGAGACCAGGAAGTTCAGGAAAAGTGATCAAAGCTATGAAATCCGTCAAACTACTAAAGCAGGGCTGTACCAGAGACTGGTGTTATGCGATGAAGAAAGAAAAAGGAAGAGTAGAGCCTTCATCCATTCGTGTTGTGAGCGAATTTCCAAACATGTTCCCTAACGAATTACCTGGGTTACCTCCGCAACGATATGTATAGTTTACCATCGAGCTATAGCGTGGAGCTACACCGAGTTCTAAGGTGCCATATCGAATGGCATTTACCAAGATGTATGAACTGAAGAAGCAAGTGGAAGAATTGATGGACAATTGTTATATTCAGCCAAGTGTTTCGCCTTGCGGTGAACCTGTTCTTTTTGTTCGAAAGAAAGATGGATCACTTCGATTGTGCATCGACTACCGAGAGCTAAACAGGATGACAATCAAGAATAAGTACACATTGGCATGGATTGATGATTTGTTCGACCAGTTGCAGGGAGCGACATATTTTTCGAAGATCGATTTGAGATTGGGATACCATCAATTGAGGATTAAATAATCAGATGTCCCGAAGTCAGCATTCAGAACTCGTTACGGACACTATAAGTTTGTAGTGATTCTGTTTGATCTCACTAATGTGCCTGCTGTGTTTATGCAGTTAATGAATCGTGCGTTCATAGAGTACTTGTACAAATTCGTAGTTGTGTTTATCGATGATATCTTGTTCTACTCTAAGAGTCCGTAAGAGCATGAGCAGCACTTATGGATCTTTTTGAACCTCTTGAGGAGCGAGCAGTTATATGCCAAACTTTCTAAATGTGAATTCTGGCTAAAGGAAGTGATGTTCCTTGGTCACGTGGTGTCAGCAGAAGGGGTACGAGTAGATCCCCAGAAAGTCAAGGCAATTTTGGAATGGAAGTCTCCTAAGAATGTGAAGGAAGTCAGAAGTTTCTTAGGACTTGCTGGGTATTATCGAAAGATTTTCCAAAATTACCCGTCCACTTACTCGATTACTGTAGAAAACCCAAAAGTTTGAATGGAATGAAATGTGTCAGGCCTGTTTTGATGAATTGGAGAAGAGATTGACGATGGCTCCAATTCTAGCACTACCACAAGGAACTAAAGGATTCATAGTTTACAGTGACGCTTCAAATCAAGGTCTCGGGTGTGTACTGACGTAGAATGAGAAGGTGATCGCATATGCTTCACGACAGTTGAAACCATATGAAGTAAATTATCTAACTCATGATTTGGAACTGGTAGCTGTTGTTTTCACCTTGAAGATATGGAGATACTATTTGTACAGGACTCATTGTCACATCTTCACGGATCATAAGAGTCTTAAATATATTTTCAGTCAGAAAGAGTTAAACATGCGGCAGAGGAGATGGCTGGAATTGATTAAGGACTAAGATTTGGAAATTCTCTATCATCCAGGTAAACCGAACGTAGTGGCTGATGTATTAAGCCGCAAACCCATTTCTATTCGAATGCTGGAGATGCTCAGATCCCAGTCCATCATTCAATGAGAGTTGATTCGTGAAGGAATTGAAATGTGGTTACAAGGCATTCAAGAACAATTATGTGTGGTGGAATTAACTTCATCATTGCCCGAAGAAAACAAATCTAAGTAATTAGATGATTCTTTGATGATTCGATTACGTTAAAAAGTGAGCAAGGGAAAGGCCCCATGATTTGTAATTCATGAATATGGAGTTTTGAGATTTCAAAGTCGACTCTGTGTTCCCGATATTGATGTTTCGAAGGAGACAATCATGAAGGAAGCTCACAGTACGCCCTATTCTATTCACCGAGGCACTAGTAAGATGTATACGGATCTGAAGCATAATTTTTGGTGGGGAAACATGAAGAAAGATGTGTTGGGATATATCTCGAAGTGATTAACTTGTCAGCATGTTAAGATCGAACATCAATAACCCGCCGGAATGTTGAAGCCACTTTCGATTCCTGAATGAAAGTGGGAATATATATCAATGGACTTTATCACCAATATGCTGAAGACCAGAACAGGAATGAACATGATTTGGGTGATAGTTGATCGTCTAACCAAGTCGGTTCATTTTCTGATCATTAAGGATACTTGGAGACCAGAGAGGTTGGCACGAGTGTTTATTGTGGAGATCGCCCGATTGCATGGTACACCGAAGGCCATTATTTCAGATCGAGATGGTCACTTCGGGTCACATTTTTGGAAAGCGGTTCATAGAGACTTGGGAACCGAGCTGAACTTTAGCACAGCTTATCATCCTCAAATCGATGGACACTTCGAGAGTACTTTTCAGACAATAGAAGACATGTTGAGAGCTTGTGCCTTATATTGGTCGAATGATTAGTAAATTCATCTACCTTTGATTGAATTCACCTACAACAATAGTTGGCATGCTTCCATGAGGATGGCACCTTTTGAAGCATTGTACGGAAGAAGATGCAAATCACCCCTGTGTTGGGACGATTCGTCTAACTTAATTGGGACGGAACCATGGTTGATAGTACAGACTCAAGAGAAGGTAGCTTTGATCCGTGAAAGGCTGTTGACTGCCCAGAGTCGACATAAGTCTTATGCAGACATGCGCCGTCGCCCGTTATAGTTTGGAATTGGGGATCACGTACATCTGAAAGTTTATCCTACCCGAGGGATTTTTTGTTTGGGAGGAAAAGAAAGTTGAGTCCGAGATATATCGGACCATTCGAGATTCTTGAAAGAGTTGGGGAGTTAGCTTATAGGTCAGACTTGTCGCCATCGCTGAGTCATGTTCATAACGTGTTTCACGTATCTCAGTTATGGAAGTATATACCAGATCCCAGTCATGTCATCGATTTCAATGAGATCAAAGTAGCTAATGATGGCACATTCGAGGAGAAGCCAATTAAGATACTCGAGAGTCAAGTCAAGCAATTAAGGAATAAACCCATCTCTTTGGTTAAAGTTTAATGGTCACGACATGGAATAGAAGAAGCAACTTGGGAGACTGAAGATAGTATGAGGTCGAGATACCTGGAATTATTTCCATCTTAAGTTTCGGGACGAAACTTCTTTTTAGAGGGAGAGTATGTAATACCCAGATAATTATCATGTATTTCATCTGTATTTGAAATTTGTAGCATTTGATTATGAGGTATTAATAATCAAAGTGTGATTTTCCCGCATTCGTATTCCTATGTTCATGGGTTTCTAAAAACATGCATGCATGCATCTGCACGTCATAACGTACGCTAGCAGTTGAGCATAACGTACGTTATAAACTGAAGATAATGTACGCTATAGGTGAGGAATAGCGTAACTAACATGAAGTCAAAGGCAGATAAGTCTGGTCGGTGCATGGGGCCAGATAGGATATTGTTGGGTAAGGATTCCCCGCGTGAACCTGGACAACTTTTGATAAAGCAAGTCAACGAGGCATAGCGTACGTTAAAGGAGTATAATAACATACGCTACACTGAACATATTGCGTATGTAAATGTGATTGTTAACGTACATTAAGGAAGTCAGAAACGAGACAGTGAGCTACTGACGAACGTTAACGTACGTAAGGAGTTGCCCATAACGTACGTTAAGGCTATAGCGTACGCAATGCCTTGTGGCTAACGTACGTAAAGTTCAGAATCTTATAAATAAGACATCAACCCACTTCATTTTACACTTTTTATTATTTGCTCCTTATCCGAATTCTGTAAGTCCAGAGAGCCTGTCCCGCAACATAACCCTTGATTTAGCCTCTATACTTAGTGGTTGAAGTTGGGAAACATCTTGGATTGGTGTTCAAGCTTCTGGTGTTGAGTTTCGCCAAGTATTTCATCACTTTCCCCCCTAATAAGGTATGTGATGCTATCTGGAAACAAATTCCGCGACCTCTCGATTCATATTACTCCACCAGTAATTTTGTTTCAAGTCCTTGTACATCTTGCTAGACTCCGGATGAACAGAATAAGGGGTAGCATGAGCTTCTCTCACAATCGAGTTTTTCAACTCGTCATTCGCCGGTACACATAACCGATTCTTAAATCTCAAAAGTCCATCCTCGTGGATCACAAATCCAGGGGCTTTCCCCTGAGCCACATCCTCACGGATGCGCAACAATGATGGGTCTGAACCATGATTCTCTCTGATTGTCTCCTCAAGTGGCGATGAAATCTCTAACATGCAAAGTTGCCCTTGTACTCACTGAAGTCAGACCTCGATATCGGGTCTAAGGAATTCTTGTTGAAGCTCTTTCTGAACTGTTAAGCGAGCAAGCATCTGCTCCTGAACGGACTTACGACTCAAGGCATCGGCGACAACGTTCGCCTTGCCCGGGTGGTAAAGGATCTCGATATCATACTCTTTGATTAATTCCAACCACCGTCTCTGTCGCATATTTAACTCCTTCTGAGTAAATATAAACTTAAAACTCTTGTGATTAGTGAAGATCTAATAGGTGACGCCATAAAGGTAATGACACCAAATTTCAACGCGAAAACCACAGCTGCTAACTCCAGGTCGTGGGTCGGATAATTAACCAGCTAATCCGAGGAAACTTCGGATTTCCTTAACATTCTTCGGAGGTTGCAAATCTCGGATAGCCTCCGTCTTCTGAGGGTCGACACGAACTCCGTCTGATGAAATTACATGCCCGAGAAAAGTCACTTCGGACATCCAGAACTCACATTTGGAAAACTTTCCATAAAGTTGCTCTCGTCTTAACACGTCAAGAACCTGATGAAGATGAACCTCATGTTCCTCTCGATCACGAGAATAAATAAAAATGTCGTCGATGAAGACAACAACAAACTGATCCAAAAAGTCGATGAAATCCCGATTCAATGATCCCATGAATTCCGCAGATGCATTAAATAACTCAAACGGCATTACCACGAACTCATAATGACCATAGCGTGTTTGAAACGCTGTCCTCCCGATATCCGACTCTCGAATTCGCAACTGATGATATCCATATCTTCGGTCAATCTTGGAAAATACTGAAGCTCCCTGAAGTTAATCTAAAAGATCATCAATATGGGGTAAGGGATACTTATTCTTGATTGTAACCCTGTTCAATTCCTGATAATTAATACACACACGAACGAACCATACTTCTCCTTGACAGATAACACTGGTGCTCCCCACGGGGACGCACTCGGTCGGAGATAACCTTTCTCGAACAATTCCTCAAGTTGAATCTTCAACTTCTGCATTTCGGTCGGGTCCATCCGGTATGGTGCCTTCGATAACGGGGACGTACCGGGCTCCAACTCACTCGTGGATTCCACAACTCTCGGTGGAGGTAAAACAGGTAGCTCGTCTGGGAGTACATCGTCAAGCGATAACGATGATACCACGAATGGTTGAACACCTCGATTGCCTGAGAATGGCCAATCAACGACAACGATACGATGAATGGTTGAACACCTCGATTGCCTAAGAACGGCCAATAGGTGACAATGATATAATGAATGATTTAATATCTCGATTGCCTATGAACGCCCAATCGATGACATTGATATAATGAATGATTGAATATCTCGATTGCTTATGAACGGCCAATCGATGACAATGATATAATGAATGATTGAATATCTTGATTGCCTATGAACGGCCAATCGATGACAATGATATAATGAATGATTGAATATCTCGATTGCCTATGAATGGCCAATCGATGACAATGATATAATGAATGATTGAACAACTCGATTGCCTTAGAATGGCCAATCGATGAAAATGATATCATGAATGACTGAACACCTAGATTGCCTTAGAATGGCCAATCGATGACAATGATACAATGAATGATTGAACAACTCGATTGAGTAATTTCACTGCTTCCATCATATTAATGATTCATCTGGAACAACGGGGATTACCTCTCTGAAATACACACTCGGCTCCAATGACTGAAATGATAGTGACCAAACGCTTACGATCACTGAGGATGGTATCATGACGATCCATCTAATTAACACCCAATATTACATCGTCCTTAGGTAAGTCCACCACATTAGGTCCACCAACCAATCGCGGTCATTAAGCTTAATTCGGTATGATTTCCGAAAATTCTTCCATCGTCAGGTAGAACCGATGGTATGAGGTCCACAAGCAATAGGACTACCCAAATTAAGTCTATTCAAACATGATTCGAAAATGAATAGATGCGATGCACCAGTATCAAAAGGTACACACAGGTTGAAATAAAATTACGAATATACCTGAGATTATTCGGGCCACCGGATCGTCGATCCTCTTCATCACATGAATCCGGGACTTGTCGGCCCCCGAACCGGATGCTCCTGTCTGATGAATATGAGCTCTGACTTTATTTGCTTCCATCATCTTAAACGACGCTGACAGAGTACTCTGATTCTGAATCGCTGATTGCTTGATGCCGCCGGAGCCGACTTGGAGTCCTTTCGGCAAAAACGGGCCTTATGCCCAAAAATCCCACAATTATGGCACGTGATAGACGGTTTCAGACACTTAGTGCTGTAATGACCCGGCGTTCCACAATTGAAACAGATGATGGCCGAACTGGCCGCTCGGGACTGAGATCCCGCACGATTATGCGCCGTAGAAGGTCGCTCCAAAATGTTAGGGCCCGCACGAGGCTTCTTGAAGGTTGATTGACCGCCTTCAGACTGATTACGCTTCGTTGACTTCTTGCTGACAGATAAAGGTTGTTGTTCAGCAATTTCCTTAGTAGCAGGCTCATACGGGAGAGTTCTCTCGATTAAATCGGCCAGAGTGGCGCAATGATGATTGAGCAATTGCATATGGGTCATCATGACCTGCATAAAAGTGAGTGGATCAACCCGAACATCTTCTGATCGAGCCGAGTCCTGGGTACGATTTCCCGACAGCGAGTGATTATTTCCCGGGTTTCGGCCCGCACCGCGGCCTCTCCCCGTGCATCCCCTGACAGCTCTCTCCATATTGAAGTAGGAAGGTCGCATAATGATTCTATTTCCCGCATGAATATCTCGTTATGATTATGTCATGAGATGATGAAAATGAGCATACACGCTCTAACACAGTGATTACATGAATGATTTACTAAAGTGACATGATTATCTGATGAAATTCTTGAAATGATTATCTTGAACAATTTAACAAGATTAATAATATGATCATCCAGATCGACAACTGAGTAATGAAATGAAATGAGTGATTAATGAGTTAACATGATCGTCCTGATCAAATGAAAATGATGCTTGAAGATTGTTAACTAATGAATGATGAATGAATGATTATTGCCAGAAATTATACCATGGCATTAGAAGTCTTACAGTTCTTTCGGTCTGATTGGCTCGGCATCTGCACAGGTCACATGTGACGCGAAAGTACAATGATACTAGTCTGATGACGATGATTTCAAATGAGACATGACTCGGGAGGTAGTATTCAAAACCACGCTCTGATACCAACTCTGTAACACCCCAAACTAGGCGGATATTACAGTGTCGTGGATCCCCGACTGGGACCCACCAGGCGAATGAAAACTGATGAATTAATTAATATAATTGTAGTACCGAACCACATTATATTACCAACTACTCCGATGAGGAGTTTAAGTACAACACACTAGGACAATACCGAATACTAGTGTATTTTATATGAAGATAAAATACACAACACTGAATAAAACGGAGTATCCAAATGAATATCTGCAGCGGAAAATAAATGACAACAACATGAATGACTGAAAAGAACGGGGGGCCCTACTAGTATCACTGGGACTCCTCGCCGTCAACATGCTATTCTCGTGCTTTTGCCTTGCCATGACCTGAAAACAAAATCCCCCAACGGGGTCAGTTACACAGAACAACAATCCTCACGAGTTGAATAAACACAATCATATATATGTTGTATAAACCACAAGTTCGATCAAAATGAATCGGTTAGATTATAACCCAATCTTGTTGAAAACATACGCAATCAAACATGCTGTATGAATCAACTAACAGTACGGCTCAAAGGGTGGCGCCACACTACGCCCGGGATGGAAATGTGTCCGTGCACAAGCCATCAACGAGTATCGATCGAATACACGTGTGGTCTTGTACCTAATCAGTCTCACAAAGCAATCGACTCGTGTGCACAGTCCAATGTGAGGCCAACAACCAACACACGACTTAAATGTGCCCGACATGAAAATCCTACACATACCAACCGGCACGCCAGTATGACCCGGAATGCCACGATATAACAAAAGTGACATCGAAAATGAATAATGACTCACCGAGATGAAATGATAGTGAAATGAATGACAGCTCAATGAAATGATTGGAACCGTCGTTCCTTGTGACTGAAGTGATTAATTGACAATGACAAGTTTTGATACGGTTAATACAATGATGAATGAGTTATGATTATGAATGAACAACAACAAAAGGAATGAATATCCTTTTAACCGAGTAAGAATTAACTTACACAACACCGGTGACAATTATCCTTCCACGAACAACGTCCTAATTGAGATATCGGTCGCTCGAACAACCTTGAATAATACAATTACCAACAATCCATTCAATATACGAATCAAACACGAATATAACGAACTCAAAACGTCGATATGATTAAACCAAGTTCATTGGGGCATTATATCGAACACTTTGTGGCCAAACTTCGATTGTTTATAACCAAACTTCAATAATACCAACATCAAATCCCCAAGAAGTGTTTCAAACCAACAAAACATCTTCAATACGATCAATAATCCATTATGAATATCTAAAATCGTGATTACAACAACGATTAATCGAAAACCCCCAAATCCAACTCAATATTCAAAGTGTTCTTGAATAATCCTTCACTAATCCAATGAATCATCAAACATATCTATAATCATGCGTATATCACTTCATACAACATGATCTTAACATCTGAAACATCATATCTCAATACAAAAGCGAAATCCAAGATGTTGAAGAAATTACCTCTTGAAGATCCAAGCACTTTGATCCGAAGAACACGCATTAGATCGACTATCCGGGCTTCACGATCGAAAGCAGATGAAGAAAACCAAGTACTCAAGTGATAGATGAAGGAAGAATCTCTCCCTCAAGCCTTCTCTCTCGTGGGTTGAAGAAAAAAGGAAGAAATGAGCTGATCTCGCTCAAAAAAACGCAATTATAGAGTTGACTGCCCTGTGTGCCGCGGCCCAGCCGAAGTGTGCCGCGGCACAGGGCCAAAACTGCGCCCAGTGATCAGCAGTGTGCCGCGGCCTGGACGAATGTGCCGCGGCAGTGACTCGGCAATGTGCCGCGGCCCTGTCGGCATGAGTCGCGGCCCAAGGTACAGAAGGGTTGGACGATAAGTTACAACATGAGTGTGCCGCGGCCCGGACGAGTGTGCCGCGGCAGTGACTCGGCAGTGTGCCGAGGCCCTGCCGGCATGTGCCGCGGCCCACGGTACAGACCGCTCGGCCAAAAACTGGACAATGTGTGTGCCCCGGCGCACACTCCTTGTGCCGCGGCCCACACCCCCCTTGGGTCCCAAAATGATGAAAAATGATCCGGGAAGAGAATAAAAGCAATAGGAATCGATATTTGGGAAATATTAACACGAAATGGAAGTATGGAAACCCCAAAACGGTGGTTCCAAGCAATGATTACAAGGGTTCGCCCAACAAAACACAATTCGAACAATAAGGAGATTAGAAATGACATGAACTCCAACGTCAACAACGACTAATGAATCAATTACCACGATCAAGATAATACTCTTGTCTCGATTCCCGAGTAAGGTTGAAACAATGAATAATATCGATACACAACTCGAAGTTATTCCGAACGGTGAACACAGATGAATGATTATAACGAGTGAAAAAATTACATGGTGACAATTACCGAATGAAATTCCTGAATGATAATGACTGAATTACAACTGGGTATTACACTCAAAACCTCACTCATGATCGACCGAAAGATGATCGACAGAAACGAGTATCACATTTCATCTGTTACAAGAACACGCAGAGCATCAACTCTGGTTCTTCCGGCAATCATCAGCACTCAATAGCTATATAACTAGGGACTTTACACTCATTGTAATTGTACTCTTACATTAATATTTGTACTCCAAAGTATTCGTATTAATAATATCCCGCAAGAGCATTCAAGCTCGGGCCTAACAAACCCGGCAAATCTACGTGTTCTCGCATTTTGTTTGTTACTCACCTGTAGCCATATCCAGCAATCCCTTCCGAAGAATATTTTGGGTAACAACAATTGGTGCTAGAGGAAGAGCATTTACCCTCATTTTCATTCCGACTGTTTCGAAGAACACTCACTGTTCTCCGAAACATATAGTTGAAGAAACACTCACTGTTCTTCAGAGAAAAAAACCTTCAGAATAACATCTCCCACCATTTCGAAGAGAGCCTCTTTATGGCTCACCGGACGCCTTATTCCGGCACAAACCGAGTCCCAACCTACGGCGTAAGGCAGCCACGGCGACGCCAGACTCTCGATCCCGCCCCCGAGGGACGGCCCTAGCCTCTCGCTCGATCAGTTCCAAACCGCAGAACAGACCGAGGAGGCCATGGCCATCCTACGGGAGCGACGGAGAGCATGCGATGCCCCCGCTATTACCCCATCAGCTATCCGCCGCGCGTGCAAGCGAAAACTCAAGGGGATATATGTCGATCGGTTGACAGAAAGCCCCAAGTCACAAGAAAAAGAGCTCGCAAGACGGGACAGTTCCGTCTTCAACCGGCTTGGAAGTGACCCTTCATGCCGACCGGGGCATTCTGGCCCCATCCATGAGACGACAGAGCCCGAATTCGTTACCAGGAGTTCGGCATACCCAACTCCCAAAAGGCAGGCCAGCCATCTGGCTCACACTCGCCGAAAATTGAGATCGGCAGCAGAGACCTCATCGCTTACCACGGATCCAGGAGATCGGTACTTGATCGCCTCGGCTCCTGCTCCGAGAGCCAGGACGCGAGCAGCCAGGCCACGACGATGGCCGCTAACGCCAGCTCGACGAGATGAAGGCGCTCTTGGAAACTGGGGCAGGCACCAGGAGAAAGGTCGCCGGATCCCAAGTGAGCCGCTCGCGGTCCAGATCGAGCTTGCCCCCATGCAACCAAAGATCGCTCCTACTCAAACGCCCTTGTATGAGGGGAGATCAGACACCGTAACTCATTTAAGCAGGTTCCGGATCTGCATGACCGGATGCGGAGCGTCAGATGCGACGAGATTCCGAATGTTCCCATTAACATTGGGCAATCTTGTCTACAGGTGGTATATCTCATTGCCACCGCGCTCCATCAATTCCTTTGAAAAACTGGCGAGCGACTTCACGTCATACTTCGCCACCAAGGTCGATCGACCAGAAGGTCCCCACCGCATGATGAAGTTCAGGCAGGGGGAAGATGAGTCCGACGAAGATTACATCGACCGGGTGGATGAAATAATCCTCAACGGCGAGCCTATAAGCAACGAGATCGCCCTTTACTCGGTCCTAGGGGGTTCGATGGTCGGTTCCCCATGTTCAGGCACCTTACGAAGGACATCCCCTCAACCTACACGATCTTCCGCAGCAAGGCCGCAGACTTTTTGGCCAGGCGGAGGTTGCTCGCCCTTCGCTTAGGCGAGGGGGCAGAGACGGCGATCGTCAAGTCCAACAAGGCGGTCGCCAAACCACCCGGTGATTTCAGGGCCTTCGAGGATGTGGAAGCCCATCTCCTCCACAACCTCAACCTATCTCCGGCTCGTATTTTTTACGCCATCCAGGGGCGCGAGTGGCTTAGCAAGCCGAAGGCGATAAGGGACAACAGTCATCTGGACCGCAACAAATTTTGTGCTTACCACAAGAGTCCAGGCCACTACACCGACCAATGCCGCGACCTCCTCAGACAACTCTGGAGATTGTTCGAGGAGGGCAAGCTGGACAGTCTAGTAACTTAGCCGGAGCCCCAGGCGGAAAGGATCAAGGGCCGCGATCGGCAACAGAACGACGACCACAAGTCTCCCAATCCGATCGCCAGAATCAAACACGGCGAGCTGGAGGATTCGTACGAGTCAATCCTCCCGATCAACCCTGGTGGCCAGTTCTATATGCTTCAATCAAGAGGTGGAAACTTCGGAGGTATTTCCCCAGTTTCCACAATGTCAAACAAAAGGCTACTGCCCAAGCAACGTCTCTAAAAAAGGAGGACTCGCTCGCCCTATAAAGTTCATCATCTAACATGATGGACCTAGGCACGAGATCGCCTCCCTCAGCACAACGTAAACCGTCGAGGACTGCCATCTAACATGATGATCCGAGGTAGAAAAGTGCAGACATGGTTTTGGAGGTCGATGGAACCGACAACCCGTCCATGCAAGGTTCCTTTGGGCAGAGATCGCTCGCCCTTCATTTAAATACGAGGCGAGCGTAGCCGAAAGACCCTCCAAAACAGATCTGTGGACACGCTCGCCCGCCCTCAAAGATCCATCATCTAACATGGTAGATCCGGACAATGCGATGCGTCCCTACTCCCGTCACAACGTATGCCCTCAAAGGTACGCCATCTAACATGTCGGCCCCAGGTAGAAAAGTGCTAACAAGCCACGGTCCCGGAGTCGATTAATATGATGGCGCCCTGTGCAAGGACTCCTCCAGGCAGAGATCGCTCACCCTTCGTTTAGATACGAGGCAAAACGTAGCCTCCGGAGGACCTTCACAGTAAAGTGAGTCGCGAGACAAACCTATAGGTCGAATATCGCTCGCGCACAAGACATGGTCGCGGAGGACGGTTCCATCAAATTCCACGACCGTGCACGGTTCCTCTAGGCCGAGATGATCGACCTTCCTCGAGGAATCTGCAAAATTGAAGATCGCAAGAGCTGAATGAAGAATCGACCCATTCGAGAAGACGATCGTCTGGTCCATAAAGAGTTGAGACGCTCGTCTATAATTCAACCGATCACCGGTAAAACCACCTCACCCCATGCCTTCAACATCGGAGCAAGCTGGGGGGCAATTGTTGTGCCGCGATTAAACACGCCTTGAAGGCGATCGGCACAAGGGCCCAGCGACCGAGCCAGCGTTAAATGAACCAAGGCACACTTACCAAACAGGGATCCCAGATCAAGTCCCAAGTGCCGAGCGATCGACATCCAGGACGATCGTCTCTTGGCACCTGGCGATCGACTCTCGCACCCAACCAAGGACGACCGCCTCATGCCGCGTGTAAAGCCAACATCCGTCAAGTCTACGAAGACCGAAGCTCGGGATGAAGGCCCACGTGTAGATCCGGAAAAGGCACCGTAGGAAAAGAATCTTTGACTCCAGCCCATCAACAACTGTCGGCGACAAGGACAAACCTCACCTACCGACAGACCCATCGAAAGGTCCAAGGTGGACCTCCCAAGACAGCGATGTGAGGCATGCATCGTCTTCTCACTGGTTCGCACAGCTGGCTACCAGTAGCAGTCGCGGACTTTAAGGGAACCAACCCATGTGCTAAAGACGATCGCTCGCTTATTATAATACAAGAAAGGCGATCGCCCGCTCGGGATAAAGACATACCTCATCTCCTATAAATAGAGGACTTCCAAGCATTTGGAAAAGGACCTTTTTTGCTTCTCTTGGACCTTTTGGGCTTCACTTTTGAGACCTCTCTCTCGAAACTCTCTCTAAAAAGGCTTCCAGACACTCTCAAAACCTCTCACTCACGATCGACCGAAAGAAGATCGTCAGAAACGAGCATGACATTTCATCTGTTACAAGAACACGTAAAGCATCAACTCTCGTTCTTCCGGCAATCATCAGCACTCAAGAGCTAGATAACTAGGGTCTTTACACTCATTGTAATTGTACTCTTACATTAATATTTGTACTCCAAAGTATTCATATTAATAATATCTCGCAAGAGCATTCAAGCATGGGCCTAACAAACCCGGCAAATCTTCTGTTATTTACATTCCCTCAGACGTGCTCTCGCATTTTGTTTGTTAATCACCCATAGCTATATCCAGCAATTCCTTCCGAAGAATATTTTGGGTAACAACAATGTGTGCTCCCACTAACCCTTAGTGAATAAAAACACTCTAAATGTCAAATACAAGTTATATAAGTCTTGTCTAAACTCAATGTCATGTTAAGTTTTACGACTTGCGAACCGGTTAAGCATTTGAGCCCTAAACATTTCCAGTGCCTATCACCTTATCTTTATAAGGAGTGGAATGTTTGATCTCAAATGCAAGGACTATTATTCTATATACCAAATCACGATGACGCTGATATACAATTATATAGAAATAATAAATGCTTTATTCAATTATGTTCATAATTACAATACAATGCTCTCACTCTCTTATCCTCATAACGGCATTCGGGGGCATATTCCTAACAAGTGATCCCAAGATGATTGTTTATATCGTTGATTGTGTTGATCGTACATTGTTGGTATGTCATTGTTTCACTTTGGTGAGTCATTTTTATCCTTATTGGACATACTGATTTGTTGAGTTTTGTTGTCATGTTGCTATCGTGACATCTCCAGAGCCATATTTGTGTGTCGGTTGGTATGTGTAGAATTTAGTGGAGCATATTATACTCATGTGTTGATAGTTTGTCTCACATTGGACTTTGCACGTGGCACAATCACTTCGAGAGACTAATTAGGTACAAGACTACAGGTTTATTATATCGATATGTATTTGTGGCTTGTGCATGGACACATTTCCGTCTCGGGCATAACATGATGTTTGTCTTTTCGAGCTGTGTTAGGTCGTTCATATACCATGTGCAATTGGGTGTGTTCTACAATTGTAATTTATTATTTTTATTCATACTCTTGTTGTATTCTGTATGTTCAACATCTTGAGATTTATTATCTTGCATATCTGATCATGTGGTTTTGGACAAATATGTGTTTGTATCGTATTTTACGTCGATTGAAGGCAAGGGCATAGGATGAAACGGACAACAAAGATTCTTAAGGATACTAGTCCAGGGTTCCGAGTCACTTTTTCGTATTGTTGTATTTTCATTCCGCTGCATTGAACTCTTTATGTTTTATGATTTGTATTGATTTGGTATATTCCATCTTCATATAGATTATACTTGTATTTCTTGATGATCCTGTGGATTGGTGTAGTTGCCTAGTGTAACACCCCCGTGATTTACGGAGATACTACAGCACCGTAGATCCTTTTTGGAGAACCTACCAGGCTTAAACCAACATAGAACTCATTAAAAATTAACAAACCACAACATTCACTTTCTTAACAACAAACCAACTTCAAACACGACATACATTACATAACCAAACAACACATCGTCCCGTAGGATCACAACTAATACAACAGCTCACAGCTGATACAACAACATCATTAACAATCAACAACGACACGATATGCGTCACATGACAGTACCCGAGCGAGTAAAAAAACAAAATACCTCACTGACCACGACAAGACACAAGAATAACGGGCGGAAAGACGTACGGTCCAAACTCCTTCAACAATTCGATCCTATTACAACAAAATACCGAATCAAATACCACACCATAAAAACGGAAGGATTCACCCTAAATTTTACCCTTAGGGACATTTAATCAAACACTACGAAGACAACATGGTTCGAATTCAAATTACGGAAGAAAACTTGGAATATAATCCATGGACTTCGAGAAAAAAAAGAAGGATTATGATTACAACATCATAATCTATCACAAATCAGAGTAAAATGGATTAGAATTGAAGATTTTATCAAAAACCCCAAAGTATGAAGAACTAGGGTTCGAGCGAATTTTACCTTGATTCGGACGGTGAAAGTTGATGAGATGTTGTTAACTTGATGCTAGAAACTCAAAAACATTATTGGATGATAAAATCCGACCAAAATCTGATCTTCCATATGCTAAAGACCGTTAAGCCACCGGAGAAGAAGAAGGGGAGACGAAAAATGACAAATCTAGAACATGCATCCCATATATATACTGGGAGTGATTAGCGCGCGCTACGGCTAAAGTTTAGCGTGCGCTATTGGCTGAAAGGCGGTGCACTATTGGTTGGAAGGCAGTCCAGAACCTTTTGTTTGACTCCGATAGCGTGCGTTACCTATAAGTTAGCGTGTGTTATTCATCGTCACTAGTGTGCGCTATCTCCAGAAATAGCGTGCGCTACTTGCTAGCACCTGCAGTCCAGAAACATTCTGCCCTCACTGTCCTGCCGACATAGCACGCGTTACCACACTACCTAAAATGCGCTAGCCTACCTCAATAGCGTACGCTAGACTACCGTTAGCGTGCGTTAATGCCCCAATTCCAGAATCCAGAAAGCTTACTGTCCATCCGGCTTAGCGTGTGCTACGAATAATAGTGGCGTGCGCTATGGATACATAGTTAGCGTGCGCTAGCAATACAGTCTAGCATGCGTTAACTGCTACTTCCCATCATTAAATTTGCGAAGTCTGGCTAGAACGAACACATTCCGAAAATCACAAAGCTCAACGATTACCAACCATGAACATTCCAATATCAATCGTCAATACACTCATCTCCAAATAACCACAATACAACAAGATACATCCAAAATAACACACATAAAATACATGAATATTACACCTTTACTAACGGAATCGCTTTCTGTCGCAATTGTTTCACTCGTCGCTCCAATATGGCTACAGGTTGCTCTTCATATGTAACATCATCATTAACTTCAATCTCTAGATAATCAAGCACATGGTTGGGCAGGAACATACTTACGCAGTTGTGAAACATGAAACATGTTATGAACATGACTAAGCATTGGAGGTAACGCTAGTCGATAATCCACATCGCCTACTTTGTCCAGGATCTCGAAAGGACCAATATAACGAGGACTAAGCTTCCCTTTCTTACCAAACCGAAGGACTCCAGGAGTCAGCAATACCTTCAAAAGCACATGATCTTCTGCCTGAAATTCTAATGGTCGACATCGAACGTCGGCATATGACTTTTGTTGACTCTGGGCGGTCAATAACCTTTGTCGAATAAAATCTACCTTCTCCTTCGTTTGAATTAACAAATCTGGCTCTCATCCAAGTAACTCGTATGGTTCATCCCAACAAAGTGGATCTATGCCATCTTCCATATAGTGCTTCAAATAGAGCTATGCCAATTGAGTTGTGCCAACTGTTATTATACGAGAACTCAATTAATAGTAAATGAATCTCCCAATCATCTTTCCAATCTAATGCACAAGCTCTCAACATGTCTTCCATAGTCTAGATAGTTCCCTCTGATTGCCCATCCGTCTGTGGATGATACGCGGTACTAAAATTCAATTTAGTACCAAGTGCTCTATGTACCGCTTGCCAGAAATGAGAGACAAATCGACCATCGCGATCCGAAACAATACTCTTTGGGGTACCATGTAATCTCACAATTTCTGCAATGAACAATCCAGCCAATCTCTCTGGTACCCATGTTTTTCTAATACCCAGAAAATGTGTTGATTTGATAAGTCGATCAACGATTACCCAAATCATATTCATCCCAGTTCGCGTTCTTGACATTCTCACAACAAAATCTATTGCGATTTCTTTACACTTCTATTTCGGGATCGGTAACGAATGCAACTTTCCAGCAGGTCTTAGATTCTCTGCTTTAACCTGCTGACAAGTTAAACATTTTGATTCATACTCCATTACATCCCTCTTCAAATTTGGCCACCAAGAATTTTTCCTCAAATCCCTATACATTTTACTTGTACTTGGATGAATTGAGTACGGAGTAGAATGTGCTTCATTCAAAATCAATTGCTGCCTCGAAATTGAAGATAACCATCTACGTATATCATGAATCCAGGTGCCTTTCCTTTAACAACATCTTCTCAAAGTTGTACAAACAAAGGATCATCTAATTGTTTGGACTTAGTGTCCTCAATCACGGAGGATGTGACCTCAAGGAAACGTAATTGTCCTCGAGTTACTTGAGGCCAAATTTCAATCTCTAAATCAAATAACTCTCGTCTGAGCTTAGGTTGAATGGTAAGTAATTCCAGTCTCTGCTACACAATTGACTTGCGGCTCAAAGCATCGACAATGACATTTGCTTTACCTGGATGGTAAAGAATGTCAAGATCATAATCTTTAATCAATTACAACCATCGCCGCAGGTGCATATTAAGCTCTTTCTGAGTAAAAATATATTTCAAACTCTAATGATCCATATACACTCGACAAGAAGAACCATATAAATAGTGCCTCCAAATTTTCAACGCAAACACCACAGCGGCTAACTCAAGATCGTGGGTAGGATAATTCATCTCATATGGTTTCAACTGTCGAGACGCATACGCAATTACCCTATCATTTTGCATCAATACGCATCCCAACCCTTGTTTAGAAGCATCACTATAAATAATGAAACCCTTCGTTCCTTGTGGTAAGGCTAGAACCGGTGACGTAGTCAGTCTCTTTTTCAACTCATCAAAACTCTTCTGACACTCGTCACTCCACTCAAACTTCTGATTTTTCTGTAATAACTGCGTGAGTGCTCGAGCGATTTTTGAGAATCCTTCGACAAATCGACGATTATAACCAGCTAATCCCAGGAAACTCTGAACTTCCTTAACATTCTGTGGAGGCTCCAAAGCTAAGACTGCTTCAACCTTTTGAGGGTCTACCCGAATACCTTCGATCGATACAATATGCCCAAGAAAAATAACTTCTTTCATCCAGAACTCACATTTAGAAAACTTAGCATAAAGCTTATCATCCCTCAAAATACTCAACACAATTCTCAAGTGTTCGGCATGCACCGATTCACTCTTAGAAAAGCTTAAGATGTCATCAATAAACACCACCACAAATTTATCGAGATATTCGATAAATGTTTTGTTCATAAGTTGCATAAATGCTGCCGGAGCATTCGTCAAACCAAAAGGCATAACTATGAATTCGTAATGCCCATATCTTGTTCGAAATACCATTTTTTGAAATATCCGAATCCCGAATTTGCAATTGATAATATTCCGATCTCAAGTTAATCTTTGAGAAAACCGTAGCTCCTTGCAATTGACCAAATAGGTCATCAATTCTTGGCAACGGGTACTTGTTCTTGATAGTGAGTTTATTCAACTCACGATAATCAATACATATCCATAAAGATCCGTCTTTCTTCTAAACGAATAACACCGGCGCTCCCAAGGGGAAGCACTTGGTCGAATATATCCCTTATCTAATAATTCACTCAGTTGCTTCTTCAGCTCTTGCATTTCCGATGGAGCTATTCGGTATGGTGCCTTAGATACTGGTGTCGTACTAGGTTCTAGTTCGATAGTAAACTCCATATTACGGTGCGGTGGTAATCCGGGTAATTCATCTGGAAACACGTTAGGAAATTCATTCGCCACTAGAATAGAAGATAATTGAACTCTGCCAGTTTCTGTCTTCATTGCATAACACCAATAACCAGTACAGCCTTGACTCAACAACTTAATCGCCCTCATGGCTCGGATAATCTTCCCAGAGGTACCAGGTTTCTGCCCTTCGAAAACGTGTTCGGTACCATCCAGCGCAACTATTGAAATTATTTCCCGACGATAATCCACCACTGGCCCATGACGATCTATCCAATTGTCACCTAGAATCAAGTCTTCTCCCTTCATGTCAATCACTATCAAATCGGATGGCCAATATCTACCGCCGATGGTTATAGAACAATTGGCAATTTCTCGATCCCCAACTATCCGTTCCCCACTCGGCAATCCAACAATAAAAGGTTCACATGCAGAGAGGCCATTAAGAACCAAACGACTCACACAAGACAATGATATAAAGGAATGAGTAGCTCCAGAATCAAACAATAAATCTACCGGGTGCATATAAATATAAACAATACCTGACGTAGTTGCAGCCCCTACGTCATCAGTCTACCTCATTTCTTACAATCGAGGTGGAGCCGATCCAGTACTTGGAGTATCCTTATGATCGGTTTTGCCTCTACCGCTGCCGCGTCCGACACTCGGAGTTGGCTGACCTGCAAAGGTAACTGCTAAAGCAGGAGTCTCCAAGACCCTACTCGCCGTCACAAAAAAATATGCCCGGTGTCCCTACTTCCCACAATTGAAACAGTCAACGGGACATGATGGACATCGAAAACTGACATGCCCTGGAACTCCACAATTAAAACAAGCTCTCGGCGCTCCTCCACTAGGTTGAGGGGAACCAACGGAAGATTGCACAAAAGATTGAGGCCTACGCGATCCGCTGCCTCGGAAACTACTAAAAAATTTCGGTTTCTTCGAGCTCGAAACTGTCGGAACCGGAACTGTCACCATCTCATAAGCGAGCGCTCTGTCTTGGTATTCTCTCAAAGTAGTACACCGAAGACCCTCCATATACTTTCGGACCTCAGGTTTCATCCTGGAATCAAAATGAAGTGTCTTATCTACTTCATCCATGACTCGATCTTCGACATACACTAACTGCTTGTTGTACTTCTTGATTGGCTTCTCAAGAGGAATATCTTCGGGTTGAGCTCTAAAGAACTCGCTAACTTTGGCAAATCGTGCTGGTGCGGGACAATACTATGCTTCCATTAACTCTTTAAATTCCTCCCAAGTGACATCATGATCCTTGGGCCTAACAGCCCGCCACCAATCAGACGCGTCATCAGTAGTCAAGTACTGAGCAATCGGGACCTTCTTAGCCTCAGGGCAGACAATATCATCGAATATCTTTTCTAGCTCTACCAACCAATGATCCCAGTTGTTTGCATCGCCAGAACCATCAAATCTAGTAGGATTCATTTTCATAACTTCTTGAAGCCATCGATCCTCAACAGTCCTGCCAGTGTTAATGTTCCGCACCACTTGAGCGAATTGGTGTGCTTGGGTCACAACCTGTCGAAGAACAATATCGGCCTCTGAACTCGCATCCGTACCTCTCGAGGGAATCAGATCTGATCTAGCCACAGAATGAGATGCCATATTCGAATTGGACATCTCGGATTCAGATATCGCTACTCTACCACGGCCTCGGCCGCGTTGACGGATAGCTCTACCTCTCGGCATACTGAAGAATAACAAATGGTTCAACAAGGAAACGATTACAACAATAGATTACACAATGATGAAGATAATTACTCCTGAGGGAAAGAAACAACCAACATCCGAAGAGGCTTCTAGCACAGGCAACACGGGGTAATAGCACGCCAATGATATCGTAGACAATGATCGACTCACTTTAACAGACCCAAAAACACCGATAGCCTAGGTATCCATAAACCTAAGCTCTGATACCATATTCTATAACACCCCCATGATTTATGGAGATACTACAGCGCCGTAGATCCTTTTTGGAGAACCTACTAGGCTTAGACCAACATAGAACTCATTAAAAATTAACAAACCACAACATTCACTTTCTTAAAAACAAACCAACTTCAAACACGACATACATTACATAACCAAACAACACATAATGTCGTAGGATCACAACTGATACAACAGCTCACATCTGATACGACAACATCATTAACAATCGACAACGACACGATATACGTCACATGATAGTACCCGCGCGAGTACAAAACTAAAATACCACACTGACCACGACAAGACGTCTACAGACTCAATATAATACATGATATCAATGCTGCCCACCAAGCTCGTGTCCGTCCTATGCTGGCCCACCCACTGGACCTATACCTAAATACACAATAAGTATATCTACACATGAAGGGGTCAGTGTAAGTACAACGATTCCAGAATATGTAGAACAAGTGAATAAACAATAAAAATCACAGTGCCATCACATATATTCCGGAATACAATACCACAATCAACATCACAAAACAACCTCCCGGGCTGTACTGGCCATGTACCTCATGCGAGATACACACCCCAAGAGTCCTCGCCAGGCCCTCTCTGGTTGTACAACCCAACCGAGTGATCCGTAGTAGGCCTGGGACTTTTCGGTTCCTGGGAGAAAAATACAGGAACCGGAAGCGAACCGCATAGTTTTTTCGTGGTTCGGTTTTTCCAATTTTTTTGTCCGAACCGCACAGGAACAGAACAGAACCGGAACCGATTTTGTATGGTTTGGACTAAATATATTATATTATATTTTATTTTATTAAGAATATATTATATTATATTAATTATGTTTAATAAGAATATATTATATTATATTATATTGAGAGGGTCGGTTTCCCGGTTCGGTGCGGTTCAGACAGTTCCTTGCGGTTCAGATCGGTTCCTCTTTAAAAGCAGACGAGGCTGAGCCGAACCGAACCGAATACGATGCAGATTTAACCGAACCGAAAAAAAAATTGTTGCTAGGAACCGAACCGAACCGTCGGTTCCGATGCGGTTCGGATCGGTTCTGCGGTTCCCGGTTCCAAAAGTCCCAGCCCTAATCCGTAGGAAATACAGCCTAACGAATCCCAGGGGAGCCTCACTGGTTTTACTCGGATCGCACACACTCAGTAACCACATGGCACAAATTATATTTTCTGAAATTACCACTTTCCACAAAATCACATTTTTCTCACATATTCACACTAAGTACAATAAACCCAATCAAAGTACTTGCCTCGATTGGAAACGATATAAGAATAATGGACGGAAAGACATACGGTATGAACTCCTTCAACAATTCGATCCTAGTACAAAAAAATACCGAATCAAATACCACACCATGAAAACGGAAGGATTCACCCTAAGTTTTACCCTTAGGGACATTTAATCGAACACTACGAAGATAATATGGTTCGAATTCAAACTACGGAAGAAAACTTGGAATTTAATCCATGAAATTTGGGAAAAAAAATGAAGTATTATGATTACAACATCATAATCTAGCACAAATCAGGGCTAAAATGGATTAGAATTGAAGATTTTAGCAAAAACCCCAAAATATGAAGAACTAGGGTTCGAGCGAATTTTACTTTGATTCGGACGGTGAAAGTTGATGAGATGTTGTTAACTTGATGCTAGAAACTCAAAAACGTTGTTGAATGATAAAATCCGACCCAAATATAAGCTTCTATATGCTAAAGACCGTTAAGCCGCCGGAGAAGAAGAAGGAGAGAAGAAAAATGACAATTCTGCATCCCATATATATAGTGGGAGTGATTAGCGCGCACTACGGCTAAAGTTTGGCGTGCGCTATAGGCTTAAAGGCGGTTCACTGTTGGTTGGAAAGCGGTCCAGAACCTTCTATTTGACTCCGATTGCGTGCGTTACCCATAAGTTAGCGTGCGTTATTCATCGTCACTAGCGCGCGCTAGCTCCAGAAATAGTGTGCGCTACCTGCTTGCACCTGCAGTCCAGAAACATTCTGCCCTCACTGTCATGCCGACATAGCGCGCGTTACCACACTACCTAACGTGCACTAGTCTACCTCAATAGCGTACATTAGACTACCGTTAGCGTGCGGTAATGCCCCAATTCCAGAATCCAGAAAACTTACTGTCCATCCGGCTTAGTGTTCGCTATGAATAAAAGTGGAGTGCGCTACGGATACATAGTTAGCGTGCGCTAGTAATATAGTCTAGCATGCACTAACTGCTACTTCCCAGCATTTTCGCAAAGTACGGCTAGAATGAACACATTCCGAAAATCACAAATCTCAATGATCACCAACCATGAACATTCTAATATCAATCGTCAATACACTCATCTCCAAATAACCACAATACAACAAGATACATCAAAAGTAATAGACATAAAATACACGAATATTACACCCTTACCCCCTAAAAAGAAGTTTTGTCTCAAACCTTAAGATTCGAAAAGTTCAGGGTATCGGGCACGCATACTATATTCGGTTTCCCACGTGAACTCCTCAATTCCATGTTTAGAGCATTCGACCTTTACTTACGGAATCGCTTTCCATCTCAATTATTTCACTCTTCGCTCCAATATGGCTACCAGTTGCTCTTCATATGTAACATCATCATTAACTTCAATCTTTAGATAATCAATTACATGGTTGGGATCGGGAACATACTTATGCAGTTGTGAAACATGAAACACGTTATGAACATGACTAAGCATTGGAGGTAATGCTAGTCGATAAGCCACATCGCCTACTTTGTCCAGGATCTCGAAAGGACCAATATAACGAGGACTAAGCTTCCCTTTCTTACCAAATCTAAGGACTCCACGTGTCGGTGATACCTTCAATAGCACATGATCTCCTGCCTGAAATTCTAATGGTCGACGTCGAACGTCGGCATATGACTTTTGTCGACTATGGGTGGTCAATACCATTTGTCGAATAACAACAACCTTCTCCTTCATTTGAATTAACAAATCTGGCTCTACTCCATGTAAATCATACGGTTCATCCCAACAAAGTCGTGATCTACACCGTATTCTATATAATGCTTCAAATGGAGCCATACCAATTGAACTGTGCCAATTGTTATTATACGGGAACTCAATTAGTGGTAAATGAATCTCCCAATCATCTTTCCAATCTAACGAACAAGCCCTCAACATGTCTTATACAGTCTGGATAGTTCTCTTCGATTGTCCATCCATCTGTGGATGATACGCGGTACTAAAATTCAACTTAGTACCAAGTGCTCTATGTACCGCTTGCCAGAAATGCGAGACAAATCGACCATCGAGATCCGAAACAATACTCTTTGGGACACCATGTAATCTCACAATTTCTGCAATGAACAATTGAGCCAATCTCTCTGGTCCCCAAGTATCTCTAATGCCCAGAAAATGTGCTGATTTGGTTAGTCGATCAACGATCCCAAATCATATTCATCCCAGTTCGCATTCTTGTCATTCCCACAATAAAATCCATTGCGATATCTTTCCACTTCCATTCCAGGATTGGTAACGATTGAAACTTTCTGGCAGGTCTTAGATGCTCCACTTTAACCTGCTGACAAGTTAAACATTTTGATACATTCTCCGTTACATCCCTCTTCAAATTTGGCTACCAAAATTTTTTCCTCAAATCTTTATACATTTTACTTGCACCTGGATAAATTGAGTACGGAGTAGAATGTGCTTCATTCAAAATCACTTGCTTAAGATCATCCTGATTCGGTACACAAATCCTATCTTGAAATCAAAGAACACCATCTACGTATATTATGAATCCAGGTGCCTTTCCTTTAACAACATCTTCTCGAAGCTGTACAAACAAAGTCTCATGTAACTGTTTGGACTTAATGTCCTCAATCACGGAGGATGTGACCTCAAGGAAACGTAATTGTCCTTGAGTTACTTGAGGCCAAATTTCAATCTCCAAATTAAATAACTCTCGTCTGAGCTTCTGTTGAATGGGAAGTAATTCCAGTCTCTGCAACACGATTGACTTGCGTCTCAAAGCATCGGCAACGACATTCGCTTTACCTGGATGGTAAAGAATGTCAAGATCATACTCTTTAATCAATTCCAATCATCGTCGTTGGCGCATATTAAGCTCTTTCTGAGTAAAAATATATTTCAAACTCTTATGATCCGTATACACTCGATAAGAAGAACCATATAAATAGTGCCTCCAAATCTTCAACGCAAACACCACAACGGCTAACTCAAGATCATGGGTAGGATAATTCATCTCATATGGTTTCAACTATCGAGACGCATATGCAATTACCCTGTCATTTTGCATCAATACGCATCCTAACCCTTGTTTAGAAGCATCACTGTTAATAACAAAAACCCCCCGTTCCTTGTGGTGGGGCTAGAACCGGTGATGCAGTCAGCCTCTTTTTCAACTCATCAAAACTCTTCTGACACTCTTCACTCCACTCAAACTTCTGAGTTTTCTGTAATAGCTGCGTGAGTGTTCGAGCGATTTTCAAGAATCCTTCGACAAATCGACGATAATAACCAGCTAATCCCAGGAAACTCCGAACTTCCTTAACATTCCGTGGAGGCTCCCAAGCTAAGACTGCTTCAACCTTTTGAGGGTCTACCCGAATACCTTCAGCCGATACAATATGTCCAAGAAAAGCAACCTCTTTCAGCTAGAACTCACATTTAGAAAACATAGCATAAAGCTTATCAGCCCTCAAAATACTCAACACAATTCTCAAGTGTTCGGCATGCTCCGATTCGCTCTTAGAATAGATTAGGATGTCATCGATAAACACCACCACAAATTTATCGAGATATTCGATAAATGTTTTGTTCGTAAGTTGCATAAATGCTGATGGAGCATTCGTCAAACCAAAAGGCATTACTACGAATTCGTAATGCTCGTATCTTGTTCGAAATTCCATTTTCGGAATATCCGAAGCCCAAATTTGCAATTAATATTATCCCGATCTCAAGTCAATCTTTGAGAAAACCGTAGCTCCTTGCAATTGATCAAATAGGTCATCAATTCTTCGAAACGGATACTTGTTCTTGATAGTGAGTTTATTCAACTCACGATAATCAATACATAGTCGTTAAGATCCGTCTTTCTTCCGAACGAATAACACCGGCGTTCCCCAAGGGGAAGCACTTGGTCGAATATAACCGTTATCCAACAATTCACTCAGTTACTTCTTCAGCTCTTGCATTTCCGATGGGGCCATTCGGGCCTTAGATACTGGTGCCGCACTAGGCTTTAGTTCGATAGTAAACTCCACATTACGGTGCGGCGGCAATCCAGGCAATTCATCTGGAAACACGTTTAGAAATTCATTCACCATTATAATAGAAGATAATTGAACTTCACAAGTTTTTCAATGCGTAACACTAATAACCGGTACAGACTTGAATCAAAAACTTCATCGCCCTCATGGCTCGGATAATCTTTCCAGAGGTACCAGGTTTCTGCCCTTCGAAAACGTGTTCGGTACCATCCGGTGCAACTATCGAAATTATTTTCCGACGATAATCCACCACTGGCCCATGACAATCTAACCAATCGTCACCTAGAATCAAGTCTTCTCCCTTCATGTCAATCGCAATCAAATCGGATGGCCAATATCTACCGCCGATGGTTACAGGATAATTGGCAATCTCCCGATCCCCAACTATACATTCCCCACTCGGCAATCCAAAATAAAGGGTTCACAAGCCGAGAGGCCATTAAGACCCAAACGACTCACACAAGACAATGATATAAAGGAACGAGTAGCTCCAGAATCAAATAATACATCTATCGGGTGCATATAAATATAAACAATACATGACGTAGTTGCAGCCCCTACGTCATCAGTCCGCCTCATTTCGTACAATCGAGGTGGAGCCGATCCAGCACTTGCAGTATCCTTATGCTCGGCTTTGCCGCCGCCGCATCCGACACTCGGAGCTGACCTGCAAAGGTAACTGCTGGAGCAGGAGTCTGATTAGCCAAGACCCAACTCGCCATCTCACAAAAAGACGCCCGGTGTCCCTTCTTCCTACACTTGCAACAGTTAATGGGATGTGATGGACAACGAAAACTGACATGCCCTGGAACTCCACAATTAAAACAAGTTCTCGGTGCTACTCCACTAGGTAGATCAGAACCAACGGAAGATTGCACAGAAGATTGAGGCCTACGCGATCCGCTGCCTCAGAAACTACCAGAAAATTTCGGTTTCTTCGAGCCCAAAACCGTCTGAACCGGAACTGTCACCATCTCATAAGCAAGCGCTCTGTCTTGGTATTATCTCAAAGTAGTACACCCAAGACCCGCCATATACTTCCGGACCTCAGGTTTCATCCTGGCATCAAAATGAAGTATCTTATCTACTTCATCCCTGACTCGATCTTTGACATACACTAACTGCTTGTTCTACTTCTTGATTGCCTCTGCTATGGGAACATCTTCGGGTTGAGCTCTAAAGAACTCGCTAACTCTTGCTAATCGTGCTGGTGCGGGACAATATTGTGCTTCCATTAACTCTTTAAATTCCTCTCAAGTGACATCAAGATCCTTGGGCCTAACAGCCCGCCACCAGTCAGACGCGTCATCAGTAGTCAAGTACTGAGCAATCGGGACCTTTTTGGCCTCAGGTCAGCCAATACCGTCGAATATCTTTTCTAGCTCTACCAACCAATGATCCTAATTGTTTGCATCGCCGGAACCATCAAATCTAGGAGGATTCATTTTCATAACTTCTTGAAGCCATCGATCCTCAACAGTCCGGCCAGCATTAATGTTCTGCACCACTTGAGCTAATTGGTGTACTTGGGTCACAACCTGTCGTAGAACATTAGGCACTTCGGCCTCTGCACTCGCATCCGTACCTCTCGAGGGAATCGGATCTGATCTAGCCACAGAATGAGATGCTGGATTCGAATTGGACTTTTTGGATCCGTACCTCTCGAGGGGATCCTTGTTGGACATTTCGGTTCAACAAGGAAACGATTACAACAATAGATTACACAATGACAAAGATAATTACTCCCGAGGGAAAGAAACAACCAACACCCGAAGAGGCTTTCAACACAGGCAACACGGGGTGGTAGCACACCAATGATATCATATACAATGACCGACTCAATTTGTAATGCCTGATTATTCCCTTCTAAGCCAATAACCATTTTATATCTAAATACAGTTACATAATACGAATTTAGGGAGCATGGCATACAAGTAGACATTTCATGAGCATGAATAATTGCTATTTATGTGCTTAGTTATGTTTTATGTC
Organism: Orobanche coerulescens; assembly: GCA_033398695.1. Classification (NCBI taxonomy): domain Eukaryota; kingdom Viridiplantae; phylum Streptophyta; class Magnoliopsida; order Lamiales; family Orobanchaceae; genus Orobanche; species Orobanche coerulescens. The sequence goes on along the minus strand of CM065818.1, from coordinate 67,805,105 downwards.
TATGATACATGAAACATGTTATTTATTCCTCCTAACATGGTAAAATGTGTCTTTATAAATGTCTCATTGCAGTGAGAAGCTCAATTTCTCGGTGAACGGAGATCGATGTGCTAAATGACTACAAGTGATTTTATTTGTTAATTGCATTTTTACATTACTTTCACATATGATGATTCACTCCACCTCATAGTTAACTCACTATATTGTAGAGTATTAAACATATTAAATTAGCTCTAAGCATAGGTGGCAAACATATAAGTACTAATAGGGTCACTGACAGGTCTATCGTAGGTTAACCAGTTTAACACCGGAGCTTTGTGGTCTGTATATTGAGTAAATTTAGATATATGAATAAAGTAGATAATATTTGTTTAACCTAATAAAAGGTGTCAAATATTTGATTCTTATCTACATTATAAATGGTTCAATTTGTAGTTGCATACGGCATCACCTGTTAAGTAATTAGACATGTCACTTCTCTATTCGTCCCATTTGCGGTCGGAACCAGTTGAACTTATCTTTTATTTTATCATCATCATCATATCATATTGATAAGTGAGCCCTTTCATTCTTATCTATAGCATTATAGGTATGAAGGTTTAGAAAGTTTGACAATAAAATCCCTTATTAGCATTTTTAATGCTTTCTGCATAGTAACCGATTTTAAACAATAAAACACACCTTAAACTTATACAAAACCACTAGACCGGACATTCATACCCTAAATATGTTCAATATATATCAAGAACCGGTTTAAATCGACCAAGAAATGGCCTATAACTACTTGAACCGATCCAGTCTTTCAAACATGATTTATAGAAGCTATTTGAGAGTATAAGTATCAAAAAGGGTACACACAGGTTGAGATAGAATTTAGAGTGTACCTGAGATCATTCGGGCCTCTGGATCTTCGGTCCTCTTCATCTCGTAAATTCGGGTCTTGACAGGTCCTGCATTGGATGCTCCTGTCTGATAATTATGGGCTCCGCCTTTATTCGCTCTCGTTGTCTTATACGACACAGAATGAGTAGCCTGATTCTGAACAGCCAACTGCTTCGGGGTCTGAGATGCCATCGGAGCAGGTCTGGAATCTCTTCGGCAGAAATGGGCCTTATGCCCGGCAATCCCACAGATGCTACACGTGATAGTCTGTCTCGAACATTTAGTGCTGTAATGACCCTGTTCTCCATAATTGAAATAGGTGATGGCCGAACTGGCCTCGGGATTGAGATTCCATAGGTTTAGGTGCCATACGAGGTCGCTCAGAAAAAGTAGAGCCCGTGCGAGGCTTCTTGAAGGTTTCCCAACTACCTTCGGACTGATTATGATTCTTCGATTTCTTGCCAGCAGATGAAGATTGTCGCTTAGAAATTTCCTTAGTGGTAAGCTCATAAGTAAGAGCTTTCTCGATGAATTCGGCCAGGGTGACGCAATGATGATTAACCAATCCGCATATGAGGTTTCAACCTCTTACTAAAGTAGTTGATTTTTTCCGCCTCGGAGTGGATAATGGATGAGGCAAAGAGAAGTAGCTCCTGAAACTTATCAGCGATGGCGAGAACATCTTCTTCCGATGAGGGGTCGAGATAAGTAATTCCGATAACTTAGCCTCCTTGAGTGGGGCCGGATAATATATTTCCAACATGAGGGTCTTAACCTGGACCTAAGTGCAAGATCCGTCGGTGGGCTTCAAAGATAGCCACCACGAGTGAGCGCTCTTACCCAGATAGCAAGTCGCAACTGAATCTTTGTGTCCTTCAGGACACTCCACCATAGTGAATAGCTGCTCAAAATGTTCAAGCCAGTGAATAATATCCATCGTCTCATATGAAACCTCAAACGTAGGTGGCCTCTGGCGAGAAATGTCGCCGATTATACTGCTCACACTCCTCTCTTGCCTATGAGGTGACGACGGATGAGCCTGTTGAGTCTGAGTGGTTGAATTCTGCATCGTCTCCATTAGACGTGTCATCTGAGTCATCTGGGCCATCATGCCCTGCATAAATATGAATGGGTCAACCCGAACACCTTTCGATTGGGCTGCACCTCGATACCCGGTCTGGTTGGCCAATGTAGTGATGGTCAAAAAGCATAATGGTAAATGGAGAATGTGTGTGGACTTCACGGACCTCAACAAGGCCTGCCCAAAGGATAATTATCCCCTCCCGAGGATTGATAAGTTGGTGGACTATATTGCAAGACATCAGACACTTAGCTTCCTTGACGCTTACTCTGGCTACCATCAAGTCAGAATGGCTGAAGAAGACATTGAGAGGACGGCCTTCCAGGCAGCTGGTGAAATTTACTGTTATGTGATGATGCCGTTCGGGCTCAAGAATGCGGGAGCAACCTACCAAAGGATAGTCAACAAGGTTTTCAAATCTCATATTGGAAGAAACATAAAGGCCTACATCGACGACATGGTTGTAAAAACTAGGAGGGGAAGCCACACTGCTGACTTGGGAGAGACCATTGATAACCTGAAAGCAAACGCCATGAAGCTTAACCCTAGCAAATGCGTATTCGGGGTCACAGCAGGCAAGTTCCTAGGTTTCATGGTTTCTCAAATGGGCATTGAGGCCAACCCAGAGAAGATCAAAGCATTGATAGACATGCGAGAGCTAACTTGCATCAAAGAAGTCCAAAGGCTTAACGTAAAAGTGGCAGCATTGGGAAGGTTCGTAGCCAAAGCCGTGGAGAAATAGTTTCCATTTTTTAAGGTCTTAAAGGGAACGAAAGATTTCATATGGACACCCGAGTGCTTGGACTCGTTTCGAGAGTTGAAGAAATATTTAGGTTCACCACCTCTTCTCAGTAGCCCCATCGTGGGAGAAACGCTTTTCGTGTTCTTGGCGGCAACAGACCATGTCGTTGCTGCAGTCCTAGTCCGTGACGATAGAGGCGCTCATAAGCCAGTCTACTATGTAGGCAAGGGATTATCACAAGTTGAATCAAGATACTTCAATGCCGAGAAGATAGCTTACGCCTTGGTTACTGCTGCGAGAAAGCTTAGGGCCTACTTCTCAGCTCATCCCACCCCTAAGAAAAATATTGCACAAGATGGGCAGCTCGGGCCGATTTCTCAAATGGTTCGTACAATGACTCGGGGGATGACCGGGGAAACACCCTTTGCCTTGACATACGGTTCCGAAGCCTTATCTCCAGCAGAGATGGCACTCAGGATAATTAACCAACTATGATGAAACGGTCAATGAATATAACAGACTTATAGATTTGGACTTGCTTGATGAGAAAAGACTACCTGCACAGCTAAGGTTGATTAACTATAAACAAAGGACCAAGGCCTATCACGACAAAAAGGTTAAGAAAAGGGTGTTCGAAATAGGTGATTGGGTATTGAGAAAAATTGAGTCTACTCACCGAAAGGCTCAACAAAACAAGCTCTTTCCAAATTGGGAAGGCCCTTACATTGTAACCCACGCTATCCAGGAGGGGACCTACATGCTCAAGACACTCGAGGGGAAAGAGCTGAAACACCCATGGCACTCAGAGCACTTGAGAAAGTATTACCAATAAAAGAAGTTAAGACGAGCTATCCTTTCACACCTTCGATATAATGGCCTTTTATCTATCAAAACCCATTTTATCATTCTATTAAGTACTTAATTCGTACATGCTTAGACATTACGTAACAATGTCTGAACATTAAAACAAGTCTGGAGCACTAACGCATGACTTAAACATTTAAAGCAAGGCGACTCTTGAAAATTCAGATGAAAGTCTGGTTCCTATAAAGGCTAAAGCATACATAACATGCTTGGTCACCAACATGCCGAGTTAAGATTAAGACATCTAACTTGGATGAACTGAGCCTAGTTCTGACAACTAGACTGCTCAAATTTAAAAACGAGTACATGACACTCAACACGCCGAGTTAAGATTAAGACATCTAACTCGAATGATCTGAGCCTAGTTCTGACAACTAGAATGCTCAAATTTAAAAACAAGTACATGACACTCAACATGCCGAGTTAAGATTAAGACATCTAACTCGAATGATCTGAGCCTAGTTCTGACAACTAGACTGCTCAAATTTAAAAACGAGTACATGACACTCAACATGCCGAGTTAAGATTAAGACATCTAACCCAAATGATCTGAGCCTAGTTCTGACAACTAGACTGCTCAAATTTAAAAACAAGTACAAGACACTCAGCATGCCGAGTTAAGATTAAGACATCTAACGCAAACAATTCAAATCCAATTCTAAACAACTAGATCAAGTTTGATTAACGACATGCCGATCACAGATAGACGATCCCCGGCTCATCTACACTTGGCTCGTACTGACTAAAGTGGTCATAAATAAACTAAGGTATACATACCGGCCTTACCCCGATGAAAAGAGGGATCTCCTTTGACATTTTCAGGAAGGCCGACCCCAACTACTCAGCCTAACGATAAACCAATTCGTGGATGTTCAAGCATGAGCATCTCGAAATACGAGATAGGAAACTTGAGCATGAAGCGCGTATCAAGAGTACAGAAAGAAACATGGCAAAAACACCCAAATCGGGTCAAGAAGAATATAGGAAAAGCATGAAGACCCCAATAAAACAACCGGGCTCAGACTATAGGTAATTCGACAAAAGAGGACATTGTTCTAGCCAAATAGGCTTTACATTGCATCCCGATTACATTGAACTATCCAAGTCCAGTGCCATCCTCATCCTCGGCCTGTGCTATCAAGTCGTCAAAATTATTCTCTTGAGGAGCCGGAGGATCCCATGCTGGCTTCCCTACTTGAGAATCTCAAGACCTTATGTTCTTAAGAGCATTCTCAGAGTACGGGATCATAGGATGAGCCACCCTGGCTTCGGCACTGTAAGGATCTTGGACGAAAAGACGAACGAGCTTCTCCGGAGGTACCTCGACTTCTAGGTCAATATAGAGGAGCCGAGATAAATTGGACCAGGCATCGCTGTAGATAGAGCCTGCTTCATCAGCCAAGTCATCCCGATACTGTTTGCTCTTTCAGTATCACTAGACGGCGGCCTCCTCTTTGCCAGGAAAGCTCTCCTCAAGAAAGGCCAGCCTTTTATCCGCAGCATTCTTCTCCAGCACTAAGACCTCGGCCCTCTTCCTCTGTGCCTCGGCCTCAGCAATCTTCCAACCAGACTCAGATTGCAGCAAAGCCTCCTTTAATTTCTCCAAATCATCTAGTGTAGACTTTTTAGCGATCTCAGCTTGTTCCACCTTCAGCACGACCTCATGCACCAAGGCATCATGAGAAGCTTTCTCCGTCTCGAGGGCTTCAACCTTCTCAGCGAGCTTAACGGTGGACTCTTGAGCTGACTTGGCCGCCGCCTCATTCTTGTGCACCAGATCCACCACCTGCCTGAATACGGCATACTCTTGTTGAGCTATGGAGGCGAGCTACAAAAAGAAAACAAACTCAGTTCAAGCAGATTGCAGAAAAGAAATTACAAATTATGGGAAATCGACACGGAATAAATGGTACCTCACTAAGAATTAAAGCCTTCATATTGAAGAGCTGAAGTGAACTCGGATTTTCAGCAACGAGCCGTTTAATATAAGACATATTCATGGCATGTTTAATGACTGGTCCCCTAAGCTTCAGGGCGGCCCCAGATCGAACGGTCGAATCAAACCCAGACATAATAGGCGCAGCAACGAAAGAGTCGACCAGATTTTTAATCTCGGCATCAGAAAGGGTGAAAGCCAAGTATGAACCATGTGGCAAGGGAATGGTTCTGTTCTGAGAAGGATCTTCTCCAGCTCAGCCTCTATCATCCCTCGGCCTCTTCTATATCTGACGACGCTCTGCCTCGGAGTTCGGCCCACGATCTCGGCCCGGTCCTTGAGAGTGCCCCTGGCCTTGACTCCGGGCACAAGTTCGAGTAGGGCTAATTCCCCTGGTAGGTTCCCCCTCGATCTCCACTTCAGGCTCGGATGAAGCTTCGGCTTGGATAATGGGCGGCTCCTTGGGAAGCGACGATTCCCCTTATCTTGCAGCTCTTTTTGCCGAGCCTCCATATCGGCATGCCTACTTTTGACTCCCCTCAACCGGGATAACCTCTTTTTTTTCGAACCGCCATCACGGGGTCGATGTGCCCCTCATTGACCTTCTGGATGACCTCCATCGAGAGATCTGTGTAAGAACAATGTTAATCCCAAAACGAGATGGCAGAAAAAATGACAATGAAATATCAGAAAATTACATCCAACGATGTCCATGGCTTTTAAGAATTTGTCGTACTCAGCATGGCAGGTCGCGCAATCCTCGTGGAAGACAAAATTGGGGTGTACAACCCAATCAGGAAACCGAGCCCCTCTTCGGACCTTGACCAAAGGTCTAACCCCAGCTATGGGCCCCCTCATCAGGCCGGCCTGAGCATGGTAGCGAAAGTCAGTCTCCAGCTCGGCCCACTTAAGAATGGCAATGGAGGAAAACTGCTCGAGCTTCGCAATTAAGTCCGCACTCCAGTCCGGCTCGTGAAAGCGCGAGGGGCGGTGCGGTGAATTGATCGGTGCTGTAAATTCCCAGCCATGCCAGCTCTGAACCTTGATCACGCGCCTGTTCCAACCCGTCACCTTATTGACGGTATTTGAAATGGGGGCCATGAGCTTGGGTTTGTTGGGATCAGACTTAATGGTGATGGTTCTGGTTTTGGAATTGTACGACGAATTGAAAAAGTGACAGAAGGCAAATATACATGGCTCGAAGCCGAGACCATGACACAAGATAATAAAAGTGGTGAGATACCTGACCGCGTTGGCACCAAGGTGGGCTGGGAAAATTCCCCAATCCTCCAAAATTTGATTAATGAAAGGATCCAAGGGCAGCCTCAGGCCGAGGTGGAATTGCTTGAAATAAAACGGGACGAAGGCATCACTATAATAGAAAGTTTTAGCTTCATGCTCATCGGCGAAAGGAGTGGCCAAACTATGGTAGAGCCTATACTCATTCTTATCCACCTCATACGTGGTATAAAGTTCCTCAAGCATCTCGTCCCCCCCTTTGGGATGCTTAGGCCGAGGGGAGCCTCCCGGGTTTATCTGGCCTTTGCCTCGGCTCTGTCTTAATCCGACAACCTCAGAGTCTAACTCCCCGACGTGCCTGTAAGAAGTACTCTCCCAGCCATACCTGTAGAAGAAGACAAGGGATTAGACTAACCTGTGAAAATGACGAGGTGTTCTTCTCCCTCGTCTCAACTACCTCGGCCGAGGAGAAACCTCCCCCAAAATGAAGCCGAGCTTGAGACTTGTCCTTGACATAATGCAAAAAGATGCAGTCTAGGACTTCGTCCAAACTATCAAGAGTCAACACATCAGCATCACCACCGTCTACGGTAAGGACCCAGAGGGATATCTAACATCTATTCTAGGGGTTTTGTTCATATACAATATTTCGCCAATGGCCGCAAGGGATAGGAGCTTCCACGACCATTGGATTTAACATAAATCCTAGAGTTCCTAGTGTAGAAACCATAAGTGGAATTCTTTTCGAGATAGCCACGCTTAGGCATTTTAAGGATGCGAAGTTTAACAGATGAGATTTGAAGCTTTGAAAACTCAACAATGGCGGAAAAAATAAAGGGGGAATGGAGCTGAAAAATACCTCAAGAAGCAAGGATAAGCAGATGAAAATCAACGCCTGATGGAATTAGTCGGAGTAAATCGTCAGAAACACGGATGGAAATGGCATGGTGTGAAGTGTCGTCGGGCTGTCACAAGCTCTGTTCTCTGTTCGGAATTCGCAAAATGAAGGAAATAATTTTGATTTTATAAAGAAGGCACACGGGTGTCATAATTGAACCCCATTAATGGGCGCGGTTTTTTAGGAGATTGTCTCTTCACCTCTCCACGCGCACGCCGCCCAATTATATGAAGGGGTACGAGGAGATTGGTATGACCGGACCCTTAAAATTCAGTGGGACACCCAAGCAAGTCAAGGCCGACATAACACCAAGCAAAGCCGGCTTCAAAGAAGCAACCAAAACCCTGAAAGATGAAGAATGGACTTGAGTTCCTACTCAGCTTGCCGAGATAGAAACTCGGGAGCCACTGAACGACATAAACCGAATTGATTACATGGATCTGGAGAGCTCGAGTATAAAGCCCAGCAAGGCCCATAAATCAAAACCCTACAAAGCCCAGGAATAAACTTATTAGCTCGGCATAGAGCACGACGTCGAGGCCGACCTGAAAGCCAGGACCATACTCGGCGTGGCTAAGCTCAGGCTCAAGCCAAGACTTGGTTCAGGCAACCAAATTGTTGCGCCGACTTGGCTCAGTGACAGAATAAGCCGAGATCAATAAATCTACACTCCTTGTCAGTAGATGAAGGTCCTATCCTTCAAGCATACGGAATTTGATGAAATCCAAGATAGAGACAAATAAAGATATCCTTACTTAACAAGGACTCTTCTCCACAAGGAAACTACATCCACAATCCTTATCAGGATTCTACTTCTCATATATAAGAAGTCCAACATCAACACGGACTCAATGACTTTCTCCGCAAGTTAGGGTTGTAATATTTATGCTTATAAAAGTAGGTGTCCTCGCACCTACACTGGTACACACAGAATTCTTGACTCTCAACATTGTCAATTAATCTTATTTCTACCATATATTCACCATAGTTACTCTCACGCCGGAGGGCCTTCGCCGGTGAAGCCCCGACTCAGTTCACGTATTTTCTTGTGTGTAGGCCCGATCAGGAAGTTCACTCGTCGGAATTATCCGAACCGCTTGGATAAGGGCTGATCCGATACGTTTTGGCAGCATCAATTCTCAATAAAAATAAAACTATTCATTTGGCTTAATAATCGGTCAAATTAATATTTTCAAACTTATCTTTCTAAATTAAAATATAACTACCAAGTAAAATAGATGTGAGATTCGAATTTTAGATAAATAAAACTGATGTAAATTTAATAATTGACTAAATTAAATTTTCACTACAAAATTAAGCTATTTATTTGTCCACCTTAATAATTAACTAAATTAAACATAATAAAAATAAAATTCTTAAATTTGTGTGTAAAATAACTATGAAGTTGAAAAATACACGTTGAGTTTTAAGTATTTGGTTAGGTTCTCCATCGGTGAGGTTCTATTTTAAATTGATGTGGGATTCAAGACAATAAATTCTATTTATTTAGGTTATCCATTGATTAAGTACCATTTTAAATTGATGCAAAATTCAAGATCTTAGATAAATTAAAATACAAAATTAAGAGTGTTATATATTCAAAATCCGTAATGCTATTCTATATGTATAGATAGATTGAGTACACCTATTTTTGTCTATCCATTTACCGAAATATATTAAGCTGGATTGCATTTATCCTCATCTCGTCCTCTGTAATCTATACTATATATTACTTATCCCCCTTAATTTAATGTGGAAGGAGGATTTAATTGTAACTTTTAATTGTAAATATATGAAGAGACTATTTTAATTGTAACTTTGGATTTAATTGTAACTTTTAATTGTAAATATATGAAGAGACTATTTTAATTGTAACTTTTAATGTAAATAAACTAATTTAAATACAAAAGTTATGATAAACATCACAATGCAAATGCACCTTCTAATACACAAGGTGATTAAAATGAACTTTTAAATGATAGTATAAATTACAAGATGGTTAAATTTTAGCTATAAAATCTTAGATACAATCGGTACATCGCACGGGTTGAATAAACCAAAAACAACCCCGGAGCAACATACGGGTTAGTAAAGCCTCATTTCCTATAACTAATTACATAGACTAAAATAAAAGGACAATAACAATAAAAAAACATATAAACTTCTCTAAAAGGCATTTAAATTCTGCCATCTGCTCATTCAACCGTCTGCCCCAACATTACGTACAAAACACGTGCACCTTCTAATACACAAGGTGATTAAAATGAACTTTTAAATGATAGTATAAATTACAAGATGGTTAAATTTTAGCTATGCAATCTTAGATACAATCGGTGCATCGCACGGGTTGAATAAACCAAAAACAACCCCGAAGCAACATACGGGTTAGTAAAGCCTTATTTCATATAACTAATTACATTGACTAAAATAAAAGGACAATAACAATAAAAAAACATATAAACTTCTTTAAAAGGCATTTAAATTCTGTCATCTGCTCATTCAACCGTCTGCCCCAACATTACGTACAAAACACATAGATATTCAACCAAAAATCGTGGATCGCACGAGTTAGATAATGCCTCGTAATAATAAAGAAAAACCACTATATCAAATTAGTGAATAACAATTATGTTATCGATTGGTTTGTCAAACACTTCCAACAAGATAAATAACTCATTAATTCTCACATTTAAATTATTTTAACCTTATCAAGTATCAATCATCTTACCGAATGTTAATCATCTTGATCGATTTCATTCATCTTTATCATCAATCAATTTTATCACACACAACACAACGTAAACTTAAACGAATTGTAATGGGTTGAGCCCGTTAAACCCGCCCGTGACCGCCCTTGTATCATTTATCGTCTCTCAAATGTTTGTGGGTAGCCCAATTATAGTATCTGGTAGCTTAACTTGCTCCTGACGGACACTTGGGATTAGGGGTGGGAATCGGATAATACGGAGTCGGATATGGTCATATCCGTATTTAGATCTGGCAGTTAGTAAAGGTATCTGAATCCTTATCCGAATTCGAACCGAACGGATCAAATACGGATAATATCCGGCGGATGCTATCCGGATACGGATATTATCCGTATCCGCCACTTTCTGTTTTGATCTTCAAATTAAAATACGGGAGGATGGATTGGAACCCTGGTGGAATTCCTTCTCTTTATCAGATTCCTAATGCCACTGTCCAACCACTTGAGCTAGCTGATTTTTGTGTTAGAAAGGGAAATAAGTAAAGTAACTTATATAAACATATCATGACCGCATCCTTATATTTTAATATTGAGAAATAAAGAATGAAGACATGTGACAAAGTATTATGGGGAATAGCATGCTTATATTTTGTAATTATATATTAAAATTATATTAAAAATATATATTATATATAATTAATTTCGGATATGGATATGATTTCGGATACGGATAATATTCGTATCCGCTTTTCTCGGATACAGATAATATTCAATTTTTTCGAATACGAATACAGATATTTCGGACGAATATTGGATTTTTCAAATTTTTTTGGCAGTCCTACTTGGGATCCTCGCTCCCCGACGCCCCATCCATCCGAAAATCTAGGGGTGTCGAACGGTTCGGTTCCGGTTAATCGAACCGAAATTTTCGGTTAACCGGAACCACAATTGCCCAAAAATGAGAACCGAGAACCGGACCATATAAAATTTCGGTTAACCGGGACCGGACCGGTTATTTTCGGTTCCGGTTCGGTTAAACCGACGGAACCATTTTTTTTTTATATAAATTATAAATTATAAAATATAAAATATAAAATTAATATTTAATACATATATAATATATTATTATAAATTTTTAACAAAATATAAAATATTTATTTAACAATATTAGAGTTCTAAATTTTTAATTTACAAAAATTAAAATAATAAAATATATAAGTATAAAATATAAAAATAATATTTAATAAATATATTATAAAATCGGTTTTCGGTTCGGAACCGTTCGGTTCCGGTTCCGAACCGAAAACCGAAAAATTATGTAATGAGGAACTGAAAACCGAACCTTTAACCGATTATATGGTTCCGGTTAACCGGAACCGTCTCGGTTCCGGTTCGATTCCGGTTTTAACCGAGAACCGGGAACCATTTAGACACCCCTACGAAAATCCAAAACTAATTCGGTAAGATGATTGATACTAAAAAAAAGGGACTTGGGCTAGAAAGTGGTGGCAGTATTGAAGTAGTATTAATCATCCGAAAAAAGGCCACTATGAGTGTTTAATAATTGAAGTAGTATTTTTGGCCCTCTATAAAAGGGACGAGCTTTGTATCAGTTTGACACTACAAAAAATTCATATTCTTTAAAATTTCATATTCTTTTTTTTATTATCCTTATTATTTCTATTTCTAGTAATAATATTTGTACAATAGAGCATAATAATAATAGGCATCATCGGTTCATACATCATTAAAGCGGAGGAACAGTGGTTGTGGTTCGTGGTCGTGGTGGATAGCAGCGCAGGTATGGTGGTTGAGGTTTGTGGTTGTGGTGACGTGAGTATGGTGGTTGTAATTGGTAGTGGTGGTTCCTTGGTTAATAAATATGATTTTTGTTTATTATATATGATGATTTTTTTCTTTTTATTGCAGGAAATTGTTTTATTTTGACAAAAAGATATCATTTTTTATGAAAACAACTCAAATACATGTGTTGATGACGCTCAATTTTTTATGAAACTGAAGAAACTTAATTTTTCACATGGACATCACCATTTTTTACTGATCAGGTGCAACAAATTTTAAATAATAAATATTTATATTATTTTAATAAAATTAGTATTCGTCACATCACCATCAACAAAAATAAATTCAATTGTAGGTTTTTGGGTCTCATGAAGATATGATGAATTGGGTGAAATTTACGGCATACTCTCTTGGTTATGTCATCGTCACACAAAGATCGAAGAAATGCAAAAATGGTTTAATGAATAAATTGTTTCTTACGTGTGACCGTAGTGGTAAACATGACGAATCCGAATCAAGTAAAAATACTAGTGCTAAAAAGACAGATTATCCGTTTTAATTGGTAGGAAAATATTCATTGGAACATCATTATTGGACGATAAGATTGGTATGCGATCAACATAACCACCCCCTACAGTGCATCTAGAGGGTCATGCATATGCAAGGCGGTTATCTGATGATGAATTTCGTTTGGTAGAATATTTGACGTGGAAGAGTGTCCCACCACGTGAAATTCTATCAAACAGGATGAGACTAACTTGTCAATACTCCCGACAATATATGAGGCACAAAAAAAAATTCGCAATGACGAGAAAGCCGGTAAAACTCCAATGCAGGTTCTTATTGTAATATCCGCATTTTTCTTCCCCCTTGTATTTTCTTTTTCGGCATATTTCACGATAGTAGTGACTCTCGTGTATCTTTCAGCGTATCTTTCCTACTATCTATTGATTTGATTTCCGTTATTGTTGTGCGGAACCGCCGTTTCGGGGTTGCCGTGGATCCATTCTACGTTATGATGCCGGTTGAGATGTTCCGTTTAACGTTTCGTTCATATTTTGGTGTTTTGGACCGTCTATATCTCGTACCTAGCGCACGCTATATTTTCGGCATAGCGCACGCTAGGGGTCGCTTGGTAGCGCACGCTACGACCGTTTAAATGGCGCGCTAGAGGGCAAGCCCCAGGAGTGGCGATCTTATTTTCCGGCTATACGGGTGGCGTATTATCTTACGCTACTTAGACTAGCGCACGCTAATGTCGGGAGGCTAGCGCACGCTGATGATACCTGGTAGCGTGCGCTAGCGTGAGTGTCCAGTACTGGACAATTTTCTACTGAACTCGGTCAGGTGCCAGGTAGCGCACGCTACGCTCGTGCGTTAGCGCACGCTAGCGGATCAGGTGAGTTTTGGACAGTTTGTCACAGATCGGCGATGCCCGAGCGCGCTGCCATCGGGTCGATAAGACGCTAACGGCCGAAGTCGCTCTTTGGGTGACGCTAACTATTTTGGCCTGTGATTTTATCCCGTTAGCGCACGCTAACCTTGAGGATTAGCGCGCGCTAACACTCCCTGGCTATATAAACCAGGGAGTTGACCCAGATGAGCAGATTAGTTTCATTTCGTTTCTTCTCCGCGATGCAGAGCTCTCCCGGGCGATTTCCGAGCGATTCTTCCCTTCGATTATTTCAGGCATCCTCTACCTTGAGTTTTTGAAGTAGATTAACAACACCTACTTGTGTTCTTCATCATCAATCCAAGGTAAATCTCTTAGAACCCTACTTTTCGATAAATTGGGGGTTTTGGGATTTTCTTCCTATCCGTTCCGTTTTGTTGATGGATTCATGATGAATATGATTAATCTTGTTGGTATTCTTAGTTTCCCTACGGATTCATGGTATATTTCGTGGTTTTTACGGAATCGAGAGGGTTTGGGTGTGGTCCGCCCTCGTTGTTGTTTATATACGAATATACATGAATCGTAGGCGGGTTTTCGGGTGTAATCCAATTCCGTATTCATTTAGAAATGGTGGTGATTGTATTCTTCGAATCGTTAGGTTCGGTTTCATTGGTTCCTAGCGTTCGTCGGTGACTCTCCTCTCCGTTCATCGCGTCGTCAATAATTCAAGGCAAGTATTTTTGGAAACCTTTATGCTTAACGTGGAATGGTAATGTATTTTGTGTGTGATTTGCTCACCTCGTGTTGGTCCGACGGGATCAAGGAGGGAATCCAAAGGTTTGCGTCCGGATTCATGAGTTTGTTTAGCTAGCCAAATGGGAGGGTCCTTAGAGGCCTCGTGCGGGAATTTATGATATGACTCTGTTCCCAAGGCGATGCATGTGCGTTTTTTGCTTTATAATATAGCCAGTGCGGGAGGGTCCATAGAGGCCTCGTGCGGGAATTTATGATATGACTCTGTTCCCAAGGCAAATTGTTTGACTGTTTATTTCCGGAAAAGACATGTCTAGTTTTGGTTTGTGAAATGATATTGGTGCATGTACTATGAAATGTGTAAGCGATTGGTTTGCCTTGATTACTTGTACTAGCGTAATTGCTAACCCCTTTGGGGACCCGTTTCGGGGAAATTCTTGTTATGGATTTCAGGTTATGATTATCTGGACGAGCGAGCACCGGGACAGTACGAGGAAGTCGGCCAGGGTCGTTGACGTGTGCATTTGGGTCGTCTTATCTCCTTTGTCTAATTCGATATGGTTGTTCCCTATATTCTAAACTTATAGATTGTACTCGCGAGTACTTAGGCTTTTCCTTTCGGGTTGTGTTTGGACTTCGTTGGAGTTACTCTATTTGTCGGTTGATGTTTATTGTGCCGGTTGTACCGGGCGTGTTGTTTTATGTTCTTGTTGTTAACAATTGTTTCCTTGCTAACCGAGACGGTTAGTCGAGAGGTGTTTTCTTGTGTTAGCCAGGTGGATTCCATGTAGGGATCCACGGCGCTGTAATACACCTCGAATATCTTGGGGGTCTTACAGAAAATGGTATCAGAGAACTAGGTTTATGGATACCTAGGCTTGTCGGTTATTTGGGTCTAGTCGTGTTTTGTTTTGCACATCGTCACACCGCTGCCGGCATCTCAGTACTTCCAGTGTTCGTAAGTTCCCTTACTCGATTCCTTTTTTTTTTTTGTACTGTATTCCGTTTCCTGAACTATGGTTATTCTCCCTCCTTTGCTTATCATCGTGGTTGTTTTTTCCTTCCTTACTCATCCTCGATATACTTCTGTTATCTCTTAACACCAGTATGGATGCCGGAGGAAACCGTGGTCGTGGTCGTGGTCGTGGCCGTGGACGCGGCCGAGGACGTGCGGCAGCCGGTGGTGCGGTCACGTCCCACTCTTCAGGAGCCGGCAGTACCGGCGACCGTCACAGCCACGCTTCTTCTCAGGAGCGCGTCGATCTTGGTATTGCGGCTGTTATGCAGCAAATGGTTAACCAAATGGCGGCTATAGCTCAGGTGGTCCAGAACCCCGACCAGGCCCATGCTAATCGGGGCGGAGCGGATCGCTGGCTTCAGGATGTCATCAAGATGCATCCTCCTCAGTTTTCGGGAGCTTCGGACCCGATCGGCTGGGAAGGGTGGATCAAGGAGATATCCAAAGTCTTCACTGCTACCAACTGCCCCGAGGACCGTAAGGTCCCTATTGCTCAATACTTTCTCACGGGAGATGCTACAGATTGGTGGGAGGCCGTTGGTCCCAAAGATTATGTTGCTTCGTGGGCCGAATTTCAAGAATTGATGGAGACCGAATATTGTCCGTGGCCGGTCAGATAGGCTCGAGTGCATGCTTTCTATGATGCTCAACCACGGGATATTCCCGTATCCCAAGCTATTGCCGAATTTAACAAGAAGTTGGGTTATGTGAAGACCCAAGTTGTCGCGGAGAGCGACAAAATTTTCCATTTTTCCAGGAGGATGAAACTGTCCATTCGGGACTACATGTCTGGACTCATCTGCACTACCTTGAAGGATTATCAGAGTAAGGCCCTCGCTTATGATATGTCGCTGACGGCTAGTGATTTGGCTCGTGAAAGCAAGAAACAGAAGTCGGTCGGAAATTTTTCTGGTCCCAAGAGTGGAGGCCAGCAGAAATCTCAAGCTGCAAATATTTCAACGGGCGGTTCGGCTCGTTTCTCTGGGAGCTTTCGGGGTGCCGCCGGAACCTCCGCTCGTGAACCCACATGTTTTAACTGTGGTGTGCTGGGCCATAGGAGCCGGCAGTGTTCTCGTCTGAAGTTTACTTGTCATACTTGTGGACAGCTGGGCCACAAGGCCCCTTTTTGTGAGCAGGTCAAACAGCTTCGCGGCGCCCGTTCTTCTCAACCAGTACCGTTAGAGCCGAGTGTCAACCAGGACTCATTTGCTCCGCCGCCTCCACCGAGCGTCGGCCGAGGTAGGGGTCGGGGTCAGCCCGCTAGGGGAGGAGCTTCCAGTGTCGGCTCTGCCCAACCGCGTATCTATGAGATGAGGAGGGCCGATGACCCAGCAGCCACTGTGGCGATAGGTACCGTTCATATCCATTCTCATCTTGTCGGTGTGCTTTTTGATTCGGGTGCTACGCATTCATTCATTTCTCTAGAGTGTGTACGCCGTCTGAGTCTCGACTGCTTGTCACCTTGCGAGCCTTTCATTGTTAAACTCCCTAGCGGTGACAGAATTGTCGGTGATCGAGAAGTCCGAGACTGCTCTGTGTTTATTTGTGAGAGAGCTTGGCTCTCTAATCTTATTGTCGTTAGTATTGTGGGTGAGGATTTGATTCTCGGGGATGATTGGCTCGAGCGGCATGGCGCAATCATGAACTACCGCACGAGAATCATCACTATGTTATCCGAGGACGGCACCGAACACTCTTTCGCAGGGCGAAAGAGGGGAAACCAGAAGTTCGTTATTAATGCCTTGAAGGCGATGAGCCTCCTGCGAAAGGGGTGTACTGGTTATTGGTGCTATGCCTTGAAGGCGGAGAATGGTGGAGTCGAGCTTTCGTCGATTCCAGTCGTTAGTGAGTTTCCTGATGTTTTTTCTGACGAGTTACCGGGATTGCCACCGGATCGTGAGGTTGAGTTTGCTATAGAGTTAGAGCCGGGTGCGGCTCCGATTTCGAAGGCGTCGTATCGCATGGCACCTTGAGAGATGTCCGAGTTGTAGAAGCGATTGAGCGAGCTTCTTGAGTCGAGCACGTTCGACCGCGCCTCGCCTGGGGCGCACGGTCTGTTTGAGCGGAAGAAGGATGGTTCACTACGTTTGTGTATCGACTATCGCGAACTAAACAAGGTGACCATCAAGAACAAGTATCCTTTGCCGAGAATCGATGACTTGTTTGACCAGTTGCAGGGAGCTGCGGTATTCTCGAAGATTGATTTGAAATCGGGGTACTATCAGCTTCGGGTGAGAGAGTCCGACGTGCCGAAAACAGCTTTTCGGACGAGATACGGACATTAAGAGTTTGTAGTTATGACCTTTGGGTTAACTAATGTTACCGCGGTGTTCATGCAATTGATGAACAAAGTCTTTATCGAGTATTTGGATAAGTATGTCGTCGTCTTCATTGACGATATTCTTATCTATTCGGGGAGTGAGGAAGAGCATGCCCATCATCTGCGGATAGTGTTAGACATTTTGAGGACCGAGCAACTCTATGCGAAGTTCTCGAAATGTGAGTTCTGGCTGAAGGAAGTGATGTTTTTGGGTCACGTGATTTCAGCCGAGGGAGTCCGTGTGGATCCGCAGAAAATTGAGGCAGTGTTGGATTGGGCACCGCCCACAAATGTAAAGGAGGTCCGTAGTTTCTTGGGTTTGGCTGGATACTACCGTAGGTTCGTCGAGGGTTTCTCAAAACTAGCTCGGCCACTTACACAGTTGCTCCAGAAATCCGAGAAGTTCGTCTGGAATGACGAGAGACAGTCGAGTTTTGAGGAACTGAAGAAGCGTTTAACTTCAGCCCTGGTTTTGGCGTTGCCATGTGGCAACGATGGATTCGCCGTTTATAGCGATGCTTCGGGTCAGGGTCTTGGGTGCGTATTGATGCAGCACGGCAAGACCATTGCCTTTGCGTCGAGACCGTTGAGGCCGTATGAGCTTAACTACCCTACTCATGATTTGGAGTTAGCGGCAGTCGTTTTTGCGCTCAAGATTTGGCGTCACAATCTTTACGGCTCTGCATGTCAGATTTTTACCGATCATAAAAGTCTGAAATACATATTTACTCAGCGGGAGTTGAATATGAGGCAGAGGAGGTGGTTAGAACTGATTAAGGATTATGACCTCGAAATCCTTTATCATCCGGGCAAGGCGAACGTCGTGGCCGACGCCTTGAGTCGGAAACCGATCGCATTGCGAACGCTTGAGATCCTTACGCCCCAGTCTGAGCTTCGGTGGGCTTTGATCGAGTTAGATGTTGAGGTTTTGTTGCCTGGAGCTGTCGGGCAACTTTGTGATTTAGAGATCTCGTCGTCTTTGATCGATGAAATTAAGCTGAAGCAATTAGAGGATCCGATGATTACTCAAATCCGAGAGAACGTTCTTAAGGGAAAGTCTCCTGGGTTTGTGATTCACGAGGATGGTGTTTTGAGATTCCAGAGTCGGCTTTGTGTGCCGAACGATCCAGAGTTGCGACAGAGTATTTTGCGTGAGGCCCATTCTACACCCTATTCCGTTCATCCTGGTTCGAGTAAGATGTACAAGGACCTGAGGAGGAACTTCTGGTGGAATGATATGAAGGAGGAGGTCGCACAGTTTGTGGCGAGATGTTTGACTTGCCAGCAGGTCAAAATCGAGCATCAGCGACCGGCTGGGTTATTGCAGTCACTTCCCGTTCCGGAATGGAAATGGGAAGATATATCGATGGATTTCGTTACGAGTTTGCCGAGATCGAGGTCGGGCATGAATATGGTATGGGTGGTTGTTGATCGTCTGACCAAGTCGGCACATTTTCTGGGCATCAAGGACACTTGGGGCCCGAAGAAGTTGGCTCGTGTGTTTATCGCGCAGATTGTGAGACTTCACGGTACTCCGAAGTCTATTGTTTCGGATCGTGATGGCCGTTTTGTATCGCACTTTTGGTAGGCGGTGCATAAGGCGTTGGGACCCGTTTGCATTTAAGTACCTCTTTTCATCCCCAGTCAGATGGACAGTCGGAACGCACTATCCAGACATTCGAGGACATGTTGCGTGCTTGTGCTCTCGACTGGAGTAGTGACTGGGAGGAGCATTTGCCCTTGATCGAATTCAAGTACAACAATAGTTGGCACGCGTCGATTCGGATGGCACCGTATGAGGCACTTTATGGGCGGCGATGTCGATCACTGATTTGTTGGAATGAGGCGTCCAATTTAGTCGGGACCGAGCCGGATGTCGTTTTAGAGACGAGGCGGAAGATAGAATTAATTCGGGGACGAATGTTGACTGCCCAGAGTCGACAGAAGTCATATGCCGATGTCCGTCGTCGACCTTTAGAATTCGAGGTGGGAGACCACGTTTTGCTGAAGGTGTCGCCGACGAGAGGAGTTTTCCGTTTTGGAAAGAAGGGGAAGTTGAGTCCGAGATTTATTGGACCCTTCGAGATTCTCGAGCGAGTCGGTGGGTTAGCATATCGTTTGGCGTTACCCCCGGCCTTGAGTCATGTTCATAGCGTTTTTCATGTTTCCCAGCTGAGGAAATATGTCCCAGATCCTAGTAACGTCATCGATTATGGGGAGATCGATGTCGCCGAGGATATTACTTTTGAGGAGCCTCCTTTGAAGATTTTAGAGCATCGGGAGAAACGACTGAGGCATAAGACCATCCCTTTGGTCAAGGTGCAGTGGTCGAGACACGGTGTCGAGGAGGCAACTTGGGAAACCGAGGATAGCATGCGTGCTAGGTACCCTGAGTTGTTTGTTTCTTAAGTTTCGGGACGAAACTTGTTTTTAGAGGGGTAGAATGTAATATCCACATTTTTCTTCCCCCTTGTATTTTCTTTTTCGGCATATTTCACGATAGTAGTGACTCTCGTGTATCTTTCAGCGTATCTTTCCTACTATCTATTGATTTGATTTCCGTTATTGTTGTGCGGAACCGCCGTTTCGGGGTTGCCGTGGATCCATTCTACGTTATGATACCTGTTGAGATGTTCCGTTTAACGTTTCGTTTATATTTCGGTGTTTTGGACCGTCTATATCTCGTACCTAGCGCACGCTATATTTTCGGCATAGCGCACGCTAGGGGTCGCTTGGTAGCGCACGCTACGACCGTTTCGTAGCGCGCGCTAGAGGGCAAGCCCTGGGAGTGGCAGTGCTATTTTCCAGCCTTCTGGACTGGCGTATTAGCGTACGCTACTTAGACTAGCGCACGCTAATGTCGGGAGGCTAGCGCACGCTGATGATACCTGGTAGCGTGCGCTAGCGTGAGTGTCCAGTACTGGACAGTTTTCTACTGAACTCGGTCAAGTGCCAGGTAGCGCACGCTACGCTCGTGCGTTAGCGCACGCTAGCGGATCAGGTGAGTTCTACGGCGGTTTGTCACCGACTCGATCGATGCCGTGTAGCGCACGCTACTGGTCGATAGCGCGCGCTACCGATAGGTTGTTAGCGCACGCTACGCTTGGAGTAGCGCACGCTAACGGCCAGAAGTCTGGCTACTGGACTGGACGCTAACTATTTTGGCCTGTGATTTTATCCCGTTAGCGCACGCTAACCTTGAGGATTAGCGCGCGCTAACACTCCCTGGCTATATAAACCAGGAGTTGACCCAGATGAGCAGATTAGTTTCATTTCGTTTCTTCTCCGCGACGCAGAGCTCTCCCGGGCGATTTTCGAGCGATTCTTCCCTTCGATTATTTCAGGCATCCTCTACCTTGAGTTTTTGAAGTAGATTAACAACACCTACTTGTGTTCTTCATCATCAATCCAAGGTAAATCTCTTAGAACCCTACTTTTCGATAAATTGGGGGTTTTGGGATTTTCTTCCGATTCGTTCCGTTTTGTTGATGGATTCATGATGAATATGATTAACCTTGTTGGTATTCTTAGTTTCCCTACGGATTCATGGTATATTTCGTGGTTTTTACGGAATCGAGAGGGTTTGGGTGTGGTCCGCCCTCGTTGTTGTTTATATACGAATATACATGAATCGTAGGCGGGTTTTCGGGTGTAATCCAATTCCGTATTCATTTAGAAATGGTGGTGATTGTATTCTTCGAATCGTTAGGTTCGGTTTCATTGGTTCCTAGCGTTCGTCGGTGACTCTCCTCTCCGTTCATCGCGTCGTCAATAATTCAAGGCAAGTATTTTTGGAAACCTTTATGCTTAACGTGGAATGGTAATGTATTTTGTGTGTGATTTGCTCACCTCGTGTTGGTCCGACGGGATCAAGGAGGGAATCCAAAGGTTTGCGTCCCGGATTCATGAGTTTGTTTAGCTAGCCAGTGCGGGAGGGTCCTTAGAGGCCTCGTGCGGGAATTTATGATATGACTCTGTTCCCAAGGCAAATTGTTTGACTGTTTATTTCCGGAAAAGACATGTCTAGTTTTGGTTTGTGAAATGATATTGGTGCATGTACTATGAAATGTGTAAGCGATTGGTTTGCCTTGATTACTTTTACTAGCGTAATTGCTAACCCCTTTGGGGGACCCGTTTCGGGGAAATTCTTGTTATGGATTTCAGGTTATGATTATCCGGACGAGCGAGCACCGGGATAGTACGAGGATGTCGGCCAGGGTCGTTGACGTGTGCATTTGGGTCGTCTTATTTCCTTTGTCTAATTCGATATGGTTGTTCCCTATATTCTAAACTTATAGATTGTACTCGCGAGTACTTAGGCTTTTCCTTTCGGGTTGTGTTTGGACTTCGTTGGAGTTACTGTATTTGTCGGTTGATGTTTATTGTGCCGGTTGTACCGGACGTGTTGTTTTATGTTCTTGTTGTTAACAATTGTTTTCTTGCTAACCGAGACGGTTAGTCGAGAGGTGTTTTCTTGTGTTAGCCTGGTGGATTCCATGTAGGGGTCCACGGCGCTATAATACACCTCGAATATCTTGGGGGTGTTACACTTATGTCCCTTTTGCATTTAATCGTTATATTTATCAAACTTATACACACCCAATTACAAACGAGTTGCAAGGTTTATTTTTTGTTCATCCTACATCTTATGAGATATGGCGTGCATTCCCACACGTGTTGATTATAGATGCCAAGACCAACATATATAATATGCCTTTTGTTCAAATTGTTGGTGTAACTTCAACCTGTAATATCCGCGATTTCAATTTTTGGTAAATTTATTTTTTGGTAGGAGTCCGTTTTAGCGGCTCGCTTGTGACCGTTTCGTCATTCTGAGAATGATTAATTCTGCACTTTTTGTCATCCGAGTTCGTTTCGGTGTCGTTTGGTTGAGTTCCGTGTTCTTAAGCGACTTTTCCGCGCTGAGTTTGATTCTTGCGAATCTTGTTCGAAAATACTGTTTCGTGTTCCTTCAAAATCCGTTTAACTTTGTTGAATATGTTGTGAACTTTAGTTTGGTTATTCGATTACGTGTCGTGATTTTCGGGCATTTCAGACCATTTTGTAATTTCCCAAAGTTGTGGGTATCCGCCTTCGTATTTGTTGTTTCAACCCTTTTCATGGTCGTGTGTGAGTTTGATTAGAGCTCAAGCTCTTAGTATGATCATATTCTGGGGCTTTCCGTGCGTATCTTGAACTTGAAGATTCGGTCGGAGAAGTCCGTCGTCGTACCCATTTTTTCTGAGTACTGTTGCTGTCATTTCTGAGTCGATAGCGCACGCTACATCCGGGTGGTTAGCGCGCGCTAAGGTGCAGTAGTTAGCGCAAGATACGGGTGTGGTAGTGCATGCTAACTGGTAGTTCGAGGCAGTCCATAAGCTACTGGACTGGGTCTGGAGGTCTCGTTAGCGCACGCTAAACTATTGTGGTTAGCACACGCTAACTGTACGTTTTGGCAGAATGTTTATTTTTTATGCTTCGATAGCGCACGCTAATCAGTAAAGGTTAGTGCACGCTAATCTGTCCAGTATATATACTGGACAGGAGTCGTTTTTCACCATTTCCACTTCTTTTCCTCTCCTCTCCGCGGGTGTGAGTCGTGGGCGACTAGGGTTCGTGATCTGGACCGATTTTGTTCATCCAAAGGTGTTTTGGAGTATCCTAGGTGATTATAACATCATCTAATCCATTGTTCTTCGTCGAATCGAGGTATTTTTCTTGATTCCCTAGAGTTGACCTTTTTGGGAGTTTTTTCTTGATTTCGTTTTCCACCCGATTTTGATGAATCGATTGCTGTTAAATGATGTTGTTAAACATATCCTATGGATTGATCCATATTTCGGTTTGGAAGATCGTATTCATGTTGTTGTCGAGTCGATTCGCGTTCTTAGCCGTTTTGGAGGAAACCCTTGAACTTTCGTCGTTTGTTCCTTTAAGTCAGTGGCTTTGGGTCGTGCTATGGAATTCATTTTCATTGTTGTTATTGTCGTTCGTAGTTTATTGTCGCGAGTTGGCGTTCGATGGAGTCGGAGGGTTCATAGTCGGTTCGTGCCATCCTACTTCGGTCGATTCTCCACGTTTATGATTATTCGAGGCAAGTACCTTATTCATACATTTTTTGTTTTGTGGATATGATGATCGGTGATCGTCTAAGTGTGTTTGTTTGGTTGTTTGGAATGAATTTTCAAAAGATTCGGTTTAGCCTTGTTAAAGGCTCTCTTTCAAAACACGTGTGGGTTTTGTGAACGGTATGTTATGTGTGAATGGTTAAGTGAACCTTATGAATACGCTTGGTGTTGATGTTGTACTTTGATAATATATATACATGTATTACTTCATTTCGATGCGTGGTGATTTGACAATTATGTCATGCTAAGTGTTTATTGTCTCTGTGTGGATTATTGTGATATCATTGGTGTACTATGTTATGTGTGTGAATGTGTGGACATGGGCGAGGTCTACGGTGACACATGGCTTTTGATCATGTGGTCAGGATGCAACAAGTGATTGATCCAACCGTGAGAGACTAAAAAAAACTACGGTGACACATGGCTTGTGATCATGTGGTCGGGATGCAACAAGTGATTGATCCAACCGTGAGCGCCTAAGAATACCTACGGTGACACATGGCATGCGATCATGTGGTCAGGAGACAACAAGTGGTTGATCCAACTGTGAGATGACGTGGCATGGGAACATGGTGTTATGTATATGATTTTGGATGTGTTTTGCCAGGTCGAGTACCTTGGATGTGTTACCGAGATTTTGTATCTTAGGTGGTTATATTCCGTTGACTTCATGTCCGTCGAGGACACGTGAAGTGGACTTTGAACCCTGTGAAAGTAAATCTTTGGGTTGTGACCCCTTTTCGGTTTCTTTGAGAAGAGAAGGATTCGTTAATCCAAAATTGTTTTCCGTTAAAAATCCCGAGGGCGTTTTAAAACATTTTATAAATTATTCTCTTGACTTGTGATCTTTCGAATTTGGAAAGTTTTACTCAAACTCTTGCCTCGGGAAGTATTTTTTGTTATGTTTTAATCTTTGAGGATTCCTGGTTATTATTATTTTTGGAATATGATTTGTACGACTCGTTTTTGCACTTTGTACTTGCACTAGCAAAATAGTAGAATTTTGCTAACACCCGAGTAATCTTGGGGTGGATGTCTGTATTGCATTCAGGTACGTGCAGGGCCTTGGGGAGCATAACACAGGGTTGGTACGAAGGATGATGAATGATGGTCGATACTAATCACATGAGGACTCGTACAATGTTGTATTGGTTTAGTTGTAGTTATTTTCGCTGCAGTATTTTTCCCCGTTGTAGGGGAGCGTCTTGTATTTTGATCCCTGCGTAGGTATGTATTGAGATTGAGTTGTATGTATTAATGGAAGGACCTAATCGGTCTACTGGGTCATCATTTAGCCTTAAAGGCGATATTTTGATATTTGATTTTAGTTACTAGCCTGGTAGATCCTTGAGGAAAGTGTTGGAATATTTATTCCAAATATTCGTTAATAGAGTTTTGATGATCAAGTTGCTAACCAAAGCAAAACAACAAAGAGGCGAAGCAAAACAATGAAGCAGACGAAGACACAAAAAACTGATCAAAATACAAAGCTAGCGCACGCTAGACACAAAGGTTAGCGCACGCTAACGGGTCCAGTCTGCAGATCAGACGAGTTCAAAGCTACCTGAAGTAAAGTTACCTGATGAAGATAGCGCACGCTACGAAGGAAGGATAACGCACGCTATCAAAGGAATATTACCGTTGCGAAGACTTTCAACACAGAATGACATATGCAGTGACATAAGACATAGCGCACGCTATGAATAATATTTAGCGCACGCTAAATAGCATTTGTATTCAAACATATGAACGTTGGGAGATTCGGTGGAAAGTCAAGTCAGAAGTCAAAAGTACAAACGGATATATGACGCATGAAATGATGTGTTGTTAGCGCACGCTACAAGG
The DNA here is from genome assembly GCA_033398695.1 of Orobanche coerulescens. NCBI lineage: Eukaryota > Viridiplantae > Streptophyta > Magnoliopsida > Lamiales > Orobanchaceae > Orobanche > Orobanche coerulescens. Next base: position 67,779,493 of record CM065818.1, on the reverse strand, counting down.
AATGATTAACGTACGCTAACAAAGAGAGACAGTAGCCACTGGACTGGAATTACAAGCAGTTAACGTACAATACATGCAGTACATTACGTACGTAACAGGCAACAACACACGATAGCGCACGCTAAGCAAAAAGGCTAGCGCATGCTAATAAAAGCTGGCAGTAACGGCTAGTTTGATGGAGATGGTTATAAGTACCAAACCACGATAAAAAAAACAACAATATTGAGCAAAGCATATACTCTGGAGATTTCATTGTAAATATTATAGTTATTGTTCTTGAGCTTGAATTGATAGTGATTGAGTGTTGTACACAAAATAATACAAGAGAGAAAAAAGAAAAGATACGATTAGATTCGGTGTTATTAGGATCAAGGATCCGGCATTGTTAGAATCGCAATCGATATCTAAGTGAGGTTTATCTAGTATCGATAGAAAGCTAGATTGGTTGATTCCTTGTCCAATAGAAAAGAAAAACGGTTTAACTTGGACCGACATAAAGATAAGTGATTGAACGGTTTACTCGGACCGATAGAAGACGAGCTTGTAATGGTTATCCCTCGACCGATAGAAGAGAGGTGCAGAGGTTTATCTTAAGCCTATAGAAAAAGATAACGAGAGAGGACGTAGGCACATTTGGACGAACCTCTATAAATCCTTGTGTCGATTTATTTTCTGCACTTTATTTAAATCGCTTCCGCAACGCAAAAAAGTTTTATAACTCTATCTCCAAACGGTGATTCCGACCAATAGTGCGCCAACAATTGGTATCGGAGAGGTACCTCCAATAAGCGGCTTAACATCCGAGTAGAAGATCCAAATGGCATTTCAACTTGCCCCGGTCGAAGGTCTTGCGCTAAACCGACCTCCATTCTTCGATGGATCGAACTTCATGATTTGGAAGAAGAAAATGTCTATTTTCATCCAAGCTTACGATATTGAATTATGGAAAGTCATATGTGTCGGTCCCAAAATTCCAACGAACTCGAACGGAAGTCTCAAAACTTTTGAAGAGTATGATGATGCGGATTGAAAAATGACCACTATAATTGCAAAGCCACGCAATTATTATATTGTGCATTAAATCTGGAAGAACACAACTGGATATCTTCGTGTGATAGTGCGAAAGAAATATGGAAAATGCTTGAAATCACACATGAAGGAACGTCTCAAGTCAGTGAGACGAAAATAAACATGCTCCTTCACGAGTACGAGCTATTTCAAATGAAGGACGATGAATCCATCACGATCATGCTTGACCAATTTTTGATCATCACAAATTGGCATGTTTTGGAAAACCACTTTCAAGTAGTGAAAAAGTTAAAAAGATCCTACGATCACTACCTCGAGAATGGGACGGTACGATGACGGCTATAATGGAATATAAAGATTTAAACAATCTTAATTTTAGTGCTCTCATTGGTTCACTTATAAACTACGAGATTGTTCTAAAATCTCAGAATGCCAAACCGAAGCCGAAAGAGAAATCGATAACCATGAGGCTAAGATGTCAAGAAAGGAAGAAATCCCGGTTGACGAAAGCGACGAAGAATCGGCATATTATGCCAAGAATATTAATAAGTTCCAACACTTATTAAACCGGAGAAAGCAGGACATCCAAAAGGGCGAATCTAAGAAATTCGACAACAATTGTCGATTATGTGGTAAACCAGGCCACTTTGCGAAGAATTGCCGAGCAAAACCCAAGAAGGAGGTTCTAATTGCAACATGGAGCGATAAAGACGAAGATGATGATTTTATCAATCAAAATAATCTCGCTCTTATGGCCAAAAGTTCATTCGACGATAGCGACGTCGAAAGTCAAGTAAGTAATTTTTACAATGAATTATTTGAAGCATTTGAATTATTGCATACGAATTATCAAAATGCTTTATCGGAAATAAAATCCCTTAAATCTAAAAATAAATCATTGGAAATTGAAAATTCTAAAATTCTTGAAAAGGGAAAATTTATCGAGACCGATCATTCAAAATGCATTGAAAACGAAATATTTTAAAGGATGATCTCTTGAAAGTTCAAACCGAGCTTAAAAATTTAACGAAGAAATTTTCGTGTGGAAACGAATAATTTGAACAAATGCTCTTGGTTCAAAAATTTATGTTGAATAAACAGGGGTTGGGATTCAAACAAAATTTTAAAAATGAATCTTCAAATTTCAAAATACCCCATTGTGAAAAATATTTGAAAATTGGGCACCACATTTCAAATTGCAAAAGCCCACGACGGACGATAAAAACTAGGAAAATTTGGATTCCCAAAGGAACTATTATTCCGAATATTGTCTATGTCTCGAAATAAAAACCAACTCTCGGTTGGGTCCCCAAAAATTGATTTTCATCAAATTAATATTTTACACAGGGGGAGTATTGTGTATTTTAAAAAGGGGGAGTTATATTTTTTTATGTATATTTGTATATTTTTTGGTATCCTCTATTCAATTGGCATATTTTGCTTTACATTTTTTGCTGAATACGAAAAGGGGGAGAATGGAGTAGAATCGGATAAAAAGCGTCATGGAAGAATGATGAGAAAAATAAAAAGTAAAAAGGATGAGAGAATAATAAAAAATCAAAGAAGTCAAAAAGGAGAAAAATAAAGTATACAAAAAGGGGGAGAAATGAAGGAGTTGAAAAATGAAAAGGAGAAGTCGAAAATGACAGAAAAAAAAGATGGGTGAAACTAACGAAATGATCAAAGCTGAAAACTTCAAATCGTACAAATATATATATTTTTATTCTTGCAGGTTTTATCCAATTCAAGAGTTGTTTTGTAATCATAAAAAATGAGGAGATTGTTGGAATATTTATTCCAAATATTCGTTAATAGAGTTTTGATGATTAAGTTGCTAAACAAAGCAAAACAACAAAGAGGGGAAGCAAAACAACAAAGCAGACGAAGACGCAAAAAGCTGATCAAAATACAAAGCCAGCGCACGCTAGACACAAAGGTTAGCGCACGCTAACGGGTCCTGTCTGCAGATCAGATGAGTTCAAAGCTACCTGAAGTAAAGTTACTTGATGAAGATAGCGCACGCTACGAAGGAAGGATAACGCACGCTATCGAAAGAATATTACCGTTGTGAAGACTTTCAACACATAATGACATATGCAGTGACATAAGACATAGCGCACGCTATGAATGATATTTCGCACGCTAAATAGCATTTGTATTCAAATATATGAATGTTGGGAGATTCGGTGGAAAGTCAAGTCAGAAGTCAAAAGTACAAATGGATATATGACGCATGCAATGATGTGTTGTTAGCGCACGCTACAATGAATGATTAACGCACACTAATAAAGAGAGACAGTAGCCACTGGACTGAAATTACAAGCAGTTAACGTACGCTACATGCAGTACATTACGGATGTAACAGGCAACAACACGCGATAGTGCACGCTGAGCAAGAAGGCTAGCGCACGCTAATAAAAGCTGGCAGTAACGGCTAGTTTGATGGAGATGGCTATAAATACCAAACCACTTGGTATTTAAAAAAAATATTGAGCAAAGCATATACTCTTGAGATTTCATTATAAACATTATAGTTGTTGTTCTTGAGCTTGAATTTAGTGATTGAGTGTTATACACAAAATCATATAAGAGAGGAAAAAGAAAAGATACGATTGGATTCAGTGTTATTAGGATCAAGAATCCGACATTGTTAGAATCGCAATCGATATCTAAATGAGGTTTATCTAGTACCGATAGAAAGCTAGAATGGTTGATTCCTTGTCCAATAGAAAAGGAAAATGGTTTAACTTGGACCGACATAAAGATAAGTGATTGAACGATTTACTAGGACTGATAGAAGATGATCTTGTAACGGTTATCCCTCGACCGATAGAAGAGAGGTGCAGAGGTTTATCTTAAGCCTATAGAAAAATATACTGAGAGAGGACGTAGGCACGTTTGGCCGAACCTCTATAAATCCTTGTGTCGATTTATTTTCTGCACTTTATTTAAATCGCTTCCGCAACGCGAAAGAGTTTTATAACTCTATTTCCAAATTGCGATTTCGACCAATAATGCTCCAACAGAAAGGGTCTACGACGTGTAATATCCCTGAGTGGATTGAGGGTGTTACACAACCAACAAGACATTTTGTATAGCTTTTATTTTTATAAGCTAAGAAAAGATGGACAACTATAGATGGGTCTTGGAACAGCTAAAGTGGACGCTAAATGAGTGCATGCACCCATGTGTTATAGTCACAGATAGAGAGTTGGCTCTCATGAATGCGTGTGAAATAGTTTTTTCGCACGCCAATCATATACTCTGTAGATGGCGCATTGGTCAAAATATTTTGAAGAATTGCAGGCCAACTATTAAGTCGCAACGTGATTGGGACCTTTTCCAATCGACGTGGAAGCTACTAGAAGATTCTCCAACGTGGATATCATACACGGAACTACGAAAAACTTCGAACATTGTTGTCAAAATACCTTCGTAAGTCTTTTACATTAATAGCTTTTTATAGTACGAAAATTTTATCCATACCTCCTATCCAGTATTTATTTTTCTTTCCTTGAACAAATATAAAAAACATTTTGTGTCTGCATCGATTGACCAGTCTTTGAACTTTGGAAATCGCACATCCAACAGAGTTGAGAGCCAACATGCCAAGTTGAAGAAGTACATGTATACTCGAAATTATACTTTGCATAAATTTGTTCGTTGTATTGATAAGATCGCAAAGTCACAACTCACGGCAATCAAAAAAAGTTTTGGGAAAAGTGAAATTTCTCGTTATCATAAACACAATATACCATGCTTCAATTTACTATGGGGTTTCGCCTCAAATAAAGCTCTCGATTTAATGGTGAAAGAGATTAATCGGTTGAATGATTTTCAACTAGATTCCTCAACTTATGGTTGTCAACTACATAACAGCTGTGGGTTACCGTGTGCTTGCAGACTTTCATTGTACATGATTTCAGGTCCGTATATACATTTACTCCTGATTGATTTAATATTTTGAAGTCTTTATTTCTAACATTTGAGACAAAAAAATATATGCAGGTGAATGTATTCCCTTGGATTCAACAGACATATTTTGGAGAATGTTAGATCTTTCACCGGCAACATCTTTGAAAAGTGACAATATTTATTGTGATACTGAATTAAACCATGTTAAAGAACACTTCAACAAGCAGTCTGATGCTAGAAAAAGAAGTGTCTTAAGAAAGTTGGTTGACATATTCAATCTAAGTAAAACTAGCATTAAACTGCCCACGATTAAAAAAAAACACCCGCGGACGATCGAGTTTGAAAAAACAACAAAAACATGTTCCTCCTAAAAGTAAAGATCCGCGAACATGCAGTCAGCCAGCGAGGTTTTTTGGGATTGATTTGAACGAACCGGCAAGACATAGTTCTTACACGAACTATCAAACAAATTACGATCGTGATCCGATCCCGAATTTAAATGAAAAGCCGGCGAGATATAGTTCATTTGTGGATTTAAATGAAGAGCCGATGAGATATAGTTCATTTGTGCATTTAAATGAAGAGCCGACTGATTTTTTAGATTATATTCCAAATTTTTTCATCCATACATTATAGAGTTACAAGATGTCAGAGGTGATGGGAATTGCGGATTTCGGTCGGTCGCTCTTGGTCTCGGACTCTCTAAAGGTCAGTGGCCTCAAGTTCGTTCAGATCTAGTATGTGAGTTAACGGCTCATCGACAACAGTACAAGTGTGTATTTAGAAGTTTAGAATTTGATAACATATATAAGACCGTGGAACATGCTGGAGAGTGGATGCTAATGCCAAACACATGTTTGGTTATTGCATCAGCGTACAACAGGTAGTAATAAGTTTGGCAGCTGGAGGACGTATTGGACGCAGTACTATAAGCTTTCCGCTTTGGTCTAGTCCACGTCAATCCCAACCACATGAACGCATCATGATTGCCCACGTGAACGATAACCATTATATTAGGGTGTCACTGCGGGAAGGTTGTCCTTTACCGTTAACTCATCCACTATGGACGTCATCCAGAAGTAATATTGCATCTAGATGGGAATACCCATATTTTAGTCGACAAGATGAATTTCGTGAATATCATTATCGTGTTCCTCCAGATTATGTCGACCTTAATTAATATAATTATGTAATAGTTTTGTAATTCCAATTATATTTTTATCAATGAAAAATATATTATTTGTTTAATTTTTATGTGTATATATGTTTACTTTTTTATTTGTATATTTATATGCAAAAGTATTTACACGCTTTACAATATATTTATGTCACTTGAATATGTGTGTGTGGGACGGGGGGGAGCTTTTTGGTGGGGGTGCGACAACTTTTTTTGGGGAATCTCAAAGTGGTGTATCATTCCCACTTGAGTGGTGTATGAACCCATACCGCCTAATTACAATTATCCAGTGTTTTAAATAGCACAGCGTTGATGTGTAGTATTTTTGTCCTGATAGCGCGTAGCGCAAATAGCGTAGCGTATAGCGCATGTTTAGCGTTCCTACTATTTTATATAAAAAAATAAAATATATCTATATCATATATAATTATTTGTCATAAGTTAATATCAATCAAGTTAAAATTATAACTAGTAACACTTAAAATAAGAATATATGAAAATAAATGTATAAATATCATATTCGTTTAGCTACAATCCACCGTTTTTTAAATGAACTCATCAACAAGTTTTCCCATCGGTTATCTATCATTGGTTATTTGTTATTATATTTGACACTACATATATCTAAGAATTATTAGAAAACTATATTTTGTAACAAATTTAATAAAACTTTATAGTTTATATAGATATAAAAGTAATAAAATAATAATTAAAAAATATTTGTAATTAAAATAAAAATATATAATTAAAATAAAAAAATATGATAAAAATTAAAATTTCTCAAATAGCCTATGCTATTTACGCTATAGCTCAAATAGCCTACGCTATTTGCGCTATTTGGATAAAAAACGTGCCACGTCAACAAAAAGCCTACGTTATTTGTCCAAAACGCTATTTTGGATGCGCTACGTAGCGCTACAGTCAATTTTTGCGCTATAGCTCGCTATAGCCTACGCTACGAAACGCTATTTAAAACAGTGCAATTATCTACAAGGGGTATCCATGCTGATCTCACATTTGGAATTCTTAAACCCTGGCAGCCCAACCTCCAACGGCATTAAATACAATTCTCCCGGCCCAAATATTTATATTTCTATCAAAAATTAGTTTTCAATAAATTTATATACGTCACATTTTGCAATCAAATCAAACAATCATTATTAGTTTTAAATCTCAATCACACCTTGATTATCAATATTTTTTATTTTTTATTTTTATCTTACATTCATTATTATTAGTTATATCAATCATTACCTAAAATACACAAGATATTCACCTCTATCGATCTTTGTTGGGGAGTACAAAGATACACTGGGAGTACAAAATACGTTATATATACTCAACTAGTATAACACCCGTGTAATTACACAGGAACACAAAAAAGAACTCTTATGTAAATATATAATATGTAAATCGTTCATTATAAATTTCATAATACTTCTTTATAAACTACACTATTTGGTATGTTTATGATACACCTCATTCTCATGGCAACCATGACTGAATATGGGTCTCGGAAGATACATACCGACATAAGAGAGCGTTTACCGTTGACTCTTAAATATAGTCATGACAAAGCTCATAATAAGTGGGAACTGGTGTGAAGTTTACCAAGAAATTATACATAATTTAGAGTTGGATAGGATTTCCGGTTGGCCAACATCATGGATAAAAACTATTTGCTTTAATAAGAAATTATATAAATAGTTGGGCAGTTTTAGTAATTTCGGAAACTCGTATTTGAAGAAAACCCAATTCATATTTGATTGTGTTAAAATGTATTTGATGAAATTTTAGTTCCACGTTCTTTTTTGTCTTTTTTGTCAAAATGGTCAAAATCATTAAGTATTTAACGGGTTCTGTTAAATGGCCAAAAATGAGATAATTTAATCTTTATATTTGAAAAAAAATTACATAAATTATTTGGATATAATTTAAAATACAAAAGTAAATCCAAAACTTTCAAAAATATATAGTTGATTTCAAAAGTAGATGAATTAACAAATCTTTTAAAACTAAAAAAAATAAAAAAAATCACTTAAAAATTACTTAAAACGATCAATTTTTATTTTCTGAAATTCTATTTGTACAAAGATGAATCTACTGATTAGTATATTATTATTAAATTAATTTTCTTATATATTTAGAAATATCTCTTTGAGAATTGATAAAATCAGTAATTATATAATTAAATAAATATAAGTTTTTCATTTATTTTGCTATATTATATTAATTAAATAAGATTAAAACTAAAATAGACTAATTGATTTATTTCATAATTTTTTATTTATAAATAATTAGTAAATTCACTGTTTCTACACTTTCAATAATATTTTTTATAAGATTATTTTATTTAATTGATTAGGACTTCAAGTACCTTTTTAATTATATATATTCAACACTTCTTTTGCAATACTCACAAATATCTTTCATTTGAGTTGATATTTCTTTTATTGATATACTTACCTATAGTTACTAATTAATGTAAGCTCATTAATTAGTGGAATATATAATATTTCCACGAGATGTTAGGTTTAAGTTTTTAATTGTACTACCCCCGTTCTCTTATAATTGCAATATCTGGATTTTCACGCTTGCCAATGCACAACTTTGATTATTAATATCTTTAATTCTTTATTTTTAAAATTATAAGAAGTTGATATTTTGAAAGTATATTTCGAGATGAATCTAACAAGATCTCACATGACTATATTTTTTCATATGTATAAATCACAAAAGATGGTCAAAAAGAGTATGTGAACAGTGTAATACTCAAGATGTTGCAATAGAAAGAGAACGGAGGAAGTATTAAATTTCTCTTTGTTTGGGATTTATATTTTTTAATTAATGAGAATATGAAATATTTTTGCAAATATAATCAATTCCTACTTATTCATAATTCATATTCCTTAATTCATAAGAAATTAATAAGGTAGGTAGGAGTAGGGGTGTACAATTCGGTTTTTTTTTTTCAAACCGGTTCGGGTTGTATAACCGAACCGGTTTTTGGTCGTAGTCTAAAAACCGGTTTTTTGACCAAACCGGTTCGGGTCGGGTTGGGTTGGGGACTGTAAAAACTCGACCCTATACTAACCGGTTTGGGTCGGTTTGTGACCGGTTCGGGTAGAAAAAACCGGTTATAATCGGTTTTTTAAAAAAAAAAATTAAAAAAATAATATATTCTTATTAAATAAACCCATTATACATTAAATATAAACTTTTATTAAAGAAACTCATTAGAACATTAACTTTTATTCAAACATTTAGAATTTAAAACATAAACTTTTATTAAATAAACTCATTACAACATCAACTATTATTCAAACATTTATAATTTAAAACATAAACTTTTATTAAATAAATTCATTACAACATCAACTTTTATTCAAACATTTAGAATTTAAAACATAAACTTTTATTAAATAAACTCATTACAACATCAACTTTTAGTCAATCGAGGGTTATCGAAGTGGTTGAACGGCAAACCTTCTTGAATCACGTAGCTTGCAAATTGTTGTCGGCACCGCTCCGCCTCGTATGCAAATAGACCGCCCTCTCGTGACATAGATGCTCGACCGGCTTCCGGAACGGATTTGAGTCCTTCGCAATACTTGTCGGTATGCATCTTCAACGTCGTGTTGGATTCATGTTTCAAAAACTTACCGCAATGTTTACAATGAGCCTTAAGTTGCCCATCCGACAACCTCACGAGGTTGAAATTACACCAAATTTTTTGGTTTCGAGTTGTTTCTATAACTTCAACAATCTCGAGTGCATTCGTGGAAGCGGAAGAAGATTGAGTTGCCGTTTGATTTGAGAGAAACGAGAATTTTGTAATTTTTTTAGTACTTGAAGAGTGTTTGAGTATTGTGACTAAACTAAAACTCAAATAGGGTATTTATAGTTGGTTTAGGGATGGCAAAATGGTAAAAAAAGGGGCAACAAACGGTCATATTTTTGAAAAAAACGGACACCTAACGGATACATGCAAAAACCGGTTTCAAACCGGTTTTTTCAACCCGGTTTCAGAAAACGGTTACCCTAAAAACCGGTTTGGACCGGTTTCTAACGGGAAAATGCAAAACCGGGTAGAAACCGCCGGTTTTGCGACAACCCGAACCGGTTTTGGTCAAAAACCGGTTTTGACCGGTTTCGATTTCAGTTTTTTTTTTCGGTTTCGGTTTCGATTTCGGTTTTTTTGCCCACCTCTAGGTAGGAGTTATTTGAGATATAATATAATGTAACATATGCAATGATGATTAGACCAATAGTTGATTATGTGTCCGGTGAAACATGAGAGACTGACACATAAACACGCGAAGCACCACCAAAAGACACGTAGCACCCTGCGTTGGTATAGTTATATAGGGGAGATTGTTGCACCATAACCCTAATCCTGAATCTGCCTAAATTCCCAATTCGATACCGCCTTGTGCCGACTGAGGTCCTGGTTATATATACTCAATTGTTGCACCATAACCCTAATCCTGAATCTGCCTAAATTCCCAATTCGATACCGCCTTGTGCCGACTGAGGTCCTGGGTAAATGCTTCATTCCTGTATCGATTTGCAGTTTGAGAAAGTTTCCAACGCCGATTGTCCTTGCTGATTTTTTTTTCTTCATTTTTTCTTTTGAGATTTTCTTCAATGAAAATATATGCAGATGGTGATATTGAAAATTCATCAGACTCCTATCTGGCGAAGGATGATACATCTCTTATTTTTGGAAATCAGAATCTCTGATGCATTTTCTGAGTGCTTTTTCTTTTTTCTCTCTAGAATCATTTTCTGCTTTTGAATGTTAATAGATATTCTTATGCCTATGATGGTTTTTAAATATACTTTGAGTGTTTTTAACTATGAAAAGCATATTATTTCTAAGACTTTTAAGAATTTGATTTGATTTTTTGTTTTATTTTTGTCGGAATTTTGATGTTCAATCGAACGGATGTTTCGTAAAGTTTCCAACACTATGTAAATGATGACAGAACAGACATGGACATCAGAATTCCTCTCGGAGAAAATATGACTTTGGTCTTTTTCAATCTCTCTCTTTTCTAGTCTTTTTACGCTTTTCATTTGCGGCTCGAGTTGGGCTATGATTTCTTTTTTAGGCTATTAAATAGGTTGGAGTCTTTGGTTGGAGTTTTGGCTATCAAAGAGGTTGGGGCAGGATGTCAAGCAGGAACGAAGAAATTTTGAAGCTTAAAAACAAGGTTTATTATTAAATCCATTATAAATGTTTGTATGTGTAATTAGTATCACTCTTGAGTACTTAGTAACTGATGCAACGTTTGGGACAGATTATTGAATGCGAAGAGGAGACACTGCGGCTATTAGAGGAGAAACAGGACTGGCCTGCTAAATATTATCTTATGGAACAGGCAAAAGAAAGAGCTGCAGCTGAATTGAAAAAACAACCTGAATTTGAGAAGGAACTCAATGATCTGTACAAGGCCTTGAAGCGTGAAGAGAAGATCGAAAAGGATGTAAGTCTCCTTGTTGAAGATTCCTAGATCAATCTATAATATACGTTGATAATGTAAAAATTATTTTTGTGTCTCACTTTGATCACTCTATCAACAATCTCTCATGCTAAATTTGCTTTAGGAATTCTGTAAAATCACACACACACACACACACACACACACACACATATATATATATATATATATATATATATATATATATATATATATATATATATTATATCTTGAAGCAAAAAGGAAAACTTTGTTTTCAGCTAAAGGGTAATTATGTCGAGATGCAAGCTTCGCATGAGGAATTTATGAAGAAAATGGAAGAACGTGTGACAAAAGCAGCGCGATTGTTGGATACTGTAGATAACAGTTTGTCAGTGGAGCTAGAAAATCGCGTAGAGATGGAGAAGAGACTAGAAAATCTTAATATTTTCTATGAGGCTGTGTATGATACCATCAAATCGAATAAGTCCAATGGCGTCTCTATTGTCAAAGAAGCTCAGGTGATATATTGCGGCAATATCATTTGTTAAGATTAAGTTCAAGTTCATAAGTTTGTTAAATCTGTCTTTACTCTCACTCTCATTGCACATTGTGCTTGATTTTTTTTAAAGAGTAGGAGGTTCCTAAATGTGGTACGACTGACTTTTTTATCTTTTTTATTGGTGAAGCATGATCATCCTGGTGAACAGAATGGACCGAGAATGCGAAAAATTAGAGGGTCAAAGAAGTCTCAATAGGAACCTTTGCTTAACATAAAATAAAGAAGACCCGTCTAGGGCTGTGAGTGGAACTTGTTTTACATTTAGAAGTTTAGTTGTTTCGTATGTTTTTAAGATATAGCTTGATATTCAAACTATTTGTATGACTTATTTTTGCTCTCTTGACATTGTTTATACTACACTGTAGTTTCATATGTTTACTTTGGTTATTACCTCTACCTTAGTTTGCTTAATTCGCAAAATAATTAAAATTGTTCCACAGCAGGTGCATTTTGAACCCCTCTCTCAATTTACTTCTGTAAGCTAAGCAAATCAGTTGAAACTCTTGTTGAACAATCCAGAATTGCAAAACAAACAACGTGATTGCCTTTGTAACATCATTCAAGAAGCTTAGATAGTCATATGAGGTTGAAGATTAAGTTGGGGAAAACCTTCGAAGAAGACTAGGCCAAGGGTCTATTATTCGGGTCAGCAAAAACGGGCATTTACTCTTGGAGAGAAAAGCCCCAATGATTCAAGCGTTGCAGGCATATTTTACAAGCAAAAAGGCTATAGAAAATTCAGTGGAATGGTATAAAAGTGGGAGAAACCAACATTTATAGTGATTAGAAACCATGAATCTTATTTTTAGTCAACCCAGTAAAAAAGCAAGTTAGAATCTCATTCCAGCCTCAGGTATCAACCTGAATGCTAATACGAGCATCTGCAGGGAGTGGTATACAAGTATGTATGTCTTAGCATCTTCAGAGTTGAAGTTTCTCCCAGTTCTACAGGCCTGCTTGTTGTCCCCGTTTCTTTTGTTTTCTTGGTAACTTGTTCATGTAGTGATACTCGCTCCCTCTCCCTCTCTCCATCATTGTTCTCCTTGTCTCTCCACGCTGATCAAAGAAGAGGGCACGTAGCGGAACCACATCATTTGTAATCGGATACAATATTTTGTATATTTAATTTGTTGCTCCATTTGTTTGTTTGGTGCAACGATTTGAGATATTTATTGCTATCCCCTGCCAAAGTTACTGTCTTTGTGAAAACAATAGTAGGAGTGAAACTTTCACTTACCAAATTCCTCAGAACCAAGTGGAATGTTGAATTTCAGTTTGCTATGATGGAATTTGTTGTACTGTGGCCGAGGGTCATGATGTGGGGCTTGTAGGTACTTCCGAAAATGTTTCAAGGTCAGTAAAAATTGAGACTTTTGTGTTTCTGGAATTTTGACCTTTCTGCCGTACTCTTCCAAGCACTCAGATATTATATCTCACCAGTCAAGTTATGTGAAATATGTGAAAGAGGCGGCCTGGATCTGCTGAGACCTATCTATCTATCTATCTGTTGAGACCTATCTATCTATCTATCTATCTATTAAGCTTTTAATTTCAGAGGAAGTTGGAAAAAGAATGGGGAAAAGCCCACTACATATTGTCTTATGAATTTATGATCGAACTGCTGAACTTTGTTCATCGAAATTGCCCCTTTTCTTCTCTCTCTCTCTCTCTCTCTCTTTTTTAAGATGTTAGTTGAATTTGTTATTAATTGATAACAGTAAATTGGGGTTACAGATATTGTCGTGATAATCTGATGGAGATAAATATTGTATTTAATTATTTATTATTATTTCTATCTTATAATTATAGGACTTTATTTAAGTTTTATTAATTGTTAGTGGGTCGGGCTTTTAGGGTTTATACGCCCTAAACTCCTAGTTATCTATTATAAATAGGTGTTTTGTATTCATTCTTAGGTAGTTGGTTGATGAATTAAAAATATATCGGGTTTATATCCTTTTCGTGTTAATCGTTCTTCGGTATTCATAGAATGAATCAACGGAGTTAAACGTTTAATCACATTTACATTCTTCCGGGTATTCTCAGAATCAATGGATCTATATCCCCTTCCCGCTGCGTCAGTTGGTATTCGGAGATCGGGCACGATGCCTCCTTGTCGTCAACCCAATGTTGACCCTATCGATGGTAGACGTGATGCGGAGATCGCTAATTTGACCCAACAAATTGAAGCCTTAACCACTGGGCTTGATGATTTGCGATCGATTGTTACTGCTGCTTTATCGGTTCCTCATAATCGCACAGGCCATGGTCGCGAAAGGGTTCTTTCACCCCCAATTTCCGATAGTGATGATGAGGAAACTGCTTCGGCAGTTAATCCTTTCGCTCCACGCAGAGAAGCTAGGAACGATGATCGATGTTGGGAAATGGGTTTTAAATTGTAGATTACGGAATTCAACGGCGGCCTTGACCCTTGCGATTTCTTGGACTGGGTAAATTCAGTCGAGGAATTGTTGGATTTTAAATCAATCCCCAATAACTGCCGGGTACCTCTGGTTGCGACATGACTTCGGGGTCGTGCGTCTTCTTGGTGGAATCATTTCAAGACTACACGTCGCCGGCAAGGAAAACCCCCAATTCAATCTTGGGCAAAACTCAGAACACATATGGAACGAGAGTTCCTTCCTTTCAATTTCGAGACTACCTTATATTAGAGGCTTCATCATCTTCGCCAGGGAATGAAATCAGTGGACGCATATACTGACGAATTCTATCAGTTGCTATCGCGAGTTGAAATTCGTGATTCTCAAACCCAATTGGTCGCGCGTTACGTCGGCGGCCTCCGCCCCACCATTCAAGACGTGGTCGCGCTTTTGGGTCCAGCGTCAATTTTCGACGCACACCAACGAGCAGTCTTGGTTGAGCAACAGGGGCGACCTCAATCCCCTTTTCTGGGTACTCCGATTTGCGGCACTGCATCTGCTTCGGTGTCGCTTCCGCCGTCCTCGATCCGCCCCCTATCGGCTGCGCCACCGGTCGCACCGCCGGCCATTCCAGATAGGACTGCCGTACGGACGTTGTTTGAATGTGGTGGAAACCGCCACGCGTACGCAATGTCCTAGGGCTAAAGGCAATATGTCACTTTTGGTGGACCCCACTGACGTAAATCCTGTTTATGATATGCCCAAGTTTGATGATGATGTGATAACTGATACTCCCATGCCTGAAGAACATTATACATGTGATATTGGTCCTTTACTTATGATACGTCGTTCATTCCTGACTCCTAGAATTGATGTTGTTGAGAATGTTCAACATACGCATATTTTTGAATCTACCTGTACTATTGGTGGTAAAATTTGTCGTTTTATGATTGATTCTGGGTCATGTGAAAATGTTATCTCTGTTGAGGCTGTTTCGAAATTGCATTTGTCTACTGAACCTCACCCCTGTCCTTATACCTTGGCTTGGATTCAACATGGGAATTATGTTACAGTTGATAAGCGTGTATTGGTTTCTTTTTCCATTGGGATATCTGGTGTGATGTAGTTCCTATGGACGTCTGTCCCTTATTGTTGGGACGTCCATGGCAGTTTGACGGATATGTTTTACATGATACAGACAGAACACATATAGCTTTATTTTTCGAGGGGCGAAGATTGTGTTACATTCATTACCACCTCGATCTCCCACTCTAGACCGGTCTGTGTTATTATTGGGAAAATCTCAGTTTATGAGGGAATTGTCCACTGCGCCTTTTCTAATACTCTTGTTGGGTGTTGCTACTTCTACTGAGGTTCCTCCTCCTTCGCCGGAGGCTGCCTCTTTACTTCAGGAGTTTGCATATGTATTTCCATCAGATCTTTCTTCCGGTCTACCTCCTTTATGACATATTCAACATCAGATTGACTTGGTGCTAGGTGCTTCTTTGCCAAACCGCCCCCATTACCGGATGAGTCCTGCTGAGCATGAGGAATTACGCCGGCAGGTGGAAGACTTAGTTCGCAAGGGAGTTGTACGGGAGAGTCTCAGTCCTTGTGCTGTTCCTGCACTCCTAATTCCTAAGAAAGATTCTACGTGGCGCATGTGTGTGGATAACCGAGCTATTAACAGGATTACTATCCGTTACAGATTTCCTATACCACGCTTGGATGACTTGCTTGATCAGTTGAGCGGTGCTGCTATCTTCACTAAGCTGCTATCTTCACTAAGCTTGATATTCGGAGCGGATATCACCAGATCCGTATCCGTCCTGGTGAAGAGTGGAAGACTGCTTTTAAGACTCGTGAGGGATTGTTTGAGTGGTTGGTTATGCCGTTTGGGTTGTCTAAATGCTCCTAGTACATTCATGAGGATAATGAATCAGTCCTTGCGTTCCCTCATTGGCACTTGTGTGGTTGTTTACTTTGATGACATACTGATTTATAGTCGATCTGTTTCTGAGCACGTTTCTCATGTCCGGGCAGTACTGCAGATCCTTCGGACAGAAAAGTTTTATGCCGCTCCTCATAAGTGCACTTTCTTTGTGGATTCTGTGTTATTCTTGGGGTACAAGATTTCAGCTGACGGTATTCGGGTTGATGATTCGAAAATTGCTGTGATTAGAGATTGGCCTACACCTTCTATAGTGACTGAAGCTCGGAGTTTCCATGGTTTGGCATCTTTTTACAGACGGTTTATTGCCCACTTTAGTGCTCTCATGGCACCGATTACTGATTGTATTGCTCGTAAACCGTTTGTTTGGACTACATATGCTTCTGTTGCATTTGTTCAGATTAAGGATAAGCTTACCTCTGCTCCAGTTCTCCTTCTCCCTGATTTTGAGCTTCCTTTTGAATTGTCGTGTGATGCGTCCAAAACTGGTATTGGTGCGGTCCTCAGTCAAGGAGCTCGTCCGGTTGCTTATTTCAGCGAGAAGTTGTCTGGCCCTCGGTCCCGCTTTAGCACATATGATGTGGAGTTTTATGCTATTGTTCGTGCTGTTCGACATTGGCGGCACTATCTTTTTCAGAGGGAGTTTGTTTTATACTCGGATCATGATGCTCTTCGAAAATTGTCTTCTCAGGCCAACCTTTTGGCTCGACATGCTTCTTGGACTGCCTTCTTACAACAGTTTACATTTGTTTTGAAGCATCGTTCCGGTGCTTCTAATCGGGTGGCTGACGCGTTAAGTCGTAGGGCGATGTTGATTACGGATTTGCGTGTTGTTGTCCCTGGGTTGCATTTGTTGACTGATCAGTATCCGTTAGATCCTTTCTTTGGTCCGATTTGGGATTCTTTGTGCTCCTCTGCCTCTGCGGATTATGTGGTGCTCGAGGGTTTATTGTTTCGGGGTACCCGTTTGTGTATACCATCAGGGAGCCTCCGTCTGTTGTTAGTATCCGAGCTTCATAATGTTGGCCATGTTGGTCGAGATCGATCTATTGAATTGGTTCAGCGCTCTTACTTCTGGCCGACTATTCGACGTGATGTGACTCGATTTGTTGCTCGTTGTCGTACTTGTCAGATTTCTAAGGGTTCTGCTACTAATGCAGGGTTGTATCAGCCTCTTCCCGTCCCTTCTCACCCGTGAAGTGCCATTAGTATGGATTTTGTCCTTGGTCTTCAGCGTACTCAGCGTGGACATGATTCCATCTTCGTTTCTGTTGATCGTTTTTCGAAGATGGTACACTTCATCCCTTGTATGCGGACTTCTGATGCATTACATGTCGCTCAATTGTTCTTTCGGGAGGTATATCGTTTGCATGGTCTGCCTTCTTCGATTGTCTCCGATCGTGATACTCGGTTTCTGAGCTTTTTCTGGCGAGGTTTGTGGAAAATGGCCAATACCTCCTTGCAGTTTAGCAGTGCTTACCATCCGCAGACTGATGGTCAGACGGAAGTCGTTAATCGTTCTCTTGGGAATCTTCTTAGGTGCTTGGTTGGTGAAAATTTACGCTCGTGGGATGCCTGTTTGAGTCAGGCCGAATTTGCTCATAATTTAGCTTTTAATGGGAGTACAGGCCTATGTCCTTTTCAGATTGTGTATGATGTTGTGCCTCGGGGTCCGGCTGATCTTTTTACCCTTCCATCTCCTGCTCGGGTTGATGCTTCGGCCGCAGATATGATTGACACTCTTCGCCACACTCAACAGTTCACTAGACAAAAGTTGCTTCATTCTAATGCGAAGTACAAGGAGATTGCTGATCGTACACACCGCCATGTGGATTTTGAAGTTGGTGATTTTGCGTGGGCTATCTTGACGAAGGATCGTTATCCTGCTCATGAATACAATAAGTTGGCGGCTCGTAAAATTGGTCCGTTGGAAATCGTTGAGAAGATGGGTTCGAATGCTTATCGTTTGAAGTTGCCATCCCACATTCGCACTTCTGATATCTTCAACGTTAAGCATTTGATTCCTTTTGCGGGTGATAATGATGATGATGCCGACGATCACCCTTATCTACTTCGAGGTCGAAGTCCTTCCTGGCGGGGGAGAATGATGCCGACGCCACTTCGTTGGCATTCATGGAAGCTTACGACCGAGTCTTTAGGCCTAAATTATGTTAAGTTTATTTATGTATTTCTATATTTAGATATGTGATACTTTAGGTGGTTTTAAGAAGTTGGTTATGTGTGGTATTTAAACTCTTTGATGTATTCCTGTAAGGGTGGTTATTGATATTTTAAAAAGTTAAACTTTCTGGAGAATATCACCTTCTTCAATGGTGTAATCTTTGTAATATCCGGATTTTATTATTGAGAATTTCATCTGTATTTGAACTCTGTATTATTCAGGAATGTGATATTGATAATTGAAGTATGATATTTCTTGTATTTGTATCCTTGTACATGAGTGTGGCTAAATGTAAATTTTCCCATGCAAATACGTGATAACGTACGTTAACAAGGATAGCTTAACGTACGTTATCTGTCGGAGTTAGCGTACGCTACGAATGTAGCGTAGCGTGCGTTAACCAGCCAATAATTGAGCTGGGCGGCTGTCACATGCGCCAGCCGGACGTGGGTCCGGATAAGATTCCCGCGGATGAACCTGGACACTTTTGAAGTCAACGATTGTTAACGTACGCTAAGGATTGTGTCTAGCGTACGCTAATATGTGCTATCTACATACGTAACTTGATAGTATAACGTACGTAATCAAGGTCAGAATCAGGACAGTTAACTATCAGTACGATAGCGTACGCTAAATTATGCTGTGTAGCATACGCTAAGAGGCTAACATATGTTAAGGACAGAAAATTATAAATAAGACATCACACCATTTCATTTCAGCTCGACATTTCACCTATCCTTCGGCATACTTCGTGTCCAGAGTTATCCCAGCCCCCCTTAAACACCTTTAGAACATCTTTTCTTGATCATTGAAGATTGGAGATTACTCATTGAAGTGGAGAATCATTTTTGGATTGACACACAAGCAACCGGAGTTGGATTCTACCTATTGTATCGGTGTTTCCTTCATCTTAAGGTATGTTATACTATCTCCAATCTTGGATTCGTGTTATTAAGGATATAATGATCATGCTATCAAGATATTTACGGATGAATTATTCAAACAATCATCATGTTTAGAGGTTGGAATGTTTATGCTTAAGATATCGTCGTTGAAAGCATCATAGTTGGAGTCCTATTACGTCATATAAGGAAAGTAATGTTCTGAGATTGATTATCCATGTTGAATAGTATTGCCATATTGAATCGTAGACTTGGAGTTGATATCACTTTTGTTTAGCGGACGTAAAGAAAGAATCATCGAAGGTTGTACCATTTCTTATAAGTTGGATATGTTAGTTCATCTTTGTAATGAAGTCTGAAGGTAATGATGATAATGAAATCTAGGGCATCAACCTGAGATCACCGAACTTTCACATGAGAATGATAAATCAAGATTGAATATAAGTGTTGTGATGATATTCATTTTCTTGAATTCAAAGATATTTTGAATCCGTAAGATTATTCATAATCGTATGAACATGATATGTATGGAGATAACATACGTAATCACTGAGGATTTCTTTAGCTTCATCACTGTTGGAACGGTCGTCTGCCCAGTGAGAAACTGCCATGCATGTTTAGCGTACGCTAAACTGTATAGTTAACGTACGCTATCGGGCTTAGTTAACGTACGCTACGTTTGGTACGTAACATACGTTATATCATCAGGCGAGTCAAGTCGACTGATCAGAGAGGAACTGTCAGTACATGGTTAGCGTACACTAGACCTTTTCGTTTACGTACGCTAATTAGTAGGCTTAACGTACGCTACCAAAGGTACGTAACATACGTTAAGCAAGTCAGACAGATTACATTTTATGAACTTCCGACCATAATTTAGATTGTTAGATGTTCGTACGACTTGAGATGAATTCTATATTATTTCTTTTGTTAAGGTTTGAGCTTAGCAACGTGATTAATCGAAGGGAGCGACCTTCGAGCATTTTGATATTCGTGGGAGTATTATTCTTGTCATCAAACCGAGGCAAGTACCTTAATTGTTCTATGTATTGATATTATACATATTGTTGTGCATATATGTCGTCGTTGTATGTCCACCTCGTGTTGGTCCGACGGGATCATCGGGGGATCTATGCTAGCGTGCGTTGGATCATCGGACGGGTTTTTCCACCACGGGTTGGTCTGAGGGGATCATCGTGGGTTCTAGGCAGTGAACACTGAATCGTCGGAATTACCATGTGTATGTTGTGATATCATGTTGTGATTATCATTTGTGTATGTTATTTATGAGTTTCTTGTAGGAGGAGACTCGTTGGTATTTTGTCATTCATGTTATTATTATTCTTCGTGAGATGTCGAATAATATGCCGTGGTACTTGTACTAGCATCGTTGTGCTAACCCTTCGGGGGTGAATATTTGTTTATGTTCAGGATCTAGGAGAGCAGGGAAACAACCACTGGAGCTGCATGACGACGAGGGTGCAGAGTGATGTTCCGACCGGGTTTATTCATCTGTTGATTTTGTTGTTTTAATAAGTACTCGAGTACATCGTCGCTTGCGATGATTTGGATTTGGTGATGTATTAATATTCTTCCTTTGGATATTTGTATTCTCCGTATTGGTCAGAATTGTTTGTATTTTATTTCAGTTGCTTTCATACGTTGGTGTCTGTTATTTTCTTTTTATGTCTTCAGCCTTGTAAATTCTTATGTAAAGGATTTACGGCGCTGTAATATTTCTGAATATATCGGGGGTGTTACAGAATATGGTATCGGAGCTAAGATTATGGATATCTTGGCCATTGGGTTAAAGTAGGGGTCATATATGTCTTTTGAGGTAACCAGCCGTGAATAACATCACTATACTGCCTACGTCTTCGTGCGAACGGTGGTTGTAAGTTCCTAAACTCTATCTCGTCCTTTACGTGTTGTACCTCTTTATACTCGAACATTTGAACAATATTGTTTCATGTATATTGAGTATTTATGCTTACAGTATGTTGAGAGGTGGACGTGGACGTGGTCGCGGAAGAAGGAATACTGAAATAGAAGCTTCGCCTTCTAATCAGGCCAGCCATAGTTCAGGCGAGCCACAAAGATCTATTAATAATGAACCGGAACCTGCTGTGCCCAAATCCTTCGTCAGGTGGTAAACCAGATGACTCAGTTTGCCCAGGTTGTGGACCGGATGCAGGTGGCGGTGGGATTACAGCAGGGAGATAGACAACCAGGAATCCCAGACATGGGAAATCGAGGCGACCGATGGCCGCAGGAGGTGGCAAAGATGCAACCACCTAAATTCGATGGTATTTCTGAGACCCCCACCTGGGATCATTGGTTGAAGGAATTGGAGAATTTTTTTGCCGGGATTAATTGCCCTGACGACCGGAGAGCCTCTATTGCTCAATACTTTCTGATAGGGGAAGCGTCCGAGTGGTGGGAAGCCATCCGGCCTGTAGATCATGATGCGGACTGGACAGAATTTAAATTGATGATGGAAGTTCAGTACTGCCATCGTCCTGTGAGGGAAGCCAAAGTTCGGAAATTTTTCTCTGCACAACCTTCAAATGTGCCAGTATCTCAGTCAATTAAGAAGTTTAACTAGCAACTGGCATTTGTTCGATATCTGGTCAGAACAGATGTAGAAATGATGATCCATTTTGATATGAGAATGAAACCAGAAATCCAGAGGTACATGTCCGGTTTTGAATGTACCACTCTCTGTCAATACCAGGATAAAGCATTGGCGTATGAGATCAAGGAAGCAGCAATGGAGAAGTTTCCAGAATCCAGGAAATAGAAAGTCTCCGATAGTTTCACGGAGTACAAGAGTAGTGGGCCCCGTAAGGCCCAGTCATCCTTTCATTCTTTCAAGAAACCTCCGCACCCATCTAAGAGCGGAAGGAACTTCGGAGCAGCATCAGCCACGACGGATGTAACCAGGAAGTGCTTTAACTGTGCCCAGATGGGGCACTATCGACGGAATTGCCCCCTACATGCCGTGACTTGTTTTGATTGTGGCCGAGAGGGACATCATGCGGTATTCTGTGAAGAGACTGCAAAGTCTTTTAGGGCCCGTACATCGCAGCCAGTTCAGAAGGAAGCCAGTACCCAACAGACGCAGCAAAGTGTTCAGATGCCTCAAAATTTTGGTCGCGGACGAGGCAGAGGACAGTGGGACCGAAAGGGGACATCGAGTGCCAGATCCGTTCCCCCCACGTCTGTACGAGATGAGAAGAACAGACGACCAGGATGCTGCTGTCGCATCAGGTACTATTCATATCCTTTCCCAGCCAGTTAGCGTTTTATTCGATACAGGAGCTACGCATTCTTTTATATCCTTGTCTTGTGTAAATCGTTTGAATATTTTTGGTTTTCATAATTGTGAACCTTATGTTGTGGGTTTACCAAGCGGAGAAAGGATTGTTGGAAACTTAGAAACTAGATATTTTCCTGTATCTTTTGGAGACATAGAGTGGCCCTCGAATCTGATTGTGATAGAAATGCAAGGAGACGACCTGATACTCGGAGATGATTGGCTTAATCGATATGGAGCTATTGTAAACTACCGAAAGAGGAATATCTCGCTGATAGCTGACGATGGTTCTGAAATACTGTTTGAAGAATGGAAACCAGGAAGCTCAGGAAAGATGATCAAGGCGATGAAAGCTGTCAAATTGTTGAAACAGGGCTATACCGGATACTGGTGCTATGCAATGAAGAAAGAAGAAGGAATAGTGGAACTTTCATCCATTCTTGTTGTAAACGAATTTCCGGATGTATTTCCTGACGAGTTACCTGGACTACCTCCACGACGGGATGTAGAATTTACCATCGAGCTGGAACCAGGAGCTACACCAATTTCTTAGGCACCATATCGTATGGCACCTACGGAGATGTATGAATTGAAAAATCAACTGAAAGAGTTACTGGACAAAGGCTATATCTAGCCAAGCATTTCGCCCTCGGGTGCACCAGTTCTTTTTGTTCGGAAGAAGGATGGATCGCTTTGATTGTGCATTGACTATCGAGAGCTGAACAAAATGACGATCAAGAACAAATATCCGTTGCCACGGATCGATGATTTATTTGACCAGTTACAAGGAGCAACGATGTTTTCTAAGATCGATCTGAGATCAGGATATCATCAACTGAGGATTAAGGAATCCGATGTTCCAAAATCAGCGTTCAGGGCTCGCTACGGACAATATGAGTTTGTAGTGATGCCGTTTGGTCTCTGTTAGGCGTATTTTTATGCGCTTATTTATCATTATTTTATATCCATTTTGAGCCTAAATCTGCATAAATGAGCTTTTAATGCACTATCTTTATATGTTTTGTAGAAAATTAGAGTCCGGAAGCTCAAACGGCGAGAAATGGGCCAAAACGGCGATTTCTGGTCATGTGCCGCGGCACAAGGAAAGCGGGCCGCGGCACACGAAGGTGACTAACAAGCACCGAGCACACTGTACTGTGAGCCGCGGCACAAGGATGTTGAGCCGCGGCCCAAGAAGAAAACAAGACGCCCAGGCATCCTGCGCTGAACGTTGGGGCCGCGGCACAGATTAAGTGAGCCGCGGCCCACGGGGCGGTTTTGAGGAATTTGCCGCATTTCTGGGCCGATTTTGAAGCCCTTTTTCGACCCAATCCCCAGACGCATTTTGGAGGTTAATGATAGTTATAAATAGGGGTTTAAGGTCTGAAAAAGAAGGATTGGAGGAGAGACATCGTAGGAGGGATCGAAGAACACAAGAATCCGAGATTTGTGGGCGACGACACGACCACGGATCCCTTACGGTTTTCCTTAATTTTTCCGCGTCTTATTTTCTAGATCTGTTCGAGTAGGATTGTGATTGTAGCCGATTACATGACGGTTTGAGTTATTTATTTTTATTTCAATTCACTCGTTATTCGTATTGAGTTGGATTTTCCTCACTGTTCTCAATGCTTTCAATTGTCTGGCCAATATTTGAATTGATTTGAATGTCTTTATGGATTCGGGAGATGAAATTTAGGCATAGTTCTTGTGAGAAAAATCATAATTGTCGTGAGATAGGGATATACTCATGGGAATTGTGAAGCCTATTTATTGTGGGGATTCATGAACTGTTCTAGCTATTAATTATCTAATTCGAATAGGAATATATGGAGTTAATAATTATTAGTATTTTCTATCGACTTTGGGAGAAGCTTTAGAATAATTTAGGAATTCCTGGCTTACAATCAATTGAATAAAAGTGAATTGAATTAAATAAAATCATTCCTGATTGTTTGAGGTGAAAATCATAATTCTACGCCCTTATTATTATTATTATTTTTATTAATACTATTATTATTTTCTATTTATTTTTCTGCTATTAGTTTAGAAATAATTTCTATATAATTGTTCTTCAAATAAAATTACGAGTTGACTATATTTTGGTACTTAGTGAAATCAGTCCTCGAGGGAACGATATCTTACTTATCACTTTATTACTTGTTGACACCGTGTACTTGCGGCATAGTGTGAGGGATTTCCTCACAACAAGTTTTTGGCGCCGTTGCCGGGGACTGATTTTTCGCTAATATCATTACCAAGCGACTCTAATTTTAATTTGAAGTTTAGTTTCTATATTTTTTTCCTTTCTTATTTTCTTCATTATGTTTTCCTTTGATTATCGTGACCCTTGGCATTTCATAAATTTCGATGATATTAATAATTTGCCTAATAAGGTCAGTCAGCCCCCTCCCCCAAAACAAAAGACCATGCTTGAACATTGTGTAGACACTCTCAAAAATCCTGATAGTATCCCTCTTGAGCGAGAATGTGCAAGTCGTGGTCTTGAGATTCACTATGGTTATTTTCCAGCTCATCGATTTAGTAGTGAAGTTGAGGAGGAGGTTGAGAAGAAAGACATGCTGAGTTTTAGGGTCGATCCCCCAGCACCTGATAATTACCTAAAGTGTGATGACTTGTAGAAGAAGTTACCATTGATGATGTTTCCAAAGAAATTTCATTAAATTGTCATCAAACTTCGAATAATAAGTTGAACACTTTTGTGCCTAAAATTTTTTTAACGGTGCCACGCATAATTTTTCCTAAATCCATATTGGGAGAGATTGACCCCATCACTTTTGATTTTGTTGAGGCTGATTCTTTGAGTTCTAATGAGGTTGTTCATGATATGTCTTTATTATTTACCCATTCGAACTCTGCTTATTTTCATACCTTATAATTATTATATTCTTGCATTATTTTTTGGTTGTCCGCATAATTATTCTTACTCATTATTTTTAGCAACCAGACATGAACCAAAGCCTCCCTTGTGGAATAAGAGGCTTATAGATTGCAAGAAGGGGGTATTTGACAATCTCCCTAGAAAGAAACCACGTTAAATTTTTTTGCCACGTCGTGCTCAAGACGTAAAATAGAGCGCTTGATGGGAGGCAACCCATCATTTTTACTTGCTTTCTAGTTAGTTGTTTTTATTTGATTTTTCGTTAATAATTTTCTTTTCTTTGTTTTGTTATTTCGTTTGGATTCGTGTATTCTTGTGGCCCTGATTTCTCTAATATTTTTTTTACCCCAATGAGTATTATCCTTCATATTTTAGTCTTTCTTTACTTAATGTGTATAGTTATTTCATGACTAGAGACTAAGTTTGGGGGTCCCTGGTGATGGTGGGCATTATTTGAAGTATGGATTGACAGACGATTCCACTCATACATGTGCTGGCGTTCAAGAAGACATTTGTAATAAGATTCACTTTTCCTTATCTCTTTTATTTTTACATGAGTTTTATTGTTGATGATTTTATGTGTAGTGGAATAAATCGAAGCATGCGATATTTTCTTAATTTTTCTTGGTTATAAATTGCGATTTCATCATTGCTTTATTGTCCTTGCATGCTGTTGATGGTTTTTGTCAAAAACGTGATTTTTTCGTAAATTTTTCGTGCTTCTGTGTGTAAAACTGATGTTATGATACTGATTTTTCTTGGAAGAAACGGTTGAGTTTTAGTCGAGTTGCAGTCAGCGATATCTGTTTCTGTTGAGTATGCATTTAGGTCTGATATTTTGCGTGATTGTAGAAATTTTAGCAGATAAGAAAGGAGACATACGTGTTTTCAAATCACCGTCTATACGTTTGGTTACACTTTTCGCGCAGCTAGTCGTTCAGTAACATGAGTCTTGGGGGCACTTAAATTGAGTTTAGAGTCGGACAGTTTTTCCCAAAAAGTCGAGAATTTATACATGTTTTATGATGGGAAGCCTAGTAACCGGGGGTATTCACGTGACCCGTTGTTTACTCTCGCGTAAAACGACAACCCTGAATAGACTAATGATTTAGAAATATCGCATTACCGATGATGGGAAGCCTAGTAACCGGGGGTATTCACGTGACCCGTTGTTTACTCTCGCGTAAAACGGCAACCTTGACATGCGAGAATTGCTATTCGAGTTTTTTCTCCGCTGTAGAGGGGGACTTAGTATCTAGAAGCATCCATGTGCCCCATGAGTGTCTTTTACGTCAAACGGTTCCTCAATACATGAGAAAGGAAATCCACCCTAGGATTATCCCGATGAAACATCCCGAGATCCGAACCTAGTGGTTAACTCGAATCTTTATTATGATCATACATAAGGGAATTCTGTCTGAGGAGTAATTTTGACGATGAAACTCTTAAATTTTTGCCATTAGACTGTAGGACTGGGCAAGTTAGCTTGTTTAATCTAACCATTCATATTGGCGGTCGGTTAAATTCACTCTTGTTCATCTTTGAGCTTGATTTTCCTCATAAACGATTGGTTAGCACTAAAAATGGTTACTTTGTGGAATCAGTGTCCTTGATGTGACTCACTATTACGATACTCGTATTATTCATTGAGATTTTCAGGGTAGTATTGATTAAGTTTAGCACTATGGATTTGCACGATCATTCACGATGTCTTTTTATTTGAAATTGATTCTTTTTGCTTGAGGACAAGCAAATGCTCAAGTTTGGGGGTATTTGTTAGGCGTATTTTTATGCGCTTATTTATCATTATTTTATATCCATTTTGTGCCTAAATCTTCATAAATGAGCTTTTAATGCACTATCTTTATATGTTTTGTAGAAAACTGGAGTCCGGAAGCTCAAACGGCGAAAAATGGGCCAAAACGGCGATTTCTGGTCATGTGCCGCGGCACAAGGAAAGCGGGCCGCGGCACACGAAGGTGACTAACAAGCACCGAGCACACTGTACTGTGAGCCGCGGCAGAAGGATGCTGAGCCGCGACCCAGGAAGAGAAAAAGATGCCCAGGCATCCTGCGCTGAACGTTGGGGCCGCGGCACAGATTAAGTGAGCCGCGGCCCACGGGGCGGTTTTGAGGAATTTGCCGCATTTCTGGGCCGATTTTGAAGCCCTTTTTCGACCCAATCCCCAGATGCGTTTTGGAGGTTAATGATAGTTATAAATAGGGGTTTAAGGTCTGAAAAAGAAGGATTGGAGGAGAGACATCATAGGAGGGATCTAAGAACACAAGAATCCGAGATTTGTGGGCGACGACACGACCACGGATCCCTTACGGTTTTCCTTAATTTTACGCGTCTTATTTTCTAGACCTGTTCGAGTAGGATTGTGATTGTAGCCGATTACATGACGGTTTGAGTTATTTATTTTTATTTCAATTCACTCGTTATTCGTATTGAGTTGGATTTTCCTCACTGTTCTCAATGCTTTCAATTGTCTGGCCAATATTTGAATTGATTTGAATGTCTTTATGGATTCAGGAGATGAAATTTAGGCATAGTTCTTGTGAGAAAAATCATAATTGCCGTGAGATAGGGATATACTCATGGGAATTGTGAAGCCTATTTATTGTGGGGATTCATGAACTGTTCTAGCTATTAATTATCTAATTCGAATAGGAATATATCGAGTTAATAATTATTAGTATTTTCTATCGACTTTGGGAGAAGCTTTAGAATAATTTAGGAATTCCTGGCTTACAATCAATTGAATAAAAGTAAATTGAATTAAATAAAATCATTCCTGATTGTTTGAGGTGAAAATCATAATTCTACGTCCTTATTATTATTATTATTTTTATTATTACTATTATTATTTTCTATTTATTTTTCTGCTATTAGTTTAGAAATAACTTCTATATAATTGTTCTTCAAATAAAATTACGTAGTTGACTATATTTTGGTACTTAGTGAAATCAGTCCTCGAGGGAACGATATATTACTTATCACCTTATTACTTTTTGACACCGTGCACTTGCGGCATAGTGTGAGGGATTTCCTCACAACAGTCTCAGTAACACACCTGCTGTATTCATGCAATTGCTGAACCGAGTGTTCATCGAGTATTTGGATAAGTTTGTGGTTGTGTTCATTGATGACATTCTGGTGTATTGTAAGAGCCCGGAAGAGCATGCGCATCATTTACGGATTGTGTTAGATCGGTTGAGAAATGAACAATTGTACGCTAAACTTTCTAAGTGTGAATTCTGGCTAAAGGAAGTAATGTTCCTCGGCCACGTGGTATCAGCTGAAGGAGTCCGAGTAGATCATCATAAGATCGAAGGAGTTATGGATTGGAAGCCTCCAAAGAACGTGAAAGAAGTCCGGAGTTTCTTAGGACTTGCCGGGTATTATCGTCGGTTCGTGGAAGGGTTTTCTAAAATTACCCACCCACTTACTCGACTACTACAGAAAACTCAAAAGTTTGAGTGGAATAAGATGTGCCAGAATAGTTTTGATGAATTGAAGAAAAGATTAACGACGACACCGATTTTAGCACTCCCACAGGGAACTGGAGGATTTATAGTTTACAATGATGCTACGAACCAAGGGCTCGGATGCGTATTGATGTAGAATGATAATGTGATCGCTTATGCGTCACGACAGCTGAAACCTTATGAAGTGAATTACCCAACATATGATTTGGAGCTGGCAGTAGTAGTTTTTGCTTTGAAAATCTGGAGACATTACCTGTACGGGACTCACTGTCAGATCTTCACGGATCATAAGAGTCTCAAATACATTTTCAGTCAGAAAGAGTTGAACATGCGGCATAGGAGATGGCTGGAACTGATTAAAGACTACGACTTGGAGATTCTTTATCATCCAGGCAAAGCAAATGTAGTGGCCGATGCACTTAGCCGCAAGCCTGTTTCTATTCAGATGCTGGAGACTCTGACCTCCAAGTCCAGCATTCAACAAGAATTGATTCGCGATGAAATTGAAGTATGGTTGCAAAGAGTCCAAGGACAACTGTGTGTGATGGAAATAACTTCATCGTTAACCGAAGAAATCAAATCTAAGCAAGTAGATGATCCTCTGATGATTCGGTTACGTGATGAAGTGATCAAGGGAAAGCCCCAGGATTTGTAATTCATGATGATAGAGTATTGAGATTACAGAGCCGAT
The DNA here is from genome assembly GCA_033398695.1 of Orobanche coerulescens. Lineage (NCBI taxonomy): Eukaryota > Viridiplantae > Streptophyta > Magnoliopsida > Lamiales > Orobanchaceae > Orobanche > Orobanche coerulescens. The sequence continues at coordinate 67,749,531 of CM065818.1, read as the reverse complement.
TTTGTGTTCCCGATATCGATGTTATGAAGCAGACAATTTTAAAGGAAGCTCACAACATGCCCTATTCTATCCACCTGGGCACCAACAAGATGTATAAGGACCTGAAGCAGAACTTCTGGTGGGGCAACATGAAGAAAGATGTAGCGGATTATGTCTCGAACTGTTTGACTTGTCAGCAGGTTAAGATCGAGCATCAGCGACCTGCCGGAATGTTGAAGCCGCTCCCGATTCCTGAATGGAAGTGGGAGGACTTATCGATGGACTTTATCACTAATATGCCGAGAACCAAGACATGAATGAACATGATTTGGGTGATAGTCGATCGTCTAACCAAAATCGGCTCATTTTCTAGGCATTAAGGACATGTGGGGACCCGATAGGTTGGCACGAGTATTTATTTCAGAGATAGTCCGATTGCATGGTACGCCAAAGACCATTATTTCTGACCGAGACGGACGATTTGTGTCTCATTTTTGGAAAGCAGTTCATAAGGCCTTGGGAACCGAATTGAACTTCAGCACAGCTTATCATCCGCAGACAGACGGACAATCCGAGAGGACTATTCAAACAGTGGAAGACATGATGAGGGCTTGTGCCTTAGATTGGTCAACTGATTGGGAAGTTCATCTGCCGTTGATTGAATTCACCTACAACAATAGTTAGCATGCTTCCATTAAGATGGCACCATTTGAGGCATTATACGGAAGGAGATGCAGATTGCCCCTATGTTGGGACGATTCATCAGACTTGATCGGGACGGAACCGGAATTGATCGTACAGACTCGAGAGAAGATAGCCTTGATTCGTGAAAGGCTATTTACCGCCCTGAGTCGACAGAAATCTTATGCAGACGTACGCCGTCGCCCATTGGAGTTCAATACTGGAGATCACGTATTTTTAAAGGTTTCTCCTACTCGGGGAATCTTTCGTTTCGGAAGAAAGGGGAAGTTGAGTCCGAGATATATCGGACCGTTCGAGATTCTCGAGAGAGTTGGAGAGTTAGCGTACATATTAGCATTACCGCCGTCATTGAGCCATGTTCATAACGTGTTCCACGTATCCCAGTTACAGAGATATATACCGGATCCTAGTCATGTCATTGATTTCGACGAGATCGAAGTCACTCAGGATGGCACGTTTTAAGAAAGACCGATCAGGATACTCGAGAGTCGAGTTAAGAAGTTGAGGAACAAACCAATCGTTTTGGTCAAGGTTCAGTGGTCACGCCACGGAGTGGAAAAAGCTACTTGGGAAATGGAAGATAGCATGAGGTCCAGATATCCAGAGTTATTTTCGTCTTGAGTTTCGGGACAAAACTCCTTTTTAGTAGGAGAGTATGTAATATCCGGATTTTATTATTGAGAATTTCATCTGTATTTGAACTCTGTATTATTCGGGAATGTGATATCGATAATTGAAGTATGATATTTCTTGTATTTGTATCCTTGTATATGAGTGTGGCTAAATATAAATTTTCCCATGCAAATACGTGATAACGTACGTTAACAAGGATAGATTAACGTACGTTATCTGTCGGAGTTAGCGTATGCTACGAATGTAGCGTAGCGTGCGTTAACCAACCAATAATTGAGCTGGGTGGCTGTCACATGCGCCAGCCGGATGTGGGTCCGGATAAGATTCCTGCAGATGAACTTGGACACTTTGAACTCAACGATTGTTAACGTACGCTAAGGATTGTGTCTAGCGTACGCTAATATGTGCTATCTACATACGTAACTTGATAGTATAACGTACGTAATCAAGGTCAGAATCAGGATAGTTAACTATCAGGATGATAGCGTACGCTAAATTATGCTGTGTAGCGTACACTAAGAGGCTAACTTACGTTATGCATGGAGGCTAACGTACGTTAAGGACAGAAAATTATAAATAAGACATCACACCATTTCATTTCAGCTCGACATTTCACCTATCCTTCGGCATACTTCGTGCCTAGAGTTATCCCAGCCCCCCTTAAACACCTTTAGAACATCTTTTCTTGATCATTGAAGATTGGAGATTACTCATTGAAGTGGAGAATCATTTTTGGATTGACACACAAGAAACCGGAGTTGGATTCTACCTATTGTCTCGGTGTTTCCTTCATCTTAAGGTATGTTATACTATCTCCAATCTTGGATTCGTGTTATTAAGGATATAATGATCATGCTATCAAGATATTTACGGATGAATTATTCAAACAATCATCATGTTTAGAGGTTGGAATGTTTATGCTTAAGATATCGTCGTTGAAAGCATCATAGTTGGAGTCCTATTACGTCATATAAGGAAAGTAATGTTCTGAGATTGATTATCCATGTTGAATAGTATTGCCATATTGAATCGTAGACTTGGAGTTGATATCACTTTTGTTTAGCGGACGTAAAAAAAGAATCATCGAAGGTTGTACCCTTTCTTATAAGTTGGATATGTTAGTTCATCTTTGTAATGAAGTCTGAAGGTAATGATGATAATGGAATCTAGGGCATCAACCTGAGATCACCGAACTTTCACATGAGAATGATAAATCGAGATTAAATATAAGTGTTGTGATGATATTCATTTTCTTGAATTCAAAGATATTTTGAATCCGTAAGATTATTCATAATCGTATGAACATGATATGTATGGAGATACATACGTAATCACTGAGGATTTATTTAGCTTCATCACTGTTGGAACGGTCGTATGCCTAGTGAGAAACTGCCATGCATGTTTAGCGTACGCTAAACTGTATAGTTAACGTACTCTATCGGGCTTAGTTAACGTACGCTACGTTTGGTACGTAACGCACGTTATATCATCAGGCGAGTCAAGTCGACTGATCAGAGAGGAACTGTCAGTACATAGTTAGCGTACGCTAGACCTTGTCGTTTACGTACGCTAATTAGTAGGCTTAACGTACGCTACCTGTTGGGAAAAATAATGGTGTTTTGATAAATTACCAAACAACAAAGCTTGATACAGCAATGCCCAGCATACAGCAAGCCACTGTATCGAAAGTCGATCGAAGTTGTCAATCCTGTATCGAAGACCTTCTCATAGCGCCAGCATATAGCAAAGCTCTCGCGCTACCAAGATACAGCAACTAAGTCTAAGTAAACGCCAAGTATGGAAGCTGTCTCGAATCTCAATACATCACCCTTCCATACAGCGTCGGACTACTCCAATATGCCTACAGCATAAATGGATACAACATTCACATCGAAACCGGACTGAAGACCGTTTGGAAAGGAATCTTTGGAATTCACTAAAGTCAAGTCCCGTTTGATAAAGAAGTATTTAAATACTGAAAGGATAAAGTATTTAAATACTGAAGCTGTCAGAGATCTTCAAATCCCGCAATATCCGGATCCTGGTCTATTCAAGTCAACTATCAAGTTGTCACAGAATCTTGCTCAACGGATCTATCTCAACGGATATATCCAAGAAGGCTATATATATCCCCAGAGTCTGAAGATCAAAACACGCAACCAATACGAAGAAGAACATATACAAGCTTACAAGCAATATTCAAAGATTGAAAGACTGAACATTCATTATCATCAGATCAAGCTTACAAGAGCAAGTATATTTCTTTCTAGCATTAATCCATATCTGAGAAAGAAGAAATATACTCGATCATCAAGAATGTACCATCATCAGTTCAAGAACTTCATATTCAAAGCTGCTGTTCTTACCTGGTTACCTACCTTTTTACCTTTGTGTAAAAACTGAGCTCTGTGTGAACTCAACAAGTTATTCTGACCTGTGTGGGATGAATAAGGACGAAGCTTTGGAACTGTGTGTGAAGAAGCAAGTCAAGAAGGAAGCTTTAACCAATCTGTGTGAACGGTTGAAAGCGACATTCTTTGTATCTATCTGTGTGAACGATACAAGGATTGGTTTTGATTATAAATACATAGTTGTGTACGCAGTATTTATAATAAACGTTTTACTCCTGTGTGGAGGACCAGTGGACGTAGAGGGGTTTACCTCGAACCACTTAAATACTGTGTTATTTACCTTTCGCCGTTACTATTTTCATAGACTGTGATTTATTTAACTATACACTGCAAAACCCTGTACACACCAAGCTAATAGGATATTAGGCCGAGTTGCTGTATCTACAGCAACTTACTGTTTTAAGACTTCTGCTGCGCACTCTGATTAGTAAAACGTACAGCCTGTTGCTTAAATATTTCCCAAGCTGTATCCAGTATATGTAATACCCGAGATTTCTGATATGTATTTGGAACTGTGATATTGTAATTATTGTACCTTTGTCTGAGTATTATTCTCCGTATTTCATAATCCGATGTTGTCGAGCGTATGATTTCGTGTTTGTGATTTAAAGATTGTAATTCTGCGCATGTAGCGCACGCTATCGGATATGTGTAGCGTACGCTAACATGGATTCATAGCGCACGCTACAAAGGAACATTAGCGCATGCTATGCGTGGTCAATTTGATTGAGACGTGCGGTAGGTGAGATCTGGCCGGGGGACCCCTGTCGGATTATGTCGGGATGAACCTGGACGGCTTTCGGGAAAAGCCGAGTCAACGCCTTAGCGCACGCTACAGGCATGTGCATAGCGCGCGCTAAGTGCTGAGTACAGTTAAGTTAGTGAGCCGTTAGCGCACGCTACGAGCAGGGACTAGCGCGCGCTAATAGCCAATTCTTATAAATAGGATAGCATCCTATTCGTGATTTCAGTTCTTTCTTCTCCCATAACCCGAATTCTTACACTTAGAGCATAACTTCCTTCATCCTAAACACTTCATATCAACATCCTAGTTCGTGATTGAAGATCGTATATCATTGGAGATTGGTGTTCAAGCCTTCGACGTTGGATTGCTTCGATTTCCTCCGTGTTCTTCACTACTTTGAGGTAGGTGATTCTTCACCAATACTAGTAGTGTTCTAAAGGACGTTTGATCATGCTTATCTTGTCAGTTAGATTCTTAGTAGTCGAACATCATGTGTAGAAGGATTTTTTCGATGTTTCGATACTTATTCACCGTATAAACCATTGAACCTCTTGGTGTTTGAACTCCTAGCATATTCTGAAGCTTCAAACCTATTTGTGATCAATAGACGGATTTACCTAGTTGTTACGTTTTACACATTGGAATCATGCATTTTGGAACGTAGGACGATCGGAACTTAGAATATTTTCTTGAAGATCTAAGATGAACTATGGTGTTGTGATGATATACGTATCTTTGTATCTCATAGTCATTTTATACGTATAGGGCTTTCACGAACCTTATTAGCATGATATGCTCGAGGATGACTGGTTTTATCACCATAGAATTTATGAGTTCATCACCATTCAATCCAGTTTTCTGTCTGTAGTAATCTGCCATGCAAGGTTAGCACACGCTAACATACGTAAGTTAACGTGCGCTATCGGGGATATGTTAACGCACGCTACGCTTGGTACGTAACGTACGTTATGATATCAATCGAGTCAGTCGGCTGATCAGAGAGAACTGTCGGTCCATGGCTAGCGTACGCTAGGCTTAGACGATAGCGTACGCTAACAGGCAGGCTTAGCGCACGCTACATAGAGTACGTAGCGTACGCTAAGTAGTTCAGACAGATTGTTTATTTTGAGCTTTTGGGCCGTAGACCAAATTGTTAGGCCATCGTTCGACTTGAAATGATTTGTATATCATTTCTTTTGTTAAGGATCCAGCTTGCTACGTTGATCGAAGGAGGCGACCTTCGAGTGTATTGAGATCATTGAAGTGTTTCGTTCTTGCCATCTTCGAGGCAAGTATCGTAATATGTTAATATTGGTATTTTGAGCATGCGTGCGATTATTCATGTTGTTGAACATGAGATTTATTTCGTTGAATTGTCATGATATTCGTTATCTAGTGTTTGTATGTTCATGTTGATGAACATAATGATTTGGCATATGTGTATGCATGAGTTGTGTTTGTGTACGTTGTACGATCTATGCTGAGGGCGCTGGATCGGATGTCCACCTCGTGTTGGTCCGACGGTATCATCTTGGGATCTAGGCTAAGGGCGCTGGATCATTGGACGGGTTATTTCCACCTCGTGTTGGTCCGACGGGATCATCTTGGGATCTATGCTGAGGGCGCTGGATCATTGGAATACCCTTGCTGTGTTAATGGAATCATGTGGATTCGCATTGTCGGATTCCGGTAGCGGAAGTGTAACACCCCCAAATCCTAATGGGTTATTACAGTGCCGTGGACCCCACGCCAGGAGATCCACCAGGCGAACATGACTAAAATACATTAAATTAAACAACAAGGGAAAATCATAGTCCCTACCATGATATCCGACACAATATTCCGATAAGGAATTTCAACGACAATGATGGGCCTACATGGCCAAAAATAAAATACAACAACCTCCACGAGCATTTGCTCGGGTAAAACATAATGACAGTGACTGACAAACTGGAGAACACTCCAACTGACTGACCAACATTAACAACTCGGACTAGTATCGCTCGAATGCCTCGTCGCCATCATCATGCCCCTGTGTCTCAACTCTCTCCTCGCAAGCACCTAAAACATGAAAACATGTTCCGCCGCCACTGGGTCGGGCCATCCGTATACTGAATATCAAATACATGTATAACATGATATGCATCCAAAGGCAGAATGAAACGGTACAATGATAATAATAATACGAGATGCTCACAAACCAATATAAGAACCGAGCATTCGTGAAATACTATGCCCACGGCATACTATTAATACCTGTTCAACAGGTTAGAACATAAGTGCCCAACGGCGAATCATAATCACAGTACCACAATGAATTACACGACATGAACCAAACCAGAATCAATTAATTATGAATCACAATGCCCGAAGGCTCCAATGAAATTACCAAGACAATCACAAAGGCCTTAAAGACACTCACCGAAGTGTCAAATATCACAATCACATGAAGTCGAAAATGACCCAAGTCGTTATTGATTAGGGCGAAGCCACGATGCGGCCGTATCACAATTAGGGCGAAGCCACGGCATCCACCGTATCACAATTAGGGCGAAGCCACGGCATCCACCGTATCACAATTAGGGCCGGGCCACGGCATCCACCGTATCACAATTAGGGCGAAGCCACGGCATCCACCGTATCACAATTAGGGCCGAAGCCACGGCATGAAGCCGTATCACAATGAATGATAGTGTGCTGCCTTGAGTCGGCCAACACGATGATAGTAACACACGGATAGACACCGTCCTTGACAGTCCCAAATTAACACCTCGATTGCCTTAGAACGGCCAACCAACAACAATGATGCAGCGGATGATTCAATACCTCGATTGCCTAAAACGGTCAATCGACAACAATGATACCATAAATGATTGAACACTTCGATTTGCCTTAGAACGGCCAATCGATAACAATGACACGATGAATGAGTGAATACCTCGATTGCCTTAGAAAGGTCAATCGATAACAATGATTTAGTGAATGATTGAACATTTCGATTTGCTTGAAAACGGCAATTCGATAACAATGATATGAAGGATGCCCCGGCACCTTTAATCGGTTACCTACGACGAAGGCGAGAAATGAATAAGCCAATGCCTTTAATCGGCCTGTACAGTTTTAATGACAATCCAAACAGGAATAACAATGATCTCAACGATGTCTTTAATTGACATCTATATTACAACAATCGATACATCGATACCGCGAACCGGCTATCGACAATGACATTAATAATGAGTATCACAATGCCTTGAACCGGCCATTAACGAACAATGAAATATTTGGCATAATTGCCGAAAGGTATCGTATCGAACGATCTCTTAATATCAATGAATTCATGAAGAGACTAAGTCTCGGAATGATACAACACATTCATACACATATATGATAACATTAATCTCATTGACTAGTACAAGTATAAAACTTGCCTCAACCGAAGGCGGTGAAATCCCTCCACGAACAACGAACGGCGTCCTCCGGTAAACACAAGTACTCGAACCACCTTGAATGAAATACAATTCATTCAATAACACAATATCAATCGAAATCAACATAACGACCGAAAGAAACTCTTTGAGGCATTTAATCGAACACTAAATGTTCAAAGTTCCTCAAGACCCTAAAAATCATCAATCGGGTTGAACGAATCGAAAATATGGATATACAATCCATAGAACATGATTAATAATGTTTACTAACATCAACCGATTCATCAAAATCAGATTAGAAACGAAATCAAGAACAATTCTCCAAAAAGTCAACTTGAAAGAAAATCAAGAAATATACCTTGATTCGACGAAATACTCGGATTAGATGATGATATAATCAACAAGGATCTTCCAAAATGCCTTGGAAATGATTAGAATCGGCCAAGAACTCGATTTCCCGAGCCTCCGTCGCGACGCCGAAAAGGAAGAAAAATCGCGTTGAAATGAAATCGCCGAGCCGTGCTATATATAGCCGCGGGGGTTACGGCCGTAAGCAGCCTTACGGCCGTAACTCGGACACCTTACGGCCGTACTCGGGCAGCCTTACGGCCGTAACGCATTAAATCAAAAATCGCGGCACGGCCCGGTTCTTACGGCCGTAACTCGCCCACCTTACGGCCAGTGCGGCCTTCGTCAAAATCCGCCCGGGCTCATGCGGCCGTGCCGATCACGCTTACGGCCGTAACTCGGACACCTTACGGCCGTAATCGGCACCTTACGGCGGTAACTCGGCCGAGCCAGGCCACCTTTCCGTAGTGACTCGGCCGTGGCCACTCCGGACGACCCGAAACCCGAACGAGTAAAAATCGAAGATACGGTTTAAGTACTTGCAAAGATGAATCCAAGCACTAAGAGAACACACGATTCCGACCATCCGAAGTGTCGGAATTCGACAACCGAAATAATTACCCCAAACTTTGGGAAATTACAAAAATGGCCCAAAACGTCCGAAAATCACGATACGTGATCGAAACACCGAACCAAAGCTCGCAACATGAATAATAACATTAAATGAACTTGCGAGAAACTCAAACAACAGTTTGGACGAGATTCGCAAGAATCGAGCTCAAGTCTTGGAAAAGTCGCTAAAAGCACGGAACTCAACAAAAGCGACACCGAAACGAACTCGGATGACAAAAAGTGCAGAATTAATTATTCTCGAAATGACGAAAGCGGTCATGAGCGAGTCGTCAAAACGGACTTCCGCCGAAAAAGAAAATTACCGAAAAATCAAATTGCGGATATTACATACTACCCCCTTAAAGAAGTTTCGTCCGAAACTTAAAACAAGTAGGAAGAAGCAATATCCCGCCATACGAAAAATCAACGAGATACACATGAACAAGAATGATCACAATGAATGATAATGAATCGAAATCTAACAAGGATCAAGAATGACTCACCGGGTGAAATGATAACGTAATGAGTGATAGCTCAAATGAAATGATTGGAAACATAGTTTCCGTGAAGTGAATGATTAGTTTGATAATTATAAGTCTCAACGTGATTGATATATGATGAATGAATTATTTGAATGAATGAGCGACAAATGAGATGAATGATTATACTATTAGAGCAAGAATTAACTTGTTCAAAACCGGTGATGAATGTCCTTACCTATGGCTCTCGAAGCTGGTAGGACCCCTTGGATGAAGCACGAGCCTGGAGTAACAAAGTCCCCGAGGCCCTTGAGCTCTCTCGAGATCTCTGGCACTAGAACTCCTGCAGATTTCCGTAGGTGTCCCGGGTTCCCACACGAGAAAGCAGACAATAGTGGCACCGTACACCGAGTACTCACGTGCCTGCTGAATCACGCTTAAAGCAAACAATCGAACTCGTCGTGCGAGAGGAAGATGCTTTCTCGGCACGAAGACGAGGAAAAGCGACCTCTTGGGACGTCGTAGCCCGATGTCCCTCGTAACGAACCGGCATCCTAGTCCTCTCACCCGAAGAAATCAAGGATGCTTCGAGTAAGCTCCTTGATCAAAAACTCTGCTCCAAGAGCCTTCTCGATGAACTCGCTAAGTGAATTACAATTGTGATTTAACAACTGCATCCTCAATGCGGATTTAGCCTCTTGCTAAAATATTTGATCTTATCCGCCTCGGTACGGATAATCGACGAAGCAAATCAAGTAGTCCCTGAAACTTCTCAGCAATGACAATAACACCCTCATCCTCGACGGATTCGGGGTTCAAAACCTCTGACAATTTAGCTTCACGAAGTGGAGCCGGATAATACCTCTCTAGCATGAGGGTCTTGAACTCACTCCAACCACAATCACGATCGAAGGGTTTCACGAAAGCCACCACGAATAAGCGCCCTTACTCAAGTAATAAGCCGCTACTGCCACTCTACTCTCCTCCGGACACTGAACCATGTCGAAGAGTTTATCAAAATGCTCAAGCCAATGAACAATATCAGCTGGTTCCGACGAACCCTCAAAAGTAGGCGGCATCTGACGAGAGATATCCCCAACAATCTGATTCACTCCTCTAGTCTGCCCATGAAATGGCACCTGGTATCCCTGTTGCGGTGGACCACGAACCATCGAGGTCTGCATGGTCTCCACCATCCGCGTCATCTGAGTCATCTGGGCCATCATGCCCTGCATAAATATGAATGGGTCAACCCGAACACCTTCCGAGTGAGATGCCTCTCGGGTACGGCTCCCTGAAAGTGAATGATTATCTGACAGTGAATGAGTAGACTCGCTATTTGATGAGTTAATGATATCCCTTGCGTTCGCGTGGGTATGCAAACGAGATCCCGAGTTCCGGCCCGCATCGCGGCCTCTTCCCATGCGTCCTCCGATGCTCTATCCATCTTAGCAGAAAGCCACATGATAATTATAGATCCCGCATGAATATCGCATTATGATTACATTACAGAGTGACAATAATGAGCATACACGCCCTCGCACAATGAATGCATTAATGATTTAATGAAATGATCGCCGACATTACGCCAGAGTATGATAAGATCGTATGAGACATCAAATGAGGTAACATGATTGCCTGATGAAATTCCTGAAATGATTACCTTGAACAAGTTAACAAGGTTAAAAATTCGATCCTCAAGATCAACAATCAACCGTGAGATGGGTGAGCGATTAATGAATTAATGAACAATGAGATTGACTGAGTGACGAGTGAATTAGCTAAACGATGAGATTAATTGAGTGATGAATGAATTAGCTGAACGATGAGGTTAATTGAGTGATGAACGAAGCAACTGAGCCATGATATTGACTGAATGATGAATGAATTAACTGAGTGATGAATGAGTTAACTAAGTGATGAATTAACTGACTAATGATATTGGCTGAGTGATGAATGAATTATCTGAGTGATAAATTAATTAACTGAATAATGAGATTGACTGAGTAATGAATGAATTGACGGAACAATGAGATTGACTGAGTGATTAATGAATTAATATGAACAATGAGATTGACTAAGTGATGAATGAATTATGAGAGTGATGATATTGACTGAGTGACGAATGAATTAACTGACTGATGAATGAATTATCTGAGTGATGATATTGACTGAGTGAGGAATGAATTAACTGAGTGATAGATGAATTATCTGAGTGATGATATTGACTGAGTGACGAATGAATTAACCGATCGTGAATGAATTATCGAGTGATGATATTGGTGAGTGAGGAATGAATTAACCGAGTGATAGATGAATTATCGAGTGATGATATTGACCGTAGTGACGAATGAATTAATCGGTGATGAATGAATTATCGAGTGATGATATTGGTAGTGAGGAATGAATTAACTGAGTGATAGATGAATTATCTGAGTGATGATATTGACTGAGTGACGAATGAATTAACTGACTGGTGAATGAATTATCTGAGTGATGATATTGACTGAGTGAGGAATGAAGAAACTGAAGGATGCTTCTGAGTAAGCTCCTTGATCAAAAACTCTGCTCCAAGAGCCTTCTCGATGAACTCGCTAAGTGAATTACAATTGTGATTTAACAACTGCATCCTCAACTGCGGATTTAGCCTCTTGCTAAAATATTTGATCTTATCCGCCTCAGTACGGATAACTGACGAAGCAAACTGAAGTAGTCCCTGAAACTTCTCAGCAATGACAATAACACCCTCATCCTCGACGGATTCGGGGTTCAAAACCTCTGACAATTTGGCTTCACGAAGTGGAGCCGGATAATACCTCTCTAGCATGAGGGTCTTGAACTCACTCCAACCACAATCACGATCGAAGGGTTTCACAGAAAGCCACCACGAATAAGCGCCCTTACTCAAGTAATAAGCCGCTACTGCCACTCTACTCTCCTCCGGACACTGAACCATGTCGAAGAGTTTATCAAAATGCTCAAGCCAATGAACAATATCAGCTGGTTCCGACGAACCCTCAAAAGTAGGCGGCATCTGACGAGAGATATCCCCAACAATCTGATTCACTCCTCTAGTCTGCCCATGAAATGGCACCTGGTATCCCTGTTGCGGTGGACCACGAACCATCGAGGTCTGCATGGTCTCCACCATCCGCGTCATCTGAGTCATCTGGGCCATCATGCCCTGCATAAATATGAATGGGTCAACCCGAACACCTTCCGAGTGAGATGCCTCTCGGGTACGGCTCCCTGAAAGTGAATGATTATCTGACAGTGAATGAGTAGACTCGCTATTTGATGAGTTAATGATATCCCTTGCGTTCGCGTGGGTATGCAAACGAGATCCCGAGTTCCGGCCCGCATCGCGGCCTCTTCCCATGCGTCCTCTGACAGCTCTATCCATACTGAAGCAGGAAAGCCACATGATAATTATAGATCCCGCATGAATATCGCATTATGATTACATTACAGAGTGACAATAATGAGCATACACGCCCTCGCACAATGAATGCATTAATGATTTAATGAAATGATCGCCGACATTACGTCAGAGTATGATAAGATCGTATGAGACATCAAATGAGGTAACATGATTACCTGATGAAATTCCTGAAATGATTACCTTGAACAAGTTAACAAGGTTAAAAATTCGATCCTCAAGATCAACAACTGAACCGTGAGATGGGCTGAACGATTAATGAATTAACTGAACAATGAGATTGACTGAGTGACGAGTGAATTAGCTAAACGATGAGATTAATTGAGTGATGAATGAATTAGCTGAACGATGAGGTTAATTGAGTGATGAACGAAGCAACTGAGCCATGATATTGACTGAATGATGAATGAATTAACTGAGTGATGAATGAGTTAACTAAGTGATGAATTAACTGACTAATGATATTGGCTGAGTGATGAATGAATTATCTGAGTGATAAATTAATTAACTGAATAATGAGATTGACTGAGTAATGAATGAATTGACGGAACAATGAGATTGGTGAGTGATTAATGAATTAATATGAACAATGAGATTGACTAAGTGATGAATGAATTATGAGAGTGATGATATTGACTGTGTGAATGAATTAATCGATCGATGAATGAATTATCCGAGTGATGATATTGGTGAGTGAGGAATGAATTAACCGAGTGATAGATGAATTATCCGAGTGATGATATTGGTCGAGTGACGAATGAATTAACCGATCGTGAATGAATTATCTGAGTGATGATATTGGTGAGTGAGGAATGAATTAACCGAGTGATAGATGAATTATCCGAGTGATGATATTGGTAGTGACGAATGAATTAATCGATCGATGAATGAATTATCCGAGTGATGATATTGATCGAGTGAGTAATGAATTAACTGAGTGATAGATGAATTATCTGAGTGATGATATTGACTGAGTGACGAATGAATTAACTGACTGGTGAATGAATTATCTGAGTGATGATATTGACTGAGTGAGGAATGAATTAACTGAGTGATAGATGAATTATCTGAGTGATGATATTGACTGAGTGATGAATGAATTAACTGAGTGATGAATGAATTATCTGGGTGATGTTATTGACTGAGTGATGAATGAATTAACTGAGTGATGAGATCAAAATGATGATTGAAAATTATTTACTGATAAATGAGTTGATCCTTAATGCTTACACAAGTCACACGTGCTCCAAAACAATTAATCATGAATCAATTATAGCACTAATATCACATATAGGTTTTAGCAAAGCATGAACGATTAATGACATGATGGATGTATGAACACAAAGAGAATCGAGTCCTTACACAGGTCATACGAAGCTTCGAGGTCTCGCGATACTAGTCTCCACTGACGACGACTCAATGAATGAATGACTCGTGCAGTCGCACTAATATTACGACTCACAAAACCTGACTGACTAGATTGTCATAACCTGACAATCCCACTACTACCGCGTCGGTAGGACCACATAACTCACATCTCAGGGTATTTCACAACCCAACTCTCTGATACCATTTCTGTAACACCCCCAAATCCTATTGGGTTATTACAGTGCCGTGGACCCCACGCCAGGAGATCCACCAGGCGAACATGACTAAAATACATTAAATTAAACAACAAGGGAAAATCATAGTCCCTACCATGATATCCGACACAATATTCCGATAAGGAATTTCAACGACAATGATGGGCCTACATGGCCAAAAATAAAATACAACAACCTCCACGAGCATTTGCTCGGGTAAAACATAATGACAGTGACTGACAAACTGGAGAACACTCCAACTGACTGACCAACATTAACAACTCGGACTAGTATCGCTCGAATGCCTCGTCGCCATCATCATGCCCCTGTGTCTCAACTCTCTCCTCGCAAGCACCTAAAACATGAAAACATGTTCCGCCACTGTGGTCACCAACCAGATAATGAATATCAAATACATGTATAACATGATATGCATCCAAAGGCAGAATGAAACGGTACAATGATAATAATAATAATACGAGATGCTCACAAACCAATATAAGAACCGAGCATTCGTGAAATACTATGCCCACGGCATACTATTAATACCTGTTCAACAGGTTAGAACATAAGTGCCCAACGGCGAATCATAATCACAGAGTACCACAATGAATTACACGACATGAACCAAACCAGAACTGAATTAATTATGAATCACAATGCCCGAAGGCTCCAATGAAATTACCAAGACAATCACAAAGGCCTTAAAGACACTCAGCCGAAGCTGTCAAATATCACAATCACATGAAGTCGAAACAGCCCGAAGCTGTTATTGATTAGGGCCGAAGCCACGGTACGAAGCCGTATCACAATTAGGGCCGAAGCCACGGCATCCAGCCGTATCACAATTAGGGCCGAAGCCACGGCATCCAGCCGTATCACAATTAGGGCCGAAGCCACGGCATCCAGCCGTATCACAATTAGGGCCGAAGCCACGGCATCCAGCCGTATCACAATTAGGGCCGAAGCCACGGCATCCAGCCGTATCACAATTAGGGCCGAAGCCACGGCATGAAGCCGTATCACAATGAATGATAGTGTGCTGCCTTGAGTCGGCCAACACGATGATAGTAACACACGGATAGACACCGTCCTTGACAGTCCCAAATTAACACCTCGATTGCCTTAGAACGGCCAACCGACAACAATGATGCAGCGGATAATTCAATACCTCGATTGCCTAAAACGGTCAATCGACAACAATGATACCATAAATGATTGAACACTTTGATTTGCCTTAGAACGGCCAATCGATAACAATGACACGATGAATGAGTGAATACCTCGATTGCCTTAGAAAGGTCAATCGATAACAATGATTTAGTGAATGATTGAACATTTCGATTTGCTTGAAAACGGCAATTCGATAACAATGATATGAAGGATGCCCCGGCACCTTTAATCGGTTACCTACGATGAAGGCGAGAAATGAATAAGCCAATGCCTTTAATCGGCCTGTACAGTTTTAATGACAATCCAAACAGGAATAACAATGATCTCAACGATGTCTTTAATTGACATCTATATTACAACAATCGATACATCGATACCGCGAACCGGCTATCGACAATGACATTAATAATGAGTATCACTATGCCTTGAACCTGCCATTAACGAACAATGAAATATTTGGCATAATTGCCGAAAGGTATCGTATCGAACGATCTCTTAATATCAATGAATTCATGAAGAGACTAAGTCTCGGAATGATACAACACATTCATACACATATATGATAACATTAATCTCATTGACTAGTACAAGTATAAAACTTGCCTCAACCGAAGGCGGTGAAATCCCTCCACGAACAACGAACGGCGTCCTCCGGTAAACACAAGTACTCAAACCACCTTGAATGAAATACAATTCATTCAATAACACAATATCAATCGAAATCAACATAACGACCGAAAGAAACTCTTTGAGGCATTTAATCGAACACTAAATGTTCAAAGTTCCTCAAGACCCTAAAAATCATCAATCGGGTTGAGCAGATCGAAAATATGGATATACAATCCATAGAACATGATTAATAATGTTTACTAACATCAACCGATTCATCAAAATCAGATTAGAAACGAAATCAAGAACAATTCTCCAAAAAGTCAACTTGAAAGAAAATCAAGAAATATACCTTGATTCGACGAAATACTCGGATTAGATGATGATATAATCAACAAGGATCTTCCAAAATGCCTTGGAAATGATTAGAATCGGCCAATAACTCGATTTCCCGAGCCTCCCGTCGCCAGACGCCGAAAAAGGAAGAAAAATCGCGTTGAAATGAAATCGCCGAGCCGAAGCTATATATAGCCGCGGGGTTCTGGCCAGAATCGGCAGCCTTACGGCCGTAACTCGGACACCTTACGGCCGTACTCGGCGGGCCTTACGGCCGTAACCGGCA
Organism: Orobanche coerulescens; assembly: GCA_033398695.1. NCBI lineage: Eukaryota > Viridiplantae > Streptophyta > Magnoliopsida > Lamiales > Orobanchaceae > Orobanche > Orobanche coerulescens. The sequence continues at coordinate 67,732,765 of CM065818.1, read as the reverse complement.
TTCGTCGTCAAAAATGCCCGCGGCTGACACTTACTTGGCCGTAACTCGCCCACCTTACGGCCGTAATCGCCTTCGTCAAAATCCGCCCAGCCAAATGCGGCCGTACCCGATCACGCTTACGGCCGTAACTCGGACACCTTACGGCCGTAACGGCACCTTACGGCCGTAACTCGGCGAGCCGAGGCCTCCGGCCGTGACTTCGGCCGTGGCCACTCCGACGGCCGGACGACCCGAAACCCGAACTGAGTAAAAATCGAAGATACGGTTCTGAAGTACTTGCAAAGACGAATCCAAGCACTAAGAGAACACACGATTCCGACCATCCGAAGTGTCGGAATTCGACAACCGAAATAATTACCCCAAACTTTGGGAAATTACAAAAATGGCCCAAAACGTCCGAAAATCACGATACGTGATCGAAACACCGAACCAAAGCTCGCAACATGAATAATAACATTAAATGAACTTGCGAGAAACTCGAAACAACAGTTTCGGACGAGATTCGCAAGAATCGAGCTCAAGTGCGGAAAAGTCGCTAAAAAGCACGGAACTCAACAAAACGACACCGAAACGAACTCGGATGACAAAAAGTGCAGAATTAATTATTCTCGAAATGACGAAACGGTCATGAGCGAGTCGTCAAAACGGACTTCCGCCGAAAAAAGAAAATTACCGAAAAATCGAAATTGCGGATATTACAGGAAGTCCGTGTGGTGTATGATGTTATGTATTGTTGATTGTTGGCCACCTAAGTATACTGGATACAGTTTGGAAAATCGTTTAAACAACAAACTGTATGGAATCTAAATCTGAGTGCGTAGCGGAAGTCTTGGATACAGTTAGTTGCCGTGGATACAGCAACGACGTATTTGGTGTATACTTAATATATCACAAGTTATTTCAAACAGTAAAAGCAGAAGGTAAATAACACAGTAATTTAAGTGGTTCGAGGTAAACCCCTCTACGTCCACTGGTCCTCCACACAGGAGTAAAAAGTTTATTATAATTACTGCGTACACAACTACGTAATTATAAACAAACCTATCCTTGTATCGTTCACACAGATTGATACAAAGAACGTCACTTTCAACCGTTCACACAGATTGGTTAAAGCTTCCTTCTTGACTAGCTTCTTCACACACAGTTCCAAAGCTTCGTCCTTATTCGTCCCACACAAGTTAGAATAACTTGTTGAGTTCACACAGAGCTCGGTTTTTACACAGAGGTAAAAGGTAGGTAACCAGGTAAGAACAGCAGCTTTGAATATCAAGTTCTTGGTGATGATAGTTTGTTCTTGATGTTGAGCATCGTATATCTCTTTCGTTCTAACTTGCGGTATGCTTTGGAGATATGTTTGCTCATGATAACTTTGATAGCTTGAGTATTAGGTTACTTGAATTGGTTCGATTCGGTGTGTATTCGATCTTCAATGTCTTGAGGATATATATAGTCTCTGAAGAAAGTATCCGTTGAGATATCCGTTTGAATAAGATTTCCTTCAACGGAATATGACATGATCCGGGTTTCGCGGGATTACGAAGATCGAAGGCGCGGTATTTAAATACTTTATCCTTGAGTATTTAAATACTTCTTTGTTCAACGGGACTTGACTTGTGTTCTTTCTTGTCCTTTTGTGAACTGTATGGAAGATGACTGTATTTAGGGCATCGAGACAGTTTCCATACTTGGTCTTTTTACAAGTCTTCTTGCTGTACTGACTTATGCTGATTCGAGGCAGGTCTTCGATATAGGATAAAGCCTTGAAGCCTCGATACAGTTTTCTTTACTGTATTTGGCATATATGTCAAAACCTTCTCAATAACAAATAACGATCGATACAGGGATCGGGTATCCCAGCTGATTCGATACAGGGTGTTTGTTTTTCCCAACAATTTCCCCCTTTTTGACAATTTGCCAAGACCTTCTTACTTCAACTCTTTCGAGTCTTCTTGATGATGCCAAAACCTTCTTCATGAAGCATTCTTCTTCGATGACTTCTGGCAGATTTCTTGGTCTTTTGTCAATAGGTCTGACTTAGTGACTTAGTCTACAATAATGAACTGCTCGCAGGCACGTTCGATACAGTTTGAGATTTATTACAACTTAAGCCTATGATTGGCGCGCAGGCACAATCTTACAATGCATTCTAAGTTTACAACTGAAACTATGAACTGTTCGTAGACTAGTTCGTACAGCTTATTTTTCAATCAAGTTTGTCTAACTTGAGATTCCTATCAAACAATTTTAAGTAATCATACATAAACAAAGTAGATTACGAGTTGTAATCTTTCAAGACAAACAAACTATTTTATTGATATTCAAAATGATTGAGTACAAAGTTTGCTGTTTCGAATAGAAATTACAAAAATAAAAGTAATATACATAAATTTCATCTCCTTATTTATAATCCGCATGCCTCCATGGTCTCTTTCCTTGCTCGTACTCGGTGCCGCGCCACCAGTTTTGAAGTGAATCATTGCCTCGTTCCTGGTAAATTGCTCTTCCTTCATATGAACGATCAAAGGCAAGTATCCAATCTTCTGGATGGGTGACCCGATCTCCTCTTCTATGTTTTGATTTCATTTCGATTTGGAGAGGGAGCTTACCTTCTTCTAGCATCTTTGAGAATTTATCTACCGCTTCCGCTAACGTTTTATAATTTTTGAAGATGGCGGATTCCCTGATGAGTCTGACAAAATATCTCATCAGTTCATTCTTCCTCCAGTGCTTCACTTCGTCGGCAGTTGGGTTGCGGTTGGTCGGCAGACTTATTTCCGAAGGTCTTTGGATAAGATTTTGCCAAGGGACATTTGGGTCATGGAATTCTGGTCTGGAGCCTGAAATTTTAAAGCTTTGGGGTTGAGGTGCTAGCTTGTTCAATTCGGCGGCAATCTGCTCGAGCGACCTCAAATTCCCTTTCCTGTTGCAGTCTTATTCTCCTTGCAGCTTCTCGTGCCTCTTCCCCCTTTTTGGCTTCATCAAGACTTTGCAGGATTTCAAGAGCGGCGTCCCGTTTGGTCTCGATGCTGGTTATTCTTTCAACAAGGGAGGAAAGAGTCTGCGACATATCTTTAATGCATTTGTCGTGAGCACGCGATTGAGAGTCATTATCGATCATTACAGCGGTCTTGGCTTCAGCAATCCTTGTCTTTGTAGCTTCCTCCTTCAGCAGTTGCTCTTGTTTATCTTCCATGATCTTCAAGGCTTGCTTGAAAACTTCTGGCAAAAGGATGAATGCGTCGACAACTCGAGATACTTCGTGTTGAAGAGTGGTCATTTCTTCTACGGCAGAGGTGTGCATCCAATTGATGCCTTTTCAACGGAAGATAGAGCGTTCGCATCTTGGATAAATACGATCGAAGGCCAAGAGCTCGCAGCGCTCTTTACGTGCGGCGAGAGATCGGAGAGTCGAGTGGCGAAGTCTTCAGCGCCGTTTAACCTCCTTACATTCACTGATGGACGTGAAGTAAGTTGGACATCCTCAGGTTCAGTACCTTCCTCGGATTCCAAGGTTGCAGGGGCGAGGGCAGCTTCTTGTGGTTCGGCGACAGTTGGTTTAGAAGCGTCCTGTGGCGAAGGTTCTTCGGCGGATATGGATGCAGGAGGGACTGAATCCTCCTGTTGGTTGGCAGGAATGGCTTCTTCGGTCGCAACAGGCTCGGGTGCCTGTTCCAAAATTTCTTGAAGTTCCTCGACTGGAGGGACTGATTCCTCCTGGTCGGGAATGTTCTCGGGCTGTGGCGACGGGGGATTGGCTTGGGTAGAAGGCCCTTCGTCTTTTCTGGGTGGAGAGGCGGCTCGGGCTTCAGCCTCTTCACGGCTCATTCTCAGACCTGCTTGAAGAGCATCGTCGTCGTCGTCTGAGTCATGATCGTCGTCATCTTTTGGATTTATGGGAGAGTCCTCTGACTTCTTCTTTCCTTTTCTTCTGGCGTCAGATTTGTGCAGCAGGTGGCTTTCAATGAGATCTTTGCAGGAAGCGTTGTCCCATCGAAGCAGGGCCTCAATTTCAGTTGAGTCTGTTACTTTGGAGACGAATCGCTCTTCGTGGCTCCATTCGCTCCGGTTATGCAGGTGTGTCAAATGCAGAGCTAGCCTATAGCCTTTCCATTGCAGAAATCTTTCGTACGCTTGTTCAATTTGAACCGAAAGAAGTGTTTGATTTATAATTGAGTCGGGGAGGGACTTGAATCACGTGCAGAGCCTGTTTGAGGATTCTGCAGTATGGGATCCATGCGGAAGATGGACTCCTTGCGAGGATGGTGCCGAAGGAAATTGGATCTGCGGGTGTGGAATCCGTAGAGGAGAGGTAGCTTTTGGCTCGAATGGGCGGGACGTGCTAACGTCTTGAATGTTAGCGAGATGTCTCTATATCCGTCGTAGCCGCAAAGGCTCGGGATCTACCGTCGATGCGGTAGGAGACACCTCTTCCACGGGGTTGGGCCCAGGGTTCTTGATGGAGTTGCGCCACGGGCGAGACATCCTCGGAGTGCTTGGTTTTGATTTTTGAGAGCCTCCGAAGTCTCTTCTTGGACTTCTCACCAGTGAGTGCTTCTTCTTTGTGAGAACGCTTGCGCTTCTTCTTTGAAGATTCCATTTCTGGGACCTTCACGGTTTCATCTCTGGGGTTGTCAGAAATAGGCATGTGCCTGGTTCTCGGGTGATTGGCATGCATTGTGCTCTGGTTATAAGCAGTGGGCTTGACGCCTCCTAAATATATCCGTGAGCTATTTTTCTTGGCGTCGGAGGATTGCGTCACTCCGCACCTCGTCAGAATGTAGTTCAGCATTAAACGAAATGATTTCTTTTGGGTGGCAGGCTTGCACACCTCTTCTTGAAGACGTTTCAAAATGATTTGGCACCAATTGACCTTTTCACAGGTCAAAATAGCTACCATCATTCTGAACCTTAGATTCGTGCACATCTCGAACGCACCGGTTCGATTTTCAATGATCCTGGAACAGAAGTCATGCAGATAAACGAAATGAAGAAGAAAATTTTTCTTGTGACAGGTGGTTGTCACCATATCAACCACTTTGGACCCGGTAAATAGTCCATAAAACTTGGTAATCAGCTCTTGAGACCCGAACATCTCAAGCTGGTCCATGGTCAGGCCGTCGGCGGGCAGCCTGTAGATTTTCTGAAGTAGGTCGCTATTGATGCAGATTTGCACTCCTTGGACTGTTGCAATGATGTCAGCAACGTGTCCTCCCTGGGCTAGTGACAGAAAACGAACGGCGGCGTTGAGGTAGAATTCCTCAACCAGATGGGCGTCGTATTTGTCAGCGGTTTTGCTCCCGAAGCGATAGAGACCTTGTTGTTCAAGACGAGTAATGATATACTCCATTGGTTCGGTGTCGTTGATTTCCGAGATGATACGCTCGATGATTACAGGTTTCGAGAAGATCCGGCCATCAATGATGTTGGAGGTTTTCTTCAGAACGGGGGAAGAAGATTGACTAGCCATTGAAGTTTTCTCAAAACGAAGGTGGAAGAAAACAGTAGAAATTAGCAGTGAATATGCAGAGAATATGTAGGTTGTTTGCTTGAGAACTCTTGTAATTGCAGAAAGCGTAAAGAGTCTCCAATGGCAGATACAGTCCTTTTATACTTGGGCGGCGAAATAGGGTTTGCAGAGTACGAATGGTCAGATTTTAAGGGATGGGAACCGGTTTTGAAATCAACGGTCAAGATGGATTCAGTGTAACTGGTACGCTAATCCATTAAAAGGTTTTAAAATACAGTGGGTCCCACTTCTGACATAGGTTGATACCCTAAATGCCTAAAACGGCGGTTTAAAAATAATAAACAATTTAAAAACATCGCGTCTTTTGAGATTCAGTTGTCCAGATGTCGTGTAAGGCATTTAATGAACATGACGTTTGACGTAAAAACAGGGCACGTGGACAAAAATTATTTTAAAAGGAAATAATATTATATTATATACTGAATCGAAATCCTATAGTATGTCTTTGTTCTCGCGTCGATCTGACGTTCCCCCTTAAAAAGGTACTAATAGGTTTTAAATTCCATACAAAGAATATTTGGATTAATCTTTGTATTCATGGGTCCTACAAGATTCCCCCTTAATTATTGCACACACAGTGTAGGATTCATATGCCTTCGTTCGCTCTGATCGTATTGATGTTTCGAGTGTACGAGATAATTAATGTTGAATCTTTGTATTCACGGGTCTTACAAAGATTCCCCTCAATTGTTGAGTAAAACAAGAAATTTACTTACAGGAGTCATTTGTAGTATTCCCAATTCTGTTCTTAGCATGTTGAATCTTGCCGTGTCGAGAGGCTTGGTGAAAATGTCGGCGGTGGATGTCTGTATGAACTTTTTCGGCGAACATCCTTGTTCTCGACATGATTTCGATAAAATGATGCTTCATGTTGATATGCTTAGTGCGCGAGTGCAAAAGCGAGTTGTGCGTGATTGCGATTGCACTCGTGCTATCACACATGATTCGAGTCTCTCTAGCATTGATTCCATAATCGGCGGTTGTTCCGCATCCAAAGGATCTGCATACTGGCCACTACCAGACATAGTACTGATTCGGCCGTGGAAAGAGAATTAGCCAATTGCTTCTTGAACCAAGATACGAGTCTAGGTCCGAGAAAGTGACAAGTTCCACTTGTACTCTTCCTATCTAGCTTGCGACCTCCGAGATCCGAGTCGCCGTATCCAACTAAATCGAATCCGCCTTCCTTAGGATACCACGATCCTGCATCGACTGTTCCTTTAACGTATTTCGTGATTCGTTTTTTGTATTGAAGTGTGATTCCTTAGGTGCAACTTGGTATCTCGCACACACTCCAACAAAGAATCGATATCGGGCTGCTAGCCGTTAGGTACAGGAGCGAACCAATGAGCTTCTGTAGAGTGATTGGTCAAACGGCTTTGGCTTCATCAAGACTAATTTGCACGGAAGTGCTCATGGGGGTTAGCGAGGATTTGGAATTGTTCATTCCAAATTTGTTGAGAAGCTCCTTGCTGTATTTCTCCTGGTTGATGAATATACCTGTAGGCAACTGCTTTACCTGCAATCCTAGGAAATAACTAAGTTCCCCCATCATACTCATTTCAAATTTGCTTTGCATGAGATGTGAGAACCTTTGACATAGAGCAAGGTTAGTTGAACCAAATATAATATCATCGACATAGATTTGTACCATTAGAAGGTCATCACCTTCCTGTATCTTGAACAATGTTTTGTCGACAGCACCCTTCTCAAATCCGTTGTTGGTTAGATACTGGGACAGGGTTTCGTACCAGGCTCTAGGGGCTTGTTTAAGTCCGTACAGGGCTTTCCTTAGCCTGTAAACTAGATCGATACCGTCCGTGTTGGCAAACCCTGGTGGTTGTTCAACATAAACTTCTTCTGTAAGCTCTCCATTCAGGAAAGCACTCTTGAGGTCCATTTGGTATACGATAAAACTCTTATGGGCGGCAAAGGCTAAAAATATCCTAATGGCTTCTAGTCTCGCTACAGGGGCGAAGGTTTCATCATAGTCGATTCCTTCTTCCTGACAATAGCCTTGTGCTACTAGTCTGGATTTGTTCCTTATGATAAGTCCATTTCCATCCTTTTTGTTTCGAAATACCCATTTGGTTCCTATAACCGATTGGTGTGTCGGTCTGGGTACAAGATACCATACATTATTTCTTTCTAAACCGTAAAGCTCTTCTTCCATAGAAGATATCCAATGAGAATAGTTAAGATCGACTATTGTCGAAACAGTTGGATCGGGCTAAGAATACAGCGATAGCGCACATATTGAGTCTCCTAAGTTCGGATTGAGATTTCCATTCAGGAAACTGTGAGACTTCAGCATTAGATTCTTCTTGTGCACAAAGTACATTTCCTTGTGTACTCTGTATTCTCCTACGAGTAGAAACACCGGCATGAATGTTTCCAATGATCAGCTCTTGCGGGTGATCTCTCAACCATCTTCGGTCGGGTTCTAGTTCAGGATCCCGTACTGTATCGAAAGTTTCTGTGGGTACGGCTTGTACAGCGTCAGCTTCATCCACATCGATTCTTACAGCTGCGGGGTTGATTTCTAAATCAACTACAGGTTCTATGGGTGTAGGTGGATCCAAGATAGAAAGATGGTGAATGTCCTGAGTGATATCATCTACTCCTGTAGGGTCATGGTGTGGTTCGTCGAACACTACATGAACTGATTCCTCGATCGTCAGCCTCCTTTTATTAAAGATTCTGAAAGCTTTGCTGACGGAGGAGTATCCTACGAATATTCCTTCATCTGATTTTTCATCAAAGGTTCTAAGTTGGTCCTTCCCGTTGTTCAATACATAACACCTGCATCCAAAAATGTGAAAATACGAAACTAATGGAGTTTTGTTATTCCATACTTCGTAAGCTGTTTTGTTGTGGTGCTTGTTGACGATACAGCGGTTTTGAGTGTAGCACGCTGTATTGGTTGCTTCACCCCAGAAACGCTGCGGCAATTTGCTTGCGGCAATCATTGTCCTTGTTGCTTCTTTCAACGTCCTATTCTTTCTCTCGGCAACACCATTTTGTTGAGGTGTATGGGCAGCTGAGTATTCGTGCTGTATTCCATTCTCCGAACAGTATTGCTCTATAAAGCGGTTAGTAAATTCAGTACCTCTGTCGGAACGAATGCACACGATACTCGACGCTTTTTCATTTTGCAACTTCCTCAGGAGCTCGGGCAGCCTTGATGTTGTTTCCTTCTTCTTGCTAAGAAAGATCGTCCAAGCATACCTGGAATAATCATCAACAACAACCATGCAATATTTCTTACCTCCCAAACTTACTGGGTCTACAGACCGTAGAGATCCATGTGTAGCATTTCCAACACTCTTTGGGTTGAAAGGTAGGATTTGCTTTTCGGGGTTGACTTGATTTGCTTGCCTTTACGGCATGGTCCGCATGACGCCGTCCTTCTTGAATGACACATCGGCAAACCTCTAACCATACCTGTCTTGAAAGCTTGTTGATCGTCTTGAAATTGACGTGAGACATCCTCTTGTGCCATAGCGGCTAAGATCTGCGGTGCCTTTGGCAACAAAACACGGAATTGAGGAGCTCATAGGCTTCGATCGGCAATGTACATATTACTCGATCTGCTTCCTGTAAGCACAACTTCCTTGGTTTGGGTGTTCTTGACTCTCTGACGATCTATATAGAACTTCACCGAGAAGCTGTTTATCACAGCGCTAATACTAAGTAGATTATACTGTAAGCCTTCAACATATGCAACTTCGGTGACCTTGAATTTCCCGACAAGTAGGTTTCCTTTCCCTCTTGTTCTTCCTTTAGACTTATCACCGAAGCGAACTTTTGGACCGCGACCTTCTACAAAATCAGATAGCTTGCTCCTGTCTCCAGTCATATGACGAGAGCATCCACTATTGAAGTACCAGGTATCCTCCTCTAGAATGTCCTGTAACAACGAAATTAGGTAGATTTAGGTCCCCTTTGATTTTTGGGTCCATATATGTTAGTTCCTTTAGGTACCCAGATTTTCCTGACAGCAATTGGTTTACTGTTGGATGTACTCGGTACAGTATTGCGATATCTACGGGGGGCATATCCGTAGTTGTTATAATCATGATAATTACTATGCATGTAAAAATCAGGGTTATTATTATTATTCCAGTACGAGTGCCGTCTAGAAGGTGGAGCCATTTTCCTAGGCCTAACAACTTGTCTTCTGGGTCTCCAGTTGGATTCCCAATGCTGTTATTGATACTGAACTGGCATCTGCTGTCTTGAGGGATAACGGGGCTCCTGTATCCAATACCTAGGTGCACTGTACTGAGTGTACTGCCGTGCGGGCCTTTGGTGGTTGGATACCGTCTTCTTTCTGAATGACTGCCGGCTTTGATGATATGCTTGTGGAGCATGCTTTAGATTACGCCTTCTGAGTGGCTGTTGGTTCCACTGTCTCGAATAGTAGAGTTGAGGGGGCGGAATTGCAGCTTTTGGTTTTCTCGGTACAGCAGGTTCCTTTATGGGACTAGGAGTATCTTCCGATTCTGGAATGTGTTCCACACTCTTGACGAACACAGTACTAGTTTTACCTTTATTCGAACATGAGCTGTATCCTAAGCCACTTTTATCATGAGCATGTTGCCCAGTGCTCAGAATTTCTTCCATTCTTTTGGACGATTTTTCAAAGACTTGAATGGTCTCAAGTTCAGTTTCTCGCTTCTCGAGAGTTGTAATTTTGGTTTGTAGTAGAACCAAATCATTTGTCTTGCTCTCATTATGGGTTTTAACCTCATTTAGTTCATGAGCAAGTTGATGATTGCTCTCCATGAGTTTTTCAAAATCGACCTTCTTTGGTTTCACAATCAAGAGACATATTTTCATAGTTTATTTTCAAAGAAGTCATTTTCATCTTTCACTCTAGATTTGTTAATTGAAGTGTATATTCTCGATTTTAGAGTCTCATGGGCCTTTTGAATGTTTTTGAATTCATTCATCATATTTTCGAAAGTATGAGATGCATTAGGTGGAATAAGCGAGGTTGAGCTTACCTCATCGTCGTCTTCACCTTCCGGAACATCTTTGGGCATAAAGCACATATATGCTTTATCATCGAACTCATCGTCGGATGAATCACTTTCGATGACCACGAAGACATTCTCGCTGATTTGGATGGTGTGGGGAGGCTTGATTCTCCAATCGGGGCCTTGAGCTTGTCTTTCCAAGCACGTCTTCTTTCATCTCTTTCTTGTTGCTCGGCCTCGTGCAATCTTTGGACTTTGGGATGAGGACATTTGTTTGCATAATGGCACGGTTTCTGTGATTATAACACGAGTTAGCATCACCGAGATGATGTTTGGTACTTACCTTGTTGATAGGTTTGGGCTCGTAGGAGTCTTTCAGTGTTTGATGAACTTTTTGAATTTATGCATTAGAAGCGCCATTTCATCTTGTGACGGGATGTCGTCCATTGTCGGCGTTCTTGTGGCCAGGGCTTCGACGAGCTAGGCATCTGTGTCGACGGTTCGATCTGACGGCGAGTATGACCTTTGAAGGAGATTCTTGACTTTCTCTCTTGTCAATGTCATACTCAAAAGCTTTAAGGTCGGAGAAGAGATCAAAAGTGGATATTTCATTAAGATTACGGGATACACGCATAGTGTGGTCTTAATGTCCCATCGAGTGGGAGAGATCTGAAAATTTTAAGTTCTTCTCCTTTTGGGTGTAAATTTTGCCCAACGCTTCAAGTTCACCAACAATACCGGTAAATCGAGGTCAAGTTCCTCAAGTGTTTCCGTTGGTTTCATTTCAAAAGATTCAAATTCTTGAGTAAGTTTTGAAATCTTGTTTTCTTTTGAGAGCTCGGTTCCCTCACAAATTAACTTGAGTTTATCCTGATTTCTTTGCATTGTTTTGCGGCTCTTTACCTTTGAGAACGTGCCTTTGTCAAGAGTGACAAATAACGCGTTCTTAGCCACGTTGTCGAGATTGGCTCGCTTCCTTTCATCGGTTGTCCATTGCTCGCGTTCTTTCTCGAGCATTTCAGCATGGGCTTGGCCCTCAATCCTTGCGGCTGGATTGACCTTCATGATCTTGATCGGACCATCATGTATAACAAAAATCATCTCTTCGTGCATTGCTGCAAGATGAGCTTCCATTCTAATTCTCCAGTCGTCAAATTCGTTAATAGAGAACATAGGGACTTTGTTAATCATAGAAGTATCCATACTGATAATATAGGAATGAAAGAAACTGTTTTGAAAATAAGTGATTTGAATCTGATTCGGTTAAAAAGAAATACGACTGATTCTTTTTAGAATCAACCGCTCCGATACCACTTGTTGGCCACTTAAGTATACTGGATACAGTTTGGAAAATCGTTTAAACAACAAACTGTATGGAATCTAAATCTAAGTGCGTAGCGGAAGTCTTGGATACAGTTAGTTGCCGTGGATACAGCAACGACGTATTTGGTGTATACTTAATATATCACAAGTTATTTCAAACAGTAAAAGCAGAAGGTAAATAACACAGTAATTTAAGTGGTTCGAGGTAAACCCCTCTACGTCCACTGGTCCTCCACACAGGAGTAAAAAGTTTATTATAATTACTGCGTACACAACTACGTAATTATAAACAAACCTATCCTTGTATCGTTCACACAGATTGATACAAAGAACGTCACTTTCAACCGTTCACACAGATTGGTTAAAGCTTCCTTCTTGACTAGCTTCTTCACACACAGTTCCAAAGCTTCGTCCTTATTCGTCCCACACAGGTCAGAATAACTTGTTGAGTTCACACAGAGCTCGGTTTTTACACAAAGGTAAAAGGTAGGTAACCAGGTAAGAACAGCAGCTTTGAATATCAAGTTCTTGAGCTGATGATAGCTGTTCTTGATGTTGAGCACTGTATATCTCTTTCGTTCTAACTTGCAGTATGCTTTGGAGATATGTTTGCTCTGATGATAACTTTGATAGCTTGAGTATTAGGTTACTTGAATTGGTTCAGTTCGGTGTGTATTACTGATCTTCAATGTCTTCAAGGATATATATAGTCTCTGAAGAAAGTATCCGTTGAGATATCCGTTTGAATAAGATTTCCTTCAACGGGAATATGACATGATCCGGATTTCGCGGGATTCTGAAGATCTGAAGACTGACAGTATTTAAATACTTTATCCTTGAGTATTTAAATACTTCTTTGTTCAACGGGACTTGACTTGTGTTCTTTCTTGTCCTTTTGTGAACTGTATGGAAGATGACTGTATTTAGGGCATCGAGACAGTTTCCATACTTGGTCTTTTTACAAGTCTTCTTCTTTGTCTTGACTTATCTTTGATTCGAGCGGAGTCTTCGATATAGGATAAAGCCTTGAAGCCTCGATACAGTTTTCTTTACTGTATTTGGCATATATGTCAAAACCTTCTCAATAACAAATAACGATCGATACAGGGATCGGGTATCCCAGCTGATTCGATACAGGGTGTTTGTTTTTCCCAACATTGATGCATATTTGACTTGTTTAAATGATACTTGTACTAGCATCGTTTTGCTAACTCCTTCGGGGGTGGACATTTGTTTTGATGTTCAGGTAGTCGAGGAGCGGGAAAGCGACCACGATGCAAGCGTGACGACGAAGGGGTTCAGTGATGTTTGTTGTCGTTGGTGATTTGTTTTCTTGTTTTGATTTCAGTACTCGAGTACGCGTGTCGTATTAATATCATTTCGATATGGTTGTATTAATTACTCGTTGAACCAGTTGTACGGTTTTGTAAACTTGAATTTCCGTGATGATGATGTCTTATATTTACCTTTCCTTTAAAATTAGCCTTGTAAATCCTTACTTAAAGGGTTTACGGCGCTGTAATTATTCCGAATATCTCGGGGTGTTACAGAATATGGTATCGGAGCTAAGATTTATGGATATCTTGGCAGTCGGGTTTTAAGTTGGGTCTGTTTACGTTATTGATTTACGAGTCGTTTGTAACATCACTGTTCAGCCAAAAGTCGTCATGTGGACCGTGGTTGTAAGTCTCCTAATCTCTTATACTACCGTTTTACTTAATTACTGTTTTGTGAGTATTGACGGGCTTTATTTCGTAAACTTTGTCCTGTATATTGAGGAATTGTGTTTACAGTATGTTGAGAGGAGGACGTGGACGCGGACGCGGTCGTGGACGCGGACGGGGTAACATGAGACAGGAGGATTCCGCAACTACCCCGGAATTATCAGCTAGTCGAACTGATTCCCATTCTGGAGGGCAGCAAGGATCAGCGAATGACGACGCAAATCCTAACATGCCGGGAGTGCTTCAATAGGTGGTGGCGCAGATAAACCAGTTCACCCAGGTAGTCGACCGCATGCAGACGGCGATGGGACAGCAGCACCACGAGGATAACTGGGGAGACAGATGGCTTGTTGAAGTGGTCAAATTGCACCCGCCAAAATTTGACGGATCTGCTGAGGCAATTACTTGGGATCACTGGCTCAAGGAGTTAGAGAAGATATTCGCAGGTCTTAACTGTCCCGAGGACCGGAAGGTTCCCATTGCCCAGTATTTTCTGACTGGGGAGGCCTTTGATTTGTGGGAAGCTATTCGACCCGAGGATCATAATGCGGACTGGACAGAATTCAAACTAATGATGGAAGCACAGTATTGTCCTCGTCCAGTTAGAGAGGCAAAGATCCGAGAGTTTTTCTCACCACAGAGTTCGGAGGCATCTGTGACAGATGTAATCAAAACTTTTAATCATCAGCTGACTTGTGTGCGACACTTGGTCAGAACGGAGGCGGAAAAGATTTTTCATTTCGATATGCGGATGAAGCCGGAAATTCAGCAGTACATGTCCGAATTCGAGTGTACTACGTTGCGACAGTATCAAGACAAAGCGCTGGCCTACGACATGAAAGAGGCGGCGGTGGAGAAATCAGTAGAGGCAAAGAAGCAGAAGGTGACCGGCCGCTTTTCAGAAAACAAGAGTGGTGGGGCCCGCAAGGGCCAGTCTTCCTTTTATTCGGCTAGGAAACCTCCACATCCTTCTAGAGGTGGGAAGAAGTTCCGGACTACATCAGCAGTTCCGGACGCATCAAAGAAATGCTACAATTGTGGTCGAGCAGGGCATATTCGACGTGACTGCCCCGCATCTTCTGTGACTTGCTACGATTGTGGGCAAGAAGGACACCGTGCGTCTTTCTGTGGAGTTGCCACTAGATCTTTTGGTACACGCACTCCAGCGCCAGTTCCGAAGGAGACAAGTGTGAACCAGACGCAGCAGAGTGGATTTCAGCAGCAGAACGTTGGGAAGAGAGAGACATCCGATCTTTGGGTCCGTTCCTCGCGCTTTTATGCGAGATGAGGAAATCTGATGATCAGAACACTGCTGTTGCATCAGGTACGATTCAGATCCTTTTGCAACCAGTTAGTGTTTTATTCGATTCCGGAGCTACACATTCTTTCGTATCATTGAACTGTGTAAATCGTTTAAAAATCTCGTGCTTATTTGATTGTGAACCATATGTTGTGGGTTTGCCGAGCGGAGAGAGAATTGTGGGAACCCTAGAGGCTAGATATTTTCCAGTGTCTATAGGAGGAAGAGATTGGCCATCAAATCTTATTGTAGTTGACATCTACGGTGATGATTTAATTCTCGGAGACGATTGGCTCAACCGTTATGGAGCTATTCTGAATTACCGAGAGAGAGTCATTTCTATCATTGCTGATGATGGATCTGAACACGTATTCTGAGGATGGAGACCGGGAAGCTCGGGAAAATTGATCAAAGCGATGAAAGCCGTGAAATTACTAAAGCAGGGATGTCACGGACTTTGGTGCTACGCCATTAGGAAAGAGGAAGGGGTAGAGCTTTCGTCTATTTCAGTTGTGAATGAGTTCTCAGATGTATTTCCTGACGAACTACCTGGGTTACCTCCGCAGAGAGAAGTAGAATTCACTATCGAATTAGAGCCTGGAGCAGCTCCTATTTCCAGAGCACCATACCGCATGGCGCCAACCGAGATGTATGAACTCAAGAAGCAACTGGAGGAATTGTTACAGAAGGGCTATATTCAACCTAGCGTTTCTCCTTGGGGAGCGCCCGTTCTCTTTGTCCGGAAGAAAGACGGATCCCTCCGACTGTGTATTGATTACAGGGAGCTCAATAAGATGACGATCAAGAATAAGTATCCTATACCTCGGATCGACGACTTGTTTGATCAACTGCAAGGGGCAAGGGTATTCTCGAAGATTGACTTGCGATCAGGATACCATCAGTTGAGGATTAAGGAATCGGATATACCTAAGTCTGCTTTCAGGTCCCGGTACGGGCATTATGAATTCGTAGTGATGCCGTTTGGACTTACCAATGCTCCTGCGGTGTTCATGCAATTGATGAATCGGGTATTCTTGGAATGCTTGGATAAATTTGTGGTCGTCTTCATTGATGACATCTTGATATATTCGAGGGACGCAGAGGAGCATGCCGAACATTTACGTGTGGTTTTGAGCACCTTGAGGAAGGAACAGCTGTATGTAAAGCTTTCAAAATGCGAGTTCTGGCTTAGGGAAGTAACTTTCCTTGGGCATGTGATATCAGCTGACGGAGTTCAGGTGGACCCGAAGAAAGTCGAAGCAATCTTGGAATGGGAATCTCCTAATAATGTGAAAGAAGTCCGGAGTTTCCTAGGACTTGCTGGATATTATCGCCGCTTCGTAGAGGGATTTTCCAAGATTTCTCGTCCGCTCACACAGTTGTTACAGAAAACTCAAAAGTTTAAGTGGGATGAGAAATGCCAGGCTGGTTTTGATGAGCTTAAGAAGAGACTGACAACATCACCTATTTTAGCATTGCCAGATGGAACTGATGGATTCATGGTTTATAGCGACGCTTCAAATCAGGGTCTGGGATGTGTGTTGATGCAAAAGGATAAGGTAATTGCCTATGCTTCTCGGCAGTTGAAACCGTACGAAGTAAATTACCCGACTCATGATCTGGAGTTAGCAGCTGTAGTCTTTGCCTTGAAAATTTGGAGACATTATCTGTACGGCACTCATTGTCAGATCTTTACAGATCATAAGAGCCTCAAGTACATCTTCAGTCAGAAAGAATTAAACATGAGGCAGAGAAGGTGGCTGGAATTGATCAAGGATTACGACTTAGAGATTCTCTATCATCCGGGGAAAGCAAACGTTGTAGCTGATGCATTGAGCCGTAAACCTGTTTCTCTTCGAGTGTTGGAAGCACTTACGTCCCAAACCAGCATTCAACGAGAACTGATCCGCGAAGGGATTGAAGTATGGGCGCCAGGAATTCAAGGGCAACTATATGTGATGGAACTGACTTCGTCACTAGTCGAGGAAATCAAATCTAAGCAGTTGGACGATTCTCTGATCCTTCGATTATGTGATGAAGTAAAGAAAGGAAAAGCCCCAGGATTCGTGATACAAGACGATGGAGTTCTAAGATTTCAAAGTCGACTTTGCGTTCCCGATGATGATGACTTGAGACGGACTATTCTGAAGGAAGCTCACAGCGCGCCTTATTCTATTCACCCGGGGAGTAGTAAGATGTATAAGGATTTAAAACAAAACTTCTGGTGGGGGAATATGAAGAAGGACGTAGCAGAGTACGTTTCGAGGTGCTTGACTTGTCAACAAGTTAAGATTGAACATCAGCGACCCGCCGGAATGTTAAAGCCACTTCCGATCCCTGAATGGAAATGGGAGGACATCTCGATGGATTTCAAGGACTAGAACGGGAATGAACATGATTTGGGTTATAGTTGATCGACTAACTAAGTCGGCTCATTTCCTAGGAATTAAAGATACATGGGGACCCGAGAGATTGGCGCGAGTATTTATTACGGAGATAGTCAGATTACATGGGACGCCGAAGACCATTATTTCGGATCGAGATGGTCGTTTCGTGTCACACTTCTGGAAAGCAGTTCACAGGGCTTTGGGGACTGAGCTCAATTTTAGCACGGATTATCATCCCCAAACGGACGGTCAGTCCGAAAGGACTATTCAAACAGTAGAAGACATGCTTAGAGCTTGTGCGTTGGATTGGTCAACTGATTGGGAAGTTCACTTGCCTTTGATCGAGTTCACTTATAATAATAGTTGGCATGCTTCTATTAAGATGGCACCATTTGAAGCTTTGTACGGGAGAAGATTCCGATCACTCCTGTGTTGGGATGATTCTTCGGATTTGATCGGGATGGAACCGGAATTGATAATTCAGACTCAAGAGAAGATAGCTTTGATTCGAGAAAGACTGTTGACTGCCCAGAGTCGACAAAAGTCTTATGCAGATGTACGTCGTCGTCCTCTAGAGTTCGACGCTGGGGACCATGTACTATTGAAGGTGTTTCCTACACGAGGGATTTTCCGTTTTGGGAGGAGAGGCAAGCTTAGCCCTAGATATATCGGACCATTCGAGATCCTCGAGAGGGTTGGAGATTTAGCATACAGGTTGGCCTTACCGCCATCGCTGAGTCACGTTCACAATGTGTTTCACGTATCCCAACTGCGGAAGTATGTACCGGACCCCAGTCACGTCATTGATTTCGACGAGATCGAGATAGCTAGTGATGGCACTTTCGAAGAGAGACCAATCAAGATACTTGAGAGTCGGATCAAACAGTTGAGGAATAAACCAATACACTTGGTTAAAGTACAATGGTCACGACACGGAGTCGAAGAGGCCACTTGGGAAACAGAGGACAGTATGAAGACTAAATATCTGGAGTTGTTTTCATCTTAAGTTTCGGGACGAAACTTCTTTTTAGGGTGGAAGCATGTAATACCCGATATTTCTGATATGTATTTGGAACTGTGATATTGTAATTATTGTACCTTTGTCTGAGTATTATTCTCCGTATTTCATAATCCGATGTTGTCGAGCGTATGATTTCGTGTTTGTGATTTAAAGATTGTAATTCTGCGCATGTAGCGCACGCTATCGGCTATGTGTAGCGTACGCTAACATGGATTCATAGCGCACGCTACAAAGGAACATTAGCGCACGCTATGCGTGGTCAATTTGATTGAGATGTGCGGTAGGTGAGATCTGGCCGGGGGACCCCTGTCGGATTATGTCGGGATGAACCTGGACGGCTTTCGGGAAAAGCCGAGTCAACGCCTTAGCGCACGCTACAGGCACGTGCATAGCGCGCGCTAAGTGCTGAGTACAGTTAAGTCAGTGATCCGTTAGCGCACGCTACGAGCAGGGACTAGCGCGCGCTAATAGCCATTTCTTATAAATAGGATAGCAACCTATTCGTGATTTCAGTTCTTTCTTCTCCCATAACCCGAATTCTTACACTTAGAGCATAACTTCCTTCATCCTAAACACTTCATATCAACATCCTAGTTCGTGATTGAAGATCGTATATAATTGGAGATTGGTGTTCAAGCCTTCGACATTGGATTGCTTCGATTTCCTCCGTGTTCTTCACTACTTTGAGGTAGGTGATTCTTCACCAATACTAATAGTGTTCTAAAGGACATTTGATCATGCTTATCTTGTCAGTTAGATTCTTAGTAGTCGAACATCATGTGTAGAAGGATATTTTCGATGTTTCGATACTTATTCACCGTATAAACCATTGAACCTCTTGGTGTTTGAACTCCTAGCATATTCTGAAGCTTCAAACCTATTTGTGATCAATAGACGGATTTACCTAGTTGTTACGTTTTACACATTGGAATCATGCGTTTTGGAACGTAGGATGATCGGAACTTAGAATATTTTCTTGAAGATCTAAGATGAACTATGGTGTTGTGATGATATACGTATCTTTGTATCTCATAGTCATTTTATACGTATAGAGCTTTCACGAACCTTATTAGCATGATATGCTCGAGGATGACTGGTTTTATCACCATAGAATTTATGAGTTCATCACCATTCAATCCAGTTTTCTGTCTGTAGTAATCTGCCATGCAAGGTTAGCGCACGCCAACATACGTAAGTTAACGTGCGCTATCGGGGATATGTTAACGCACGCTACGCTTGGTACGTAACGTACGTTATGATATCAGCCGAGTCAGTCGGCTGATCAGAGAGAACTGTCGGTCCATGGCTAGCGTACGCTAGGCTTAGACGATAGCGTACGCTAACAGGCAGGCTTAGCGCACGCTACATAGAGTACGTAGCGTACGCTAAGTAGTTCAGACAGATTGTTTATTTTGAGCTTTTGGGCGGTAGACCAAATTGTTAGGCCATCGTTCGACTTGAAATGATTTGTATATCATTTCTTTTGTTAAGGATCCAGCTTGCTACGTTGATCGAAGGAGGCGACCTTCGAGTGTATTGAGATCATTGAGGTGTTTCGTTCTTGCCATCTTCGAGGCAAGTATCGTAATATGTTAATATTGGTATTTTGAGCATGCGTGCGATTATTCATGTTGTTGAACATGAGATTTATTTCGTTGAATTGTCATGATATTCGTTATCTAATGTTTGTATGTTCATGTTGATGAACATAATGATTTGGCATATGTGTATGCATGAGTTGTGTTTGTGTACGTTGTACGATCTATGCTGAGGGCGCTGGATCGGATGTCCACCTCGTGTTGGTCCGACGGGATCATCTTGGGATCTAGGCTAAGGGCGCTGGATCATTGGACGGGTTATTTCCACCTCGTGTTGGTCCGACGGGATCATCTTGGGATATATGCTGAGGGCGCTGGATCATTGGAATACCCTTGCTGTGTTAATGGAATCATGTGGATTTGCATTGTCGGATTCCGGTAGCGGAAGTCCGTGTGGTGTATGATGTTATGTATTGTTGATGCATATTTGACTTGTTTAAATGATACTTGTACTAGCATCATTTTGCTAACTCCTTCGGGGGTGGACATTTGTTTTGATGTTCAGGTAGTCGAGGAGCAGGGAAACAGCCACAGTACCGACGTGACGACGAAGGGGTTCAGTGATGATTGTTTTCGTTGGTGATTTGTTTTCTTGTTTTCATTTCAGTACTCGAGTACGCGTGTCGTATTAATATCATTTCGATATGGTTGTATTAATTACTCGTTGAACCAGTTGTACGGTTTTGTAAACTTGAATTTCCGTGAGGATGATGTCTTATATTTACCTTTCCTTTAAAATTAGCCTTGTAAATCCTTACTTAAAGGGTTTACGGCGCCGTAATTATTCCGAATATCTCGGGGTGTTACAGTATACTTAAGAGTGGACCAACAATTGGTATCGTAGCGGTTGATTCTAAAAAGAATCAGTCGTATTTTAACTGAATCAGATCCTTAAAAACACTTATTTTCGAAAACAGTTTTTGTATTTCCCATCTTCTAATATGGATACCTTTATGTCAAATAAGATATCTATGTTTCACATTAATGAGTTTGATGACTGGAGAAACAGGATGAAGAACAAACTCAAGGCCTTCATTGGAGAATCAAAAGCTCCGCCCGCATCAACAAAGACTGAAGAATGTCTTCAGGTGGTCACTGATAGTGACTCGTCTGATGATGAGCTAGAAGATAGAGCCTACATGTGCTCTATGGCCGAAGTTAAAGAGGAAAATGAAGACGGCGATGATGATGAGGTAAGCTCTACCTCAACTATTCCTGTAAATACATCTCATACCTTTGAAAATATGTTGAATGAATTTAATAACATTCAAAAGGCCCATGAGATATTGAAAAGAGAAAACATATAGCTTGAAATTTCTAACTTAGAGCTGAAGGAAGAAAACGACTTGCTGAAGGATAATTACGAAAATATGTCAGTTGATTGCGAAAACAGCAAAGTCAATTTAGAAAAACTCATGGAGAGCAATCATCAACTTGCTCACGATCTAAATGAGACCAAGTCTCATCTTGAAAGCAAGACAAATGATTTGGCTCTACTCGAAGCCAAAGTAAAATCGCTCGAGAAACGTGAAGGAGAATTAGAGACAATCTTGAATTCTTTCGAGAAATCCTCTAATAGAATGGAAG
The DNA here is from genome assembly GCA_033398695.1 of Orobanche coerulescens. Taxonomy (NCBI): domain Eukaryota; kingdom Viridiplantae; phylum Streptophyta; class Magnoliopsida; order Lamiales; family Orobanchaceae; genus Orobanche; species Orobanche coerulescens. The sequence goes on along the minus strand of CM065818.1, from coordinate 67,711,316 downwards.
AGATCCTAAGCACTGGGCAATATGCTCATGATAAACGTGGCTTAGGGTACAACTCGTTCTCCAACAAAGAAAAATCTAGTACGGTATTCGTCAGGAGTGAGGAATCCATTCCTGTATCGAAAGAAGTTTCGAATCCTGTTAAGGAACCCGTTGCACCTCGAACCGCAAAAACTGCCATTCCGCCACCGCAATCCTATTCCAGACAGCGGAATCCTCATCCATTCAGACCTGTAAGGCGTACTCAACAGCATGCTCCAGAAGCATATCATAAGCGCCATCAGTCATTCAGGAGGAAGGCTGTACCCAATTATCCAAGGCCCGTACGGCAGTACTTTCAGTACAGCGCGCCTAGATATTGGATACAGGAGCCCCGTTATCCATCAAGAAAACAGGTCGCAGCGCAGTATCAACAACAGCATTGGGAATCCAACTGGAGACCCAAAAGGCAAGCTGTTAGGCCAAAGAAAATGGCTCCACCTCCGAGACGACAATCGTACTGGAATAACAACTATAATTCTCGATTTTTCATGTATTATAATTATCATAATTACAACGACTACGTGCCTGCCCCACGTAGATATAGAAATAATGGACCAAAAGCAACCTACAACAAACCAATTGTTGTCCGGCAAATTTGGGTACCGAAAGGCACTATCACACCAGGACCCAAATTTACTTGATCTCTATGCTTCAACAAGAATTGGGATCGCTACAGTCTGAAATCCCTGTAAGTTTTTATGCTTTTATTCATTAAGTGAGGGGGAATACTGTAAGACCCAAGAATACAGTGTTAATCCTAACATTAACGTAAGAATTGAATCCTGTATGTACCTTTTGAGGGGGAACGCTATATTATTCATGGATACAGTACTTACACTACAGGACATCAATTATGATTGATAATTTTATTGTGTATTACTGTAAGAACTCGTCTGCGAACAGTTCATAGGTTCAATTGTACTCAACTAGATCACACTATAAGATTGTGCTTGCGCGCCAATCATAGGTTTAAAATGTAATATACTTCCCTGTTAAATACTATTGCTTTAGAACTTGCCTGCGAGCAGTTCACATTTCTTTTAGACTAAGTGCTGAAGACCAGATCATTCGAACAGAAGATCAAGAAGTCTGCTCAAGATGTTATCGAAAAAGGGGAAAATTGTTCTTGTCATTATCGAAAAAGAAAGGGAAACTGTTGGGGATAAACATCTCCTGTAACGAAGCCCTCTCAAATGTTGGGATTCGGTGCCTAAAACGAAGGCCCAGCGGAAGCGGTAAAACGAAACGAAAAGCAAGAGTCGTAAGAAACTAACCCTCGAAGTCCGTTGATTAAATGGTAACCTTCTCTTGAGCTATTCCCCAAGCTCTTGAACGATCCAACGCCGAAAGCACCGCGTCTCTACTTGCCACGCGCCGGAGAAACAACCGGAACGACGATCACCTTGCTATCCTCCGAGGATACGGCTAGAGCTAAGTGATGAAGCTATATATGTAAAGATTACTACACTCTAAGTGTTTTAATCTTACTCTCTCTATATGATTTTCTCTCAATTTTTCTCCAAGAAAAATGAAGAAGAAAATGAATGAAGAAGATGAAGATAATTGAGAAAATGGTTTTTCTCTCTCTCTCAATCTCACTCACGTAGGAAGGCTTGGAATTCACAAGTGAGAGATGTCTTCATCTTCATTTATTCAACTCTCCACATGCACATCTCATAATTATGAGAATCAAAGCCCCACCACCTCAATGATCAAAACATTAAAGAATGGAACAAGGGTCCATATGAAAGTGGGTGGAAATGAGGGGGGCGGCCCATGTAGAAATCAGACAAGTTTGTCTGCTTCGGACTCCGCGAGTCCAAACAGATAAATTCGATTCCGTTAGATGTATTTGTGTCGTTTAATTAATCCAATTAATTAAACATATCAAATACAAAATAACATAATTAATTTCTCCAAGAAATAATTATATTCATGAATTAAATTAATCACCCAGTGAAATATTTAATTCATTAGGCCGTAAATCAATTTATCCAATAAATCGATTTAGACATCCAATATCTAATATTCATAATGAGAAAATTAGCTTAATTCATTCCGTCGTCAATCCTAATGTGCGACTCGGTAGGTCCGTCTCAGTCAGCAATGGGAGGAACCAAAGAGTAGTAGCACCACCTAGCCAGCCTGGTGGCCTACACTGTACCCCGACTGAGAACGAATGATTGGGATCATTCAAGAACCATTCTGTCGTGAATACCAGTATACGTATAAACCCTTCTTTCAAATGTCCCGATCAAGTTATAGGGTCACGGTCAGTCAAACCCTATCTGTACTTGACGCTATGCATGCGTTAATGCAAATCAAGATCATCGAGCTGTCGTGTATCTAATACAACTAGCTCCAATGCTTTGGCCAAAGACGTATGATCTCATCTGCCAATAACCGCATAGGACATATAACCCGCTCACTAACGGGAGAAAGAATTCTATCTTGGTATTCGAGACTCGCTACTTGCCCGTCAAGATGCACGTCGAGGTTGACCCCCGCCTTCCGGTTTACAGGGTCGAACTACTCTAATGAAAATCTTGACGTCACAAGCACATCCCTACTAAATCCTCAAGTCGAAGGTTCACGAATACCTATCACAACCTTTCGATTCCGTCATTGACTGTCCCGGAGTGAAATCCATGTGACGAATCGAGGGTGAGTCGGTCCGAGTATACTAATCCAATTAGCATACCTATAACGTGTGCTCCCACTAACTATTAGTGTTCGACAGGCACTCTCCATGTCAAAGAACACGTCATACAAGTCTTCGCATAAACTTAACGCCCAGTCAAGTTTCATCGACTTGCGAACGATTAAGTATTTGAGCTATAACCTTTCAGTGCCGACCCCCTTATCCAATAAGGAGTGGAACGTTTTGCTCTCAAATACACGGACTAGTTTCTATATGTTTATTTACGAGTTAGGAATGCCAGTAACTACCAGTAAATAAAGAAACATTCATTTGTCTTATATAAATGGTTTACATAATTACAAGTACAATGCCCTCACTCAACAACCTCTGAGTGGCATTCGAGGGCATACTCCTAACATCAAATTGCCAAGAAGTGGTTATCGAAAAAGAAGGAGAAATTGTTTTATCTTAAAGAGGTTTTGGCATCATCAAGAAGGTTTGGAAATTATCAAAAAGGGGGAAATTGTTGGGAAAAATAATGGTGTTTTGATAAATTACCAAACATCAAAGCTTGATACAGCAATGCCCTGTATACAGCAAGCCACTGTATCGAAAGTCGATCGAAGTTGTCAATCCTGTATCGAAGACCTTCTCATAGCGCCAGCATACAGCAAAGCTCTCGCGCTACCAAGATACAGCAACTAAGTCTAAGTAAACGCCAAGTATGGAAGCTGTCTCGAATCTCAATACATCACCCTTCCATACAGCGTCGGACTACTCCAATATGCCTACAGCATAAATGGATACAGCATTCACATCGAAACAGGACTGAAGACCGTTTGGAAAGGAATCTTTGGAATTCACTAAAATCAAGTCCCGTTTGATAAAGAAGTATTTAAATACTGAAAGGATGAAGTATTTAAATACTGAAGCTGTCAGAGATCTTCAAATCCCGTAATATCCGGATCGTGGTCTATTCAAGTCAACTATCAAGTTGTCACAGAATCTTGCTCAACGGATCTATCTCAACGGATATATCCAAGAAGGCTATATATATCCCCAGAGTCTGAAGATCAAAACACGCAACCAATACGAAGAACATATACAAGCTTACAAGCAATATTCAAAGATTGAAAGACTGAACATTCATTATCATCAGATCAAGCTTACAAGAGCAAGTATATTTCTTTCTAGCATCAATCCATATCTGAGAAAGAAGAAATATACCCAGTCATCAAGAACAGCCATCATCAGCTCAAGAACTTCATATTCAAAGCTGTTGTTCTTACCTGGTTACCTACCTTTTTACCTTTGTGTAAAAACTGAGCTCTGTGTGAACTCAACAAGTTATTCTGACCTGTGTGGGACGAATAAGGACGAAGCTTTGGAACTGTGTGTGAAGAAGCAAGTCAAGAAGGAAGCTTTAACCAATCTGTGTGAACGGTTGAAAGCGACAGTCTTTGTATCTATCTGTGTGAACGATACAAGGATAGGTTTGATTATAAATACATAGTTGTGTACGCAGTATTTATAATAAACGTTTTACTCCTGTGTGGAGGACCAGTGGACGTAGAGGGGTTTACCTCGAACCACTTAAATACTGTGTTATTTACCTTTTGCCGTTACTGTTTTCATAGACTGTGATTTATATAAGTATACACTGCAAAACCCTGTACGCACCAAGCTAACAGGAGATTAGACCGAGTTGCTGTATCTACAGCAACTTACTGCTTTAAGACTTCCTCTACGCACTCTGATTAGTAAAACGTACAGCCTGTTGCTTAAACATTTCCCAAGCTGTATCCAGTATACTTAAGAAGGGACCAACACTACCAAAGGTACGTAACGTATGTTAAGCAAGTAAGACAGATTATATTTTATGAACTTCTGACCATAATTTAGATTGTTAGATGTTCGTACGACTTGAGATGAATTCTATATTATTTCTTTTATTAAGGTTCGAGCTTAGCAGCGTGATTAATCGAAGGGAGCGACCTTCGAGAATTTTGATATTCGCGGGAGTATTATTCTTGTCATCGAACCGAGGCAAGTACCTTAATTGTTCTATGTATTGATATTATACATATTGTTGTGCATATATGTCGTCGTTGTATGTCCACCTCGTGTTGGTCCGACGGGATCATCGGGGGATCTATGCTAGCGTGCGCTGGATCATCGGATGGGTTTTTCCACCACGGGTTGGTCTGACGGGATCATCGTGGGTTCTAGACAGTGAACGCTGGATCGTCGGAATTACCATGTGTATGTTGTGATATCATGTTGTGATTATCATTTGTGTATGTTATTTATGAGTTTCTCATAGGAGGAGACTCGTTGGTATTTTGTCATTCATGTTATTATTATTCTTCGTGAGATGTCGAATAATATGCCGTGGTACTTGTACTAGCATCGTTGTGCTAACCCCTCTGGGGGTGAACATTTGCTTATTTTCAGGATCTAGGAGAGCAGGGAAACAACCACTGGAGCTGCATGACGACGAGGGTGCAGAGTGATGTTCCGGCCGGGTTTATTCATCTGTTGATTTTGTTGTTTTAATAAGTACTTGAGTACATCGTCGCTTGCGATGATTTGGATTTGGTGATGTATTAATATTCTTCCTTTGGATATTTGTATTCTCCGTATTGGTCAGAACTGTTTGTATTTTATTTCAGTTGCTTTCATACGTTGGTGTCTGTTATTTTCTTTTTATGTCTTCAGCCTTGTAAATTCTTATGTAAAGGATTTACGGCGCTGTAATATTCCTGAATATACCGGGGGTGTTACAATCTTCTATCTTCAAATTACGCTTCCGCTACGTCATAATCTTTGTAAGGTTGAAGATTACCGTAAAGCATTATTTATGGTGCTGATAACCTGTTTGATTAAACTGTAAATATTACTATATATCAGGAGATTGTCTTTGTGATGCATACCTGTTTTCTGCTGGGATAATAAGCACATTCTAGTTGGAATTGATGTTTAAGTTTAGAAATTCTAGTTGAAAAGCAAATGTAATTGGTAGTTTCAAAAATAAAATAAACAAGTTGGGGTGTCAAGTGCTGCTATCTATATGTGTGAATTTAAGAGTTTTTCTTTGGTTTAGTAAGTTGAAGATGAATTAGAACCAACCCCTAAAAGTGCCACTTGATTCCATACTCATTTATCAGAATGCCCTCTCACCATAAAATTACAGGGATAACACCCGAACCGCAAAGAAAAAGAAGATATACAATTACTCTATATTTTTGGTTCTCCCTATCGTTCGCCAAAGCCAGCCAGACCCTCTTACTAACTTCAACTTGATTTTAACCAAAAGGAGTTCAGAAAGTCCTATAAATGTCGTCCCCTTGATCGAATCCTTATCCTTTAAAGATGATTGCATTGATCGCATTCAAAATAAGACCCCAAACAATTTTGAGATTACCTCTTGCCATACTGCAATGATCCTAGAAATGCTCCAATGAGTTGCCCGACAATGTAGCCCCATTGTGGAACCAATTGTATTCCTTCTGCCAGACTTTCAGAATTGTCGAACAGAAGATAAAGAGGTGGGGCATAGTCTCCTCCTCTTTATTACAAGAATAGCAAGTGTCTACAAAGTGTGGATTGAATGCACCTATGTGTTGGTGATTATCAATGGTAGGGAATGGGGATTCTCTCCTGTATTGTTTACCAAGAAAAAGCTGCCACTTTCACTGTATGGTTTTGCATCTGAAAGTTTGTTGCTTATTCATATTACGTATTGAGTCAATCCGCGATCATGGATAAAATGATAAAAAAATATAATATTAAATTAAATTCTATACATAGAAAATTAAATAGTATCTTAATACTAAAATATTGTTGTTAAATTAAAAAGTTCAACCGTTTTATAAATTTAGATTCTAACTTTATATAATAGATGAATTTTAGTTAACTTTAGAGTAAGTTGGGCAAATAAAAATCAACCATCCTCCTAATTTTCTCACATAAAAAAATAATAATTTTCCCATAAATTTAAACAGTTAGTTAATATATCTATTATTATGAGACAACAACTTTTCTGGATTTGACATTAGATATTTGTGAGATCGCTTTTAACCATGTGTAATTTTAAAATTACGTATCGTTATCTAAATTTTTTGTTGTTTTGTTGAACTTGCGAGTTTTTGTTGCTCTCTCTCTCTCTCTCTCTCTCTATATATATATATATATATATATATATATCATACAATGCCGTTTTGTATTGTTGGTTGTCCTTTGGAGTAGCAGCATTGTAGTCGTTGAATACCGATTTGTTGTTATCGTCTTGGTGTAATGAGATCAATCGACCATTGCCGAAAGTTTGGCATATCGCTTCAATTACAAACTGTGAGGGTTTGTCGTTTCGAGGGGTCATTCATAGGAGTCGGAAAACGTTGGTCAGATAGTCCACACAACACCCGGTGTTGTGTGCGCCATTTCGCACAGCTAGTCGCGTTGTGTCTCAATCGCCTTGCGGGACACGGTGGATCATACGGCACAAGCACAGTTGTGTCCAGCTGTGTTGATCATGTAGTGATATAAATGGCCAATTTTCAGTGTTTTTCCTCATTTTCCCATCCAACCCTCGACCTCTCTCCTCAAAAAAATGTGTTTTGGTTATGTTTTCAGGTACTAATCATTCATTATTCATGGGAAGAGTGATATATCAAGTCCGTAAGATCGAATCAACCTAACTTCACCCGATTAAAGGTATTTATGTTATAAACTCTAAATTTTAACTCAGATTATTTTTGGTGGGTCCTTGTTTAGAAATCATCTTTAGACGATTATAGATTTTATTTGGGCTGTTATTATCGATTCTAGCGGAACGGAAACTCAATTTCAGATTAATTCATCCAAGTCGGTTTCGACCGCAAAGTGACCGATAAAACTACTCAATGAGTTTTGATTAGGATGTTCGACATTGTTTTAATTAGAATTGTTAGACCTTATGGGGGTTATGCCGTAACACTCATTTTAGGTCCGAGTTTTGGGGTACTATAAGTCGCATTTTTGGGGTCCGAGTTTTGGGGTACTATAAGTCGCATTTTTGGGGTCCGAGTTTTGGGGTACTATAAGTCGCATTTTTGGGGTCCGAGTTTTGGGGTACTATAAGTCGCATTTTAGGAATAATGGAACATTTATACCTCTTGAATTCACAAGGCAAGTTTTACGATCATACCATCTATATTTTACATTATATAAGCTATATGCCTTGTGTGTGTTCTATAATCACTTGGTGAAGGGCATCGAGGTGTCGTGTGGAATCGTAAGCCGTATGTAAGTTTAAGTTGTTTGTGATGTTATTTTGCATGTGTATATGGTTAAGTAACCATAGTGATATCTTTGAATCGTTAATTGTTGCCTGAATGTCTTATTTATATCATGGATATATGAATATGTGCAGGTTATGCCTATGATGTGCATGTACCGTGTGATGTCTATTACATAGGCGGGTACGTTTACCGATTCTGGGATGGTATTAGGTACCATTTCGATGCTAGTACCATGTATGAAAGTGTTTATGTGTGGTATGTGATTATAGAAATTTTTAGGCTTACATTGGCGTAATTGTGGAATTTGGTAATCGTATGAATATGTGCTTGTTCTTGCGCTTATGTGATAAAGTGTATCCTTGTAATGTATGATCGTATTACAATCATTATTGTTTGGATCTTTAATGCGTTTGTCCTGGTTGGGCACTTGTATATTTTTGGTTTACACGTGATCTTGATATGTTTTGAGATTGTTGGAATGTGGTAATGTGCTGAATTTAATCGTGCGGGTATGACGAGATCTACAAGGGTCATGGTATGGTACGTGGGAACCAGAACCAGAACTAAGTTCAGCTGCTATGTTCACTTGTGCGATTCTGATGATACCTACGAGGACTCCCTACGGGAGATCAGATAGTTAGAATATTGTTGATGTTGACACAATTCAAACTGTGCGGGTATGAGTAGACATATGATGACCCGGGACAACCAGTGACAAGACATACGATGTTGAGGTATTATGGTATGCGACAGCCAGTGGCTTTATTCATGATATATGATTTGGTTTATGGAATCGCAAAAAGAATTTGGTGTGAAAATATAAGTTTATGGGGTTTAAGACCATGAATGATATGAGAAAGGTTAGACACTAATTTATAGGGTTTCAGACCAAAATCGATTTGGAATTTGTCAAGAGAAATCTTCAAGAGAAATCTTGAAGGTTTTGAGAAAGACGTACCTAAGGTTTCGAGTCGTTTTAAATTGCTTTAAACGTTTCCTTTAACAAAACTCTAAAATCCTTCTTAAACTTTGCTGCAACTCTAGACACTTCTCGGGAATTTTGTTTGAAAAGGTAAATCTTAAATGATTAATTTTTGTTCGGAATGTTGATTCAGGCTCTGTTTTTTGAGCTGAATTTTGCTGAGCTTAACTGAACTGGATTTTGCTGAACTGAATTGAACTGAACTGGACTGAACTGAATTGTGCTAAACTCGACTAAACTGAACTGAAGTTACTGGAATATATAATAATAATAATGAGTAATATAGATAACAATATATATATATACATGTTATATAATAGTATTGATAATTTTGATATAAAAATAATAATAATAATAATAATAATAATAATAATATCACATAACAATATATACAACAACAAAATTAGTTATATCACAACAACAAAAGTTGGAATAATAATAACATTAATAATACTCATAGTTCTAAAAAACGCTAGGCGCTAGGCGTTCGGATTGCTAACGCCTAGCGCCCAAAGGATTCCTCGGAGATTAATCGGACTAGGCATATTTATTTTTTATTATTATTTTAATCATTATTATATATAAAAATTATATATATGTAAAATAATTTAAAATAATTAAAATTTAACCATTTAAGTAGATATACAATCAATTATATGTTAAAATTTGAAATATTGATATAAATATAAAAGAGTCCATAATATCCATAATATCTCAGTTTATGAATTTATAGTACTATTAGAACAAAACAGAAAAAACAAAAAAGTATAACCGCCTAGGCATCCGCCTAGTCGCCCACGTAGCTAGGAACTTTGAACATTGACATATGTATAAAGTAGTACATAATATCAATAATATCTTAGCTTGCCTTCCTAGGATCCCGCCCAGCCAGTCTAGACGACCGATTAATCACCCAAACGCCCAGTACAAGCGCCTAGGCCATAATCGGAACGGTAGAGGACCTTCCAGGGATTAATCGGTCTAGGCGGGGATTTTTAGAACACTGATAATACTACAACAATAAATTAGTTATATCACAACAACAACTTCCGACTTTGAAGGGTTCTTGTTCTTCTACCTTTTCTTATTTTTCTCGACATCTGATGGAGAGGTTCCAAAACTCTACGGGCAGATAGTTCTGGTCCTGAATAGCTCAAGAAAGAGTTAAGTGTGGAAGTTTTAGTAAGTACGCTGTATGCATTTTAAATATGTCGCATAGGACAAACTGCTTAAGGTGTTGTAGTTTAAATGCCTACATCAACAATACTTAGATTGTCAAACCGATGTTTTAAAAGAGTTATCCTTAGATCATTGCTCTAATATAAAAATGGATATGCATGAGATATATAAATGAATCAAGACAAGATTTATAGTGGCCCGATACATCCACTCTGCTCCATACAACAGGAAATTCACTAGAATCAAGGCGTACACAACTATATGAAACTAAGAATACACGCAAGCTATATTGTTCACATAGATTGATACACGCTTGTATACACAGCAACACCATTCACATATACTGGTGTTCAACTGGACTTGAATCAACACTTTCTCGCATAGGTCAGTGCCCCTCTCCCAACAGCTAACACCATCCACACAGGTTGGTTATTAATTTGCTTCATGACCTACACAAGATCGGACCCCGGTCAACACTTGAGAATACAAGTTTGGTTGTCATCGTACATCTCTCTGAACATTTAAGCTCTACCTCTGGAGTGATTCTATTCTGAGCTCGAGATTTGGCATTTGAGCTCATCTTGTCTTTGTTGTCATCTGGATATATATTGGACTTGTACACCGATCTCGTCCCTGTAGACTTCAGTCGTTTCCTTTTCACGACTTATGCATGCTTGTTATTACCTGATAGGGTACTTCATCTTCATATATGTGGATGAAGATATTCGTCCACCAATATGACCGTTGAAGGTTGGTGAGATTCCCCTGAAATCATGGCTTTATGGATATGGAAGACTTTCTTTTATCAGTTTTTCATTTAATGCGGTCTTCTCTCTTAGCTGCAAACTCTTCTTTTGTTAGGCGTCATTTAATGCATATCAAATCCACATTAAATGCTCTCGCACTTGCTCCAATAATTTATGAATAAATATTCATCTAGTCTAATGGATCTTTGTTGTAGCTTATTGAGAAGTTATTGATGTAGCATTTATGTTTCATTTATAGAGACTACAGCTCACGACTGTATCTTTTCTGTTGTACTCTATTTGTTGTATGCTTGTCGTCTGCTATTGGATTCCAACGTCCTTCTTGCTGTAGTTTCTGACTGATGTAGTATTTGACTACTGTAGAACTATGTTGTAGTTTTGCGCTTATCAAAACTCAAGGAGTATTTATCCCAACAAAGAGTAAAGTACAAAAGCCCCCTGAGATTCTACTGCCTACAGATAGACAGCCAACAACAAAAGAACTGAATACATGGAAGAATAATGAACTGTTGAGATACTTCTGTATTCTCATCAAGGAGTCTACCATGTTTAATCAGTTCAAGACATTGGAGGATGCTGCGAAGGAGTTCTCAACGCTCCTGTCAGAATGAGAGCTACCCTCGCAACTAAAACTGAAGTCGAAACTTATGAAGGGTGATTGGTTAACTCACCTAGAAAATTGGATTCTCGTCTACGATATGACCCCGGAAGGAAAAAGTATCTACAGGGACTGAGGCATAGATTCCTTAGTCAACTGGTGGAAAGAAATCCAGACAACATTTTAGAAGGTGTTGGGATAAACAATCCTGTTTTGATAATTGCCAACATACAACAAAGAAGTCGAAAGAATCGAAATGCCGCTAAGTATGGAAGCTGTCTGGAAACTTCATAAAGCACTTCCATACAGTATTGAAGATCTCAAATTCTAGCCTACAACTACAGCAAAAGACTGATTGCATCGGATGCAGCAGTAAGATGTTTTACTTAGGAAAAGGAAAACATATCCGACAAGCCCGAATAAAGTATACTTTAAACCATTCTGAAATACACTTTGTTTATTCATAAAGTATTCACGGTTAAAGTAGCATTTATTACTGATAGGACAGCATTTAATGCGGCTGGAGAGAGACAAGTGTGAACGCTCTTAAGAGTATTTAATGCGAGACAGAAATCATGTCTGAAGCATTAAATGCGACCTGCTTTAATTCAAACTTTCAGCAACCGCCAATCTAAAGTCAGATGTCAACATCTCACCAACTAGCAACAACTTCATTTATAACGGATATATTTCCAAGATTATAAATACCCCCAAGCCAGAGGACTCATATACAAAAAGTAATTCAATATTGTGAAAGCTCTGACAAATAACTCTGACATTATAGCGATTACTAGGCAGTATATTTTGTGAGCATACAACACATATTCAAGCAAAGAAATATACAAGTCCTCAACGAGAACAACACAACATACATCAATCGTTTATCAGAGATCAAGATGCTGTTCAGAGAACTCTACCTTTATCGTTGAAGAAATCAATCAGCCCTGTATGAACTGAAGATCCTTACTTATTCAGAGTTGTGTGGGAAGAATAGCATTGTAGACGAAGCTTCGAACTGTGTCTGAAGAAGCAAGTCGAGAAAGATCTCAAGCTAATCTGTGTGAATGGCCCAAAGCTCGGTCCCTGTATCAATCCGTGTGAACGATACAAAGATAGGTTTAGTTATAGTCACGTAGTTGTGTACGTAGTGATTATAATAAATGTTTTACTCCTGTGTGGAGAACCAATGGACGTAGAGGGGTTTACCTCGAACACTTTAAATTGCATATTATTTACCTTCCGTCTTTATTGTGTTCATAACTATGATTTTAATAAGTATACATTGCAAAATCCTGTACGCACTAAGCAGACAGGAGAAAGCCTAGTTGCTGTACTTACAGCAACTCACTTAAACGAACTTCCGTTACGAACTCATATTCAAAAATCGTACAACTTGTTGTACTATCACTTTCCAAGCTGTATACTGTATACTTAGTGGCCAACAAGTGGTATCAGAGAGGTTGATTCTAAAAAGAATCAGTCATATTTTTAACCGAATCAGATCCAAAATCACTTATTTTCTTTGAAAACAGTTGTTATCTTTCATATTCTCTCACATGGATACCTTAATGACAAACAAGGTTCCTATATTTTCAATTAACGAGTTTGATGACTAGAGAATCAGTATGGAAGCCCATCTTGCTGCCATGCACGAGGAGATGATATTTGTCATCCAAGAAGATCCCATAAAGATGATGAAGGTTAATTCTGCCGCAAAGGTAGAAGGCCAACCTCATGCTGAAATGCTCGAGGAGCGCGAGCAATGGACAACTTACGAGCGCAAGCGTGCTAACCTCGACAATCTTGCCAAGAATGCGCTGCTTTTCACTCCTGACAAAGGCATATTCTCAAAGATAAAGAGCTGTAAGATAGCTAAGGAAGTTTGGGAGAAACTCAAGATGATCTGTGAGGGAACTGAGCTCTCAAAAGAAAATAAAATTTCAAAACTCACTCAGAAATTCGAATCCTTTGAAATGAAATCTTCCGAAACTCTTGAGGAGCTTAACCTCAGATTCATTGGGATTGTCGGTGAACTTGAAGCATTGGGTAAAGTGTATACCCAAAAGTAGAAAAAATTGAAAATCTTTAGACCACTCCCCGCCTGATGGGACATTAAGACTACAGCCATACGTGTGTCATGTAATCTTAATTATATTTCTACTTTTGACCTCTTCTCTGACCTCAAATCTTTCGAGTATGATATTGACAGGAGAGAGAGAAGGACGAAGAGTCACTTGCCAATACTACAGCACTGGCCGCTGTATCTAACAGGAGACACAGCACACCCAACAATTCCAAGTCTGCCCACAAGACTGCTGACAGTGATGATGATATCCTATCACAAGATGAAACGGCTCTTCTTATGCATAAATTTAAAAAGTTCATCAAACAGTCTGGAAAGACTCCCTTTAAGCCCAAGCCGTTTCACAAGGTAAGTTACAAATCTCCTTCTTCTAGTAATTCTAACTTGTGCTACAACTGTAGGAAACCCGAACATTATGCAAATAAGTGTCTGCACCCAAAAGTCCAAAAGTTGCCGGAAGCTGAGCAACAAGAAAAGGATGAAAGAAGACGTGCTTGGAAAAACAAGCTCAAGGCCCTGATTGGCGAATCAGAAGCCTCTCCCGCATCTACCAAGACCGAGGAGTGTCTTCAGGCAGTCACTTGTAACACCACCATAAATCCAGCGGCACTATAACACGCCGTAGACCGTTTCGATGAGGATCTACCAGGCTAAACATCACAGAAATGTCCACGCAAGGGTCAATTTCAAGTAGACTACACGGACCAATGAGGTCACACAACTCGATCAACAGATAATAACTCTATAGAACATTACCCACGCAGGGGTCGAAGTACAATACAGCGGAACACTGTTTACAACTCTGACAATACAACATAACTCGACCAAACTCTCATCCCTTGATTAGTATCATAGCTCATCACTTCCTGTGCCGATCCTGGAACTGCTCCTCAAGAACCTGCATGTACCTGGACGCAATACATACATCTGCCCTCCGATTACTCGAGGGTTAGTAAAACTCCACTATTTTACTAGTGCAAGTATCAAATCATACGAAATGTAACAAGCAAACATCAACCATGGATCAGATACAATAACCAATTACCAATCATTACAGAGAGGTTTTAACAATTTAGCAAGCAAGCAAGGAGTTATTCGCAAGTAAATTCTCATCTCGGGGACTTTTAGAAAATACAAAACCTTTAGGACCTCAAATGCTGATTTGTAAAACCTTTTCGAAAACCTTAGGGCTCTAGCTCAAATTTCGATTCGTATTTCGGCAATTTACAGTATGAAGACATTTCCATAAATCTCGTGGGGCTCGGCCCAACATTTTTTTCTTGAAAACTTTCTTTAAAAACTTTGATTGTCAAAATATTGTGACACCGTGATCCACCGTCACGTGTCTCCGTAGGTTCAACAACCCACATGGACTAAACCACACACACTAATCAAACATAAGAAATCTTGTCACCGTGATCCACCATCACGTGTCTCCATAGGTTCAACAACCCACACGGACTAAAATAACCACAACAACATCACAAATAGTCCCAACACCGTGATCTTCAGCCACGTGTCACTGTAGGCCCCGTCGAACCCACCCGGTTGGACGTACTGTGCCCCAAACTCATGGTCCACTTCCATGTGTTCTCGTAGGCCTCGTCAAACCTGCACGATTGGACCTCAGTACCTCACTAAGATCTGACCCATAGTCCACTGCCATGAGTCCTCATAGGTCCCGTCGGACCAGCACGAGTGAACGTATCGGACACACACAACATTCACATTCACATCACACCAACACGCTCATAATCAATCAACCATATTTTCTATTACAACTTCACACAACTAGCACACATAGCACGAAGTCGACATTACTGCCAATACGAGCTCTACACAACCAAAAACACATAACACAATATTCTCATCCAAATCACCGATAATCAATGCCATATAACTCACGATCAATACATATAACACGATACACATCCAAATATACAATCGACCAACATATACATTTCCAAGTTACACATCCAAGATTATCACAACTAACCACAAATTATTCATTACGACATGTAAGTCATGTTCACAAGGTACAAAACGTATAAGCAAGATACTTGCCTCATTAACCGCTATCGAACACCCCGACAAACACGGCTCAACTGGGAACCTCGAACACCTACAATCCTCCGGGCAAAAACAACAAAAATACGATTACAACGAGAATCAAGACCAAGGATAACAGAAATCCCACCAAACTATTTAAGGGAAACTCATTGAGACATTTAAGCGAACACTAAATGTTCAGTAACTCCCAAGAACATTCGAATCATCAATCGAGTTAGACAAACTCGAAATATGGATATACAATCCATAGAACACGATTAATAATACTCAATAACATCAATCGATTCCTCAAAATCGGACGAACAACGAAAATCAAGAAGGAAATCCAAAAGTCAACCCTAGGAGATTTTAAGAAATTACCTCGATCCAACGAAGAACAAGGATTAGATATTGTTATAATCGACAAAGGTCTTCCAAAACACCCTAGAATTGAGTCAAATCGACCAGGAATCTAAATTCTCGTCTCACCCGTCCGTCAGCCGCAAGAAGAAGTGAGGAAGGGAAGGAAATGGGACAAAACCCGTCGCCCAGGCCATATATAGACGCGCATGTTACGGCCATAATAAGCAGAACTTACGACCGTAACTCTTCACCCTTACGGCCGTAACACCCAGGACTTACGGCCGTAAGTACCCCTCTGGACTACTGCCCAAAATACGAATGTTCATTACGGCCGTAACAACAATCGGTTTACGGCCGTAACACAGGACTCATTACGGACATAATAAAAGATACTTACAGCCGCAAACAACAACACTTACGGCCGTAACTCATAACTCTTACGACCGTAACACCACTACTGAACACAGTAGTGAATCTTAACGACTCCGATAGTCAGGTCGGACATTCGACAACGTTCTGGTTATACAGACGCACCGAATATAATTCAAAACAATAACCAACGCACTACAAAACATAACATACCATTCCACAAGTGCAAACTCACTCGGAGAGACGCACGCGACAACACATCACACCCGACTAAAACGGCTACACGATAGTAACAACCAGTGTACCACGTTAAAACCATTCTATTTTAATGACAACAGAAAAAAATATCCGGCGGAAAGACAACCAATACAAGATAATAGAAATGAAAATACCGGATATTAGATCACTGACAGTGACTCGTCCGATGATGAGCTTGAAGATAAAGCTTATATGTGCGTTATGGCCAAAGAAATAGAGGACGACAAGAACAGCGATGATGAGGTAAGCTCAACATCAACTACTCATGTAAATACATATCATACCTTTGAAAACATGATGAATGAATTTAAAAACATTCAAAAGGCCCATGAGACTTTGAAATGAGAAAAGATACAGCTCGAACTTTCAAATTTAGAGTTGAAAGAAGAAAATGACTTGCTGAAAAATAACTACGAAAATATGTCCCTCGATTGTGAAAACAGCAAAGTCACACTTGAAAAACTCATGAAGAACAATCATCAACTTGTCCACGATCTAAATGAGACTACGTCTCATAATGAGAGCAAGACAAATGATTTCGCTCTACTCGAAGCCAAAGTGAAAACTCTCGAGAAACGAGAAGGATAATTAGAGACCATCTTGAAATCATTCGAGAAATCCTCTAAACGGATGGAAGAAATTCTAAGCACCGGGCAACATGCTCATGATAAAAGTGGCTTAGGATACAACTCATTCTCCAACAAAGGGAAAACTAGTACGGTGTTCGTAAGGGGTGTGGAACCCATTTCTGTTCCTCAAAAGACCCCAAGTCCTGTAAAGGTAACAATTGCCCCATGTACAGCAAAGACTGCGATTCCGCCACCAGGTTCATATCACAAACAGCGGAAACCTCAGCCTCCCAGAACTGTAAGGCGTAACCAACAACATGCTTCCCGAGCATATCAGAAGCGCCAACAGCCATTCAGAAAGAAGGTTGTATCCAAGTATCAAAGGCCCGCCCAGCAATACTTCCAACAGTACAGTGCGCCTAGATATTGGATACATGAGCCCCGTTATCTATCAAGAAAGCAGGTAGCCGCGCAATATCAGCAACAGCTTTGGGAATCCAACTGGAGACCCATGAGGCAAGCTGTAAGGCCTAAGAAAATAGCTCCATCTCCGAGACGGAAATCGTACTGGAATAATAGTAATAACCCTCAATTTTACATGCATCATAATCATGGTTACAATGACTATGTGCCTGCCCCACGTAGACATCGCAAGAATGGACCAAAAATAACCTACAGCAAGCCAATTGTTGTCAGGCAAATTTGGGTGCCAAAAGGCACTAACGTACAAGGACCCAACAATCAAAGGGGATCTAAATCTACTTAATTTCTTTGCTTACAGGACATCAAAGAAAAGGATCTGGTACTTCGACAGTGGATGTTCTCGGCACATGACAGGAGCTATCAGCAAGCTATCAGATTATGTAGAAGGTCGCGGTCCAAAAGTGCGCTTCGGTGACAAGTCCAAAGGAAGAACAAGAAGGAAAGGAACCCTGCTTGTACGAAAGTTTAAAGTCACCGACATTGCTTATGTTGAAGTCTTACAGTACGATCTACTTATTATTAGCAGTTCTGTGACAAACAGTTCTCGGTGAAATTCTATATAGATCACTGTAGAGTGAAGAACATTCTGACCAAAGAAGTTGTCCTCACAGGGAGCAGGTCAGGTAATATGTATATTGCTGACTGGAAGCCTATGAGCTCCACTATTCCTTGTTTTGTTGCCAAAGGCACTGCAGATCAAAGTTGATTATGGCACAAGAGGATATCTCACATCAACTTCAAGATAATCAACAAGCTCGCTAGACAGGGAATGGTTAGAGGTTTGCCCGATGTGTCATTCCAAAAAGACAGCGTCTGCGGACCTTGTCAAAAAGGCAAACAATTCAAAACCACCCTGAAAGGCAAATCATACCTGTCCACTCACAGAGTTCTGGATATGCTACATATGGACCTCTACGGTCCTGTAGACCCTGTAAGTTTGGGAGGTAAGAAATAGTGTCTAATTTTTGTTGATGACTATTTCAGGTATGCTTGGACAATCTTCCTGAGCAAGAAGAAAGAAACCACAACAAAACTGCCCGAGCGCCTGAGAAAGCTTCAGAATGAAAAAGGGTTGAGTATCGTGTCCATTCGTTCCGATAGGGATACTGAATTCACTAACCACTTTATAGAGCAATACTGTTTGGACAATGGAATACAGCACGAATACTCAGCAGCCCGGACTCCTCAACAAAATGGTGTTTCCGAGCGAAAGAACAGAACACTCAAAGAAGCAACAAGAACCATGATTGCTGCAAGCAAGTTTCCGCTGGGGCGAAGCAACAAATACAACATGCTATAAACAAAACCAATGTATCATCAACAAGTATCACAACAAAACATCATACGAGGTATGGAAAAACAAAACTCCACTAGTTTCATATTTTCATATTTTTGGATGCAGATGTTATGTTCTGAATAACGGGAAAGACCAACTTAATACCTTGGACGAAAATTCGGATGAAGGGATATTTGTAGGTTATTCCTCTATCAGAAAGGCTTTCAGAATCTTTAACAAATGGAAGCTGACAATCGAGGAACCTGTTCATGTAGTGTTCGATGAACCTCATTTTGATCCTACAAGAGTAGAAGATCTAACTCAGAATATCCAAACACTCTCCACTAATGACCCTCCAACTCCATTAGAGCCTGTCGTAGACATAGAAATCAACCCCGCAGCTGTAAGATCAGTATTCGAAGCCGATACTGTACAAGTTGAAGTGAAACTACAGCACCTCAAGATACAGTACGGGATGCCGAACTAGAACCCGACAGAAGATGGTTGAGAGATCACCCACATGAGTTAATCATAGGAGACATTGATGCTGGAGTATCTACCCGCCGGAGAATACAGAGTACACAAGGAACTATAATGTGTGTGCAAGAAGACCCCGATTATGAAAAAACTCCATTTCCTGTATGGAAATCTCAAGCAGAACTTAGAAGACTTGTCATGTGCACCCTAGCTGTATTCTTAGCTCAATCCGAACCTGTTTCTATCAATGAAGCTTTGAATAATTCTCACTGGATCACTTCTATGGAAGAAGAGCTTAATGGTTTCGAAAGAAACAATGTATGGTATCTAGTACCCAGACCAAAACATCAAGATGTAATTGGAACCAAATGGGTATTTAGAAACAAGAAGGATGAGAATGGACTTGTTATTAGGAACAAATCCCGTTTAGTCGCACAAGGCTACAGACAGGAAGAAGGCATAGACTACGATGAGACATTTGCCCCTGTAGCCAGACTAGAAGCCATCAGGATATTTTTAGCTTTAGCCGCCCATAAGAGCTTCATAGTATATCAAATGGATGTTAAGAGCGCATTCCTGAATGGAGACCTCGCCGAATAAGTCTATGTTGAACAACCACCAGGGTTCGTCAACACAGAAGGCGGAGACCTTGTATACAGAATACGGAAAGCTCTGTATGGACTTAAGCAAGCACCTAGAGCATGGTACGAAACCCTATCCCTATACCTAACCAATAATGGATTTGATAAAGGTGTTGTGGAAAAGACTCTATTTAAGATATAGGAAGGAGACGACCCGTTAATGGTTCATATATATGCATATGATATTATATTTGGTTCCACTAACCTTGCTTTATGTCAAAGGTTCTCTCATCTCATGCAAAGTAAATTTGAAATGAGTATGATGGGGGAACTTAGTTATTTCCTAGGATTGCAGGTGAAGCAACTGCCTACAGGAATCTTCATCAACCAGGAGAAGTACGGTAAGGAGCTACTCAACAAGTTTGGGATGAACAAATCCAAATCCTCGTCAACCCCTATGAGCACTTTCGTGCAAATCAGTGCTGACGAAGCTGGAAAGCCGGTTGATCAGTCACTCTACAGGAAGCTTATAGGATCACTCCTGTACCTAACAGCTAGCAGACCCGATATCCAATTTACTGTAGGAGTGTGTGTTCGATATCAAGTAGCACCTAAAGAATCACACTTCACGACAGCCAAACGAATCCTTAAGTATGTAAAAGGAACAATTGACGTAGGATTATGGTATCCTAAGGAAGGGGGATTCGATTTGGTTGGCTACAGCAATTCGGATATCAGTGGCTGTAAGTTGGATAGGAAGAGTACAAGCGGTACTTGTCACTTTATCGGACCTAGACTTGTGTCATGGTTCAGTAAGAAACAATTGGCCAACTCGCTTTCTATACCTGAGCGGAATACTATGCCGCTGGAAGTTGCTGTATGCAGATCATAACTCACTGTTACGAAAACTACTAACTCTGTCCAATTCGATCCATCGGATATCATCATCGAATCTCAACACGAAACCGATTGTCCATCAAAGACAAATACCAAGGGAAATACGGAACATACCTCGATATGCACAATACCACGACAATCATGTCAGTCAAATCCGAGATCAGATCAATACATCATACGGACACAGTCTTAACACGAGACCTACAAATGCATACTCATATGACAACATCAATATGCTCAAAACAATAACAATAATGTATACTTAATGGAAATCCCATGATCCAGCGCCCTCCGTATAGATCCCAAGATGATCCTACTAGATCAACACGAGGGGGATAACCAACAAAATACATATGCACAACAACACATGTAAAACCAACGATGCGAATCCACATGATTGTTGGGATTCGGTGCCTAAAACGAAGGCCCAGCGGAAGCGGTAAAACGAAAATTAATTCGATCCGAATCCCTACGAGGATCGATCGAGCTACGTATATACGAATATCAAAAAACGAAAAGCAAGAGTCGTAAGAAACTAACCCTCGAAGTCCGTTGATTAAATGGAAACCTTCTCTTGAGCTATTCCCCAAGCTTTAGTTTGATCTCTACGAGTTCAATCCGCTCCAAGCCCTTGAACGATCCAACGCCGAAAACACCGCGTCTCTACTTGCCACGCGCCCGGAAAACGATCGAACAACAACACTTGATTAACCTCTAAGGTTACGGCTAGAATCAAGTGGTGAAGCTTTTGTTATTACACTCTAAGTGTATAATATATCTCTCTTAATGTATCTTGAATTTTCTCCAAGAAAACTCAAGGATAAAAGTGAAGAAGAAGATGAAGATGAAGACTAAGAAAAATAATTTTCTCTCTCACTTCTTCAAAGCTCACGGCTGGAATTTTGGCTATAGCAAGTGAGAGTTTGTCTCCACTTATATTCTTATTCAACTCCCCATGATCTCCTATTTAGACAATATCACCAAGGTGTGATATTTGTCCCATTGATTGGTCACTAGTCCACCATCCTTGAAAGTGTAGACCAAGACAAAGTGAGGGAGTAGGTGATGGGGTGGCCATCTAGAAGGAATCGGATGAGTTCGATTCGTTTCGGACTCCCGTGAGTCCAAACAGATAAACTCCTATTCCGTTCCGATGTATTTGTGTCGATTAACTAATCCAATCAATTAATCACATTAAATACATAATAATATAATTAATTTCTCCAAGAAATAATTATATTCACGAATTAAATTAATCACCCAGTAATTTATTTAATCCATTAGGCCGTAAATCAATTTATCCAATAAATCGATTTAGACATCCAATGTCCCAAATTAGATATCCAATATCTAATATTTATAATGAGAGATTAAGCTCGATTCATTCCGTCGTCAATCCTAATGCGCGACTCGGTAGGTCCGTCTCAGTCAGCAATGGGAGGAACCAAAGAGTAGTAGCACCACCTAGCCAGCCTGGCGGCCTACACTGTACTCTTCCGAGAACGAATGATTGGGATCATTCAAGAACCATTCTCACGTGAATACCAAGAACGATAAACCCTTCTTTCAAATGTCCCGATCAAGTTTTAGGGTCACGGTCGATCAAACCCTATCTGTACTTGACGCTATGCATGCGTTAATGCAAATCGAGATCATCGAGTCGTGTATCTAATACAATGGCTCCAATGCTTTGGCCAAAGACTTATGATCTCATCGCCAATAACCGCATAGGACATATAACCCGCTCACTAACGGAGAAAGAATTCTATCTTGGTATTCGTAGGACTCGCTACTTGCCCGTCAAGATGCACGCCGAGGTTGACCCCGCCTTCCGGTTTACGTGGTCGAACTACTCTAATGAAAATCTTGACGTCACAAGCACATCCCTACTAAATCCTCAAGTCGAAGGTTCACGAATACCTATCACAACCTTTCGATTCCGTCATTGACTGTCCTGAGTGAAATCCATGTGACGAATCGAGGGTGAGTCGGTTCGAGTATACTAATCTAATTAGCATACCTATAACGTGTGCTCCCACTAACCATTAGTGTTCGACAGGCACTCTCCATGTCAAAGAACACGTCATACAAGTCTTTACATAAACTTAACGCCTACCAAGTTTCATCGACTTGCGAACGATTAAGTATTTGAGCTATAAACCTTTCTAGTGCCGACCCCTTATCCAATAAGGAGTGGAACGCTTTGCTCTCAAATACACGGACTAGTTTCTATATGTTTATTTACGAGTTAGGAATGCCAGTAACTACCAAGAATAAAGAAACAATCATTTGCCTTATATAAATGGTTTACATAATTACAAGTACAATGCCCTCACTCAACAACCTCTGAGTGGCATTCGAGGGCATACTCCTAACAATCTCCCACTTGCACTCAATGCCACACACTATGGTATCTAATACCCATGTTCTCCAGATGACGCTCCAAGCTAGTCCGAGATAGTGGCTTGGTCGGTGGATCGGCGACGTTGTCGGTCGAGTCTACTCTATGCGGACAATGTATCCCTTGCGAACAAATTCTCTTACGAGATGATACTTCCTCTCAATATGTTTGGTGTTGTGAAACCTCGGCTCCTTGGCTGCGCTACACTCGTCGTTGTCGCGATGCGGTGGAACAGCATTTCGGACATGGTATCACTTGAAGTTCTCCCGAAACTTCTTAATCCAGAACCCTTCCTTGGAAGCCTCCGAGGTCGCTTGATACTCACCGACAGTGGAATCGCAAGATCGCGCTTTGCTTGGCACTACGCCAAGATATCGCTCCTCCATTAAGAGTAAATATGTAGCCGAAGTGGACATCGAGTCGTCCTTCGGTCCTTGGAAGTCCGAATCGGTGAATCCCACCACATCCAATTCTCCACCACCATACATCGAACCATATCTCTAGTCCTTCTCAAGTACTTGAGAACGTTCTTTCTGGCAGTCAATGTTCCCTACCCGGGTTTGCTCAAACCTACTCACCACGCTTACAAAGATGCGCAATGTCGTCTTGTACACAACATAGCATACATAAGGCTACCCACGGCCGAAGCATATGGTATATTACTCATTTCCTTTCGTTGTTCCTCATTTTGAGGACACATCTTCAAGGTGAGTTTTATTCCATGTCGCATCGGTAGGAACCCTCTTTTAGAATCATCCATCTTAAATCGCTTTAAGATTTTATCTATATAGAGGGCTTGGGAAAGACCTATTGTTCTCTTCGCTCTATCCCTAGAGTCGAATACCAAGAATATAGGTAGCTTCTCCCAAGTCTTTCATGGAGAAATTACTCAAAGCCAAGCTTTCCGTAATCGAGCATTCCCACATCATTTCCTATTAGTAGAATGTCATCTACATATAGTACTAAGAATGCGATCTTGCTCCCACTAACCCTCTTGTATACACAAGGTTCCTCTTCATTTTGCACGAAGTCAAACTCTTTGATCGCCTCGTCAAACGAAGATTCCAACTACGCGACGCTTGCTTCACCATAAATGGAACGTCAAGCTTGCACACTTTCTGAATATCGACTTGAATACAAAGCCTTTAGGCTGCTCCATATAGATTTCCTCCTCGAGGAATCCATTAAGGAAAGCCGTCTTTACGTCCATTTGCCATATCTCATAATCGTGGTAGGCGGCTATAGCAAGCATCATGCGAATAGACTTGATCATGGCTACGGGCGAGAAGGTATCGTGGTAATCGATTCCTTCCTTCGGGTATAACCCTTTGCCACTAGCACGGCCTTATAGGCGTCAACCTTGCCATCACCATCGGTCTTTCTCTTGTAGATCCACTTGTTCCCAATAGGCACTATGCCCTTGGGGCGGTCTACTAGAGTCCGCACTGATTGACATGCATCGAGTCTATCTCAGCTTCCATAGCTTCACGCCATTTCGCGGAGTCTACATCCACCATCGCTTGGTCATAGGTCGTCGGGTCGGTCTCTTGGCTATCACTTGGAACCTCATGGAGACCCGGCTCCTCCAAGTGCACAAGCCCATACCTCTCGTAAATGAGACACCCTACTAGACCTACGAGGTGGTTGTACTTGTGTTTCGAAAGTTCGGTTCCAGTTTCTTGCACAGTGTCTCTCGAGGAGTTTCATTGTATTCTTCTAAAGAAATACTTCTACCTGCTCCGCCTTCCTGAATGAACTCATCTTCCAGGAAGTGTGCTTGTAAAGCAACAATGATCCTTCGATCTTCGGGCATGTAGAATAGATATCCCATCGTCCCAGACGGGAATCCAATGAAACGTCCCTTCGCAGACCTAGCTTCCAACTTTTCCACCTTAGTCTTCTTGACATAGGCGGGACATCCCCAAATCCTAATATGATTAAGACTTGGTTTCCTTCCTTCCCACATCTCATGTGGAGTTTTAGGAACGGATTTGGAAGGACATCTATTCAAGATATACGCGGCAGTCAGGAGTGCATACCCCCACAGTAAATCGGCAAGTCAAGATAGCCCAAGATGGAACGGACCATGTTCAACAGGTCCGGTTCCTTCTTTCGACACACCATTTAACCGAGGAGTACTGGAGGTGTTAGTTGTGAAACTATTCCATGTTCCTTAAGGAACTCGTCAAACTCCGTACTCATATACTCGCCACCTCGGTCCGACCAAGTGCTTTGATATGATTACCGTTTGTTTCTCGACTAGGGCCTTGAATTCCTGGAATTTCTCAAAGGCCTCGGATTTATGTTTCATTAAGTATACATAACCATACCTAGTATGATCATCTAAACGTAATGAAATATTGATATCCGTCACGTCGCTTCTAAAGCACCACATACGTCGGTATGGATTAATCCCGATTTATCGGCTCTTTCAAAAGTCCCTGTGAAGGGGACTTAGTCATTTTGCCTTTAAGGCAAGATTCACAAGTAGGAAAGGGATCCGATCCCAATGGACCCATAAGTCCATCTTTTTCCATCTTGTAAACCTTGGTCGACCAACATGACCAAGTCTAAGATGCCATTTCAAAACTTGATTGGTTTCATCCGCCACGTTTTCTAGTCATAGTATTCACAACTACTTTGTTGCTGAGATTTAGATGATACAATCCATTCAACAATGTAGCAGTACCCACTAGTTTATTTCTAAAATAAATTTTGCAGGAACCATCACCTATGAAAATGAAAAGCCTTTTCGGTCCATGACCGAATGGATACAATGTTTTGTGCCTTGGGCAAAACAAGTACATCTTCTAAAGTCAAAACAAAGCCGGATTCTAAACCCAAAAGAAGTGATCCTATGTGGTCGCCTCGACACTATGCCCGCTTCCGACCGTGATCATAACTTCTCCACTCCAAGCTTCCTACTTTGTTCCAGATCTGATTCACGGTACAAATATGAGAACTAGCACCGTAATCCAGATCCAGAAGTAGAAAATACAAAGGCGAACAATTTGTTTCCAAAACTAAAAGTTACAGACCAAGTGCCATGAAGAATCGGACAGTCTCTAGCCCGGTGGCCCGGCTCACCGCACTTGAGACAAGTATCCTTTTCTTCTTGTTCTTGAACCATTGGGGCCTTGCCCTTACCCTTAAGGTCCTTAGCTTGTGGTCCAGTCCGCTTCTTGGTCTTTTTCTTCTTATTCTTAGACCTCCGAGGTCCGTAAGAAATCACAAGAGCGAGACTCCTTCATCCATGAGTCTTCATTTGAGGCGAGCGGTCACAAGTTTGTTCATTAGCCCGACTAAATTACATGCAATCTCATTGCGGTTGAAGTTCATAACAAAGCGTGAGAAGGAATCGTGAGAGACGTAGGATAAGGTCGATTTGGAGAGAAGTATCCATTTTAAAATCAAGAGCCTCCAATCTCTCGATCATGGATATCATTTTGAGGACGTGTTCCCCAACCTTCTCACCTTCCTTCATCCTTGCACCGAACAGTTGCTTGGATATCTCATATCTAGCAGTTCTGCTGTGCTCACCATAAAGCTCGGTTAAGTGAGATAGAATCTGCCTAGCAGAAGTCATTTTCTCATGAGCTCTCTGAAGCTCATTAGACATGGAAGCCATCATATAAGCACGGACTTTCACGTCATCCCTACCCCACCTTTCGTGGTATTCAATCTCTACCAGATTGGATCGAGTCCGCATAGGCGGCGCCGGAATGTCCGTCTCCAAGACGTATCCCAGTGCCTCTATACTGAGGACAATCATCGATTGCGGAGCCAATCCACAAAGTTAGGTCCCATTAAGGTGTTCTTTTCGAGTAGAATTGCGAGTGGATTCATTGTCATATTGAGTTATGTCCGCATTAAGTATAGCAGTTAATTAGTGACTTGTTATATTATGATCGAGTATAGAATTAAGGTCCTTTCTATTCTTGTTACCCGGCTCCCACTATTTTTATCTAATAACACACTCCCATGTGAAATCCGAAGTATCGTCGCTCTACTTCATAGTGGTGATCGAGTTCTTTATAAATCTTAATAGAGGGCAACCGAACAGTTTCTAGTCTATAAATTTTCATAAAGTGGTGTCCAACACAAACACATCTAATGGATGATTCGAACTTCTTTTTCCCCTTGTTCACTCACCTCAACCTATACTGTGTCTATGGTTCGTGAACAAGATAAGTTTATACCATCGACGCAAATCAGTTTCACATTTGTATCTTATCCGCAACCTATCGTGTTTCTAGGGATAAAATTTGCTCCAACCGAAGGCATCCAATGCGCTCCGTAATTTATCCGTCCTCCCGACGACTACCCGATAACTCGGAAGCATAGCACATCCGGTTTGGATTTCAATTTCCGAAAACTCGATGGAGGAAGGAAAACTTGAAACCTTATAAACTTAATTATTTGTTGTGGGAGAATTATCGCGTTTAACGTTACACTTTGCACATTAATCGTTTAAGCGCGTTAGTGGCATTCATACAATATGAAACAACCAATCACAACCTAGTTGCTACCAACATGTGGTTCATGGACCGTTCCTAGAAAACAAAAACTCCGTAATCTAATTACAAGTCTTCGTCTTGAATCTTCGTCTTCTCGAAATGGATCTTCCTCCGGTCTTCGTCATTACATATAAATTTTACATTGAAAATTGCATCCTAGATATAAATTTTTCTAGTAAAATAAATAGGCTCAAAACGGCCTTTACAACCCAATCGAATAAAACGAACGATTCAAAACTAAGTCCACGAACCACATCCCCATTCAAAAGCATTCATTCAATAAATACTATATAAATGGAAAGCGTAGAGATACATTGATCCAATCAACAATACGAACCGATCCAATCGATTCACACAATCGGTAATATAATAACGTTCAAAATAATTCTTTAGAACATAAATATTCCAATTAATCAAATTTCCCTTATAAAATGAAATACCATAAATCATTTTAATCATATTAAATCCAATTTAACATGCGGGAGATTAATTTTTAAGATTACACGGAAAAATCGAGCCGGGGTGAAAACGGGCCAGCATGACCGAGTCACCCTCGGCGACCTCACCGGCGATCACGCTGGCTTGGCGAGTCACGCTGGAAGATGCCGGCGAGACACGACCGAGTCTAGGACACGGTCGGGTCGCCTGGATGACTTGGTAGGCTATAGGACACGACCGTGTCATCCAGACACGGCCGAGTCACTTTCGACAGACACGCCCGTGTCTCGACACGGCCGGGTCTCAGGCGATGCTTTGGCCACACGCGGACACGACCGTGTCACCAGACACGGCCGAGTCATCCTCGGCCAAAATACCCATTTTGTCCAAAAAGTCGTCCGACGACGATTCGGGGCTAGATTTTCACCTGATATCCAATATCAATATTTTACGACTTTCATATCTTCAATATAAATCATATTTCCCAAATTTAAGATTTATATTTATACATAAACTTACGAAAAATACAATTATTACGAGCGAAAAACATATACCACGATTATGACTAAAATGATTCCAAATCATTCACCATCTAATCGAGCATTCCAAATGCCAATATCGTATATACGATCGCAAGACCTACGCTCCGATACCACCTTTGTTGGGATTCGGTGCCTAAAACGGCGCCAGTAGGCGGTAAAACGAAAATTAATTCGATCCGAATCCCTACGAGGATCGATCGAGCTACGTATATACGAATATCAAAAAAGCAGCAAGAGTCGTAAGAAACTAACCCTCAAGTCCGTTGATTAAATGGAAACCTTCTCTTGAGCTATTCCCCAAGCTTTAGTTTGATCTCTACGAGTTCAATCCGCTCCAAGCCCTTGAACGATCCAACGCCGAAAACACCGCGTCTCTACTTGCCACGCGCCGGAAAAACGATCTAACAACAACACTTGATTAACCTCTAAGGTTACGGCTAGAATCAAGTGGTGAAGCTTTTGTTATTACACTCTAAGTGTATAATATATCTCTCTTAATGTATCTTGAATTTTCTCCAAGAAAACTCAAGGATAAAAGTGAAGAAGAAGATGAAGATGAAGACTAAGAAAATAATTTTCTCTCTCACTTCTTCAAAGCTCACTACTGGAATTTTGGCTATAGCAAGTGAGAGTTTGTCTCCACTTATATTCTTATTCAACTCCCCATGATCTCCTACTTTAGACAATATCACCAAGGTGTGATATTTGTCCCCTTGATTGGTCACTAGTCCACCATCCTTGAAAGTGTAGACCAAGACAAAGTGAGGGAGTAGGTGATGGGGTGGCCATCTAGAAGGAATCGGATGAGTTCGATTCGTTTCGGACTCCCGTGAGTCCAAACAGATAAACTCCTATTCCGTTAGATGTATTTGTGTCGATTAACTAATCCAATAAATTAATCACATTAAATAAATAATAATATAAATATTTTATCCAATAAATAATTATTTTAAAGAATTAAATTAATCACCCAAGAATTTATTTAATCCATTAGGCCGTAAATCAATTTATCCAATAAATCGATTTAGACATCCAATGTCCCAAATTAGATATCCAATATCTAATATTTATAATGAGAGATTAAGCTCGATTCATTCCGTCGTCAATCCTAATGCGCGACTCGGTAGGTCCGTCTCGATCGGAATGGGAGGAACCAAAGAGTAGTAGCACCACCTAGCCAACTGGCGGCTACACTGTACTCCAATCGAGAACGAATGATTGGGATCATTCAAGAACCATTCTGTCGTGAATACCAAGAACGTATAAACCCTTCTTTCAAATGTCCCGATCAAGTTTTAGGGTCACGGTCGGTCAAACCCTATCTCAGATTTGACGCTATGCATGCGTTAATGCAAATCGAGATCATCGAGTCGCCGTGTATCTAATACAACGGCTCCAATGCTTTGGCCAAAGACTTATGATCTCATCGCAATAACCGCATAGGACATATAACCCGCTCACTAACGGGAGAAAGAATTCTATCTTGGTATTCGTAGGACTGCTACTTGCCGTCAAGATGCACGTCGAGGTTGACCCCGCCTTAGGTTTACGAGGTCGAACTACTCTAATGAAAATCTTGACGTCACAAGCACATCCCTACTAAATCCTCAAGTCGAAGGTTCACGAATACCTATCACAACCTTTCGATTCCGTCATTGGTATCCCAGTGAAATCCATGTGACGAATCGAGGGTGAGTCGGTTCGTATACTAATCTAATTAGCATACCTATAACGTGTGCTCCCACTAACCATTAGTGTTCGACAGGCACTCTCCATGTCAAAGAACACGTCATACAAGTCTTTACATAAACTTAACGCCTACCAAGTTTCATCGACTTATGACGATTAAGTATTTGAGCTATAAACCTTTCCAGTGCCGACCCCCTTATCCAATAAGGAGTGGAACGTTTTGCTCTCAAATACACGGACTAGTTTCTATATGTTTATTTACGAGTTAGGAATGCGAGTAACTACCAGTAAATAAAGAAACAATCATTTGCCTTATATAAATGGTTTACATAATTACAAGTACAATGCCCTCACTCAACAACCTCTGAGTGGCATTCGAGGGCATACTCCTAACAATGATTCCATCAACACAACACTGGGTAATCCAACGATCCAGCGCCCTCAGCATAGATCCCAAGATGATCCCGTCGGACCATAACGAGGTGGAAGAACCCATCCAATGATCCAACGCCCTCAGCATAGATCCCAGGATGATCCCATCGGACCATAACGAGGTAGACATCTGATCCAGCGCCCTCAGTATAGATCACACGATTCCAACGGATCAACACAACATAACAATACAATTATGCATACACATATGCAAATCAATATCTTCATCAACATGAACAATATATGAATCAATAACACGAACGACACTATGATAATACAACTAGGACGACCTCATGTTCAGCAACATAAATGACAACCTGCATGATCAACATCATCAACATGAAACCAAAATCAAATTAAGATACTTGTCCCGAGTCCTTCAGGAGCAATCTCGATGTCAAATCATCACCAATGATCATTCTCAATGCTTGGCGATCCCAACATACCATGGACTATAGATAGCTCGTATCCTCGTCTTTATTATAATGTATCCTCAATACCCGAATATGCCAATAACCGAAATAAATCTTATACATTATGATTTAACTCCCAGAATCGGAAAATAACATAAAATCCAAATCTCCAGGGTTTTACAATAATGATCATCGCCATATGTATTCTAAACGAAATGAAACTGAAACCATTCATTAAACATTATAACTGAGCAAGTAATAACTTGCCTCGATACCGATATGACGATGATGAAGCCGCTACCAGTCACAATGCCTTCGTCTACGAGCTCCTCGGCCCTGATCAATGCAATTCACGAACATACTCGAACTCGACCGCATACGGTTATAATCACCGATCAATAATCTCAACCTATTACCATAATTCGATACACAGCAAGTTCAATAACAATCAATAACCAACATATCCAACCAATCAATCACAACGGTTCATCGGCACCTCGGTCATATACAAAAACCAAATAGTATAATTCAAACCATTATGAATTCATATCCACCATATGAACCGAAATCCGATAATTACTAATCAATATACCGATCGATAAACTCAACGATTTCACAATATCTCGATTAGACACAAGTCCGAACAATCCAACTCAAACAATTAGCAGTTATCGTATTATGGAATCAGTGCCAGAGAAACACCGATCATGTACGATAGCACGAATGCAATTGCAATAACGCACAATCCATTATTGCACTCGCGAACTAAGCATATTGATATGAAGCATCACTTCATCAGGAATAATGTTGAGAATAAGGATGTTCGGATCGAGAAAGTTCATACAGATATCCAGTTAGCCGACATCTTTACAAAACCTCTCAGCACAACCAGATTCTATATGCTTTGACAAGAAATGGGTTGCTACAACTTGACTCCCTGTATTTTTTTATGCTTTTACTCATCAATTGAGGGAGAATGTTGTAAGATCCAAGAATACAATATTCACCATTAATTAAGTGCACACTCAGACAGTCAGACAATACTATAGGACAAATAAGGCATGAAACCTTCCTACAGCTGACGTGTGCATTAATTAAGGGGGAATACAGTACGACCCATGAATACAGTATTAATCTGAATATTGTTGTAAGAATTGAATCCTGTATGCACCTTTTAAGGGGGAACAATATATTATTCGCAGATAGAGTACATACACTATGGGACGTCAATTAATATAATATTATTATTCTATTCGTACTGAAAACAGTTTTAGTCCACGTGCCCTGTTTTAAAATTTAAACGTTTTATTATTTAATGCTTTACATGACATATGGACTTTATTATCTCAAATACCGCGATATTAATGATTTCAAACTGCCGTTTCGAGCAATAAGAGAAGCCAAACTATCAGAAGTAGGACCGGTTAATATTTTAAAAACAGATGGATGAGACGTACAAGTTACTCACAGTCCGTCCTGGTTGTTCTTTTAAAATACGGTTGCCATCCCTTAAATCTGATCGTTCACTGTAAGTAACCCTAGTCTTCCCTGCACACTATAAAAGGGCTGTCTCTTTCTCCCTTTGACTCTTTACTCTTTCTGCAAAATTAAACGAGTCAAGAGCAAATAGCCTACAATTTTTCTGCACTTTACCACTTTCTCTTTGTTTCATCAAAAACTTCTCTCTGCAAATCAATGGCAACTTCACAGACTTCCTCTCAGTCCATGAAGAAAAGGGACAACGTCATCGACGGGCGAATCTTCGCTAGAAAAGTTGTCATGGAAAGAATGAACCTTGAAATCAACGACGTTGATGGCATGGAACTTGTCGTTTCCAGAAAAGTTGTCATGGAAAGTTGTCATGGAAAGTTGGCATGGAACTTGGCGAATCTTTGCTAGAAAAGTTGTCATGGAAAGAATGAACCTTGAAATCAACGATGTTGTATTGAACTGATCTTGGATTAGACTGACATGATTCGTCGTGGCATTGCATATCTGAGGAATGTTCTGTAATTCCTTCTTGGTTCTTGTCCTTGGGTGGACAATCGATTATCGTGTTGATATTGTTGATGTTATCCGAGGGATTGAATTGACCAGAGTTGGTATATTTCTGTAGTGGTGAGTCATGACGATGTTTCGAGAACTGGAGCATTGCTTGAAGTACAGTATAGATGTTCTGTATGAATTCATTGTTTAATGGAGATTATGAGATGTGGAGTATGGTAAGGATTATTTTGATGAGGATTATCATCGAGTATACATTGTTGTTATCATTGTGAGCATATTGACGTTGTCATATGAGTATGCATTTGTAGGTCTTGTGCTAGGACCATGTAAGTATGTTGTATTGAACTGATCTTGGATTAGACTGGCGTGATTCGTCGTGGCATTGCGTATCTGAGGAATGTTCTGTAATTCCTTCTTGGTTCTTATCCTTGGGTGGACAATCGATTATCATGTTGATATTGTTGATGTTATCCGAGGGATTGAATTGATCAGAGTTGGTATATTTCTGTAGTGGTGAGTCATGACGATGTTTCGAGAACTGGAGCATTGCTTGAAGTATATTTCTGTAGTGGTATAAAATTTAAACGTTTTATTATTTAATGCTTTACATGACATCTGGACTTTATTATCTCAAATACCGCGATATTAATGATTTCAAACCGCCGTTTCGAGCAATAAGAGAAGCCAAACTATCAAAAGTGGGACCGGTTAATATTTTAAAAACAGATGGATGAGACGTACAAGTTACTCACAGTCCGTCCTGGTTGTTCTTTTAAAAGATGGTTGCCATCCCTTAAATCTGATCGTTCACTGTAAGTAACCCTAGTCTTCCCTGCACACTATAAAAGGGCTGTCTCTTGCTCCCTTTGACTTTTTACTCTTTCTGCAAAATTAAACGAGTCAAGAGCAAATAGCCTACAATTTTTCTGCACTTTACCACTTTCTCTTTGTTTCATCAAAAACTTCTCTCTGCAAATCAATGGCAACTTCACAGACTTCCTCTCAGTCCATGAAGAAAAGGGACAACGTCATCGACGGGCGAATCTTCGCTAGAAAAGTTGTCATGGAAAGAATGAACCTTGAAATCAACGATGTTGATGGCATGGAACTTGTCATTTCCAGAATTAAGCAACAAGGCTTGTATCGCCTTGGAAGTCAGCACCCTGAGCTCTACGATGAGCGTATTGTGGAGGAATTCTACCTTGATGCCTCTATCAAGTTCTTTTCTCTAAAAAGAGGAGGAGATGTCTCTGACATCACGGCTACCATTTGTGGAATCGAGATTTCAGTAAACCGGGAGCTTCTGCAAAACTTATTCAGGCTGCCGTCCGATGGCCTGAAAATGGAGGAGCTTGAGACCTTCGGGTCGGATGATCTGTTGACTGCCTACTGGGGGCTGTTCACTAGTGACAGGTCGGACAAGAATGTCTGCCCGTCATGCCACAAAAAGAGATTCTGCCTACCATACGTGTATCTTCATGATTTTTGCTGCCGGGTTATTGAGAACCGGACTAGCGCATTTGAGATGTGCATATATCTATGCTTTCGGATGATGGTAGCTATCATGTCCGGAGAAAGGGTTAACTTGTGCCAAATCATCTTGAAAAGGATACAGGAAGAGGCCGCCAAACCAGGAGAAGAAATCTTTTGGCCTCATCCTCAACTTCATTCTCACTAGCTGTGGTGTCCCGCAGTCTAGAGGTGCCAAGAATATCGGCCCCAGAAAGTATGTCGGTGGGAGCAAGCCCACCACTTTCAACAAGGATGGTCTGATCTCAAGCAAGCCTCAGGGCAATCTTATGCCAATCTCTGATGACCCTAGGGATGTCAATGTCATGGGCGCAAGCGTAGAAAAGAATAGAAAGAGAAGTGTCGATGTCAGCAAATCACCTGATGTTGCAGAGAAGCCAAAGAAGAAGCTGAAGAGGACTTCTAGAGCTAAGGCTACAGTGACTACAACGGTCACTGTAGTGTTGGGTACGGGTTCGGATATTGCGCCGTGTTGCGGAAGCGTAAATTAAAATGCGGAAATTAAATGACGCACGTGGATTTATAGAGGTTCAGCTATAAACGAGCCTACGTCCTCTCTCGGTATCTTTTTCAATAGGCTAAAGAAAAACCTCTTCTCCTCTCTTCTATCGGTCGAGGTACAACCGTTATAATCACGTCTTCTATTGGTCCGTGATAAACCACTTGTACTTATCTTTGCGTCGGTCCAAGTTAAACCGTTTTCCTTTTCTATCGGACAAGGAATCAACCGCTCTAGCTTTCTATGGGTACTAGATAAACCTCACTTAGATACCGATTGTGATTCTAATAATGCCAGATCCTTGATCCTAATAACACCGAATCCAATCGTATCTTTTCTTTTACCACTCGTGTATGTTTTCGTGAATTCTCACTCAAACACTTACAATTAAGCTCAATATCAACAACAAGAATGTGTGTAATAATATCACAAGAATAGACTATTTGCTCAAGGTTGTTGTACTCAAACAATACCATAGGGATGGTATTTATAGGCTCCATCATCAAACTAGCCGTTAGCTGCCAGACTGCTCATTACGTACGCTATCATCTCCTTATTACGTACGCAAGCCTCGTTACGTACGTTAGCCACCACGGGTTACGTACGTAAGACTCTTCCAGTTTCAGTTCAGAGAGTTTCATCATTTTGATTACGTACGTTAACAATTTCTGCATTACGTACGTTAGGCCTTATGTCACTGCTGACGTCATATATCCGTTGCATGCTTTTCTGACTTTGACTCCTCCAACGTTCACTTGTTTGAACTGTGTTACGTACGTTATCTCTCATCCATTACGTACGTTAGCTTCATCATATTACGTACGTTAACATTGTCTGGTTACGTACGTTAGCTTTGATTTTCTCCAGCATTTTGCACTTTGTTTTCCTTCGATGCTTGCTTCGCCTCTTCGTTGTTTTGTTTTGTTTAGCAACTTTAATCATCAAAACATTATTAAATTATGTATGGAACAAAATGTTCCAACATGTCGATGTCCCAACAACGGTTCAACCCGTCGAACAACACCCAAAGGGCGCAACCCCTTCGGAAGAGATAGTTGCTATACGAGCTGCAGATCCCGAGCCAGTGGCGGCTATGACGGATGATCAACTATTTGCCAAGATAGAGGGCTCTGGTGAGTCGGCTGCTGCCACAAAGGCAAAGGTCACCTCTCCTGTAAGGGAACCCACACCCATGCAGGATCCCTCTCCAATCAGGGTGTAACACCCCCAGAGCCAACCGGAAATATTACAGCGCCGTGGGCCCCGAAACAGAACCCACAAGGCTGAAAGAAAGATTTACAGACATATAAATATGCCTAAGCGATGATGACGGTAATATCCTTTAAATATTCGAAGACTTTATAAAATTCGTTTAACAATACCGTCGAAAAACTCTTATTTGAAAGTGCAAGGCCAAACCGCCAAAACTCAATAGTTTCAAAAGTACACATTAAGCCACCGCTTACACGTATCGACAAAATAGTTTAGAAAATGGTTTTCCAAAATAACTTAAGTTGCCAAATAAGAAAGGGGCATTTAAAAATACTCACACAGCGGAAATGACAAACAGCTAAAAATACTCTAACAGCGGAGTATAACAACTAGTCAAAGTACTCGATTCACAAACACACGCCGTATCCAGTATCCTCCGGGAAGCTCATCTCTTCATGACCGCTACAGGTTCGATACTCCAAGAACCTAAAAAGAAAGCCCGCGACGGGGTCAGCAATAATACTCAACAATGATAACGGTCACATCACATCAATAATTACATACCAATGAAATCACAAAATAAGAATACGACCAATGAA
The DNA here is from genome assembly GCA_033398695.1 of Orobanche coerulescens. Taxonomy (NCBI): domain Eukaryota; kingdom Viridiplantae; phylum Streptophyta; class Magnoliopsida; order Lamiales; family Orobanchaceae; genus Orobanche; species Orobanche coerulescens. Next base: position 67,674,147 of record CM065818.1, on the reverse strand, counting down.
ATCTTATCGTCATGACTTTATCAACTCGATGATAATCCTCATCAAAATAATCCTTACCATACTCCACATCTCATAATCTCCATTAAACAATGAATTCATACAGAACATCTATACTGTACTTCAAGCAATGCTCCAGTTCTCGAAACATCGTCATGACTCACCACTACAGAAATATACCAACTCTGGTCAATTCAATCCCTCGGATAACATCAAGAATATCAACACGATAATCGATTGTCCACCCAAGGACAAGAACCAAGAAGGAATTACAGAACATTCCTCAGATACGCAATGCCACGACGAATCACGTCAGTCTAATCCAAGATCAGTTCAATACAACATACGTACATGGTCCTAGCACAAGACCTACAAATGCATACTCATATGACAACGTCAATATGCTCACAATGATAACAACAATGTATACTCAATAGAAATCTGATGACCCAGCGCACACAGCATAGATCCCAAGATGATCCTACTAGGTCAACACGAGGTGGATAACTAACAATATATATGCACAACAACACATGGTAAATCCAACGATGCGAATCCACATGATTCCATCAACACAACACAGGGTAATTCAATGATCCAGCGCCCTCAGCATAGATCCCAAGATGATCCCGTCGGACCAACACGAGGTGGAAAACCCGTCCAATAATCCAGCGCCCTCAGCATAGATCCCAAGATGATCCCGTTGGACCAACACGAGGTGGATAACTGATCCAGTGCCCTCAGCATAGATCACACGATCCCATCAGATTAATACAGCATATACAATATAACTATGCATACACATATGCAAATCAATATGTTCATCAACATGAATAACATATGAATCAATAATATGAACGACATTACGACAAATCAACTTGGACGACCTCATGTTCGACAACATGAATGACAATATGCATGATCAAAATCATCATCATTAAACCAAATCAAATTAAGATACTTGCCTCAAGTCCTTCGGGAGAAATCTCGATGTCAAATCAACATCGACAATTATTCTCAATATTTGACGATCTAAAATACCACGGACATAGATAACTCATACCCTCGTCTTTACCATAACGTACCCTTGATACCCAAGTATACCAATAGAAAATGTAAATCATATACATTATGATTTAACTCCCAAAAATCGGAAAACAACATACAATCCAAATCTCCAGAGTTCACAACAATAATCATTGCTATATGCATCATAAACGAAATAAAACCGAAACCATTCATTTAATATTATAAACTGAGCAAGTAATAACTTGCCTTGATACAGATACGATGATAATGAAGCCGTTGCCAATTCCTTGCCGTCGTTTACAAGCTCCTCGGCTCCTTCCAAAGTGATTCATGAACGTCCTTCGAATTCAACTGCAATACATATCATTCTAATCAACGATCAATCCTCACAACCTATTATAATAATAGATAAACAACAAGTTCGATAACAATCAACAATCGATATAACCAATCAACAAACCCAACGGTTCAATAATATCTCGATTAAATATAGGTCCAAACTACTCAAATCAACCAATCACGAATCCACAACCACAATACGATTCCATAATCCGATAATCATACCAACAATCAATTCAACCCGATAACTAGGATTATAACATACTCAATTCCGAAATCAATCTCATATATTATTCAAGAGTTCCTCAAGAACGTGAATTATTCCGTAAGCACATCCGATTAACATCACTTGTTCATAATCACCAAGACAACATAGTCCAATATGTTACCTAACCTTTAACCTAATTACATTTCACTCATAACCCGATCAATTCACACCTGTCATCATCTTCTTCGACATGCATTATTCATAACACCAAGAATGATAGCAATACTACCATAATCGTCATCATACGAAGTAAACAACGACAATAACATAAAGGGTCCAAAATGAAGAATGGAATTCCATCGACATATCTTTTCATCATGATCCAAAACCACTACAATCGTATCAATACCCACATATCAATAACAAAACCCGATAATCCATCTTACGAGCATGTTTGAACGAATCGCAACCCTTACAACATGAATAACCTTTAATCAATATCTTTAATCTCTTGTCACAATACCATTTATTCATTGATAACATCATAATAACAATAAGGTAGATTAACATGGTTCCTAACATGTAAACATCATTCCCAAAAACCGAGCTACAATCAGAGGGATACGAATGTTACATGATGTTGAAGAACTACGATGAAGAACAATCAAACTCCTTCCAATAGTCATTATCAATTCTAAGAACAACTCCAATATATGCTCCCCAAGCTCATAACCGGGTTAGAAGAGCCCAAAATCGACCTTAGAGGGTTGAAAGACGAAGAAACAAGGTGGAACTCCTCCAAATAGCAAAATGACAGAGTCTAACATATATATAAGCTTTCCGACCTTACATACGTTACATGACCATCTTAACGTACGTAGAATCCTTTACATACGTTATCGAACGTCGATAGCGTACGTAACGCTACTCCAGAACCCACTGCCTCATTTCGTACTTTGTATTACGTACGTAACATCTGTGCCATAGCGTACGTAACATAGAGCTGACTTACTACAGTAATATACCCATTTAACGTACGTAATGTACCACTCATAACGTGCGTTAACTCCGAGTTGACTTCTCCTATCCACATCTGCGCCGAAAGATGCCGACACTTCGGACCCTGTCTGATTCTCTTCATAAAGTACGTTATATACTCAACGTAACGTACATTACAGCTTGAGCTTAACGTACGTAAGCTCCTATGCTTAACGTACAATATGCTTGTATTGACAAAGTCCTTTGAGCAGACGATTGCATCTCACCTGATACGTTAATGTACGTAACGAAGTCACCTTAACGTACGTAACTCGTGGATCTTAACATACGTAAGCTCCTATGCTTATAGTACATTATAGCTTCTATACTTAGCCATTTACAACTGCTCCAGCTCGCCGTCTCAATATACCGAATACGTATACACGACACACTGAATACATATACTCGTCCCAATAACATTCTCATACGATACACAAAATCCTCAAATGCAATTTTCGACCAAATACGACAATTATACCAATACAGATGTCTCAGTCCTTCAATTATTTTATCCATACTGTACATATTCCATACTGTACAATATAAGTCGGATAAAATAATATTAAACAATCATAGAAGAAATTCAGGATATTACATTCTACCCCACTTAAAGTAAGTTTCGTCCTCACTTGCAATCCAGTCATAATCAAAAGTTCAACCACAATATCCAGAATCATCACGAAACTGATCAATCATCATCATTAACGAATAACCAAAACAGTATACTTACAAATGCATGAAGTCGATGATCTCCTGCGATACTAGCAATGACCCCACTTCAAAGCCTCAATACGCTTACAATCACAATTTCACAAATTTCAACAAAATACAATATTATATCTCAATTATGGAATAATTCATCTGTGTCAAAGCATGTCTGTCTGTTCGCACAATCAAGTCCCAATTCTGATATCCAATAATACACGATACCCCTGTTAAACACTGCCCAAAATAATGGCGGCAAATCCCGAAACATCGACACAAGGTCTAAACGCTCATACGATCAATAATAATGATCAACCAATGAATTAACCGAGAATATCATTGACATGATAAACTCCAATACGACCAACCAAAGGTGCACAACCGAGAATATCATCAACATGATAAACTCCAATACTACCAATGAAGGATCAACAATAATCGAGAATACCCTCACATGGTAAGATCCAACACGATCAACACAGAACCACAGAGGCGGATATACGAAAGAATAAAATTCTCAAAACGTTACACAAATCACATACCGTGGATCTCAAAGAAACACGCCCAACTGTTGAACACACCCCTCGGCGTATGAACAACCAGTCACAAACCGTCGAACATACCCAATCATACTTGGAGTGGAAACGACCAGTCAATATCCAAAACAACCATCCTGGGGTCATCATCCCCAAATCTACACTTACTATAAAATCACTCAAAATACCACATGTGAAAAAAACCAGTTGACTCAAAAGTTAAAAATTACTACACCAAAATCACGCTACTACCACACCAATAGAGCCACATAGGACATATGCCCCGGTTTCACAAAACCCGAAGTTCCAAAATCATATTCTGTACTGAATCCACATCACGCGATATATTTCTCTCATCTGATCAATCAACCGGTCATCCCTGGATAACCCAACTACGATACTGAAGTTCAAATCTCTTTTCGTCGTACCATTAATATGTTATCCAGTTTGTGAGTCTCACTCAGAACTTCACCATGATATGCATTATGCACTACGTTTGTACGTATACCAATCATATTTTCAAAACATCTTGAAATCATATAATCTTGTCAATAAAAATCCATTTTCGAAAATTCTTTCCAGAATTTCAAAACTCAAAACATATATTTTGGTAAGACCACAAAATCAATTTTCGAAAAGTTAAATCGGCTCGCTAATGCCATGTATTCGATAACAATTTCCTTCGAATCCACACGATTTCGAAGTTTTAAAATGAAAACTATGCAAATGATTGACCACAATACTCCTGTATACCAATTCGGCTCGTCACCAATTCCACTGACATTCGGTCGGAAAATCACCCGATAGAATCCAAAATCTTATTATAGAGACTTTCTTAAAATCACATTTTCCACATATGACTTGCTCTATCGACCATTATTCCATTCTGCAACACCTCAACTATGCCATGATGAAACATGTTTTTTTGAAAGACAACAATACTGTCTCTCAAAATAAATTTAAGGAAATACAATTTCATGACAGCGAGCAAAATAGTTTATTTAAAGTATATCATGTTGAAAAGTATCATTTTCAAATATTCAAAAACAGTTTCATATGTCTCAATATGAACTAACATGACTACATGTTCCTCTCAACAATCCACAACATCTTTCCCAAATACACAACTCCGTTTCCCAAGTTTACCCGACACATTGATTTTCCATAATCACAGTTTCTCAAGATCATCGGTTCTGTCCCCACTATTATGTTCTGCTATCTCATAACGTAACACGTAATATTCTTTTGAATCTCAAAGCACATCAATATTATAACTACAACTAATCTCAATGCAATTCAAAAATCTAAATACTTACAGATCGTGAAATCGACGATTCCCCTTGATACTGGCACATGTCTCAACTCTAGAAAATACTCGACATACATATTTTCAAAACATGCATTTTGCAAAATCAGTTCAACTCAAAATACGACACATCTCTTTCCAAAGAATCACGTTAATACCATTTGGAAAAGTTTACAACAACCACAGTACCACACCGGTAAATCACATAACACACAAGCACGGGTGATCAATAAAAACCCAACTCTAACACTTGTCAACCGACAACTCGAATGACATGACAAAAACGTGACTCGACTCGACCCGATGTAACACCCCCATATTTAACCAAAAATATTACAGCGTCGTGGGCCCCGAGATGGAACCCACAAGGCTAAAAGAATTTTTCGCAAACATTAACAAATGCCCAAGAGGCCAATGACGGTACTATCTTTAAAACTGCACAAAGACTTTTAAAATTCATTTATCAAAAACCGTCGTAAAAACTCATTTGAAATCGCAAGGCCAAACAACCGACACACAAAAGTTTAGAAAACGATTTCCAAAGTAACCTCAGTTACCAGATACCAAAAGAGCGTTTCAAAATACTCACGCAGCGGAAAAAGACCAACCATAAAGATACTCTAGCAGCGGAATACAAGAACCAATCAAGAAACTCAATGCACAGAACATATCCTAGCCAGTATCCTCCGGGAAGCTCATCTCTTCACGACCGCTACAAGCTCGATACTCCAAGAACCTAAAAAGAAATCCCACGACGGGGTCAGCCATAATATCCAACAATGATAACCGTCACATCACATTAATAATAACATACCAATGAGAATACAACATAAGAATACGACTAACGTAATCTTACCGCCATAACTTTACTTACTCAAGTAATTCTCATCAGAATAACCATTATCACATTTCATATCCTGTACTCGATTAACCAATAAACTCAAACATAATATCTGTATTGTACCTCAAACAATACTCAAGATTCTCAAACTAGCATAACCAACTCACGATACGGAAATATACCATTTCTGACCAATACGATCCATCGAATAATATCATCAAATCCCAAGACGATAATCGATTGTCCATCAAGGACAAATACCAAAGGAAATACGGAACATACCTCGAGATATGAAGTGCCACGACAATCGTATCAGTCTAATCCGAGATCAAAACAATGCAATACGGACACGGTCTAACACAAGACCTACAAATGCATACTCATATGACCACGTCAATATGATCACAACAATAACAATCATGTACACTCAATGGAAATCCGACGATCCAGCGCCCTCAGCATAGATCCCTTTGTTGATCCTATCAGATCAGCATAAGGTGGATAACCAACAATACACATATGAACAACAACACATGATAAAATCAATGATGCGAATTCACAAGATTCCATCAACACAATACTGGTAATCCAGCGATCCAGCGCCCTCAGCATTGATCCTCATGATGATCCCGTCGAATCAACGCATGGTGGAAAACCTGTCCAACGATCCAGCGCCCTCAGCATAGATCCCCATGATGATCCCGTCGAACCAACGCATCGTGGACATTCGATCCAGCGCCCTCAGCATAGATCCTCATGATCCCATCGGATCATTTACAACATAAACAATACAATTATGCATACACATATGCAAATCAATATGTTCATCAACATGAACAACAGAACATGAACGACAATATGACAAATTTACTAAGACGACCTCATGTTCGACAACATGAATGACAATATGCATGATCAAATCACTAACACTAACTGAATCGATATAAGATACTTGCCCCGAGTCCTTCGGGAGAAATCTCGATATCAAACCACCACCGATGATTATCAACAATGATCGGCGATCCAAACGTACCATGGACTACAGATACTCATATCCTCGTCTTTACCATAATGTAACCTCGATACCCGAATATGCCAATAACCGAAATAAATCATATACATTATGATTAAACTCTCGGAATCGGAATGACAACATATAATCATTGCTATATGCATTATAAACGAAATGAAACTGAAACCATTCATTAAACATTATAACTGAGCAAGTAACAACTTGCCTCGATACCGATACGACGATGACGAAGCCGCTACCAATCCCATTGCCTTCGTCTACGAGCTCCTCGGCCCCGACCGAAGCAATTCACGAACGTACTCGAACACGACCGCAGCATCCGGTTATAATCACCGATCAATAATCTCAACCTATCGAAGTAATCAAATAACATATATCCGATAACTATTAACAACCAACACGACCAACCAAATCATCTCAACAATTCAACGATATCTCAATCATATACAAGACCAAATAGTATAACTCAAACTATTTTACGAATTCATATCCATCATATGAACCGAAATCCGATAATTACTAATCAATATCATCGATCGATAAACTCAATGATTTCACAATTATCCCGATTAACACAATTTCGAATAATCCAATTCAAACAATTATGAATTCACAACCACAATGCGATTATGGGTACGGACGTAAAGGAAATCATATTCGACGATCAATCACAATCTTTTCGGATTCCAAATTGATATCCTGATTCGTATTTCATCAAGAACATACGAATTCTACCACTACAACCAACGAATATTCGATCTTCATATATAAAAATACCGATAATTCAATATACGATCGTCTTGCTATGTTAAATTCATCAAAAGTTCCTCAAGAACACTAAGGGATTCGAACTCATGTTCATAACCATTAAAACAACATAATTCGATATCCTTTAACATGAATATAATCTTCCAATTCGCAATCCAAGTCATGAATCATCGTATTCTTCAGTACACACTCTACATAACCTCAAGGATTGTAGCAACAACTCCCTAATCATCATCATACGGATCAAATACGGATAATAATACCAAGAACATCAAGAACTCTATGATTTCATAATCATAATCAACATATTCAAGGTATAAACCATCATTTCACCATCTTCCTTCAACATATAATTCATATAACCTCAAGAATCGAAACAACAACATCTTAATCCTCTTCATACGAATCATTTACGGATAACAATACCAAAATCCGAAATCAAAGTGAAGAATTCAACAACATACATCAAGAATATGAATAACCCAATCAAACCCTTCAAGAATCATTGATATCTTCATATCCAAGCTTCTAATCCATGCCTCCAAGCTCACAATCGATTTAAAAGTGTTTAGAGCATACTTAGAAGTGAAGAAGGATGGAAAAACGAAGTGAAATTGATAGGACGTCGAATGTACGCTCGCTGAAAACCCGGTTTAAAATATGGACCAATAAAGGTCCGACCTAGGTTCTTAGATAAGGAGATTACAACCCCAAGGTCCTTTAGAAGATCGCCGACCTCGGAGGCCCCATTTAGCTGTGACATATGTTAAGATAAAGGGCGCCGACCTCGGAGGCCCCCGCTGACCTATGATATCCGATAACAGGTCGCCGACCTCAAAGGCCTCTCAAACTACTGATTTGAATAGGGATGAGCCGACCTAAAAACCATCGGACTCTTGGGAAAGAAGATCCTGACTCACCCGACGTAATCCCTAAGATCCAGGGCTGAGAACCCATACCTTGCCAATCCCAGAGATCCAGGGATTGAGAGCCCATACCTCGCAATCCCGGAAATCCAGGGATAGGAAATCGCAGCTTGAATCCCTGGATATCCGGGATTCTCTCTAGGAATCAGGGATCATCTCAGATGACAAGGTATCCTCCCTCCTATAAAAGGGAGAGGGGGGGTTCCTCAAAAGGGATCCAGACTCTGAGAATACAGCATTTTTTAGAGAGAGAGAAAGGAAAGAGAGTATTTCATATATTCCGGGTTTTCTTAGCTAAACTTCTAAGATTAACCCGGTTCTTGGTGGCCGATCAGCTCGGTTACATCAAGTGGCGCCGTCTGTGGGACATGGCGGTACTACATAGATATTCGGATGCCGTGAGTTGCAGGGCATTCTTGGCCACACTTACCGAGTCAGCTCAGGATTGGTTCCACCAGATACCCCCTGGGTCAATCACCAACTTCAAAACCTTCAGCTCCGCGTTCTTGACGCATTTTGCCAGCGCCAGGGCGCACCAAAAGACCTTCATGTCCTTGTTCAGTATCAAACAATATTCTGGAGAAGCGCTGAGAGCTTATGTGACTCGATTCACGAAGGCGTGTCTGGAGGTACCCTCGTCGTCAGAAGAGGTAAAAACCAGTGCCTTGACACAGGGACTAAGGCCGGGGTTGTTACGCACCTCATTAGCTAAAAAACCAGCCAGAACATACGATGAGGTCTTAGCCCGATGCTCGAAGTACATCAACGTTGAGGAAACCGAGAAGGATATGGAGGAGTTGCATGAAAAGCCCGAGGATGGGGAAAGGGGGTCCAGCAGATTGATACAGCGGGAGGAGTACACCTTTCAAGGAAATTTGCCTCGGGAAGAAATGTCACGGGGGAAAACAGATCGGAAGAAGAACGATATCGTTCTAAGGCGACCAAGATTTGACCAATATAGCCCACTAACAATGAGGAGAGCCCAGGTTTTGGAAGCAGTTGAGGGTAAGATGAGCAGGGTCATCGAGTGGCCTGCATCTCGCCCTAATAGGCCTACCCAGCCGAAGTCAGATCTTTATTGTCGATTCCACAATGATTACGGGCATAAAACAGACGAATGCAAGCACCTTAAGGACGAGATCGAGAGGCTGGTCCGAGCGGGACATCTGATGGAGTTCACATATCAACAGAGAAATGGAGGTCGGAGGCAGCCACCCATGCCCCCAGGAGGGGCGGGGGTGAAAAGAGAAGCTCCACGGGGACCCGCTGCTCCCCCAGCTAAAAAAGGAGTGATCCACATGATATCAGGGGGACCAACCGACGGAAGTTCTAATCAGGCTAGGAAATCCCACGCACGAAAGGCTAGGTGTCATCAACTCAAGGAGGTCGCCTCTGTAGGCAGTGGGCCTATCATTCAGTTCAGCCCCATGGATTATAATGGGATACATACGCCCCACAATGACGCGTTGGTCATCACAGCGGAAATCGCCAGTTACGACGTGCAGAGGGTGTTTATCGATACGGGTAGCTCGGTAGACATCTTATTCTATGACTGTTTCAAACAGATGAACTTGGAAGTGGAATTGAGAAAGGTAGATACCGCGCTCTATGGGTTCTATATGACCGAGGTGCAACCAGTGGGAGAAGTGGTGCTGCCAGTGGCACTAGGTCGGATGCCCCATCGAAAGGTCAAGACACTCAGATTCTTAGTGGTGGACACCAAATCGGCCTATAACGCCATTTTAGGACGACCGGGGCTCAACAAATTCGAAGCAGTAGCCTCTACCGCGCACATGAAAGTGAAATTCCCCGTAGGAGGGGAGGTGGGAGAGGTAGCAGGAGATCAGTTTGTCGCCCGTTCTTGTTATCAAACAACCGTGAAGCAGGGAGTACAGCGTGGAAAGAGGACACCCGAGCTCGGGGTCCGGATCCGAGTCCAAGATGATTAAACAAACGTAGACACCCGAGGATGCTGTGGTAGATGGTGTCAAGCCCAACGAGGAGTTGCTAGAAATAGATTTGTTTCGAAAGCCGGAAACCAAGACTCGCATGGGAGTCGGTTGGACGATGGAATAAAGGAAGGCCTCATCACCGCTAAGAAGATTCGTGGACATTTTCGCATTCACACCGAGGATCTGGTGGGAATCAGCCCAACAGTTGCCGAACACAGTTGAACATCGACCCCACCATAAGACCCGAAAGCGAAGAGGAGGCATTTCGGGCCGAAATGGATGGGGTCATTGGGGAAGAGGTTGATAAGCTCCTCCGAGCTGGGCACATAATGGAAATCCGGTTTCGGAGTGGCTATCCAATGCCGTGATGGTAGGGAAGGGCCCGCGGAAGTGGAGGATGTGCATGGACTTCCGGGACCTAAATAAAGCATGTCCCAAGGATCACTACCCGTTGCCCCGCATAGATCAGCTGGTGGATTCAACCTCAGGGTGCGAGTTACTCAGTATGATGGACGCTTCCCAAGGATATCATCAAATTCCTCTCGCACTTTTAGGGACGAAGCGGAGTTAGTTTTGTGGTTTCAAAGGGAACTTTTTGCTATGTACGCATGCCTTTTGGATTGAAAAATGCAGGAGCTACATATCAGAGGATGGTCGACAGAATCTTTAAATCCCAAATCGGCAGAAACATGGAGGTATACGTGGATGATATGCTAGTGAAAAGTGTGAAGGCAGGAGAACATATCAGGGACCTAGAAGAGACGTTCGAGAACCTGCGCACATACGGAATGAAACTCAACCCATCAAAATGCTCTTTTGGAGTCAAATCGGGAAAATTCCTGGGGTATGTGGTCACAGAGCAAGGAATCGAGGTCAACCCGGAGAAGGTCAAGGCAGTACTGCAAATGAATCCTCCAAAAAATATAAAGGATATCCAGATACTAACGGAAGAATAGCGAGTGAGCCGTTTCATATCACGCTCGGCCGAGAAGGGGTTCCCATTTTTAAACTCTTAAGAAAAGGGAACAAGTTCGAATGGACCGGAAGCGCAAACGGCATTCGAAAAATTGAAAGAGTATTTGGCGAGCCGCCTACTCACCAAACCAAGTGCAGAGAGGATCTTGTACTCTACTTATCCGTGGGAGAAGGAGCGGTGAGCTCGGTCTTCTTGAGAGAAGAAATGAATAAACAAAAGCCCATTTATTATACGAGCGAATCTTGCAAGGAGCGAACGGAACTACTCCGAGCTAGAAAAAGGGGCGGCGGCGTTAGTGGTTACGGCCGGGCGATTGAGGCCCTATTTCCTAGCCCACCGGATAAAATTGCGAACCAACTTGCCCTTGAGAGAAATATTAGGCGACCTAATGTATCAGTCGTGCAGTGAAGTGGGCGGTGGAAATGGGGAGTACGACATGGAATATGAGCCGAGAACGGCGATTAAAGCTCGAGCCCTAGCAGACTTTATCCAAGAGGGGGCCATGCCGTCGCCCCCTGAAGGACAGTGGCCGTTGCATGTGGATGGATCGGTGACAACCGGTGGTTCAGGCGAGAATAATCCTCACTACCCCGGAAGGCGAGCAATTAGAGTATGCCATAAAATTCGATTTCAGGCATCTAACAACGAGGCCGAATATGAAGCCACAGTCAAGGGAATGCGGTAGGAATAGACTTAGGCGCACGACGACTCATTGCTTACTCGATTCCCAACCGGTCACGCAATGTAGAAGGAAAATTTTAGATAAATGAAGATCGGGTGAAGAAGTATGTGGAGGAAGTAAAAGAGGTGCCAAAAACTAGGTGAATGGAAGCTAGTCCATATCCCTAGGTCGTAGAATGCAAAAGCCGATTACCTAGCAAAGATGGGAAGCTCCTTAGTGGATTGCCGCTCGCGACAAGATGCGATTCGGGAGCGGCCAAGTAGCATCATGAAACAGTGATGGAGGTGAATGAGATGGCAGTTGGCGAACTCCTTTATTGGCATAGCTAAGAAGGCGAGAATTACCCAAGGAGAGACAAGAAAGAATGAAAATTGTGCGAAGAGCGGCAAGGTTACTCGCATTAATGATGAGCTATATAAAAGGTCCTACCTCGGGCCATACCTACGATGCATCTCGGAAGAAGAAGGGCGAAGTGTATTGGAAGAAATCCACGAAGGGTGTGCGGAGACCATACCAAAGGAAGAGCGCTGATTAGCAAAACGCTAAGGGTGGTTTCTTTTGGCCGACCATGAGCAAGAAAGCGGTGGAAATGGTTAAGCGATGCCAAAAATGTCAAGTGCACGCACCCTTAATTCATATCCCGGTGAGGATATGATCACCATGGGCGCCATGTCCATTCGCCAAATGGGGAATTGACATCATGGGGCGATTTACACACAGCTCGGGAGGAAGAAAGTTCTTAATAGTAGCCATAGACTACTTCACAAATGGGTAGAGGCCGAGCACTGTGGCCACCATAACCGAGCAAAGAATCATAAGTTTCTGTTTAACAACATTTGCTGCAGTGCAGAGCGCCCCGGATACTCATCTCGAGATAATGGAACCCAATTCAATGGGAAGAGGACCCGATCTGGTGCGAGGGCATGCATATCAAGCAAAGGTTCGTTGCGGTTGCTCACCCGCAAGCTAATGGGCAAGTAGAGGTAACTAACAGAACAATCTTGCAGGGGATAAAAACCCGCTTAGACAAAGTGGGTGGAGGATGGGTGGATGAGCTTAGCTCGGTACTATGGTCGTGCAGACCACACCTAGATCGTCAACAGGAGAAACACCCTTCGCATGGTCTACGGGTCCGAGGCCGTCATCCCCGCAAGTCGGAGAAATGTCCCATCGGGTTCGATGGTTCAACGAGGTGGAGAACGAGGAAATAATGAAGGAAGCGTTAGATACCATAGAAGAAAGGAGGGAAGCGGCAGAAGACGAATCAAAGATACAAAAGCCTCGACAAAAGCGGCTCATGACAAAAGAGTCAAGAAGAGACAATTCCAGTCGGTGATTTGGTGCTCGGGCGGCCGATGCCCTCAGAAAACAGAAAGCTGAACCGAATCGGGAGGGCCCTTACAAGGTAATCCGAATTTACGCGGGAGGAGCTTACGAGCTTGAGGATATGGAGGGCGCCTCATCAAAAGACCTTGGAACATATGTCACTTAAAAAGTATTTTGTGTGAAGAGATGTGGAAAAAAGCTTATGTTGTTTTAATGAAAGTTTATTACAAAAATATATCTCTGCATGTGTTGATCAAGTAAAACTAGAATCGACATCCGAACAGCGAAACGCCTCCGATCCGAGTAAGGGTGAACCGCCCTCGACATCCGAACAGGCGAACGCCTCCGGATCCGAGTAAGGGTGAACCGCCCTCGACATCCGAACAGCGAACGCCTCCGGATCCGAGTAAGGGTGAACCGCCCTCGACATCCGAACAGCGAAACGCCTCCGGATCCGAGTAAGGGTGAACCGCCCTCGACATCCGAACAGCGACGCCTCCGGATCCGAGTAAGGGTGAACCGCCCTCGACATCCGAACAGCGAAACGCCTCCCGGATCCGAGTAAGGGTGAACCACCCTCTGACATCTGAATAGGCGAAACGCCTCCAGATCCGAGTAAAGGCGAACCGACCTATGAAACTATGACTAAAGGGAAATACCCAACTTACACTAGAGATCGGTGAAAAGGTTAAGTCAAACTGGTCGGATTACATTTAGGAATTTTCGAAATTTAAAGTGGGGACTCCGAGATATGTCGACTTTGTTGTATCAAAACAAACAGGCACAAGATATATTAAGGTTACAAGCAATACCGAGCTATATCGACTTTGTTGTATCAAAACAAACAGGCACAAGATACATTAAGATTACAAGCAATACCGAGCTATATCAACTTTGTTGTCATTCAACTCAAAAAACACACAAACCCAAAGTACATTCAACTCAGAAGGTTGTCATTCAAAATAAGCTGTGCCAGTACAAATAAAGTAGAAAAAAAAAATTAAAAGAAAAATATACATTGTCTACACTAAGCTACAGGCTCTGAAGACGGAGGAGGCAGCGGAGGAGAAGCATCACTATCGGTCCCAACCACCTCGGGAGTAGGAGTATTGGCCCTAACAGGTGAGCTGGGAGGATCAGAAGGCAGCTCCAAGTCTAAGCCAGATTCCTTTAGGGACTCCTCAAGGGCGTCCTTCCACCAGGCCGCCTCCGGAGATTCTTCCACGTCCCCGGACCAAACCGAAGGAACGGGAGCCCCGTCCAATGCAGCATCCCGGTCCAGCTCGCCTGAAAATCCCAATGAAGCTAGCTGCTCACGAGCACGGGTCAGAGCAAAGTCAAAATATTGCGTCGCGGCTGGGGCTAGCTTTACCAGGAATGCGGTGGAATTATGATACCGGGCCAGGAGGGCGGAACGGTAGGCCTCCAGAAAAGAGTGACCAACGTCACTAGTTAGGAATCGACGTCGGCCATCCGTCACCCCGCGCTCATAAGACGATCCTTCGGACCTAGCCTCGGCTAGTTGGGTCTCCAGCAGGGTCACTTTTTTCGACGCTGCTCTAGCTTGAGCTTCGAAGTCGGCGACCTTCTCCAGTTCAGCCTTCGCCCGTGCCTCGAGTTGGGCTATCCTTTCGGATTCGGCCCTAGCTTCCGACAACTGAGCCTCGAGCTGGCCCACCTTCTCCGTTTCAGCCGAAGACATGGTCTTCCAAAATTCCAGCTCTTGGTTTAGCTGAACCTTGGCCATTTGGGCCCGCTCTAAAACCGCCTCCCGCTCAGACTCCTTCTTCAGGGCAGCATCTAAGGGATACTCCCTCTCCTGAAGCCGGGCCGAGAGATCAGAATTAGCCGCCAGGGCGGCCTCCAGGTCGGCTTGCATCTGGGTGAGCTGCGAAGAAGAGGTAGCGCCGAGCTTATGATCCTCGGCAAAGGTCACGAAGGTGGCGAAGAACTGCACAAGAAATTGTACCAGGTCAGCAAAGGGTAATAATAAACATAAAAATAACCAAAAGAGGTATGAAGGCGAAAAGGGGAATACCTTCCCAAAGTACATCATCATAGCGTCAAATTTAGGGTCCTCCGCGGCATCTCGTAACTTGACTTATCCTTAGCGGGACCATGGAGCTAAAGTAAGGAGGAATTTCTCAAACTCCTTGCAACGGAGAAGAGTCTCCATAGCCGGACTGGAGGACCCGCGGTCTTCGGCCGTTTGGAAGCAGGGGAGCTAGGAGAAGAGGCCCTCTGAGTGACCTGAAGTTGCCGAGACGAGCTCGCAGAGCCTCGTCCGGTGGTCAAGGTAGGAGCCAGATCGGATGGAAGAGTTACCCCAGACTTGGGGCGTGCAGGAGCCTTCCGTTTGGCTTTGGACGAGCCCTCCGCCCTCTCCTTGGGAGGATTCGTCGACTTAGGAACCTTCGCTTTGTTTGGTTCAGCTGGCTTGGAGGCATCCGACTGGCAGGTTCGCATGAATCGATCTACAAAAAACAGTACAAACGGTCAAGGAAATAGACAAAAAAGCAAAATAACAAAGATCTAAAAAAATGAGTCGTTAATAAATAAAGCCTACCAATGTCGGGGATAGCCGGGTAGGGATTCGAGCTCATCCCACAATGGAACAGAAGGTCATGGAATTGCGTCAGCTGGAAAGCATTATAGGGAATGGCATTCCATTCCCGAACTTTCTCGACCCACGCAGCCCGGATGGAACTACGCCTGGGAATAGGATCCTGGATCGGAGTAGCCTGCGTCCATCGCGTAGGAAAGCCCCAGGAATCGGATGTGGGGAGCCGAAGGAAAAAGAAGCGGGACCTCCAGTCCTTCACATTGGAAGGGAGGTGGGTGAAAAAATGGGCGTCGTTCCGGGAGGTCAAGTAAAAAGAGCCTTTAAAACTCTTTAACCCAAAGCAAAAATAGAAAAAGCCCAGGTCGGGTTCCTCTTGTCTGTAATGACACAGCACGAGAAAACCCACCATGTAGCGAAAAGAGTTAGGAGAGAACTGGTTGAGGGGAAGATTGTATTTAGTGGAGAGAGAGGCAAGAAAGGGATGGGGTGGGAAGCGGAGACCACTGCTCACCTGGTCCACAAACCAGGTAATATGACCGGAGGATGATCGGGGGTATCGCTAGCACGAGGTGTGACAAATTCCCACCCCGGGAAGCCTAAGAAATCTTATAAAACTAGCGGTAGCCGGGCTAGTCCTCGATAGAGGATGGGGAGGGAGAACTCGAGTCGCCCTACAACCGTTTGATAGGGGTCGGCTAAAAGGCCGGCCACGATTACCTCGTCCGCGGGGGAGGAAGGAGGATCTACAACGATTAGGGGATGCCGGAGGGGATGTCACCTGGCTCGGACCGATCTACGTCGCCAAAGGTTCATCCCAAAGGCGGGGGGAGGAACCCGAGCTCGCCCGACCTACCCCCCGAATCCCCATCAGAAGAGGAAAGACCCTCCAAAAAAGAGTTCACGGCCGACTCGCCGGAAATATTTTGGGAATCCGAAGCAGACGACATAACTTGAGGAAAAGGGGAGGAAGAAGAAAAGGAAAAATATGTGTAAAACAAATCAAAAAGCTAAAGATGTTTAGATGAACATACCCATGGGATTGGGTGGAAGTTCGCCGGAGAAAGGTGGAGCAAACTTGTCGCCGGGGGCAGATAGCTGCGATTGCTAGGGTTGCCTGGGAATTTTTGCACCAGAGATTGAGGGTGTAAAATCGCGGAAGTGGTAAAGGGGGAAGAAGAAGACCTTTTATAGGAGGGAGGGGCAAAAACCGAGGAGGATAGGGACGATCTGGAGCGTCCGATGCCCTATCCGAAGGAACGGCTGGGATTTGGCACCGTCTTAGCCGACCTATGGCAGGTCAACACGTGGCTTTGGCCACCGAGGCGACGTCTTGGGGGCAGGGAAAGGAAAAGATAGGTTAATTATAGCGCACAAAGTACGGAGAGCCTCGTTATCTAGGAATGAGAGTCCCTAGGACAGTTGCGTCAAGGTCGTCCGGTTGTAAACAAATCTTACTCTACTCGGTCTTACAGCTCGACTAGAGTAGGGGGGACTGGTTGATAGGACGTCGAATGTACGCTCGCTGAAAACCCGGTTTAAAATATGGACCAATAAAGGTCCGACCTAGGTTCTTAGATAAGGAGATTACAACCCCAAGGTCCTTTAGAAGATCGCCGACCTCGGAGGCCCCATTTAGCTGTGACATCTGTTAAGATAAAGGGCGCCGACCTCGGAGGCCCCCGCTGACCTATGATATCCGATAACAGGTCGCCGACCTCAAAGGCCTCTAAAACTACTGATTTGAATAGGGATGAGCCGACCGAAAAACCATCGGACTCTTGGGAAAGAAGATCCTGACTCACCTGACAGAATCCCTAAGATCCAGGGGCTGAGAACCCATACCTTGCCAATCCCGGAGATCCAGGGATTGAGAGCCCATACCTCGCAATCCCTAAATCCAGGATAGAAATCGCAGACTTGAATCCTGGATATCCGGGATTCTCTCTAGGAATCAGGGATCATCTCAGATGACAAGGTATCCTCCCTCCTATAAAAGGGAGAGGGGGGGTTCCTCAAAAGGGATCCAGACTCTGAGAATACAGCATTTTTTAGAGAGAGAGAAAGGAAAGAGAGTACTTCATATATTCCGGGTTTTCTTAGCTAAACTTCTAAGATTAACCCGGTTCTTGGTGGCCGATCAGCTCGGTTACATCAGAAATGATCAGGAGAAATGAAAGACGAACTTTCATTTTATAAACTGCATCGATCTTTACGTACGTTAACCACCAGCATTAACGTACGTAATGCACTTAGCGTACGCTAAGAGTCCTTAATAGCATACGTAATCTCATTTCCAAAACTAACTGACCTGTTTCGTCCAATTGATTACGTACATAACATTTCCTTTATTACGTACGTAATACGTACGTTGACTTGCTACAGTAAAACTCTATTTAACGTACGTTATACACTTCTCGTAGCGTACGTAATGGCCGGGGTTGACTCGCCTGTCCACATCCGCCGCCGACATCGGGTCCCACCTGCCGACCATGACTCGGTCCTGTCCGATTCCCTCGTTACGTACGTAATGCTTTAGCCATAACGTACGTAACACAACCAATATAGCGTATGTAAGTCTTCAACATTAGCGTACGCTAAGTATTCTATACTTAGCCAATTTCAACTGTTACCGCCTGTCTCGACATACCGAAAACACATACACACATACTGAATACATATACTGGATCCAATAACATTCTTATACGATATACCATATATCGAAAGTACGATAACCTGATACACGATATCCTCAATACAACTGTCGACCAGATACGACAATTATACCGATACCGACATCTCAGTCCTTTATTTATTTTATCCATACTGTACAGATTCCATGCTGTACAATATAACTAGGATAAAATAATATCAAACAACATTAGTAGAAATTCCGGATATTACACCCGACAGCCTAGGTTTTCACAACCTAAGCTCCGATATCATATTCTGTAACACCCCCAGAGCCAACCGGGAATATTACAGAATATGGTATCAGAGCTTAGGGTAATATCCTAAGCGACGATGATGGTAATATCCTTTAAATATTTGAAGACTTTATAAAATCCATTTAACAATACCGTCGAAAAACTCTTATTTGAAAGTGCAAGGCCAAACCGCCAAAACTCAATAGTTTCAAAAGTACACGTTAAGCCACCGCTTACACGTATCGACAAAATAGTTTAGAAAACGGTTTTCCAAAATAACTTAAGTTTCCAAATACCAAAGGGGCATTTAAAAATACTCACACAGCGGAAATGACAAAAAACTAAAAATACTCTAACAACGGAGTATAACAACTAGTCAAAGTACTCGATTCACAAACACACGCCATAGCCAGTATCCTCCAGGAAGCTCATCTCTTCACGAACGCTACTTGTTCGATACTCCAAGAACCTAAAAAGAAAGCCCGCGATGGGGTCAGCCATAATACTCAACACGGTCACATCACATCAATAATTACATACCAATGAAATCACAAAATAAGAATACGACCAATGAAATCTTATCGTCATAACTTTACCAATTCGATGATAATCCTCATCAAAATAATCCTTACCATACTCCACATCTCGTAATCTCCATTAAATAATAAATTCATACAGAACATCTATACTGTACTTCAAGCAATGCTCCAGTTCTCGAAACATCGTCATGACTCACCACTACAGAAATATACCAACTCTGGTCAATTTAATCCCTCGGATAACATCAACAATATCAACACGATAATCGATTGTCCACCCAAGGACAAGAACCAAGAAGGAATTACAGAACATTCCTCAGATACGCAATACCACGACGAATCATGTTAGTCTAATCCGAGATCAGTTCAATACAACATACGTACATGGTCCTAGCACAAGACCTACAAATGCATACTCATATGACAACGTCAATATGCTCACAATGATAACAACAATGTATACTCAATGGAAATCCAGCATAGATCCCAAGATGATCCTACTAGATCAACACGAGGTAGATAACTAACAATATACATATGCACAACAACACATGGTAAATCCAACGATGCGAATCCACATGATTACATCAACACTACACAGGGTAATCCAATGATCCAGCACCCTCAGCATAGATCCCAAGATGATCCCGTCGGACCAACACGAGGTGGAAAACCCGTCCAATGATCCAGCGCCCTCAGCATAGATCCCAAGATGATCCCGTCGGACCAACACGAGGTGGACAACTGATCCAGCGCCCTCAGCATGGATCACACGATCCCATCGGATCAATACAGCATATACAATACAACTATGCATACACATATGCAAATCAATATGTTCATAAACATGAACAACATATGAATCAATAGCATGAACGACATTATGACAAATCAACTTGGACGACCCTGACACGTCTTTTGTGCAACTATCGCAAGTGCACGATATCGTATCAAGTAGTAAGTGGACTTTTTGAGTTCGGTTTATCGATCCCACGAGGAAGTTAGGTTATATATTGAATTATACACTTTATCTATTTGTTATAGAGATTTAGATGAGTGAAACACACAATTTAAGAGTTTTGTTTGACAAGTGCAAGGAAAATGCAATAATAGTTCTAAAATTTAAGGAAATGAAATATTGCACTAATAATAGAATTATAAAAGGTAAAATGAAATAGTTGGGCTCACAAAGTTAGTTCATCATTAGTTATAGGAGATGTATAGGAGATCATAAAATGAATTTACTTATTATATTGCGTAGATTCGATTTTCCTTAAAAAGACGGTTCCTCTTTCGAATGTCAAAACGCCCTTATATATTGAATCAATCCACTATATTTATATGTTGATTGGCTTCAATACACAGCATTAGGTTTTATGAAAATAACTCAAAGAATTATCTAAGGTCTAGAGGTATATTTCTATCCCCTAGAACAACTTAGAGTGAAGATCATTTGATCTAATCAACATATTTTCTTTCAAAACATATGAAGACCATAACTATCATCATTTATTGGCCAAATAAATAGATATTGGTAAAACAATGAAAATCACACACAATAATAAGTAATCCATAATAGATCTTTATACAAACTTAAATAACATGACAAACCTTGTTTATAATCCCAACTAAAGATAATTTAGCTCATGAAGGCTTTATTCAACTTATTACAAGCTTGAGTGGTCATTATTAGTTGAAAAAGGAAAAGAATTGATACTAACTCTCTTAGTAGATAAAGGAGAAAGAAGCAATAAACTCCCTCAACAACATAAACTAAACCCCTATTACATACACTCTCAAGAACACAAGTGTGTTCTTCACACAAAGAAAAATATTACAAAGTAGGAAAAATATAAGATAAAGGATGATAAATGATGGATCTAAGGGGTCTATTTATACACCTAAAGTCATCTAATAGCTCCAAAACTCAAGCATTATTACATTATATCGGATCAAAACCAGCCATCCCCTCAATAATAGACCAAAAGTGTAAAAGATTTAAAAATGATCATACATCTGTCAAGAGTTACGGCCATAACTTTCAGATGTTACGGCCGTAACATAGAGGACTTACGGCCGTAAGCTTTGGATATTACGGCCATAACATGGCTTCGGCTTTTTGCACATTAGTTGTTGTGTGAGTTACGGCCGTAACTTTATTTGTACGCCCGTATGGAGTTTCAGACTTCATCTTCGGCCCAGAATTTCTTAGACTTTTGCGTTTTCGCTTCAAATCTTCTTCGGATGATAACTTTTGATATATAACTCTGATTTTGAATCCGGAAAGATTGTCGAACTCGTCTTGTAAATCTCTACAACATGAATACATAAAAACTCAATAAAGAGAATATTTTATAAACATGTTATTTCTTGAGTAAATCAGTAATTCAATCCGATTAAGGCTAAATTTACATCTTCATCTTATAAACATAAAATTATTAAAAACTAATTAATTTAAAACAAAATCGAGTAGACAAGCTCATAATTATGGGTGAAATATATCAATACCAATCACGGATAAGTGTATAAAACTGACACTTATCACACGCCCAAACTTGAATTCTTGCTAGTCCCGAGCAAGACTCTTTATTATTCACACTCAATATAAAAATAAAAATAGCACATAAATTAATAAAACACACACTATATAAGTAAAAGAGATCAAAATGCCATTTACACAACAACCAGCTTTATACAGTAGATAGAAATGAATTAAGATCCTAAATATATTTACTAATGATATTGAAGTTAAAACACGATTTTATTTTTGTAATTTCAAAATGCAATGTTCCCCCCCAAAAGGTTGATTATTTCTTTCCCACTCGTGACACACACAACTCCCTTTAATGGTTTCTCTCGATCACTCGTTTATTTTTTGACTCAATATGAAAAAGAATTTCATCGACGTCCTCAAATATTGTGATTGTTCACGAAATTGAGTGTATTGAAATTTAGCCACCAATTAATTCAAATTTTCTCATAATCTACATCCCTTTTAGTGATAGTTTTTACACCGTTATTTGCTAACATGTAGCTCTTTTCACCAACACAATTTTCATCTTTTTTTAAGTGATAGCATTCGCACCGTTATTTGCTAACGTGTAGCTCTTTTCACCAACACATTTCCATCTTTTTTTAGGTGATAGCTTTCGCACCGTTATTTGCTAATATGTAGCTCTTTTCACCAATAATTTTTTTCATGTGAGACGGCAGCTACGCACCAACAATGGTTAGTCCTTTATTTTTCGCAATATTTTAGGACCCCCAAAATTAGACAGCTGTTGTTGCTCAACACCTCTCCATTTTTTTTCAACTAGCCTCTTTTAACCAATGACTTTATTTTTTATAGGGAATAGAATTTTTGCAGAAAAATTATTTATTAGCTAAGCATGAAAAATAAAAAACTCCTCAAATTAAGTAAATTTCAGTTCTATTTTTCATCAACCGACTGATTCTTCTTTTCTCAAGGTAACGAATGACTCGATTATAAATGATAATTACAAGGTTTGGAAAGAGAGATTAAGGCTCAAAAATTTTGGAATATACAATTTTTTTAACCGGTTAAAATGATTTTAGAAACTTGTATATAGCTAACTTATTGGTGTTATGGCCAGATTTAGAAATCACACAAAACAAAATAAACAAAATAAATATATATATATATATACACACACCAAAAAAACAAAGCCAAATAACAAATATAATCAAAACACACCACAATAATCAAAGCTAAACACACCAAAATACCAAACACACCAAAATAATTAAAACACACCACACCCCCAAACTTGAAAAAGAAACTGTCCTCAGTTTAAAAATAAAAAAATAATAAAAAACAAGGGAGAAAAGCAGAATACTCCCTGTTATGAAAGTTGATGCTTGAGCTAACGCCTTTTTGGATCTGTAATATACGAGACAAACAACAAAAGAGAAAAAAGAAAATAAATAAAATATACCCAGAAGTATAATATAATTTTTAAGATGCGCTTCAGGAAAGTCCGAAGAGTCGCCTTACGCTGCCATCAATGCTTTTGTTAACAACAAATAATAAAAATTACAGCAATAAAAAATAACAATACATAAATCGCGAATAGATGCGCGTCAAGAGATCAAAAAGAAACTCCTTAAGATGCCATCATTTAGCACGATTTTTACACACAACAGAAAGTAAAAATAACAAGAGGTCCGATATGGGTTATCAAAGGGAGAGAAATGAATTCACTTTTCGTTTTCTCACGGTAAAATCTTCCATCCAGACAATATTAACTAGAGCTGGATCTGGATGAGGAACATATTCTATGAGTTTTTTGATTAGTTCTTCTGGTGTTGTTGCAACGACTATGATTCATTTAGCACGCTCGGTAATAAAACCTTTTTCAGCAGAGTAGTCGATGAAAGATAGTAAACCATCTAAGAAACCATTGACATTAAGCAGACCTATTGTTTTTTATGAACATTTAGCTGGGCTCTGGTAACCACATGAAAAAGTTCCTCAAGAGTGCCGAAGCCACCGGGAAGGGTGATAAAGACGTCATAATTATTCATCATGTGAGTTATGCGATCTTGCATTTTTATAGCTCTAAACTCATCTCCAATAGTTGCCCCGGTGATTTTACTTTCGGCCAGAGGTTTTGAAATTATTCCCAACACTTTTACTCCTTCCATATAGGCAGAAGCAACAACGCATCCCATTAATCCTAGACTCCCTCCTCCGTAAACCACATGAATGATTCAGTAAAGCATGCCTCTGTTCCATAACTAACTCCACCAAAAATGCAGATTGAGTTAAATCTTTTTGTGGAAGATGATGATTCCATTTTTGAAAAGAAACTTATGTGAGGGAAAAAGAGGAAAGTACAAGTTTGAGGGATGAATAAAAGAAGCAAGCACAATATTTATTTATAGAAGAAAAATAAGGTAAAAATATTTAACAAATCTGTGATTGCGTTAATTGCGCTTCAATTACTCAATAGAATAATGAATGCATTTATTGCGTATCACTTTTTTTATTCAGAAAATCTCACCATACGACAAAAAATAAAGGTACTCACGTGTATGTACATTATTTGTGGTTGTGGCTCACATCTTCCTCTGATTTTACATTCAGAAATGGCTTAAATGCCTTCTATGAGTCGGGGAGAAGCTTCCCATCTATTTTCCTTATAAATTGGCAAACAGGGTCTTTTAACGTCAGATTCCCAAGACGCTGTTCATATTCTGGTTTGAATTTATTCCACAAACATAGAATTCCATAATGTACGAGTCCACTAGGATGCGGGTCAAGAGAAATTTTGATATTATCTAAATTCTCTTTATTCAGACCATCCTTAATGAACTGAATTATCTTCTCTGTTTGTAGATGGAATTCCTAAAGATCGACATTTTGAATTACAGTTCCATCTAGCACATTTATAGCAAACGTCTATTATCTTTGCCCGTCGTTTCTTGGCATATGAACTTTTTTCAAGCCCTGGTAAAAATCTAGTAGGTATTTCTGTGAATTCACCTGCTATTCTCACTTTAGCTTCAATAATGAATCTAATGTCAAAAGGTATGCTTTTATTCATAAGCAACCTCATCCTTTCAAGTCTTGTCTTGTAAATTTTTAAAATGACTTTTTTGCTAAGAAAGGAAAATCTCTTTTCAATACTATTCAAAGTTTCTTCCATGATAAAAAATAAAATAAAAATAAAAGGAGAAAATATCTACAAATATCAATTGTTGTGGGAAACTGAAAAATCTGACTTTAATAGTCACGGAGTACCGTTATCTGCCACTTGACCGGACAAACACAATTGAGGACTAAGTTACAACGTCGAGAAATTGTATCTATAACAATAGTTTACAATGTAAGATTTCAAAAATAACATTAATACTTCCCCGGCAACGGTGCCAAAAACTTGACACGTCTTTTGTGTAACTATCGCAAGTGCACGATATCGTATCAAGTAGTAAGTGGTCTTTTTGAGTCCGGTTTATCGATCCCACGAGGCAGTTAGGTTATATATTGAATTATACACTTTTTCTATTTGTTATAGATATTTAGATGAGTGAAACACACAATTTAAGAGTTTGGTTTGACAATTGCAAGGAAAATGCAGCAATAGTTCTAAAAGTTAAGGAAATGAAAGCTTGCACTAATAATAGAATTATAAAAGGTAAAATGAAATAGTTGGGATCACAAACTTAGTTCATCATTAGTTATAGGAGATGTATAGGAGATCATAAGATGAATCTACTTATTATATTATATAGATTCGATTTCTTAAAAAAATGGTTCCTCTTTCGAATGTCAAAACGCCCCTTATATATTGAATCAATCCACTATATTTCTATATTGATCGACTTCAATACATAGCATTAGGTTTTATGAAAATAACTCAAAGAATCATCTAAGGTCTAGAGGTATATTTCTATCCCCTAAAACAACTTAGAGTGAAGATCATTTGATCTAATCAACATATTTTCTTTCGAAACATATGAAGACAATAGATATCATCATTTAGTGGCCAAATAAATAAAGACTGGTAAAACAATGAAAATCACACACAATAATAAGTATTCCATAATAGATCTGTATACAAACTTAAATAACATGACAAACCTTGTTTATAATCCCAACTAAGGATAACTTAGCCCATTAAGGCTTTATTCAATATATTACAAGCTTGACTGGTCATTATTAGTTTAAAAAGGGAAATAATTGATACTAACTCCCTTAGTAGATAAAGGAGAAAGAAGCAGTAAACTCCCTCAACAACAT
Organism: Orobanche coerulescens; assembly: GCA_033398695.1. NCBI lineage: Eukaryota > Viridiplantae > Streptophyta > Magnoliopsida > Lamiales > Orobanchaceae > Orobanche > Orobanche coerulescens. The sequence goes on along the minus strand of CM065818.1, from coordinate 67,647,696 downwards.
AAACTAAACCACTATTACATACACTCTCAAGAACACAAGTGTGTTCTTCACACAAAGAAAAATATTACAAAGTAGGAAAAATATAAGATGAAGGATGATAAATGATGGATCCAAGGGGTCTATTTATACACCTAAAGTCATCTAATAGCTCCAAAACTCCAGCATTATTACATTAGATCGGATCAAGGCCAGTCATCCCCTCAATAATAGACCAAAAGTGTAAAAGATTTAAAAATGATCATACATCTATCAAGAGTTACGGCCGTAACTTTCAGATGTTACGGCCGTAACATAGAGGACTTACGGTCGTAAGCTTTGGATGTTACGGCCGTAACATGGCTTCGGCTTTTTGCACATTAGTTGTTGTGTGAGTTACGGCCGTAACTTTATTTGTACGCCCGTATGGAGTTTCAGACTTCATTTTCAGCCCAGAATTTCTTAGACTTTTGCGTTTTCGCCCTAAATCTTCTCCGGATGATAACTTTTGATATATAACTCTAATTTTGAATCGGAAAAGACTGCCGAACTCATCTCGTAAAGCTCTACAACATGAATACATAAAAACTCAATTAAGAGAATATTTTATAAACATGTTATTTCTTGAGTAAATCAGAATTTAATCCGATTAAGGCTAAATTTACATCTTCATCTTATAAACATAAAATTATTAAAAAATAATTAATTTAAAACAAAAGCGAGTAGACTAGCTCATAATTATGGGTGAAATATATCAATACCAATTATGGATAAGTGTATAAAATTGACACTTATCAACCTCATATTCGAAAACATGAATGATAATATGCATGATCAAAATCATCAGCATTAAACCAAAATCAAATTAAGATACTTGCCCCGAGTCCTTCGGTAGCAATCTCGATGTCAAATCAACATCGACGATTATCCTCAATATTCGATGATCTAAGATACCATGTCCATAGATAACTCATACCCTCGTCTTTACCATAACGTACCCTCGATACCCAAGTATACCAATAACAAATGTAAATCATATACATTATGATTTAACTCCCAAAAATCGGAAAACAACATACAATCCAAATCTCTAGAGTTCATAACAATAATCATTGCTATATGCATCATAAACGAAATGAAACTGAAACCATTCATTAAGTATTATAAACTGAGCAAGTAATAACTTGCCTCAATACCGATACGATGATAATGAATCCGTTGCCAATTCCTTGCCGTCGTCTACAAGCTCCTCGACTCCCGGCCAAAGCGATTCAGGAACGTCCTTCGAATTCGACCGCAATACATATCATTCTAATCAACGATCAATCCTCACAACCTATTGTAATAATCGATAAATAACAAGTTCGATAACAATCAAAAATCGATATAACCAATCAACAAACCCAACGGTTCAATAATTTCTCGATTAAATATAGATCCAAACTACTCAAATAAATCAATCACGAATCCACAACCACAATACGATTCCATAATCCGATAATCATACCAACAATCAATTCAACCCGATAACTAGGATTATAACATACTCAATTCCGAAATCAATCTCATATAAAATTCAAGAGTTCCTCAAGAACGTGACTTATTCCGTAAGCACATCCGATTAACATCACTTGTTCATAATCACCAAGACAACATAGTCCAATATATTATCTAACCTCTAACCTAATTACATTTCACTCATAACCCGATCAATTCACACCTATCATCATCTTCTTCGACATGCATTATTCATAACACCAAGAATCATATCAATACTACCATAATCGTCATCATACGAAGTAAACAACGACAATAACATCAAGGGTCCGAAATGAAGAAGGGAATTACATCGACATATTTTTTCATCACAATCCAAAACCACTACAATCGTATCAATACCCACATATCAACAACAAAACCCGATAATCCATCTTACGAGCATGTTTGAACGAATCGCAACCCTTACAACATGAATAACCTTTAATCAATATCTTCAATCTCTTGTCACAAAACCATTTATTCATGTATAACATCATAATAACAATAAGGTAGATTAACATGCTTCCTAACACATAAATATCATTCCCAAAAACCGAGCTACCACTGCTACAAAATATACTTTTTACGACGCTCAATTTACATCGGTTTAACGAAAACCGATGTAAAAATTAAAAATACGGTCAATTTACATCGGTTATCAAATAAAACCGATGTAAAAAATAAAATTTTGGTCAATTTACATCGGTTGTTCAAATAACCGATGTAAAATTATTATATATTTACATCGGTTGTCCAAATAACCGATGTAAAAACTAAAATTACTATATTTTACATCGGTTGTTAAAATAACCGATGTAAAAATTAAAATTACTATATTTACATCGGTTGTTATAATAACCGATGTAAAATTATTATATTTTTACATCGGTTGTTCAAATAACTGATGTAAAATTATTATACTTTACATCGGTTGTTCAAATAACCGATGTAAAAACTAAAATTACTATTTTTACATCGGTTGTACAAATAACCGATGTAAAATTATTATATTTTTACATCGATTGTTCAAATAACCGATGTAAAATTTATATATTTACATCGGTTGTCCAAATAACCGATCTAAAAATTAAAATTACTCTTTTTACATCAGTTGTTATAATAACCGATGTAAAATTATTATATTTTACATCGATTGTTCAAATAACCGATGTAAAATTTATATATTTACATCGGTTGTTAAATCAACCGATGTAAAAACTAAAATTACTATTTTTACATCTCGTTGTTCAAATAACCGATGTAAAATTATTATTCTTTTACATCGCTTATACAAACAACCGATGTAAAATTTTAAATATTGTAATTTACATAATTTATTCCAATTTCGATATGAAATAAAGTATTAATTTTACATCGGTTATAGAATAATCGATGTAAAAATTAAAAATACGATAAATTTACGAGTTATTCCAAAATCGATGTAATTAATACTTTTACATCGGTTTTGGAATAAAAATAAAAATGGTAAATTTTACATCGGTTTCTCTAAAACGGTCATAAAATTCTTTTTTAAAAACATGTATTTTTATTTATGATGATTCTTTAAAATATAAAAGAAATGAAAAATAAAAATAAAAATAAAAATCATTTTTTCGAAATAATACAAAAAAGAATAAAATTGATAATCCAAAACCGATGTATAAAATAGTAATTTTACATTGATTTTGAATAACTGATGTAAAAATTAAAATTAAGTTAATTTACATTAGTTATTCCAAAAGCAATGTAAAATTAATACTTTTTCATCAATTTTAGAATAACCCATGTAAATAATAAAAAGGGAAAAACTTTACATCGATTCTTCTAAAACCGTCATAAAATCCTTTTCTTAAAAATATGTATTTTTATTTACGATGATTCTTTAAAATATAAAATAAATGAAAAATAAAAACAATCTAAAAATCATTTTTTCCAAAATAATACAAAAAGAAAAAAAAAAATTATTTTATATTTATTAAAATGCGAGAAACCAAAATGAATTTAAAAATAATATAAATATAAAGTGTTCAAACAAATAACTATAGCCTAGTGGTTGGGACTTGACTCCCAACCCCAAGGTCGAGGGTTCGAATCATTATGGTGACAAAGTGCAATATATTGTTATTTCAAAGCGGGTTCGGGTCGGGTCGGGTCGAGTGGGTTTCGGGTTGGACCTTGAAGGATTCGGGTTGGGGTCGGGTGCCAAACCTTCCATAAAACATAAGACATTTTACATCGGTTCTTTTTAAAACCGATGTAAATTTAAGACATTTTACATCGGTTCTTTTTAATACCGATGTAAATTTAAGACATTTTACATCGGTTTTGAAAAGAACCGATGTAAATATAAGACATTTTACATCGGTTCGTATTAAAACCGATGTACAATGTAAATATTTTTACATCGGTTTTAAAAAGAACCGATGTAAAATGTGAATGTTTTATGACGGTTTTGGAAGAACCGATGTAAATGTATATTTTTTATGACGGTTTTGGAAGAACCGATGTAAAACGTGAACTTTTACTACGGTTTTAAAACCGTCGTAAAATGTGCCCACTTTCTACGACGGTGGATTTTACGACGGTTCCAAAACCGTCGTAGAAACCCTTCCAGAACCGTCGTTAAAACCCCTTTTTGTAGTAGTGTACAATCAGAGGGATACGAATGTTACCTGATGTTGAAGAACTACGATGAAGAACAATCGAACTCCTTCCAATAGTCATTATCAACTCTAAGAACAACTCCAATCTGTGCTCCCCAAGCTCATAACCAAGTTAGAAGAGCCCAAAATCGACCTTAGAGGGTTGAAAGACGAAGAAACGAGGTGGAACTCCTCCAAATAGCAAAATGACAGAGTCTAACATATATATAAACTTTCCAACCTTACGTACGTTACATGACCATCTTAACGTACGTAGAAACCTTTACGTACGTTATCGAACGTCGATAGCGTACGTAATGCTACTCCAGAACCCACTGCCTCATTTCGAACTTTATATTACGTACGTAACATCTGTGCCACAGCATACGTAACATAGAGATGACTTGCTACAGCAACATACCAATTTAACGTACGTAATGTACCACTCATAACGTACGTTAACTCGGAGTTGACTTCTCCTGTCCATATCTGTGCCGAAAGTTGCCGACACTTCAGACCCTATCTGATTCTCTTCATAAAGTAGGTGTAACACCTCAAACAAGGCGGCTATTACAGTGTCATGGACCCCCGACTGGGACCCACCAGGCGAATGAAAATTAATGAATTAAATAATATAACTGTAGTATCGAACCACATTATATTACCAATCACTCCGATGAGAAGTTTTAAGTACAATACACCCAGGAAATACAGAATACCTATATATTTTAAAATGAATAAAATGAATATCCAAACGGAAATCTACAGCGGAAATAAAATGAAGAAACATGAATGACTGAAAATGACTGGGCCCCCTACTAGTATCACTGGGACTCCTCGCCATCAACGTTATCTTTCCGTGCTTTTTCCTTGCCATGACCTAAAAACAACATCCCCAACGGGGTCAGTTACGCAGAACAACAATCCTCAAGAGTTGAATAAACACAATCATTATATATCTTAGTTATGAAATTAAGCTGAAGAGGGGCATCATAGTACGCCCGTAATGGGACGTGCAAGTGCACAAGACGAGTGTCCAGACACACCCGCACTTGTACCTAATTAGTCTCACGGAGGCACATTACCGTGTGCACATTCTAATGTGTCGGTGAACCCGCACCACATAACTATCGTGTGCCCGACTAAAAATTCCACACATAACCACCCGGCCACGCAACATGAACCCAGAAGGTCACAAGAACAAAAGTGACCATGATGAATATTAATGAATAACAATCCGACAAGGGTCAAGAATGACTCACCGAGATGAAATAATAATGAAATGAATGATAACTCACTGAAATGATTGGAACCGTCGTTCCCCGTGAATTGAATGATTAATTTGATAATTACAAGTATCAACATGATTAATACACTATGAATGAATTATGAATATGAATGAACAACAACGAAAGGAATGAGTATTCTTTTAACCGAGTAAGAATTAACTTACTCAATACCGGTGAAGAAAGTCCTTCCTCGAACAAACGTCCTAAATAGAAATGTCGGTCGCTCAAACAACCTTGAATAACACAATTACGAACAATCCGCTTAATATACGAATCAATCATGATCACAACCAACTCAAAACATTGATACGACAAATCCAAATTCATTGGGGCATTATGACAAACACGTTGTAACCAATCTTCAATTGTTTACAACCAACCTCAATTATATCGACACCAAACATCCAAGGAGTGATTCAATTCAACAAATATCTTCAACACAATCAAATAACTCAATATGAATACACCATTCGAGATTTCAAAAACATCAAATCGAAACCTCCAAATCCAAAATCAACATTCAAAGTGTTCTTGAAATAATCCTTCAATAATCCAATGAGTATTCATACAAACTCATAATCATATGTATACCTCTTCATATATCATGATTATCACATCCAAAACATCATATTCCATCTTAAAATCGAAATCTAAGGTTTGGAGAAAATTACCTTTGAAGATCCAACCTCTTCGATCCGTCGAAACTCATGTTAATCGACTTCCCAAGCTCCACAAACGAATAAAGATGATTAAACCTGAACACACAAGTATTTGATGATGAAAAATCTCTCCCAAAATATCTCTCTCAGAACCAAAATGAAGAAGTGATGGAATGAGCATAAAAATCCCGTTCATGTCTTTAAATACTGCGCAGAGTTACGGCCGTAACTCTGCCACCTTACGGCCGTAACTTCCCAAGTCAACGGCCTTACGGCCGTAATATCTATTACATACAATCGTAACAAAGCTTCGTCGAAAACACAATGATGCCTGCACTGTCCGAGTTACGGCCGTACCAAAACTACCTTACGGCCGTAACAACAACACTTACGGCCGTATCCTGCCGAACTTATGGCCGTAAGTTGTCTTCGTTGACAACACCTCTTGCACCAATGAATTCATGCTACAACCGTAGCCTTCAAAACATACGGCCGTACCTTCCTTCTTATGGTTGTATCTCGCCTGACTTACGGCCGTACGACGTCTTGGTCCAGAAAATCTCAAATTCCACGAATGCATGTTACAACCGTAATGCATGATAAGTTACGGCCGTAACTCACTGCTGAAAAAGACAATAATCCGACAACTCCGTCTTCTCGATACAAATGATGAATGATCCGACATACAATACTTGTATGAATGTAATTAAGTCCAATAACATGCAATAGGTGATACTTACAACGCAAGACTACCAATCACAATGATTATGATAGTACTCTCATCTCGATTCTCAAACGGAGTTGAATGAAGATCGGTAACTGATACATGGCTCCAAGTATGCCAACGATGAATATAAATGAATGAATGTGAATGATGAATGATTATTAATGAGTGAAAAATTACTGAGTGACAATTATTGAATGATAATGAATGAATTTACAACCGGGTATTACATACTCCCCCCCTTAAAAAGAGTTTCGTCCTCGAAACTAAGGGTCAAACAATTCGGGATAACTCTCCCGCATACTATCCTCGGTTTCCCAAGTAGCCTATTCGACTCCGTGTCTAGACCACTGAATTTTAACCAAAGGAATCGTCTTGTTCCTCAACTGTTTGATTCGTCGCTCTAGGACTCGTAGAGGATGCTCCTCATACGAATGATCATCCGCGATCTCGATTTCATTGAACTGAATTATGTGACTCGGGTCGGCAACATATTTCCACGGATGATAGAAGTGAAACACATTATGAATTCGGCTCAACGCCGGAGGTAAGGCCAATCGATAAGCCAGACTCCCCACTCGATCCAAATCTCAAACGGTCCAATGAATATCAGACTCAACTTTCCCCGCTTCCCGAAATGGAAGATACCTCAACTCGGGGATACCTTGACCAAAACGTGGTCACCTGCCTCGAACTCTAATGGTCGATGACGATTATCTGCATATGATTTTTGTCGACTCTGAGCGGTCAACAAACGACTCCTGATCAAAGCTACCTTCTCGCGGGCGGCTATAAGCATATCGGGCTCGGTGTCGATTGATTCTGATAAGTCATCCCAATATAAGGGAGATCGACAACGACGACCATATAAGGCCTCGTAAGGTGCCATCTTAATCGAAGCATGCCAACTTTTATTGTACGTGAACTCGATCAATAGTAGTTGGGCTTCCCAATCATCTTTCCAGTCGAGGAGACATGCTCTCAACATGTCCTCTAATGTCTGAATAGTTCACTCTGATTGTCCGTCGGACTAAGGGTGAAAGGCTATGCTGAGATTAAGCTGAGTTCCCATGGCACGATGAACTGATTTCCAAAAATGTGACACGAATCGCCCATCACGATCTGAAACAATACTCTTAGGAGTACCGTGCAATCTCACTATCTTTTTGATGAACAACTGGGCAAGTCTCTCGGGACCACATGTATCCTTAATCTCAAGGAAATGAGCTGACTTAGTTAAGCGGTCCACAATTACCCAAATTGTATTCATGCCACGACGACTCGTCGGCTGACTCATGATGAAGTCCTCCAACTTCCACTCTGGAATAGGGAGCGGTTTCAACATACCCGCCGGTCGCTGATGTTCTATCTTGACTTGCTGACAGGTTAAACATCTCGAAACAAATTCTGCGACTTCTCGCTTCATATTACTCCACCAGTAATTTGTTTCAAGTCTTTGTACATCTTGCTAGACCCCGGATGAATGGAATAAGGGGTAGCATGAGCTTCTCTTAAAATTGATTTTTTCAACTCGTCATCCGCCGATACGCATAACCGGTTCTTAAATCGCAAAAGTCCATCCTCGTGGACCACAAATCCAGGGGCTTTCCCCTGAGCCACATCCTCTCAAATGCGCAACAAAAATGGGTCTGAACCCTGATTCACTCTGATCGCCTCCTCAAGTGGTAATGAAATCTCTAACATGGAAAGTTGCCCTTGCACTCGCTGTAACCAGACCTCAACCTTGGGTTTTAGGAATTCCTGTTGAAGTTCCTTCTGAGCAGTCAAACGAGCAAGCATTTTCTCCTGAACGGACTTATGACTCAAGGCGTCGACGACAACGTTCGCCTTGTCCGGGTGGTATAGTATCTCAATATCATAATCTTTGATTCATTACAACCACCGTCTCTGTCGCATGTTCAACTCCTTCTGCGTGAATATATACTTCAAACGCTTATGATCTGTGAAAATCTGACAAGTGACGCCATAAAGATAATGACACCAAATCTTCAACACGAATACCACGGCTGCTAGCTCCAGATTGTGGGTCAGATAATTGACCTCGCAAGGTATTAGTTGCCGCGAAGCATAGACAATAACCTTCCCGTTCTACATTAATACACATCCGAAACCGTGTCCGGACGCGTCACTATAAACCACGATCCTTCCGTCCCTTGTGGCAAGGAAAGGATAGGTGCTGAAATTAAACGGCTCTTGAGTTCTTCAAAACTCTGTTGACACGCACCAGACCATGTGTATTTCTTATCCTTCCGCAAAAGGTTCGTCATAGGTTGAGCGATTTTAGAAAATCCTTCCACAAATCGCCGGTAATAGCCTGCTAATCCGAGAAAGATTCAGATTTCCTTAACATTCTTCGAAGGTTGCTAATCTCGGATATCCTCCGTCTTTTGAGGGTCGACACGCACTCCGTCTGATGAAATCACACGTTCGAGAAACGTCACCTCGGACATCCAAAACTCACATTTGGAAAATTTTCCATAGAGTTGCTCTCGTCTCAACACGTTAAGAACCTGATGAAGGTGAACTTCATGCTCCTCTCGGTCACGAGAATAAATCAAAATGTCATCTATGAAAACAACCACAAACTGATCCAAATAGTCGATGAAAACCCGATTCATTAACTCCATGAATACCACAGGTGCATTAGTTAACCCAAATGGCATTACTACAAACTCGTAGTGCCCATAGGGTGTTCGAAACGTCGTCCTTGCGATATCCAACTCTCGAATTCGCAACTGATGATACCCAGATCTTAAATAGGTCTTGGAAAATACTGAAGCTCCCTGAAGTTGATCTAAGAGATCATCAATACAGGGCAGGGGATATTTATTCTTGATCGTCACCCTGTTCAACTCTCGATAATCAATACACAAGCGAAAAGAACCCTCCTTCTTCTTGACAAATAACATTGGTGATCCCCACGGGGACGCACTCGGTCGGATATAACCTTTCTCGGTCAAATCCTCCAATTGATTCTTCAGTTCCTGCATTTCGGTCGGGGCCGTCCGATACGGTGCCTTCGATAGTGGGGACGTACCAGGCTCCAACTCTATCGTGAATTCCACATCTCTCTGTGGAGGCAAACCAGGTAACTCGTCTGGAAATACATCGGCATATTCTCTCACTACAGGAATATCCGCCAACATCACTGATGATTTCTCGGTCTTGGTCATATAGCACCAATAACCAACACACCCCTGATTGAGTAATTTCACTGCTTTCATCATATTAATGACCCTTCCAGAACAGCTGGGATTACCTCTCTGAAATACACACTCGACTCCATCGTATGAAATGATAGTGACCATACGCTTACAGACACTGAGGATAGCATCGTGACGATCGATCCAATCAATACCCAAGATGACGTCGTCTCTAGGTAAGTCTACCACAATTAGGTCCGCCAACCAATCACGGCCATTAAGCTGAATCGGACAATTATTAACTTCACGATCCCCGATAATTCTTCTACCGTCTGGTAGACCAATGACATAAGGTTCACAACTAGTAGTACTATCTAGATGGAGTCTACTCAAGCATGACTCGGAAATGAATGAATGCGATGCACCAGTATCAAAAAGGGTACACACAGGTTGAGATAAAATTTTGAGTGTACCTGAGATCATTCGGGCCGCCGGATCGTCGGTCCTCTTCATCTCATAAATTCGGGGCTTGCCAGCCCCTGAACTAGATGCTCCCGTCTGATAATTATGAGCTCCGCCTTTTGTTGCTCCCGTCGTCTTAAACGACGCGGACTGAGTGGCCTGATTCTGAACAGCTGACTGCTTCGGGGCCTGAGATGCCGTCGGAGTAGGTTTAGAGTCTCTTCGGCAGAAACGGGCCTTATGCCTGGCAATCCCACAATTATTACACGAGATGGTCTGTCTCGGACACTTAGTGCTGAAATGACCCTACTCTCCACAATTGAAACAGGTAATGGCCGAACTGGCCATTCGGGACTGAGACTCTGCAGGTTTTGCGCCATAGGAGGTCGCTCAGAAAAAGTAGGGCCCGCACGAGGCTTCTTGAAGGTTGCCTGACTGCCTTCGGACTGATTACGATTCTTTGATTTCTTTCCAGAAGATGAAGTTTGATGCTTAGCAATTTCCTTCGCAGTAAGCTCATAAGTAAGAGCTTTCTCGATAAATTCGGCCAGAGTGGTGCAATGATGATTAAGCAACTGCATCCGTATACGAGGTTTCAACCTCTCACTGAAATACTTGATCTTATCCGCCTCAGAGTGGATAATAGATGAGGCGAAAGGAAGTAGCTCCTGAAATTTCTCAGCGATGGCGAGAACATCATCTTCCGCTGATGGGTCGAGAATGAGTAATTCCGATAACTTGGCCTCCCTGAGTGGGGCCGGATAATACCTTTCCATCATGAGGGTCTTGAACTGGTCCCAAGTGCAAGATCCGTCGGTGGGATTCAACGATAGCCACCATGAGTGAGCGCTCTTACCTAGATAGTAAGCCGCAACTGAAACTTTTTGCCCTTCGGGACACTCCATCATAGCAAACAGTTTCTCAGAGTGTTCAAGCCAATGAACAATATCCGCTGGCTCAGACGAGCCCTCAAAAGTAGGTGGTCTCTGGCGAGAGATGTCGTCAATTATACTACTCACACCCCTCGCTTGCCTCTGAGGTGGCGGCGAAGGAGCCTGTTGATTCTGAGCATTTGAGTTCTGCATCGTCTCCATCAGACGTGCCATCTGAGTCATCTGGTCCATCATGCCCTGCATATAAGTGACTGGATCAACCTGAACACCTTCTGATTGAGCTGTATCTCGGGTACGACTTCCTGACAGTGAGTGATTATTTCCAGGTGAATGAGTGGCCGCGTCGCTGCTCGTTGAATTAGCATTATTCCTTGCGTTCGAGCGTGTATTCACACGAGATCCCGGGTTTCGACCCACACCGCGGCCTCTTCCCCTGCGTCCTCTGGCGGTTCTCTCCATACTGAAGTAGGAAGCCCCGACTCAGTTCTCGTGTTTTCTTGTGTGTAGGCCCGATCAGGAAGTTCACTCACCGGAGCTATCCGAAACACTTGGATAAGAGCTGATCCGATACGTTTTGGCAGGATCAGTTTGGTTCTGTTGTCGGGAAATGTGGAAGAAACTTCTTTCGGGTAACCACGCATCATGGCTGAGATCCCCCGAGGCGGTCAAGAGACCAGTATTGCCGCAGGCGACCAGCACCCACTTCTACAGACAAATCAACCGGACGCGAATTTCTTCCTCACCCCGAGTTCAGACGCCACTAAGATAACTTTAGCAGAAACCAAGGTGGGCCAACTATTAGATCTCGAGAATCTGAACCTAGATGGATAGGGCAAGGAAAGGGTCCAAAAAATCATTATTGAAACCTTAGAGTTCAGGGATGGACCAGAACTGGAACCCGTCGATCGGCTGGAAGAGTTCGTCATTAACTCGGACTATCCTGAACAGAAGGTCAAGATAGGAGGACAGCTCCCTCCCAAATAAAAGAAAGAAATAATTACCCTTTTCAAGAACAACCTGGACGTATTCGCGTGGAAATTAGAAGACATGATTGGGGTGAAAGATGACATAGCCCTACATAAACTGGAAGTTGATAAGTTCTTCAAACCTGTCAAACAAACAAGAAGAATCTTTGCCAAAGACAAAGAGAAGGCGATCCAGGAAGAAATTGAGAAATTACTCAAAGCACGCACACATGATAATTATAGATCTCCCACGAGTACCGCATTAGGATTACGTTATGAAATGAGAATAATGAGCATACTCTGTAATACCCGGTTGTAATTCAGTTATTATCATTCAGTATTTATCATTCAGTAATTTCACTCATTAATGATCATTTGTCACTCATATTCAATCATGGTATTCATCATTCAGAGTAATTGTATCGTGTATCAATCGTCATTCATCACTAATATAATTGGAGTTTCGTGCCGTGTTTATCATCATCGTTATGTTCATTATGGACTGTGTGTGAGGAAGTAGCGCACGCTACGTACTCTTTTTAGCGCATGCTAATTGAGTATAGGTAGCGCACGCTACCACTCAGTATTAACGCACGCTAATGTTACCTGCCGCACCCGTAAGGTACCGGATGCAGTGAGAGTTATTAGTAGCGCACGCTACGAGTGGTAAGTAGCGCGCGCTAGTGGGTTGTAGTAGCGCACGCTAATAATTGCTGTAGCGCGCGCTAAGGACGGATCAGGTTGAGTCCAGTGGCTCCTGGACTGCACTGGATTAATTCATAGCGCACGCTATGAGTGATATTTAGCGTACACAAATGGTGTAGTAGCGCACGCTAAATATTGGTTGTAGCGCACGCTACCGAGGTCAGATCAGAGGACAGACGGTTTCTGGATTCCAGTTTTGGGCATCAAATAATTCGTTAGCGCACGCTAACCATGGGTATTAGCGCACGCTATTGGTATGGTTGTAGCGCACGCTACAAAAGGTACGTAGCGCACGCTACCGTGTACGGACAGTGGGTACTGACTACCCAAAACACCCGTTACCGCACGCTAGGAGCTGGGGCTAGCGCGCGCTATGTGATTGCTATAAATAGGACAGTTCAGCCCTTAATCCGTCATTTATCATTTCTCTTCGTTTCTTCGGCGGTTTCGGGCGATTCCGGGCGATTTGGAGAGTGTTCTTCGAGGAGTAATCATCAAGCATCATCTCCAAGCTTATCTTTTGGATTAATCATCATTTCAACATCCTAATCACATTGAATCTAAGGTATTAATCTCTTGGATCTAGAATTTCGGATTTTTGGGTTTTTCCTTCCGATTTCTTCGTGTAAGCTTGGATTATCATTGGAATATGTTAGATATGGATTATCTACCTTGGATAAATATAATCCTACGGATTTAATGGCTATTTTCGGAATTATTTCAAGAACCCTTGGGGTTGACTTCGGTTAATTGGGGATTTTCCGATTGATGTGGTTGAAATCTTGAATTGTGGATTCCTATTGGATGATTGATATCATTGAAGTGTTTTGTTAGTTCGAAATACTCATTTTGGTGTTGGCTTCGATTAAGTCGGGATTGGATATTTCCGAAGTTGTGTGGTTGGTTACGTATTCGTTAGAATGCCCCTATGAGTTTGATTATCGTTGTATCGACTTGTGGGTTGGTCGTGTTTTGTTGCTTGACACGTGTATTGATCGAATATTTGGTATATTGTGTTATTCAAGGTTGTTCGAGCGACCGACATTTCATTTAGGACGTTGTTCGTGGACGGACATTCTTCATCGTTGTTGTGTAAGTTAACTCTTACTCAGTTAAAAGGATACTCATTCCTTTTGTTGTCGATTGCTCATAATCATAACTCATTCATCATGGTATTAATCATATTGAGACTTGAAATTGTCGAATAATCATTTCATTCACGAGGAACGACGGTTCCAAATCATTTCATTGGGTTATCAATCACGTCACTATTATTTTCATCTCAGTGAGTCATCTTGGCCTTGTCGAATTATTATTCATTGATATTCATTGTGGTCATTCTCGTTCATATGACCTTCTGGGTTCATATTGTGTGGACGGATGTGGCTGTGTGGAATTTTTAGTCGGGCACACGATGGTCATGTATTGGGTTCACCGATACATTGGACCGTGCACACAGTAACGCTTACCTCCGTGAGACTAATTAGGTACAAGGACGGGTGTGTCCGGTCATTCGTCTTGTACACTTGCACAGAACATTACGGGCGTACTATGATACTCCTCTTCAGCGTAATTCATAACTAAGGATATTTCATAACTTCAGTTAATTCATGATTGTGTATTTTCAACCCTTGAGGATTGTTGTTCTGTGTAACTGACCCCGTTTGGGGATTTTGTTTTCAGGTCACGACAAGGCAAAGGCACGGGAAGAGCATGCTGACGGCGAGGAGTCCCAGTGATACTAGTAGGGGGCCCCAGTCATTCCGTTTGTTTCAGTCAGTTTAGTCATTCCGTCAACTGTATTTTCCGATGCAAATTCCGTTTGAGATGTTTAATTGTTCAGGGTGGTGTATTTTATCTCCATATAAAATATACTAGTATTCGGTTTTGTCCTGGTGTTTTGTACTTAAACTCCTCATCGGAGTACTTGGTAATATAATGTGGTTCGGTACTACAATTATATTATTTAATTCATCATTTTCATTTGCCTGGTGGGTCCCAGTCGGGGATTCACGGCACTGTAATATCCGCCTAGTTTGGGGTGTTACATACTCACCCTAACACAATGATTACTTGAATGATCAACTGAGGTGACATGATTATCTGATGAAATTCTTGAAATGATTATCTTAAACAAGTTAACAAGATTCATGATACGGGCCTCAAGATCGACAACTGAGCAATGAAATAAACTGAGTGATTAATGAGTTAACATGATCAACATGATCAAAATGAAAATGATGATTGAGGATTGTTGACTGATGAATGATGAATGAGTGATTCTTATTGCCATAAATTATACCATGGCGTCAGAAATCTTACAGTTCTTTCGGTCTGAGGGGCTTGGCGCTTGCACAGAACATACGTGACGCGGAAGTCCAATGATACTAGTCTGGTGAACGATGATTTCAAATGAGACATGACTCGGGAGGTAGTATTCAAAACAACACTATGATACCAACTCAGTAACACCCCAAACTAGGCGGTTATTACAGTGCCGTGGACCCCCGAATGGGACTCACCAGGCGAATGAAAATTAATGAATTAAATAATATAAATGTAGTACCGAACCACATTATATTACCAATCACTCCGATGAGGAGTTTTAAGTACAATACCCCCAAGAAATATAGAATACCTGTATATTTTATATAAAGATAAAATATACAACACTGAATAAAATGAATATCCAAACGGAAATCTGCAGTGGAAATAAAATGAAGAAACATGAATGTATCACTGGTACTCCTCGCCATCAACGTTCGCTTCCCGTGCTTTTGCCTTGCCATGACCTAAAAACAACATCCCCAACGGGGTCAGTTACACAGAACAACAATCCTCAAGAGTTGAATAAACACAATCATTATATATCTTAGTTATGAAATTAAGCTGGAGAGGGGCATCATAGTACGCCCGTAATGGGACGTGCAAGTGCACAAGACGAGTGTCCGGACACACCCGCACTTGTACCTAATTAGTCTCACGGAGGCGCGTTACCGTGTGCACAGTCTAATGTGTCGGTGAACCCGCACCACATGACTATCGTGTGCCCGACTAAAAATTTCACACATAACCACCCGTCCACGCAATATGAACCCATAAGGTCACAAGAACAAAAGTGACCATGATGAATATTAATGAATAACAATCCGACAAGGGTTAAGAATGACTCATCGAGATGAAATAATAATGAAATGAATGATAGCTCACTTAAATGATTGGAACTGTCGTTCCCCGTGAATTGAATGATTAGTTTGATAATTACAAGTCTCAACATGATTAATACACTATGAATGAATTATGAATATGAATTAACAACAACGAGAGAAATGAGTATCCTTTTAACCGAGTAAGAATTAACTTACTCAATATCGGTGAAGAAAGTCATTCCTCGAACAAACGTCCTGAATAGAAATGTCGGTCACTCGAACAACCTTGAATAACACAATTACCAACAATCCGCTTAATATACGAATCAAGCATGATCACAACCAACTCAAAACGTTGATACGAAAAATCCAAAAACATTGGGGCATTATGACAAACACGTTGTAACCAATCTTCAATTGTTTACAACCAACCTCAATTATACCGATACCAAACTTCCAAGGAGTGATTCAATCCAAAAAATATCTTCAACACAATCAAATAACTCAATATGAATACACCATTCGAGATTTCAACAACATCAAATCGAAACCCCAAATCCAAAATCAACATTCAAAGTGTTCTTGAAATAATCCTTCAATAATCCAATGAATATTCATACAAACTCATAATCATATGTATACCTCTTCATATATCAGGATTATCACATCCAAAACATCATATTCCATCTTAAAATCGAAATCTAAGGTTTGGAGAAAATTACCTTTGAAGATCCAACCTCTTCGATCCGTCGGAACTCGTGTTAATCGACTTCCCAAGCTCCACAAACGAATAAAGATGATTAAACCCGAACACACAAGTATTTGATGATGAAAAATCTCTCCCACAATATCTCTCTCTCGGAACCAAAATGAAGAAGTGATGGAATGAGCATAAAAATCCCGTTCATGTCTTTAAATACTGCGCAGAGTTACGGCCGTAACTCTGCCACCTTACGACCGTAACTTCCCAAGTCAACGGCCTTACGGCCGTAATATCCATTACATATGGCCGTAACAAAGCTTCGTCAAAAACACAATGATGCCTGCACTGTCCAAGTTACGGCCGTACCAAAACTACCTTACGGCCATAACAACAACACTTACGGCCGTATCCTGCCGAACTTACGGTCGTAAGTTGTCTTCGTTGACAACACCTCTTGCACCAACGAATTCATGCTATGGCTGTAGCCTTCAAAACATACGGCCGTACCTTCCTTCTTACGGCCGTATCTCGTCTGACTTACGGATGTACGACGTCTTCATCCAAAAAATCTCAAATTCCACGAATGCATGTTACGGCCGTAATGCATGATAAGTTACGGCCGTAACTCACTGCTGGAAAAGACAATAATCCAACAACTTCGTCTTCTCGATACAAATGATGAATGATCCGACATACAATACTTGTATGAATGTAATTAAGTCCAATAGCATGCA
This sequence comes from Orobanche coerulescens, assembly GCA_033398695.1. NCBI lineage: Eukaryota > Viridiplantae > Streptophyta > Magnoliopsida > Lamiales > Orobanchaceae > Orobanche > Orobanche coerulescens. The sequence continues at coordinate 67,630,092 of CM065818.1, read as the reverse complement.
ATAGGTGATACTTCCAACGCAAGACTACCAATCACAATAATTATGATAGTACTCTTGTCTCGATTCTCAAATGGAGTTGAATGACGATCGGTAGCTGATACACGGCTCCAAGTATGCCAACGATGAATATAATGAATGAACGTGAATGATGAATGATTATTAATGAGTGAAAAATTACTGAGTGACAATTACTCAATGATAATGAATGAATTTACAACCGAGTATTATAATACGTTATATACTCAACGTAACATACGTTACGGCTTGGGCTTAACGTATGTAAGCTCCTATGCTTAACGTACGTTATGGCTTCTATACTTAGCCATTTACAACTGCTCCTGCTCGTCGTCTCAATATACCGATACGTATACACGACACACTGAATACATATACTTGTCCCAATAACATTCTCATACGATAGACAAAATCCTCAAATGCAATTGTTGACCAAGTACGACAATTATACGAATGCAGATGTCTCAGTCGTTCAATTATTTTATCCATACCGCACAGATTCCACACTGTACAATATAATTCAGATAAAATAACATTAAATAATCATAGAAGAAATCCACAATATTACACAGGGTACCAAACCCTATTAGGGATCCCTCTCCAATATAGGCTCCCACACCTATTGTGGATCCCATCCCTACAGTAGACCCAAATACTGCAAGGAGTCCCCGCCAACAGTAATAAATGAAACTCTTCTCGAGGTACAAATTGAACAAGCCTTTGAGCGCTTTGTCACTTGGAAAAATTACAGGGTCGCTCTGTACGACGTCCTGTACAATTGGGAAGAGTGTAAGGAGGAAGAATGTTTTGCTCCGGAGGTCACGGATACCCAGGATATCTGAGTCTTAATTTAATGGGAAGACCACTTTTGCCGTGAGCTGATTTCAGACTATTATCTGGAAAATGAGAAGGCTCGATGGAAAGGGAAGTCTTTATCCGATGACAAAGCCCCTTTGGACAACCACGAGTCCGACCCCAACTCAGACGCCGCCGACGATGATCTACAGGCCAGTCTGAGGATCAGCTGTGAGGAGGCACAAGAAGGAGAAATGGGCCGAATGCAAAACCAACAGGGTCAGGGGACCCCTGACAGACATCAGTCCCCTACCCCTCAACAGGAAGCTACTCAGAACAAACAGGAGGATTCAGTCCCTCCTGTACAGCAAGAAGTTTATGAACAGGAAGCCCAACCTGTCTCAGACCAAGAAGAATAAGCCCACGCCATCCGACAAGAGGAATCAGTCCCTATGCTGGAGTAGGCGGAAGATGAGAATCAACAGGAGGATTCAGTCCCTCATGTACGCCCGACTACAGACAACCAAACAGATCAGGAGGAATCACTCTCTCTTGTCTCCAAGACTGAAGAAGCCGTATAACCTTCCGAAGCACCCACTTCTGAAGCACCTGCCGCAGACGAGCCCGCGCAAGATGCCCCTGCATCTCCCATCTCCATGAGTTCCAAGTTAGAATCTAATGACGGACTCTTGCCTGACAATAGACCATGACGCCCTCGTCATAATGTGGTTATACGTCAACTCATAAAGTTAGCCACCCTGGCTCCCCGTGCATTGAGGCTCGGATCGAGAAACTCCATGTAATCGGCCGACAAACAATATCCATGCAGGATGCAGTGAAGGCAGTGTATGATGTTGGAAAAGAGCTCGATTGGATGCGAGAGACTACCCAGGAGGAGCTGTCTAGTTTGAAAAATGAAATCACCAAGGTTGAGGACGCGTTTCGCATAATGCCTAGTTCATCATGGCAAGCACTTAGTCAACTGCAACAATGCCAAGAGAAGATCCTGAAGAAAGAATAGGAGAAGCTCAGAATATCTAAAGCCAAGACCGTCGCTGCCCTCCAAGAGACTGGATCCAGACTGTCATGACATGATAAGAAAATAGATGAAATGTCTCTGGTGCTCAGTACTCTTGTTGACAAAATCACGAATCTGGAGACCAAACAGGACAATGCAATGAAGATCCTAGAAAGGATTGATGCTAAGGTCACATATCTTGATGATGCCAAAAAGGGGGAAGAAGCCAGAGAGGCTGCACGATAATGGAGGATAGAAAGAGAGAGAAATTGATGCTGCATTAGAAAAAAGTGTTGCTGATGCAATTGGTCGTCTGGCCACACCTGCAAAAGGATACAGGGTATCTGGTTCTCGTTCGTAGTTCCATTATCCCAACTTTCCATGGAAGAACAATGTACAAAAAGCATCCGAAATTCCTCTGCCCACTCACCGACAGCCTACAACAAATGAAGTGAAGAAAAGGAGGAAAAATGAACTGATGAGGTACTTCGTTAAACTCATCAGGGAGTCCACCATGTTCAACAAGTTCAAGACACTGACGGATGCTGCAGATGAATTTACGAGGATGCTAACAGAAGGAAAGCTTTCTATACAAATTCAGATAAAATCAAGGCACCAGAGAGGTGATTGGCTCACCTACCCTGATGACTGGATATTTGCTTTCGACCAATCTGTTGAAGGAAGAACGATCTACTGAGATCGAGACAATGATTCCCTGGAAAATTAGTGGAGAGGAGCCGATAATGATCCTGACAGGAGACCTTGGAGGCATTCGCAGTATAGGAATTAGCTTATTTGCCCATTCTCGACGTATTTGTTCTATCTTTGCAGTATGCACTCTCTGTACCTTTTTCTTTCAAGATCTTGTGATTTTATTTGATCATCAATAAAATTCAATTTCTCTGGAAAGATTACAGCTCGTAATCTACGCTTACTATTTTATTGTTTGATTACAAAATTATTTATTTGATTCAAACAAACAAGTATAGAACTTGTTAAGTCTTAAAGCTGTAAGAACTAGTCTGCGAACAGTTCATAGGTTAAGTTGTATTCAACCTAGATCACACTGTAAGATTGTGCATGCGCGCCAATCATAAGTTTAAAGTTGTAATACACATTCCTGTAAATGCTTTCAAATTCTTAGAATTTTTTTTTTTTTTTTTTAAAAAAAAAACCGAAATTTATTAACTGGACCAGAAATGTGGGGGGACGAGGCCCACTACACGCCCAAAGAGATTGAGGGAGGACGAGCCCCTCTACACGCCCCAATTAACGACAATAACAGCCGAGGAGATTATTTAAACCTAACATATGGAAAACTATTTTTATCGAGCCTAATCAAGCCATTAATCTTCCCGGACAGATCAGACGGGCTATAAAGCTGAAAATTTCTGAACTTATAACCTTCATTAGCGAGGTGGTCCGCAATGGTGTTCCCTTCCCGATAAATGTGAGAGAATGAGATATCCATGACACGCCTGAATGATGCAATTTTGTGACAGATGTTTAGCACTTGCCAATTACCCTTGTTAGGCGAGTTGACTAGAGAAAGGGCAATGGCCGAGTCCATCTCAACCCAAACCTTACGAATGTTTCTGTCGTGGCAAAGGTCCAGCGCTCTCCAAATAGCAAAAAGTTCGGCAAAATTATTAGAATGGTTGCCGATAAATTCGTGAAAAGCAAAGATAGGTTCGCCCAAAAAATTCCTAGAAATCCCCCCCACAGCCGACTCCCCGGGGTTGCCTTTTGAGGCCCCGTCTGTGTTGATTTTGGTTGTCCCAGGAGTCGGCCTGACCCATCTCACTATGTAGATTTTTTTCTTTTTTTTATTTTTACAATTACATGCAAAATTATTAATAAAATTGCAGGGGCAGAAATGAAGACCCAAAATATCTGAAAGAGCCGGAGCGCCTAGCCAGGCCTGCGGCGGAATGCATTTATGGCCTTTAATCATGAACAGAAAGTCCCAAATTCGATCGCACACACGCTGAGCCGTGAACGGAATCTTCTTGACCCGCATGTCGTTCCTAGAGCACCAAATAAACCACAGAATGAGTATAGGAATGATGCGTAAAATGTGGATAGCACCCGAGGCTTTATTAAACCAATGGGACATAGCTAAAGAAATAGATCTGGTTTGTAAAAGAGGGATGCCCAATAACGTACAAAAGTTGGCCCAAACCGAAGATGCGATCGGGCCATTAAGAAAAAGATGGGGCAGGTCCTCGGTGCTATCACAACAAAAACAAGAATTATCAGCAATAATGCCCCTCGTTCTAAGGCCGTCCGGAGTGGGAATCCATTTTTTCAAAAGTCTAACCATGAAAAACGACATAGTAGGGGTAATAATTTGATTACTGAAGATCAGATCATTAGACAGAAGACCAAGAGTCCGCCTCTCTGGATCAAGAAGTTATCTTTAAGAGGTTTTGGCATTATCAAAAAGGGGGAAATTATTGGGATGAACAATACTGTTTTGATAATTGCCAACATACAGCAAAGAAGTCGAAAGAATTGGAATGCCGCTAAGTATGGAAGCTGTCTGCAAACTCCATACAGCACTTCCATACAATATTGAATATCCCACAATCTAGCCTACAACTACAGCAAAAGACTGATTGCGTCAGATACAGTAGTAAGATGTTTTACTTAGGAAAAGGAAAACATATCCGACAAGCCCGACTAAAAAGTACTTTAAACCATTGTGAAATGCACTTTGTTTATTCATAAAGTATTCACGGTTAAAGTAGCATTTATTGCTGATAGGACATCATTTAATGCAGCTGGAGAGAGACAAGTGTGAACGCTCTGAAGAGCATTTAATGCGAGACAGAAATCATGTATGAAGCATTAAATGTGACCTGCTTTAACTCAAACTTTCAGCAGCCGCCAATCTAAAGTCAGACGTCAACATCTCACCAACCAGCAACGACTTCATTTATAACGGATACATTCCCAGGGTTATAAATACCCCCAATCCAGCGGTCTTAGGTATAAAAAGTAATTCAATATCGCGAAAGCTCTGACAAATCACTCTGACATTCACAATTACTAGGTAATATATTTCGTGATCATACAACACGTATTCAAGCGAAGAAATATACAAGTCCTCAACGAAAACAGCAGAGCATACAGCAATCACTTATCAAAGATCAAGCTGCTGTTTAGAGAACTCTACCTTTATCGTTGAAGAAATAAATTAGCCCAGTGTGTACTGAAGATCCTTACGTATTCAGACCTGTGTGGGAAGAATAACATTGTAGATGAAGCTTCGAACTGTGTGTGAAGAAGCAAGTCGGGAAAGAGCTCAAGCCAATCTGTGTGTACGGCCCAAAGCTTCGGTCTCTGTATCAATCTGTGTGAATGATATAGAGACAGATTTAGTTATAGTCACGTAGTTGTGTACGTAGTGATTATAATAAACGTTTTACTTCTGTGTGGAGAACCATTGGACGTAGAGGGGTTTACCTCAAACCAATTTAAATTGCATATTATTTACCTTCCGTCTTTATTGTGTTCAGAACTGTGGCTTTAACAAGTATACATTGCAAATCCTGTACGCACTAAGGAGATAGGAGAAAGCCTAGTTGCCGTACTTACAACAACTCACTTAAATGAACTTCCGCTACGCACTCATATTCGAAAACCGTACAACTTGTTGTACTATCACTTTCAAGCTGTATACTGTATACTTAGTGGCCAACAGAAGATAACTCATGACAATTGTATATTTCATTTCTAAATTACTCCCCGATGTAATATTTCAATTCCGAGCATCACTATAATATTGGTCTGTTATCAATAAAATTCTTAATTATCTCAAAAGATTACAGCTCATGATATTCATTTACTGTTTAATTACTTTATATTTTGAAATATTTACCAAGTTTAAATTTGCTAAGTCCAAAGCTTGTAAGAACATGTCTGCAAATAGTTCATAAGATTAAGTTGTATTCAGGTAGACTATTTGCTGTAAGATTGTCCCTACGGTCCAATCATAACTTAAGTTGTAACACACTTAGTCTTGTAGGATTTGAAGTTTTAGAACTTGCCTGCGAGCAGTTCAAATTTTCGCTGTCTTAAAGACCAGATCATCCGACAGAAGTTGAAGATAACCTTGTGTTTTAAAGGGTTTTGGCATTATCAAAAGTGGGAAATTATTGGGAAAAATTATACCGGAAGTGTTTTGACAAGTGCACCCTACAGCCTGTCCCTACAGCGAAACTTCAGGTTGCTATCACCACCTACCCGGACATCCCCGATATCCATAATTGCAGATTTCACCCTATACAATAATTTGTTGAGTCAGTTTGTGTTGATGTTATTTATCTAGGATCCGGAATATCCGAAACACGAATTATAGTGAGGCTAATTATGGTGAAAATCAAGGAAATTTTGACGAAAAAAAAAGTAGGAAATCAACCTGCAACAAGATCAAGTCCGAATTAACAGAACTCCTCAAGAAGACGAAGCTTATTATTTGAGACGAGGTGTTTAGTATGTACATACTCGTATGAGCATCTTTGATAGATGTTATGACATCGCATAATGTGTATACATTTTATATACCATTTGGGGCTTCGTTGTAGTTTCGGGAGATAATTTTGGGTAGATCTTGCATATCGTCCCCAAAGGGAGTAGACATGATATTGTGCATTCTGCCACCAATTCTTGAAATCTTTGGTATGAATACATGTCCTTAAATTAACTAATAACATACGATTCTATGCGCTTAATCTTCTTGTACTTCACGTTTTTATTCATATTATTGAATTACGTTTCATATTTTATCAGGGCCGGTCCAATGGTTTGGGATACCCTGGGCGGAAAGCAAAAAATATGCCCCTAATTAGAACACGAGTTTTTTAAAGGAGTTTGGAACCTAGTTAAGCCAGGCGGCTCATCCCCACGCCGATTATTATTAAAAAACAAAAGTTACAACGGGAAGGGGGGCGGGGGACATAAACCAAAATCCCTAAAAACAAAACAAATACAGTATCACCTAAAATGTTGTCTTCATGCATTTCGTGAAGCAAAATCATCAATTAATCTATCATAGTCAGCATTTGCTAAAAGCTTACTTTCGATGCTCAAAACTGCTAATCCGTTAAGCCTCTCTTGACTCATCGTAGTCCGCAAATATGACTTCAGTAGCTTTAATTTTGAAAAATTTCTTTCGGCGGATGCTACCATGACTGGTACGGTCAACAAAATCTTGTAGGCAAGCAACACGTGTGGGAACATATCCACCTTCCTTACAAACTCCATAACTTGAATAGACATCCAATGCTTTTTTCTCGTATGCTTCATATGGTATCATGTCCTAGAAAATTTGTAACTCCGTAAACAAGTATTTTCTTTCAATATCAACATGTGGCTCAAAAATCTTTCATTTTTGTATTCAAATTATCCCAGACACTTGGCTTAAAAATATTTAAATCAACATTAGGCTGATCAACATGATGCTCATCAACATGTGGCTCATCAATATTTTCATTAGAAGTAGGAGTTTCAACGTTCTTTCTTGCCTAACAAAAAATTTATGTAATGATCCATGTAAAGATTGTGCAATTTTTTTGTTGTTTTTCCTTTCTTTTTCAATTTTGAGCACCGGACGGTTGTGATCTAGGAAACATATTTAATCAATTAGACAATTACCAAATACCAAATAGGCAAATACCAAGCAATCAAGATCAAGGTTTATGAAAGCAAAATCAAATATGCAGATAAGAGAAATAAACCAATACCAAATAATCAAATATGCAAATCTGTGTGCGTCTGATCGAGATGAGAAGGAGAAACGTCGGTCAGATGGTAGGTGTGTAAGTAAAAGTATAGAACAATAAAACTGATTTTTTTTTTAAAAAAAATAGGTCTAGTAATGGATAGGAGGATTATGGGCTTTGATGCCCTATTGGGCTGTGATGCCCTGGGCCACCGCCCTTCTTGCCCACTATGTGGGCCGGCCCTGTATTTTATTAATAATTAAATATAATATTAGGTGACTTGCATAGGTTAGTATTTCTCTATGATAGATATGAGATTAGATAGAGGATAGAGTTACTGAGTGCTGGCGAGAAAAATTAGGGTTGGAAATTTTCAACCCGAAACCCGTGGAACTGGCCGGAATCGAACCGAAATTTTTGATTTGGTTCGATTCTTGAATTAAAAAATATCCATTATTTTGAAACCGAACATAAATTTAGAAATTTGGTTCGGGTTCGATACATTAGAAAAAATCTTAAAAACTTGAAGTTACACATTTACTTATTTCTTTTATTAATATTAGTTAATTTATAAAAATAAAATTAAAAATCCTAGAAGTAGACCACCTTAGTCAATTTATTGAAGTTTAATTTACTCTTTTGTTGAGTCATTTTGTTTGGTACTTTGATTGTACCAACTGAACAGTTTAACAATGTATCTTCACTATGTTGTTTTCAATTGGACTATTGTTGTTTAGAATTTTAAAATGGACTTAAGCATTGCTTTTAAATGGACTTAAGCCTTGCTTTTAAATGGACCATTGTTGTTTAAAATTATTTTTTTGACTGAAGTACGTGAATATGTTCATATCATAGGCGGATCTATGCATCACTTGGTGGTGCACGTGCATCACCAGATTTTTTTCAGAATAAGACCCCCTTCCCCGATAATATCTAGTATTATCTTTCCTGTTATTTTATTTTGGCAATAGTTGAATTATCGAGGAATTTAATTATTTTTTACTCTCGAAGTTTAATATGTAAAGTCATATATACCTATTAAATATATTTTTTGATTTGACGTAATCTGTTTTGATCAATGTGATATTAATTAAAGTGTTTAAAATTGTTTATTCAACCTTGAAGTATTTCGCAAACACTTGCTTCTTTTGAAGAATATTTATGTAATATGATGAAAAAATTAAGATGCACCCTTAATACAAAACTAGCTGAAGGGTTTTAGTTAACCAAATATTAGAAATTACTTTTGAAAGAAATGTTGATTTTGCCCGTAGCAACTGCAAGTGTTGAACGAGTCTTCTCAGCTATGAAGTATGTGAAGAGTGAGTTATGTAGTAAAATGGGTGATCAATGGTTAAATAATCGTCTTGTAACATTTATAGAAAAATATGTACTGAAAACTATTAGTAATGATGTTATTTTAGCACATTTTCAGGAAATGGACAGTAAATGTAGGCGATTTTCTTTGTAAATGTACGGATCCTTTGTTTTTTTTGTTTTGTTTTTTTCCCACACACGCACACGAGGGGGATCGTCCCCTGTCTTGAGTACCCCCCAAGAGGCTCGACCTCACCTCGATCTAGAGGTAAGTTTTCCAGCATGACATGTTCGCCTCATTGTCCCCCGCTTTGTTATTACAGACTTTCTTTATGTATTATTTGTTATCTTTAATGTAATTTTAATATATATTTTATCGTTAGACATTGTTTTTCGTGGGACGGTCGGTGCACCAGTGGTTTTTCGATCCTGGATCCGCCTATGATTCATATAGACTTGAAAACTAAAATCAAAATGTTGTTGGAAACCGAACCGAAAATTTCAATTCGGGTTGTGTTCGGTTCCAAATAAAAAATATAAAATCAAACCCAAAATATACAATTCGGTTCGAGTTCGATTCCTGACAATAATAAAAATTTAGAACCGAATTTTGATGACCTAAAAGAACTGACCGAGAAGTCCCGGTAACTTATCGCATGACATTCTTACGTGAGATGATGACGACCATTTTTATACTATTATGGAAAGTACCTATCCACCAATTTTACAAGTATGTTGTAGGAAATTAGGAATATCGTATTTTTAAGTGTTTTAATATTTTTTTTTTTTACTTCTTTTTGATATTTAAATCAAATCATTCATATATATACCCATCGATTTTTAATGGTTACAGTCTTGCAGACTAATTTGATATCAATGTTTTTTCTGTTTCCGACTTTTATCAAGTTTGCTGCCACGTGTCCAAATGGGATTCGGACTTTTGTAGTTCAGAATGGCAGACAAATTTTTCTCTCGCCTTCATGCCTGCACATATCATTTTCTAGTTTGAGATTCACGTTTGAGGATATCAAACCCCAGTTTTAAAACGCACCGCATCAGCCTGAAATCAAACTCGCCCTAATCCCGATTTCCCAATTCGAAAAACCCTAGGCATGTTTCCTGCTGCAGATGAGACTGACGAAGAAGGATATCTGGAGTCCCAGGTCGACTCTGGGGAGTTGATTAGGGAACGGGCTAGACAGCATGGAATTGAGAAAGCAAACGAGGGATCGTCTCAGACTGATGAATATTGTTCAGCAGGAGAACAGAAAATTGAGGGACGAGCTTGTTGCTATCCAATCAGATCTGCTATATGCCCGACGAGAACTGATAGTTGCCCAGCAAGAACTGGCACTTGCCCGACAAGAACTGGAAGATGCCCGAGCGCTGGGTGTAGATTCCACATCGGTTTCTCTGTAAGTACTACTCTTTTAGTTTACAATTTTTTTTTGATTGAGAAAATAAGATCCTTAATTGATTTCCCAAAAATTCGGGTCATCTCATCTCCATCCATCTCGACAATGGGATTGCTTCCATCCATCTCGACAATGGGATTGCAATCTTGATCTTCTCAAATGCCATTATGGCTGATAGGATTTCATTGATTGGTAGATAGGTTTGGATTAGCGGCTCTTTTCAAGGGAGAGAGTCGCTCAGTGGTTTTGACTAATGAATCAGTCATTAACAAGATTCTTGGTAATTCTCTGATATAAATAGACTCTTAAAAACACTGAAACTCATATTTACTCTTCTTAAAACTGAAAAAATGACATCACCAAAAAGCATTTCCACCACACTTAACTCCTACATGTGGCTTAATTGTGCTCCAATTATTCCTTCGGGTTTGTGCAACCATTTTGGTTGCTTCATCATGGAAGGTCAAGGAAAAGCGGAAAATAAGGTTCTTAATTTAATTTGGCAAATGCACTGTTTGGAGAATCTGGAAAGCAAGAAACGAGTTTATTTTTAAGGATGTTAACCCGGATATCGCTAAGATTGTGGAAGGTGTGAAGATCAACTCTTGGAAATGGCTTCATGCAAAATTTTCTTATTCGTTTGGTTACTCTTTATCGGATTGGTGATATGCCCAAGAGATTGTATTCCTTCTAGCCTGAAATTTTCTGTTTCTGAACTTTGTGAGGGTTGAGTACCCCTTGTTCTCATCATTTATATATTTTACTATCTTGATCTTTCTGAAAAAAAAAAAAAACTCCTACATGTTAAAGAATCTCCTGTACGCTGCCAAAGCAAGTGAGTTGTTGACTCATCTCTACAACCACAACCCAAACAATTTGAATGCACCACCACCATTTACTTCATAACCGCGGTTGCACACTATAGAAATCCGTTATATGCTCGCCAAAGAAACAGCTTAATTTTTTATTGGAATCTTCAAACCCCACAGTAGCTTCCAACCTTGTGAGATTACTCCATTCTGCCCCACTACACTACTTGATACATTCAAAACCGTTACTCCATTTTTTATATTGAGCTGCCACCCAATAGCTTGATTTCACTGAATATCTTCCACTGTTATTGTAATACCAAATCAATTTCACCGTGTATGCTTTGCTTTTGATTCAAAAACTGATTACCCACTCTCTGCAAATAGCATCCACATCCCACTTCCTGATGGAAAGTAGAATATAACATTTAATATAATTTGGAAGAGATTAGTGTTTTAGTAGTATTAGAGTTTTATATTAGTATTTTAGTAATATTAGAATTTGATATTGTTGAGTCCTCTTAATCTAGTTAGTTTTGTAGTTTAATTAGGACTCAGTCTATAAATAAAGGCTTAAAAGCTGCGCTTTATTCTTCTTAATTTTATTATCGTTGACATCTTAATATTATTATTGATTTTTTTCCTCAATTCTTGTTCTTGTTATTCAAGTTCTCTCTTAACTGCATCGTGCTCGCTATCACTCCCTTTTTGAGGTGATTAATGCTGCAACTCTTGTGTTACTAAGCAGTGCAATAAAAGATGAAACTTATAAAAAATTTGTAGGCTGAGGTACCCATTTATTTAGCGTTATATCAGTTTGAGTTCCATCACCCACCCTCCATCTCCTCCCCAACTCAAGCACTTATTTTCCCACGCTGAACTCCTCCATATTAAAGAAGCTTCACAACACCCCAGACATCCTTCCAACCAATCTGCATCTCGAAAGTACTTGGCTCTAGTTGTCGCGAGAATGCATCATCAGGTGCCAAAACGTTTTGGCTAGCGGGGCTTTATTGAAAATCACCAAGTCTATTAAATTCCAAACCACCATCCTGTTTGCTGCCACACAATTTCTCCTACTTGCACCAATGCATCCGTGGTAGTGAAGTCATCGACTAGTCGGAAACCACTGAATGACTGGGTCACTCGGCTAGAGCAAAGATGGATAGTCGATCGACTGGTCGACTAGCCGGCGACTAGTCAATGACTTGGCAACCATGACTAAACATGTCATCACATGTGTGTGTGTGTGTATATATATATATTCTTTACTCTCTTCGTCTCAAAAAGATAGTCCATTTTTTCCTATCTTGGTTGTCTCAAATTATAGTCCACTTCCCTTATAAAGGGTATATTTTGTCTAAATACCCTTATTTAATGATTGTTGAGATTAGTCATTAACATAGTTGTCAATAGCGCATAGCGCCCCACAGCGACAAGGCCCTATGGCTATAGCGATCGCTATAGCGAATAGCGAGGGCTATTTGAAAGTAAAGCTCCGCAAGTATATGAATACATAATATATAGCATATACCAAATTTAATTCGAAATTTCATGCATATATTGAAATATAACATAAATATAAGTTCAAAGAACACAAAACATCAATTTTAATGCTAGAAAAACATTATATAAAATTCATCGTACCTGAAAACATGTTTCAGGTTTTTAAATTTTTTTTTTAGATTTATCCCATAAACATGTTTCTTGTTGGAATAGAAAAGCGCAACTTACAAAAACGTTCCAGAAAATAAATAAGTAGAAAAAAACCCTGGAATGCATGATGTATGATATAGCGCCGCTATTCTTGCTATTGCGATTGGCGCTATAGCGAGGATAGCGCTCGCTATCCAAGAAGCCATAGCCCATAGCACTGCGTAGCGATGAAGCTTCGCTTCACGTCGCTATTCGCTATAGCGAGCGCTATGGGCGCTATTAACAACTATTGTCACTAATATTAGTCATTAATATTAAATAAGGGCATATAAGGAATGTTGGGGTATATTTTATTTTTCCAAATTATTATTCTAATCTGTGTGAAAAATGATGTGGAATATCTTTTTTGAGATGGAGTATTATTTTTTACTTTCGGACTAGTCAACGACTAGTCGCTCAGTCGGACCTCGACTGGACTGGACTTACCGACTTATGCATCCCTTTCTTAGGACCACCCTTATCACACCATACCTCAACAGAACCTAGTTATCTTAGATTGACAGTTTCGTTTTACCCATTTTGGCATTTCAAAAACATTCCTTATATTTGTTGGGATTTCTTTCGCTGTTATAATCTTCTCAGTTTTAGAGAGAACTTTACTCTGCCAACCCTCCAGGTGATGATCCAGTCTTTCATATTCTTCCTAACATAGTTGGCAGGCCGCCTATTCATCGTTTGTGAAAAGGAACAATCTGCACCCCTCCAACTCAGATTTCACATAAGTTCTCACACCTGGTCTCAAAGCAAACAGTCTTTATAAGTTAATTTTTTGCCCCATCGTACATTTATACACAGTAAGATTTGCTTTAGATTAATGACCTCCTGCACCTTGCCGTAGTTTTGAATAGCGCCCGTGGCGCTCGCTAAAGCGAACAATGACGCGAACCGCGGTTCATTGCTATGCAGCGCTTTAGGCTCTGAGTTTATGAATATCGAGCGCTGTCCTCATATTTCAGTCTGCAACATTCTGTTTTTTTTGTTTGTTTTCTGAGATGTTTTTGTAATTGTCCCGTTCTATTCCAACAACAGACGTATTTAGGTAGTGATGACTCTGAAAAAAAGAAATTGAAAAAATCAAAGCCCTTTTAGTGGAGAAGTGTCCATTACCCCTCTTTAGTGGGAAATGTCCAACATTTCCTTTTTTTCTCCTTTTTATTTTATGTTCCGGTTTTTCCCCCTTCTCTTTATGCCAAATTTCAACTAGTAGAGTTTAATCATTCATCTATATATATTTTCTTTTTCCTTTTTATTTCACTTTATTATATTAAATTAAAATCCATTATTTTTTATCTGTCTGTTCTTTTTTGCTATTTTTTTGATTTATCGTTTTTTGCTATTTTTTTGATTTATCGATTCATGAACCTTATTAATCCAATTGTACGAGTCGATTTATTAATGTTAACAAGTTTTTTATTTGTCACGAAATTTATTATTTTATTTATCTTATTTGATTAAATATGTTGTCACAAATTTTATTAATTCATGAATCTTATTAATCTAATTATATTAATAGATTAATTGTATTTGTCAATTCATGTGAGAAGAATAAAGGATGGAGAACTAGATGGCGATGTGGCTCACAGAATAAAGGCAGGGTGGTTGAAGTGGAAGAGTGCCACAGGGGTTTTATGTGATCCCGGCATGCCTCATAGATTAAAGGGTAAATTTTACCGCACGGCAATTAGGCCTGCGCTGTTATATGGCACCGAGTGTTGGGCTGTAAAACAGTGTCACGTTCAAAAGATGAATGTGGCAGAGATGCGTATGCTACGATGGATGTGTGGTCATACAAAAAAGGATCGGCTCAGAAATGAGGTGATCAGAGAGAAGGTAAGAGTTGCGTCTATAGAAGACAAGATGATGGAGAATCGATTACGATGGTTTGGTCATGTGAGAAGAAGACCTATTGATGCCCCAGTGAGGAGGCTAGAAAGTTGGGGAGCAAGTAATGTTGTGAAAGGTAGAGGAAGACCCAAGAAAACTTGGATAAAGATGATTGAAAATGATATGCGGTTTCTTGGAATTGGAGAAAGTATGGCGATGGAGAGGCAAATGTGGCGGGAAAGAATACGGATGGTGGATGGAGTCTGATTCTTTTTTTTTTTTTTTTTTTAATTCCTATTTTCTTTTATTTCATGTTATCTTTTTTTTTTTTTTTTTTTTCACTCTCTTTTTTTATTTGCTTTTTTCTCTACTTTTTCCCTCTTTTTTCCTTTTATGTTATTTATGTAACGATTATTGACGGTTTCAAAGTTTGATTCATGTTAGCCGACCCCAAATCATTTTGGGACTAAGGCTTAGATGTTGTTGTTGTTGTTGTTGTATTTGTCAATTCATGTTTCTTATTTTTCAATATATATGCTATATATTATCTATTTTATTTCCTTGTGGCTCTCTTCTTCAAATAGCCCTCGCCATTCGCATCACTATGTGCTATAGCCGTAGGGTACCTTGTCGCTGTTTGGCGATACGCACTATTAACAACTATGGCTTCTTGTAAAAAGAAAATCAGATAGAAAAAACAATTGGAGTAGCTTGTATACCATGAATCGTACCCATCATATCCTTACATGTGTGTGAATAAACATGATAAATCTGTAGAACACAAAAGAAAAAGGTACGGCGTCCGAGACAAAGGCCCCCATTGCCGAAATCCTTTTCATCTATACATTTGGAAGCCCTTTTAATTTTTTTTTTGTTTTCATTTGTTGGTCTGCTATTTGCATATAATAAAGTACTTATGGATGTTAATTTCACATTTATTTCACTTTTCAGGGGTGCTGCCATAGGCCTGTCCATATAAGGCTATGCTTTACGTGTGGCTATACTGGTTACTTTTAGGTCTGTTAGTTTTTGGACATATCGGTGACTATGGTAGGCGTGAGGATGAATGCATTTTTTGATGCATTTTATTTGACTTCCTGTACGACATCCACTGTTGGTTACGGCGACATTCCTCCTAGAGAGGGTCCTGCTCTTATTATTTCTGATGTGGTAGGCTTATTTGGTAGTTTTATACCGATAATCTTATCCCATTTTGTGAGTCGTCTAGCCATTTGGTTGGATCAGAGGTTTCTATCACAGGAGCGCCCCCATATGAGATTCTTGTATCATGTCATTTCTTCTATTAGCACGATTGTGGTAGTAATATTATCGGGGGTGGCGGGCCTTTACATTTTTGAGGGGGAGCGGCTAGCTCATGATTTACATGATCGTTCATCTTCGCGGATCTTTCTTGACATCCTCCACCTGTCGATTATGACTGTGACTACCATTGGGTATGGAGATTTAGCCTTAGTACTACATATGGGAGATTATTCGCCACATTCTAGATCCCTTTCTCTACTACATTTTATGTAGTAGCGAGTTCATTCCTTGTCCATGCTAGTCTGAGTGGTATGTCACGCCGACCTTTAGGAGGTATGTACTTATTGTAGTTTCTTAAATCATGCATTCACATAGTTTTACTTGCTGTGTTTATTTGCTTATACATTATTTGATGCCTTATAGATTACATCCGTGCATGGCGCAGCTAGAGCTGGGGATAGAGGACCAGGATTGGTCATCTCTAGATATATTTTCCATATTTGCATGATGATATTAGTATTTCTTTTTGGATAGAAACTGTAATACCGCTGATTTTCGTTCGTATTTGAACTGTATACCGAGATTCATACTGGAATGGTTGTCTTATTGAACATATTCCGGTATTATGATGATTCTGTTAGGATATTGGTTATATTGGAGCGTTGTATTTTCAACCCGGTTTTGAGAACTTTTTATTATCCGTAACATTTATCCTAAGAGTCAACTTTGACGATTGCTGCCCTTGTTTCGGGTCTCCAGAAATTAAGGAAATTTTCCAGAGTTGTAGATAATTGGGTTAACTATCTGATGGTTAAGACGGTTCGTTAATCTGAGTCCATATGGAATGTTATGATCAAAATAGAACATATTGGAGCTGATTTTAAAACCAAGGTATCGGGCACAGTTCGACCTCAGGGTCGAACATTTGATCCACCATTTGACCAGTACCTCAAACATTCGACCTGAACAAGCAACCTTCGAGCTAGGTAGCTGCCCAACTTGCAAAACAGGACAAATTAACTTTTGGCTGCTTTTGGTGTGATAATATTTTACGACGTTCGACCTCAAGGTCGCTTTGGACCCCAACATTGCACATGCAACATCTCTAATCTGAACTTATAAATAGGGTACTGTCCAATGAGCAACCCAGGCACTGCATCAGCCTTTTTCTTTTATTGTTTAATTTAATATTTCTATTTTCTAGACCCAACTAAGGTTAGTTTGTGGGGCCCACCAGGAACCCAACCCCCCATGTGAATTGCAGCGTCCTCCCCAGCAAATTATTTTATTTCATTTCTTAATATGATTTATTTAAACTAATTAAAAATGAAGAAATCAACTCAACGAATTTAATTAGACCTGGCAATTCGTCCGTGTCGTGTATTTTCGTGTCTCTTCGTGTCGTGTTTTTATGTCAGGTACATAATATAAAATAAATATTAAAATATTATAAAAAATAATAATTTTAATATTATAATATTATTTTATAGGTTTTAGTAAACGAAATGAAACGAATGGCAACGAAAACACGAATGTTTACACGAAATTTATGAAAATTCATATTATATTTTCAAATTTTAAAGTTTAGTATAAAATCGAATTCATAAAATATATATTTTTATTAAATTAAATATAAAATATTATATTTATTTATTTATTTAGTTAGAAAATACAATCAACACCTTTTCGTCTTTGCAAAAAAGTCCTCCCTTCGCGCGTGTGTTTTCTTTTTGGAGAGGAAGGAACGAGAGGGAAAAATTGCATATGATTTGCATCTCAATAGTAGTCCACCATGTTGAATAGAGATATTGCATATGATTTGCGAGTACATGACCGCCATGTTTTCCAATACAAAAAGAAGAAAAATGCAGTGGCTAAAAAGATTTATATATTATATGATTCTCAAGCTTCTCATTTAATTGGAGCCATTTCGATGTTACCCACATATTTATATAGCAGCAATCAATCAGAGTGAATAAAGACAAATACTAGAGGAATTCAAATGTGGAGGCTCCTACTGCTCGGAAGGAAGGAGTTTGATTATGAATGAGAAATTAAGAACTCAAGATCAAGGAATATAACTGCACAAACTATTCTAACCTTTAAAAAATAGATGATCATAATATTCTAGGGCGGGCGGGCGGCGGCGGCCGAGGCGAGCGGGCGGCAGCGACGCGCGCGTGTGGGCTCATGTGCCATTAATTATTACATGCATAAAGGTAACTCCTTATATACTAGAATTGATGGTTCATTATTCAATGTGTGATTACATCCCTTATTAATTCACAATTAAGTGACAAACTTTAATTCACTATTTCTCACTCATCGGGAATTGGTTTAGAGAAAGTGAATATACCACGATCATCTACTCGGAACGTAGATCGATCCTATGATATTTAATTTTATAAAATAAAATTAAATCATTAACGATTCCAACATGTTCTTGGTGGTGTAATATCATTCCCTGCCATGCTAACTAGATCATCTCGTAAGGCATCCATAGTATGAAGATAGTGTTCTTTCATCTTACGATTCAGTTTGATCTCATTGATCATATTGTAGGTGTTTCGCATGACAAGGCTATTAAAAGCCCAATCTTCCCCTGGATTCTCCTCCATCAAATTGGTTTCACCTCCATTAAGAACATCGCTAGCGCGACGCTTCTTTGCTTCTCTCGACAGCCGCCGCATATGGTATTTAGGGGGTATAACCTTAACACTGTGATGATAATTTTTTTTAAATATATGTGAACAAAGAACCCCACAATTCTGCCACAAACAACAACTACAAGATGCCTCGGAGGTGATCATGTTGAACGTGACACGTCTTTTTGTCTCCCCCTCATCTGCACATGCAAATAAGTGTGCTCTTTCTCGGCCAACTCATGATTGTGATCCTTGTTGAAAATGGACACGATCCATTTGCCATCACGACCAAGAATTACCCTTAACTTCGCAGTATACATGCATTGGAACTCCTGCTTTCTGTATTGATGTAATTTTTCCCTCGTCTGCTTTGAGTTGCTCGTACCCTGACAAGAGCACAAATATTCTTTGACCCGGACCTCTCGACTTTTAACACCACTTTTGCTTGAATACTTCTGATTGCCTTTCTTCACACTAAATCCCATTTGTCTTCCGTATTCACAATACAATAAGAAAGCTATATCCAAACATTCAAGTTCAGATCCTACAGACAATCTCTTTTCAATAGATAAAGCCAGATCACCGAGAACAACGCCATCCGCAAGTAAATGAGAGTTTTCGTCATCGGAAGTAGATCTCCCATCGAGATTAGCCCCCGGGTTTGGTAAATTCGTAGGATCATTCACCCTATCCTCTTCTTCATTATATGGTTGATCGTTATCCATATTCCAACGAAATATTTCATCTTCAAAATGCATCTCTGGAAATTGTTGATGAAAATTCTCATTCAAATCAAAATCCATGAAACCTGGTTTCAAAATAGTATGATTAAATCCACCACGTGACAAAACAAACAAAAGCTGGAAAAATGCTATATTATTTTATTTTATATTGATTATCATTTTAACCTTAACTGCCCTAGCTAAAAACGAATTTACCCTACAAATTCCCTACATTTATTTATATCAATGCTAAATAAAAAGAAATAATTGCAGCATAATTGTTTTCTTAAACCTCAAGTATTGCAAACCATCAACCTGTACCAGTTTTCTTCTCCCTCCTCCTTCCTCAACCAGACAACCGCAACCAGAAAAGTGTAACACCCCCAATCCACTCAGGAATATTACACGCCGTAGACCCTCTCCTCGAGGATCTACCAGGCTGGTAACAACATTTAACATCTCGACAATGCCTTCAAGGCTAAAATGACTCAGTAGACCGATTTGGTCTTTCCACAAATACATACAACTCAAATACAACTCATGCCCACGCAGGGGAGAAAATACAACCACACCCGTACAACGGGAACAATATAGCAGCGGAAAATAAAGTACAACTTAACCTACACACGATGTACGGTTCCTCATGTGATTAGTATCGATCATCTTTCATCATCCTTAGTGCCGACCCTGTGTTATGCTCCAAAACCTGAATGCAAAAAACAGACATCCACCCCCCGAATACTCGGGGGTTAGCAAAACTCCACTGTTTTGCTAGTGCAAGAACAAAGTGCAAATACGAGCCATACAATTCACATTCCACAAATAACAATAACCAGGAATCCTCAAGGTTCCAAACGAAACGAAAAGCACTTCTCGAGGCAAGAATTTGAGAAAACATTTCAAAATCGAAATATCATAAATCAATGGAAATAATTTATAAAACGGTTTAGAATGCCATCGAGAGTTTTAATAGAAAATGATTTAGGATTATCAAATCCTACTTTTCAAAATCCAAAAGACAAAAGGGGTCATCGCCCCAAAAGTTTACTTTCTGAAAAATGACATTAACCAAACCGTTGGGATTTTAGCCCCAAATCCATAAAACGACTTTTACAGAACCATTGGGATTTTAGCCCCAAACCTCAGCAACTCACAGTACACAAGAACGACCACAAGGTTCGTCTTCCAACATCAAAATCCACAATTAAAGGATTTAAAACAGACAACAAAATACTCTAGTGCCATCCTAGCCAAGTAAGCCAAACGAACACTTACCTCTTACACACTTAGTCAATGCATGCAATCATGAAAACCGTTCAAAAAGCATTCATTTCCGGAAATGCCAATATCAAATCACATTTGTAAAATTCACCACAATTAACCGTCGATCCACACCTCCGTGGACCCCTACCGAGACCCCGTCGGATCTAACCCGTAGTGGTTAAAAGCAAAGCTCGTCGATCCACACCTCCGTGGACCCCTACCGAGACCCCGTTGGATCTAACCCGTAGTGAGCATACACACACACACGTTACTCATGCAATACTAATATGCTAAGAATGTAAGTTCATTAAGAATACTCACTAGAGATGGCCATTAACTCGACACCATTATCAAACTCTTCAAAAATACAATAACAAGGTTAAATACGGAATACACGATTCCATAACTTAAACAATAGGAGTATCATCATAAAATCCTTCAACGTTCAAAATAACCAAATCATAATCAATTCTCAAAACACCGTTCACAAATCACACTCGCTTTGAAAGAAAGCCTTTAACGAGGCCAAACCGAAATCATTTGAAACTTCATTTCAAATAACCAAACAAACACATCAAGACGACCACCGATCATCATATCCATAAAACGAGAAAAGTATGGGCAAGGTACTTGCCTCGAATAAGAACAACGCGGAGAATCGACCGAAGTAGGTTGGCCCGAACCGACTACGAACCCGCCGACTCCACCGAACGCCAACTCACGTTCACAAACTACGAAGGACAAATAATAACAATGAAATGAATTCCATAACACGACTCAAAGCCGTTGAATTCAAAGAACGAATGACGAAAGTTCAAGGATTTCCCCCAAAACGGCCAAGAACACGATTCGTTCCGTCAAAACCCGAAAATGGAATTCCAAGTTGAAATATGGATATACAATCCATAGAATGTGTTTAACAACATCATTTAACCACAATCGATCCATCAAAAACGGATGAAAAACGAGATCGAGAACAAATCCCCAAAAAGTCAATTCGAAGGAAATCAAGAATTATACTTCGATTCGACGAAGAATAATGGATTAAATGATGTTAAACACAAGAATACTATCAAGATTAATCATACCCATCATGAATTAATCAACAACACGGAACGAATCGGACAAAAATGCAAAAATCCCCAAATTCACGAAATTAGGGTTCTAAGGAAGATTACCTTGATTCGCTGGATCAAAGGTTGATAACGGACGATCGATTGATGTTATGAACTCAAGGACTTCATGGATTTGTTGTTAAACAACATGGCTTCACACCCATGGATCCCCACTCGCGGACGGAGAAGGAAGGAAGTGAAAACGGCGAATGTGACCGCCACCACATTTATTCGGGGCCGACTAGCGTGCGCTAGCCTTCCCGACTAGCGTGCGCTTATCGCCGCAGATCGCCGAGTACCCTCGGCCAGGCCCACCCGACCCGGCAGCACCAACCAACCCTCCCGACCAAACCTGTCGACCCGACTCCCGCTAGCGCTACTGCGCCGGCCCGCGCGCGCTAAGCCGACTTTGGCCCAAAGAGCCACCGGACTAACAAACTTACCAGTAACGACGCTAGTCGGCCGTGCGTCGCTACCCTGCCGGTTAGCGTGCGCTACGTCCGACAAGCCGCGCTACTCGCCGATCCCGACCGAGTCCGTAACCTCGAAACCCCACCGCCTGTGCCCGAGCATAAGTCGTTAGGCGGCCCGAGCGTGCACTACACTGCCGTTAGCGGCGCAGCCTTTCCGGCCATAGCGTGCGCTACGCCGGTTCTGCCGCACCTGTCCGGCCGGTGCCCGCAATCGTCCGGCTAGTCCCGCCACCGTCCGGCCGATCCGCAACTGCCGTGGCTCGACGACCCGATTTCCGAAATCGCACGGAACGAACACGACGAAAAGTTCACGGACGACATAAACGACTCGAAATGAAAACGTAATACCATATTTAGTCATACGCGACCAAGAAACGGGTCGAGACAACCATTACAGATAGGGATACCCGTAACTTTCAAGAAATTACAAAATGGCCCAAAACGCCCGGAAATCACGATACGTGATCGAATAACCAAACCGAAGTTCACAACACGTCTAACAAAGTTAAACGGACTTACGGGAAACTTGAAACAGCAGTTTCGAGCGAGATTTGCAAGAATCGAACTCAAGCGCGGAAAAGTCGCTAAAAAGCACGGAACTCAACAAAACGACACCGAAACGAACTCGGATGTCAAAAAGTGTAGAATTAATCATTCTCAGAATGACGAAACGGTCATGAGTGAGTCGTCAAAACGGACTCCGACCGAAAAAATAAATTTACCGAAAATCGAAAATTGCGGATATTACATTCTACCCTCCTTAAAAGAAGTTTCGTCCCGAAACTTAAAACAAGTAGGGAGAAGAAATATTCCGCCAAGAAAAACTCATCGAGATACACAAGAATGCGTAACTAACGCCCAACGGCGAAATGTCACAAACAACGCAAAGGAATATACGGCGTGAAAACACGCTCCACGGCGACCAACGCAACGTCGCCGTTAGGGATATAATAAAACCAACAAGTGACAAGCGTCATCAAACGGATAATATAGCCAAGTCAATTATCCGACAATCACAAAACACAACAAACGAAAACCAATATGATTGACCAACCCAACGGTACATCAATCAAAACGCGAGTCAAACGCTGAACAAACACGGAATCCCACCGCCTAAGGGCTGGAAGATCGAAAACGAAACTAATTTCCCGAACTGAAGGGAATTACGAAGGAGCCTGAATGTTCACCAATCACGGAACGAGGTCAATAAAAACCGAACAATCAAACGATCAAACCACAACGATCGAGACAACAAAAATCGAAGAATCATGTTCGAATCACGAAGAACAATAAAATTTCAAACAACAACTCCAAGGTTCACATCTCGACTCGAGACAATATATGATCCGGTGAAAACAACAGGATGTGCATTCACATAAGATCCACAGCAAAGGGAATAGCAATTAAAAAGTCACAACCACAAAAGAGTTATTCAAACAATACCACACTCGTTCGATAAACAAAACAAGGGGCAGGGCAAGCTCAGAAATGTCAACGAACATAATGAGTCGACAGAGTCGGTAACACAAGAGTTCCAAATCCGATCCACTTCGAATAAAAGAACTAGTAGAACCAAATGATGTCACTCCCAAACAAGGTTCACAAGAATCGAACTGAACCCGAAAAAGTAACATCGATAACCAGATCGACCCACAACAAGATCACAGCTCGTTCGGACGATGAAATCGAAATATAGAACAAGTTCATAAAGTGCCAATGAACATGAGCGAATCGATAGACTGGAGAAAGAGAAAATACAGAAGTCAAAATAGTACGGGCATTACCTCCGACCTCGTCCACGAAATTCACAAAAACGGGAGCAAGGTAACAAGACATTAAACAATCGACACATAACGGAACCATCACCGATGCACACGGTCATACCAAACCAAGCTCTAACAGCTCGCACATACGCGACAACACAGAAATCACCACGAGGCGACAACATTCAACACCAACATCCCGCCTCTTCACAGGGGGCTAGCACAACCAATGTGTGGAAAGCGACTCAACGCTCACACCGCCAATTCGATCATACTCGGGAGAAAGTATCAAAATGACAACGCGAACATCATACATTCATACCCAGCCCTCAAACGGGAATGGATAGGTTTTAAAAATGAAAACCTCATTTTGAAAATAATTTGAAGGATACCGATTGATCTTGAGTATCACCTTTCAAAAAGTACAAACTTGAAACATCGTTATCGAGACACTGGAGAACCATTTCGCATTTGATAAAAATGAGGACACTTTCTCTTAGTGGAAACTTTCAGAATATTCGACCCTCGGGTCTAAATAAAAGTGTTTCTAAAACATTGAAAATATCTCAAAGCATTTTGGTCCTCGGAGTAGAAAATTTTTGAAATATATTGTGGCACCTAGGATGTACCACAAGAAAATAAGTCATTTGAAAAGTATGTCTCGAAATTTATTTTTCTAAGATACTCAAGGTTTTCAAAAATTCAATAGGCCAGCATGCCCAAAACTCACACATACCGACGTTCACTAAAACAACTCCTAGCACACGCATCAAAAAGTTTAAAATCAAGACAATATATGTCTTTAAACGGAAATAAACGATAAAATACCACATTCAGAACAAAACCACTGATAAAATACTCTCCCGCATCAAGCTAGTGAACAAGTCGAACGCGTATAAGCACAAAGCTTCCACAAGAGACTTGTAAAACGTGCAAATCGATTCGAAAATCATCAACAACGGAGAAAAACAACAATAAAAAGACATCACAAGCGACGACACTCCTCGTATAAATCAAATACGAAAGTCGACTAAATACATATCGTGAAATCAAAATTCACATAAGGATTCCACCACTTAACAAATAATCATAAAAATAGCTCGTGTCACACGAGGCACAACACAAAGAAGGGAGACTTACTTCCACAGGTCGCACGAAGATGATGATCGCCCCACGATACTAATCACGACCAACAAACTCAAACGACGCGTCGCGACACGACTCAGTCAGATAAAATCCGACGAAACAAGACTCAAACAACACGACTTGACCCGACAGCCTAGGTTTTCCTCAACCTAAGCTCTGATACCATTTATGTAACACCCCCAATCCACTCAGGGATATTACACGCCGTAGACCCTCTCCTCGAGGATCTACCAGGCTGGTAACAACATTTAACATCTCGACAATGCCTTCAAGGCTAAAATGACTCAGTAGACCGATTTGGTCTTTCCACAAATACATACAACTCAAATACAACTCATGCCCACGCAGGGGAGAAAATACAACCACACCTGCATAACTGAACAATATAGCAATGAAAATAAAGTACAATCGAACCAACACACGATGTACGGTTCCTCATGTGATTAGTATCGATCCTCTTTCATCATCCTTCGTGCCGACCCCGTGTTATGCTCCAAAACCCGAATGCAAAAACAGACATCCACCCCGAATACTCGGGGGTTAGCAAAACTCCACTGTTTTGCTAGTGCAAGAACAAAGTGCAAATACGAGCCATACAATTCACATTCCACAAATAACAATAACCAGGAATCCTCAAGGTTCCAAACGAAACGAAAAGCACTTCTCGAGGCAAGAATTTGAGAAAACATTTCAAAATCGAAATATCATAAATCAATGGAAATAATTTATAAAACGGTTTAGAATGCCATCGAGAGTTTTAATAGAAAATGATTTAGGATTATCAAATCCTACTTTTCAAAATCCAAAGACAAAAGGGGTCATCGCCCCAAAAGTTTACTTTCAAAAATGACATTAACCAAACCGTTGGGATTTTAGCCCCAAATCCATAAAACGACTTTTACGTAACCATTGGGATTTTAGCCCCAAACCTCAAGAACTCACAAGACACAAGAACGACCACAAGGTTCGTCTTCCAACATCAAAATCCACAATTAAAGGATTTAAAACAGACAACAAAATACTCTAGTGCCATCCTAGCCAAGTAAGCCAAACGAACACTTACCTCTTACACACTTAGTCAATGCATGCAATCATGAAAACCGTTCAAAAAGCATTCATTTCCGGAAATGCCAATATCAAATCACATTTGTAAAATTCACCACAATTAACCGTCGATCCACACCTCCGTGGACCCCTACCGAGACCCCGTCGGATCTAACCCGTAGTGGTTAAAAGCAAAGCTCGTCGATCCACACCTCCGTGGACCCCTACCGAGACCCCGTTGGATCTAACCCGTAGTGAGCATACACACACACACGTTACTCATGCAATACTAATATGCTAAGAATGTAAGTTCATTAAGAATACTCACTAGAGATGGCCATTAACTCGACACCATTATCAAACTCTTCAAAAATACAATAACAAGGTTAAATACGGAATACACGATTCCATAACTTAAACAATAGGAGTATCATCATAAAATCCTTCAACGTTCAAAATAACCAAATCATAATCAATTCTCAAAACACCGTTCACAAATCACACTCGCTTTGAAAGAAAGCCTTTAACGAGGCCAAACCGAAATCATTTGAAACTTCATTTCAAATAACCAAACAAACACATCAAGACGACCACCGATCATCATATCCATAAAACGAGAAAAGTATGGGCAAGGTACTTGCCTCGAATAAGAAGAACGCGGAGAATCGACCGAAGTAGGTTGGCCTGAACCGACTACGAACCCGCCGACTCCACCGAACGCCGACTCACGTTCACAAACTACGAAGGACAAATAATAACAATGAAATGAATTCCATAACACGACTCAAAGCCGTTGAATTCAAAGAACGAATGACGAAAGTTCAAGGATTTCCCCCAAAACGGCCAAGAACACGATTCGTTCCGTCAAAACTCGAAAACGGAATTCCAAGTTGAAATATGGATATACAATCCATAGAATGTGTTTAACAACATCATTTAACCACAATCGATCCATCAAAAATGGATGAAAAACGAGATCGAGAACAAATCCCCAAAAAGTCAATTCGAAGGAAATCAAGAATTATACTTCGATTCGACGAAGAATAATGGATTAAATGATGTTAAACACAAGAATAATATCAAGATTAATCATACCCATCATGAATTAATCAACAACACGGAACGAATCGGACAAAAATGCAAAAATCCCCAAATTCACGAAATTAGGGTTCTAAGGAAGATTACCTTGATTCGCTGGATCAAAGGTTGATAACGGACGATCGATTGATGTTATGAACTCAAGGACTTCATGGATTTGTTGTTAAACAACATGGCTTCGTCACCCATGAATCCCCACTCGCGGACGGAGAAGGAAGGAAGTGAAAAACGAAGTGAAATGTGACCGCCACATTTATTTATATTAGACTAGCGTCGCTAGCCTTCCTGACTAGCGCGCTATCGGCCAGACGGGCCGAGTACCTCGGCCAGGCCCACACGACCCGGCATCACCGACCAACCCCGCCGACCAAACCTGTCGACCGACTCCCGCTAGCGTGCGCTACGGCCGGCCAGCGCTTTAATTGGCCCAGCAGCCACCGGACTAACAAACTTACCTGTAACGACGCTAGTCGGCCGGACAGCGCGCTACCTGCCGGTTAGCGTGCGCTACGACCGACAAGAGCGCGCTACCCGCCGATCCCGACCGAGTCCGTAACCTCAAACCCCACCGCCTGTGCCCGAGCAATGGCGTAAAGCCGGTGCAGAAGGCGCTTACACTGCCGGCTTAGCGCACAGCCTTCCGGCCAGAAGGCGTGCGCTTACGCGGTTCTGCCGCACCTGGCGGTGCCGGCAATCGTCCGGCCAGTCCCGCCACCGTCCGGCCAGTCCCGCAACCGTCGGGGCTCGACGACCCGATTTCCGAAATCGCACGGAACGAACACGACGAAAAGTTCACGGACGACATAAACGACTCGAAATGAAAACGTAATACCATATTTAGTCATACGCGACCAAGAAACGGGTCGAGACAACCATTACAGATACGGATACCCGTAACTTTCAAGAAATTACAAAATGGCCCAAAACGCCCGGAAATCACGATACGTGATCGAATAACCAAACCGAAGTTCACAACACGTCTAACAAAGTTAAACGGACTTACGGAAAACTTGAAACAAATAGCTGAGCGAGATTCGCAAGAATCGAACTCAAGCGCGGAAAAGTCGCTAAAAAGCACGGAACTCAACAAAACGACACCGAAACGAACTCGGATGTCAAAAAGTGTAGAATTAATCATTCTCAGAATGACGAAACGGTCATGAGCGAGTCGTCAAAACGGACTCCGACCGAAAAAATAAATTTACCGAAAATCGAAAATTGCGGATATTACAAAAAGCTCTGTAAAAACTCGTGTTACTAGGCTCTATTCACATGTCAGAAAATGGAATGTGCCCCTTGTCGGAATTCTGCTTCTTGTCGTCGTCGGAGCATTTCTTTCTTGATCGGAAAATTTTCCCTCTCGTTCCTTCCTCTCCAAAAAGAAAACGCGTGCAAAATTTGGGCCCTCTCGTTCTTTCTTGAAGGACGCTGCAATTCACATGGGGGTTGGGTTCCTGGTGGCCCCCACAAACTAACCTTAGTTGGGTTTAGAAAATAGAAAATTAAATTATACAATAAAAGAAAAGGCTGCCACGTGTCCGTCAGGGAAGAGGGGATGCAGTGCTTGGGGTTGCTCAGTGGACAGAATCTATAAATAGAGGTTGAAGCAGACATATTTATTGTACCTTTATAGGTTGAGGCAGACACATTGACTGCACTTCAGAGTACTTCTCTTCTCCCTTTTCGTCATCTTCCTCCATAGTCAAGCTGGTGTTTTGCAAGAGTTTAGTTCCGGGTTCGGGATATCGGTAGTTTGAAGTTGTGATATTTACGATACAACAGGAAGTTTTTGTCCCCTGATTGTGTACGTAAGATTAAGGTAATTCTCAATCTATGATTATTTTTGTACAGTTTTGGATATTAGTGGGCTTGTCGAATATTATGGTAATATTGAATATTCTAGAGTTATGTTCTAAACTGGATTAGCTGAGGTTCATGTATAATTGAAATATAAGTACTCAGATATTGTATTTTGGAAATAAAATTGTGTTTTATCATGATATAAGAAGTTTGGAGATATTTATCGGAATAATCAAGGAAATTGGACTATCGTAGAAACAATAATAGTTGGACTTGTAATTATCAACTGGAGATTCCGGTGAGGATTAATTAACTTATTGGACTGATATCCTGAATTGTAGAAGTTGTGTTGATCTTGTCGAAACCCTTGAATTATTGGAATTAGGGGTGGTATACCATACCGTATTGAACAACTAAAATATCGAAAAAATCAATATACCGATATATGTATATATATATATATATATATATTAAAATACTGAATTCTTTTTGTTATTTCTGTATATACTGAAGTATCATTAAATAAAAGAATTCATATCGTTATCGTACCGAAAATTCATTATACCGAAATTTCTGATATTCTTGGTAATTTTTCAGTACAATACATTCAGTATTTCAGTATTTCAATATAATTTGCCATCCCTAATTGGAATACAGTAGTGTAAGTAAATACACCAAAATATATAAATTCACAATATTTAATGACAGAGTTTTGATGGGCTGTAGACACCTCAAGCAGATTGCTTTTATGGGTCCTATCCTATCCACCCAAAAAACATTCCTGGTCTTGCAAATCACCAAGTAAAGGTTCCAGATATATTGTGCAGTGCTGGAAATTGTATTTGTGATGGTTTGTATCTTATATTCGTGTAATTTTATACTTTCATGAATTGTTATATAAATGTTGTTGAGATAAGCATATCATTTATTAATCATCGAATAATGCGCTAAGAGTCATATAAGTATGACAAAAAGGTATGCATTTGAGACACAATATTGATCTTGGGCTATCTGAAATATGAAAGGATGTCGAAAGTGTGGACGAGAATATAGTTCGTTCTTTTATTTGGTATTAGTACGCACAAGGGTCAACTTTGTAAAAACAACAATTTTTTTTATGAAAAATGCAAGAAATAATGAAATTTTACAGTATTTAAAGGATTGGGTTAGCTTTTCAATGCTTCAAACGGGGAGTTAATCAGAGTTCATAAAAAGAAATAATGAAATTTCTTGGTCTTGCAAAGCACCAAGTAAATACTGTAAAATAATGAAATTTCTTGGTCTTGCAAATGCAAGAAATAATGATATTTTTGATATTTTTGGTAATTTTTCGGTACAATAGATTCAGTATTTCGGTATTTCGATATAAACGCCATCCCTAATAGGAATACAATAGTGTAAGTAAATACAACAAAATATATAAATTCACATTTGATGACAGAGTTTTGATGGGCTGTAGACACATCGAGCAGATTGCTTTTATGGGTCCTGTCCTATCCACCCAAAAAAGATTTTTGATCTTGCAAAGCACCAAGTAAAGATTCTAGATATATTGTGCAGTGATGGAAATTGTATTTGTGATGGTTTGTATCTTATATCCGTGTAATTTTATACTTTCATGAATTGTTATGTAAATATTGTTGAAATAAGCATAGTATTTTATTAATCATCGAGTAATGCGCTAAGAGTCATATAAGTATGACAAAAAGGTATGCATTTGAGACACAGTATTGATCTTGGGCTATCTGAGATACGAAAGGATGTCGAAATTGTGGACGACAATATAGTTCATTCTTTTATTTGGTATCAGTACGCACGAGGGTCAACTTTGTAAAAGCACCATTTTTTTTATGGAGAATGCAAGAAATAATGAAATTTTACAGTATTTAAAGGATTGAGTTAGCTTTCCAATACTTCAAACGGGCAGTTAATCGGAGTTCATACAAAGAAGTTATAGTAATAAGACAAGGGTATCAGTATACTGTAGTGCAATTTACCGAAATGCCCCTAACCGACTTAGGGGCCAAGCTTGAGTATAAAATGACACAACTAAAATTCTGATTATTTTTACTTCATTGAGCAGCATACATCGGCCCTCTTGCTAAAATGGGGTTTTGATATTGTTTGAGTGATCTAAACACGTAATCAACATCCGAGAATCGAATTATCAAGTTTGTTATAATCTATTTCAGAAGTTTCCGTTAGATTGAAGGTAAAACTAGCCCTAATCTTATTCTTCAATATATTTGATTTATTATCGTTTTAAACCTAATATTGATTGTATATCAAGTATCCTGGGACTGTTCTTCTCGATTATAGCGGAACAGATATCAAATCTTTGTTTGAATCATCCTATTCGCATATGCTCGCTGGGTGTTCGATAAAATCCCCAACGAGTTTTGATAAGGGTTTCGATATTGTTTTGATTGGAAAGTAATGACAATGATTTGAAACCTTTCTGCAAAGTGATGATTTTATAAAATAAACGTGGTCGTTCGAGCTGTGTGGGTCGAGTTAAAACCAAGGACTGCCCTGATGAGGGCTCTGAGGTACGTTATGATGTAGCCATGCATATCACTCGACGGGTTATCCATCCAGGGACATCCTAATGAGGACTATGGGGTACGACATGCTGTAGTAATGCGTACTGGTATAGCCTTGTGATTTTTAATGACTGGTGATATACGTATTGTTTCGGAATAATGATGTGGTATGAATGGACCATTGTAATGTGTTGTTACCCAAAATATTATCCGAAGATAGTATTGCTGGAATGATCGAGTAATAAACAAACGCGAGAACACTTCCGTGAGAAAATAGATAACACAAGATTTGCCGGAGTTGTTAATACCGGGCTTGAATGCTCTCGCGAGATGTTATTAATAAATATACTGTCGAGTACAAATATTAATGTTAGATTCTAAGTACAATGAGTGTAAAAAGACCCTGTTAATCCAGCTCTTGAGCGAAGCCTCGGTGTTCTTGCTCTCGGCCGATCGTCTTCTGTATGAGAGAGGCTGAGAGAGAAGAAGGAACCGAGAGATAGCTGTTGCCAAGAGTAGGAAATCCAAGTCGTGAGTATTATCCCGTGGGTGCTGAAGTTCTGAAGCCTTTTCAAGCCCTTTCTCAAGTGCAGACATCCTTCTATTTATAGGGGCCGAGGAGCCTTGTTTCCTGGCGGGCGATCGCCTTTCGGCCAATATAAAAATGGGGCGATCGTCCTTAAGTCACATGGGCAGTCTGCCTAAAGTCCAAGGCTGCTGCTGGCAGCCAGCTGTGTGGTTCAATGAGGAGCCAGCACGCGTCCGGAGTTGCTGTCACAGGCGGTCCCACGGACACCTTTCGGCGGGCCTGTCGGCTAGTGGGAAGATGCTGACAGGATATGGTCAATGATCCGTGAAATGCGGATCTTGTCTCGGCTCTGCACGTGGGGTCTGTCCTGAGGTTCGGCCTTTGCCGACTGGGTGATCATCGGCTTCGAGCGGCATGAGGCGGTCGGCATTAGTTGGTCAACCGAGGTCGGCATCGGCCAGTCACCGAGGATCGGCATCGGTCGGTCGGCAAGTGCCGAGAGATGATCGTCTGCTAGTCGGTCGCCAGGAGTCGATCGCCAAGTACCGAGAGACGATCGTCTTAGATGTCGATCGCTCGGAACCGGGACTTGTCCTGGGACCTTCGGTCGGCCGATCTATCTTGGCTGTCGGGCTAAGGCTAGGTCGCCCGATCTCTGGTCGGCAGTTCTGCCTCGGCTGCTCGGCAATGGCTAGGTCACCCGATGTCTGAGGCGATCGCCGGTCGAAGAGTGTAATTCTCGACACAAAAATTGCCCCCCAGCTTGCTCCGATGTTGAAGACATGGGGCGAGGTGGTTCTTGCTGGCGATCGTGTAAGATGAGGACGGGCGATCCGTTGAGCTGACTTTGGATTCAGACTTGGGCGATCTGGTCGATTGGCTAGTTATCTTTCGGTCCTGCACCTGCAAAAAACAACATTGGCCGATCCCCCTTAGAAACTTGATGGTTTCGTCGTTTGAGGAATCGTGCACAGTCACGGAGTTCGATGGACCGACTCCATGACCGTGTCTTGTGCGCGAACGACATTGACTGTCTCGTGACTCATTTTATTGTGAGGGTCCTCTGTTAGGCTGCGCCTCGCCTCATATTTAAATGAAGGGCATGCGGTCTTGGTCTAGAGGAGTCCTTGCGCGGGGCGTCGTCGGATTAATCAACTCCACTTCCGCGGCTTATTAGCTCTGTTTCCACCTCGTCCCACCATGAAGATGGCGAACCTCGACGGTGTACGTTGAGACGGGGGTAGTGACGCGTCGCATTGTCCGGGTTCACCATGTTAGATGATGGACCTTGAGGGCGGGCGATCGTGTCCACTGATTAATTTTGGAGGGCCCTCAGACTACGCCGGCCTCGTATTTAAACGAAAGGCGGGCGATCTTGGCCCAAAGGGACCTTGCATGGCCGAAGCAGCCGGTTCCATCGACTACCAGGACCATGGCTGTATGATGTGCGGTGGAAGCGATCTCGTGCCTTAGTCCATCATGTTAGATGGTGAACTGTCGATGGCGAACGAGTCCTCCGGTTTTGGTGATGTAGCTTGATGATGGCGATCGGGCTGGGAGACTGGTGATCGTCGTCCGGATGCCGATCGCGTTATAAGTTGATATCGGCGATCGGGCTGGCGGGCTGGAGATCGTCACTCAGGCGCCGATCGCGCTGCTCATAGGCTAAGAAGAAACCTTTGCCTGGCCAGAAAGTCTGCGGCCTTAGCTCGGAAGGTCGCGTAGGTCGAGGGTTGGTCCTTCGTAAGATGCCTGAACATAGGCGAAAGACCATGGAATCCTCCTAGGACTGCGTAGAGGGCGATCTCATCGCTTACGGGCTCGCCGTTGAGGATGATCTCGTCTACCCAGTCGATGTAGTCCGAGTCGGACTCTTCTTCCCCTTGCTCGATTCGCATCATGCGATGGGGACCTTCTGGCCGAGCGACCCTGGTGGCGAAGTACTCTGTGAAGACGTTCGCCAGTTGGTTAATGGAGCCGATGGACCGAGGCGGCAATGAGGCGTACCACCTATGGGCTAGGTCGTCCAGCATCAGAGGGAACATTCGGCACCTGGTCGCATCAGATGCCCCACACCCGGTCATGTAGATGTTGAACTTGTTCAGGTGTGTTTCGGGGTCTGATCTCCCCTCATACAAAGGTGTTTGCGGAGGAGCGATCTTGTGCTGCACGGGGGCGAGCTCGATGTGGACCGCGAGCGGCTCGCTCAGCTCGACGATCTTCTTCTTGGAGCCTGCCCCGGATTCCAGGAGCGCCTTCATATCGTCGAGCTGGCGTTGCATCGCGGCCATCGCCATGGCTCGGTCGCCCGCGGATCGGCTTTGGGAGCGGGAGCCGAGGCGATCGTGTACCGATCTCCTGACTCCGCTGCTGCCGACCTCGGCTATTTGGCGAGGGGGAGCCAGACGGCTGGGCTGCCTTCTGGGAGTTGGATACGCCGAGCTCCTGGTGACTGACTCGAGCTCCGTCGTCTCGTGGCTAGGGCCGGACTGCCCTGGTCGCCAAGATGGGTCGCTGCCGAGGCGATCGAAAACCGAGGTGCCCCGGCTGGCGAGCGCCTCTTTCTGCGAACGGGGGCCTCCTGGCGATCGCTCGGTCAGCAACGCCTTGAGATTCCGTTTGGTCCTCCGGCGGATGGCCGAGGGGGTGATAGCGGGAGGCGCGTCGAGAGCACTCCGCCGCTCCTGTAGGACGACCATGGCCTCCTCAATCTGTTCCGCGGTTCGGAACTGATCGAGCGAGAGACTTGGGCCGCCCCCCAGGGGCGGGATCGAGCGTCTCGGACCGCGGCGGCTACCCTCCGCCATTGGCTGTGGCTCAGACTGAGACGGAATGAGGCGTCTGGCGGGCTGGCCGACGGCTTTTTTTGACGCGGAGGTGGAAGACATAATTCTGAAAGCTTTCTCTGAAGAACAGTGAGTGTTTCTTCAGGTATATGCCCTGGAGAACAGTGAGTGTTCTTTGAGACGGTAGGAATAAAAATTGAAGGTTAGATGCCCTTCTTCTAGCGCCAATTGTTGTTACCCAAAATATTATCCGAAGAGAGTATTGCTGGAATGATCGAGTAACAAACAAATGCGAGAACACTTCCGTGAGAAAATAGATAACACAAGATTTGCCGGGGTTGTTAATCCCGGGCTTGAATGCTCTCGCGAGATGTTGTTAATAAATATACTGTCGAGTACAAATATTAATGTTAGAATCTAAGTACAATGAGTGTAAAAAGACCTGTTAATACAGCTATTGAGCGAAGCCTCGGTGTTCTTGGTCTCGGCCGATCGTCTTTTGTATGAGAGAGGCTGAGAGAGAAGAAGGAACCGAGAGATAGCTGTTGCCAAAAGTAGGAAAGCCAAGTCGTGAGTATTATCCCGTGGGTGCTGAAGTTCTGAAGCCTTTTCAAGCCCTTTGTCAAGTGCAGGCAGCCTTCTATTTATAGGGGCCGAGGAGCCTTGTTTCCTATTCGACCTGACTGGTCGTTGTGTGGTTGTGTTAAATAGGATTTTGCCTTGTGGATTTCCGAAATGGATCTACGGCACTATATTAGTCCTGACCTGGGGGGCGGTTGTTACAAATTATGATATCGGAGCTTAGGTTTCTGAATACCTAGGCTGTTGCTTAGTGGGTCTTGTTGTGTCACAGTTAGTTGCCTGTGTTGTCTAATATCACTATACTGCTATCGTCTCGTGCGACCTGCGCTATAAGTCTCCCTAACTGCTATTTTTTCTAAGTTTGTTTGAATCCCATTTTGAGATAAGGAATCTGTTTTGTATACTGTGTTTTATTTGAATTATGCTATTCTGGCTCGCGGCCGAGGCTGTGGCCGCGGTGCAGCCGGTGATGAGGCT
Organism: Orobanche coerulescens; assembly: GCA_033398695.1. Classification (NCBI taxonomy): domain Eukaryota; kingdom Viridiplantae; phylum Streptophyta; class Magnoliopsida; order Lamiales; family Orobanchaceae; genus Orobanche; species Orobanche coerulescens. The sequence goes on along the minus strand of CM065818.1, from coordinate 67,594,208 downwards.
ACACCAGAGGTTTCTGAAGCTGGATCTGTACCCATGTCTAGAGAGGCTCAGCCATCAGATCAGGGTCAGAATGTTGGGGGTGCTGCCGGAGTGGATGTTCCTAGTGTCTTCCAACAAGTAGTTACTCAAATCACAACTAGCACAGGTGGTGCAACAGATGCAAGCGACTAATTTTGTACAGTCTGTGGATTCGACATATGGCTTCTAGAGGTCGTGAAAATGAATCCATTTAAGTTTGATGGTTCTACTGATGCTATGAGCTGGAGTCACTGGCTCGTAGAGATTGAGAAGATCTTCGAGGGCCTCTATTGCCCTGACGATCGTGAGGTAGCCATCACTCAGTATTTTCTTATGAGGGATGTGTCGGATTGGTGGCGGACTGTTAAGCCCCATGGCCGGGAAGTCAGCTGGACTGAGTTCACTTGATGAGCTCTGAGTATTATCCTTCATCATTCAGAGAGGCTCGAGTTTGTGAGTTCTTTTCGGTAAGGCCCCAGAATGATCTTATTTCGCAAGTGATCAGAACCTCAGCAGTTGGTCTATGTCCAAGACCAAGTCAAGGAAGAGAAAGACAAGATACAAAACCTTGATATGCATATGAGCCCAGGGGTCCACCGTTACATGTCTGGCTGAGTGTACGACCTTAAGGCAATATCAAGATAAAGCTTTCGCTTTTGAAGAAACATTGGCTGTTGCGGAAGTGGCACTAGAGACAAAAAAATAGCTGGGCGAACTATTAGATAAAAGATAAATTCGATCGAGTGAACCTCTGTGTGACGCACCAGTGCTATTTGTCCGGAAGAAAGATAGATCATTGCAGCTATGTATTGACTACCGTGAGTTGAATAAACTCACTATCAAGAATAAATATCCATTGTCGCAGATTGACGATTTGTTCGATCAACTGGACGGGGCTACTATTTTCGTCAAATGCAGGATTCGAACCCTCAACCTTCACAAGATGGAGATGATATCAAACCACTCTGCCAAATCAATTTTTCATACTTTTTTTTATATAAATATACAATAAATCATATATATATATATATATATACACATATAGAATTATATTATATGTATGAAAAAATATAATGTATATAACATACCAGGTATAATGATGCTGACAATTAAATTTTTATAATGTATACTAAAAGTGAAAATATTAGATTATTAAATATTATTAAATATAATGTAATAAAAATAATATATATTAAAAATTATAATGTATAATATAATTTTAGGAATTAGAGTGTATTTGCAGAATTATATTATATATATTAAAATTATAACGTATATATTATATAATAAATTTGATCATGCTAAATGTAAAATTTGTTATGTACATTAAAACTAATATACATTATTATACATTAATAATATAATGTATAAATTATATTAATTTTTATATTTAAAATTATAATATTTACATATAATTTTACCTTAATATATTTATAGAATTATATTATTAGGTATTGAAAACTAATTGTATTGTATTATTATACAGTAATAATATAATTTATTAAAATTACATTACATTTTATATTAATAATTATAATATAAACATATTATTTTATGAATTATAATGCGTTTGCAGAATTATATTACATATACAAAAAATAACGTATTATATTATTATATATTAATAATATAATAAACAAAATCATACTACATTATATAAAATGTATTTTTAGAATTACATTTTATATTAATAATATATATTAGAAAGTCAGAGATAAAAGAAAGAAGAAAAAACATAAAAAAAGGATTGCTATTTGTAACACCCCGAGAAATTCAGAGTATATTACAGTACCGTGAATCCCTATATGGGACCCACCAGGCTACAATATCGAACATCCCTCGACTAACCATATCGGTTAGCGAGGAAACACAATCAAATAGACATCACATAAAAATACACCCGGAACAACCGACCAAAAGAGTAACAATCGACATTATAGCAATTTAAAATAACACAACACGGAGTTTGAATTTGAAAAGCCTAAGTACTCGCGAGTACAATCTATCAGTTTATAAATATAGGAAACAACCATATCGAATTAGACACAGGATATAAGACGACCCAAATGCACATGTCAACGACCCTGGACGACATCCTCGTACTGTCCCGGTGCTCGCTCGTCCGGATAATCATAACCTGAAATCCATAACAAGAATTTTCCCAAAATGGGTCCCCAAAGGGGTTAGCAATTACGCTAGTACAAGTAATCAAGGCAAACCAATCGCTTACACATTTCATAGTACATGCACCAATATCATTTCAAAAACCAAAACAAGACATGTCTTTTCCGGAAACAAACAGTCACAATTAATTTGCCTAGGACCGGGACGAAGCCACGAATCCCACTCGAGGCCTCTAAGGACCCTCCCGAGCTGGCCACATTCATAAAACAAATCAAGCACCACACGTCACCTAGGACCGGGACGAAGCCACGAATCCCACTCGAGGCCTCTAAGGACCCTCCCGAGCTGGCTAGCGAAACAAACTCATGAATCCAGGACGAAGCCATAGATTCCCTCGAGGCCCCGTCGGACCCTCCCGAGGTGAGTAAAGCACATACAATATACATTACCATTTCACGTTAAGCATAAAGGTTTCCAAAAATACTTGCCTTGAATATTTGATGACGCAACGAACGGAAAGGATAATCACCGACGAACGTTAAGAACCAACGGAACCGAACCTAACGATTCGAAGAACATAATTACAACCAACTCTAGCCGAATACGGAAATGGAATACACTGAAACCCGCCTACGATTCATGTATATTCGCACAAAAATAACAACGAGGGCGGACCACAACCAAACCCTCTCGATTCCGCAAAACTATGAAAATATACCATGAATCCGTAGGAAAACTAATGATATCAACAAGATTAATCATATTCATCAAGAATCCATCAACAAAACGGAAAGAATCGGACAAAACCCCAAAATCCTCAATTATCCAAAAAGGTAGGGTTTCAAGAGATATTACCTTGAGGATTCAAGTATTTAGATTCGTAGAACACGCGTTGGATTGATTGTCCTAAGCCACAACCGAAGAAGAATGATGAAAATCAACCCCCCAAATGATAATGATGAGAAGCTCTCCTCCTCTCTCACTCTCTCTCGCGTCTAAGGAAGAAGAAGGAAATGAGCTGTTCACGCTCAAAACAACACAATTATAGAGGGTTGACCGCATTGTGTGCCTCGGCACAGCTGAGGTGTGCCGCGGCACAGGCCAAAAATTTACTCCCAGGGTTCGGCAGTGTGCCGCGGCACGGCCTGCGTGTACCGCAGCACCCGACACAGTCGAGTTTTGGTCGCAGATGCCACACGAGTGTGCCGCGGCACTGACTCGGCACTGTGCCGCGGCACCGGATGGGTGTGCCGCGGCACACAGTACAGTTCACTCGACCAACAACTGAAGAAATTTGTGTGCCGCGGCGCACACACCTTGTGCCGCGGCCCACACCCCCTTTGGGTCCCAAAAATGATAAAAATGATCCGGAAGGAGAATAAAAACGATAGGAATCAATATTTGGGAACCAATAACACGAAATGGATCCACGGCAACCCCGAAATGGCGGTTCCGCATAACAATAACGAGAATACAGTTCAACAGATGACAGGAAGGATACACTGAAAGATACATGAGGGTCACTACGATCGAGAAATACACCAAAAATAAAAATACAAAGGAAAGAAAAATGCGGATATTACATTCTACCCCTCTAAAAACAAGTTTCGTCCCGAAACTTAAGAAGCAAACAACTCAGGATACCTAGCACGCATGCTATCCTCGGTTTCTCAAGTTGCCTCCTCGACACCATGTCTCGACCACTGCACTTTGACCAAAGGGATGGTCTTATGCCTCAGTCGTTTCTCACGATGCTCCAAAATCTTCAAAGGACGCTCCTCAAAAGTAATGTCTTCAGCGATATCAATCTCGCCATAATCGATGATGTGATTCGGATCCGGGACATATTTCCTCAGCTGGGAAATGTGAAAAACGCTATGAACACGTCTCAAGGCCGGAGGTAGTGCCAAACGATATGCCAAATCACCGACTCGCTCAAGAATCTCGAAGGGCCCAATAAATCTCGGACTCAACTTCCCTTTCTTCCCGAAGCGAAAAACTCCTCTCGTCGGTGACACCTTTAGCAAAACGTGGTCTCCCACCTCGAATTCTAAAGGTCGACGACGGACATCGGCATATGACTTCTGTCGACTCTGGGCAGTCAACATCCGTTCTCGAATTAATTTTATCTTCCGCCTCGTCTCTAAAACGTCATCCGGCTCGGTCCCGACTAAATCGGATGCCTCATTCCAACAAATCGGTGATTGACATCGCCGCCCATAGAGTGTCTCATACGGTGCCATCCGAATCGACGCGTGCCAACTATTATTGTACGTGAATTCAATCAATGGCAGATGCTCCTCCCAGTCATGGCTCCAATCGAGAGCACAAGCACGCAACATATCCTCAAATGTCTGGATAGTGCGCTCTGACTGCCCATCTGACTGGGGGTGAAAAGAGGTACTCAAACGCAAACGAGTACCCAACGCCTTATGCACCGCCTGCCAAAAGTGTGATACAAAACGACCATCACGATCTGAAACAATAGACTTCGGAGTACCGTGAAGCCTCACAATCTGTGCGATAAATATACGGGCTAACTTCTCCGGGCCCCAAGTGTCCTTGATGCCCAGAAAATGTGCCGACTTGGTCAGACGATCAACAATCACCCAAACCATATTCATGCCCGATTTCTATCTCGGCAAACTCGTAATGAAATCCATCGATATATCTTCCCATTTCCATTCCGGAACGGGGAGTGACTGCAATAACTCAATGGCCGATGCTCGATTTTGACTCACGACAAGTCAAACATTTCGCTACAAACTGCGCGACCTCCTCCTTCATATCATTCCACCAGAAATTCCTCCTTAGGTCCTTGTACATCTTACTCGAACCAGGATGAACGGAGTAAGGTGTAGCATGGGCCTTGCGCAGAATACTCTGCCTCAATTCTAAGTCATTCGGCACACAAAGCCGACTCTGGAATCTCAAAACACCATCCTCATGGATCACAAAGCCGGGAGACTTTCCCTTAAGAATGTTCTCTCGGATTTGAGTAATCATCGGATCCTCCTACTGCTTCAGCTCAATTTCATCGATCAAAGACGACGAAATCTCTAAAGCACAAAGTTGCCCGACACCCTGTGCAACAAAACCTCAATATCTAACTCGATCAAAGTCCGAAGCTCGATCGAGACGTAAGGACCTCAAACGTTCGCAACGCAATCGGTTTTCGGCTCAAGGCGTCGGCCACGACGTCGCCTTGCCCGGATGATAAAGGATTTCAAGGTCATAATCCTTAATCAGCTCTAACCACCTCCTCTGCCTCATATTCAACTCCCGAGTAAATATGTATTTCGTGCTCTTATGATCGGTAAAAATCGACATGCAGAGCCGAAAAGATAGTGACGCCAAATCTTGAGCGCAAAACGATTGCCGCTAACTCCAAATCATGAGTAAGGTAGTTAAGCTCATACGGCCTCAAGCGTCTCGACGCAAAGGCAATGGTCTTGCCGTCTTTGCATCAATACGCACCCAAGACCACGGACCAAGCATCGCTATAAACGGCGAATCCTCGTTGCCACATGGCAACGCCAAAACCGGGCTGAAGTCAAACGCTTCTTGACTCCTCAAAATCGATCGCCTCGTCATTCCGCATTTAACTTCTGATTTCGAGTAATCGTGTATGTGGCCGTGCTAGTTTTGAGAAACCCTCGACGAACCTCCGGTAGTAGCCAGCCAAACACCAAAAACTACGCACCACCTTAACACTTGAGGGCGGTGCCCAATCCAACACTGCCTCAATCTTCTGCGGATCCACTCGAACTCCTACCGAAATCACGTGACCCAAAAACATCACTTCCTTCAGCCAGAACTCACATTTCGAGAACTTCGCATAGAGTTGCTCGACCCTCAAAATGTCTAACACTATCCACAAATGATGGGCATGCTCTTCCTCATTCCTCGAATAGATAAGAATGTCGTCAATGAAGACGACGACACACTTATCCAGATACTCGATAAAGACTTTGTTCATCAATTGCATGAACACTGCCGGCGTATTAGTTAACCCGAAAGGCATAACTACAAACTCGTAATGTCCGTATCTCGTCCGAAAAGATGTTTTCGGCACATCGGACTCCCTCACCCGGAGCTGATAGTACCCCGATTTCGAATCAATCTTTGAGAATACCGCCGCTCCCTGCAACTGATCGAACAAATCGTCAATCCTCGGCAAAGGATACTTGTTCTTGATGGTCACCTTGTTCAGTTCACGATAGTCGATGCATAAACGTAGTGAACCATCCTTCTTACGCACAAACAAGACCGGTGCGCCCCAAGGCGAGGCACTCGGTCGAACATACCCCGACTCAAGAAGTTCACTCAACTGTTTCTTCAACTCGGCCATCTCTGAAGGTGCCATGCGATACGGAGCCTTCGAAATTGGAGCCGCGCCCGGCTATAACTCTATAGCAAACTCAACCTCACGATCCGGTGGCAATCCCGGTAACTCGTCAGGAAAAACATCGGGAAACTCACTAACGACTAGAATCGACGAAAACTCGACTCCACCATTCTCCGCCTTCAAGGCGTAGCACCAATAACCAGTACACCCCTTTCGCAGGAGTTTCATCGCCTTCAGGGCGTTAATAACAAACTTCTGGTTTCTATTTCGCCTCGCGAAAGAGTGTTCAGTGCCGTCCTCGGCTAACAAGGTAATGATCCTCGTGCGGTAGTTCATGATTGCACCATGCCGCTCGAGCCAATCATTCCCGAGAATTAAATCCTCGCCCTCGATACTCACGACAATAAGATTAGAGAGCCAAGCCCTCTCATAAATAGACACAGAACAGTCCCGGACTTCTCGATCACCGACAATTTTATCACCGCTAGGAAGTTTAACGATGAAAGGCTCGCAAGGTGACAAGCAGTCGAGACTCAAACGGCGTACACACTCTAGAGAAATGAATGAATGCGTAGCACCCGAATCAAAAAGCACACTGACAGGATGGGAATGGATATGAACGGTACCTGTCGCCACAGTAGCTGCTGGATCAACGGCTCTCCGCATCTCATAGACACACGGGTGGGCTGAGCCGACGCTGGAAGCTCCTCCTCTAGCGGGCTGACCCCGACTCCTACCTCGGCCGGCACTCGGTGGAGGCGGCGGAGCAAATGAGTCCTGGTTCACACTCGGCTCCATAGGTGCTGGGTGAGAAGAACGGGCGCCGCGAAACTGTCTGAGTTTCTCGCAAAAAGAAGCCTTGTGGCCCGACTGACCACAAGTATGATAAGTCAAAGGTGGACGAGGACAATCCCGGTTCACGTGGCCTGGCTTGCCACAGTTAAAGCATCTGGGGTCCCGGACGACGGTTCCGGCGGCACTCCAAAAGTTCCCAGAGAAACGAGCCGAACCGCCCGTAGAAATATTTGCAGCCTGAGATTTCTACTGACCTCCACTCTTGGGACCAGAAAAATTTCCGACCGACTTCTGCTTCTTGCTCTCACGAGCCAAATCGCTAGCCGTCACCGACATATCATAAGCAAGAGCTCAACTCTGATAATCCTTCAAGGTAGTACAGACGAGCCCAGACATATAGTCCCGAATGGACAGTTTCATCCTCCTGGAAAAATGGAAAATCTTGTCGCTCTCTTCGACAACTTGGGTCTTCACATAACCCAACTCCTTGTTAAAGTCGGCAATGGCCTGAGATACGGGGATATCCCGTGGTTGAGCATCATAGAAAGCATGCACTCGAGCCTGTCTGACCGGCCACGGACAATATTCGGTCTCCATCAATTCTTGAAATTCGGCCCGTGAAGCCACATGATCTTTGGAACCATTGGCCTCCCACCAATCCGTAGCATCTCCCGTGAGAAAATATTGAGCAATAGGGACCTTACGGTCCTCGGGGCAGTTGGTCGCAGTGAAGACTTTGGATATCTCCTTGATCCACCCTTCCCAGCCGATCGGGTCCGAAGCTCCCGAAAACTGAGGAGGATGCATCTTGATGACATCCTGAAGCCAGCGATCCGCTCTGCCCCGATTAGCATGGGCCGGATCGGGGTTCTGGACCACCTGAGCTATAGCCGCCATCTGGTTAACCATTTGCTGCATAACAGCCGCAATACCAAGATCGGCGCGCTCCTGAGAAGAAGCATGACTGTGACGGTCACCGGTACTGCTGGCTCCCGAAGAATGCGACGTGGCTGCCCCACGTCCTCGGCCGCGTCCACGACCACGACCACGACCACGGTTTCCTCCGGCATCCATACTGATGTTGAGAGATAACAGAAGTATATCGATGATGAGTAAGGGAGGAAAAGCAACTACGATTCAAAAGTGGAAATACAATGCAAGAAACAAAAGAGCCGAATAAGAAAACTTACGAGCACTGGAAGTACTGGGATCTTCGGCGGTGTGACAATGTGCAAAACAAAACACGACTAGACCCAAATAACCAACAAGCCTAGGTATCCATAAACCTAGAGCTCTGATACCATTTTCTGTAACACCCCGAGAAATTCAGAGTATATTACAGCGCCGTGAATCCCTACATGGGACCCACCAGGCTACAATATCGAACATCCCTCGACTAACCATCTCGGTTAGCGAGGAAACACAATCAAATAGACATCACATAAAAATACACCCGGAACAACCGACCAAAAGAGTAACAATCGACATTATAGCAATTTAAAATAACACAACACGGAGTTTGAATTTGAAAAGCCTAAGTACTCGCGAGTGCAATCTATCAGTTTATAAATATAGGAAACAACCATATCGAATTAGACACAGGATATAAGACGACCCAAATGCACATGTCAACGACCCTGGCCGACATCCTCGTACTGTCCCGGTGCTCGCTCGTCCGGATAATCATAACCAGAAATCCATAACAAGAATTTCCCCAAAACGGGTCCCCAAAGGGGTTAGCAATTACTCTAGTACAAGTAATCAAGGCAAACCAATCGCTTACACATTTCATAGTACATGCACCAATATCATTTCAAAAACCAAAACTAGACATGTCTTTTCCGGAAACAAACAGTCACAATTAATTTGCCTAGGACCGGGACGAAGCCACGAATCCCACTCGAGGCCTCTAAAGACCCTCCCGAGCTGGCCACATTCGTAAAACAAATCAAGCACCACACGTCACCTAGGACCGGGACGAAGCCACGAATCCCACTCGAGGCCTCTAAGGACCCTCCCGAGCTGTTTAGCGAAACAAACTCATGAATCCAGGACGAAGCCATAGATTCCCTCGAGGCCCCGTCGGACCCTCCCGAGGTGAGTAAAGCACACACAATATACATTACCATTTCACGTTAAGCATAAAGGTTTCCAAAAATACTTGCCTTGAATATTTTATGACGCAACGAACGGAAAGTATAATCACCGACGAATGTTAAGAACCAACGGAACCGAACCTAACGATTCGAAGAACATAATTACAACCAACTCTAGCCGAATACGGAAATGGAATACACCCAAAAACCCGCCTACGATTCATGTATATTCACACAAAAATAACAACGAGGGCGGACCACAACCAAACCCTCTCGATTCCGCAAAACTATGAAAATATACCATGAATCCGTAGGAAAACTAATGATATCAACAAGATTAATCATATTCATCAAGAATCCATCAACAAAACGGAAAGAATCGGACAAAACCCCAAAATCCTTAATTATCCAAAAAGGTAGGGTTTCAAGAGATATTACCTTGAGGATTCAAGTATTTAGATTCGTAGAACACGCGTTGGATTGATTGTCCGGGCTTCACAACCGAAGAAGAATGATGAAAATCAACCCCCCAAATGATAATGATGAGAAGCTCTCCTCCTCTCTCACTCTCTCTCGCGTCTAAGGAAGAAGAAGAAGGAAATGAGCTGTTCACGCTAAAAACAACACAATTATAGAGGGTTGACCGCATTGTGTGCCGCGGCACAGTTGAGGTGTGCCGCGGCACAGGCCAAAAATTTACTCCCAGGGTTCGGCAGTTTGCCGCAGCACCCGGTACAGTCGGGTTTTGGTCGCAGATGCCACACGAGTGTGCCGCGGCACCAGACGGATGTGCCGCGGCACTGACTCGGCACTGTGCCGCGGCACCGGATGGGTGTGCCGCGGCACACAGTACAGTTCGCTCGACCAACAACTGAACCGCGGCGCACACACCTTGTGCCGCGGCCCACACCCCCTTTGGGTTCCAAAAATGATAAAAATGATCCGGAAGGAGAATAAAAACGATAGGAATCAATATTTGGGAACCAATAACACGAAATGGATCCACGGCAACCCCGAAATGGCGGTTCCGCATAACAATAACGAGAATACAGTTTGTTGTTGCCCAAAATATTTATCCGAAGATTAATACTGCTGGAAGACGGACAAGAAACAACAATTGCGGGAGCACTTCCGAGAGTAGATAAATAATACAAGATTTGCCGGGTTTGTTAGGCCCGGGCTTGAATGCTCTCGCGAGATGTTATTAATACGAATATTCGTGGATACAAGTATTAATGAGAGAAATCTAAATACAATGAGTGTAAAAAGACTCTGTTAATCCGGCTCTTGAGCGAAGCTCGGTGTTCTTCGTCCCCACCGATAATCTGCTGGATGAGATAGACCGGGAGAAGTAAGACCGAAAGATAACTGTTGCCAAGAGTTGGATGTTTGCCAAGTGCAAGTATTTTGCTTCTGTATGGTGTGAAATGCGAGAATGCAGAGTGTGTCCCCAGCCTGAAACCGAGTGCAGGCTGCCTCCTTTATATAGGGGTTGAGGTGCCCTGTCTCCTAGTGGGCGATCGCCTTTCGGCATTTAATGTAATGGGGCGATCGTCCTAAAGGTCACATGGGCTGCCTGCCAAAAGTCTAAAGCTACAGCTGGTGGCCAGCTGTGCGGTCCAATGAGGATCCAGCACGCGTCCGGAAATCATCACGGAGGTCCCACTTTGCTACTTTCGGCGGACTTTGTCAGGGTAGGTGACAGGCTGTGGTCACCAGTCTTGTCCGTCAGCTCCTTTCGCAGGTCTGGGCCCTGTTGGTAGGTGAGGTAGGTGACAGGTTTGTCAGCGCCTTTTGTGGATCTGCACGTGGGTGCTGTCCTGTGGCTCGGCCTTGGCCGACTGGATGGCCATCGGCCCAGATCGTCATGATGCGGTCGTCTCTAGCTGGACACCGAGGATCGTTCTCGGCCAGTCACTGAAGGTCGGCAATGGTCGGTCGCCAAGGGTCGGTCGGCAAAGCGCTGAGAGATGATCGTCCATAAGTCGGTCGCCAGAAGTCGGTCGCCAGGCGCCGAGCGATGATCGTATTGGATGTCGATCGCTCGACACCGGGACTTGTCCTGGGACCTTCGGCTGGGCGATTCATGCTTGTCTTTCGGGCTAAGGCTAGGTCGCCTGGTCGCTGGTCGGCAGATCTGCCTTGTCTCCTCGGCGGTAAGTCGGTCGCTCGGCCTCGGAGGCGATCGCCGGTCGGAAGGTGTTAAATCTTGACACAACAATTGCCCCCCAGCTTGCTCCTATGTTGAAGACATGGGGCGAGGTGGTTCTTGCTGGTGATCGTGTATGGATGAGGATGGGCGACCTGAGCTGACTTAGGATTCGGACTTGGGCTATCATGGTCGATTGGCTTAGCTATCTTTCGGTCTTGTACCTGCAAAAACAACATTGGCCGATCCCCCATGGAAACTTGGTGGTTTCGCTTTGTTTGAGGAATCGTGCACAGTCGCGGAGATCGATGGACCGACCCCATGACCGTGTCTTGGTGCGCGAAGACAATGAGTGTCTCGTGACTCACTTTATTATGAGGGTCCTCTGTTAGGCTGCGCCTCGCCTCGTATCTAAACGAAGGGCGTGCGGTCTCGGTCTAGAGGAGTCCTTGCGCGGGGCAGCGTCGGATGAATCAACTCCACGCCCGCGGCTTGTTAGCTCTGCTTCCACCTCGGCCAGCCATGGAGATGGCCGACCTCGACGGTGTACGTTGAGACGGGGATTGTGGTATGTGTCCACTGATTAATGTTGGAGAGCCCTCAGACTACGCCGGCCTCGTATTTAAACGAAGGGCGGGCGATCTTGGCCGAAAGGGACCTTGCATGGCCGAAGCAGCCGGTTCCATCGACTGCCAGGACCATGGCTTTATGATGTGCGGTGGAGGCGATCTTATGCCTTAGTCCGTCATGTTATATGCTGGACTGTAGATCGCGATCGCGTCCTCCGGGTTGCGGATGATGTAGCGTGATGATCGGCGATCGGGCCGGAAGACTGGCGATCGTCGCTCGGCTACCGATCGCTTTATTCGTAGGTCGATATTGGCGATCGGGCGGGAGATCGTCGTCCGGGTGCCGATCGCGCTGCTCACAGGCTAAGAAGAAACCTTTGCCTGGCCAGAAAATCTGCGGCTCTAGCCCGGAAGGCTGCGTAGGTCGTAGGTTGGGTCTTCGTGAGATGCCTGAACATAGGCGAAAAACCACGAAATCCTCCAGACCGCGTAGAGGGCGGTCTCATCGCTTATGGGCTCGCCATTGAGGATGATTACGTCTACCCGGTCGATGTAGTCCGAGTCGGACTCTTCTTCTCCCTGCTTGATTTGCATCATGCGGAGGGGACCTTCGGGCCGGACGACCCTAGTGGCGAAGTACTCCGTGAAGACGTGCGCCAGCTCGTTAAAGGAGCCAATGGACCGAGGTGGCAATGAAGTGTACCACCGATGGGCGAGGTCGTCCATCGTCAGAGGGAACATTCGGCATCTGGTCGCGTCAGATGCCCCACACCCGGTCATGTAGATGTTGAACTTCCTCAGGTGCACTTGGGGGTCCGATCGCCCCTCGTACACGGGTGTTTGCGGGGGAGCGATCTTGTGCTGCACGGGGGCGAGCTCGATGTCGATCGCGAGCGGCTCGCTTGGCCCGGCGATCGTCTTCTTGGCGCCTGCCCTGGATTCCAGGAGCGCCTTCATGTCGTTAAGTTGACGTTGCATTGCAGCCATCGCCGTGGCTTGGTCGCTTGCAGATCGGCTTTGGGAGCAGGAGCCGAGGCGATCGTGTACCGATCTCCGGGCTCCGCTGCCGCCGGCCTCGGCAATTCGGCGAGGGGGAGCCAGACGGCTAGGCTGCCTTCTGGGAATAGGGTAGGCCGAGCTTCTGGTGACGGACTCAAACTCCGTCGTCTCGTAGCTGGGGCCGGACTGCCCCGGTAGCCAGGTCGGGTCACTGCCCAGGCGATCGAAGACAGAGGTGCCCCGGCTGGCGAGCGCCTCTTCCTGCGGACGGGAGCCTCCTGGCGATCGCTCGGCCAGTGACGCCTTGAGCTTCCGCTTGGACTTCCGGCGGGCGAGGGCGATAGCGAGGCGCGTTGAGAGCACTCCGTCGCTCCTGTAGGACGGCCAGGGCCCCTTCGATCTGTTCCTTGGTTCGGAACCGATCGAGCGAGAGGCTTGGGCCGCCGTCCAGGGACGGGATCGAGCGTCTCTGACCGCGGCAGCTACCTTCCACCTTCGGCTGTGGCTCGGACTGGGACGGAACAGGGGGTTTGGCCAGCTGGTCAGCGGCTTTCTTCGGCGCGGAGGCGGAATACATGATTTCTGTAGGATTTCTTTGAAGTGCAGTAAGTGTCACTTCAAGTATCTGCCCCGAGAACAGTGAGTGTTCTTCGGAACGGTAAGTATAAAAAATCGAGGGTTGGATCCCCTTCCTCTAGCGCCAATTGTTGTTGCCCAAAATATTTATCCGAAGATTAATACTGCTGGAAGACGGACAACAAACAACAATTGCGGGAGCACTTCCGAGAGTAGATAAATAATACAAGATTTGCCGGGTTTGTTAGGCCCGGGCTTGAATGCTCTCGCGAGATGTTATTAATACGAATATTCGTGGATACAAGTATTAATGAGAGAAATCTAAATACAATGAGTGTAAAAAGACTCTGTTAATCCGGCTCTTGAGCGAAGCTCGGTGTTCTTCGTCCCCGCCGATAATCTGCTGGATGAGATAGGCCGGGAGAAGTAAGACCGAAAGATAACTGTTGCCAAGAGTTGGATGTTTGCCAAGTGCAAGTATTTTGCTTCTGTATGGTGTGAAATGCGAGAATGCAGAGTGTGTCCCCAGCCTGAAACCGAGTGCAGGCTGCCTCCTTTATATAGGGGTTGAGGTGCCCTGTCTCCTAGTGGGCGATCGCCTTTCGGCATTTCATGTAATGGGGCGATCGTCCTAAAGGTCACATGGGCTGCCTGCCAAAAGTCTAAAGCTACAGCTGGTGGCCAGCTGTGCGGTCCAATGGGGATCCAGCACGCGTCCGGAAGTACTGTCACAGGAGGTCCCACTTTGTTACTTTCGGCGGACTTTGTCAGGGTAGGTGACAGGCTGTGGTCACCAGTCTTGTCCGTCAGCTCCTTTCGCAGGTCTGGGCCCTGTTGGTAGGTGAGGTAGGTGACAGGTTTGTCAGCGCCTTTTGTGGATCTGCACGTGGGTGCTGTCCTGTGGCTCGGCCTTGGCCGACTGGATGGCCATCGGCCCAGATCGTCATGATGCGGTCGTCTCTAGCTGGACACCGAGGATCGTTCTCGGCCAGTCACTGAAGGTCGGCAATGGTCGGTCGCCAAGGGTCGGTCGGCAAAGCGCTGAGAGATGATCGTCCATAAGTCGGTCGCCAGAAGTCGCCGGGCGCCGAGCGATGATCGTATTGGATGTCGATCGCTCGACAAGGACTTGTCCCAGGACCTTGGTAGGCGATTCATGCTTGTCTTTCGGGCTAAGGCTAGGTCGCCTGGTCGCTGGTCGGCAGATCTGCCTTGTCTCCTCGGCGGTAAGTCGGTCGCTCGGCCTCGGAGGCGATCGCCGGTCGGAAGGTGTTAAATCTTGACACAACACAGTTCAAGAGATGACAGGAAGGATACACTGAAAGATACACGAGGGTCACTACGATCGAGAAATACACCAAAAATAAAAATACAAAGGAAAGAAAAATGCGGATATTACACTGTTATTGTACAACTTTAACATCGGTTCGTAAACAACCACCATTATTGTATTATTTAACATCGATTCATGCACAATTGCTGTTAAATGTACTATTTTAACATCGGTTCTTTTAAAATCGCTATTATTGTACCATTTTAATATTGTTTCTTTAAAAATCACTGCTAATTGGCAATTTTAACATAGATTCTTAAAAAATCTCTGTTAATTGATGATTTTAACATCACTTCTTCATGAAACCGCTGCTAAAATATTCTAAAAATTATACTTTATGCCACCGCGTTATTTTAATATTGGTTGATTTAAAACTACTGTTAAAATGCCGATCTAAGACCTACTTTGTAGTAGTGAATCATTCAAAATTCTAACTCTCACCCTCACGTCTAGGGGCCATGCTATCGAGTATCATCCGATAGCCCTATTAGAATATCCATTTTGATGTACTGTCCAATTTCTAATGAGGAGGTCTCGATTTTGAGTTGTTATCCTGTAGTAAAATGAGTATATTGGGTGCACCCGATATTTGAGTATTCCTCTATGTCATTGTTTTGTGTTGGAAAAAATACCGACAAATGTTACGTCACAACGAATAAAGCGGAACCCTCGTTTGACAAATTCCCTCTTCAATCGTAACTTTGTGGTTACCAACGAGTAGAGCAACAATTACAACTCGATAAAATTATTGCAAATGATATTCGAAAGCGATAAATAACGAGACACAATTTTAGCGTGGAAAACCCCTCAAGACGAGAGTAAAAACCACGGGACCGAAGCCGCTTAAATCCACTTTCACCAATACACACAAATACACAATCATCCCTAATACAAACTAGGGGTATACACAAATTGTCAAATACTTGGTAATAAATGTTCTTCAGGTATTTGGAATCATTAACAACAACAACAAGATCGAGAAAAGAAACAACCGTAAATAGCTTACACAAAGAGCTAATGAAATACCAGACTTCCGGACTCAAAATCTCGATCTACACCAGTGAAAAGATTTGCCCAATAGCTACCAAGCTCTTGTCAAAAGATCACGACGATTCGACCAATAAATCTCCGGGAAATTGAAGAAATGTATTTCTCTCTCTTGTTTCTCTCTCTATATCTCTCTTGTTCTTCACAAAGTGTGTGTGATAACTATGTAAAACTCTCGCAGCAAACCTGATAAAAAGAGGAAAAGCTGGCCTGTTGACTTTCTGTGTCGCGGCCCAGGTGATGTGTGCCGCGGCACACTTCAAAAATGCTGCCCAGGATATTCGGCAGGGGCCGCGGCCCAGCAGGAGGGTGCCGCGGCCCGTAGTACAAGCGGCTTGGCCTTGTGAGGCAAAACGACGGGGGCCGCGACTCGGCAGGGATGTGCCGCGGCCCAGGGTGATCGGCAGGTCTCGGCAGGGGCCGCTCGGCAGGGCCCGGTAGGGGGTGATCGGCAGGGACCGCGGCCTAGAGTACAGTGGTCCGGCAATTGTAGGGATGATTCTGGGGGCCGCGGCCCGCCTGTGCTGGGTGAGAAAAGTGACTATATTTTGGAAATTACTCCTACATTTTATTGGGAATAGATAGGCAGTTAATTGATCCTGCCAGAATACCAGTCCAATTGACTGATCGATTCCTTAATGACCCAATCTCGAACCATAGTTGATACCCGATTCCTTAACGGATCAACCCAATTCCAAACTCGACACTACCAAGCCAGACCGGATGTAGTAATACCCAACGCGGTCTGGCCCATCGACATCACTACTCAAGCGGCAGTCTGAACCGTTAACAACATTATTCTTCACCGAGTCATACTTATTATTCTTTCTGTCCCGCTTAAAGCTTGATAAATGGTGTATATTGGGTGTATGGTAAGTAATGATTAGTGTAAGTAATGATGATAAATATGTGGTGAAAATTAAAAGGTAAAAAGTATTGATGATGAACTATGTGGTGGAGATTACAAAGTAGAAAATTGATTGTTTGATTTGATTATGTAAAAATAATAAATATAAAATTTTTAAGAGGATAAAACTTGGAGCGGAGAGAGTAGTTTTTGGTGTGCACAATTCAGTCTTGCTCTCTCCCTCTCTAGAAAACTTGATACTCCGCGCCTAATGGAACCAGTTTGGTTTCTTGCACATTTGGTTTTCTCTAGGGCTGGGATAGTTCGGTTTCTTGAAAAAAAAGCAAGGAACCGAAGTTCCAAATGTGTTATGTAATTCGGGTTCGGTTCCTGACTTTTTTCTCCAGGAACCGAATTTCTAGGAACCGAAGTAATTTTACCAAAAAACCGAAAAAACCGAACCGAAATTTACAACCCGAAATTTTCAGAAATAACCGAAAACCGAAATTTTTTCACATTACTTGATTAATTTTGAAATAACCGAACGAAATTTTTACATTACTTCAGAAATAACCAAAATTTTCATAAATAACCGGAAAACCCAAAATTTTCAAAAATAACCGGAAAACCTGAAATTTTGTTCGGTTATTGTCACTAATTTCGGGTAGTACGGTTATTGAAATTTTAAAATTACAAGAACCGAACCCGAACCCGAAATTTATTGCAGGATCCGAACCCGAAATTTATAAATAATTTTTTTCTTAAAACCCGAACCGAACCGAACCGAAATGTCAATTTCGGTTCGGATCTTCGGTTATTCGGGTCCAAAGTCCCAGCCCTAGTTTTCTCATTTGGTGTGTGGTTTTGTAGTAATAAACCAATTAATGTTCAAGGAAAATTCAGTTATATTACCAAAACTATCACTTTAGAGTATATGTTTGGTACACGAATCTGATATGAGTCATGTGTTTGAAGTGGTACAAACATATACCATATGTTTAATTGATAAAAATTTAAATATTTAAATTTATACATTAAAACCATAATGTATGAAATATAGAAATCCATAGAGGCGGTATGTTTGATTCATACAATCCCTTCAAGTATCAAATTTAAAAGGAGAGAGCGAGATTAAATTAAAATATTACAAAGTAATATAATATAAAACTGAAAGACATCAAAATACTTAACAAATTTAAATAATTATAATTCTAAATAGTTATTGAAAGACTGAAAAACAACATAAAAATTTAAAAGGTATTATTAGAATGATATAAAATAAATCTTAAAAAGCATTAAATCAATTAAGAAATATAAAAAATATAATTATAAATAGTTATTTGAAACATAAAAAACAAAATAAAAAATTAAAATAATGAAAAATAGAAATAAATCTCTATTTAATTAGAAATTAACAAGAGTTATTCAGTTGCTTTTCATTTCAGATTTTCAAATAACTATATGGATTTATAATTTTTTATTTTTTAATTAGTTTAATATTGTTCAGGGTTATTTTAATTTAGTTTTATTTTTCGGTTTTTCTTATCTAATTATTTATTTGAATCGTATACTTTTGTATATATTGATGACTTTCATGTATCTTTCTGATTTTTAGAGGCATATTTTTTCCAATTTTTTATTTTTAAAATTTCAAAAGTTCATACCGTTACCGACCAAAAATACCAAGGGCCGGCCTTGGTACCGGGCGAGGTGGCCGACGGCCCAGGGCAGCAAGCTTTTGAGGGAATCAAATTTTAGGATCATGTATATTGGGTAGAAACAAAATATGAAAGAGAAACCTTAGATTTTTTTCTGATAAAAACCAAACCAAACCAAACATACCCAGTATATCCCGCTCAGAGCAGGGTCTGAGGAGGGTAAGATGTACGCAGACCATGCCCCTACTTATTACGGTAGGGAGGCTGTTTCCGTGAAGACCCCCAGCTTAGTGCACAGCAGAATCTTGTGTGATAAATACAAAGGAAAACATATGATTCGAAAAAGCTCGAGACCATACCTGAGCCCATTGCTTGATCCACATGGGACTTATCTAAATTGAATTTGGCTACTTCACTCTCGATGAACGCTACTCTAACAACAGAGAGGTTGGCTCTGCGCACAGCTCCCTGTAAAAAATACACCACACGCAAAGACAATAGGATAAAATATACAATAAAAGTAAAAATGCAATGCTCTAGGTCAAAGCTAACCTAGACAACCCAACCCTGAGGCTTTCAACTACAGCACCGCTCCCTACAAAAGAATCCACAACTCTGATCTGGCGCCTCCAAGCGCACCTATCAACAGTCATGGTCTCGGAAAGGGGGTTAATATGTAACCAATAGAAATAAAGTTTTTTTAAAGATTATTGTAATCAAACGTATTTGTTTTGTACTTTTACTTTCTCCCAAAATTTCACTTGTGTGCTTCTTGAGTTGTGTGCTTCTTTACTTGTAAAAAAAGTCCAATTCTTTGCAAATTACTCACAGAATATATGAATTCACCATTATTCTCATGTGTATTATGGATTAAAGATGTAGAAAAACTCAATCGTATCAATTTATTATATTACATATTAATATCTTAGAGTATGTGCTGACTATGTTATTAATTTTATAGTGTTAGAATTCATCAGATTTATTTTTATTTACGGTTGATTATTATATTTGTGTTTCATGTTATGGTGATATTATTTTAGCGAATTTTGATTATGATATTTGTTTTTTCTCAAGATACAAGCGACAACACCGTTTTAAGTGTTGTATTTTAAAATTGTAATTCAAAGTTTATATCTTATACCGTAACATTTTGTTTACTAATAAAAATTGGTGTGAGGATGAGCAGCGTAACATGCCGATGTTACAAATTTCTAAAAAATAGTGTGGTGTTAGTTTACGAGGGGCATTTTTCTATCGCCTCGCCCAAGGCATCCGAAAACTCAGGACCGATCCTGAAAATACTGGTAACGGTATCATACCGTATCGAAAAAATCGATATACCGAAAATTTCGATATTTTCAATATTTTTCGATACGATATTTACGATATTTCGATATTTTCAGATATTTTTTCCAGCCCTAGGATTCACAACCTTCGAATACAATAAATCCGATCGATATCCTATATCCTACATTTAGGTGTTTTCTTTTTTTTTTTTTTTGCAATACTTTTAGGTGTCTTTAGAAAAATAGTTTTCATTCATTTTTTTTTCCTTCATTTGGAATGTTTTTTATTTTAGTATAATTCCGAAATTGTTAATCTAGAACCGACAATATCTTGTTTAGGGTATATAATTACTATTTCATAATTAGAATTGTAAAAAATATAATTTTAATTCTTAGTAACAAATACTTCCTCCATCCGAGAATCAAATGCACATTTGGGCTGCGGCACGGAGAGCAATAAAAATGATAAAGTTGGATTGAGTAGGGTAAAGTTAGAGAATAGGGGTATTGTTAATCAAATTGATTACTTTTACTAATCCTTTACCTTTTTTATATATTGTTTTAATTGTGTGAGTGGAATACTTTTTGGTATTTATATTTATGCTTTTATTTAATGAATCTATTCATTATTTATTGATTTGGCCTATTTATTGATTTTGGCTATTTTAATTTAATTCGATTAAATTAGATGTGTTTGATTAAATTTGTGTGATACCTTTTCTTTATTGTGTTTAATTAAATTTGTGTCATTTAATTTGAAGTCGAAGCAAGCATACCAATTTAAATGGAAGGCATGAAAATCAAAGCAAGCATATGAAATTTAGTTCCATTTAATTTCTGTCAAAGGCATGAACTGGGCCTCAACTTGTGCGATTTGAGTTGGATTCAGACTAATTGGGGTTTTGAATTTTGATTCGGTGAAAGATGGCGATGGGTTTTCCTGATGATGTTTCCTTACTTGGGATGATATATCTGATCCTACGAGGTGCTGATTCGGGTCAGTTTCTCACTGGACATGGGTGATGGAAGGAAGACGGTGAGAGCAGATTTACAGAGGAGAAATAAAAACAAACTCGTAAGATTGCCTCCAAAAAAAATCTCTCTATGTATAAGATTGAAAACGGTAGAAGAGAGGACATAAATTTAAATGAATTAAATTTAAAAATATTATACACAATTATTTATAAAAATTAGGGTTTTTATTTATAAAAAGGAGAGGTTTTGGTATGCAAGGAGAGGAAAAAAATGGAATTTTTAATCGCTACTTTTATACAGAAGGGTAAAATAGTAATTTGTTACCATTCAGAGTTACCAAACAACCAAATTTCATTCTGCACTCAACCATACAGAGCCTCTCAACCATTCTGGCCTCTCAACCATTCTGCACTAAATCATTCAGCAACTGCCAAACAGCCCCTTAGAATTCACCTTTGCTATAGGAGATGGTGATTCTGCAGAAGAGAGAGAAGTGACGGACCGGTTGCTCCCAAACTCGATCTCCGGCACCCGCTCCTCCTCGATCTCCGGCAGCAGCTCCGCCTCGGATTCTCTACGAGAAATGAATGAGGGGGGATTGGGTTTCTTAATTTGGGCTGATAAGGGGGAATTTGGGCTGGGTAATTAGTGGGTTAATTAGGGTGTTAATGTTTTGGGTTATTTAGATTGGGTGGGTCCACCAATGTCATTTAGTGATAAATTTGTGTAAAGAAAGAGGATATGGTGGTACAGAAAGGTAAACATGCACTTGATTCACGGACAAAAAAAGAGGACAAATGGGCATTTGATTCACGGATGGAAGGTGTATTAGTTAAGATTGATTAAATTAGCAGTTTTATCTAATATATGTTTCTAGACTGATACGAGTTTTAATATTTTATAGTAATTGTGTTAAAAGGTGGGCCCAATTTAGTTTTATGATAAATAAATGGTTTATCTGTTGTAATTAATGTATTTATTAATGAATGACCTTTATACCCCCGAAACCCTAGATGTGTACCTATAAATAAAGGCATTTGGCCCTCATAAGAATACACACATTATTCTTACTCTCTTCCAATTTCTCTCTTTTTCTCTCAAGTTTATAACACATTATCAGCACGATACTCTACGAGTTAAAAAAAAAAAAATCGAGCAGAATAAAGGTGGGATTGGAGGCATCTTTTGTAATATCCGTATTTTTTTTCCCTTGTATATTCATTTTCGGTGTATTTCCCGATTGTAGTGACCCTAGTGTATCTTTCAGTGTATTTTTCTTGTCATCTATTGATCTGATTCTCGTTATTGTTGTGCGGAACCGCCGTTTCGGGGTTGCCGTGGATTCATTCTATGTTATGATGCGTGTTATGATGTTCCGTTTGGTGTTTCATTCATATTCCGGTGTTTTGGACTGTTCATATCTCGTGCTTAGCGCACGCTATCTTTTCTGCATAGCGCACGCTAGAGGTCCCTTAGTAGCGCACGCTACGTTTACTTCGTAGCGCGTGCTAGCGAGTTAGCCCTGGGAGTGGCAGTGCTGTTTCCAGCCCCCTGGACTGGCGAATTAGCGTACGCTACTTAGTCTAGCGCACGCTAATGTCGGGGGCTAGCGCACGCTGAGATTACCGATAGCGTGCGCTAGCGTGAGTGTCCAGTACTGGACAGTTTGCTACTGGACTCAATCTGTTGCCCAGGTAGCGCACGTTATTGGTCGATAGCGCGCGTTACCGATACACTTTAGCGCACGCGACGTTTGATGGATAGCGCGCGCTAATCGATCGTGTGTATCGATGCTTGTTTCGACTCGGCTGATGTCCAGGTAGCGCACGCTATTGGTCGATAGCGCGCGCTACCGAGAGATTATTAGCGCACGCTACGTTTCGAGTAGCGCACGCTAACGGCCAGAAATCTGGCTACTGGACTGGGACGCTAACTGTATGGCCTGTAGTTTTATCCCGTTAGCGCACGCTAATCTTGAGGATTAGCGCGCACTAACACTCCCTGGATATATAAACCAGGGAGTTGACCTAGATGAACGTATTACGTTCATTTCTTCTCCTCCCCGCGGCTTGGAGCTCCTTTGGTGATTTTGGGCGATTCTTGACGATTTCTTCCTCCAATCATCTCATCCAACATCTTCCTTGAGTTCTTGGTGTATTATAACAACATCAACACGAATCTTTCATCCTAATCCAAGGTAAAATCTCTTAGAACCCTACTTTTAGATAAATTGGGGGTTTTGGGATTTTCGTCCGATTCGTTCCGTTTTGTTGGTGGATTCATGATGAATATAGTTAATCTTGTCAATATCATTAGTTTTCCTACGGATTCATGGTATATTTTCATGGTTTTGCGAAATCGAGAGGGTTTGGTTGTGGTCCGCCCTCGTTGTTATTTTTGTACGAATATACATGAATCGTAGGCGGGTTTGCGGGTGTATTCCATTTTCGTATTCGTCTAGAGTTGGTTGTGATTATGTTCTTCGAATCGTTAGGTTCGGTTTCGTTGATTCCTAGCGTTCGTCGGTGATTATCCTTTCCGTTCGTTGCGTCATCAATTATTCAAGGCAAGTATTTTTGGAAACCTTTATGCTTAACGTGGAATGGTAATGTATTTTGTGTGTGATTTGCTCACCTCGGGATGGTCCGACGGGATCACGGAGGGAGTCCAAAGGGTTGAGTCCTGGATTCATGAGTTTGTTTAGCTAGCCAGCTCGGGAGGGTCCTTAGAGGCCTCTGGCGGGATCAATGGTATTACCCTATTCCCAAGGCGATGCATGTGCGTGTTTTGTTTTACGATATGGACAGCTCGGGAGGGTCCTTAGAGGCCTCGGGCGGGATCAATGGTATTACCCTGTTCCCAAGGCAAATTGTTTGACTGTTTGTTTCTGGAAAAGACATGTCTGGTTTTGACTTTTGAAATTGATTTTGGTGCATTGTACTATGAAATGTGTAAGCGATTGGTTTGCCTTGATTACTTGTACTAACATAATTGCTAACCCTTTGGGGACCCGTTTTGGGGAAATTCTTGTTATGGATTTCAGGTTATGATTATCCGGACGAGCGAGCACCAGGACAGTACGAGGATGTTGGCCAGGGTCGTTGACATGTGCATTGGGGTCTTCTTATTTCTTTTGTCCATTTCGATATGGTTGTTCCCACAGTTATAAACTTATATATTGTACTCGCGAGTACTTAGGCTTCCATTTCAAACTCCGTATTGTATTACTTTAAATTGTTACATTGTTGGATGATGTTTATTTCGCCGGTTGCTCCGGGCGTATCTTTATTTGTCATATTATTTAAATGTGTGTCCTCACTAACCGAGATGGTTAGTCGAGTGGTGTCTTTCTTGTTGTAGCCTGGTGGGTCCCATGTAAGGGTCCACGGCGCTGTAATATACTCCGAATATCTCGGGGTGTTACAGAAAATGGTATCAGAGCCCTAGGTTTATGGATACCTAGGCTTGTCGGTTATTTGGGTCTAGTCGTGTTTTGTTTTGCACATTGTCACACCGCTGCCGGCATCTCAGTACTTCTGGTGTTCGTAAGTTTCCTTACTCGATTCTTTAGTTTCTCGTACTGTATTCCGTTTATTGAACTGTGGATATTCTCCCTCTTTTGCTTATCATCGTAGTTGCTTTTTCCTCCATTACTCATCCTCGATATACTTCTGTTATCTCTTAACACCAGTATGGATGCCAGAGGAAACCGTGGTCGTGGTCGTGGTCGTGGACGCGGCCGAGGATGTGGGGCAGCCGGTGGGGCGGCCACGTCGCATTCTTCGGGAGCCGGCAGTACCGGCGACCGTCACAGTCATGCTTCTTCTCAGGAGCGCGCCGACCTTGGTATTGCGGCCGTTATGCAGCAAATGGTAAACCAAATGGCGGCGATAGCTCAAGTGGTTCAAAATCCCGATCAGGCCCATGCTAATCGGGGCGGAGCAGACCGTTGGCTCCAAGATGTCATCAAGATGCATCCTCCTCAGTTTTCGGGAGCATCAGATCCGATCGGCTGGGAGGGGTGGATCAAGGAGATATCTAAGGTCTTCGTTGCCACCAACTGTCCCGAGGACCGTAAGGTCCCTATTGCCCAGTACTTTCTCACTGGGGACGCTATGGATTGGTGGGAGGCCGTGGGGCCCAAAGATCATATTGCTTCGTGGGCCGAATTTCAGGAGTTGATGGAGACTGAATATTGCCCGTGGCCAGTTAGACAGGCTCGAGTCCATGCTTTCTACGATGCTCAACCTCGGGATATTCCCGTATCCCAAGCTATTGCCGATTTTAACAAAGAGTTGGGCTATGTGAAGACCCAAGTTGTCGAAGAGAGCGACAAAATTTTCCACTTTTCCAGAAGGATGAAACTGTCCATTCGGGACTATATGTCTGGACTCGTCTGCACTACTTTGAAGGATTATCAGAGTAGAGCCCTCGCTTATGATATGTCGGTTGTAATATCCGCAATTTTCGATTTTCGGTAAATTTCTTTTTTCGGCCGGAGTCCGTTTTGACAACTCGCTCATGACCGTTTCGTCATTCTGAGAATGATTAATTCTACACTTTTTGCCATCCGAATTCGTTTCGGTGTTGTTTTGTTGAGTTCCGTGCTTTTTAGCGACTTTTCCGCACTTGAGTTCGATTCTTGAGAATCTCGTCCGAAACTGCTGTTTCGAGTTTCCCGTAAGTCCGTTTAACTTTGTTAGACGTGTTGTGAACTTCGGTTTGGTTATTCGGTCACGTATCGTGATTTCCGGGCGTTTTGGGCCATTTTGTAATTTACCCAAAGTTACGGGTATCCGTATCTGTATTTGTTGTATCGACCCTTTTCTTGGTCGCGTATGATTAATTATTGCATTACGTTTTCATTTCGAGTCGTTGATGTCGTCCGCGAACTTTTCGTCGTGTTCGTTCCGTGCGTTTTTGGAAATCGAGGTGTCGGGTCGTGGCCGAAAGCACCGGCCGGACCGGCGGTAATCGCCGGAAGTCTTGCATCGCCGAGCAAGCACGGCAGAACCGGCGTAGCACACGCCACGGCCGGACGCCGCGCTAGCTCTGCAGCAGCGCACGCTGCCGAGTCACCAGCCAGACGCTATCGGGCCTGGGCAGAGGGATTCTGAGGTTCTGGACTCGGGTAGGATCGACAGGTAGCGCACGATACTGTTGGTCGTGGCGCACGCTAACCGTCAGGGGTAGCGCACGCTGTCGGCCGACTAGCGTACGTTACCGGGATGAGTTTATTAGTCCAGAGGCTACTGGACAGGTCGGCTAGCGCGCGCAGGCTTCCGGCCGTAGCGCACGCTAGCGGGAGTCGGGCGGACAAGTCATGGTCGACAGATTTGGTCGGTGGTGCCGGGTCATGCGGGCCATGGCCGATCCGATACTGGCGATAGCGCACGCTAGTCCGGGAAGGCTAGCGCACGCTAGTTCCGGCCCAGTATATATATGACAGACCAGCCACTTTTTCATTCATTTTTCATTTCCTTTCTATTCGGTCCGCGGCTGGAGCTTTAGAGGAGATGAAGCCATGTTGTTAAACAACAAATCCATGAAGTTTATGAGTTTATATCACTGATCAATCATCCTATAACATCCTTCGATCCAGCGAATCAAGGTTAGATCTTTAGAACCCTACTTTTGGGTAGATTTGGGGGTTTTCGCATTTTTGTCCGATTCGTTCCGTTTTGTTGATTAATTCATGATGTATATGATTAATCTTGTTGGTATTCTTAGTTTCCCTACGGATTCATGGTATATTTCGTGGTTTTTACGGAATCGAGAGGGTTTGGTTGTGGTCCGCCCTCGTTGTTATTTATATACGAATATACATGAATCATAGGCGGGTTTTCGGGGGTATTCCAGTTCCGTATTCATTTAGAAATGGTTGTGATTGTATTCTTCGAATCGTTAGGTTCGATTTCGTTGGTTCCTAGCATTCGTCGGTGACTTTCCTTTCCGTTCGTTGCGTCGTCAATCATTCAAGGCAAGTATTTTTGGAAACATTTATGCTTAACGTGGAATGGTAATGTATTTTGTGTGTGATTTGCTCACCTCGTGTTGGTCCGACGGGATGAAGGATGGAATCCAAAGGGTTGAGTCCTGGATTCATGAGTTTGTATAGCTAGCCAGTTCGGGAGGGTCCTTAGAAGCCTCCGGCGGGATCTATGATATTACTCTGTTCCCAAGGCGATGCATGTGCGTGTTTTGTTTTTATAATGCGACCAACTCGGGAGGGTCCTTAGAGGCCTCGGGTGGGATCTATGATATTACTCTGTTCCCAAGGCAAATTGTTTGACTGTTTGTTTCCGGAAAAGACATGTCTGGTTTTGGCTTTTGAAATTGATTTTGGTGCATATACTATGAAATGTGTAAGCGATTGGCTTGCCTTGAATACTTGTACTAGCGTAATTGCTAACCCCTTTGGGGACCCATTTTGGGGAAATTCTTGTTATAGATTTCAGGTTATGTTCAGCCAGACGAGCGGGCGCTGGGATGGTACGAGGATGTCGGCCAAGGTTGTTGACATGTGCAATCGAGTCTTGTTATTTCCTACTGTCTCTTTTGATGTGGATGTTTTCCAAATTGTAAACTTATAGATTGTACTCGCGAGTACTTAGGCTTTTCCTTTCGGATTGTGATTGGTCTTCGTTGGAGTTACTGTATTTGTCGGTTGATGTTTATTATGCCAGTTGTACCGGACATGTTGTTTTATGTTCTTGTTGTTAACAATTGTTTCCTTGCTAACCGAGACGGTTAGTCGAGTGGTGTTTTCTTGTGTTAGCCTGGTGGGTCCCATGTAGGGGTCCACGGCGCTGTAATATACCTCGAATATCTTGGGGGTGCTACATCAGTGACGGCTAGTGATGTGGTTCATGAGAGCAAGAAGAAGAAGTCGGTCGGAAATTTTTCTGGTCCCAAGAGTGGAGGCCAGCAGAAATCTCAGGCTGCAAATATTTCTACGGGCGGTTCGGCTCGTTTCTCTGGGAGCTTTCGGGGTGCCGTCGGAACCTCCGCTCGTGAACCTACATGCTTTAACTATGGTGTGCAGGGCCCTAGGAACTGGCAGTGTTCTCGTCCGAAGTTTACTTGTCATACTTGTGGCCAGTTGGACCACAAGGATCTCTTTTGTGATCAGATCAGACAGCTTCGCAGCGCCCGTTCTTCTTACCCAGCACTTATGGAGCCGAGTGTGAACCAGGGCTCATTTGCTCCGCCACCTCCACCGAGTGCCGGCCGAGGTAGGGGTCGGGGTCAGCCCGCTAGGGGAGGAGCTTCCAGTGTCGGCTCTGCCTATCCGCGTATCTATGAGATGAGGAGGGCCGATGACCCAGTAGCTACTGTGGCGACAGGTACCGTTCATATCCATTCCCATCTTGTCAGTGTGCTTTTTGATTCGGGCGCTACGCATTCATTCATTATTCTAGAGTGTGTACGCCGTTTGAGTCTCGACTGCTTGTCACCTTGTGAGCCTTTCATCATTAAACTTCCTAGCGGTGATAGAATTGTCGGTGATCGAGAGGTCCGGGACTGTTCTGTGTCTATTTGTGAGAGGACTTGGCTCTCTAATCTTATTGTCGTGGGTATCGAGGGTGAGGATTTGATTCTCAGGGATGATTAGCTCGAGCGGCATGGTGCAATCATGAACTACCGCACGAGAATCATCACTATGTTAGCCGAGGATGGCACCGAGCACTCTTTCGCGGGACGAAAGAGGGGAAACCAGAAGTTCATTATTAATGCCTTGAAGGCGATGAGACTCCTGCGAAAGGGGTGTACTGGTTATTGGTGCTACGCCTTGAAGGCGGAGAATGGTGGAGTCGAGCTTTCGTCGATTCCGGTCGTTAGCGAATTTCCTGATGTATTTCCTGACGAGTTACCAGGATTGCCACCGGACCATGAGGTCGAGTTTGCTATAGAGTTAGAGCCGGGCGCGGCTCCGATTTTGAAGGCGCCGTATCGCATGGCACCTTCAGAGATGTCAGAGTTGAAGAAGCAGTTGAGTGAGCTTCTTGAGTCGGGGTATGTTCAGCCGAGCGCCTCGCCTTGGGGCGCGCCGGTCCTGTTTGTGCGAAAGAACGATGGTTCACTGCGTTTGTGTATCGACTATCGTGAACTAAACAAGGTGACCATCAAGAACAAGTATCCTTTGCCGAGAATTGATGACTTGTTCGATCAGTTCCAGGGAGCTGCGGTATTCTCGAAGATTGATTTGAGATCGGGGTACTACCAGCTCCGGGTGAGAGAGTTCGATGTGCCAAAAACAGCTTTTCGGACGAGATACGGACATTATGAGTTCGTAGTTATGCCTTTCGGGTTAACCAATACGCCGGCGGTGTTCATGCAGTTGATGAACAAAGTCTTTATCGAGTATTTGGATAAGTGTGTCGTCGTCTTCATTGACGATATTCTTATTTATTCGAGGAACGAGGAGGAGCATGCCCATCATTTGCGAGTAGTGTTAGACATTTTGAGAACCGAGCAACTCTATGCGAAGTTCTCGAAATGTGAGTTCTGGCTGAAGGAAGTGACATTTTTAGGTCATGTGATTTCAGACGAGGGGGTTCGTGTGGATCCGCAGAAGATTGAGGCAGTGTTGGATTGGGCGCCGCCCAAGAATGTGAAGGAGATCCGTAGTTTCTTGGGCTTGGCCGGTTACTACCGTAGGTTCGTCGAGGGTTTCTCGAAACTAGCTCGGCCACTTACACAGTTGCTCCAGAAATCCGAGAAGTTCGTCTGGAATGACGAGAGACAGTTGAGTTTTGAGGAACTGAAGAAGCGTTTGACCTCAGCCCCGGTTTTGGCGTTGCCATATGGCAACGAAGGTTTTTCCGTTTATAGTGATGCTTCGGGTCAGGGTCTTGGGTGCGTACTGATGCAGCACAGCAAGACCATTGCCTATGCGTCGAGACAGTTGAGGCCGTATGAGCTGAACTACCCAAATCATGATTTGGAGTTAGCGGCAGTTGTTTTTGCGCTCAAGATTTGGCGTCACTACCTTTTCGGCTCTGCATGTCAGATTTTTACCGATCATAAAAGTCTGAAATACATATTTACTCAGCGGGAGTTGAATATGAGGCAGAGGAGGTGGTTAGAGCTAATTAAGGATTATGACCTCGAAATCCTTTATCATCCGGGCAAGGCGAACGTCGTGGCCGACGCCTTGAGTCGGAAACCGATTGCGTTGCGAACGCTTGAGGTCCTTACGTCTCAGTTTGAGCTTCGGCGGGCTATGATCGAGTTAGATGTTGAGATTTTGTTGCCTGGAACTATCGGGCAACTTTGTGCTTTAGAGCTTTTGTCGTCCTTGATCGATGAAATTAAGCTGAAGCAGTTAGAGGATCCGATGATTACTCAAATCCGAGAGAACGTTCTTAAGAGAAAGTCTCCTGGGTTTGTAATTCATGAGGATGGTGTTTTGAGATTCCAGAGTCGGCTTTGTGTACCGAACGACTTAGAATTGAGACAAAGTATTCTGCGCGAGGCCCATGCTACACCTTACTCCGTTCATCCTGGTTCTAGTAAGATGTACAAGGACCTGAGGAGGAATTTCTGGTGGAATGATATGAAGGAAGAAGTCGCGCAGTTTGTAGCGAGATGTTTGACTTGTCAGCAGGTCAAAATCGAGCATCAGCGACCGGTCAAGTTATTGCAATACTTCGCTCGAATGTAAATGGGAAGATATATCGATGGATTTCGTTACGAGTTTGCCGAGATCGAGGTCGGGCATGAATATGGTTTGGGTGATTGTTGATCGTCTGACCAAATCGGCACATTTTCTAGGCATCAAGGACACTTGGGGCCCGGAAAAGTTGGCTCGTGTATTTATCGCGCAGATTGTGAGGCTTCACGGTACTCCGAAGTCTATTGTTTCGGATCGTGATGGCCGATTTGTATCGCACTTTTGGCAGGCGGTGCATAAAGTTGGGTACTTGTTTGCGTTTGAGTACCTCTTTTCATCCCCAGTCAGATGGACAATCGAACGCACTATCCAGACATTCGAGGATATGTTGCGTGCTTGTGCTCTCGATTGGAGTAGTGACTGGGAGGAGCATTTGCCATTAATCGAATTCACGTACAACAATAGTTGGCACGCGTCGATTCGGATGGCACCGCATGAGGCACTCTACAGGCGGCATTGTCGATCGCCGATTTGTTGGGATGAGGCATCCGATTTGGTCGGGACCGAACTGGATGCTGTTTTAGAGACGAGGCGGAAGATAGAATTAATTCGGGAACGGATGTTGACTGCCCAGAGTCGACAGAAGTCATATGCCGATGTCCGTCGTCGACCTTTAGAATTCGAGGTGGGAGACCACGTTTTGCTGAAGGTGTCGCCGACGAGAGGATTTTTCCGTTTCGGGAAAAAGGGGAAGTTGAGTCCGAGATTTATTGGACCCTTCGAGATTCTCGAGCGAGTCGGTGGGTTAGCATACCGTTTGGCGTTACCCCCGGCATTGAGTCATGTTCATAGCGTTTTTCATGTTTCCCAGCTGAGGAAATATGTCCTAGATCCTAGTCACGTCATCGATTATGGTGAGATTGACGTCGCCAAGGATATTACCTTCGAAGAACGTCCCTTGAAGATTTTAGAGCATCGTGAGAAACGACTGAGGCATAAGACCATTACTTTGGTCAAAGTGCAGTGGTCGAGACATGGTGTCGAGGAAGCAACTTGGGAAACCGAGGATAGCATGCGTGCTAGGTACCCCGATTTGTTTCTCTTAAGTTTCGGGACGAAACTTATTTTTAGAGGGGTAGAATGTAATATC
Source organism: Orobanche coerulescens (assembly GCA_033398695.1). Lineage (NCBI taxonomy): Eukaryota > Viridiplantae > Streptophyta > Magnoliopsida > Lamiales > Orobanchaceae > Orobanche > Orobanche coerulescens. The sequence continues at coordinate 67,562,622 of CM065818.1, read as the reverse complement.
CTCATTTTTCTTTCCCTAGTATATTCATTTTCGGTGTATTTCCCGATTGTAGTGACCCTCGTGTATCGTTCAGTGTATTTTTCCTGTCATCTATTGATCTGATTCTCGTTATTGTTGTGCGGAACCGCCATTTCGGGGTTGTCGTGGATTCATTCTATGTTATGATGCGTGTTGTGATGTTCCGTTTGGTGTTTCGTTCATATTCCGGTGTTTTGGACCGTTCATATTTCGTGCTTAGCGCACGCTATCTTTTCTGCATAGCGCACGCTAGAGGTCCCTTAGTAGCGCACGCTAGCGAGTTAGCCCTGGGAGTGGCAGTGCTGTTTCCATCCCCCCTGGTCTGGCGAATTAGCGTACGCTACGTAGTCTAGCACACGCTAATGTCGGGGGCTAGCGCACGCTGAGATTACCGGTAGTGTGCGCTAGCATGAGTGTCCAGTACTGGACAGTTTGCTACTGGACTCAATCTGTTGCCCAGGTAGCGCACGTTATTGGTCGATAGCGCGCGCTACCGATACACTTTAGCGCACGTTACGTTTGGTGGATAGCGCGCGCTAACTGGATCAGGTGTGTACTGGACAGTTGTTTCTGGACTCGGATGATGTCCAGGTAGCGCACGCTATTGGTCGATAGCGCGCGCTACCGAGAGATTATTAGCGCACGCTACGTTTCGAGTAGCGCACGCTAACGGCCAGAAATCTGGCCACTAGACTCGGACGCTAACTGTATGGCCTGTAGTTTTATCCCGTTAGCGCACGCTAACCTTCAGGATTAGCGCGCGCTAACACTCCCTGGATATATAAACCAAGGAGTTGACCCAAATGAACGTATTACGTTCATTTCTTCTCCTCCCCGCGGCTTGGAGCTCCTTTGGCGATTTTGGGCTATTCTTGGCGATTTCTTCCTCCAATCATCTCATCCAACATCTTCCTTGAGTTCTTGGTGTATTATAACAATATCAACACGAATCTTTCATCCTAATCCAAGGTAAAATCTATTAGAACCCTACTTTTAGATAAATTGGGGGTTTTGGGATTTTCGTCCGATTCGTTCCGTTTTGTTGGTGGATTCATGATGAATATGGTTAATCTTGTCAATATCATTAGTTTTCCTATGGATTCATGGTATATTTTCATGGTTTTGCGAAATCGAGAGGGTTTGGTTATGGTGCGCCCTCGTTGTTATTTTTGTACGAATATACATGAATCGTAGGCGGGTTTGCGGGTGTATTCCATTTCCGTATTCGTCTAGAGTTGGTTGTGATTATGTTCTTCGAATCGTTAGGTTCGGTTTCGTTGATTCCTAGCGTTCGTCGGTGATTATCCTTTCCGTTCGTTGCATCATCAATTATTCAAGGCAAGTATTTTTGGAAACCTTTATGCTTAACGTGGAATGGTAATGTATTTTGTGTGTGATTTGCTCACCTCGGGATGGTCCGATGGGATCACGGAGGGAGTCCAAAGGGTTGAGTCCTGGATTCATGAGTTTGTTTAGCTAGCCAGCTCGGGAGGGTCCTTAGAGGCCTCAAGTGGATCAATGGTATTACCCTGTTCCCAAGGCGATGCATGTGCGTGTTTTGTTTTACGATATGGCCAGCTCGGGAGGGTCCTTAGAGGCCTCGGGCGGGATCAATGGTATTACCCTGTTCCCAAGGCAAATTGTTTGACTGTTTGTTTCCGGAAAAGACATGTCTGGTTTTGACTTTTGAAATTGATTTTGGTGCATTGTACTATGAAATGTGTAAGTGATTGGTTTGCCTTGATTACTTGTACTAGCGTAATTGCTAACCCCTTTGGGGACCCGTTTTGGGGAAATTCTTGTTATGGATTTCAGGTTATGATTATCCGGACGAGCGAGCACCGGGACAGTATGAGGATGTTGGCCAGGGTCGTTGACATGTGCATTTGGATCTTCTTATTTCTTTTGTCCATTTCGATATGGTTGTTCCCACAGTTATAAACTTATAGATTGTACTCGCGAGTACTTAGGCTTCCATTTCAAACTCCATATTGTATTACTTTAAATTGTTACATTGTTGGATGATGCTTATTTGGCCGGTTGCTCCGGGCGTATCTTTATTTGTCATATTATTTAAATGTGTGTCCTCGCTAACCGAGATGGTTAGTCGAGTGGTGTCTTTCTTGTTGTAGCCTGGTGGGTCCCATGTAGGGGTCCACGGCGCTGTAATATACTCCGAATATCTCGGGGTGTTACATCTTTGGGGGAAAGCAATTCTGGATGAATCAATCTATCTGCTGCGCCTGGAATGGAAGACTGAAGCAGTGGGAAGCGAAGGTGTGGATCAGTCTTTTTTTTATATTGGTGAACGGTATTAATTCTATTTACTCATTCAAAAACTTTCTTGCATATGATGATTTTGAGGAAAAATATATTATATTTAGTTATTAAATTTTATATTTTTGTGTGCATCATATATAAATAATATATATGATGACCTCAAAATTTATTATCAAATCATATTCCTCTTTGTTTCCAGAAGAAACACGATTCAACAATACTTAATAATCCAGAAGATTATTAAGATAAAAGATTTGTTGTAGTTCTTGAAGAAGGACAACATTATCTCGTCATATTTTAGTTGAATATGATGTGTTCATGAAGAACACTATGATATCTAATAACTTGTGCAATTCCTAATGAAAAATACAAAATAATATTCCTGAAGAATATTGTAAGTGCTCTTGAAAAAACAACTATTTTAGTTTAGTTATTTCGAGCCTTGATTAATTCTCGTACTATTTTTTTTCCTTTTGTATATTCAATTATGGATCTTAAAATTATTGCTCCCGAAGTAGCACAATTAATTGTAATATTCTTGAAGAATATTACTATTCTAAATGAATAATTCTTATTTATACATGAATTATGTGATGATACAATATTCCTAAAGAATATTGATTTGTTACTTATAAATATAATAGCATAATTAAATCATTATGCTCTTGATGTAGCATGATATTATCCCTGAAGGAAAATATAACTTATATCTCAAATAAAAAAATATTAATATGATTTGAGAATATTTTCTATCGAGATTGTATAAGATATGATATATTCCACAATCATAATCCGAATGTGTTCCAATGGTAGCAAGATTAGTGAGTGGTCGGATATTCCTATCAAGTTGTTCCCCGAAGTGAACAATATTAAATTAAAAACTTCAATATTACATGGCTCAAATTTTATCTCCCGAAGTAGATAAAATTTAGAGTTTATCCTTGTAGGGAATAATTATTTATAAATTTTATCTCATGGAGTTGATATATCAACTGTTAATGATAAGGACACGAAAATGATAATCTTAAGATTATATGTCAATATCTAATCTTATATATTGTGTAGTTTAATATTTTATTATCTCTTATGACATATTATGAGTTTTTATCAATATAAGATATAATGTCATACCTGAAGTATGATTTGAATTGATCATTGTTATATAATTAGTGATAAAAGGGTCAAATGTCCTGAAGATATTTGTATCATTCAAATTCTTGGCTTATCTTATTTCTTCTTTTTGTGAATAGAATGCCAAGTTCTTGGGATTAGATAGTGGTCATGATTTATTGTCTCAACAAAGTGCAAATATGCATGATATCTTTAGAATGATACATTTCGTATGGAAAAAAAAGATAGTGCTAAATTTATTGACAGTTCCTGAATAACTACTAAATTCCTTCCTATAGGGTCGAAAATTATGCATATTATCTTCTAAGTATCGATAAATCTATGGATTTTTAAATTATCGCTTGAAATATCTATGATTCCGCGATAACAAGTGAGACAAATGATATATACAATTTGTGAAGAAAAAAAATTGGTATTAGAGAAAATATCAATGTAAATGACGTATAATATTCACCACTTATTAGACCAGAAGTCTACTAATCCCAATACTTTTAATATTTACATGTTTAAATTTACATGTTTGGTGTTAAAGTCTATTTATATTATTTTTATATTTTATTTAATTATATGTTTATTTATGATATATATCCTGAAGATATATTAATACAAAAATTCACACATATTGTATGATAAATATCACAAATTACTAGTAAATATCATGAAGTACATTTATACACTTAAAATTGTATTATTTTGAGTTGACCAATTTTTATCAACATCTTATAGATGTTGGATTAATTGCATAATAATTATTGCACTTTCTTCTGGAAGAAGAGTAATAACGATAGTTATTACATATTATATTGATGATAATGCTTGTATCATTGATATAAAATTATTTATAATGATTCTTTTAATACATTAGATTAATATATTTTCATGGTTTCCTGAAGAAACATGAATTTGTAATTTTAATAATCTAGAAGATTATTAAAAAGAAATTGTTGATGTTCTTGATAAAACACAACGATATATAGTCATATTTTTATGATAGTATTTATGATAAACACATCAATTAAAGTTAATATTCCTGAAGAATATTAAACAAAAAAAAGGCATTATTTTGAATATTTCTAAATGGCCTTGTATAATTGAATTGCTTTTATTATCACTATATTGATATAAATTGTTGCTCATGACGTAGCACAATTAATATTTTTAATTAATATTTACATACTCGTAAGAGTATTTTATCTTTTGGGTGTTATATGCTTATAAATTGTTGCTCCCAAGGTAGCATAATTGATACTTTTGAAGAATATCACATACTCCTGATGAGTACTTCATATTCGGTAATATATGGTTATCTTTGATTTAAATTATTGCTCCTGAGTTAGCACAATTAATATTTTTGAAGAAAAAAATACATGCTCCTGAAGTGCAATTTACATTTGAAGTTGCATGTATTTATTTCAAATAAAAATACATAACTTTATGTCATATTGATTTGTTCAATTTCTACTTGAGGAATGGAAAGACAATCCCCGAAGGATTGGTATAATTTTATATGGCAATATTCTTATTGTCGGCTCTAAAAGGAGCTTTATTCAATGAGTATCGAATTAATTATAAGCGATATATTATTTTATCCAATGATCATGTTGTGATGAATTTCAAATTCAAGTATCCATATCAAAGGCACAATATTTGGGTCACCCCCTCTGTTATTAGTGCACCTCCTGAAGAGGATTGATTTTATAATCCAATTCCAACTATCTCCGACATTAGGGAGAGATATGAAATATAAATAAGAGAAAGTCGGAAAATTCTCGTTGGGTTGGATATTTAAATTTACGCACTATGGACTCGAAGTTCAACAAGTTATTGATTGCCAAAGGAGTGATGAAATCTCATATACCAGTTGTATATGTACCATAAAGAATTAAAATCGAATGTGAACGAAATATATTTGTTGATACTCCTCGACGCCAGAAGCGTGAGAGACGCATTCTTTATTGGTATTAAAGATAAAATCCGCGGAATACAAATAGATAAAACTATAACATCACTTCAAAAACCTCCTAAAGAGGATCGTCTCGAAGACGAGAATCTCAATACTTAATTTGCACGTGCACTAAATAATTACAGTATTGGGATTATGGAACGACCAAATCAAATGTTATGGGAAATGCTGAATATTTGATTTTGTTGAAGTTGTCATGGACTTTGTGAATATGGAAGAATTATTTATAAGAATGATAGTTGTCGACAACACTTTTGTCTCAACAATTGCTAGTGGAGTGCCTGGCGCATTAAATAAAATATAAGCAATTGAGACAGAGCTTAACTCGCAGAATAAAATAAAGTGGTGAAAGATAAGCGAGATTAGCATATCAAGGGTTTAAGCGCATACCCGAAACATATTCTCCCGTTGGAAAAATATATTTCATCATTTAATATACATATGACAATTATTATGAATATAGATATTCAATTAGTGACGTCATCACCACATTTTTATATGGGTCAATAGACGCGAATATCGATATGAAAGTCCCTGACGGACTTGAGGTTCCTAAAGTAATAGGAACATGAAATTCGCAACATGTACTATTTTGAGTTATAAATATTTATACATTTTGAATTAGTCTGGTGGATCAACCGACTAAGTGAATTCCTCCTGAAGAGGATATATGTGAATTATTTGAACTCGTGTTTAAAGATAAGTTCAAAATGAAAAACTTAGATAAAACTAAGTATTAGTATTGTCTCGACTTGTAGATCGAGCATATATGATGGAAAGTTTTTATCCATTTAGCTACCTAAAGGTTGTCTTACCACTTGAAGTGGATACCGACTCATATAGCTCTCAAGAAAATAACAAAGATATAAGAGGACCAGAAATTCCGTACTTATATGCTATTGAAGCATTACATTATTAGGCCTGATATACAATTTGAAGTTAACAAGGTAGCAAAATTTAATATTTCTTCAGGAAGGGGAATGTGGAATGGTGTTAACCATATTGGTTTATTACATGAAAGAGATCGAGATTCGATATTGGTGGCTATTAGGGATTATGATCTCATATTTGTTCTCATACTGCCTATTTATTATGATGATAAATATTCTCCATTTATGTGTTGCATATAATGTTTGGGCAAGTAAGATGAAATTTATTTCCACACGAGCTTCAGAAGAGCAATAATGATAATCTAGCAGATTTATTCACTAAATCTTTCCATGTCTGAAAATTATATTCATGGTATTGGAGTGCAAGATTGTTATCTTGAGGGGGAGAAGTGATAACTTTTAAATCAGTTTGAAGATTATGTCGACCCTGGAGGTCAAAAGGTCCTGAAGACCAAATGGTTGTACTCTTTTTCCCTTTCTAAGTTTTTTTTTTCCACCGGGTTTTCTTAGTTAAGGTTTTTAACGAGGCAACCAATACAACACATGAGCAAATTTATACTATGTACTCTTTTCCTCTATCGGTTTTTTCCCACAGGGTTTTTCCGAAGGAGTTTTTGATGAGGCATGAACATCATAATATTCAAGAGGAAGTATTGTATGAAGACGATGTCACACATATCTCAAAGGTAGATACATCAATATTCACTTAAGTGATTAGTCGGCGAACTTATTCACAAAGGCGTTGCCGACATCAACATTCAGAAGACTAGTACACAAGATCGGAATACGTCAACTCAAAGATCTTATGTAATCAATTTCAGGGGGAGTAGTTGTACTCTTTTTCCTTCGATAGGGTTTTTTCCCACTGGGTTTTTCCGACAAGGTTTTAATGAGGCAGCATGTATTAAAGGTCATTCAAGGGGGAGTGTTGTAATTAATGTATTTATTAATGAATGACCTTTATACCCCCGAAACCCTAGATGTGTACCTATAAATAAAGACATTTGGCCCTCATAAGAATATACACATTATTCTTACTCTCTTCCAATTTCTCTCTTTTTCTCTCAAGTTTATAACATTATCAAAATTAAATAGATTATGTAAGGTCTATATCGAAACATAGAAAGAGATCATTTTTTATAGACATTTATAGAATTAACGGAACATATTTAATGGACCGAGTAACTATCATGATATTATATATTGCGAGCACAATCATATTCGGTACACAGTACACTTCGCGCGTATTAAGGGGCAGTTTGTTTATCTCTTAGTGATTCCATTAAGTGGCAACCTCTGAATCGTTAAGAGCCAATTCTTGTTTGGCGAAAAAAATGTTTGCCTCTTAATGGTTCCAAAATCCCCTGAATGGTTTTGTATCTTGACCCTCCCTTAACCATTATGAGTCCTGATTTTATTTTGAACAATTAAAAGACAATCGTATTTCATTTTGCACTATATCATAAGAGCCACTTAATCATTCTGACCATTTAATCATTCTGCACCGAACCATTCAGCAACTGCCAAACAACTTCTAAATCTAAACGGGAAATTAAGTACTCCATTTAATTATATACAAGGCTCCTCCGTCTTTCATCGTATCACATATAGGACTAAAAAAACCTGAATACTCGATCCGGTTCGAGTTATTCGGTTCGAAAAAGCTCGATCCGAGGCTTGATTCGGCCCCTCAAACTTAGAGCCAAACCCTAATATTTGAGGTTCGCAAATCGGACCAAATGGTTCGGCTCGGCTCGGTTACTGTAGCAGAGACCCTTTAAAATAACTCTCCCCCATCCCAACTAATTCTATCGGTCTATTTAAGTAAAAACACAGTCCTAGTTCAATTTGTGGATGCTTCATGCATGTAAACCTATGTTGAAAATCTGATAAAGATACAAATTTATCATCATTTATCTCATTCTTTTTATTTCTCAGCAACTCTCATCTATTTAATTCATCCACTTGTAAAAAAATTGAAACGTTTAGTCAGACGGTTCAGCTCGATTCGCAAAAGTTCGGCTCGGTTCGAGGTGTTCAAACATATACCCTTCGGCTCGGTTCGAGGTGTTCAAACATATACGCAAATGTTAAATTCTAAGATTCAACACTTTCAAACGTGTTCGAACCTAAGGTTCGACATTTTCAAACGTATACTCAAACGTACCATAGTGCAGTATAGTTCGGTCTGTTTACAACCCTAATCACATAAACCCGATCAGAGCGAGGGGGGGAGAGAGAGAGAGATGGAGAGCAAACTGGCAAGATGGGGTTTCAAGAATGGAAAAGAGCGTGGTGTGACAAATAGAGATCTGATCAACAGAGTACGTGGGAATCTAAACAAATATGATGAAAGGGAAATTATCAACCTCGGAAATGGATATCCCACTCCACATCCAAGTTTCAAAACTACACCAGTTGCAGAAGAAGCCTTTCGCTCCACTGCCTTCAATGGCTATCCCCCTCCTAACGGTCTTTCTGCAGCAAGGAGGTCTCTCTCTCTCTCTCTCTCTCTCTCTCTCTCTCTCCTCGACAGTGTGATGCGTGTTTATAACTTCGGGGGCGATCCAGGCAATTGAGCTCATACTCACAGTCCTGGTTCGCCCCGGTGCCAATATACTGCTGCCGCGCCTGGTATTTCCACTGTATAAAGAACGTGCTTCGTTCGTTGGACTTGAAGTCTGCTATTTTGACCTACTTCCGGACAGCGGTTGGGAAGTTGACCTTGATGGCGTCGAAGCCCTTGCAGATGACAACACTATTGCTATGGTTGTAATCAACCCGGGGTATCCGACTAGCAATGTCTTCATATTAGACCATATGCACAAGGTACTTAGAGTGGCATAACTTTGAGTTTTTTTTTGGTAATCTTTTTTTGGTTTGAGTATTGTTGTGCGGCGATTAATACGCCTTGTTGTGCGGCGATTAATATGCCTCAACGGCAATCGGCACAAGGGCCGAGCGACTAAGTCAGCGTCATATGAACCAAGGCAGACTCGCCAACGAAGGTTCCAGATCAAGATCAAGTACCGAGCGACCGGCATTCAGGGAGATCGACCCTAGTGCCCGACCAAGGACGACCGTCTTATGCCACGTGTAAGGCCAACATCCGTCAAAGTCTACGAAGACCAAATCTCGGATGAGGACCCACGTGCAGATCCGCAAAAGGCGCCGCCATATAAGGTTTTCTGACTCCAGCCCATCACCAGTTGTAGACGACAAGGACAACCTCACCTACCGACAAATCCGCCGAAAGGGTACAAGGTGGGACCTCCCAAGACAATGACATGAGACGCGTGTTGTCTTCTCATTGGTTTGCACATCTGGCTGCCAGCAGGAGCTACAGACTTTAAGGAAACCAACCCATGTCATAAGACGATCGCCCGTATGGGATTGAGACATCCCAACTACATCCACTCCTATAAGTAGGAGACCTCCAGCATTTGGAGAAGGACGGTTGATTTCACACGAGAGATCAGATTTCCATCATAAGAAAAACAGCTAAATTCACACAGTTGAATCCTACAGCTAAAAACACAGCACTCCATCTTTGTTACAAGAACTCACAGAGCATTACCTCTGGTTCTTCCGGCAATCATCAGCACTCAAGAGCTAGATAACTAGGGTCATTACACTCATTGTAATCGTACTCTAACATTAATATTTGTACTCCAAAGCAGTATTCGTATTAATAATATCTCGCGAGAGTATTCAAGCCCGGGACTAACAACCCCGATAAATCTTGTGTTATTTATATTCCTTCGTACGTGCTCTCGCATTTTGTTTGTTACTCACCCGTAGCCATATCCAGCTAATCATTCTGAATAATATTTTGGGTAACAACAATTGGCGCTAGAGGAAGGGCGTTTACCTTTATTTTCTCCCCGACTGTTTCGAAGAACAATCACTGTTCTCTGGAACATATACTTGAAGAAACACTCACTATTCTTGAAAGAAAAACCTTCAAGATAATGACGTCTGCCACCACCTCGAAGAGAGCAACCCTACGGTCCACCGGATGCCTTATTCTGGACTAGACCGAGCCCCAACCCACGACGGAGGGTAGCTGCGGCGACGCGAGACTCTCACTCCCACCCCCGAGAGACAGCCCCAGCCTCTCACTCGATCAATTTCAAACCTCGGAACAGATCGAAGAGGCAATGGCCATTCTAAGGGAGCGATGGAGAGCATGCGATGCGCCCGCTATAACCCCCTCAGCCATCCGCCGCGCGTGCAAGCGAAAGCTCAAAGGGTTATATGTCGAGCAATCATCAGAAAGCCCCGATTCACAAGAAAAGGCACTCGCAAGGCGGGACAGTTCCATCTTCAGTCGGCTTGGGAGCGACCCTTCATGGCGACCGGGGCATTTTGGCCCCATCCATGAGACGTCAGAGCCCGAATCCGTCACCAGGAGTTCGGCATACCCAACTCCCAAAAGGCAGGTCGGCCATTTAGCTCCCCTTCGCAGAAAAACCGAGCTCGGCGGCGAAGACCTCATCGCCTACCGCGGAGCCATGAGATTAGTACACGATCGCCTCGGCTCCCGCTCCGAGAGCCAAACCACGAGCATCCAGGCTACGGCGTTGGCCTCAATGCAATGCTAGCTCGACGATATGAAGGCTCTCCTAGAAACTGGGGCAGGTGCCAAGAGAAAGGTCGCCGGACCAAGTGAGCCGCTCGCGGTCCATATCGAGCTTGCCCCCGTGCAACCAAAGATCGCTCCTCCTCAAACACCTTTGTATGAGGGGATATCGGATCCCGAGACTCACTTAAGCAAGTTCCGGATCTACATGACCGGATGCGGGGCGTTAGACGCGACGATATGCCGAATGTTCCCATTAACATTGGGTAATCTTGCCCATAGATGGTACATCTCATTGCCACCGTGCTCCATCAATTCCTTTGAAAAACTGGCGAGCGACTTCACGTCGTACTTCGCCACCAAGGTCGCTCGGCCAGAAGGTCCCCACCGCATGATGAAGATCAGGCAGGGGAAAGACGAGTCCGATGCAGATTACATCAACTGGATGGATGAAGTGGTCCTCACCGGCGAGCCCATAAGCGACGGACTCGCCCTCTACTCGGCCCTGGGGGGATTCGATGGTCTTTCGCCCATGTTCAGGCACCTCACGAAGGACATCCCCCTAACCTACACGATCTTCTGCGTCAAGGCTGCCGATTTTCTGGCCAGGCAGAGGCTGCTCACCCTTCGTCTAGGTGAGGGGACGCCGTTTCCCATCCAAAATACGGCGATTGCCAAGTCCAAAAAGGCGATCACCAAGCCACCCGGTGATTTCAAGGCCTTCGAGGATGTGGAAGACCGTCTCCTCCACAACCTCAATCTATCTCCGGCCCATATTTTCAACACCATCAAGGAGCGCGAATGGCTAAGCAAGCCAAGGGCGATAAGGGACAACGATCATCTGGACCGCAATAAATTTTGTGCTTACCACAAGAGTCCCGACCACAACACCAACCAATGCCGCGACCTCCTCAGACAACTATGGAGATTGTTCGAGGAGGGCAAGCTGGACAGTTTAGTGGCTTAGCTGGAGCCCCGTCAATCTCCCAAACCGATCGCCAGAGTCGAACGCGATAGGCCGGAAGACTCATACGAGTTGACCTCCCGATCAACCTCGGCGGCCGGATCTATATGCTTCAATCAAGAGGTGGGAACTTCGGAGATCTTTCCCCGATTCCCACCATGTCAAACGAAAGGTTACTGCCCAAGCAACGTATCCAAAAAGAGGATGACTCGCTCGCCCTCTAAAGTTCGTCATCTAACATGATGGACCTAGGCAAGCGATCGCCTCCCCCAGCACAACGTATACCATCTAGGATCGCCATCTAACATGATGGTCCGAGGTAGAAAAGTGCAGCCATGGTTCTGGAGGTCGATGGAACCGACAACCCGTCCATGCAAGGTTCCTTTGGGCAGAGATCGCACGCCCTTCGTTTAAATACGACGCAGGCGTAGCCGAAGGACCCTCCAAAACAGATCTGTGGACACGCTCGCCCGCCCTCAAAGGTCCATCATCTAACATGGTGGACCCGGACAATGCGATGCGTCCCACCCCCCGTCACAACGTATGCCCACAAAGGTCCGTCATCTAACATGTTGGTCCCAGGCAGAAAAGTGCTAACAATCTATGGTCGCGGAGTCAATTAATCAGACGGCGCCCCGTGCAAGGACTCTTCCAGCCAGAGATCGTCCACCCCATCGCTACATTGCGAGGCAAAACGTAGCCTACGGAGGACCCTCACAATTAAGTGAGTTGCGAGAAGTAGGCCATCAGACGGAATCTCGCTCGCGCACAAGACATGGTCGCGGAGGTCGGTTCCATCGAACTCCACAACTGTGCACGGTTTTTCTAGGCCGAGATGGCCAGCCTTCCTCGAGGAATTTGCAAAATTGAAGATCGCTCGCTAAACGATTTATTTTCGTTCCCTTACTTTCACTAAGTAAACAAAAACAAGGGGGAAGAGCGGAGTTATACATACGACGATCGCTCCTCAAAACACGTTTGTATAAAGTCAAATGCAAAAGATTCTGAAAAACGATCATACAAACAAGGAATCAGAGAAGAAAATATTGATTTCATTTAATTGGAAATACAAGTACAGTCGTCCGAAGGCAAAATACAACAAAAGTGTTTGGATTCGGTGCCTAAAATGAAGGCCCAGCGGAAGCGGTAAAACAAAAATTAATTCGATCCGAATCCCTACGAGGATCGATCGAGCTACGTATATACGAATATATAAGCGAAAAGCAAGAGTTGTAAGAAACTAACCCTCGAAGTCCGTTGATTAAATGGTAACCTTCTCTTGAGCTATTCCCCAAGCTTTGCTTGATCTCTATAAATCCAATCCGCTCCAAGCCCTTGAATGATCCAACACCGAAAGCACCGCGTCTCTACTTGCCACGCGCCGAAAAAACGACCGGAATGAAAACACCCGATTAACCTCTAAGGTTACGGCTAGAATCAAGTGATGAAGCTTTTGATTGTAACACTAAGTGTTTTAATGTTTGATCTCTAAATATTTCTTGATGTTTCTCTAAGAACAATCAAGAACTAAGTTGATGAAGAAGATGACTATGAATAAAAACTCCTTTCTCACTTTCTCTCACTACAAATCATGTAAGGAATCATGTAATGTGAATGAGAGATCAAAGCCCTCTTCTTATATATTTTCAACTCACAAGAATACAACTCATGTAATGAGAATCTAGCCCCACCATATAATGTGTATGATACTTGTCCCCTCAACACATGATATTCCAAACATCATGATATGGACAAGTCAATACATACACATGTATATTAGTGGGGGGGAGGGGGCATGAGGATGAAACGGACGAGTTTAGTTTGTTTCGAACTCCCGAGAGTCCAAACAGATAAACTCCGATTCCGTTTCGATGTATTTATATCGATTAATTAATCCAATTAATGAAACATATCAAATACAAAATAATATAATTAATTTCTCCAACAAATAATTATATTCATGAATTAAATTAATCACCCAGTAATTTATTTATTTCATTAGGCCGTAAATCAATTTATCCAATAAATCAATTTAAACATCCAATGTCCCAAATTTAGATATCCAATATATAATATTCATAATGAGAGAATTAGCTTGATTCATTCCGTCGTCAATCCTATTGCACGACTCGGTAGATCCGTCTCAGTCAGCAATGGGAGGAACCAAAGAGTAGTAGCACCACCTATCCAGCCTGGCGGCCTACACCGTACCCCAACTGAGAACGAATGATTGGGATCATTGAAGAACCATTCTATCGTGAATACCAGTATACGTATAAACCCTTCTTTCAAATGTCCCGATCAAGTTATAGGGTCACGGTCAGTCAAACCCTATCTGTACTTGATGCTATGCATGCGTTAATGCAAATCGAGATCATTGAGCTCTCATGTATCCAATACAACTAGCTTTAATGCTTTGGCCAAAGACTTATGATCTCATCTGTCAATAACTGCATAGGACATATAACCCGCTCACTAACGGGAGAAAGAATTCTCTTGGTATTCAGTAGGACCTGCTACTTGCCCGTTAAGATGCACGTCGAGATTGACCCCCACCTCCCGGTTTATAGGGTCGAACTACTCTAATGAAAATCTTAACATCACAAGCACATTCCTACTAAATCCTCAAGTCGAAGGTTCAGGAATACTTATCACAACCTTTCGATTCCGTCATTGACTGTCCCGGAGTGTAATCCGTGTGATGAATCGAGGGTGAGTCGGTTCGAGTATACTAATCCAATTAGCATACCTATAACATGTGCTCCCACTAACGATTAGTGTTCGACAGGCACTCTCCATGTCAAAGGGCACGTCATACAAGTCTTCACATAAACTTAACGCCCAGTCAGGTTTCATCGACTTGCGAACGATTAAGTATTTGAGCTATAAACCTTTCCAGTGCCGACCCCTTATCAAATAAGGAGTGGAACGTTTTGCTCTCAAATACACGGACTAGTTTCTATATGTATATTTACGAGTTAGGAATGCCAGTAACTGCCAGTAAATAAAGAAACATCCATTGCCTTATATTAATGATTTAAATAATTACAAGTACAATGCCCTCACTCAACATCCTCTGAGTGGCATTCGAGGCCATACTCCTAACAATCTCCCACTTGCACTCAATGCCACACACTATGGTATATAATACCCATGTTCCCCAGATGACGCTCCAAGCTAGTCTGAGAAAGTGGCTTGGTCAGTGGATCAGCGACGTTGTCGGCCGAGTCTACTCTGTGCAGCACAATGTATCCCTTGCGAACAAATTCTCTTACGAGATGATACTTCCTCTCAATATGTTTGGTGCTGTTGTGAAACCTCAGCTCCTCGGCCTGTGCTACAGCTCCGTCGTTGTTGCAGTATAGCGGAACAGGCAGCTCAGCACATGGTATCACTTGAAGTTCTCCCAGAAACTTCTTAATCCAGAACCCTTCCTTGGAAGCCTCCGAGGCTGCTTGATACTCAGCCTGACAGGTGGAATCAGCTGTTGTGATTTGCTTGGCGCTACGCCAAGATACTGCTCCTCCATTAAGAGTAAATATGTATCCAGAAGTAGACATCGAGTCTGTAACACCCCCAATCCGCTCAGGGACATTACACGCCGTAGAACCTTTCCTCAAGGATCTACCAGGCTGGTAACAACATATAACAACTCAACCATGCCTTTAAGGCTAAAATGACTCAGTAGACCGATTTGGTCTTTCAATAAATACATACAACTCAAATACAACTCATGCCCACGCAGGGGTCAAAATACAACCACACCCGTACAACGGGAAAAATATAGCAGCGGAAAATAAAGTACAACTGAACCAATAAACAAGGTACGGTTCCTCATGTGATTAGTATCGATCGTCTTTCATCATCCTTCGTGTCGAACCTGTTATGCTCCAAAACCTGAATGCAAAAATAGACATCCACCCCCCGAATACTCGGGGGTTAGCAAAACTCCACTGTTTTGCTAGTGCAAGTATAAGTGCAAAAATACGAGCCATACAATTCACATTCCACGAATAACAATAACCAGGAAATCCTCAAAGATTCAAACGTGATGAAAAGTACTTCCCGAGGCATGAGTTTGGGTAAAACACTTCAAAACCGAAAGATCACAAATCAAGGGAAAACAATTTATAAAACCGTTTAAAGTGCCATCGAGAGTTTTAATAGAAAACAATTTAGGATTATCAAATCCTACTCATTCCAAAATCAACAACGTCCACGACCAATAGGCGGAAAGCAATTTGCAAGAAAACCATTCAATCAACACAAGAGAATCTTCACAAATATTCCCTACGGGGTTCTCAACCCAATCCAAATAATATCAACACGAGATCAAACATCTCAACGTCACACGGGGTCCTCGACCCAAAACACAAAATGTCAACACAGTACAATCAAGTACACAGCCTTTCGTCCGCCCAAAAACTGCTCAAGACCCCTGATTAATTAACCCTCGGAGATCTCGTCAAATGTCCTTGGTTAATTAACCCTGATACCAACATTATGAAAACAAGTTGAAACACACTTTCAGAAACACGAATCACGGTCTATAACGAGACCAGCATTTTGAAAAGAGTTGAAAGAATTTTGAAATACGATAATCGTTCGGTAACGGGGTCTTAGCTATCACTCAAATATCCGTTACCAATAAGCCTGCCAGGCGCCTCCCTTGCACACCTGTGCACCGGCGTTCACTCCACTATGTTGGCCGCCCCTTGAACATGTCACCGTGCCGGCGATCACTCCCACAAGAGCCGCCCCTTGCACGCGCATTAGGTAACACCAGTGTTCACCAACCATATGGAGCCGCACATTGCAGCGCACACCAGGACGGAGTACACGCCCCGCCCTCAGAGGCTCCCGGATATGACGTCTCTCATAACAAGTATTCACATTGTCACAAACATCAAGCACACAGTCAATCGTTATAACAATTATCAAATCAATACACCAATTCACATAATTTATCCGTCAGTCCACGACCACACGAATAAATAACAACACGCACGTCAACCATAACGTGACGGAAAGAAGCAACATACGTACACACGCATTATCAAGCACAACATCAACACCAAACATATCCAGAGGATTCACGTAGTCACTTACAACCCACACAATTTACAAAACACACGCGTTTTGAAAGTGAGCCTTTAACGAGGCTAGCCGAATCTTTTGAAAACTTATTTCCAACAAACAAACAAACATACCCAGACGATCACCAATCATCATATCCACAAAACAAGAAATGTATGGACAAGGTACTTGCCTTGAACAACCACAACGCGGAGAATCGACCGGAGTAGGTTGGCACGAACCGACTACGAACCCGCCGACTCCACCGAACGCCAACTCGCGATAATAAGATACGGAGGACAATAACAATAATGAAAAAGAATTCCATATCATGACTCAAAGCCGTTGAATTCAAAGAACGAACGACGAATGTTCAAGTGTTTTCCCCAAAACGGCCAAGAACACGATTCGTCCCGACAAAACACGAAAACGGAATTCCAAGTTGAAATATGGATATACAATCTATAGAATACGTTTAACAACATCATTTAACCATAATCGATCCATCAAAAACGGATGAAAAACGAGATCGAGGACAAATCCCCCAAAAAGTCGATTTGAAGGAAGTCAAGAAATATACTTCGATTCGACGAAGAACAATGGATTAAATGATGTTAAACACAAGAATACTACCAAGATTAATCATACCCATCATGAATTAATCAACAACACGGAACGAATCGGACGAAAATGCAAAAACCCCCAAATTCACGAAATTAGGGTTCTAAGGAAGATTACCTTGATTCGCTGGATCAAATGATGATAACGGATGATTGATTGATGTTATAACCTCAAGAACTTCATGGATTTGTTGTTAAACAACATGGCTTCAAGATTCCCAAGACCACATCCGCGGAAGAGAAAGGAAAGATTGAGAAAAATGGCCAAAAACCCGTCTGCAGGGCCTTATATAGATCGCTCACGGGCCGTTACGTGACGTAATCGCCAAGGCTTACGACGTAACCGAAGTCATCGCCTAAAATCGCCGCCCGTTATGTACGTAACAGGCCTTACGTACGTAACTGCCGAGCACTACCGGTCGTAACTCGGCCAGTGCCGGCCTGGGCCCGAACGACGGCCCGAACGACCCCGAAACCCGAACCTGAATACGAACCGAAGATACGGTTATGAAGTACTCGCAAAGACGAACTCGAGCACTAAGAGAACACACGATTCCGACCACCCGAAGGCTCAAAATTCGACAACGGAATGTAATTACCCCAAACTTTGGGAAATTACGAAAATGGCCCAAAACGTCCGAAATACACGATACATGATCGAAACACCAAACCGAAGTTCACAACACGTTTAACAAAGTTTAGCGGACTTATGGGAAACTCGAAACAGCAGTTTCGAACGAGATTCGCAAGAATCGAACTCAAGTGCGGAAAAGTCGCTAAAAAGCACGGAACTCAACAAAACGACACCGAAACGAACTCGGATGTCAAAAAGTGTAGAATTAATCATTCTCATAATGACGAAACGGTCATGAGCGAGTCGTCAAAATGAACTTCCGCCGAAAAAAAAAGAAATTACCGGAAATCGAAATTACGGGTATTACATTCTACCCTCCTTAAAAGAAGTTTCGTCCCGAAACTTAAAACAAGTAGGGAGAAGAAATATCCCGCCAGGAAAAACTCAACGAGATACACAAGAAGCGCGTAACTCATGCCCAACGGCGAAACGTTACAAGCAACGCAAAGGAATATACGGTGCGAAAACACGCTCCACGGCGACCAACACAACGTCGCCGTTAGGAATGTAATAAAACCAACAAATGACAAGCCTCATCAAACGTATAATGTAGTCAAGTCAATTATCCGAACAGTCACAAGACACACGAACGAAAATCAATACGATTGACCAACCCAACGGTTCATCAATCAAAACGCGAGCCAAACGCTGAACAAATACGGAATTCCACCGCCCAAGGGTTGGAAGATCGAAAACGAGACTACTTTCCCGAACTTAAAGGAATTACAAAGGAGCCTGAACGCTCAACAATCACGAAACGAGAACAAAAACCGAACAAACAAACGACCGAGACAACAAAAATCAAAAAATCATGTCCGAAACACGAAGGATAATAAAATTCAAACAACAACTCCCAGGATGATCTGGTGAGAACAACAAGACATGCATTCCCATACGATCCACAGGAAAGGGAATAGCGATTGAAAAGTCACAACGACAAATGAGTTATTCCGAAACAATACCACCCCCGTTCGATCAACAAAAGCAAGGGATAGGGAAAGTTCAAAAAACGTCAACGAACATAAACGAGTCGACAGAGTCGAAAATACAGAAATTCAAAATTCGATCCACGTCGAATAGAAGAGTTAATAGAACCAAATGATGTCACTTCCGAACAAGGTTCACAAGAATCGAACCGAACTCGAAAAAGTCACAGCGATAACTAGATCGACCCACAACAAGATCACAGTTTGTTGGGACGATGAAACCAAAATACAGAACAAGTTCATAAGGTATCAACGAACATGAGCGAATCGATAGACTGGAGAAAGAGAAAATACAGAAGTCAAAATAGTACGGGTATTACGCCCCGACCTCATCCACGAAATTCACAAAAACAGGAGCAAGGTAACAAGACATTAAACAACCGACACATAATGGAACGATTACCGATGCACACGGCCATACCAAACCAAGCTCTAACAGCTCGCACATGCGCGACAACACAGAAATCACCACGAGGCGACAATATTCAACACCAACATCCCACCTCTCACAGAGGGCTATCACAACAAATGTGTGGAAAGCGACGCAACGCTCACACCGCCAATTCGATCATACTCGGGAGCAAACATCATAATGAGAACGCAAACATCATACATACATACCCATCCCTTAAACGGGAATGGATAGGTTTTAAAAAACAAAAACCTCATTTTGAAAATAATTTTAGAAGAACACCGGTTGATCTTGAGTATCACCTTTCAAAAAGTACAAACGTGAATCATCGTTATCGAGACTTTAGAGAACCATTTCGCATTTGATACAAATGAGGACACTTTCTCTTAGTGACAACTTTCAGAATATTCGACCCTCGGGTCTAAGTAAAAGTGTTTCTAAAACATTGAAAATATCTCAGAACATTTTGGTCCTCGAGGTAGAAGAATTTGGAAACATATTGTGGCACCTTGGAAGTACCACGAGAAAATAATTCATTTTAAAAGTACGTCTCGAAATTTATTTTCTAAGATACTCAAGGTTTTCAAAAATAATTCAATGGGCTAGAATGCCCAAAAATGCTCATGTAACAATAATCGTTTAACATATTATAATATATGCATCAAATCGTACAAAGTCAAGACAATACATGTCTTTTACCGGGAAGACAAACAGTCAATTATCACAGTAAAAAGGACATAAATAATGACAACACTCCTCATACAAACGAAATAAGAGAATCACACGAACGCATCACGAAACCAAGAATCTACATGAAGGTTCCATCACTTAACACAAAATCAAACAAATAGCTCGTGTCACACGAGGCACAATACAAAGAAGGGAGACTTACATCCACAGGTCGCACGAAGATGATGATCGCCCCACGATACTAATCACGACCAACAAACTCAGACGATGCGTCGCGACACGACTCAGTCAGATAAAATCCGACAAGACAAAACTCGACAGACACCACTGACCCGACAGCCTAGGTTTCCACAACCTAAGCTCTGATACCATATTTGTAACACCCCCAATCCGCTCAGGGATATTACACACCGTAGAACCTTTCCTCAAGGATCTATCAGGATGGTAACAACATATAACAACTCAACCATGCCTTTAAGGCTAAAATGACTCAGTAGACCGATTTGGTCTTTCAATAAATACATACAACTCAAATACAACTCATGCCCACACAGGGGTCAAAATATAACCACACCCGTACAACGGGAAAAATATAGCAGCGGAAAATAAAGTACAACTGAACCAATAAACAAGGTACGGTTCCTCATGTGATTAGTATCGATCGTCTTTCATCATCCTTCGTGTCGAACCTGTGTTATGCTCCAAAACCTGAATGCAAAAATAGACATCCACCCCCCAAATACTCGGGGGTTAGCAAAACTCCACTGTTTTGCTAGTGCAAGTATAAGTGCAAAAATACGAGCCATACAATTCACATTCCACGAATAACAATAACCAGGAAATCCTCAAAGATTCAAACGTGATGAAAAGTACTTCCCGAGGCATGAGTTTGGGTAAAACACTTCAAAACCGAAAGATCACAAATCAAGGGAAAACTGTGAATTGTACAATCAAGTACCCCTGATCCTAGTACAATCAAGTACACAGCCTTTCGTCCGCCCAAAAACTGCTCAAGACCCCTGATTAATTAACCCTCGGAGATCTCGTCAAATGTCCTTGGTTACTTAACCCTGATAATTTTGAAAACAACTTGAAACACACTTTCAGAAACACGAATCACGATCTATAACGAGACCAGTATTTTGAAAAGAGTTGAAAGAATTTTGAAATACGATAATCGTTCGGTAACGGGGTCTTAGCTATCACTCAAATATCCGTTACCAATAAGCCTGCCAGGCGCCTCCCTTGCACACCTGTGCACCGGCGTTCACTCCACTATGTTGGCCGCACCTTGAACATGTCACCGCGCCGGCGATCACTCCCACAAGAGCCGCCCCTTGCACGCGCATTAGGTAACACCGGTGTTCACCAACCATATGGAGCCACACATTGCAGCGCACACCAGGCCGGAGTACACGGCCCGCCCTCAGAGGCTCCCGGATATGACGTCTCTCATAACAAGTATTCACATTGTCACAAACATCAAGCACACAGTCAATCGTTATAACAATTATCAAATCAATACACCAATTCACATAATTTATCCGTCAGTCCACGACCACACGAATAAATAACAACACGCACGTCAACCATAACGCGACGGAAAGAAGCAACATACGTACACACGCATTATCAAGCACAACATCAACACCAAACATATCCAAAGGATTCACGTAGTCACTTACAACCCACACAATTTACAAAACACACGCATTTTGAAAGTGAGCCTTTAACGAGGCTAGCCGAATCTTTTGAAAACTCATTTCTAACAAACAAACAAACATACCCAGACGATCACTAATCATCATATCCACAAAACAAGAAATGTATGGACAAGGTACTTGACTTGAACAACCACAACGCGGAGAATCGACCGGAGTAGGTTGGCACGAACCGACTACGAACCCGCCGACTCCACCGAACGCCAACTCGCGATAATAAACTACGGAGGACAATAACAATAATGAAAAAGAATTCCATAGCATGACTCAAATCCGTTGAATTCAAAGAACGAACGACGAATGTTCAAGTGTTTTCCCCAAAACGGCCAAGAACACGATTCGTCCTGACAAAACACGAAACGGAATTCCAAGTTGAAATATGGATATACAATCCATAAAATACGTTTAACAACATCATTTAACCATAATCGATCCATAAAAAACGGATGAAAAACGAGATCGAGGAGAAATCCCCCAAAAAGTCGATTTGAAGGAAGTCAAGAAATATACTTCGATTCGACGAAGAACAATGGATTAAATGATGTTAAACACAAGAATACTACCAAGATTAATCATACCCATCATGAATTAATCAACAACACGGAACGAATTGGACGAAAATGCAAAAACCCCCAAATTCACGAAATTACGATTCTAAGGAAGATTACCTTGATTCGCTGGATCAAAGGATTATAACGGATGATTGATTGATGTTATAACCTCAAGAACTTCATGGATTTGTTGTTAAACAACATGGCTTCAAGATTCCCAAGACCACATCCGCGGAAGAGAAAGGAAAGTTTGAGAAAAATGGCCAAAACCCGTCATAGGCCTTATATAGCCGTCACGCCGGTTACGACGTAATCGGCCCAAGGCTTACGACGTAACCGAAGTCATCGCCTAAAATCGCTGCCCGTTATGTACGAATCGCCGTGGCCTTACGTACGTAATCGCTGAGCACTACCGGCCAGACCTCGCTGCCGGCCTGGGCCCGAACGACGGCCCGAACGACCCCGAAACCCAAACCTGAATACGAATCGAAGATACGATTACGAAGTACTCGCAAAGACGAACTCGAGCACTAAGAGAACACACGATTCCGACCACCCGAAGGCTCGAAATTCGACAACGGAAAGTAATTACCCCAAACTTTGGGAAATTACAAAAATGGCCCAGAACGTCCGAAATACACGATACATGATCGAAACACTAAACCGAAGTTCACAACACGTTTAACAAAGTTAAACGGACTTATGAGAAACTCGAAAAAGCAGTTTCGAACGAGATTCGCAAGAATCGAACTCAAATGCGGAAAAGTCGCTAAAAAGCACGGAACTCAACAAAACGACACCGAAACGAACTCGGATGTCAAAAAGTGTAGAATTAATCATTCTCAGAATGACGAAACGGTCATGAGCGAGTTGTCAAAACGAACTTCCTCCGAAAAAAAAATAAATTACCGGAAATCGAAATTACGGGTATTACAGAGTCGTCCTTCAGTCCTTGGAAGTCCGAATCAGTGAATCCCACCACATCTAATTCTCCACCGCCATACATCAGAACCATATCTCTAGTCCTTCTTAAGTACTTGAGAACGTTCTTTACGGCAGTCCAATGTTCCCTACCTGGGTTTGCCTAAAACCTACTCACCACGCTTACAACATGCGCCATGTCAGGTCTTGTACACAACATAGCATACATAAGGCTACCCACGGCCGAAGCATATGGTATATTACTCATTTCCTTTCGTTCTTCCACACTTTGAGGACACATCTTCAAGGAGAGTTTTATTCCATGTCGCATCGGTAGGAACCCTCTTTTAGAATCATCCATCTTAAATCGCTTTAAGATCTTATCTATATGGACGGCTTGGGAAAGACATATTGTTCTCTTCACTCTATCCCGGTAGAGCCGAATACCAAGAATATAGGTTGATTCTCCCAAGTCTTTCATGGAGAAATTACTCGAAAACCAAGCTTTCACAGAACTGAGCATTCTCACATCATTTCCTATTTGTAGAATGTCATCTACATATAGTACTAAGAATGCGATCTTGCTCCCACAAACCCTCCTGTATACACAAGGTTCCTCTTCATTTTACATGAAGTCAAACTCTTTGACCACCTCGTCAAAACGAAGGTTCCAACTACGCGACGCTTGCTTCAGTCCATAAATGGAACGCTGAAGCTTGCACACTTTCTGAATATCGACATCGGACACAAAGCCTTTAGGCTGCTCCATATAGATTTCCTCCTCGAGGAATCCATTAAGGAAAGCCGTCTTTACGTCCATTTTCCATATCTCATAATCTTGGTAGGCAGTTATAGCAAGCATCATGCACATAGACTTGATCATGGCTACAGGCGAGAAGGTATCGTGGTAATCGATCCCTTCTTTCTGGGTATAACCCTTTGCCACAAGCCTGGCCTTATAGGCGTCAACCTTGCCATCACCATCAGTGTTTCTCTTATAGATCCACTTGTTCCCAATAGGCACTATGCCATTAGGGCGGTCTACTAGAGTTCAGACCTGATTGACATGCATCGAGTCTATCTCAGCTTCTATAGCTTCACGCCATTTTGCGGAGTCTACATCCACCATCGCTTGGTCATAGGTCGTTAGGTCGTTCTCTTGGCTATCACTTGGAACCTCATGGAGACCCAGCTCCTCCAAGTGTACAAGCCCATACCTCTCAGGTAAATGAGACACCCTACTAGACCTACGAGGTGGTTGTACTTGTGTTTCAGAAGGTTCGGTTCCAGTTTCTTGCACAGGTGTCTCCCGAGGAGTTTCATTGTATTCTTCTAAAGAAATACTTCTACCTACTCCGCCTTCCTGAATGAACTCATCTTTCGAGAAGTATGCTTGTAAAGCAACAATGATCTTTTGATCTTCGGGCATGTAGAATAGATATCCCATCGTCCCAGATGGGAATCCAATGAAATGTCCCTTCGTGGACCTAGCTTCCAACTTCTCCACCTTAGTCTTCTTGACATAGGCGAGACATCCCCAAATCCTAATATGATTAAGACTTGGTTTCCTACCCTCCCACATCTCTTGTAGAGTTTTAGTAACGGATTTGGAAGGACATCTGTTCAATATGTAAGCGGCAGTCAGGAGTGCATACCCCCACAAGTAAATCGGTAAGTCAGTATAGCCCAGCATGGAACGGACCATGTTCAACAAGGTCCGGTTCCTTCTTTCTGACACACCATTTAACTGAGGAGTACCTGGAAGTGTTAGTTGTGAAACTATTCCATGTTCCTTAAGGAACTCGTCAAACTTTGTACTCATATACTCACCACCTTGGTCCGACCGAAGTGCTTTGATATGATTACCAGTTTCTTTATCGACTAGGGCCTTGAATTCCTGGAATTTCTCAAAGGCCTCGGATTTATGTTTCATTAAGTATACATAACCATACCTAGTATGATCATCCGTAAACGTAATGAAATATTGATATCCGTCACGTGCTGCTTCCAAAGCACCACATACGTCGGTATAGATTAATCCCAGTTTATCAGCGGCTCTTTCAAAAGTCCATGTGAAGGGGGACTTAGTCATTTTGCCTTTAAGGCAAGATTCACAAGTAGGAAAGGGATCCGATCCCAATGGACCCATAAGTCCATCTTTTTCCATCTTGTAAACCTTGGTCTGACCAACATGACCAAGTCTAAGATGCCATTTCAAAACTTGATTGGTTTCATCCCAACCACGTTTTCTAGTCATAGTATTCACAACTACTTTGTTGCTGAGATTTAGATGATACAATCCATTTAACAATGTAGCAGTGCCCACTAGTTTATTTATGAAATAAATTTTGCAGGAACTACCACCAATGAAAAATGAAAAGCCTTTTCGGTCCATGACCGGAATGGATACAATATTTTTGTGCCCCTTGGGCAAAACAAGAACATTTTCTAAAGTCAAAACAATGCCGGATTCTAAACCCAAAAGAAGTGATCCTATGTCGGTTGCCTCGACACAATGCCCCCTTCCGACTGTGATCATAACTTCTCCAGCTCCAAGATTCCTACTTTGTTCCAGATCCTGATTCACGGTACAAATATGAGAACTAGCACCAGAATCCAGTATCCAGGAAGTAGAAAATACAGTAGCAGAACAATTTGTTTCCAAAACTAAAAGTTCTATACCTGAAGTGCCATGAAAAATCGGACAGTCTCTAGCCCAGTGGTCCAGCTCACCGCACTTAAGACAAGCATCTTTTTTCTTCTTGCCTTTTGGAACCATCGGGGCCTTGCCCTTTCCTTTAAGGTCTATAACTTGTGGTCCAGTCTGCTTCTTGGTCTTTTTTTTCTTATTCTTAGACTTCCGAAGTCCAGAAGAAATCACAAGGGCAGACTCCTTCATCCGCGGAGTCTTCATCTGAGACTGAGCGGTCACCAGTTTGTTCATTAGCCCAGCTAAGTTACATGCAATCTCATTGCAGTTGAAGTTCATAACAAACTGTGACAAGGAATCAGGGAGAGACTGAAGGATAAGGTCGGTTTGGAGAGAAGTATCCATTTTAAAATCAAGAGTCTCTAATCTCTCGATCATGGATATCATTTTGAGGACGTGTTCCCCAACCTTCTCACCTTCCTTCATCCTTGCACCGAACAGTTGCTTGGATATCTCATATCTAGCAGTTCTGCTGTGCTCACCATAAAGCCCGGTTAAGTGAGATAGAATCTGCAAAGCAGAAGTCATTTTCTCATGAGCTCTCTGAATCTCATTAGACATGGAAGCCATCATATAAGCACGGACTTTCACGTCATCCTTAACCCACTTTTCGTGGTTTTCAATCTCTTCCTGATTGGCTCTTGTCCGCATTGGAGGCGCCGGAATGTGCGTCTCCAAGAAGTATCCCAGTGCCTCTATACTGAGGACAATCATCAGATTGCGGAGCCAATCCACAAAGTTAGGTCCCATCAAGGTGTTCTTTTCGAGTAGAATTGCGAGTGGATTCATTGTCATATTGAGAGTTATGTCTCCATTAAGTACGATAGATTAATTAGTGACTCATTCAATTATGTTCTGAGTATAGAATTAAGGTCTTTTCTATTCTTGTTACACAGCTCCCACTATTTTTTATTAGAATAACACACTCCCATATGAAATCCGGAAGTATCGTCGCTCTACTTCATAGTGGTGATCGAGTTCTTTATAAATCTTAATAAAGGGCAACCAAACAGGTTTCTAGTCTATTAATTTTCATAAAGTGGTGTACAACACCAACCTATCAAATGGATGATTCGATCTTCTTTTTCCCCTTGTTCACTCCCCTCAACCTATACGGTTTCTATAGTTCGTGAACAAGTTAAGTTTATACCATCGACGCAAATCAGTTTCACAATTGAATCTTATCCGGCAACCTATCAGGTTTCTAGGGATAAAATTTGCTCCAACCGAAGGCATACAATACGCTCCCGATAATTTATCCGTCCTCCCCGAACGACTACCCCGATAACTCGGAAGCATAGCACATCCGGTTTGGATTTCAATTTCCCGAAAACTTGATAGAGGGAAGGAAAACCTTGAAACCTTATAAACTTAATAATTTATCGTGGGAGAATTTTCGCGATTAACGTTACACTTTGCACATTAATAATTGTAGCGCGATTGTGGCAATTATACAATATGAAAAAACCATTCACAACCTAGTTGCTACCAACATGTGGTTCATGGACCGTTCCAAGAAAACAAAAACTCCGTAATCTAATTACAAGTCTTCGTCTTGAATCTTCATCTTCTCGAAACGGATCTTCCTCCGGTCTTCGTCATTACATATAAATTTTACATTGAAAATTGCATCCTAGATACAAATATTTCTAGTAAAATAAATTGGCTCAAAACGGCCTTTACAACCCAATCGAATAAAATGAACGATTCAAAAACTAAGTCCACGAACCACATCCCCATTCAAAAGAATTCATCCAATAAATACTAAATAAATGGAAAGCGTAGAGATACATTGATCCAATCAACAATACGAACCGATCCAATCGATTCACACAACCGGTAATATGAAAAACATTCAAATAATTTGGTCGATCACAAGTATTCCAATTAATCAATTTCCCCTTATAAATGAAATATCATAAATCATTTTAATCATATTAAATCCAATTTAAAATGTGGGAAATCTTTTTTAGGAATACACGAAGAAAACAAGCACGAAACGGGTCCGAAAAGGGGCTGGACCGCGCCCGAAACGAGCCAGGCAGCAAGCAGGGCTGCCCAGCAGCCCTGGGCCGCGTCCCCCTGAGCCTGGGCCACGGCCCCCAGTCCAGTAAGTTCCAGTGGGCTGCCCAACAGCCTTGGGCCACGGCCCCCGAGCCCTGAGCCGCGGCCCCCTTCATCCGGACCACTCCCGGACCGTCCAACGGCGATTCGGGGCTAGTTTTTCGACCGGATATCCAATATCTATATTTTTCAACATTCATATCTTCAATATAAATCATATTTCCAAGAAATTAAGATTTATATTTAGACATAAACATACAATAAAATATAACTACAACGAACGTAAAAACATATACCATAATTATGACTAAAATGATTCCAAATCATTCACCATCTAATCAAGCATTCCAAATACTAATATCATATATACGATCGCAAGACCTACGCTCCGATACCACTGTTGGGATTCGGTGCCTAAAACGAAGGCCCAGCAGAAGTGGTAAAATGAAAATTAATTCGATCCGAATCCCTACGAGGATCGATCGAGCTACATATATACGAATATATAAACGAAAAGAAAGAGTTGTAAGAAACTAACCCTCGAAGTACGTTGATTAAATGGTAACCTTCTCTTGAGCTATTCCCCAATCTTTGCTTGATCTTTACGAATCCAATCCGCTCCAAGCCTTGAACGATCCAATGCCGAAAGCACCGCGTCTCTACTTGCCACGCGCCGGAAAACGACCGGAATGACAACACCCGATTAACCTCTAAGGTTACGGCTAGAATCAAGTGATGAAGCTTTTGATTGTAACACTCTAAGTGTTTAATGTTTGATCTCTCAATATTTCTTGATGTTTCTCTAAGAACAATCAAGAACTAAGTTGATGAAGAAAATGACTATGAAGAAGAACTCCTTTCTCACTTTCTCTGACTACAACTCATGTAAGGAATCATTTAATGTGAATGAGAGATCAAAGTCCTCTTCTTATGCATTTTCAACTCGTAAGAATACAACTCATTTAATGAGAATCTAACCCACCATATAATGTGTATGATACTTGTCCCCTCAACACATGATATTCTAAACATCATGATATGGACAAGTCAATACACATGTATATTAGTGTG
The DNA here is from genome assembly GCA_033398695.1 of Orobanche coerulescens. NCBI lineage: Eukaryota > Viridiplantae > Streptophyta > Magnoliopsida > Lamiales > Orobanchaceae > Orobanche > Orobanche coerulescens. The sequence continues at coordinate 67,533,338 of CM065818.1, read as the reverse complement.
GGGGCGGCCATGAGGATGAAACGGACGAGTTTAGTTCGTTTCGAACTCTCGATAGTCCAAACAGATAAACTCCGATTCCGTTTCGATGTATTTATATCGATTAATTAATCCAATTAATGAAACATATCAAATACAAAATAATATAATTAATTTCTCCAAGAAATAATTATATTCATGAATTAAATTAATCACCCAGTAATTTATTTATTTCATTAGGCCGTAAATCAATTTATCCAATAAATCAATTTAAACATCCAATGTCCCAAATTTAGATATTCAATATCTAATATTAATAATGAGAGAATTGGCTTGATTCATTCCGTCGTCAATCCTATTGCGCGAGTCGGTAGATCCATCTCAGTCAGCAATGGGAGGAACCAAAGAGTAGTAGCACCACCTAGCCAGTCTGGCGGCCTACACCGTACCCCAACTGAGAATGAATGATTGGATCATTCAAGAACCATTCTATCGTGAATACCAGTATACGTATAAACCATTCTTTCAAATGTCCCGATCAAGTTATAGGGTCAAGGTCAGTTAAACCCTATCTGTACTTGACACTATGCATGCGTTAATGCAAATCGAGATCATTGAGCTCTCGTGTATCCAATACAACTAGATCTAATGCTTTGGCCAAAGATTTATGATCTGATCTGCCAATAACTGCATAGGACATATAACCCGCTAACTAACGGGAGAAAGAATTCTATCTTGGTATTCAGTAGGACCTGCTACTTGCCCGTTAAGATGCACGTCGAGGTTGATCCCCTCCTCCCGGTTTATAGGATCGAACTACTCTAATGAAAATCTTAACGTCACAAGCACATTCCTACTAAATCTTCAAGTCGAAGGTTGACGAATACCTATCACAACCTTTCGATTCCGTCATTGACTGTCCCAGAGTGAAATCCGTGTGACGAATCGAGGGTGAGTCAGTTCGAGTATACTAATCCAATTAACATACCTATAACGTGTGCTCCCACTAACCATTAGTGTTTGACAGGCACTCTCCATGTCAAAGAACACGTCATACAAGTCTTCACATAAACTTAACGCCCAGTCAAGTTTCATCGACTTGCGAACGATTAAGTATTTGAGCTATAAACCTTTCCAGTGCCGACGCCCTTATCAAATAAGGAGTGGAACGTTTTGCTCAAATACACGGACTAGTTTCTATATGTATATTTACGAGTTAGGAATGCCAGTAACTTCCAGTAAATAAAGAAACATACATTGCCTCATATTAATGATTTACATAATTACAAGTACAATGCCCTCACTCAACATCCTCTGAGTGGCATTCGAGGACATACTCCTAACAAAAATCTAAAAAATTACAAGCAAAATAAAAAAAGAGCAGGCTAGCTCAGGCTGCCCCTGCCGAGCCATCTTCCCCGGCCGTAGCATCGACGGTCGCCACGTTCGCTCCCTCACCGGTATCAGGCACGGCGCCCCCATCCTACGGGGCATCCGGGTGAACGAGGTTGACTCCGAGATCAGAGAGGTCGAGGATCGGCACAATGAAGGCCGGCTGTAGAGGGTGCTCAAGCACGTAGGCTTTGAAGTTATCGACCAAAGGCCCGACCTCGAGCCCTCCCTTCTTGGCAGCACGGATTGCGTCAGCATAAGCCATATAGTAGGCAAATTCGCTGATGTATTCCACGTTGAGGAAGGGATCGACCTCGGTTGTTTTCAGCTTCTCCCTCAGCCCTGTGATCGTTTGGTCCGCACCCTGGAGCTCGGCTACCTTAGCGACCACCTCTCCCTTCGACGACGCCAGCTCGCCGATCAACCGATCGATAACCTCCTTCAACTCAGCTGCCTCTTTTTGCACGGCCGCGTACAACCGGCGGGCTTCCGTCATCTGATCCCGTATACGGTCGGTCACCGCCTGGGCCCTTTCAAGCTCGCCGCTCGCCCTCTTGGCCACCTCTACGGAATCCTTCTCCATTACCACGATCCTGTCGGCAAACTCGGCGTTCTGTTACCTAGCAGCCTCGAGTTCCGCCTGAAGACGAGCAGTGAAGGGTCGCCCCTCATAATCCTTCACGGCTTGAGCAGCCATCGTCGCCGTCCGAAGGGCTAGGGTGAGGGTCGCCTGCATCGCGTCAGCGGATTACCGGCGCGCGATCGCATCCAGGTCGGTCGTCCAGGCCTTCGGCAGGATGGCTGCAGCCCGAGCAACATAGTGAGGAATATCGCAGGCCTCGCGAGGGGCATTGCTCGACAAAAATTCCAGCACCATCGGTGAGCAGTTAGGGTCGGCGCGATGGACCCTGCACCAAGAACAAAAGAGTTGGCACATTCCCAACAAGGGAATGTCGCAACCCAAAAATGTAATCAAACTCACCTAGCGACCTTCTCCGGGTCACAGCCAAAAAACGGCCTCCCACGAGGGGTCTCAGCGCGAGCGATCGCCGTGGCCTCCAGAAAACTTGACAAAGGTGTAGACCCCTCCGCCATTGGAATCACAGAAAGGGGAGGCACGACAATCGGCAACGCCACTGTGGGCGCCTCAGCAGCAACAGAGGGCGAAGGCTCCTCCATCCTCCGCCTCTTGCGGTTGAGCTGGAGCTGTCCCTCCTCCCGAGGCTCTGGCTCGTCGACGACTGGCTCCACGAGATGTCTCGCCTCGGAATAGGACGGATCGTCTTCTTCCCTTGGCGGAGAGGACTCATGATCCCGGGGTTCGACATGGCAACTTCTCTCGGTGTCTCGGAGTACCGAGGGAAGTGGATCTCTACAAAGAAGACAATCAACCAAAGTCAGTTACAGTTCTCAACCACGGGACGATCGTCAAGCAAAGAGAGTTCGAGATAAATCTGTACCTGGAACCCTTAAGTGGCAGGGAAAATGAAACAACCGAGCGGCCAACCAGTGAGCTTCGTTGTTGATCCGTCGAGCATCGATATAACTGTCTGGAAGACTACATATTCGCTCCCAGACGATCGCAAAATCAAAAGCTAAATCACCTGCTGCCGGAATAAGGGTACCTGCAAAAAGAAAGCCAAATTAGATCAGTTCAGGATATATCCGAACGAAGGGAGAGTCAAAACCCTTATTTGGATTCCTCTCCCGGAAGCCGGTGGGATATCCAACTCATCGGTGGGATTGTCACTCGCGGCCAATTTCCACGCTCCGCCGACCCAAAACTACTTCGTCAGGTCGCCCCGGACCTTGTTTGGCACCCCAAGAATCACCCGGCCCGAGCGACCTTGAATGTGGTAGCCGCCAACAGAACCCTTATGAGCCGTCAGCTTAAAGAGATAGTTCATCTCCAGCGCCGAAGGAAGACGGAACAACCGATGACCACCAAACAGAGTAAGGGTGCAGACGATCTGCAGCCAGGCGTTTGGCGTCAGTTGGAGTGGCGCCACATTCCAAGCGGTCAACAAGTAGGACACGGTGAACGGCAGTGGGAACCGTAGTCCTGTAATACCCGTAATTTCGATTTCCGGTAATTTCTTTTTTTTTCGGCGGAAGTCCATTTTGATGACTCGCTCATGACCGTTTCATCATTCTAAGAATGATTAATTCTACACTTTTTGACATCCGAGTTCGTTTCGGTGTCGTTTTGTCGAGTTCCGTGATTTTTAGCGACTTTTCCGCACTTGAGTTCGATTCTTGCGGATATCGTTCGAAACTACTGTTTCGAGTTTCTCGTAAGTCCGTTTAACTTTGTTAGACGTGTTGTGAACTTCGGTTTGGTTATTCGATCACGTATCGTGATTTTCGGCGTTTTGGGCCATTTTGTAATTTACCCAAAGTTATGGGTATCCGTATCTGTATTTGTTGTCTCGACCCTTTTCTTGGTCGCGTACGATTAATTATTCCATTATGTTTTCATTTCGGGTCGTTGATGTTGTCCGCGAACTTTTCGTCGTGTTCGTTCCGTACGTTTTTGGAAATCGAGTCGTCGAGCCCTGGTGGTCGGGCACTGACTGGACGGTTGGGGGACTGGCCGGATGGTTGCGGGTTCTGGCTGGACGATTGCGGGCCCTAGCCGGACGGGTGCGGCAGGAACCGGCGTAGCGCACGCTATGGCCGGAAGGTAGCGCACGCTACGTCCGGGAGGTAGCGCACGCTACGACGGCCGGCAAGGCGAAGTGCCGAGGCAAGAGGGCGCCGTGGTACTGGACTCGGGGATGATCGGTAGGTAGCGCACGCTACTGTCGGGCATTGCGCACGCTACGACCGGCAGGTAGCGCGCGCTACGGACGGAAGGCTGCGCACGCTACCTGGCCGAGTTAGTAGGGCAGTGGGGGCTCTGGATTGCGGCCTGGGCCGATAGCGCACGCTAGCTCGGCAGCCTAGCGCACGCTAGTCCGGCCCAGTATAAATGTGGTAGAGCAGCCTCATTTTCACTCGTTTTTCATTTCCTTGTTTTTCGATCCGCGGCTGGAGCTTCTGAGGAGGCGAAGCCATGTTGTTGAACAAAAAATCCACGAAGTTCTTGAGTTCATATCATAGATTGATCATCCTATATCATCCTTTGATCCAGCGAATCAAGGTAATCTCACCTTAGAACCCTAATTTTGTGAATTTTGGGGTTTTTGCATTTTTGTCCGATTCGTTCCGTGTTGTTGATTAATTCATGATGGGTATGATTAATCTTGGTAGTATTCGTGTGTTAAACATCATTTAATCCATTGTTCTTCGTCGAATCGAAGTATAATTCTTGATTTCCTTCGAATCGACTTTTGGGGGATTTGTTCTCGATCTCGTTTTCCATCCGTTTTTGTTGGATAGATTTTGGTTAAATGATGTTGTTAAATATTTTCTATGGATTGTATATCCATATTTCGACTTGGAATTCCGTTTTCGTGTTTTGTCGGGACGAATCGTGTTCTTGGCCGTTTTGGGGAAAACACTTGAACTTTCGTCATTCGTTCTTTGAATTCAAGGACTTTGAGTCGTGTTATGGAATTCGTTTTCATTGTTGATATTGTTGTTCGTAGTTTATTGTCATGGCTTAGCGTTCAGTGGAGTCGGCGGGTTCGTAGCCGGGTCGTGCCAACCTACTTCGGTCGATTCTACGCTTTCTGGTTATTCGAGGCAAGTACCTTGCCCATACAATTCTTGTTTTATGGATATAATAATTAGTGATCGTCTCCTTGTGTTTATTTGAGCGTTTGAATTTCACTTTCAAAAGATTCTATTTAGCCTTGTTAAAGGCTTGCTTTCAAAACGCGTGTGTTTTGTGAATGGTGTGGTTTATGAATGACTATGTGAATTCTATGGATATGTTTGGTGTTGATGTTGCACTTGGTATTGCGTGTGGACGTATATTATTTCATTTCGGTGCATTGTGGTTTGACGTGGTGCTTTGCTAAGTGTTTGATGCCTCTGAGTGAATTGTTTGGATATCTTTGTTGTTTTGTGCTATATATGTGATTGTGTGGATGTAGGCGGGGCCTACGGTGGCACATGGCATGTGATCATGTGGCCAGGATGCAACAAGCGATTGATCCAACCGTGAGAGTCTAAGAAAAACTACGGTGGCACATGGCATGTGATCATGTGGCCAGGATGCAACAAGTGATTGATCCAACCGTGAGCGCCAAAGTTAATCTATGGTGACACATGGCATGCGATCATGTGGAGAGGATGCAACAAGTGATTGATCCAACCGTGAGACATTGTGATTTGTTTCGCTAGCCAGCTCGGGAGGGTCCTTCGAGGCCTCGAGTGGGATTTGTGGCTTCGTCCCGGTCCTAGGCGATGCGCGTGCGCGATTATGTTTTGTTGATTTTATGTCCGTCGAGGACACGTGATGTTGGGCTCTGGCGCTGTGAATTGTTGTCGGTTTTCTATTTGCGAAAACAAAAGCTTTGGGCTGTGACTCGTGTTGATTTTTGGAAAGATAAGGATTTGATAATCCTAATTTGTTTTCTATTAAAACTCCCGAGGGTATTTTAAACCATTTTGCAAACCGTTCTCGTTAATTGTGATCTTTCGGATTTGGAAAGTTTTACTCAAACTCTTGCCTCGGGAAGTATTCGTTTCGTTGTATTTTAATCTTGGAGGATTTCTGATTATTTTCACTCTTGGAACTTGAATTGTATGGCTCGTATTTTTGCACTTGTACTTGCACTAGCAAAACAGTGGAGTTTTGCTAACCCCCGAGTATTCGGGGGGTGGATGTCTATTTTTTTGCATTCAGGTTTTGGAGCATAGCACAGGGTCGGCACGAAGGATGATGAAAGATGAACGATACTAATCACACGAGGATCCGTTGATGTCGTATTGGTCTAGTTGTATTTTCTTTTATGCTGCAGTATCTTTTCCCTGTTGTACGGGAGTTTATTGTATTTTGACCCCTGCGTGGGTATGTGTTTGGAATTAAGTTGTATGTTATTATTGAAAGACCAAATTGGTCTAGTGAGTCATTTTAGCCTTAAAGGCGATGTTTAGATGTTTAATTTTAGTTATCAGCCTGGTAGATCCTCGAGGAGAGGGTCTACGGCGTGTAATATCCCTGAGTGGATTGGGGGTGTTACATAAATAGTATCGGAGCTTAGGTTGTGGAAACCTAGGCTGTCGGGTTTAGTGGTGTCTGTTGAGTTTTTGTCTCGTCAGATTTTGTCTGACTGAGTCGTGTCGCGACGCGTCGTCTGAGTTTGTTGGTCTTGATTAGTATCGTGGGGCGATCATCATCTTCGTGCGACCTGTGGCTGTAAGTCTCCCTTCTTTGTGTTGGGCCTCGTGTGACACGAGCTATTTTTATGATTATTTGTTCAGTGACGGAATCCTCTTATGGATTTTGATTTCTTGATAAGTGATTATTTGACTCTCATATTTCGTTCATGTGAGGAGTAGTGTTGCTGGATTGTGCATGTTGGACTGTATTTCTCTTATCCGCTGCGTGAGTTCTTTTGTAATGGCTTTCGGTATTTTACCGACTGAGTTTTATTTCGAAAACCGATTCCCTTAACCGAGTTTTTGACATTATGGCCTTGATCATTTTAGCGAAATTCTTATGACGGTATTTAACATGTTGTAAATGGCTTTTGTAAGTTTTTGAAACATTACCGTCATCGGCCGTTTTGGCGTTTTTGTAAATGGTTTTAGCACAGTGGGTTCCACCAGGACCCACGGCGCTATAAAGTTTTGTGTAATTACCTAAAATTTTTGGGCATTCTAGCCCATTGAATTATCCTTGAAAACCTTGAGTATCTTAGAAAATAAATTTCGAGACGTACTTTTAAAATGAATTATTTTCTCGTGCTACATCCAAGGTGCCACAACATGTTTCAAAAATTCTTCTACCTCGAGGACCAAAATGTTTTGAGATATTTTCAATGTTTAGAAACACTTATACTTAGACCCGAGGGTCGGATATTCTGAAAGTTTTTCACTAAAAGAAGCGTGTTCTCATTTTTGTTCAAACGCAAGATGATTTTCAAAGTCTCGAAAATGATGTTTGTTCAACTTTTTGTAAAATGATACTCAAGATCAACTGGTGTTTCCAAACTGTTTTCAAAAGGTGGTTTTCGTTTTTTTTTAACCCATCACTTCCTGCTTGTGGTCGGAGAAGGTGTGTATGATGTTGGTATTGTTGTTAGGGTGTTAGCCCTCCGAATTGTGATTGAATTGGTGGTGTGAACGTTGAGTCGTTCGCCACGCATATGTTTTGTTAGCCCTTTGTGGGAGGTGTGATGACGATCTTTAATGTTGTCATTTCGTGGTGACTTGCGTGTTATCGCACCTGTGTGAGCTGTTAAAGATTGGGTTTGTACGTTTGTGTACATGTGTGATTGTTCCATGATGTTTCTAATTATGTGCTGGTTATTGTTCGGGCCGTTACGGTTGCCGAAGGATACCGTCGTTGCTGTATTGTTTGTGTGTGTATTACTTTACGATGGTAATCGTTGTACATGATATGTGTTATGATTCTTTGTTGTGCTGAGTTGGCATCTCCGCTATGTTGTTTTGCGACGTTATGCCCCATTATATCTAGCATTTGTATTTTCGGTATGCCGAGCTGAGACGTTTCAACCGTGATGTGCCGGGGCATGCACGTGTAAATTGTCCTTCTCGTCGGTAACACATTTCAAGTGTGGACTCGAGGGACACCAAATTCAATTTTGCGAATTGGCTATCGAGACTTTCGGAGTTCGCACTTCAGCACAGTTATCAGAATCGGCTTTGAGAGGCCTTCGAAGGATGTTTCTGTCGGTTGCTTGTTGTGTCGTCTCCTTGATTTCGTTGTTGTGAGTTTCGGGGATGACACTTCTTTTAGAAGAGGTCGAATATAATACCCGTATTATTTTTGGCTTCTGCATTTTCTCTTTCTCAATTCTATCGAATCGCTCGTGTTCGTTGATACTTTCTGAACTTGTTCTGTATTTCGGTTTCATCGTTCGGATGAGCTGTGATCTTGTTTTGAGTCGATCTGGTTATCGCTGTGAATTTTCCGAGTTCGGTTCGATTCTTGTGAACCTTGGAGTTGTTGTTTGAATTTCATTGTTCTTCGTGATTCGAACATGATTGTTCGCTTTTTGTTGTCTCGACCGTTGTGGTTCGATCGTTTGATTGTTCGGTTTTTGTTGATCTCATCTCGTGATTGTTGAGCGTTCAGACTCCTTCGGGAAATTAGTCTCGTTTCGATCTTCCAACCCTTGGGCGGTGGAATTCTGTATGTGTTCAGCGTTTAGCTCGCGTTTTGATTGATGAACCGTTGGGTTGGTCAATCGTATTGATTTTCGTTCGTTGTATTTTGTGATTGTTTGGATAATCGACTCGATTGTATTGTCTGTTTGATGACGCTTGTCACTTGTTGATTTTATTATGTCTCTATCGGTGGCGTTGTGTTAGTCGCCGTGGAGCGTATTTTCACGCCGTATGTCTCTTTGCGTTTCTTGTAGCGCTTCGCCGTCGGGCGCGAGTTTTCAATTTTTGTGTATCTCGTCGAGTTTTCCTGGCAGGGGATATTGCTTCTCCCTACTTATTTTAAGTTTCGGGACGAAACTTCTTTTAAGGAGGGTAGAATGTAATACCCGTAATTTCGATTTCCGGTAATTTCTTTTTTTTCGGCAGAAGTCCATTTTGATGACTCGCTCATGACCGTTTCATCATTCAGAGAATGATTAATTCTACACTTTTTGACATCCGAGTTCATTTGGGTGTCGTTTTATTGAGTTCCGTGCTTTTTAGCGACTTTTCCGCACTTGAGTTCGATTCTTGCGAATATCGTTCGAAACTGCTGTTTCGAGTTTCTCGTAAGTCTGTTTAACTTTGTTAGACGTGTTGTGAACTTCGGTTTGGTTATTCGATCACGTATCGTGATTTTCGGGCGTTTTGGGCCATTTTGTAATTTACCCAAAGTTATGGGTATCCGTATCTGTATTTGTTGTCTCGACCCTTTTCTTGGTCGCGTATGATTAATTATTGCATTATGTTTTCACTTCGGGTCGTTGATGTTGTCCGCGAACTTTTCGTCGTGTTCGTTCTGTACGTTTTCGGAAATCGAGTCGTCGAGCCCTGGTGGTCGGGCACTGACCGGACGGTTGCGGGACTGGCCGGACGGTTGCGGGTTCTGTCCGGACAATGCGGGCCCTAGCCGGACGGGTGCGGCAGGAACCGACATAGCGCACGCTACGGCCGGAAGGTAGCGCACGCTACGTCCGGGAGGTAGCGCACGCTACGGCCGATCGGCTGCGCACGCTAGCGGGCTGAGGCAGTAGGGCAGTGGGGTACTGGACTCGGGGATGATCGGCAGGTAGCGCACGCTACTGTCGGGCATTGCGCACGCTACGACCGGCAGGTAGCGCGCGCTACGGCCGGAAGGCTGCGCACGCTACCTGGCCGAGTCAGTAGGGCAGTGGGGGCTCTGGATTGCGGCCTGGGCCGATAGCGCACGCTAGCTCGGCAGCCTAGCCCACGCTAGTCCGGCCCAGTATAAATGTGGCAGAGCAGCCTCATTTTCACTCATTTTTCATTTCCTTTCATTTCGATCCGCGGCTGGAGCTTCGGAGGAGGCGAAGCCATGTTGTTGAACAACAAATCCACGAAGTTCTTGAGTTCATATCATGGATTGATCATCCTATATCATCCTTTGATCCAGCGAATCAAGGTAATCTCACCTTAGAACCCTATCGTGAATTTTGGGGTTTTTGCATTTTTGTTCGATTCGTTCCGTGTTGTTGATTAATTCATGATGGGTATGATTAATCTTGGTAGTATTCTTTTGTTTAACATCATTTAATCCATTGTTCTTCGTCGAATCGAAGTATAATTCTTGATTTCCTTCGAATCGACTTTTTGGGGGATTTGTTCTCGATCTCGTTTTCCATACGTTTTTGTTGGATAGATTGTGGTTAAATGATGTTGTTAAACATATTCTATGGATTTTATATCCATATTTCGACTTGGAATTCCGTTTTCGTGTTTTGTCGGGACGAATCGTGTTCTTGGCCGTTTTGGGGAAAACACTTGAACTTTCGTCATTCGTTCTTTGAATTCAACGACTTTGAGTCGTGTTATGGAATTCGTTTTCATTGTTGCTATTGTTGTTCGTAGTTTATTGTCATGGCTTAGCGTTCGGTGGAGTCAGCGGGTTCGTAGTCGGGTCGTGCCAACCTACTTCGGTCGATTCTACGCATTGTGGTTATTCGAGGCAAGTACCGTGCCCATACAATTCTTGTTTTATGGATATAATAATTAGTGATCGTCTCCTTGTGTTTATTTGATCGTTTGAATTTCACTTTCAAAAGATTCGATTTAGCCTTTTAAAGGCTTGCTTTCAAAACGCGTGTGTTTTGTGAATGGTGTGGTTTATGAATGACTATGTGAATTCTATGGATATGTTTGGTGTTGATGTTGCACTTGGTACTGCGTGTGGACATATATTATTTTATTTCGGTGCATTGTGGTTTGACGTGGTGCTTTGCTAAGTGTTTGATGCCTCTGAGTGAATTGTTTGGATATCTTTGTTGTATTGTGCTATATATGTGATTGTGTGGATGTGGGAGGGGCCTACGGTGGCACATGACATGTGATCATGTGGCCAGGATGCAACAAGCGATTGATCCAATCGTGAGAGCCTAAGAAAAACTACGGTGGCACATGGCATGTGATCATGTGGCCAGGATGTAACAAGTGATTGATCCAACTGTGAGCGCCAAAGTTAATCTACGGTGGCACATGGCATGCGATCATGTGGCCAGGATGCAACAAGTAATTGATCCAACCGTGAGACGTTGTGATTTGTTTCGCTAGCCAGCTCGGGAGGGTCCTTCGAGGCCTCGAGTGGGATTTGTGGCTTTGTCCCGGTCCTAGGCGATGCGCGTGCGTGATTATGTTTTGTTGATTTTATGTCCGTCGAGGACACGTGATGTTGGGCTCTGGCCCTGTGAATTGTTGACGATTTTCTATTTGCGAAAACAAAACCTTTGGGCTGTGACTCGTGTTGATTTTTGGAAAGATAAGGATTTGATAATCCTAATTTGTTTTCTATTAAAACTCCCGAGGGTATTTTAAACCATTTTGCAAACTATTCTCGTTAATTGTGATCTTTCGGATTTGGAAAGTTTTACTCAAACTCTTGCCTCGAGAAGTATTTGTTTCGTTGTATTTTAATCTTGGAGGATTTCTGATTATTGTCATTCTTGGAACTTGAATTGTATGGCTCGTATTTTTGCACTTGTACTTGCACTAGCAAAACAGTGGAGTTTTGCTAACCCCCGAGTATTCGGGGGGTGGATGTCTATTTTTTTGCATTCAGGTTTTGGAGCATAGCACAGGGTCGGCACGAAGGATGATGAATGATGAACGATACTAATCACACGAGGATCCATTGATGTCGTATTGGTCTAGTTGTATTTTCTTTTCCATCGCAGTATCTTTTCCCCGTTGTACGGGAGTTTATTGTATTTTGACCCCTGCGTGGGTATGTGTTTGGAATTGAGTTGTATGTTATTATTGAAAGACTAAATTGGTCTACTGAGTCATTTTAGCCTTAAAGGCGATGTTTAGATGTTTGATTTTAGTTATCAGCCTGGTAGATCCTCGAGGAGAGGGTCTACGGCGTGTAATATCCCTGAGTGGATTGGGGGTGTTACAAGTCCGGCCCCCATGATCGACTCATTAACGACGACCATACCCTCAGGAGGTTGGTCGGCATGTTCATTCTCGGCGGGCACATAAAGGAAAACGTTAGAGGGGACATGGAACTCCGCCCTCCAACGAACCAAATCCTTCCTGGTCGCCGAGCTTTTAATCTGGCCAAGGGTCCACGGGGAGCGGCAGGCGGCCCGGGAGGAGCGATCGCCTTTCAGGTTCATGAGGATGGGCGATCGAGTAGGCACGAAAGTCGAACTTAGGGGGTGGGCCGGCCAATCTCTCCATAAACTCGGCAAAATCTGAAAAGGCTTTGCCGGATGCACTGTTTTGCTCCCAGTACGCTTTTATTGCTATCTCCTCTTCGGCCAGCGAGCGCTTCCGCTCCGCCTCCGCCGACCTAGCCGCGTCAGCTTCGTTGAAAAGTTCTTCAACCTCCGCGGGCTCAATCCCGGGGCGGATAGCCTCGACGGCTGTTTCCACGTGGAACTCCGCGGAGGTTTCATCCCAAGCAGTCGAACTCCCGGCGGCGGAGGTACTACCCGTCTCAAACGCCTTTGATACTCTGAACATCTTCAGCAAATAGAAAGGGAAAAAGAAAGAAGTTTTTTGTTTCTTACCTAAAGAGTAGTCGAACGACGCTCGACAACTCAAAATCTTCAGAAGAATCGGGCGTTACTTTTCTTCGCAGGCGAAATGCAAATAAGTTGTAACCCAGAAACCCAACCCCCTTTTATAGGCGAGAGCGGGGGCTTCTGGGCAATTAAACAGAATCTCAGGGGCCGAAAGCACAAAGGTCCGAAAAGATCCACATTTAATGCCGCCCTCAAATCCCGCGTGTGCGTCGTTTCGAGGGCACGCCAAAGGACATAGTTTGACAAACCGTCGGACTCCCCCAACAGGAACGCAACACATGCCCCAGTAACGTTTCAAGACCGCTGTCACTTCCCGCTCTTTTCAGCGATCGAGTAGGTCGTCCAAATTCAAAATCAAGGTCCGCTCGAGAATACGATCGCTCGAGTAGGTCGTCCATGAAGTGATGAGTCGCTCTTCTAATTCAAACGATTGCCAGTAGAACCACCTCACCCCACGTCTTTAACATCGGAGCGAGCTGGAGGGCAATTCTTGTGCGGCGATTAATACGCCTTGTTGTGTGGCGATTAATACGCCTCAACGGCGATCGACACAAGGGCCGAGCTGTAACACCCCCAGATATTCGGAGTATATTACAGCGTCGTGGACCCCTACATGGGACCCACCAGGCTACAACAAGAAAGACACCACTCGACTAACCATCTCGGTTAGCGAGGACACACATTTAAATAATATGATAAATAAAGATATGCCCGGAGCAACCGGCGAAATAAGCATCATCCAACAATGTAACAATTTAAAGTAATACAATACGGCGTTTGAAATGTAAGCCTAAGTACTTGCGAGTACAATCTATAAGTTTATAACTGTGGGAACAACCATATCGAAATGGACAAAAGAAATAAGAAGACCCAAATTGTAATATCCGGGGATAAATTTTTTCGTGTTACTGTTGATTTGTACGGATCCATTTGGAATTGTACAAGTGTTGTTGTTTTGGATCAATACAATGTATATTGTATTGGAATATTCCGGGATCAGAATATTTATACTTGTCGCCGGGTTGGTTTCGTCATTTGAATGTTGGTTGGAGAGTTTGGATTTTTTTTTTGGCTAAGTTCATAGCCTTAGCGTACGCTAAGGGTGTAGCCTTACGTACGCTAGCATGTGGCCATTACGTACGTTATGACTATAAGGTAACATACGTAATGCTTGGTAGGTTGTAGGAACCTTCCTTGTAATTAACTTTCGGTCGGTGGGTCCCGAGCATCTTCTGATCGGATCTCACTATTGCAGTGAACGGACCCTTACGTACGTTAAGAGGTGAGCTCTACGTACGTAATGCAGGTCTTGTTAACGTACGTAATGCAGGTCTTGTTAACGTACGTAATAAGTTCTTGTTTACGTACGTTAAGGCCTTCGTATTTTAGTCCAGTTAGTTTTGGATTTTTCATTACGTACGTTAATGTCATGGCATAGCGCACGTAATGTCTCTTATGTATGTTAACCGTAGTGTATAACGTACATAATGAGTTTGTCAGTCTATTTATGTTGACTTCGTATTTCATTTCCTCACGAACCAAAACACAATTTCTCTCCCTAGAATCGTCCGTTTGGACTTGTTATTGATGTTTAGCACCTTCCAACTTGATCTTGATCATCCTAGCTTGGATTGAAGCTTGAAGTTGGAAGATTGTTGGTGCTCCTTTGGTGTTTGGAGGCTTCTTCTTGTTCTTCTTTGGTAAGTTCCCTCAATCTCTTGTTCTTCAAGTGAATTTCAAGTTTTTGTTGTTGTTTTCTTCGGGTATTGTTTGATTAATGGAGTATATCATGATTCTTCATGGTTTTGATAAACTTTTGATGAAGAACATGATAGTATCACTTGAGTTGGATTATGTTCTTGATGTTTTAGATTGTTTGGAGGTTTTTAATCATGTCTGGGAAGGATTATATTAAGATTGTTATATGATTAACATAGCCTTGAGATGATTATTGTTGTTGGTGGTGTTCTTGAAAGATTTTAACCATTTTAGTAAGGATTTATGATAATTTAAGGGGTGATTATCATAATCTGGAAATGGTTGAGTGAATCTTGTTGTTTAATCCGAATTCATGATGTATCGATGAAGGATTTTTGTTTCAAACATCATGATTATTGAGTTGATGATGTTCTTGGGGTGATAATGATAATATTGATAATATTATCATTGTAGGAGGATCAATTTGATGATATTGGGGATATTATCATTTTGAGATGATTGTTTTGATGATTGTTCTTAAGTGAATCATGTTGTATGGATTTCACAAGTGTTAAGAATGTGATGATCATGTTAATTGATCATCGAGGTGTTGGAGGATGTTAGAATTCATAGTGAGAACTATGATATTCGTTCGTGCGGTGTGATCGATTCGTGTTTGAATCAGGCCTTGTCCTTGTCGTTGTTTTCTATTGATTTTGTATTTTTGAATGAATCGTTTTCATTCAAGGTTGTTCGAGTGTTTGGGATCGTCGGGAGGCACCGTTCGTCGTTTCGTGCCAGGACGTTGATCGTGGAAGGACTTTCTCGCCTTCACTTTGAGGCAAGTTTTATACTTGTACTGGTCAATGAGTTTAATGTTATCATATATGTGTATGAATGTATTGTATCATTTCGAGACTTAGTCTCTTCGTGATTTGTTGATATTCGGGAATTGTTTGATGCAATACCCTTCGGTGATTATGCCAGATGTGATTGTTATTCATTAACGGCCGGATTAAGGCATTGAGATTCTTGTTGTCGATAGCCGGTTCGCGGCATCGATGTATCGATTATTATTGTTGACGTTAATGTCGTTCTGAGGCATCGTTGAATCGTTATTATCGAATCGGAATTGTTGCTATGATGTTGCATTGGCCGATTGAAGGCATTTGATATATTCGTTTATCATATCTGTTTCGGTGGTCGGTTTAAGACGCTGGGACATCTATTCTACCGTATCATTGGTTATCGATTGACCGTTCTAAGGTAATCGATGTATTTAATTGGGATTATCGAAGATAATTCCCATCCGTTGTATCATTGGTTATCAATTAACCGTTCTAAGGTAATCGATGTATTGAATTGGGATTATCGAAGATAATTCCCATCCGTTGTATCATTGGTTATCGATTAACCGTTCTAAGGTAATCGATGTATTGAATTGGGGTTATCGAAGATAATTCCCATCCGTTGCATCATTGGTTATCGATTAACCGTTCTAAGGTAATCGATGTATTTAATTGGGATTATCGAAGGTAATTCCCATCCGTTGCATCATTGGTTATCGATTAACCGTTCTAAGGTAATCGATGTATTTAATTGGGATTATCGAAGGTAATTCCCATCCGTTGTGTCATCGTTATCGATTGACCGTTCTAAGGTAATCGATGTATTGAATTAGGACGGTCAAGGATAGTTCCACCCGTTGAGTTGTTGTGAATTGGCCATTCCAAGGCAGTCGAGGTATTTGAATTGAGACCACCGTGGACGGTGCCCATCCATGAGTTGTTGTTGTCATGTTGGCTGACTCAAGGCAGCACGCTATTATTCTTGTGAATTTGGTAATCTTGGGATCGTTACTGTTGTGATTAATTATGTTTTGGAGGCTAGTCTCGGCTAGTGCTCGATGGGTAAGCTTGGGGCTTGAACCTTCGCGGTTGGTTTCCCAAGACCTACAGTTCAGTAGGTCACGGTCATGTTAATGATCTCATTATGGGTAAGCTTGGGGCTTGAACCTTCGTGGTTGGTTTCCCAACACCTACGATTCGATGAGTCACGGTCCACCGGGTGATCTCATTATGGGTAAGTCGGGGCTTGAACCTCGCGGTTGGTTTCCCGGCACCTGCAATTCAAGTCACGGTCATTGAATGACCTCATTGTGATACGGCTTCGTGCGTGGCCCGGCCCTCATTGTGATACGGCCGTGCCGTGGCCGACCCTCATTGTGATACGGCCGTGCCGTGGCTTCGCCCTCATTGTGATACGGCCGTGCGTGGCCGGCCCTCATTGTGATACGGCTTTGTGCGTGGCTTCGGCCCTCATTGTGATACGGCCGTGCGTGGCTTCGGCCCTCATTGTGATACGGCCGTGCGTGGCCCGACCCTCATTGTGATACGGCCCGTGCCGTGGCCCGACCCTCATTGTGATACGGCCGTGCGTGGCCCGGCCCTTATTGATCTGACTTCGGGCTGTTTGGCTTCGGACCATTGTGGTGATTGACGGCTTGGTGAGTGACATTAGGGTATTATGATGATAAACAAATTCGGCCGTTGAATCATTAGGCTATTGTGATGTATCAGTATTCCTGTTGGAGCCTTCGGGCATTGTGATTCGTATCTATTTCAGTGTTTGGCTTGGGTTACCTTCGGGTCATGTATTGTTGTGTTCTGTATTGATGATTCGCCGTTGGGCACTTGTGTTCTAACCTGTTGAGCAGGTATTGATCGTATGCCGTGGGCATAGTATTCCACGAATGCTCGATTCTTACTTTGGTTTGTGAGCATCTCGTATTACCATTACTATACTATTCATTCTGCCCTTTGGATGCATATCATGTTGTACATGTATTTGATAATCATTATCTGGATGACTGACCCCGTGGGGGCGGAACATGTTTTCATGTTTTAGGTGTTTGCGAGGAGAGAGTTGGGACACAGGGGCATGACGTGGCGACGAGGCATTCGAGCGATACTAGTCCGAGATGTTTTGGTGTTCATGTCATTCAGACAGTTGGAGTACTCCAGTTTTGTTCAGTCGTTGTCATTTTGTATCATCCGAGCTAGGTTCGTGGATGTCGCTGTATTTTATTTAGGCCATGTAGGCCCACTGTTGTCATTGAAATTCCATACCGGAATATTATGTTGGATGTTAGTGTAGGAATTGTGATTCCCCTTTTTGGTCAGTTTGTTGTATTTTAGTCATGTTTCGCCTGGTGGATCTCCTGGTGTGGGGTCCACGGCACTGTAATGACCCAATGGGATTTGGGGGTGTTACAGAAGATGGTATCAGAGAATTGGGTTGTGAGATACCCTGATATGTGAGTTATGTGGTTCTCTACCGGTAGTAGTGGGTATCGAGGTTATGACAATGCAGACGATCGGGCTTTGTGAGTCGTGGTAGTTGGACGACTGTATGAGTCGTTCTTTCATCGAGTCGTCGTTAGTGAAGACTAATATCGCAAGACCTCGAAGCTTCGTATGACCTGTGTAAGGACTCGATTCTCTTGTATGCTCATACATTCATTATGCCATTGATTATACATGTTTTGTTGAAACCTGTATGTAACATTGTGTTACGACCCATTCATGATTATTTGCTATGGGGCGTGTTGGCTCAGTATTGACTATAATTAGCATGTTTGAAGTGATTGTTTATTTGTTGAATATGTATACTCGTGTTTGGCTATTGACTTAGCATTATGGATTGGCCGTTGAGGCATAATTGAGCTTTGTTCATGATCGAGCGTTATTCTTTCAGTATGGAAAGAGGAAACCGAGGACATGGCAGAGGGGGTAAAGGCTGCAGAACAGGCCGACACCCAGAACCTCATGTTTATACGCGTACGGATGCCGATATGGATCAGAATTCTGCCGGAGATGCGACTTATGCGACCGGTTCCCCTTCGGAACGTCATACTCGAGGAGTCGATTAGATTGACATCGACCCTTTCTTGCTTATGAGGGGCATGATGACCCAGATGACTCAGATGACGCAGATGATGGAGGCAATGCAGACCTCAGTGGTTCGTGGTCCACCGCAGCAGGGATCCCAGGTGTCGTTTTATGGACAGTCCAGGAGAGTGAGTCAGATTATCGGCGACATCTCTCGTCAGAGGCCGCCTATTTTTGAGGGTTCGTCGGAACCAGCTGATATTGTTCATTGGATTGAACATTTTGACAAACTCTTCGACATGGTTCAGTGTCCGGAAGAGAGTAAGGTGGCAGTAGCGGCTTACTATTTGAGTAAAGGCGCTTATTCTTGGTGGCTTTCTGTGAAACCCACCGATCGTGATTGTGTTTGGAGTGAGTTCGAGACTCTCATGTTAGAGAGGTATTATCCGGCTCCACTTCGTGAAGCCAAACTGTCAGAGGTTTTGAACCCCGAATCCATCGAGAACGAGGGTGTTATTGTTATCGCTGAGAGGTTTCAAGGACTTCTTCAGTTTGCTTCTTCTGTTATCCGTACTGAGGCGGATAAGATTAAGTATTTTAGCAACAGGCTAAACCCGCAGTTGAGGATGCAGTTGTTCAACCATAATTGTAACTCACTTGGCGAATTCATCGAGAAGGCTCTTGGAGCAGAGTTTTTGATCAAGGAACTTGCTCGGAAGAACCCTTCAGTTTCTTCCGGTGAGAGGACTAGGATGCCGGTTCGTTCAGATGGACATCGGGCTCCGACGTCCAGGAGGTCGTTTTCTAGTCGTCCTCGTGCTGGGAAAGCGTCTTCTTCTCGGGCGATGAGTTCGACTGTTGTTTTCTTTAATTGTGATTCAGCGGGGCACGTTAGCACCCGTTGTACTGTGCCACTTATTGCTTGTTTTCTATGGGGGAGGCAGGGACACCTTCAGAAATACTGCAGAAGTTCTAGTGCCAGTAGATCTCAGGAAAGCTCACGGGCCTCAAGAGATTTTGTTACTCTAGTCCGTACTTCATCCAAGGGGTCTTATCAGGCTTCGGGGGCCAGAGGTATGAACACTCGAGGAGGAGCGGCGAGATCAGATTTGGGTCTTCCTCGAGTCGATGAGATCGAGGAGTTCGATGACCTGGAGGGTGCTGATTTCGGATACATTTGAGATGTAACCTTGATTTGTCTTTCCTTTGTCTTTCGGACTGATGTTTGACTCGGTCTGTATTTTAGTATTGTGGTTGCGAACCATTTATGGTTGATCTATCTTGTAATGATTGTATCTGAGAATCTTGAGATTTGAGGTCGTGTGATGTGGTTTTCCTTCCTTTTGGTGTTGTACCCGAGATTTTGTAATAATCTGGGTAATTGTTCATTTCAATTCGGGATGCCGAGTCGTGAGGATTTGGGCGTGCGGTTGATATGGTCCCAAGGACTATGTTTGTGTTGTCATTATTTTTGCGTGGCGTGAGTCAGTGTTTGTATGGACGTTCGATGTTGATGAGAACGGGGAAGTGTACACCTATGGTTGTAGGCATGTACAATGAGCGGCTCCCTCGGGATGTGTACGCCGGTGCTACTAGTCATGCGGTTGGTACGACTTCCTGGCTGGTCTCTAGCGGGAGAGTTATGATTCGGCTGATCTCGCAGTTGGTTGAGTGTTTTTATCCCTTGTTTTTTGCCGTGTTCGGGCATAGGAGACGCGGGAACCCGTGGGGTTGGCCCGATTACTTAGACGAAGTTGTTCGTATTGAGGGGTATTCCTGGAGATGTTGTTTTCGGATCCTGATGGATAGTTCGTACCCCGTGTGTTGCACCCTGAGTTTCGGGGACCAAACTCTTTTTAAGGGGGGGAGTATGTAATATCCGGGGATAAATTTTTTCGTGTTACTGTTGATTTGTACGTATCCATTTGGAATTGTACAAGTGTTGTTGTTTTGGATCAATACAATGTATATTGTATTGGAATATTCCGGGATCGGAATATTTATACTTGTCGCCGGGTTGGTTTCGTCATTTGAATGTTGGTTGGAGAGTTTGGATTTTTTTTTTTGGCTAAGTTCATAGCCTTAGCGTACGCTAAGGGTGTAGCCTTACGTACACTAGCGTGTGGCCATTACATACGTTATGCCTATAAGGTAACATACGTAATGCTTGGTAGGTGGTAGGAACCTTCCTTGTAATTAACTTTCGGCCGGTGGGTCCCGAGCATCTTCCGATCGGATCTCACTATTGCAGTCAACGGACCCTTACGTACGTTAAGAGGTGAGCTCTACGTACGTAATGCAGGTCTTGTTAACATACGTAATAAGTTCTTGTTTACGTACGTTAAGGCCTTCATATTTTAGTCCAGTTAGTTCTGGATTTTTCATTACGTACGTTAATGTCATGGCATAGCGCACGTAATGTCTCTTACGTACGTTAACCGTAGTGTATAACATACGTAATGAGTTTGTCAGTCTATTTATGTTGACTTCGTATTTCATTTCGTCACGAACCAAAACACAATTTCTCTCCCTAGAATCGTCCGTTTGGACTTGTTATTGATGTTTAGCACCTTCCAACTCGATCTTGATCATCCTAGCTTGGATTGAAGCTTGAAGTTGGAAGCTTGTTGGTACTCCTTTGGTGTTTGGAGGCTTCTTCTTGTTCTTCTTTGGTAAGTTCCCTCAATCTCTTGTTCTTCAAGTGAATTTCAAGTTTTTGTTGTTGTTTTCTTCGGGTATTGTTTGATTAATGGAGTATATCATGATTCTTCATGGTTTTGATAAACTTTTGATGAAGAACATGATAGTATCACTTGAGTTGGATTATGTTCTTGATGTTTTAGATTGTTTGGAGGTTTTTAATCATGTCTGGGAAGGATTATATTAAGATTGTTATATGATTAACATAGCCTTGAGATGATTATTGTTGTTGGTGGTGTTCTTGAAATATTTTAACCATTTTAGTAAGGATTTATGATAATTTAAGGGGTGATTATCATAATTTGGAAATGGTTGAGTGAATCTTGTTGTTTAATCCGAATTCATGATGTATTGATGAAGGATTTTTGTTTCAAACATCATGATTATTGAGTTGATGATGTTCTTGGGGTGATAATGATAATATTGATAATATTATCATTGTAGGAGGATCAATTTGATGATATTGGGGATATTATCATTTTGAGATGATTGTTTTGATGATTGTTCTTAAGTGAATCATGTTGTATGGATTTCACAAGTGTTAACAACATGATGATCATGTTAATTGATCATCGAGGTGTTGGAGGATGTTAGAATTCATAGTGAGAACTATGATATTCATTCGTGCGGTGTGATCGATTCGTGTTTGAATCAGGCTTTGTCCTTGTCGTTGTTTTCTATTGATTTTGTATTTTTGAATGAATCGTTTTCATTCAAGGTTGTTCGAGTGTTTGTGATCGTCGGGAGGCGCCGTTCGTCGTTTCGTGCCAGGACGTTGATCGTGGAAGGACCTTCTCTCCTTCGGTTTGAGGCAAGTTTTATACTTGTACTGGTCAATGAGTTTAATGTTATCATATATGTATATGAATGTATTGTATCATTTCGAGACTTAGTCTCTTCGTGATTTGTTGATATTCGGGAATTGTTTGATGCAATACCCTTCGGTGATTATGCCAGATGTGATTGTTATTCGTTAACGGCCGGATTAAGGCATTGAGATTCTTGTTGTCGATAGCTGGTTCGCGGCATCGATGTATCGATTATTATTGTTGACGTTAATGTCGTTCTGAGGCATCGTTGAATCGTTATTATCGAATTGGAACTGTTGCAATGATGTTGCATTGGCCGATTAAAGGCATTTGATATATTCGTTTATCATATCTGTTTCGGTGGTCGGTTTAAGACGCCGGGACATCTATTCTACCGTATCATTGGTTATCGATTGACCGTTCTAAGGTAATCGATGTATTTAATTGGGATTATCGAAGATAATTCCCATCCGTTGTATCATTGGTTATCGATTAACCATTCTAAGGTAATCGATGTATTGAATTGGGATTATCGAAGATAATTCCATCCGTTGTATCATTGGTTATCGATTAACCGTTCTAAGGTAATCGATGTATTGAATTGGGGTTATCGAAGATAATTCCCATCCGTTGCATCATTGGTTATCGATTAACTATTCTGAGGTAATCGATGTATTTAATTGGGATTATCGAAGATAATTCCCATCCGTTGTGTCATCCTTATCGATTGACCGTTCTAAGGTAATCAATGTATTGAATTGGGACGGTCAAGGATAGTTCCACCCATTGAGTTGTTGTGAATTGGCCATTCCAAGGCAGTCGAGGTATTTGAATTGAGACCGCCGTGGTCGGTGCCCATCCATGAGTTGTTGTTGTCGTGTTGGCCGACTCAAGGCAGCACGCTATTATTCTTGTGAATTTGGTAATCTTGGGATCGTTACTGTTGTGATTAATTATGTTTTGGAGGCTAGTCTCGGCTAGTGCTCGATGGGTAAGCTTGGGGCTTGAACCTTCGCGGTTGGTTTCCCAAGACCTACAGTTCAGTAGGTCACGGTCATGTTAATGATCTCATTATGGGTAAGCTTGTGGCTTGAACCATCGTGGTTGGTTTCCCAACACCTACAGTTCAGTAGGTCACGATCACTGGGTGATCTCATTATGGGTAAGTCTGGGGCTTGAACCCTCGCGGTTGGTTTCCCAGCACCTGCAATTCAGTCGGTCACGGTCATTGGATGACCTCATTGTGATACGGCTTCGTGCCATGGCTTCGGCCCTCATTGTGATACGGCTTCGTGCTGTGGCTTCGGCCCTCATTGTGATACGGCTTTGTGCCGTGGCTTCGGCCCTCATTGTGATACGGCTTCGTGCCGTGGCTTCAGCCCTCATTGTGATACGGCTTCGTGCCGTGGCTTCGGCCCTCATTGTGATACGGCTTCGTGCCGTGGCTTCGGCCCTTATTGATACAGCTTCGGGCTGTTTTGGCTTCGGACCATTGTGGTGATTGACAGCTTCGACTGAGTGACATTCAGGGTATTATGATGATAAACAGCTTCGGGCTGTTCGGCTGTTAGGCTATTGTGATGTATCAGTATTCCTATTGGAGCCTTCGGGCATTGTGATTCGTATCTATTTCAGTGTTTGGCTTGGGTTACCTCGGGTGATGTATTGTTGTGTTCTGTATTGATGATTCGCCATTGGGCACTTGTGTTCTAACTTGTTGAGCAGGTATTGATCGTATGCCGTGGGCATAGTATTCCACGAATGCTCGATTCTTACTTTGGTTTGTGAGCATCTCGTATTACCATTACTATACTATTCATTCTGCCCTTTGGATGCATATCATGTTGTACATGTATTTGATAATCATTATCTGGATGACTGACCCCGTGGGGCGGAACATGTTTTCATGTTTTAGGTGTTTGCGAGGAGAGAGTTGGGACACAGGGGCATGACGTGGCGACGAGGCATTCGAGCGATACTAGTCCGAGATGTTTTGGTGTTCATGTCAGTCAGACAGTTGGAGTAATCCAGTTTTGTTCAGTCGTTGTCATTTTGTATCATCCGAGCTAGGCTCGTGGATGTCGCTGTATTTTATTTAGGCCATGTAGCCCACTGTTGTCATTGAAATTCCATACCAGAATATTATGTTGGATGTTAGTGTAGGAATTGTGATCCCCCTTTTTGGTCAGTTTGTTGTATTTTAGTCATGTTTCGACTGGTGGATCTCCTGGTGTGGGGTCCACGGCACTGTAATGACCCAATGGGATTTGGGGGTGTTACACAAATGCACATGTCAACGACCATTACCAACATCCTCGTACTGTCCCGGTGCTCGCTCGTCCGGATAATCATAACCTGAAATCTATAACAAGAATTTTCCCAAAACGGGTCCCCAAAGGGGTTAGCAATTACGCTAGTACAAGTAATCAAGGCAAACCAATCGCTTACACATTTCATAGTACAATGCACCAAAATCAATTTCAAAAGTCAAAACCAGACATGTCTTTTCCGGAAACAAACAGTCAAACAATTTGCCTTGGGAACAGGGTAATACCATTGATCCCGCCCGAGGCCTCTAAGGACCCTCCCGAGCTGGCCATATCATAAAACAAAACACGCACATGCATCGCCTTGGGAACAGGGTAATACCATTGATCCCGCCCGAGGCCTCTAAGGACCCTCCCGAGCTGGCTAGCTAAACAAACTCATGAATCCAGGACTCAACCCTTTGGACTCCCTCCGTGATCCCGTCGGACCATCCCGAGGTGAGCAAATCACACACAAAATACATTACCATTCAACGTTAAGCATAAAGGTTTCCAAAAATACTTGCCTTGAATAATTGATGATGCAACGAACGGAAAGGATAATCACCGATGAACGCTAGGAATCAACGAAACCGAACCTAACGATTCGAAGAACATAATCACAACCAACTCTAGACGAATACGGAAATGGAATACACCCGCAAACCCGTCTACGATTCATCTATATTCGTACAAAAATAACAACGAGGGCGGACCACAACCAAACCCTCTCGATTTCGAAAAACCATGAAAATTAACCATGAATCCGTAGGAAAACTAATGATATTGACAAGATTAACCATATTCATCATGAATCCACCAACAAAACGGAACGAATCGGACGAAAATCCCAAAAACCCCAATTTATCTAAAAGTAGGGTTCTAAGAGATTTTACCTTGGATTAGGATGAAAGATTCGTGTTGATGTTGTTATAATACACCAAGAACTCAAGAAAGATGTTGGATGAGATGATTGGAAGAAGAAATCGCCAAGAATCGCCCAAAATCGCCAAAGGAGCTCCAAGCCGCGGGGAGGAGAAGAAATGAACGTAATACGTTCATCTGGGTCAACTCCCTGGTTTATATATCCAGGGAGTGTTAGCGTGCGCTACTCCTCAAGGTTAGCGTGCTCTAATGGGATAAAACTACAGGCCATACAGTTAGCGTCCAAGTCCAGTAGCCAGATTTTTGGCCGTTAGCGTGCGCAACTCGAAACGTAGCATGCGCTAATAATCTCTCGGTAGCGCGCACTATCGACCAATAGCGTGCGCCACGAGGACATCAGCCGAGTCCAGAAACAACTGTCCAGTACATACCTGATCCAGTTAGCGCGCGCTATCCACCAAACGTAGTGTGCGCTAAAGTGTATCGGTAGCGCGCGCTATCGACCAATAACGTGCGCTACCTGGGCAACAGATTGAGTCCAGTAGCAAATTGTCCAGTACTGGACACTCACGCTAGCGCACGCTACCGGTAATCTCAGCGTGCGCTAGCCCCCGACATTAGCGTGCGCTAGACTACGTAGCGTACGCTAATTCGCCACTCCAGGGGGCTGGAAACAACACTGCCACTCCCAGGGCTAACTCGCTAGTGCACGCTATGAAGTAAACGTAGCGTGCGCTACTAAGGGACCTCTAGCGTGCGCTATGCAGAAAACATAGCGTGCTCTAAGCACGAAATATGAACGGTCCAAAACACCGGAATATGAACGAAACACCAAACGGAACATCACAACACGCATCATAACATAGAATGAATCCACGGCAATCCCGAAACGGTGGTTCCGCACAACAATAACGAGAATCAGATCAATAGAGGACAGGAAAAATACACTGAAAGATACACGAGGGTCACTACAATCGGGAAATACACCGAAAATGAATATACAAGGGAAAGAAAAATGCGGATATTACATTCTACCCCTCTAAAAATAAGTTTTGTCCCGAAACTTAAGAGACAAACAAATCGGGGTACCTAGCACGCATGCTATCCTCGGTTTCCCAAGTTGCTTCCTCGACACCATGTCTCGACCACTGCACTTTGACCAAACGAATGGTCTTATGCCTCAGTCGTTTCTCACGATGCTCTAAAATCTTCAAGGGACGTTCTTCAAAGGTAATATCCTCGGCGACGTCAATCTCACCATAATCGATGACGTGACTAGGATATGGGACATATTTCCTCAGCTGGGAAACATGAAAAATGTTATGAACATGACTCAAGGCCGGGGGTAACGCCAAACGGTATGCTAACCCACCGACTCGCTCGAGAATCTCGAAGGGTCCAATAAATCTCGGACTCAACTTCCCCTTCTTCCCGAAACGGAAAACTCCTCTCGTCGGCGACACCTTCAGCAAAACATGGTCTCCCACCTCGAATTCTAAAGGTCGACGACGGACATCGGCATATGACATCTGTCGACTCTGGGCAGTCAACATCCATTCCCGAATTAATTCTATCTTCTGCCTCGTCTCTAAAACGACATCCGGTTCGGTCCCGACCAAATCGGACGCCTCATCCCAACAAATCGGCGATCGACAACGCCACCCGTAGAGCGCCTCATACGGTGCCATCCGAATCGACGTGTGCCAACTATTGTTGTACGTGAATTCGATTAATGGCAAATGCTTCTCCCAGTCACTACTCCAATCGAGAGCACAAGCACGCAACATATCCTCGAATGTCTAGATAGTGCGTTCCGACTGTCCATCTGACTGGGGATGAAAAGAGGTACTCAAACGCAAACAAGTACCCAACGCGTTATGCACCGCCTGCCAAAAGTTCGATACAAATCGGCCATCACGATCCGAAACAATAGACTTCGGAGTACCGTGAAGCCTCGCAATCTACGCGATAAATACACGAGCCAACTTTTCCGGGCCCCAAGTGTCCTTGATTCCCAGAAAATGTGCCGATTTGGTCAGACGATCAACAATCACCCAAACCATATTCATGCCCAACCTCGATCTCGGCAAACTCATAACGAAATACATCGATATATCTTCCCATTTCCATTCCGGAACGGGAAGTGACTACAATAACCCAGCCGGTCACTAGTGCTCGATTTTGACCTGCTGACAAGTCAAACATCTCGCTACAAACTGCGCGACTTCTTCCTTCATATCATTCCACCAGAAATTCCTCCTCAGGTCCTTGTACATCTTACTCGAACCAGGATGAACGGAGTAAGGTGTAGCATGGGCCTCGCGCAAAATACTCTGTCTCAATTCTAAGTCGTTCGGTACACAAAGCCGACTCTGGAATCTCAAAACACCATCCTCATGAATTACCAACCCAAGAGACTTTCCCTTAAGAATGTTCTCTCGGATTTGAGTAATCATCGGATCCTCTAACTGCTTCAGCTTAATTTCATCGATCAAGGACGACGAAACCTCTAAAGCACAAAGTTGCCCGACAGCTCCAGGCAACAAAACCTCAACATCTAACTCGATCAAAGCCTGTCGAAGCTCAGACTGAGACGTAAGGACCTCAAGCGTTCGCAACGCAATCGGTTTCCGACTCAAGGCTTCGGCCACGACGTTCGCCTTGCCCGGATGATAAAGGATTTCGAGGTCATAATCCTTAATCAGCTCTAACCACCTCCTCTGCCTCATATTCAACTCCCGCTGAGTAAATATGTATTTCGGACTTTTATGATCGGTAAAAATATGACATGCAGAGCCGGAAAGGTAGTGACGCCAAATCTTGAGCGCAAAAACAACTGCCGCTAACTCCAAATCATGAGTTGGGTAGTTCAGCTCATACGGCCTCAACTGTCTCGACGCATAGGCAATGGTCTTGCCGTGCTGCATCGGTACGCACCCAAGACCCTGACCCGAAGCATCACTATAAACGGAAAAACCCTCGTTGCCACATGGCAACGCCAAAACCGGGGCTGGGGTCAAACGCTTCTTCAGTTCCTCAAAACTCAACTGTCTCTCGTCATTCCAGACGAACTTCTCGGATTTCTGGAGCAACTGTGTAAGTGGCCGAGCTAGTTTGGAGAAACCCTCGACGAACCTACGGTAGTAATCGGCCAAACCCAAGAAACTATGGATCTCCTTCACATTCTTGGGCGGCGCCCAATCCAACACTGCCTCAATCTTCAGCGGATCCACACGAACCCCCTCGACTGAAATCACGTGACTTAAAAACGTCACTTCCTTCAGCCAGAACTCACATTTCGAGAACTTCGCATAGAGTTGCTCAATTCTCAAAATGTCTAACACTACTCGCAAATGATGGGCGTGCTCCTCCTCGTTCCTCGAATAAATAAGAATATCGTCAATGAATACGACGACACACTTATCAAAATACTCGATAAAGACTTTGTTCATCAACCGCATGAACACCTCCGGCGCATTGGTTAACTCGAAAGGCATAACTACGAACTCATAATGTCCGTATCTCGTCCGAAAATCTGTTTTCGGCACATCGAACTCTGTCACCCGGAGCTGGTAGTACCCCGATCTCAAATCAATCTTCGAGAATACCGCAGCTCCCTGCAACTGATCGAACAAGTCATCAATTCTCGGCAAAGGATACTTATTCTTGATGGTCACGTTGTTTAGTTCGTGATAGTCGATACACAAACGCAGCGAACCATCCTACTTTCGCACAAACAGGACCGGCGCGCCCCAAGGCGAGGCGCTCGGCCGAACATACCCCGACTCAAGAAGCTCACTCAACTGCTTCTTCAACTCTGACATCTCTTAAGGTGCCATGCGATACGGCGCCTTCGAAATCGGAGCCGCGCCCGACTCTAACTCTATAGCAAACTCGACCTCATGGTCCGGTGGCAATCCCGGTAACTCGTCAGGAAATACATCAGGAAATTCGCTAACGACTGGAATCGACGAAAGCTCGACTCCACCATTCTCCGCCTTCAAGGCGTAGCACCAATAACCAGTACACCCCTTTCGCAGGAGTCTCATCGCCTTCAAGGCGTTAATAACGAACTTCTGGTTTCCCTTTTTTCGTCCTGCGAAAGAATGCTCGGTGCCATCCTCGGCTAACATAGTGATGATTCTCGTGCGGTATTTCATGATTCCACCATGCCGCTCGAGCCAATCATCCCCGAGAATCAAATCCTCACCCTCGATACCCACGACAATAAGATTAGAGAGCCAAGTCCTCTCACAAATAGACACAGAACAGTCCCGGACCTCTCGATCACCGACAATTCTATCACCGCTAGGAAGTTTAATGATGAAAGGCTCGCAAGGTGACAAGCAGTCGAGACTCAAATGGCGTACACATTCTAGAGAAATGAATGAATGCGTAGCACCCGAATCAAAAAGCACACTAACAGGATGGGAATGGATATGAACGGTACCTGTCGCCACAGTAGCTGCTGGGTCATCGGCCCTCCTCATCTCATAGATACGCGGCTGGGCAGAGCCGACACTGGAAGCTCCTCCCATAGCGGGCTGACCCCGACCCCTACCTCGGCCGGCACTCGGTGGAGGTGGCGGAGCAAATGAGTCCTGGTTCACACTCGGCTCCATAGGTGCTGGGTAAGAAGAACGGGCGTCGCGAAGCTGTCTGCTCTGATCACAAAAGAGGGCCTTGTGGCCCAACTGTCCACAAGTATGACAAGTAAACTTCGGACGAGAACACTGCCGGTTCATATGGCCCTGCACACCACAGTTAAAGCATGTGGGTTCACGAGCGGAGGTTCCGGCGGCACCCCGAAAGATCCCAGAGAAACGAGCCGAACCGCCCGTAGAAATATTTGCAGCCTGAGATTTCTGCTGGCCTCCACTCTTGGGACCAGAAAAATTTCTGACCGACTTCTGCTTCTTGCTCTCACGAGCCACATCACTAGCCATCACCGACATATCATAAGCGAGGGCCCTACTCTGATAATCCTTCAAAGTAGTGGAGACGAGTCCAGACATATAGTCTCGAATGGACAGTTTCATCCTCCTGGAAAAGTGGAAAATTTTGTCGCTCTCTTCGACAACTTGGGTCTTCAGATAGCCCAACTATTTGTTAAAATCGGCAATAGCTTGGGATACGGGAATATCCCGAGGTTGAGCATCGTAGAAAGCATGGACTCGAGCCTGTCTAACTGGCCACGGGCAATATTCAGTCTCCATCAACTCCTGAAATTCGGCCCATGAAGCAACATGATCTTTGGGCCCCATGGCCTCCCACCAATCCATAGCGTCCCCAGTGAGAAAGTACTGGGCAATAGGGACCTTACGGTCCTCGGGACAGTTGGTGGCAACGAAGACCTTAGATATCTCCTTGATCCACCCCTCCCAGCCGATCGGGTCTGATGCTCCAGAAAACTGAGAAGGATGCATCTTGATGACATCTTGGAGCCAACGGTCTGCTCCGCCCCGATTAGCATGTGCCTGATCGGGATTTTGAACCACTTGAGCTATCGCCGCCATTTGGTTTACCATTTGCTGCATAACGGCCGCAATACCAAGGTCGGCGCGCTCCTGAGAAGAAGCATGACTGTGACGGTCGCCGGTATTGTCGGCTCTCGAAGAATGCGACGTGGCCGCCCCACCGTCTGCCCCACGTCCTCGGCCGCGTCCACGACCACGACCACGACCACGACCACGGTTTCCTCCGGCATCCATACTGGTGTTAAGAGATAATAGAAGTATATCGAGGATGAGTAAGGGAGGAAAAAGCAACTATGATGATAAGCAAAAGAGGGAGAATATCCACAGTTCAAGAAACGGAATACAGTACGAGAAAGTAAAGAATCGAGTAAGGAAACTTACGAACACCGGAAGTACTGAGATGCCGGCAGCGGTGTGACAATGTGCAAAACAAAACACGACTAGACCCAAATAACTGACAAGCCTAGGTATCCATAAACCTAGGGCTCTGATACCATTTTCTGTAACACCCCGAGATATTCGTAGTATATTACAGCGTCGTGGACCCCTACATGGGACCCACCAGGCTACAACAAGAAAGACACCACTCGACTAACCATCTCGGTTAGCGAGGATACACATTTAAATAATATAAAAAATAAAGATACGCCCGGAGCAACCGGCGAAATAAGCATCATCCAACAATGTAACAATTTAAAATAATACAATACGGAGTTTGAAATGGAAGCCTAAGTACTCGCGAGTACAATCTATAAGTTTATAACTGTGGGAACAACCATATCGAAATGGACAAAAGAAATAAGAAGACCCAAATGCACATGTCAACGACCCTGGCCAACATCCTCATACTGTCCCGGTGCTCGCTCGTCCGGATAATCATAACCTGAAATCCATAACAAGAATTTCCCCAAAATGGGTCCCCAAAGGGGTTAGCAATTACACTAGTACAAGTAATCAAGGCAAACCAATCGCTTACACATTTCATAGTACAATGCACCAAAATTAATTTCAAAAGTCAAAACCAGACATGTCTTTTCCGGAAACAAACAGTCAAACAATTTGCCTTGGGAACAGGGTAATACCATTGATCCCGCCCGAGGCCTCTAAGGACCCTCCCGAGCTGGCCATATCGTAAAACAAAACACGCACATGCATCGCCATGGGAACAGGGTAATACCATTGATCCCGCCCGAGGCCTCTAAGGACCCTCCCGAGCTGGCTAGCTAAACAAACTCATGAATCCAGGACTCAACCCTTTGGACTCCCACCGTGATCCCATCGGACCATCCCGAGGTGAGCAAATCACACACAAAATACATTACCATTCCACGTTAAGCATAAAGGTTTCCAAAAATAGTTGCCTTGAATAATTGATGACGCAACGAATGGAATGGATAATCACCAACGAACAGTAGGAATCAATGAAACCGAACCTAACGATTCGAAGAACATAATCACAACCAACTTGAGACGAATACGGAAATGGAATACACCCGCAAACCCGCCTACGATTCATGTATATTCGTACAAAAATAACAACGAGGGCGGACCACAACCAAACCCTCTCGATTTCACAAAACCATGAAAATATACCATGAATCCGTAGGAAAACAAATAATATTGACAAGATTAACCATATTCATCATGAATCCACCAACAAAACGGAACGAATCGGATGAAAATCCCCAAACCCCCAATTTATCTAAAAGTAGGGTTCTAAGAGATTTTACCTTGGATTAGGATGAAAGATTCGTGTTGATGTTGTTATAATACACCAAGAACTCAAGAAAGATGTTGGATGAGATGATTGGAAGAAGAAATCGCCAAGAATCGCCCAAAATCGCCAAAGGAGCTCCAAGCCGCGGGGAGGAGAAGAAATGAACGTAATACGTTCATCTGGGTCAACTCCCTGGTTTATATATCCAGGGAGTGTTAGCGCGCGCTAATCCTCAAGGTTAGCGTGCGCTAACGGGATAAAACTACGAGCCATACGATTAGCGTCCCCACCCAAGAGAGCTTACGGCCGTTAGCGTGCGCTACTCGAAACGTAGCGTGCGCTAATAATCTCTCGGTAGCGCGCGCTATCGACCAATAGCGTGCGCTACCTGGACATCAGCCGAGTCCAGAAACAACTGTCCAGTACACACCTGATCCAGTTAGCGCGCGCTATCCACCAAACGTAGCATGCGCTAAAGTGTATCGGTAGCGTGTGCTATCGACCAATAACGTGCGCTACCTGGGCAACAGATTGAGTCCAGTAGCAAACTGTCCAGTACTGGACACTCACGCTAGCGCACGCTACCGGTAATCTCAGCGTGCGCTAGCCCCCGACATTAGCATGCGCTAGACTACGTAGCGTACGCTAATTCGCCACTCCAGGGGGCTGGAAACAGCACTGCCACTCCCAGGGCTAACTCTCTAGCGCGCGCTACGAAGTAAACGTAGCGTGCGCTACTAAGGGACCTCTAGCGTGCGCTATGCAGAAAAGATAGTGTGCGCTAAGCACGAAATATGAACGGTCCAAAACACCGGAATATGAACGAAACACCAAACGGAACATCACAACACGCATCATAACATAGAATGAATCCACGGCAACCCCGAAACGGCGGTTCCGTACAACAATAACGAGAATCAGATCAATAGATGACAGGAAAAATACACTGAAAGATACACGAGGGTCACTACAATCGGGAAATACACCGAAAATGAATATACAAGGGAAAGAAAAATGCGGATATTACACGAGCGACCAAGTCAGCGTCATATGAACCAAGGCAGACTCGCCAACGAAGGTTCCAGATCAAGATCAAGTACCGAACGATCGGCATTCAGGGCGATTGTCTCTTGGCACCTAGCGATCGACCCTAGTGCCCGACCAAGGAAGACCGTCTTATGCCACGTGTACGGCCGATATCCGTTAAAGTCTACGAAGACCGAATCTCGGATGAGGACCCACGTGCAGATCCGCAAAAGGTGCCGCCACATAAGGTTTTTTGACTCCAGCCCATCACCAGCTGTAGACGACAAGGACAACCTCACCTACCTCCCAAGACAGCGACATGAGATGCGTGTTGTCTTCTCATTGGTTCGCACATCTGGCTGCCAGTAGGAGCTGCGGACTTTAAGGAAACCAACCCGTGATAAGACGATCGCCCGCTTAATTTAATACAGGAAAGGCGATCGCCCGTATGGGATTGAGACATCCCAACTACCTCCACTCCTATAAGTAGGAGACCTCCAACATTTGGAGAAGGACGGTTGATTTCACACGAGAGATCAGATTTCCATCACAGGAAAAACAGCTAAATTCACACAGTTGAATCCTACAGCTAAAAACACAGCACTCCATCTTTGTTACAAGAACTCACAGAGCATTACCTCTGGTTCTCCCGGCAATCATCAGCACACAAGAGCTAGATAACTAGGATCATTATACTCATTGTAATCGTACTCTAATATTAATATTTGTACTCTAAAGCAGTATTCGTATTAATAATATCTCGCGAGAGCATTCAAGCCCGGGACTAACAACCCCGGCAAATCTTGTGTTATTTGCATTCCTTCGTACGTGCTCTCGCATTTTGTTTGTTACTCACCCGTAGCCATATCCAGCAAATCATTTCGAATAATATTTTGGGTAACAAGTATACTTATTACTACCAACCTCTATTTTTTAATAAGCGAATATTATATCGATAAATACAAAAATTATATCATTATATTTATGTTTTAAAATATATTTATAATCTTATTTTTTGATAATTTTTCATGATATGAGTGAAAATGTTATTTATGGTAAAACTTTAGTCTTGAAAAGTGAGAAAGACACGTAAGTAACCATCTCAAATTTTGAATTTATCTTATAAGATTGGGGAGACAGCGCGAAGGAAGGGGATTATTGTCATCGCGGATGAGGTGTATAGGCATATCGTTTTTGGAAGTCAAGAGTTTATTCCAATGGGAATGTTTGGATATATAGTGCCTGTGCTTAGTGTTGATCAACGTCGAAGAGATGGCTCATACCTGGTTGGCGCCTCGGTTGGATTGCTGCTTCAGGTTCCAATGGTGTCCTTACTCAATTGGGGGTTTGATGTCCGAGACTCTTGTTCATATACTCCCCAATCTCAATTATATACGCTTGTATTCCTTTTTTTACAATCCAAATATATAGGTTTGTTTTTATTCATATCAATACCTTTTTAGCTCATTTACTAATAAACTTTTATTTAATATTTTGATTTATTATAACATTAATTCATCATTAAACAATAAATAGGAGCATATTAGGAAGTTACTTTAATTTTTTTTTCCAATACGTTTTTTAATCCTTGTGAAAATTCCAATCAGCCTATATAATTGGGACGGCGGGAGTACAACATTGTTCATACTACTTTATAGTCTGACCTTTGATTTGGGTAAACGTCTGTTAGTTAACCCCTTTTAGCCATGTTTTTCCATAATCTTAATGATATCTAGTCCGAAAACTCTTGTCCAGGTACAAGATATATATACACACACACACACACGCACATAACAACAACAAAGCTTTAGTTCCGAAAAGATTTGGGTCGACTAACATGAACCGTCATAGGGCCTGTGAAAATCAAGTTGTGTGAGCAACATAAATTCTATCTCTCCACTCTATCTATTGTCATATTTTCCTCAATCCCTAATAACCTCATATCACTATCAATCACCTTCCTCCAAGTTTGCCTATCATTCAAGACAAGATACAAGCACTATGAGTTTGTGGTTATGCCTTTTGGTCTAACAATGCTCTGGCCGTATTTATGAAGTTAATGAACAAGACCTTAATCGAATATCATGATAAGTTTGTTGTGTTTATTAATGATAACCTGATCTATTCGAAGAACGAGGCAGAGCATGCTGAACATTTGTGCATCGTGTTGAGTATTCTAAGAGCCGAGAACCTTTATGCTAAATTCTCCAAGTGTGGGTTTCGGCTGAAAGAAGTTGTCTTCCTCGAAATATAGAAGCAATGTTAGCTTATGAACCACCAAAGAACGTCAAAGAAGTTCGAAGTTTCTTGGGTCTTGCCGATTATTAATGCAGATTTTTCGAGGACTTCTCGAAAATAGCACAACCCATCACTCAGCTATTACAGAAGACCCATAAGTTTGAATGGAGCTATGAATGTCAGAAGAGTTTTGATGAGCTGAAGAAGCAATTAATCACAACATCGATTCTAGCCTTAACCCAGGGACCAATGGCTTTGTTGTATATATCAACGCTTCTAAACAAGGACTTGGGTGCGTGTTAATGTAGAAAGATCGGGTAATTGAATATGCATCTTGTCATCTAAAGTCGTACGAGGATAATCACCCTCCTCATGATCTGGAATTAGCGCCAGTCATATTCGCATTAAAGATATGGAGGAACTATCTATATGGTTCTTAGTGCAGACTATGTACGGATCATAAGAGCTTGAAGTATATTTTCGCACAGAAAGAACTTAACACGGACCAACGGCAATGGATGGAATTGATTAAAGATTATGATCTTGAAATTTTTCACCACCCTGGTAAAGCTAAAATGGTCGCAGATGTATTGAGCCGCAAATTAGTCACATTTACAGAGACTGGAATTATTTCCATCTCAATCAAAGATTCTACGTGGATTGATCGGGCAGAAGATTGAGGTATGGCTCCAGAGAACCCAGGTGTAGTTACATTTCCCAGATATTACTTTCTCGGTGATTGATGATATCGAACCTATACAGTTTGAGGATCCGATGATGGCTCAAATCTGGGATGATATTTCAAAAGGGAGAGCCCTTGGTTTCTTGATCCAGGAAGATGGATTTTTAAGATTCCAAGGCAGATTGTGTGTGTTGAATAATGTCGATCTTAAATGAGGCACATTCTATGAGGTATTCGATTCATCCGGATACTAGTAAAATGTACAAAGACCTGAAGAATAACTTATGGTGGCCCAACATGAAGAAGGAAGTTGCAGAATTCGTTTAGAGATGTTTAAATTGTCAACAAGTCAAGATTGAACACTAGAGAGAAGATATCACGATGGATTTTGCAGTAGGGATGTCGAGAACTCGTCCAGGTATGAATATGATTTTGGTGATTGTTGATCGGTTGACCAAATATGCTCACCTTTTGGCAATCAAGGATATGTGGGGACCTGAACATCCAAATCGAGCGTTTATATCTGAAATCGTAAGATTGTATGGTACCCCAAGGAGTATCGTTTCAGACTGCGACAGTCGATTTGTATCGCATTTTTGGCGAGCCATTCATCACACGTTGGGTACTGAATTGAGATTCCATCCTCAGACTGGCGGACAATTTGAGAGAACAATCCAGACATCGGAAGATAAGTTAACTTGCGTCTTAAGCCGGAAAAATCTTTGGAAGCTCACTTGCCGTTGCTTTAATTTACATTTGGCATAGCTTGATCAATATGGCACCGTTCGAAGCGCTTTATGGTAGACAATGTAGATCATTGTTATGCTGGGATGAATCATCCATCATGATTGGTGTTGAGCTATATCTATTGCTGCATACAAGAGATAAGGTTGCCCTGATTCGATAGAGACTATTGACTGCATAGAGTCGATAGAAATCTTAAGTTGATCTCCTGCGACACCTAATAGAGTTCAAAGTAGGAGATTACATATTCCTGAAAGTATCGCCAACCCTGGGGGTTATACGGTTCAGAAAGAAGGGAAAGATGAGTCTGAGGTATATCAGACCTTTTGAGATTCTGGAAAAAATGGGCGAGGTGGCATATCGTCTAGCGTTGCCACCGTCACATAGCCATATGTATAACATGTTTCACGTCTCCTAGCTCGGGAAATAAATTTTTGATTCTAGTCACGTCATTGGTTTTGGGGAAATTAAGGTGGCTAGTGATGTTACATTTGAAGAACGACCATTGGTGATATTAGAATTAAGAGTGAAGCCGTTGTGGAATAAGATGATCTTGTTGGTAAAAGTCAAATGATCTCGACATGGAATCGAAGAAGCAACCTCAGCAACTGAGGACAATATGTCGTCACATTTTATGGAGTTGTTTGAGTCTTAAGTTTTAGGATGGACTTTTTCTAAGGGGAAGAGTGTGATGCCATTGTTAGAAATATGTCTTGAATACCACTCAGAGGATGAGAGAGTGAGAGCATGGTATTGTAATTATGAATATTAAATTGAAAAAGCCATTTATTATTAATATATTATTGTATATCACTGGCATTGTAATTTGGTATATAAAATAATAGTACTTGCATTTGAGAGCAAACATTCCACTACTTATAGAGATAAGGAGATAGGCATTGGAAGTGTTTAGGACACGAATGCTTATCTGTTTCGCAAGTCGATAAAACTTAACTAGGCAATAAGTCTAGACAAGACTTGTATATCGTGTGCTTTGACATGTAGAGTGACTGTCTTCACTAAGGGTTAGTGGGAGCACACATTATATGTATGATAATATAATTAGTATACTCGAACTCGACTCACCTCGATTCAGTCACACGGATTTCACTATAGAATTGTGAATGACTGAATCAAAAGGTTGTGATAGGTATATGTTGTAACACCCCCAAGATATTCGGGGTATATTACAGTGCCGTGGACCCCTACGTGGGATCCACCAGGCTAAATAAACAATACCGCTTGTCTAATCACCTCGGTTAGCGAGAAACACATAACACCACAACAATAATTAAATGAAATCACCCGGTACAACCGATAAACATGACATCACTCAAATTCACAAATACGATTTAACATACAAAACATATCACCATTTCAAAAGTGCCTAGGTACTCGCGAGTATTATCTATAAGTTCACAAGTTGGAAATGAACACATCAAAATGGACAACGAAAATAGAGGGACTCA
Source organism: Orobanche coerulescens (assembly GCA_033398695.1). NCBI lineage: Eukaryota > Viridiplantae > Streptophyta > Magnoliopsida > Lamiales > Orobanchaceae > Orobanche > Orobanche coerulescens. The sequence continues at coordinate 67,495,002 of CM065818.1, read as the reverse complement.
ATTGCACATGTCAACAACCCCGGCCAGCATCCTCATACTGCTTCAGTGCTCGCTCGTCCGACTGAACATAACCTGAAATTCATAATAGGAATTTCCTCAAAAATGGATCCCCAAAGAGGTTAGCAATTATAGTACAAGTAATCAAGGCAAACCACTCGCTTACATATTTCATAGTACATGCATCCAGTCATTTCAAAAATCCAAATCCAGACATGTCTTTTCCGAAAAACGAACCATCAAGAATCAATTTTCCTAGGACCGGGGAGAAACCACTGGTCCCATTCGAGGCCTCTAAGGATCCTCCCGAACTGGCCATAATCATAAAACAAATCACACACAAGCATCGCCTAGGACCGGGGCGAAATCACTGATCCCATTTGAGGCCTCTAAGGGCCCTCCCAAACTGGCTAGCGAACAAGCTCGTGAATCCAGAGTGAAGTCACGGATTCCCCCGGGGCCCCGTCGGACCCTCTCGGAGTGAGCAAAGCACACACATAATATACATCACATGTTAAGCATAAAGGTTTCCAAGAGTACTTGCCTTGAGTAATTAACGACGAAACGGACGGAACGGAGAACAATCACGATCGCTAGGAACCGACAAAACTGAACCTAACGATTCGAAGAATACAATCACAACCATTTCTAAACGATTAAGGAAATGGAATACACCCGGAAACCCATCTACGATTCATGTAAATTCATACAAAAACAACAACGAGGGTGGATCGCAACCGAACCCTCTCGATTTTACAAATACCACGAAATTTTCCATGAACTCGTAGGTAAAACATGAATATCACTAAGATTAATCACATACATCATGGATTAATCAACAACACGGAACGAATCAGACATTAAACCCCAAATCCCCAAATTCCCCAAAATAGGATTCTAAGAGTTTACCTCGGATCGGAGATGAATAACACGCGTAGATGTTGTTAATACACACCAAAAATTCAAGAAAGATGATGGCTTGAAGTCACAAGGCTTCAAATCGCCTGGAAATCGCTCAGAAATTGCCTAGGATCGGAGAGGAGGAATAGAGGATGAAAATGGCTGAAATCGGTCAACTCCTGGGTATTTAAACCTAGACCCTGTTACGTACGTTAGCCCTGGACAACTAACATACGCTAGCTACTTAACGTACATAGCTACTTATGTACATTATGAGAAGGCTCTTACGCACGTAACACCCTACGCTAACGTACGCAACATCAAGCTCGTAGCATACGCAAGGGGCTGGCAGAGCCTACTGCCTGATTCCTGAACACTATTACGTACGTAACAACAATGAAGTTACGTACGCTAAACATAATGCGTAACGTACGTTAAGTATAGACCGTAACATACGTTATGTTCTCCCAGAATAGGACTGACAAACAGGCAAGAGGTGAACCGGAAATCAAAACATGTCGATTAACAAAACATGAAGATACAAACACATAGGGTTTGAGACGACGAACCTAAGTGTTAAAATAAACCATGTTTCCAACTACCCAAAGGTTCGGAAAAACAACGACAAACGTAATTACCCTATAACTTTGGGAATTTACAAAATGGCCCAAAACATCCGAAACACACGATACATGATTGAAACGCAAACGAAAGCTCACAACATGCATAACAACATAATATGGATTTACGGCAACCCCGAAATGGCGGTTCCGAACAACGATTACGAGAATCGAACCAAAAAACGACGGAAATGATATTCAGTGCGGAATTGAGTAAAATAAGTCCAAAACAAGCTCGGATGACAAAAAGTCCAGTATTAATTACTCTCGAGATACCGATACGGTTACAAGTGAGTCACTAAAAACAAAAATACACCAAGATGAAAAATACCGGGAAAAGGAAAAAATACGGATATTATAAAAACAAGTTTTCTCCCGAAACTTAAGAAACAAACAAATCAGGGTACCTGGCATGCATGTTATCTTTGGTTTCCCAAGTTGCCTTCTCGACACCATGCCTCGACCACTGCACCTTGACCAAAGGAATGGTCTTATGCCTCAGTTGATTCTCACGGTGCTCCAAAATCTTCAAGGGATGCTCCTCGAAGTTAATATCCTTAGCGATATCGAGCTCACCATAGTAGATGACATGACTAGGATCTAGAACATATTTACTCAGTTGGGAAACATGAAAAACGTTATGGACGTGACTTAAAGTTGGAGGCAAGGCCAAACGATACGTCAACTCGCGACCCTTTCAAGAATCTCAAAAGGGCCCAATAAATCTCAGACTCGACATTCCCTTCTTCCCTAATCGGAAAACTCTCCTCATTTGCGACACCTTTGAAAAAACTTGGTCTCCCACCTCGAATTCCAAAGGCTGACGACGAATGTCAGCATAGGATTTCTGTCGGCTCTAAGCAGTCAACATCCTCTCCCAAATAAATTCCACATTCTTCTTCGTCTCCAAGGCGATATCCGGTTCGGTCCTGACCAAATCAGACGCCTCGGTCCAACAAATCAGCGACCGACATCGCCGCCCATAAAGCTCCTCACACGGTGCCATCCAAATCGACACATGCTAACTATTGTTGTATGTGAACTCGACAAACGGCAAATGCTCCTCCCAATCACTGCTCCAATCGAGAGTACAAGCACACAACATATCCTCAAATGTCTGGATAGTACGCTCCGATTGCCCATCCGTCTGAGGATGAAAAGAAGTACTCAGGCGCAACCGAGTACCCAACGCCTTATGTATCGCCTGCCAAAAATGAGATACGAAACGGCCATCACGATCTGAAACAATAGACTTCGGAGTACCATGAAGCCTCAAAATCTGCGCAATAAATACACGAGCTAGCTTTTTTGGACCCCAAGTATCCTTGATGCCCAGAAAGTGTGCCGACTTGGTCAGACAATCCACAATCACCCAAGCCATATTCATACCAGACTTAGATCTCGGCAAGCTTGTGATGAAGTCCATCGAAATATCTACCCATTTCCATTCTAGAACGGTAAGCAACTGCAACAACCCGGCTGGTCACTGATGCTCGATTTTGACCTACTGGCAAGTCATACCTCTCGCTACAAATTATGCGACCTCCTCCTTCATATCATTCCACCAAAATTTCTCTTTAAGAACCATAAATCCAGGAGACTTCCCTTTAAGAACGTTCTCTCATATTTGAATAATCATCCAATCCTCGAACCGCTTTAGTTTAACTTCATCGATCAGCGACGACGAAATCTCCAAAGCACAAAGTTGCCCGACAGCTCCTAGCAACAAAATCTCAACACCCAACTCGATCAAATCATGCTGAAGCTCAGATTGAGACATAAGTATCTCAAGTATCCGTAACGTACCAGTTTCCGACACAAGGCATCTGCCACGATGTTCGCCTTTCCCGGATGATAAAGGATTTCGAGGTCATAATCCTTAATCAACTCCAACCACCTCCTCTGCCTCATATTCAACTCCCGTTGAGTAAATATGTACTTCAGACTTTTATGATCGGTAAAAAACTGACATGCAGAGCCAAAAAGATAGTGACGCCAAATCTTGAGCGCAAAAATAACTCCCGCTAACTCTAGATCGTGAGTAGGGTAGTTGAGCTCATACGACCTCAACTGTCTCGACGCATAAGCAATGGTCTTGTCGTGCTGCATCAGCACACACTCAAGACCCTGACCTGAAGCAACACTATAAACAGCAAAACTCTCGTTGCCACACGACAACGCTAGAATCGGGGCTGAAGTCAAATGCCTCTTCAACTTCTCAAAATTCGACTGCCTTTCATCATTCCAGACAAACTTCTCAGATTTATGAAGCAACTGTGTAAGTGGCCTAGCCAGTTTCGAGAACCCCTCGACGAACCTACGATAGTAGCCAGCCAAACCCAAGAAACTACAGACCTCCTTCACATTCTTAGGCGGTGCCCAATCCAGCGCTGCCTCAATCTTCTGTGGATCCACACGGACTCCCTCGGCTGAAATCACGTGACCCAGAAACATCACTTCCTTCAGCCAGAACTCACTTTTCGAGAACTTCGCATAGAGTCGCTCGGTCTTCAAAATGTCTAACACCACACGCAGATGATACGCATGCTCCTCCTCATTCTTCGAATAGATAAGGATATCGTCAATGAAGACGACGACACACTTATCCAAATACTCGATGAAAACCTTGTTCATCAACTGCATGAACACTGCCGACGCGTTAGTTAGCCCGAAGGGCATAACCACAAACTTATAATGTCCGTATCTCATCCGAAAAGCTATTTTCGGGACATCGGACTCCTTCACCCGAAGCTGATAGTACCCCGATCTCAAGTCGATCTTCGAGAATACCACAGCTCCCTGTAACTGATCAAACAAGTCATCAATCCTTGGCAAGGGATACTTGTTCTTGATGGTCACCTTGTTCAGCTCGTGATAGTCGATACATAAACGGAGTGAACCATCCTTCTTCCGCACAAACAGAACCGGTGCGCCCCAAGGCGAAGCGCTCAATCGAATATAACCCGACTCAAGAAGCTTACTCAACTGCTTCTTCAACTCGGCCATCTTTTAAGGTGCCATACGATACGGCACTCTCGAAATCGGAGCTGTACCCAGCTCTAACTTGATAGCAAACTCAACCTCACGGCCCGGTGGCAACCCTGGTAACTTGTCAGGAATGACATCAGGGAACTTACTGATGAATGGAATCGATGAAAACTCGACCCCACCGTCCTCCGCCTTTAGGGCGTAGCACCAATAACCAGTACACCCCTTCCGTAGGAGTCTCATCGCCTTCAAGGCATTAATTACGAACTTCTGGTTTCCCCTCTTTCGCCCCGCGAAAGAGTGACCGGTGCCGTCCTCAGCTAACATGGTGATGATTCTCGTGTGGTGGTTCATGATCACACCATGCCACTCGAGCCAATCTTCCCCGAGAATCAAATACTCACCCTCAATATTCACAACAATAAGATTAGAGAGCCAAGCCCTCTCACAAATGATCACAGAAGAATCTCGGATCTCCCGATCACCAACGATCCTATCACCGCTAGGAAGTTTAACGATGAAAGACTCACAAGATGACAAACAGTCAAGACTCAGACGACGCACACATTCCAGAGAGATAAACGAATGCATAGCACCAGAATCGAAAAGCACACTGATAGGATAAGAATGAATATGAACGGTACCTATTGCCACGGTAGCCGCTGGATCATCGGCCCTCCTCATCTCATAAACACGCAGATGAGCGGAGCCGATACTGGAAGCTCCCCCTCTAGTGGGTTGGCCCCGACCTCTACCTCGGCTGGCACTCTGTGGAGGCGTCAGAGCAAACAACCCCTGGTTCACACTCGGCTCCTTAGGCGTTGAAAAAGAAGCCTGGGCACCAAGAGTCTACCCTAAACGCTCACAAAAAGAAGCCTTGTGGCCCGAATGACCACTAGTATGACAAGTCAACGGGCAGACGGGGACACTCTTGGTTCCTATGGCCCATCTTGCCACAGTCAAAACATCATTCATCACGAGTGGAGGCACTGGAAGTACCTTGAAAGCCCCGAGAAGAACGATCTGAACCGCCCGTAGGAAAATTAGCAGACTGAGATTTCTGCTGAACTCCGCCCTTGTGACCCGAAAAGTTACCAACGGATTTCTGCTTCTTACTTTCTCGAGCCGTCTTACTGGATGTCAAGGACATATCATAAGCAAGAGATATACTCTAATAGTCCTTTAAGGTGGTGCAGGCGAATCCCGACATGCAATCACGAATCCTCAGTTTCATTCGCCTCGAGAAGTGGCAGATATTGTCATCCTCCTCCTTAACTTGGGCCTTCACGTACCCCAATTCCCAGTTGAAATCTGCAATGGCCTGAGAAACCGGAATATCTCGAGGCTGAGCATCATAAAAGGCATGAATCCGTGCCTGATGAACCGGCTACGGATAGTACTCCGCTTCCATAAGGTCTCTGAACTCGGCCCAAGAAGCAGCATGATCCTGAGGCCCGACAACCTCCCACCAATCAGCAGCATCCCAGTGAGAAAATACTGGGCGATTGGGACCTTGCGATCCTCAGGACAATTAGTGGCAGTAAAGACCTTGTAAATCTCTTTGATCCACCCCTCCCAGCCAATCGAGTCTGAAGTGCAATACCCGGTTGTAATTTCATTTATTATTCAGTAATTGTCACTCAGTAATTTTTCACTCATTATTAATCATTCATCCTTCATGTTCATTCCATGTGTTCACCGTTCGGCGTAATTTGAATCATATATCAGTAATTTATTCGTCATTCAACCTGGTTGGAGAATCGGGTCGAGCATATAATCATTGTCATCTTTGTAGTGGACTGTGTGTGAGGAGTAGTGCACGCCATGTACTATCTTTAGCGGGCGCTAATTGAGTACCGGTAGCGCACGCTAACGTGGTGGAGGCAGACAGTCCATTAGGTACTGAACTGAATTGCTGTAACTCATAGCACACGCTAAAAGTGGATATAGCGTATGCTAGCGGTGTTGATAGCGCACGCGAAGCATCAGTGTAGCGCGCGCTAAGGTTCGATCAGATAGAGTCCAGTGAGTATTGGACTGAAATGGGATAATTCATAGCGCACGCTATGAGTAGAGATTAGCGTACACTAATGGTGATAGTAGCGCATTCTAAGTTATTTGTGTAGCGCGCGCTAAGGTGATCTAGGCAGAAGTCAGTAGGTTCTGGACTCCAATATTCTGGACATCAACCACTAGGTAGCGCACGCTAACACAAGGTTAACGCACGCTAATAAGAGACGTTAGCGCATGCTACCAAGGTATGCAGAGCACGCTAACGATGCAGGCAGTGGGTACTGGACTACCCGGTGAACCCGCTAGCGCATGCTAAGCACAGGAGCTAGCGCGCGCTAAGCTGGGTTTACTATATATTGGACAGTTTACCCCCATTTCGTCATTTCTTCATCTCTCTTCCTCTCACGTGCAATTTTGGGCGACTTTGGACATTTTGTGAAGTGTTCTTCGAGCTAAAATCAACTATCAACATCTTCAAGCTTCTAGTTCGGATTAATCATCATTTAATCCTCTCAAACTCACCAAATCGAGGTAAACATTTCTTGAATCTAGAATTTTGGGATTTGAGTTTTTTCCTTCCGATCTCTTCGAGTTAGCTTGCTATTATGTTGGAATATGTTAGATATGGATTATCTACCTTGGATACATGTTTTCCTATGGATTTATTGGTGTATTTTTCGGATTTGTTGAGTATTTGGAGAATTATTCAAGAACACCTTAAGGGTTGACTTTGGGATTTTAGGGTTTCGACTAGATGTTGTCGTAATCTCGAATGGAGTATTTTCCTATTGGATTATTTGATTGTATTGATGATGTTTTGTTAGATTTGAACTACTCATTTGGAGGTTGCTTTGATATATTTGGGGGTTGGTTGTAATCAAATAAGGAATGTTTGCAACGTATTTGTTCGAATGCCCATGTGAGTTTGGATATTGTTGTATCGACTATTGAGTTGGTTGTGAACAAGCTTGATACGTATATTAAGCGTTTGTTGGTAATTATGTTATTCAAGGTTGTTCAAGTGACCGATAATTCCATTAAGGATGTTTGTTCGAGGGAGGACATTTCATCACCGGTATTTAAGTAAGTAAATTCTTACCCGGTTAAAAGGAAACTCATCCTTTTCGTTGTTGTTCATTCATATTCATAATTCATTCATGGTATATTAATTATGTTGAGACTTGTAATTATCAAACTAATCATTCAATTCACGAGGGACGAGAGTTCCAATCATTTAAATGAGCTATCATTCATTTCATTATTAGTTCATGTCGGTGAGTCCCCTTGTCGTATTGTTATTCATTAATATTCATCATGGTCACTTTTGTTCTCGTGACCTTCTGGGATCATATTGCGTGGCCGGGTGGTTACATGTGGAATTTTTAGTCGGACACACGATAGTCATGTGATAAGGGTTCACCGACACAATAGACTGTGCACACGGTAACGTGCCTCCGTGAGATTAATTAGGTAAAAGTGCAGGTGTGTCCGGACACTCGTCTTGTGCACTTGCATGTCCCATTACGGGCGTACTATGATGCCCCTCTTGAGCTTGATTCATAACTAAGATATGCAATGATTGTGCTTGTTCAACTCTTGAGGATTGTTGTTGTGTGTAACTGACCCCGTTGGGGGATGCTGTTTTCAGGTCATGGCAAGGCAAAGGCACGGGAAGAGAACGTTGACAGCGAGGAGTCCCAGTGATACTAGTAGGGGGTCCCAAGTCTGTTCATTTGTTCATGTTTTCTTTGATGTGTACTTTATGCTGCAATTCCGTTTGGATTTTCATTTTATCCAGTGTTGTATATTTTATCTTCATATAAAATATACATGTATTCTGTATTTACCGAGTGTGTTGTACTTGAAACTCCTCATCGGAGTAATTGATGATATAATATGGTTCGGTACTACAATTATATTATTTAATTCATTAATTTTCAATCATCTGGTGGGTCCTAGTTGGGAGTCCACAACACTGTAATATCCGCCTAGTTTGGGGTGTTACATTAAGCCCCAGAAAACTGAGAAGGATGCATCTTGGTGACATCCTGAAGCCAACGATCCACCCCAGCCCAAGCAGCAAGAGCCGGAGTCGGGTTTTGAACCGCCTGGGCTATCGCAGCTATTTGGTTCACCATCTGTTGCATTACAGCTGCAACACCAAGGTTGGCGCCATCTTGAGTAGCAGTATGGCTCTGACGGCCATCAGTACTGCCGGCTCCAAAAGAGTGTGACGTGGACGCCCCATTGGTTACCCCACGTCCCCGGCCGCGTCCACGACCACGACCACGACCACGAACTCAACCTCTTCCAGCATCCATACTGGAGATAAGAGGTAGCAAAAGCAACCCGATGATAAGTACGAGAGAAAACAATCACAATTCAAGAATCGGAAGTACGATATGGGAAAATAAAAGAATCGAGTAAGGAAAACTTACGAACACTGGAAGTACCGAGGTGCTGGCAGCATGATGATGATGTGCAAAACAAAACACAACTAGACCCAGATAACCGACAAGCCTAGGTATCCATAAACCTAGGGCTTCGATACCATTTTCTGTGACACACCCAAGATATTCGGGGTAAATTATAGCGTCGTGGACCCCTACATGGGATCCACCAGGTTAAACAAACAATACCGCTCGTCTAATCATCTCGATTAGTGAGAAACACAAAACACCACAACAATAATTAAATGAAATCACCCAGTACAACCGGTAAACAGGACATCACTCAAATTCACAAACATTTTTAGCATACAAAACATATCCCTATTTCAAAAGTGCTTAAGTACTCGCGAGTACTATCTATAAGTTCACAAGTTGGAAATGAACACATCAAAATGGATAACGAAAATAAAGGGACTCAATTGCACATGTCAACAACCCCGGCCAACATCCTCGTATTGCTCCCATGCTCGCTCGTCCGGCTGAACATAACCTGAAATTTATAACACGAATTTCCCCAAAAAACAGGTCCCCAAAGGGGTTAGCAATTACGCTAGTACAAGTAATCAAGACAAACCATTCGCTTACACATTTCATAGTACATGCATCAAGTCATTTCAAAAATCCAAAATCAGACATGTCTTTTGTGGAAAACGAACAATCAATAATCAATTTGCCTAGGACCGGGGCGAAACCACTGGTCCCATTCGAGGCCTCTAAGGATCCTCCCGAACTGGACATAATCATAAAACAAATCACGCACAGGCATCACCTAGGACTGAGGCAAAACCACTGATCCCATTTTAGGCCTCTAAGGACCCTCCCAAATTGGCTAGCGAACAAGCTCATGAATCCAGAGTGAAGTCACGGATTTCCCCAAGGCCCCGTCGGACCCTCCCGAAGTGAGCAAAGCACACACATAATATACATCACCATTTCATGTTAAGCATAAAGGTTTCCAAGAGTACTTGCCTTGAGTAATTAACGACGACATGGACGGAACAGAGAACAACCACGATCGCTAGGAACTGACAAACCCGAACCTAACGATTCAAAGAATACAATCACAAGCATTTCTAAACAATTACGGAAATGGAATACACCCGGAAACCCATCTACGATTCATGTAAATTCATACAAAAACAACAAGGGCGAATCGCAACCGAACCCTCCCGATTTCAAAAATACCATGAAATTTACAATGAACTCGTAGGGAAAACATGAATATCACTAAGATTAATCACATACGTCATGGATTAATTAACAATACGGAACGAATCGGACATTAAATCCAAAATCCCCAAATTCCCCAAAATAGGGTTCTAAGAGTTTACCTCGGATCGGAGATGAAGAACATGCATAGATGTTGTTAATACACACAAAAAACTCAAGAAAGATGATGGATTGAAGTCACAAGGCTTCAAATCGCCTGGAAATCGCTCAGAAATCGCCTAGGATCAGAGAGGAGGAAGAGAGGATGAAAATGACCGAAATCGGTTAACTCCTAGGTATTTAAACTCAGGCATGGTTACATACGTTAGCCCGGGACAGCTAACGTACATTAGCTACTTAATGTACGTAAGCCTTCCAGACTTACGTACGTAATGCATCAGCAGGACCAACTGTCCAAAACCACAAAGGTCATTACGTACGTTATGAGAAGGCTCTTACGCACGTAATATACCCTATGCTAACGTACGCAACATCAAGCTCGTAGCGTACGCAAGGGGCTGGCAGAGCCTACTGTCTAGAGATGTTAAACGGGCTAGCCCTAGCGGTTTCGGGCTAGCCCTAGCGGTTTCGGGCTAGCCCTAGCGGGCTTCGGGCTAAACGGTCCGGGCTAAAAAAGCCCGGATTTAAACGGGCTAGGAAATATTGGCCCTAACCCTAACCCTAACGGGTTTCGGGCTAAACGGGCTAAACGGGCGAAATATTTAAAAAATCTATTTTTTATTTTTTTATAAGTAAAAAAAAACAATGACAATATATTTTATATATATAGTATCAACTATACTATAATAAATATAACAAAAAATATACTTTTATGTCTATATATATATATATATCGGGCTTTGGGCTAGCCAGCTCCTAGGGGCCGGGCCTAGCTAGCGGGCTAGCCAGCAACGGCTTTGGGCTAAACGGTCCGGGCCAAAAAAGCCTGGATTTAAACGGGCTAGGAAATATCGGCCCTAACCCGGTTTTTTGGCGGGTTAAACGGGCCAGCCCTACGGGCCCGAGCCCGTTTAACATCTCTACTACTGTCCAATTCCTGAACACTATTCCGCACGTAACAACAATGAAGTTACGTACGCTAAACATAACGCGTAATGTACGTTAAGTATATACCGTAAAGTACGTTATGTCCTCCCAGAACAGGACTGACATATAGGCAAGAGGTGAACCGAAAACCAAAACACGTCGATTAACAAAACATGAAGACACGAACACATAGGGTTCGAGACGACGAACCTAAGTGTTGAAAGAAACCATGTTTCCGACTACTCGAAGGTTCGGAAAAACAACGACAAACATAATTACCCATAACTTTGGGAATTTACAAAATGGCCCAAACAATCCGAAATACACGATGCACGATCGAAACGCCAAACGAAAGCTCACAGCATACCAACATAATAAGTATTTACGGCAACCCCGAAACGGCGGTTCTGAACAACGATTACGAGAATCAAACCAAAAGAAAACAACAACCAAAACATTATTCCAACTAGAAGTACTTAATGAGAGCAACCAAAAGAGCGAACAAAAATATAGTAACTCCCCAATACTCAAATTAACACCAAAAATATCCTTGTTAATCCAAAAAAAAAAAAGAATATATAAAAGAGTATTCTAACTAGAAGTACTTAATGATAAAAATCTCCAATCCAATAATTACAAAAACTGAAATCAAATGTACTAAGCTAAAACTTCTTGTTTTATGGATCAACATCATCATAAACTTCTTCTAAAAGATACTTAGCCCAAACAATATAGCCTCCTACAAATCCGGCAATATTATCTTCGCCTCCTTGACTACCTTTCTATATTGGCTCATTCTCCATCCCGAGATCCACGTGAAATACACTAAGTTTAACTTCAAACAGTAGCATCGGTCTCGAATGAACCTCTGCTCCAGGTAGTGTTCTCACTATCGTCGCTGTCGCAATCTTCTTAGAACCATCTAACTTCATTACGTTATATATTTTTTTATCTCCGGAAGTAGGCGTGCTTGGTGTAATATCCGCATTTTTTCTTTCTCTTGATATTCTCATTTTGGTGTATTTTCATTTTTGGAAACTCTCTTGTAACCGTATTGACATTTCGAGGATATTTAATATTGGAATTTTTGTCGTTCGAGCTTGTTTCAGACTCGTTTTACTCAATTCGGTGTTTTATGTTGTTTCCGTCGCTATTTCGGGTATTCTCGTAAATCGTTGTTCGGAACCGCCGTTTTGGGGTTGCCGAGGATCCATCTCACGTTGTTATGCGTGTTGTGAGATTTTGTTTGATGTTTCGACCATGTATCGTACATTTCAGATGCTTTGGGCCGTTTTGTAATTTCCCAAAGTTTTGGGATAATTATGTTTATTGTTGTTTTTCCGAACCTTTGGGTAGTCGGGGGTATGTTTTCCTTCAGTATTTGAGTTCATTGCCTGGAATCGTTTACGTTCGTACCATCGTGAATTGTTCACCGTTGTATTTTGATTCTTTTGTCGGTACCTTCCTTGCCTATTTTGGCCTGTACTACCCAGAAAAGGATGTAACGTACGTAACACACCTTTTGATTACGTACGTAACGGCCTAGTGTAAAGTACTATAGGCATTTCTGCCTTTTAAGTTACGTACGTAGGCTAACTTTGCTTACGTACGTAAACGAGCTTACGTACGTAAGGTTCTTATGGCTTACGTACGTAACACATCCTGGGTTATAAACCCAGGAGTTGACCGATTTCGGTCATTTTTCATCCTTCTCGTCTCCTCCGACTCGTTGGGGACCTCTTTGGTGCTTTCCGGCAATTTGAAGCTTTGTAACTCCAAGCCATCATCTTCTTCAAGTTTTTGGAGTATATTATCAACATCTAATCGTGTTCTTCGTCTTTAATTCGAGGTAAATTCCTAGAACCTTGTTTTTGGGTAAATTGGGGGTTTTCACATTTTCGTCCGATTCGTTCCGTATGATAGATTAATTCATGATGAATATGATTAATCTCGTTGGTATTATTAGTTTTCCTACGGATTCATGGTATATTTCGTGATGTTTTTGTAATCGAGAGGGTTTGGTTGTGGTCCGCCCTCGTTGTTGTTTTTATATGAATATACATGAATCGTAGGCGGATTTTCGGGTGTATTCCATTTCCGTATTCGTTTAGAGTTGGTTGTGATTATGTTCTTTGAATCATTAGGTTCGGTTTCGTTGGTTCCTAGCGTTCGTCGGTGATTTTTCTTTTCCGTTTGTTGCGTCGTCAATTATTCAAGGCAAGTATTTTTGGAAACCTTTATGCTTAACGTGAAATGGTAATGTATATTGTTTGTGATTTTCTCACCTCGGGAGGGTCCGACAGGATCACAGAGGGCGTCCAATGGTTTGAGCCCTGGATTCATGAGTTTGTTTAGCAAGCCAGCTCGGGAGGGTCCTTAGATGCCTCGAGTGGGATTTGTGGCTTCGTCCCGGTCCTAGGCGATGCATGTGCGTGATTTGTTTTATGATATGGCCAGCTTGGGAGGGTCCTTAGAGGCCTCGAGTGGGATTTGTGGCTTCGTCCCGGTCCTAGGCAAGTGTGATTCACTGTTTGTTTCCGGAAAAGACATGTCTGGTTTTGGTTTTGAAATGATTTGGTGCATTGTACTATGAAACGTGTAAGCGAATGGTTTGCCTTGATTACTTGTACTAGCGCAATTGCTAACCCCTCTGGGACCCGTTGTGGGAAAATTCTTTTTATGGATTTCAGGTTATGATCATCTGGACGAGCGAGCGCTGGGACAGTATGAGGATGTTGGCCAGGGTCGTTGACATGTGCACTTGAGTCCTTTTATTTCCGTTGTTCCATTCGATATGGTTGTTGTCTACTTTTGAAACTTATAGATTGTACTCGCGAGTACTTAGGCTTTTCTCTTCGGATTATGATTTGTATTCGTTGAAGTTAATTATGTTAGCCATTGTTGATTATTCTGCCGGTTGTACCGGGCATGTTATTTGATTTTCAACTGGATGAGGTGTGTTTTTACTATGGTAAGTTGTGTCTAGCTTGGTGGGTCCCATGTAGGGGTCCACGACACTGTAATATACCTTGAATATATCGGGGGTGTTACAGAAAATGGTATCAGAGCACTAGGTTTATGGATACCTAGGCTTGTCGGTTATTTGGGTCTAGTTGTGTTTTGTGTTGCACAATGTCACACCGCTGCCAGCATCTCGGTACTTCCAGTGCTCGTAAGTTTTCCTTACTCGCTTCCTTGTTTTCTCATAACGTAATTCCGTTTCTTGAATTGTGGATGTTTTTCGCCTCTTACTTATCATCGAGTTGTTTTTGCTATCTCTTAACATCAGTATGGATGCTGGGAGAGGCCGTGGTCGTGGTCGTGGACGCGGCCGGGGACGTGGGGCAGCCGGTGGGGCGGCCACGTCGCATTCTTCGGGAGCCGGCAGCACCGGTGACCGACATAGTCATGCTTCTTCTCACGAGCGCGCCGACCTTGGTATTGCAACCGTTATGCAGCAAATGGTGAACCAAATGGCGGCGATAGCTCAGGCGGTTCAGAAACCTTATCCGGCCCACGCTAATCGGGGTGGAATGGATCGTTGGCTACAAGATGTCCTCAAGATGCATCCTCCTTAGTTTTTGGGAGCTTCAGACCCGATCGGCTGGGAGTGGTGGATCAAGGAGATATCTAAAATCTTCACTGCTACCAACTGTCCCGAGGACCGTAAGGTCCCTATTGCCCAGTACTTTCTCACTGGGGACGCTACGGATTGGTGGGAGGCCGTTGAGCCCAAAGACCATGTTGCTTCGTGGGCCGAATTTCAGGAATTATTGGAGACTGAATATTGCCCGTGGCTGGTTAGACAGGCTCGAGTTAATGCTTTCTATGATGCTTAACCACAGGATATTCTCGTATCCCAAGCTATTGCCGATTTCAACAAAGAGTTGGGGTATGTGAAGACCCAAGTTGTCGAGGAGAGCGACAGAATTTTCCATTTTTCCAGGCGGATGAAATTGTCGATTCGGGACTATATGTCTGGACTCGTCTGTACTACTTTGAAAGATTATCAGAGTCGAGCGCTTGCCTACGACATGTCGGTGACGGCTAGTGAAGCGGCTCGTGAGAGCAAGAAGCAGAAGTCCGTTGGAATTTTTTTTGGTCCCAAGGGTGGAGGCCAGCAGAAATCCCAGTCGGCAAATGTTCATGCGGTCTGTTCGGCTTATTAATCAGGAGTTCTAGAGGTGCTGCCAGAACCTCCATTCGTGATCCCACATGCTTTAACTGTAGCCATTCGGGCCATAGGAACCGGCAGTGTCCTCGTCAGAAGTTGACTTATCATACTTGTGGTCAGTCGGGCCACAAGGCTCTCTTTTGTGAACAAGTCACACAGATTCATGAGACCCGTGATTCTTTCCCAGCACCTAGAGAGCCGAGTGTGAACTAGGGCTCGTTTGCTTCGCAGTCTCCGCCGAGTGCCATTCGAGGTCGAGGTCGGGGTCAGCCTGCTAGAGGAGGAGCTTCCAGTGTCGACTCCGCCCAGCCGCGTATCTATGAGATGAGGAGGGCCGATGATCCAGCGACTATTGTGGCGACAGGTACCGTTCACATCAATTCCCATCCTGTCAGTGTGCTTTTTGATTCAGGTGCTACGCATTCATTTGTTTCTCTAGAGTGTGTGCGCCGTTTGAGTCTTGACTGTTTATCGCCTTGCGAGCCTTTCATCGTTAAGCTTCCTAGCGGTGATAGAATCATTGGTGATCGAGAGGTCCGTGACTGTTCTGTGTTTATTTGTGAGAGGACTTGGCTCTCTAATCTTATTGTTGTGGGTATTGAGGGTGAGGATTTAATTCTCGGGGATGATTGGCTCGAGCGACATGGCGCAATCATGAACTACCGCATGAGGATCATCACCATGCTAGTCGGGGACAGCACCGAGCATTCTTTCGAGGGGAGAAAGAGAAATCAGAAGTTCGTTATTAACGCCTTGAAGGCGATGAGACTTCTGCAAAAGGGGTGTACTGGTTATTGGTGCTATGCCTTGAAGGCGGAGGATGGTGGCATCGAGCTTTCGTTGATTCCAATCGTTAGTGAGTTTTCCAATGTATTTCCTGACGAGTTACCGGTATTGTCACCAGATCGTGAGGTCGAATTTGCTATAGAGTTAGAGCCAGGCGCAGCTCCGATTCCGAATGCGCCGTATCGCATGGCACCTTGAGAGATGGCCGAGTTGAAGAAGCAGTTGAGTGAGCTTCTTGAGTCGGGGTATATTCGACCGAGCGCTTTGCCTTGGGGCGCGCCGGTTTTGTTTGTTCGGAAGAGGGATGGTTCACTATGTTTATGTATCGACTATCGCGAGCTAAACAAGGTGACCATCAAGAACAAGTATCCTCTGCCGAGGATTGATGACTTGTTCGATCAGTTGCATGGGGCTGCGGTATTCTGGAAGATCGACTTGAGATCGGGATACTATCAGCTTCGGGTGAAGGAATCCGACGTACCGAAAACAGCTTTTCGAACGAGATACGGACATTATGAGTTTGTAGTCATGCCTTTCGGGTTGACTAATGCACCGGCCGTGTTCATGCAGTTGATGAACAAGATTTTTATCGAGTATCTGGATAAGTGTGTTGTCGTCTTCATTGATGACATTCTTATTTATTCGAGGGATGAGGAGGAGCACGCCTATCATTTGCGTGTGGTGTTAGACATTTTGAGGACCGAGCGACTCTATGCAAAGTTCTCGAAATGTGAAATTTGGCTGAAAGAAGTGATGTTTCTGGGTCACGTAATCTCAGTCAAGGGAGTTCGTGTGGACCCGCAGAAAGTTGAGGCAGTGTTGGATTGGACACCGCCTAAGAATGTGGAGGAGGTCCGTAGCTTCTTGGGTTTGGCCAGCTACTATCGTAGGTTCGTCGAGGGTTTCTCGAAACTAGCTCGACCATTTACACAGTTGCTTCAGAAATCCGAGATGTTTGTCTGGAATGACGAGAGGCAGGCTAGTTTTTAGGAGCTGAAGAGGCGTTTAACTTCAGCCCCAGTTTTAGCATTACCATGTGGTAACGAGGGTTTTGCTGTGTATAGTGATGCTTCGGGTCAGGGTCTTGGGTGCGTATTGATGCAGCACGGCAAGACCATTGCTTATGCGTCGAGACAGTTGAGACCATATGAGCTTAACTACCCTACTCACGATTTAGAGTTAGCGGCAGTTGTTTTTGCGCTCAAGATTTGGCGTCATTATATTTTCGGCTCTGCATGTCAGATTTTTACCGATCATAAAAGTCTGAAGTACATATTTACTCAGCGGGAGTTGAATATGAGGCATAGGAGGTGGTTGGAGTTGATTAAGGATTATGATCTCGAAATCCTTTATCATCCGGCCAAGGCGAACGTCGTGGCCGACGCCTTGAGTCGGAAACCAGTTGGGTTGCGGACACTTGAGATCCTTATGTCTCGATATGAGCTTCGACGGGTTTTGATCGAGTTGTATGTTGAGGTTTTGTTGCCTGGAGCTGTCGGGCAACTTTGTGTTTTAGATATTTCGTCGTCTTTGATCGATGAAATTAAGCTAAAGCAGTTGGAGGATCCGATGATTACTCAAATCCGAGAGAACGTTCTTAAGGGAAAGTCTCCTAGGTTTGTGATTCACGAGGATGGTGCTTTGAGATTCCAGAGTCGGCTTTGTGTACCGAACGACTCAGAGTTGAGACAGAGTATTTTGCGTGAGGCCCATGCTACACCTTACTCCGTTCATCCTGGTTCGAGTAAGATGTACAAGGACCTGAGATGGAATTTCTGGTGGAATGATATGAATGAGGAGGTCGCACAGTTTGTAGCGAGATGTTTGACTTGTCAGCAGGTCAAAATCGAGCATCAGCGACCGGCCGGGTTATTGCAGTCACTTCCCATTCCGGAATGGAAATGGGAAGATATATTGATGGATTTCATTACGAGTTTGCCGAGATCAAGGTCGGGAATGAATATGGTCTGGGTGATTGTTGATCGTCTGACCAAGACGGCACATTTTCTAAGCATCAAGGACACTTGGGGCCGGGAGAAATTGGCTCGTGTGTTTATCGCGCAGATTGTGAGGCTTCACGGTACTCCGAAGTCTATTGTTTCGGATCGTGATGGCCATTTTGTATCGCACTTTTGGCAGGCGGTGCATAAGGCGTTGGGTACTCATTTGCGTTTGAGTACCTCTTTTCATCCTCAGTCAGATGGACAGTCGGAACGCACTATCCAGACGTTCGAGGATATGTTGCGTGCTTGTGCTCTCGATTGGAGTAGCGACTGGGAAGAGCATTTGCCATTGATCGAATTCACGTACAACAATAGTTGGCACGCGTCGATTCGGATGGCACCATATGAGGCGCTTTATGGGCGGCATTGCCGATCGCCGATTTGTTGGAACGAAACGTCCGATTTGGTCGGGACCGAACCGGATATTTTTTTAGAGACGAGGCGGAAGGTGGATTTGATTCGAGGATGGATGTTGACCGCTCAGAGTCGACAGAAGTCGTATGCCGACATCCGTCGTCGAAATTTGGAATTCAAGGTGGGGGACCACATTTTGCTAAAGGTGTCGCCGACGAGAGGATTTTTTTGCTTCGGGAAGAAGGGGAAGTTGAGTCCGAGATTTATTGGACCCTTTGAGATTCTCGAGCGAGTCGGTGAGTTGGCATACCGTTTGGAGCATCCCTTGAAGATTTTGGAGCACCGTGAGAAGCAACTGAGGCATAAGACCATCCCCTTGGTCAAAGTACAGTGGTCGCGACATGGTGTCGAGGAGGCAACTTGGGAAACCGAAGATAGCATGCGCGCTAGATACCCCGAGTTGTTTGCTTCTTAAGTTTCGGAACGAAACTTGTTTTTAGAGGGGTAGAGTGTAATATCCGCATTTTTCCTTTATCTTGATATTCTAATTTTGGTGTATTTTCATTTTTGGGAACTCGCTTGTAACTGTATTGACATTTCGAGGATATTTAATATTGGACTTTTTGTCGTTCGAGCTGGTTTCGGACTCATTTTAGTCAATTCGGTGTTTTATGTTGTTTCCGTTGCTATTTCGGGTATTCTCGTAAATCGTCATTCGGAACCGCCGTTTCGGGGTTGCCGAGGATCCATCTCATGTTTTATGCGTGTTGTGAGCTTTTGTTTGATGTTTCGACCATGTATCGTACATTTCAGATGCTTTGGGCCGTTTTGTAATTTCCCAAAGTTTTGGGATAATTACGTTTATTATTGTTTTTCCGAACCTTTGGGTAGTCGGGAGTATGTTTTCCTTCAGCATTTGAGTTCATTGCCTGGAATCGTTTACGTTCGTACCATCGTGAATTGTTCACCGTTGTATTTTGATTCTTTTGTCGGTACCTTTCTTGCCTATTTTGGCCTGTACTACCCAGAAAAGGATGTTACGTACGTAACACACCTTTTGATTACGTACGTAACGGCCTAGTGTAAAGTAGTACAGGCATTTCTGCCTTTTTGGTTACGTACGTAAGCTAACTTTGCTTCCGTACGTAAACGAGCTTACGTAACCATTGGACTCCCTCTGTAGGGGTCCACGGCACTGTAATATACCTTGAATATCTGGGGGGTATTACACTTGGGCTTGGGACAGTGTAAGATTTCTCCAGAACAGTATGCGAGCCTCGACTCTCATTACTCGAAATAAAAGTGTTGTTAGAATTCTAGACAGAAAAAGGTATATCAAACAATGAGATGAAGCCATGGTTATATATCTATAAGTCTGCCTGTACATAAAAATCTATCCAATTTCGAAAATTACGAAAATGACCTTGAGATTTGATAGATGTTGGATGTGTAAACTACCCTTGTACAAAAATACGAACCCTGTACACATTTCATTAGGGTAGTTTTCTACTTTTGAAAGGTAGTTGGATTTTTTGACACGTTAGACAGAAAAATGACCCATGTACACCAACGTTGCACTAAAATGTGAAACTCTGAAACGCAAATCGCGAAACGACAATCCTAAAATTTCTAAGAAACAAAACGCCGAGGAAACGGCATCATAAATAATATGTTATTTCAAAGATCTAGATAATAGTAACATTAATAATACTAAAACAATCAAATAACAACCTAAACAAATAAGATAATCCAACTTAAAGTTCAAAATAACAACATTACATGATTTCAGACCAACATCATCATCAAGTTCAAACTTCAAACCAGTAAATCGTCAAGTTCAAAACAACATAATAAGTTCAAAGCAAAAACATCAACAAGTCTAAATTCAACTTAATTTGACTATTTCTAAAAAAACACCTCAAACTTTCTAAAAACTCCCAAAAACACCCTCTGAAACGCGGCGTTTCCTTAAGTACAGGGTGAATGAAACGTTGATTGTTTCAGGATTTCAAAAATGCATTTCACGCACGTTTCAAACGCATTTTGCCGTTTCTCACATTTCATAAACGTGTTTTCAATGTAAAATAATGTTTCAGTGCAACATAGTTGTACACATTACACAAAAATGACCCCTCGCATTACAAAAATGATCCCCTTTACATATTTATAAAACACCAGGGGTAGTTTTCTAATTTTGAAAGGTAGTTGGAATTTTCGGTAATTATGTCAAACTCCAAGAGCATTATTAAATAAATTCTTCAAGAAAGTACCTAAAGAGTTTTCAATATTTCGAGCATGTCGTTTAGCTTATCATCTGTCGACAACTTAGATGCTCTCTCGGCTTCTAGCTCATCACGTAAATTTGATGTAGCTTTCATCTTTGTTCGAGATACTGTACTACTCACTCCACATACACGTCCTTCTCTATCTTTACCAAAATGAACCGCCAATGCATCTGCATCAATATTTTTCCTTGTGCCTTCATCTTGATGACTTCTTATTTCAAGTAATTTTTCCTATATCAAATAAAAACTCAATTAACTAATTTGTCATTATAAATATTTCATACATATTATAATTGAATGATTTAACCAACCACATCAGAGACAGCTCCGGGTGAATTTCCTTTGTCTTTGGATTCTGGCGAGCATCTACATACAACACTACACGATCTGACTTACGCTTTTCTCTCTGAAAAATCAAGATGGCAATATTGGCTAGCTAATACAAAAATTTCAGCATCTCAAAAAGCAAAAATATAACAGTAATAGAAAACTTAAAGTAAAAAACATGGCATTTTCAAACGGTATGTTGTAATTTAGCAATAGATGTAAGTGTTATTAAAACTACCTGTGCTTGTGCTTCTTTTTCAGCATATGATGTTCGGCCCAAATAATGAGCATTTTTTTTTTTGGCTCCTGTTCTCTTGTGCTTTTAACCTTTGATTGAGCTTCTCCGTCATTGACTCGTGTTCAACAAATGTATTCCACGTACTCACTGAAACTAGAACCTTCCTCGGTACCTTGTTTTTACATGCCAAAACCGATTCTCTTGTCATTCTAAAGTATTGGTTTTTAATATTTTTCTTCCATGTTTTAACTTGATCGCGTAGTAAGTATAAAATCCTTTTCATTCGCTGGAAAGTTGAACTCATTCTGAAACTCATTATGAAACACAAAAATTAAAGTAACACTCTAGTAATCAGTTTCAAAATATTTCAAAAATACCCAAGTAATCAATTTCAGGATATATCAAAAATACTCCAATTGTCTTTCAAATTCTTTAAAAATTTAGTTGGATAATCGAACATAAGTTCTTTATTTCTAAGAAAATCGAATGATAACTAAAATGGATGCCCTCCTCTCCAGTTAAAAATCAATAGATACAACCACTAGTACTCAACATCTTGAACAAAAACTAATACTTTTTAAAATTTTGAATACAAAAAACAATACATAACTTGTTGAATCAAACTTAATACTCTTCACATGATTAAGAAAAAATAATACTTGTGAATACAACAACCATCACTTTTCCCAAATGATATAATATGCAAATTACAAATATAAAACATAATTTTATAATTTTAAAAATGAATTCAACTGTAAGTTTAAAAATGAATTGTACTAAACCAAGACTATAATTCAAACATTCAAATAAATTAATAAGTAAACAATGTAATGAACTGATCAATTTTTCAAAAATATCATCTTGTCATAAACAAAATCTTTAAAAAACAATCAAATTCTTACAATAAATCAAGTTAGATTTTTAAATAAAATAGTAATCAACTTTAGAATAATTCAACAATACCCCGTTGGTCAATTTCAGAATCTTCAAAAAAGCCCTAGTAGTCAATTTCAAAATCTTTCAAAATTACCTTAGTTTCATGAATCAGTCTTTAGATGTGCCGTTTCTATTAGGGCTCGTGTATATTCAAACTCCAACATATAAACAAGTATAAAATTAAACCATGATTAAAACTCACAAAGATTCAATTAAGTCAAAAATATTACCGAAGAAAATGAAAATGATGGTGAGGCGTCTGAATCTCTAGTACTGAAGACGATGGTAATGCAGAATCTTCACTTGTTCTTGCTCTAATTCTGATTAACTCTAAATATCATCTCCTTCAAATCTTCAATTGCAAGAAAGACCAGGCTTTTTCGTCAAATCTTCAATTGCCCCTTAACATTTCTCTCAAAAAAGAGGCTGTGCGGGTTGTTGGCTAGGGTTTTTAAACATGGGGTGATTAGTTTGGTGAAAATGAACACTAAGGGAGGAAATTAAACAATATTGAAAATATTGTAGCAAAAGGCGAAATCCCTCGCCCCCAGGGCCCCCATCCCCCGGCCCGACAAGGATTGGTGGAGGAATTAAATTGTAACACCCCCAGAGCCATCCAGGAATATTACAGCGCCGTGGGCCCCGAGATGGAACTCACAAGGCTGAAGGAAAATTTTCGCAAACATTTACAAACGTCTAAGAGGTTAACGACAGTATTATCTATTTAAAACATTCGAAGACTTTATAAAATTCGTTTATCAAAACCGTCGTAGAATCTCATTTGAAACCACAAGGCCCAAAATGCCAAAACTCAACAGTTTAAAACATACGTTAAGCTATCGCTTACACGTACCGACAGAATAGATTTAGAAAATGATTGCCAAAGTAACCTAAGTTACCGGATACCAAAAGGCCATTTAAAAATACTCACGCAGCGGATAAAGACAAATAATTAAAATACTCTAGCAGCGGAATACAACAACTGATCAGAAACTCAATACAGAAATACATGCCCTTGTCAGTATCCTCCGGGAAGTTCATCTCTCCACGACCGCTACATGCTTGATAATCCAAGAACCTAAAAAGAAAGCCCACGACGGGGTCAGCCATAATATCCAACAATGATAACTATCACATCTCGTCAATAATTACATATCAATGGAAATACTAAGTAAGAATACGACCAATGTAATCTTACCGTCGTAACTTTATGAGAATCCATGATTCGTATCCTTAACAACACATTAAGATAATACCGAAATATCTATACGGTATCTCAACAATACTCAAGGTTCTCAAAAAATTATCATAACTCGCGATACGGAAGTTATACCAACTCTGGCTAATTCAATCCATCGGATAACGTCGACATTTCCAATACGATAATCGATTGTCCATAAAAGACAAGTACCAATGAAATACGGAACATACCTCAAGATACGAAATACCATTACCATCACGTCAGTCTAACCCGAGATCAGATCAACACCACATACGGACATGGTCCTAACACAAGACCTACAAATGCATACTCATATGACAACGTCAATATGATCACAACAATAACGACAATGTATACTTATGGCAAACCCATAATATACATATGCACAACAACAAAAACACATATGGTAATCCAACGATCCAGCGCACACAGCTATAGATTCCCATGATGATCCCGTCGGACCAACGCATGGTGGCATTACCTGTCCAGCAATCTAGCGCACACAGCTATAGATTCCCATGATGATCCCGTCGGACCAACGCATGGTGGACATACGAAAACAATGCACAACTACACAAAACAATAATACACAATGCACGACAACAAAGATACACGAATGTATCACAACATGATCAACAAAAATTACAGAAATGATTAAAATACTCGCTCCGAGTCCTTCGAGAGCAATCTCGATATCTAAACCATCACCAACCATTATTCTGAATATTCACCGATCCAAAACATCACGGACAGTAGATAATTCACGTTTCCTTCAATACCATGATGTGTCCTCGATAACAAGCATACCAACGACCATTGTAAATCATATACATTATGATTTAAATTCCCCAAACTCGAATACAACCTAAAATCTCAAATCTCCTGTGATTACGATTTATAACATTGCTATACGAATTATAAACGAATGAAACTGAAACCATTCATTAAATATTATTAACTGAGCCAGTAATAACTTGCCTCGATACCGATGAAGCCGTTACCAATTCCATCGCCGTCATCTACAAGTCCCTCGGCCCCAATCAATGCAATTCACGAACATCCTCGAACTTGACCGAAACACACGGTTATAATTACCGATCAATAATCTCAACCTATTACAATAATCGATAGACAACAAGTTCGACAACAATCAACAATCGATAAAACCAATTCACAAACCCAACGGCTCAACAATATCTCGGTTAACCACAAGTCTGATCAAACCAACTTAAACGATCACCAATTTATGACCACAACACGAAAATACTGCACTGTTTGCCTACTTAGCGCACGTTAAACGCATAAAGTAGCGTGCGCTAAGTCGCTCCCGTTAGCGTGCGCTAGACAGTAAGCTTAGCGTGCGCTAATACTGTACAGTAGCATGCATTACAATTATCGACTAACACCTTGTGACTACGAATCCGAATGAAAAGGAAATCATACTCTAAGATTAACAATTACTTTCCAGATCCAAACTCATCATCATACTCGAATCATATTCGTATTCTTATATGAATATTATATCAAAACACATAATCCGAGGTATATATCATAACATTTATCATTTTCTTTATCAAGCAAATCACATAATCAAACCAACCCGATAACAAGGATCATCTCATACATAATCTGAAATACAACCTCATATCATGATTTAACTCATCTAAATCGACCACTGAAATTATCATGATTTAGAAATCCATGATTCAACCTCATCAAGTTAAACGAATCACCATTAACATGAAGAATCTTAAATAACATCCGAAAACTCTTATCATAATCCCATAAAATCTCATATAATATCGTCACATGATTATCCAACATGTTCCTCACATGTAATCATCCTTAAAAACAAACAACTAACAAGGAATACGAATATTACCTGGATTAGATGAACCAAGAAGAAGAACAGTTGAACTCCATTCCAAGAATCATGAGTAACTTGAAGAACAAGTCTTGAATCCATGCTCTCTATCTTAATCTTGTTAAAAATCACCACCTCACCGTGTTTGGGAACCTCAAGAACCTCCCAAAGCTCTCTCTATCGACTGAAGAAGAAAGAATGGACTAAATACATCACAAAACCCGTCTGTCCCCTTATATAATAATATTACTAGCGCGCGCTACTCTCATAAAATAGCGTGCGTTATTGCCTTAGCGTGCGCTAACTGACTTTGTTAGCGTGCGCTATCGCAGTCCAGAGGCTACAGTCTGGCTTCGTACATGTGCTTACGTACGTAACGCCCATGCATTAGCGTACGTAACTTACACTCTCTAGCGTAAGCAAGTCCTTACGTTTAGCGTGCGCTAATATCAGTTGACTCGTTTGTCTGTATGCTCCGAAGATTGGTCCACA
Source organism: Orobanche coerulescens (assembly GCA_033398695.1). Classification (NCBI taxonomy): domain Eukaryota; kingdom Viridiplantae; phylum Streptophyta; class Magnoliopsida; order Lamiales; family Orobanchaceae; genus Orobanche; species Orobanche coerulescens. The sequence continues at coordinate 67,469,097 of CM065818.1, read as the reverse complement.
CACCGAAAGTGCTGACGAGGATAAGATTCCTTTTTGTCCAATATACCATTAGCGTGCGCTAACCTTTAGGGTTTAGCGTGCGCTAGTACTACATTACAAACATCCGTTGACTTATCAGAACGTGCGCCGAAAATGGCCTGGTCCACACGCAGATTCCTTCCGATCTGATTGCATTAGCGTGCGCTATAATTTTACCTTTAGCGTGCGCTAACCCTGCATGGTAACGTGCGCTAAGCTTTACTATTAGCCTGCGCTAATAAGGCTATACTTATCCATTTACACTGATCTTGCTCTTCGCCTCAACATACTAGATACGTATACATGACGCACTATATCCTTTGTTGACCAAGTACGACAATTATACCAATACAGATGTCTCACTTCTACAATTATTTTATCCATACTGTACAGATTCCACGCTTTACAACATAACTCGGATAAAATAACATTAATCAATAGTAATAGAATTCTGGATATTACATACTACACCACTTAAAATAAGTTTCGTCCTCGAAACTTGCAATCCATCATAAAAACAAACAAACATACCATTCAACCAAAATATCTCAAAACCATCACAACGATCAATCATCATTACCAAATAACCAAAAGAGCATACTTACAAATACGCAGGTCAACGATCTCCTGAGATACTAGCAAGTGACTTCACTGTAACCTTCAATGCGCTTACAATCACAATTCCATGAGTCTCAACAAAATATATCATCTTCGGATGAAATAATCTATCCGTGTCAAATCCTATCTGCCTAATCGCACAATCAAGTCCCAATCTGTTAAAAACCAATAATGCACGATACATCTATGAAACAACTGCCCAAACGACACAAATCCCGAAACATCGACACAAAATCCGAACGCTCAGATGATCACCAACAATGATCATCAATAAATTAACCGGGAATGTCATCGATATGATAAACTCTCATACGACCCATCCAAATGTTAAAACGCAGCCGAGAATATCATCAACATGATGAACTCCAATTTGACCAACCAGGGGTCAAAACACAATCGGAAATATCATCATCATGATAAACTCCAATATTACCGACGAACGATCAACGATAATCGGGAATACCCTCACACGGTAAGCTCCAACATGATCAACACAGAACTATAGAAACTGATATACGAACGAATAAGTTCTCAAAACATTAAACAAATCACATACAGTGAATCTCAAAAACACAACCGACTGGTGAACATTCCCCTCATCATACGAACAACCAATCGCAAATCGACGAACATACCAATTCATACAAGGAGTGGGAACGACCACTCAATATCGACAACACCCAGCATGAGGTCACCATCCCAAATCTACACTTACAAAGAAATCATTCAAAGATCACAATGGTAAGATCGCGCTACTACCGTACCAATGGAATCACATAGCACATATGTCCCGGTTTCATAAAACCCATAGTTCCAAAATTACATTATGTACCCGAACCTGCAACACGCAGCATATTTCTCTTATCCGATAAATCAACCGATCATCCGTGGATAACCAAACTACCATACTAACGTTCGAATATCTTTCATCATACCATACTGATGTACTACCCAGATCGTGATTCACACTCATAGCTTCACCATAATAGCATTATGCACTAAATGCGTATGCATATCAATCACATTTTCAAAACCAGTTTGAAATCATATAGTCTCGTCAAGAAGACAAATTTTCGAAAGTTCTTTCAAGAGTTTTTGAAAACACAAAACATAAATTTTCGTAAGACCACGAAATCAATTTTTGAAAAATTAAATCGGCTCGCTAATGCCAAGTATTCGGTAACAGTTTCCTTCGAATCCTCACGATTTCGAAGTCTTAAAATAATACTATGCAAATGATTGACCACACCCATACTCATATATATCAATTCGGCTCGTCACCAATATCCACTGATATTCCATCGGAAAAAACCACACGATAGGGTTCCAAAATATCAATATATAAATTCCGACTAAAAACTCCTTTTCCACATATGACTTGCAACGTCAACCATTAATCCATCCTAGATCACCTCAAATATGCCATGACAAAACATTTAAACAAATCAACACAGCGAAAGACTTCGCGAGAGGTTTCATTTGAACAAGTAAACCAAAGCCAAGAAAGGTAGAAACGAAAGATAAACAATTGATAAAGTGTTTTACAAATCTCGAGAGTTTTAAGAAAACAGAAAAGCGTTTTGAAATATTAGGGTCTCAGCCCATATCCCTTTTCACATAACAAGAAGTTTAAAAAGTAAAAAAACCCTTTTTCGGACCCCAAGTCCTGAGTTATAAAACAATTTCAAAAATCTATTGGGTCTCGGCCCAAAAATCATTTACGGTAAAACATCCGTAAAACATTCATTTTGAAAAGTACCATTTTCAAATGCTCAAAAACAGTTCATATATCATAAACTGAATTAACATGACTACATGTTCTCCTGAACAATCCACAATATTTCTCCCGAATACACAATTCCGTTCCAAAACATAACCGACATATTGCTTTCCAAAAATCATAACCTCTCAAGATTATCAATTCTGTCCCAACTCTTTCATCTCATACTGTAATGCATAATATCTTTCTGCTGAATCTCAAAGCATATCAACTTAGAACGGCAATAAATCTCAATGCAATTCAAAAATCCAAATACTTACAGATCGTGAAGCCGACGATTTCCCTGTGATACTGGCACATGTCTCGACTCTATAAAATACTCGACATAGATATTTGAAAACACACGTTTTGCAAAAATCAGTTCAACTCAAGAACACAATACATCTCATTCCAAAGAATCTCGTTAACACCATTTGGAAAAGTTTACAACAACCCAGTACCACACTGGTAAATCACATAAAACACTTGTCAACCGACAGTTCGAATGACACGACAAAAGCACGACCCAACTCAACCCGACTGCCTAGGTTTTCTCAACCTAAGCGCTCCGATACCATATTCTGTAACACCCCCAGAGCCATCCAGGAATATTATAGCGCCGTGGGCCCCGAGATGGAACCCACAAGGCTGAAGGAAAATTTTCACAAACATTTACAAACGTCCAAGAGGCTAACGACGGTATTATCTATTTAAAACATTCGAAGACTTTATAAAATTCGTTTATCAAAACCATCGTATAATCTCATTTGAAACCACAAGGCCCAAAATGCCAAAACTCAACAGTTTAAAACATACGTTAAGCTATCACTTACACGTACCGACAGAATAGATTTAAAAAATGATTGCCAAAGTAACCTAAGTTACCGGATACCAAAAGGCCATTTAAAAATACTCACGCAGCGGATAAAGACAAAAAAATTAAAATACTCTAGCAGCAGAATACAACAACTGATCAGAAACTCAATACACAAATACATGCCCTTGCCAGTATCCTCCGGTAAGTTCATCTCTCCACGACCGCTACATGCTTGATAATCCAAGAACCTAAAAAGAAAGCCCACGACGGGGTCAGCCATAATATCCAACAATGATAACCATCACATCTCGTCAATAATTACATGTCAATGGAAATACTAAGTAAGAATACGACCAATGTAATCTTACCGTCGTAACTTTACTAGAATCCATGATTCGTATCCTTAACCACACATTAAGATAATACCGAAATATCTGTATGGTATCTCAACAATACTCAAGGTTCTCAAAACATTATCATAACTCGCGATACGGAAATTATACCAACTCTGGCCAATTCAATCCATCGGATAATGTCGACATTTCCAATACGATAATCGATTATCCATCAAAGATAAGTACCAAGGAAATACGGAGCATACCTCAAGATACGAAATACCATTACCATCACGTCAGTCTAACCCTAGATCAGATCAACACAACATACGGAAATGGTCCTAACACAAGACCTACAAATGCATACTCATATGACAACGCCAATATGATCACAACAATAATGGCAATGTATACTTATGGCAAACCCATAATATATATATGCACAACAACAACAACACATATGGTAATCCAACGATCCAGCGCACACAGCTATAGATTCCCATGATGATCCCGTCGGACCAACGCATGGTAGCATTACATGTCCAGCGATCCAGCGCACACAGCTATAGATTCCCATGATGATCCCGTCGGACCAACGCATGGTGGACATACGACAACAATGCACAACTGCACAAAACAACAATACACAATGCACGGAAACAAAGATAATCGAATGTATCACAACATGATCAACACAAATGACAGAAATGATTAAAATACTCGCTCCGAGTCCTTCGAGAGCAATCTCGATATCTAAACCATCACCAACCATTATTCTGAATATTCACCGATCCAAAACATCACGGACGGTAGATAATTCACGTTTCCTTCAATACCATGATGTATCCTCGATAAAAAGCATACCAACGACCATTGTAAATCATATACATTATGATTTAAATTCCCAAAACTCGAATACAACCTATAATCTCAAATCTCCTGTGATTACGATTTATAACATTGTTATACGAATTATAAACGAATGAAAGTGAAACAATTCATTAAATATTATAAACTGAGCAAGTAATAACTTGCCTCGATACTGATGAAGCCGTTACCAATTCCATCGCCGTCATCTACAAGTCCCTCGGCCCCAATCAATGCAATTCACGAACATCCTCGAACTCGACCGCAACACACGGTTATAATTACCGATCAATAATCTCAACCTATTACAATAATGGATAGACAACAAGTTTGACAACAATCAACAATCGATAAAACCAATTCACAAACCCAACGGCTCAACAATATCTCGGTTAACCACAAGTCTGATCAAACCAACTTAAACGATCACGAATTCATAACCACAACACAAAAATACTGCACTATCTGCCTACTTAGCGCACGTTAAACGCATAACGTAGCGTGCGCTAAGTCGCTCCCGTTAGCATGCGCTAGACAGTAAGCTTAGCGTGTGCTAATGCTGTACAGTGGCATGCGTTCCAATTATCGACTAACACCTTGCGACTATGAATCCGAATGAAAAGCAAATCATACTCCAAGATTAACAATAACTTTCCAGATCCAAACTCATCATCATACTCGAATCATATTCGTATTCTTATACGAATATTATATCAAAACACATAATCCGAGGTATATATCATAACGTTTATCATTTTCTTCATCATGCAAATCACATAATCAAACCAACCCGATAGCAAGGATCATCTCATACATAATCTGGAATACAACCTGATATCATGATTTAACTCATCTAAATCGACCACTGAAATTATCATGATTCAGAAATCCATGATTCAACCTCATCAAGTTAAACGAATCACCATTAACATGAAGAATCTTAAATAACATCCGAAAACTCTTATCATAATCCTATAAAATCTCATATAATATCGTCACATGATTATCCAACATGTTCCTCACATGTAATCATCCTTAAAAACGAACAACTAACAAGGGATACGAATATTACCTAGATTAGATGAACCAAGAAGAAGAACACTTGAACTCCATTCCAAGAATCATTAGTAACTTGAAGAACAAGGCTTGAATCCATGCTGTCTATCTTAATCTTGTTAAAAATCACCACCTCACCGTGTTTGGGAACCTTAAGAACCTCCCAAAGCTATCTCTATCGACTGAAGGAGAAAGAATGGACTAAATGCATCTCAAAACCCGTCTGTCCCCTAATATAATAAACATTACTAGCGCGCGCTACTCTCATAAAATAGCGTGCGTTATTGCCCTAGCATGCGCTAACTGACTTTGTTAGCGTGCGCTATTGCAGTCCAGAGGCTACAGTCTGGCTTCGTACATGTGCTTACGTACGTAACGCCCATGCATTAGCGTACGTAACTTACACTCTCTAGCGTACGCAAGTCATTGCGTTTAGCGTACGCTAATTGTAACACCCCAAACTAGGCGGATATTACAGTGACGTGGACCCCCGACTGGGACCCACTAGGCGAATGAAAATGAATGAATTACACAAGGTAAATGTAGTACCGAACCACATTACAACATTAATTACTCCGATGAGGAGTTTCATTCAACACACCCAAGATATTACAGAATACATGTATATTTTATATGGAGATAAAATATACAACACTAAGTAAAATGAATATTCAAACGGAATGTCTGCAGCGGAATAAAATGAAGGAAACATAAATGACTGAAAAGACTGGGCCCCCTACTAGTATCATTGGGACTCGTCGCCGTCAACATTCTCTCCCCGTGCTTTTGCCTTGCCATGACCTGAAAAAAAATATCCCCCAATGGGGTCAGTTACACAGAACAACAATCCTCAAGAGTTGAATACACACAATCCTGTTGATAACATACGCAATCAAACATGCTATATGAATCAACTAACAGTACGGCTCAAAGAAATGGTGCAACACTACGTCCGGGATGGAAATGTGTCCCTGCACAAGCCACCAACGAGTATCGATCGAATACACGTGTGGTCATGTACCTAATCAGTCTCACAAAGAAATCGACTCGTGTGCACAGTCCAATGTGAGGCCAACAACCAACACACGACTTAAATGTGCCCGACATGAAAATCCTACACATACCAACTGGCACGCCAGTATGACCCGGAATGTCACGATATAACAAAAGTGACATCGAAAATGAATAATGACTCACCAAGATGAAATGATGGTGAAATGAATGACAGCTCAATGAAATGATCGAACCGCTCCTCGTGAATGAAGTAATTAAGTGACAATTACAAGTTTTAAAACGGTTAGTACCTTATGAATGAATTATGATTATTAATGAACAACAACGAAAGGAATGAATATCCTTTTAACTGAGTAAGAATTAACTTACTCAACACCGATAAAGAATGTCCGTCCACGAACAACGTCCTAATTGAAATGTCGGTCGCTCAAACAACCTTGAATAACACAATTACCAATAATCCGTTCAATACATGCATCAAACACGATTATAACCAACTCAAACATCGATACAACAATATCCAAACTCGTAGGTGCACTCTAACGAATACGTTGAAAATATCCTTCCCGTTGGTTACAACCAACCCAAATTATCGAAACCAACTTTCAAATTATTGATTCAAACCAGCAAAACAATATCAATGGCATCAATAATCTAACAGGAATCCACAATTCAAGATTACAACAACATCAATCGGAAATCCCCAAATTAACTGAAGTCAACCCCAAGGGTTCTTGAAATAAATCCCCAAAATAGCCATTAAATCCGTAGGAATATATTTATCCAAGGTAGATAATCCATATCTAACATATTCCAACAACAATCCAAGCTTACACGAAGAAATCGGAAGGAAAAACCTAAAAATCTGAAATTCTAGATCCAAGAGATTAATACCTTTGATTTGATGTTTTGGAGATGATGAAGTGATGATTAATCCAACTCAAAGACTTGAAGATGATGATTGATGATTACACCTCGAAGAATACTCTCCAAATCGCTCCAAATCGTCCGGAACCGATGAGAGAATGAGAAGAAATGACAAATGCCGAAATCTGGGCTACACTGTCCAATTTATAGAGATTTCAGTTTAGCGCGCGCTAGCCCCAGTTCTTAGCGTGCGCTAACGGGTGTTTGGTAAGTTCAGTACTCACTGTCCGACAACGGTAGCGCGCGCTACGTACCTTCTTGTAGCGTGCGCTACAGCTGAACACTTAGCGTGCGCTAACCCCAAAATGTTAGCGTGCGCTAACGAATTATCTGATGCCCAGTACTGGAGTCCAGAACCTTCTATCCTCTGATCTGATCATGGTAGCGTGCGCTACAATCAATATTTAGCGTACGCTACAACATCGTTTGCGTACGCTAAAAACCACTCATAGTGTGCGCCATGAATTAATCCAATGCAGTCCAGTAGCCACTGGACTCAACCTGATTCGACCTTAGCGCGCGCTATACCGACTGCATAGCGTGCGCTACTCCGGCCTATTAGTGCGCGCTACTTACCATTCGTAGCGTGCGCTACTTACAACCCAACTGCAGTCCAGTGCCTTCTGGACTGCCTGCTTGAAACATACTAGCGTGCGCTAGTGTTTAGAGGTAGCGTGCGCTACCCGTACTCAATTAGCGCACGCCAAATAGAGTACGTAGCGTGCGCTACTACTCACATACAGCACACTATGAAATGACAACGATGGTAAACACCACACGATTCTCCAACTAGATTGAAGATGAATGACGATTGATACACGATACAATTACTCTGAACGGTGAATACAATGATTGAATATGAGTGACAAATGATCATTAATGAGTGAGAATTACTGAGTGACAATTACTGAGTGATAAGTACTGAATGATAATGACTGAATTACAACCGGGTATTACATACACCCCCCATTAAAAGAGTTTCGTCCCCGGAACTAAGGGTCAAACAACTCGGGATAACTCTCCCGCATACTATCCTCGATTTCCCAAGTAGCCTCTTCGACTCCGTGTCTAGACCACTGAATTTTAACCAAAGGAATCGTCTTGTTCCTCAACTGTTTGATTCGCCGCTCTAAAACTCGTATAGGACGCTCCTCATATGAATGATCATCGGCGATCTCGATTTCATCAAACTGAAGTATGTGACTCGGGTCGGCAACATACTTCCGTAACTGAGAGACGTGAAACACATTATGAATTCGGCTCAATGCCGGAGGTAAGGCCAATCGATAAGATAGATCGCCTACTCGATCCAAAATCTCAAACGGTCCAATAAATCTCAGACTCAACTTTCCCCTCTTCCCAAAACGGAAGATACCACGACTCGGGGATACCTTGACCAAAACATGGTCACCCGTCTCGAACTCTAATGGTCGACGACGATTATTGCATATGATTTTTGTCGACTTTGAGCGGTCAACAAACGAATCCTGATCAAAGCTACCTTCTCACGGGCGGCTATAAGCATATCGGGCTCAGTGCCGATTGATTCTGATAAGTCATCCCAACACAGAGGAGATCGACAACGATTAGCGTAAAAGGCCTCGTAAGTTGCCATCTCAATCGAAGAATGCCAACTATTATTGTACGTGAACTCGATCAACGGTAGTTGGGCTTCCCAATCATCTTTCCAATCAAGGACATATGCCCTCAACATGTCCTCCAAAGTCTGAATAGTCCTCTTTGATTGTCCGTCGGACTGAGGATGAAAAGATGTACTGAGATTAAGCTGAGTTCCCATAGCACGACGAACTGATTTCCAAAAATGAGACATGAATCGTCCGTCACGATCGGAAATGATACTTTTAGGAGTACCGTGCAATCTCACTATCTCTTTGATAAACAACTGGGCAAGTCTCTCGGGACCCCACGTATCCTTAATCTCAAGGAAATGGGCTGATTTAGTTAAGCGATCCACAATCACCCAGATTGTATTCATGCCACGACGACTCGTCGGCAAACTCGTGATGAAGTCCATTGAAATATCCTCCCACTTCCACTCCGGAATAGGCAGAGGTTTCAGCATACCCGCCGGTCGCTGATGTTCTATCTTGACTTGCTGACAGGTCAAACATCTCGAAACAAATTCCGCGACTTCTCGCTTCATATTACTCCACCAGTAATTTTGTTTCAAGTCTTTAGACATCTTGCTAGACCCCAGATGAACGGAATAAGGGGTAGCATGAGCTTCTCTCAAAATCGAGTTTTTCAACTCGTCAATCGCCGGTACGCACAACTGATTCTTAAAACGCAAAAGTCCATCCTCGTGGACCACAAACCCGGGGGCTTTCCCCTGAGTCACATCCTCTCGAATGCGTAACAAAAATAGGTCCGAACCCTAATTTTCCCTGATCGCCTCCTCAAGTGGCGATGAAATCTCCAACGTACAAAGTTGCCCTTGTACTCGCTGTAACCAGACCTCTATCTCGGGTCTCAGAAATTCCTTCTGAACTATTAATCGAGCAAGCATATGCTCCTGAACGGACTTACGACTCAAGGCGTCGACGACAACGTTCGCCTTGCCCGGGTGGTAAAGGATCTCGATATCATAATATTTGATTAGTTCCAACCACCATCTCTTTCGCATATTTAACTCCTTCTGAGTGAATATATACTTTAAACTCTTATGATCGGTGAATATCTGACAGGTAACGCCATAAAGATAATGACGCCAAATCTTCAATGCAAAAACCACGGCTGCTAAATCCAGGTCGTGGGTCGGATAATTAACCTCGTAAGGTCTCAATTGCCGTGAAGCATAAGCAATGACTTTCCCATTCTGCATTAGTACACATCGAGACCCTGTTCGGACGCATCACTATAGACCACAAATCCTTCCGTCCCTTGCGGTAAAGAAAGGACAGGTGCTGAAACTAACTGGCTCTTGAGTTCCTCAAAACTCTGTTGACACGCGTCGGACCACGTGTATTTCTTATCCTTCCGTAAAAGGTTCGTCATGGGTTGAGCGATTTTAGAAAATCCCTCCACAAATCGCCGATAATAACCGGCTAATTCAAGAAAGCGTCGGATCTCCTTAACATTCTTCGGAGGTAGCCAATCTCGAATAGCCTCCGTCTTTTGAGGGTCGACACGAACTCCGTCTGATGAAATTACATGTCCGAGAAACGTCACTTCGGACATCCAGAACTCACATTTGGAAAACTTTCCAAAAAGTTGCTCTCGTGTCAACACGTCGAGCACTTGATGAAGGTGAAACTCGTGTTCCTCCCGGTTACGAGAATAAATCAAAATTTCATCAATGAAGACAACCACGAACTGATCCAAATAGTCGATGAAAACCCGATTCATTAACTCCATGAATACCGCAGGTGCATTAGTCAACCCAAACGGCATAACCACAAACTCATAATGACCATAGCGTGTTCAAAACGCCGTCCTCGCGATATCCGACTCTCGAATCCGTAACTGATGATATCCAGATCTTAAGTCGATCTTGGAAAATACTGAATCTCCCTGAAGTTGATCCAAAAGATCATCGATATGGGGTAAATGATACTTATTCTTGATCGTCACCCGGTTCAATTCCCGGAAATCAATACACAGGCGGAACGAACCGTCCTTTTTCTTGACAAATAACACTGGTGCTCCACACGGGGACACACTCGGTCGAATATAACCCTTCTCGAACAACTCCTCAAGTTGGTTCTTTAATTCCTGCATTTCGGTCGGGGCCATCCGGTACGATGCCTTCGATATCGGGGACGTACCGGGCTCCTACTCAATCGTGAATTCTGTAACACCCCGAGATATTCGGAGTAATTACAGCGCCGTAAACCCTTTCGATAAGGATTTACAAGGCTAATTTTAAATAAGTGTAAAAATAATCCAATCGAACAACTTAAGTTCAAATACAGATTTGATTCAACCGATCAAATAAGTTAACTTATACAACCATATCGAAATGACCTTATCAAAGCAGACGTACTCGAGTACTAAACGAACCAAGAAGACAAATTACAATAACAATAACATCAATCACATCACTGAGCCATTTCATCGTCCTGTCGGTACTGTGGTTGCCTCCCCGCTCCTCGGCTACCTGAACATCAAAACAACGTCCACCCCCGAAGGGGTTAGCAAAACAATGCTAGTACAAGTATCATCATACAATAAATCATCAATGCATCATAGAACATGCAAAAACGGACTTCCGTCACCGGAATCCAACGATGCGAATCCTCACGATTCCATCAACACAATACAAGGCAATCCAAATGATCCAGCCCTCAAGATAGATCCCCATGATGATCCCGTCGACCAACGCATGGTGGAAAACCCGTCCAACGATCCGGGCGCCAAAGATAGATCCCCATGATGATCCCGTCGGACCAACGCATGGTGGACATTCGATCCAGCGCCCTCAGCATAGATCCTCATGATCCCCTCGGATCATTTATACCATAAATCAATCAACTATGAATACACATATGCATTTCAATATGTTCATCAATACAAACAAATAACAACGAATATCACGAGAATTTTCAGAAATACATCTCATATTCAACAATATGAACAAAACCACAAGCATGATAAATCGAACTCGACATATGATACTTGCCTCGAAAATGGCAAGGACGAAACACCTCGATGATCTCAACACACTCGAAGGCCGCCTCCTTCGATGAACGTAACAAGCCCGAACCTTAACAAAAGGAATGATATACAAATCATCTCAAGTCGAACGATGGCCTAACAATTCGGTCTACGACCGAAAAACTCAAAAATAAACAATCTGCCTGGACTACTTAGCGTGCGCTACGTACTCTACGTAACGTGCGCTAAGCCGGCCTATTAGCGTACGCTATCGTGTAAGACTAGCGTGCGCTAGCCACGAACTGACAGTTTGAATCGGCTGATACATAACGCACGCTACGTACGTATTGTGCGTTAACTGAACCCCGATAGCGCACGTTAACTCACATATGTTAGCGTGCGCTAACCTTGCATGGCAGAATACTGCTAACGGAAAAACTGGGTTGAAAGGCGGTGAATTCATGAATTCTATGTTGATACAACAAGTCATCCTCAAGCATAACATGCTACTAAGGTTTGTGGAAGTTCTACGATTATGAGATACAAATATACGGATAATCATCTCAACATCATACTTCATCTTCAATCTTCAAGAAATAATCTAAGTTCCGTTTATTCCAAGTCCCAAAACATATGATTCCTTACGTAAAACATACGAACTAGGTAGTCTCCGATTACTGATCATAAATCGATTTGAAAACGCTTAGGAGTCCATATACTAAGATGGTTCAAAGGTTCATACGGTAAATAGTGCCGATACGTCAAAAGTATCCTTCTAACATGTGATGACCGATCATAAACGAAATAACTGGCTAGATGAACATGATCAATATCCTTAAGAACATTACTAACATTGGTGAAGAATCACCTACCTCAAAGTAGTGAAGAACATGGAGGAAAACGAAGCAATCTCACACCGAAGGCTTGAACACCAATCTCCAACAATGTATGATCTTCAATCACGAATTAGGATGTTGATATGAAGTGTTTAGGATGAAGGGAGTTATGTTTTAAGTGTAAGAATTCGGGTAATGGGAGAAGAAAGAACTGAAATCACGACTAGGATGCTGTCCTATTTATAATAAATGGCTATTAGCGCGCGCTAGACCCTGCTCGTAGCGTGCGCTAACGGCTCACTGACTTAACTGTACTCAGCACTTAGCGTGCGCTACGCATATACCTGTAGCGTGCGCTAAGGCATTGACTCGGCTTTTCCCGAAAGCCGTCCAGGTACATCCGACACGATCCGACAGGGGTCCCCCGGCCAGATCTCACCTACCGCACGTCTCAATCAAATTGACCACGCATAGCGTGCGCTAATGACCCTCGGTAGCGTGCGCTATGAATCCACGTTAGCGCACGCTAAACATAGCCGATAGCGTGCGCTACATGCGCAGAATACAATATTTAAATCACAAACACGAAATAATACGCTCGACAACATCGGATTATGAAATACGGAGAATAGTACTCAGACAAAAGTACAATCATTACAATATCACAAGTTCCAATTACATAACAGAAATCTCGGGTATTACATCCTTCCTCCCTAAAAAGAAGTTTTGTCCCGAAACTTAAGATGAAAACAACTCCGGATATCTAGTATTCATATTGTCCTCCGTTTCCCAAGTGGCCTCTTCGACTCCGTGTCGTGACCATTGCACTCTAACCAAATGTATTGGTTTATTCCTCAATTGTTTGATCCGGCTCTCAAGTATCTTGATTGGTCTCTCTTCGAAGGTGCCATCATTAGCTATCTCGATCTCGTCGAAATCAATGACGTGACTGGGGTCCGGTACATACTTCCGCAATTGGGATACGTGAAACACATTGTGAACGTGACTCAGCGATGGCGGTAAGGCCAACTTGTATGCTAAATCTCCAACTCTCTCGAGGATCTCGAATGGTCCGATATATCTCGGACTAAGCTTGCCTCTCCTCCCAAAACGGAAAATCCCTCGTGTAGGAGACACCTTCAATAGTACATGTGTAACACCCCAAACTAGGCGGATATTACAGTGCCGTGGACCCCCGACTGGAACCCACCAGGCGAATGGAAAAGGATGAATTACACAGGGTAAATGTAGTACCGAACCACATTATAACATCAATTACTCCGAGTAGGAGTTTCATACAACACACCCAGGATAATAGAATACATGTGTATCTTATGTGACGATAAAATACACGACACTGAATGAAATGAGTATTCGAACGGAATGTCTGCAGCGGAATAAATAAAGAAAACATGAATGACTGAATAAATGACTGAAAGGACTGGGGCCCCCTTCTAGTATCACTGGGACTCCCCGCCGTCAACGTGTTCTCCCTGCGCCTTTGCCTTGCCATGACCTAAAAAACAATATCCCCAAACGGGTCGATTATCTGAGAACAACAATCCTCAAGGGTTGAAAATACACAATTATGATTAATCAAGTTATGAAATATTCTTAGCTATGAATTACGCTTGGAGAGGAGTATCATAGTACGCCCGTAATGTTCTCGTGTGAGTGTACAACACCCGTCCGTGTACCTAATTAGTCTCACGGTGTAACGCTTTCCGTGTGCACGGTCTAATGTATCGGTGAACCCAATACAATAACCATCGTGTGCCCGACTAAAAATTCCACAACCACACACCCGCCACGCAATATGAACCCAGAAGGTCATATGAACGAGAATGACCGTAATGAATATCAATGAATAAGTAATAATCTGACAAAGTCAAGAATGACTCACCGAGATGAGAGTAATAATGAAATGAATGATAGCTCAACGAAAAGATTGGAACCGTCGTTCCTTATGACTGAAATGATTAATTGACAATAACAAGTTTTAATATGATTAATACAATGATGAATGAGTTATGATTATGAATAATCAACAACAAAAGGTATGAATATCCTTTTAACCGAGTAAGAATTAACTTACTCAACAACGATGAAGAATGTCCGTCCACGAACAACGTCCTAACCAAGATACCGGTCGCTCGAACAACCTTAATTCAATACAATTGCCAACAATCCGATCAATAACGAATTAAACACGAATATAACGAACTCAAGACGTCGATACGATTAAACCAAGTTCATTGGGGCATTATATCGAACACTTTGAGGCCAACTTTGATTGATTACCACTAAACCTCAATAATACCAACTTCAAATCCCCAAGAAGTGTTTCAAAACAACAAAACATCTCCAATACGATCAATAATCCGTTATGAATATCCAAAACCGTGATTATAACAACAATTAATCGGAAATCCCCAAATCCAACTCGATATTCAAAGTGTTCTTGAATAAATCTCTCAATAATCCAATGAATCCTTATACAAACTCATAATCATATACATATCCCTTCATATAACATGATTATAACGTCCAAAACATCATAACTCAACACAAAATCGAAATCCAAGGTGTTGAAGAAATTACCTCTTGAAGATCCAACCACTACGATCCGAAGAACACGAGTTAAAACGAGTATCCAAGCTTCTCAAAGGAATGAAGATGATGAAGATTACACACTCAAGTGATTGATGATGATAAAATCTCTCTCTCAACCCTCTCTCTCGGATGAAGAAGGAAAAAAGAAGAAGTGAGGAGAAATGACCCGCCAAGTCATTAAATCGCCGGAAGTTACGGCCGTAACTCGGCCCTCTTACGGCCGTAACTTTCCAAGTCAACGGCCCTACGGCCAGAATCGCCAACTCAGACGGGCCGTAACTCGCTTCGTCCGAAAGCTCGCCGATGCACTTACGGCCGTAATCGATCTGAGTTACGGCGTAACCCGCCTTCGTCAAAAACATCCGTCGACACCCTTACGGCCGTAACCGCACACTTACGGCCGTAACTCGGATGATACGGCCGTATCCGGCCAAACTTACGGCGTAAGCCCTCTTCGTCAACGACTGTGTACTGCCGTTGCACAGACGGCCAGAATCGCCAAGCCTTACGGCCGTACCTTCCTCGACTTACGGCCGTATGCCGCAACCCTTACGGCCGTAAGTCACCCTTGGTCGACAACACCTAAATTCACGAACACCACTTACGGCCGTATCTCACCTTCCTTACGGCCGTAACTCACCTTCGGCCAAAATGTCTCGGTAGCTTTGGACGCGACGGCCAGAATCTGGCCCAGCCTTACGGCCGTACCGCTCGACTTACGGCCGTACCACAAGACCTTACGGCCGTAAGTCCCTTTCGTCCAAATGGCCTGAAAACACGAACCCTTGTTACGGCCGTAACCCAAAGTCCTTACGGCCGTAACTCGATCCGCCAAGTTGAAAATTCCGATAACTCCGATTCTCGCTACGATCGATGAATGATCCGACATAACATACGAATGTGAAAATGAACAAGTCTAAAACAAGCCACCGATGAAGCCCCGATATCGACTACCAATCACGATGAAAACAACAATACTCCCGTCGGTCTCTAAACGGAGATGACATGCCGATCGGTAACTGATA
Organism: Orobanche coerulescens; assembly: GCA_033398695.1. Lineage (NCBI taxonomy): Eukaryota > Viridiplantae > Streptophyta > Magnoliopsida > Lamiales > Orobanchaceae > Orobanche > Orobanche coerulescens. The sequence goes on along the minus strand of CM065818.1, from coordinate 67,452,598 downwards.
TACGATTACAACAAGCCAACAGTGAACACAAATGAATGAATCAAGAATGATGAGTGATTATTAACGAGTGAGAAATACTGAGTGACAATTACAGACTGATAATTACTGAATGAAAATGAATGAATTACAACCGGGTATTACAACATGGTCCCCAGCGTCGAATTCTAGAGGGCGACGACGTACATCTGCATAAGACTTCTGTCGACTCTGGGCAGTCAACAGTCTCTCTCGAATCAAAGCTATCTTCTCTTGAGTCTGAATAATCAATTCCGGTTCCGTCCCGATCAAATCCGAAGAATCATCCCAACATAGGGGTGATCGGCATCTTCTCCCGTACAAAGCTTCAAATGGTGCCATCTTAATTGAAGCATGCCAACTATTATTGTAGGTGAATTCAACTAATGGCAAATGAACCTCCCAATCAGTTGACCAATCCAAAGCACAAGCTCTAAGCATGTCTTCTACAGTTTGAATAGTCCTTTCGGACTGACCGTCCGTTTGGGGATGATAAGCCGTACTAAAATTGAGCTCAGTCCCCAAAGCCTTGTGAACTGCTTTCCAGAAGTGTGACACGAAACGACCATCTCGATCCGAAATAATGGTCTTCGGCGTCCCATGCAATTTGACTATCTCCGCAATAAATACTCGTGCCAATCTCTCGGGTCCCCATGTATCTTTAATTCCTAGGAAATGAGCCGACTTGGTTAGTCGATCAACTACAACCCAAATCATGTTCATTCCCGTTCTAGTCCTTGGCATACTAGTGATGAAATCCATCGATATATCCTCCCACTTCCACTCAGGGATCGGAAGCGGCTTTAACATTCCGGCAGGTCGCTGATGTTCAATCTTAACCTGCTGACAAGTCAAACACTTCGAAACGTACTCCGCTACGTCCTTCTTCATATTCCCCCACCAGAAGTTTTGCTTTAAATCCTTATACATCTTACTACTGCCTGGGTGAATAGAATAGGGCGCGCTATGAGCTTCCTTCAAAATTGTCCGTCTCAAATCATCATCCTCGGGAACGCAAAGTCGACTCTGAAATCTCAGAACTCTATCGTCTTGTATCACGAATCCTGGGGCTTTTCCTTTCTTTACTTCGTCACATAATCGAAGGATCAGAGCATCGTTCAATTGTTTAGACTTGATCTCCTCGACTAGTGATGACGTCAGTTCCATCACATAAAGTTGCCCTTGGATTCCTGGTGCCCATACTTCAATCCCCTCGCGGATCAGTTCTTGTTGAATACTGGTTTGGGACGTAAGTGCCTCCAACACTTGAAGAGAAACAGGTTTACGGCTCAAAGCATCGGCTACTACGTTTGCTTTCCCCGGATGATAGAGAATCTCCAAGTCGTAGTCCTTGATCAATTCCAGCCACCTTCTCTGCCTCATGTTTAATTCTTTCTGACTGAAAATGTACTTGAGGCTCTTATGATCTGTAAAGATCTGACAATGAGTGTCGTACAAATAATGTCGCCAAATTTTCAAGGCAAAGACCACAACTGCTAGCTCCAGATCATGAGTCGGGTAATTAATCTCGTACGGTTTCAATTGCCGAGAAGCATAAGCAATCACTTTATCCTTCTGCATCAACACGCAACCCAAACCCTGATTTGAAGCGTCGCTGTATACCATGAATCCATCAGTTCCCTCTGGCAGCGCTAATATAGGTGCTGTCGTCAGTCTCCTCTTAAGTTAGTCAAAACCAGCCTGGCACTTCTCATTCCACGCGAACTTTTGGGTTTTCTGTAACAGCTGAGTGAGCGGATGAGAGATCTTGGAAAATCCCTCTACAAAGCGGCGATAATATCCAGCAAGTCCTAAGAAGCTTCGGACTTCTTTCACATTTTTAGGGGCTTCCCAATCCAAGATTGCTTCGACGTTCTTCGGGTCCACCTGAACTCCGTCGGCTGATATCACATGCCCAAGGAAGGTTACTTCCTTAAGCCAGAACTCGCATTTTGAAAGTTTTGCATACAGCTGTTCCTTTCTCAAGGTGCTCAAAACCATACGTAAATGTTCAGCATGTTCCTCTGCGTCCCTCTAATATATCAGGATGCCGTCAATGAAGACGACCACAAATTTATCCAAGTATTCCAAGAATATCCGATTCATCAATTGCATGAATACAGCAGGAGCATTGGTAAGTCCAAATGGCATTACTACAAATTCATAATGCCCGTACCGGGATCTAAAAGCAGATTTCGGTATATCCGATTCCTTAATTCTCAACTGGTGGTATCCTGATCGCAAGTCAATCTTCGAGAATACCCTTGCCCCTTGCAGTTGATCAAACAAGTCGTCGATCCGAGGTATAGGATACTTATTCTTGATCGTCATCTTGTTGAGCTCCCTGTAATCAATACACAGCCGGAGGGATCCGTCTTTCTTCCGGACAAAGAGAACGGGCGCTCCCCAAGGAGAAACACTAGGTTGGATATAGCCCTTCTGTAACAATTCCTCCAGTTGCTTCTTGAGTTCATACATCTCGGTTGGCGCCATGCGGTATGGTGCTCTGGAAATAGGAGCTGCTCCAGGCTCTAATTCGATAGTGAATTCCACTCTTCTCTGCGGAGGTAATCCAGGTAGTTCGTCAGGAAATACATATGAGAACTCATTCACAACTGAAATAGACGAGAGCTCTACTCCTTCCTCTTTCCTCATGGTATAGCACCAAAGTCCGTGACATCCCTGCTTCAGTAATTTCACGGCTTTCATTACTTTGATCAATTGTCCCGAGCTTCCTGGTCTCCATCCTCGGAATAAGTGTTCAGATCCGTCATCAGCAATGATAGAAATGACTCTCTCTCGGTAATTCAGAACAGCTCCATAACGGTTGAGCCAATCATCTCCGAGAATTAAATCGTCACCGTAGATGTCAACTACAATGAGGTTCGACGGCCACTCTCTTCCTTCTATAGATACTCGGAAATCCCTAGCTTCTAGGGTTCCCACAATTTTCTCTCCGCTCGGTAATCCCACAACATAAGGTTCACAATTATACAAGCACGAGATTTTCAAACGATTTACACAGTTCAAAGATATAAAAGAATGCGTAGCTCCCGAATCGAACAAGACACTAACTGGTTGTAAAAGGATCTGAATCGTACCTGATGCAACAGCTGTTTTCTGATCATCAGATTTCCTCATTTCGTACAGGCGCAGAGGAACGGACCCAGCACTGGATGTCTCTCTCTTCCCAACGCTCTGCTGCTGAAATCCACTCTGCTGCGTCTGGTTCACACTCGTCTCTTTCGGAACTGGAGCTGGAGTGCGAGTACCAAAAGATCGGGTCGCATTCCCACAAAATGCTGCGCGATGTCCTTCCTGTCCACACTCGAAACAGGTCACAACAGGCGCGAAACAATCACGTCGAACATGTCCCGCTTTGCCACAGTTATAACACTTCTTCCCTGCGTCTGAAACAGTTGGCGCCGCCCGGAACTTCTTTCCTCCTCGAGAAGGATGCGGAGGTCTCCTGGATGAATGAAAAGAGGACTGAACCCTGCGAGGGCCGCTACTCTTATCCTCCGTGAAGTTGCCAGACACCTTCTGTTTCTTTGCTTCCGTCGCTTTCTCTACCGCTGCCTCCTTCATATCATAGGCCAACGCCTTGTCCTGATACTGTCGCAAGGTGGTACATTCAAATCCGGACATATACCGCTGAATTTCCGGCTTCATTCGAATGTCAAAATGAAAAATCTTCTCCGCCTCGGTCCTGACCAAGTGGCGCACATAAGTCAGCTGGTGATTAAAAGTCTTAATCACGTCCGTCATAGATGCTTCTAAATTCTGTGGTGAGAAAAACTCTCGAACTCGGGCCTCTCTAACTGGGCGAGGACAATACTGCGCCTCCATCATTAATTTGAATTCCGTCCAGTCAACATTATGCTCCTCTGGTCGAATGGCCTCCCACCAGTCGAAAGCCTCCCCGGTCAGAAGATACTGGGCGACCGGAACCTTCCTATCGTTGGGACAGTTAATCCCTGCAAAAATATTTTCTAATTCCTTCAGCCAGTGATCCCAAGAAAGCGTCTCAGCAGAACCGTCAAATTTCGGAGGGTGCAATTTAACCACTTCGGTAAGCCATCTATCTCCTCGATTTTCCACGTTATGCTGCTGTCCCATCGCCGTCTGCATGCGATCCACAACTTGAGCAAACTGGTTTATCTGGGCAACCACCTGCTGAAGCACTCCCGGCACGTTAGGATCTGCATTATTATTTGCCGATCCCTGCTGTCCCTCGGAATGGGAATCCGTTCGACTAGCGGTTACCTCTGGGGTAGATACAGACTCTTCTTGCCTCACATTTCCACGTCCGTGTCCACGACCGCGTCCGCGTCCACGACCTCCTCTCAACATACTGTAAACATAAATACTCAATATCCAGGGCAAACTTTCTCAAAGTACATCCATTAATGTTTACAAGACATGAATTAAATAAAACGGTAGTATTCGAGATTAGGAAACTTACAACCACGGTCCACACGACGATGCTAGCTCAGCAGTGATGTTACGAACGACCAATAATCAAATAACGTAAACAGACCCAACTAACCCGACTTGCCAAGATATCCATGAATCTTAGCTCCGATACCATATTCTGTAACACCCCGAGATATTCGGAATAATTACAGCGCCGTAAACCCTTTAGATAAGGATTTACAAGGCTAATTTTAAATAAGTGTAAAAATAATCCAATCGAACAACTGAAGTTCAAATACAGATTTGATTCAACCGATCAAATAAGTTAACTTATACAACCATATCGAAATGACCTTATCAAAGCAGACGTACTCGCGTACTAAACGAACCAAGAAGACAAATTACAATAACAATAACATCAATCACATCACTGAGCCATTTCATCGTCCTGTCGGTACTATGGTTGCCTCCCCGCTCCTCGGCTACCTGAACATCAAAACAACGTCCACCCCCGAAGGGGTTAGCAAAACAATGCTAGTACAAGTATCATCATACAATAAATCATCAATGCATCATAGAACATGCAAAAACGGACTTCCGCCACCGGAATCCAACGATGCGAATCCTCACGATTCCATCAACACAATACAAGGTAATCCAGCGATCCAGCGCCCTCAGCATAGATCCCCATGATGATCCCGTCGGACCAACGCATGGTGGAAAACCCGTCCAACGATCCAGCGCCCTCAGCATAGATCCCCATGATGATCCCGTCGGACCAACGCATGGTGGACATTCGATCCAGCGCCCTCAGCATAGATCCTCATGATCCCCTCGGATCATTTATACCATAAATCAATCAACTATGCATACACATATGCATTTCAATATGTTCATCAATACGAACAAATAACAACGAATATCACGAGAATTTTCAGAAATACATCTCATATTCAACAATATGAACAAAACCACAAGCATGATAAATCGAACTCGACATATGATACTTGCCTCGAAAATGGCAAGGACGAAACACCTCGATGATCTCAACACACTCGAAGGCCGCCTCCTTCGATCAACGTAACAAGCCCGAACCTTAACAAAAAGAATGATATACAAATCATCTCAAGTCGAACGATGGCCTAACAATTCGGTCTACGGCCGAAAAACTCAAAAATAAACAATCTGCCTGGACTACTTAGCGTGCGCTACGTACTCTACGTAATGTGCGCTAAGCCGGCCTGTTAGCGTACGCTATCGTGTAAGACTAGCGTGCGCTAGCCACGAACTGACAGTTTGAATCGGCTGATACATAACGCACGCTACGTACGTATTGTGCGTTAACTGAACCCCGATAGCGCACGTTAACTCACATATGTTAGCGTGCGCTAACCTTGCATGGCAGAATACTGCTAACGGAAAAACTGGGTTGAAAGGCGGTGAATTCATGAATTCTAGGTTGATACAACAAGTCATCCTCAAGCATAACATGCTACTAAGGTTTGTGGAAGTTCTACGATTATGAGTTACAAATGTACGGATAATCATCTCAACATCATACTTCATCTTCAATCTTCAAGAAATAATCTAAGTTCCGTTTATTCCAAGACCCAAAACATATGATTCCTTACGTAAAACATACGAACTAGATAGTCTCCGATTACTGATCATAAATCGATTTGAAAACGCTTAGGAGTCCATATACTAAGATGGTTCAAAGGTTCATACGGTAAATAGTGCCGATACGTCAAAAGTATCCTTCTAACATGTGATGACCGATCATAAACGAAATAACTGGCTAGATGAACATGATCAATATCCTTAAGAACATTACTAACATTGGTGAAGAATCACCTACCTCAAAGTAGTGAAGAACACGGAGAAAAACGAAGCAATCTCACACCGAAGGCTTGAACACCAATCTCCAACAATGTACGATCTTCAATCACGAATTAGGATGTTGATATGAAGTGTTTAGGATGAAAGGAGTTATGTTTTAAGTGTAAGAATTCGGGTAATGGGAGAAGAAAGAACTGAAATCAAGACTAGGATGTTGTCTTATTTATAATAAATGGCTATTAGCGCGCGCTAGACCCTGCTCGTAGCGTGCGCTAACGGCTCACTGACTGAACTGTACTCAGCACTTAGCGTGCGCTACGCATATACCTGTAGCGTGCGCTAAGGCGTTGACTCGGCTTTTTCCGAAAGCCGTCCAGGTACATCCGACACGATCCGACAGGGGTCCCCCGGCCAGATCTCACCTACCGCACGTCTCAATCAAATTGACCACGCATAGCGTGCGCTAATGACCCTCAGTAGCGTGCGCTATGAATCCACGTTAGCGCACGCTAAACATAGCCGATAGCGTGCGCTACATGCGCAGAATACATTCTTTAAATCACAAACACGAAATAATACGCTCGACAACATCGGATTATGAAATACGGAGAATAGTACTCAGACAAAAGTACAATCATTACAATATCACAAGTTCCAATTACATAACAGAAATCTCGGGTATTACAAATTCCACATCTCTATGTGGAGGCAGACCAGGTAACTCGTCTGGAAAAACATCGGCATATTCCCTCACTTCCGGAATATCCGTCAACATTACTGATGATTTCTCGATTTTGGTCATATAGCACCAATAACCAACACACCCCTGATTGAGTAATTTCACTGCTTTCATCAAGTGAATGACCTTACCAGAACAGCCAGGATTACCTCCCAGAAAAACACATTCAAACCCATCGTCTGAAATGATAGTGACCATACGCTTACGGACACTAATGATGGCATCGTGACGATCCATCCAATCAATACCCAAAATGACGTCGTCTCTCGGTAAATTCACCACAATTAAGTCTGCTAACCAAGCACGGCCATGAAGCTGAATCGGACAATTCTTAATCTCATGATTACCGATAATTCTTCTACCATCAGTTAGACCAATGACATAAGGCTCACAACTAGTAGCACTACCCAGACGTAGTCTACTCAAGCATGACTCGGAAATGAATGAATGCGATGCACCAGTATCAAAAAGGGTACACACAGGTTGAGATAAAATATTGAGTGTACCTGAGATCATCCGGGCCTCTGGATCATCGGTCTTCTCATCTCATAAATTCGGGGCTTGCCGGCCCCCGAACCGGACGCTCCCGTCTGATAGCTCTTGGCTCCGCCTTTAGCTCCTGTCGTCTTGAACGACACTGACTGAGTGGCCTGATTCTGCACCGCTGAATGTCGTAGGGCCTGAGATGACGCCGGAGTAGGTTTAGAGTCCCTTCGGCAAAAACGGGCCCTATGCCCAGCAATCCCACAGTTATGGCACGTGACAGTTTGTTTCGGACACTTGGTGCTGAAATGACCCTGCTCTTCGCAGTTGAAACAGGTGATGGCCGAACTGGCTGCTCGTGACTGAGATTCCGCGGGTCTAGACGCCATGGGAGGTCGCTCAGAAAAAGTAGAGCCTGCATGTGGTTTCTTGAAAGTGGCCTGACTGCCGTTAGACTGATTACGGTTCTTAGACTTCTTGCCAGCAGATGAAGGTTGTTGCTTAGCAATCTCCTTAGCATTAAGCTCGTAAGTGAGAGCTTTCTCGATGAATTCGGCTAGAGTGGTGCAATTATGATTAAGAAACTGTAGCTGTATACGAGGTTTCAGCCTCTTGCTGAAATACTTGATCTTGTCCGCCTCAGAGAGTGAATGATAGATGAGGCAAACGGAAGAAGTTCCTGAAATTTTTCGGCGATGGCGAGAACATCATCGTCCGTTGAGAGGTCGGGAGTGAGTAATTCTGACAACTTAGCCTCCCTGAGTGGGGCCGGATAATATCTCTCCATCATGAGAGTTTTGAACTGATCCCAAGTACATGATCCATCGGTAGGCTTCAATGATAACCACCATGAATGAGCGCTCTTACCAAGATAGTAGGCCGCAACTAAAACTTTATGCCCTTCAGGGCAATCCACCATAGCAAATAACTTCTCGAAATGTTCAAGCCAATGAACAATATCCACCGGCTCAGATGAGCCCTGAAAGTAGGTGGTCGCTGGCGAGAGATATCGCCAATGATACTGCTTACACCCCTCTCTTGCCTCTGAGGTGGCGGCGGAGGAGCCTGTTGATTTTGAGTAGTGGAGTTATGCATTGTCTCCATTAGTTGTGCCATATGAGTCATTTGGGCCATCATGCCCTGCATAAAAGCGAGTGGGTTAACCCGAACACCCTCTGACTGAGCTGTGCCCCGGGTACGACTCCCTGATAGTGAATGATTACGCCCAGGTGAATGAGTGGCAGCATCACTGCTCGATGAGTTAGCATTATTCCTAGCATTCGTGCGTGTATTCACACGAGCTCTCGGGTTACGGCCTGCACCATGGCCTCTTCCCCCGCGTCCTCTGCCAGCCCTTTCGATACTGAAGTGGAAAGTCATATGATGATTATATATCTCGCATGAATATCACATTATGACTATATCATGAAATGATGAAAATGAGCATACGTGCTCAAATACAATGATTACATGAATGATCAACTGAAATGACGTGACTATCTGATCAAATTCTTGAAATGAATATCTTGAACAAGTTAACAAGATTAATGACATAATCCTCAAGATCAACAACTGAACAATGAAATGAACTGAGTGATTAATGAATTCACATGATCGACTTGATCACAAATGAAAATGATAGGTGAGGAAATCTTACTGTTCTTTGGTCTGAGGGGCTCGGCTCTTGCACAGGTCACACGTGACGCGAAAGTCCAATGATACTAGTCTGATGAACGATGATTATAAATGAGACATGACTCGGAAGGTAGTATTCAAAACCAAGCTCCGATACCAACTCTGTAACACCCCAAACTAGGTGGATATTACAGTGCCGTGGACCCCCGACTGGGACCCACTAGGCGAATGAAAATGAATGAATTACACAAGGTAAATGTAGTACCGAACCACATTACAACATTAATTACTCCGATGAGGAGTTTCATTCAACACACCCAAGATATTACAGAATACATGTATATTTTATATGGAGATAAAATATACAACACTGAGTAAAATGAATATTCAAACGGAATGTCTGTAGCGGAATAAAATGAAGGAAATATAAATGAATGAAAAGACTGGGCCCCCCCTACTAGTATCATTGGGACTCCTCGCCGTCAACATGCTCTCCCCGTGCTTTTGCCTTGCCATGACCTGAAAAACAGTATCCCCAAACGGGGTCAGTTACACAGAACAACAATCCTCAAGAGTTGAATACACACAATCCTGTTGATAACATACGCAATCAAACATGCTATATGAATCAACTAACAGTATGGCTCAAAGGAATGGCGCCACACTACGTATGGGATGGAAATGTGTCCGTGCACAAGCCACCAACGAGTATCGATCGAATACACGTGTGGTCTTGTACCTAATCAGTCTCACGAAGCAATCGAATCGTGTGCACAGTCCAATGTGAGGCCAACAACCAACACACGACGTAAATGTGCCCAACATGAAAATCCTACACATACCAACCGGCACGCCATTATGACCCGGAATGCCACGATATAACAAATGTGACATCGAAAATGAATAATGACTCACCAAGATGAAATGATGGTGAAATGAATGACAGCTCAATGAAATGACTGGAACCGTCGTTCTTCGTGAATGAAGTAATTAAGTGACAATTACAAGTTTTAAAACGGTTAGTACCTTATGAATGAATTATGATTATTAATGAACAACAACGAAAGGAATGAATATCCTTTTAACTGAGTAAGAATTAACTTACTCAACACCGATGAAGAATGTCCGTCCACGAACAACGTCCTAATTGAAATGTCGGTCGCTCGAACAACCTTGAATAACACAATTACCAATAATCCGTTCAATACACGCATCAAACATGATTATAACCAACTGAAACATCGATACAATAATATCCAAACTCGTAGGTGCACTCTAACGAATACGTTGAAAATATCCTTCCCGTTGGTTACAACCAACCCAAATTATCGAAACCAACTTTAAAATGATTGATTCAAACCATCAAAACAATATCAATGGCATCAATAATCCAACAGGAATCCACAATTCAAGGTTACAACAACATCAATCGGAAATCCCCAAATTAACTGAAGTCAACCCCAAGGGTTCTTGAAATAAATCCCCAAAATAGCCATTAAATCCGTAGGAATATATTTATCCAAGGTAGATAATCCATATCTAACATATTCCAACAACAATCCAAGGTTACACGAAGAAATCGGAAGGAAAAACCCAAAAATCCGAAATTCTAGATCCAAGAGATTAATACCTTTGATTTGATGTTCTGGAGATGATGAAGTGATGATTAATCCAACTCAAATACTTGAAGATGATGATTGATGATTACACCTCGAAGAATTCTCTCCAAATCGCTCCAAATCGTCCGGAACTGATGTGAGAATGAGAAGAAATGACAAATGCCGAAATCAGGGCTACACTGTCCAATTTATAGAGATTTCAGTTTAGCGCGCGCTAGCCCCAGTTCTTAGCGTGCGCTAATGGGTGTTTGGTAAGTTCAGTACTCACTGTCCGACAACGGTAGCGCGCGCTACGTACCTTCTTGTAGCGTGCGCTACAGCTGAACACTTAGCGTGCGCTAACCCCAAAATGTTAGCGTGCGCTAACGAATTATCTGATGCCCAGTACTGGAGTCCAGAACCTTCTGTCCTCTCATCTGATCATGGTAGCATGTGATACAATCAATATTTAGCGTACGCTACAACATCATTTGCGTACGCTAAAAACCACTCATAGCGTGTGCTATGAATTAATCCAATGCAGTCCAGTAGCCACTGGACTCAACCTGATTCGAACTTAGCGCGCGCTATACCGACTGCATAGCGTGCGCTACTCCGGCCTATTAGCGCGCGCTACTTACCATTCGTAGCGTGCGCTACTAACAACCTAACTGCAGTCCAGTGCCTTCTGGACTGCCTGCTTGAAACATACTAGCATGTGCTAGTGTTTATAGGTAGCGTGCGCTACCCGTACTCAATAAGCGCAGGCTAAAGAGAGTACGTAGTGTGCGCTACTACTCACACACAGCACACTATGAAATGACAACGATGGTAAACACCACACGATTCTCCAACTAGATTGATGATGAATGATGATTGATACACGATACAATTACTCTGAACGGCGAATACAATGATTGAATATGAGTGACAAATGATCATTAATGAGTGAGAATTACTGAGTGACAATTACTGAATGATAAGTACTGAATGATAATGACTGAATTACAACTGGGTATTACACTAATATCAGTTGACTCATTTGTCTGTATGCTCCGAAGATTGGTCCACACGCCGAAAGTGCTGATGAGGATAAGATTCCTTTTTGTCCAATATACCATTAGCGTGCGCTAGTACTACATTACAAACATCTGTTGACTTATCAGAACGTGCGCCGAAAGTGGCCTGGTCCACACGCAGATTCCTTCCGATCTGACTGCATTAGCGTGCGTTATAATTTTACCTTTAGCGTGCGCTAACTCTGCATGGTAATGTGCACTAAGCTTTACTATTAGCCTGCGCTAATAAGGCTATACTTAGCCATTTACACTGATCTTGCTCGTCGTCTCAACATACTCGATACGTATACATGACACACTATATCCTTTGTCGACCAAGTACGACAATTATACCAATACAGATGTCTCAGTTCTACAATTATTTTATCCATACTGTACAGATTCCACGGTGTACAACATAACTCGGATAAAATAACATTAAATAATAGTAATAGAAATTCCGGATATTACATAAATCATGGTGACTCGACGGCCCACTAGGTGGGAGGAACAGTGCCTGGTGCCCACAAGGAGCTATCCCCCACATTGGAGGGATAAAACTCCCACACTGCGGCTACCAGGACTCGAACTTGCGTCCTTGTAGCAATCTGCCACCCAGAAACCAGTTGAGCTGCCCATGCGGACAACAATATTGAAAATCTTCAGTGTTGCTCTCGCCGGCTAGGGGTTTTCAAAGGGGGAGGAGGTCTGTGGAAAGGGGTTGGAAACGGGGTGAAAAAAGAAAGGAGGGAAGGAAAGGAGAAAAAACATAAAAGGGGAAATATTTTCACTCTAGGTGGTGTCACTTAAAAGCAGTTTGTCTGTGTCAAAGTCCGAGACAATATGATGTCACTAGAATGACTTGAAAATTTTCCGTGTTTTTTTAGTGATATATTTGACACAGACTCGGACCGCGACAAACCTTCGCATTGTAGAGACAAATTGGCAGATTTGGTGTAGTGATACTTGATCGGGATATATGATTGAATGGTTTATACGTATACGGTATTCATGACATAATGGTTCTAGAATGATTCTATCATTCGTTCTCAGTTGGGTTGCGGTGTGGGCCACTAGGCTGGCTAAGTGTTATCCGCACTCCTTGTTTCCTCCCGTTGCCGACTGAGACGGACCTACGGAGTTGCGCACAAGGATATTTAACGGAATAATAAGTATTTAATATCCCTTCATTAATATTTGATTTAAATATCTAATTTGATTTATTGGACAAATGATGCAGTCTTTTAAATTGAAATTAATTACTGGGTGATTAATTTAATTCATAAACAATTATTTTCTGGAGAAATATAATTATATTTTTGTATTTTATCAAATTAATTAATTAGAATAATTAATTAAGTACAAATATATTTGAGATAAAACAAAATATACTTAACAGACTTGACACGCGAATGTCTGGTACACGAATCGAGTGGATCAACTCGTTTCCTCTCATCAAAACATGGTAGGCCGCCCAACCTCTCTTACTCTCACTTTATGAAGCTTCCACTTTTGTCATGTTGTTGTATGGGTGTGTTGACTTGATTTACATATGTGGAGATAAGATATCAAGATTATCATGATCTTGAAATCTAATCTCATCATGTTATAAAACATGACAACACACACAAACATAGCGATACCATTCGGCCATGAGCTTAGGGTGAAAAGTGAAAAAGAAAAAATACCATATCAATTCCTAGATGTGTTCTTAGAGAACGAATTTATATAGAATTTTTCCGATCAATATCCGTCGCGTGGTAACGTAGAGACACCCGATATCTTCGGTGTTGAATCATTCATCAAGACTAAAAGAGTGGATTCGTATTAGTATCTATGATACGAAGAGGAACGATGGTTTTAAGTGCTCGAGAACTTTACAAAGCTTGGATCGATTTTTCTTTCAAGATAAAATTATCAAAGGACAACGAGGATACGACTTCTTTAATTTTATTTTCATCTATTTATGTTCGATATATGTGTAATACCCGCAATTTCGGATTTCAGTGATTTTCTTTTTTTCAACGGGAGTCCATTTTGGCGACTCGTTCATGAACGTTTCGTCATTTGAAGAATGATTAATTCTGCATTTTTTGTCATCCGAGTTCGTTTCGGTATCGTTTTGTTGAGTTCCGTGTTCTTAAGCGATTTTTCCGCATTTTAGTTCGATTCTTGCGAATCTCGTCCGAAACTGTTGTTTCGAGTTTCTCGTAAGTTCATTGAATGTTATTATTCATGTTGCGATCTTCGGTTTGGTGTTTCGATCGTGCATCGTGTATTTCGGACGTTTTGGGCCATTTTCGTAATTTTCTAAAGTTTTGGGTTGTATGCCTTCATATCGTCCTTTCAACCTTCGGGTTGTCGGGAACCATGTGTTTGTTTAGTGCTTCACTCGTGTTTTCAATGTTATACTATTCATCGTGTTCGTTCTGTACGTTTTCGGGAATTCGAGTCGTCGAGTCATGGCGGCTAGGCACGGGCCTGCCACGTGCGGCAGGGACCGACCAGGTGCGCACGAGCGTGGCACACGAGCTGCGTGCACGATCCGGTGCTTGTGCGGCCACGGCGCTGCGTCTGGCGAGTGCTCGTGCCGGTGCTCGTGCGTCGGCAAATTCTTTGGCGATGGCGCGCCGCGACCGGCGCCACGGCCGCCGCTCGTGCGTGCCTGCTCGTGCGTCCCTGGGCAGTATTAATAATGGTCGGCCAAGTCATTTCTTCACCCGTTTTTCATTTCGTTTCTTTTCCTTCCGCGGCTGGAAGCTTGGAGAGGTCGAAGGCATGATGTTGTTCTTTCAATCCACGAAGTTCTTGAGTTTATAACATCAATCAATCATCCCATAACCTCCTCCGATCTACCGAATCAAGGTTAGATTTCTTGATAATCTAGTTTTGGGGAAATTGCGGATTTTGTTGGATTTATTCCGTTTAATCCGATTTAACTTAGGATTGTGATGGATTGATGATTATTTAGATGTATTATATCATTTCCCTTGTTATTCCATGGTTGGATCGTATCGATTCGTTATTTTGGTCGAGTTCTTGATCGACGCCTTGAAGGTGTCCGATAGAATGTCTTAGAGGGGTTTTTGGACGTTCTACGATTATTCTTCCTCGTATGATTGTTGATTTATTGATTATATGATGTTAGGGTCGAGTTTCTTGCGAAGAAACCACTTCGAACCCTTCCGTTCGTCGTCGTCTTCCGTTTCGATAGCATCGGGCGTTCCGAAGCTTCCCGGTTGAGCCGTGTCTGTTTGTGGTTCCGTGCTCGTGGTATCAAGGCAAGTATCTTGTCCATACGTTTCATGTTTCGTTGGCATAATTTTTGATAAATGATTTTATGCGAAATCCAATGTTTAATGAACGTAAAAAGGGATCGGTATGTTCTTGATAAAGGTTGTCTTTCAACGATAATTCGTATACTTCGTGAATATGTGTTCTCGGAATATGTGTGTTGGTTTTGTATGTTGAAAGATAATATGATCACTTCGAGTGAGTTTAATAGACCGTAATCCTTTGCCGGGGATTACGAATTGTTATTGTGTACTTGTTCGGTAAGAACGTAATGTGCATGATATTAGTTGTTACTCCTTGAAAGGAGGTTGTTATGCTTAATGTTGTTTGGCTTGATAAGTGATTATTGTTGTGTTCTTGATGTATGTGATGTGCCTCCGGGTAGGATTGTTGAATCTCCGGGATCCATACTTGCTAGTATGGGTCGGGCGTGACCGTAGGGTTATCCAATCCGGGTATGTCTTGCGGGGACTCCGAGGTTTGTGGCTTGTTAGCCCGATGCCGAGATAACTGGTGGGGTTATCATCGGGTATGTCTTACCGGGACTCTGAGGTTCGTGGCTTGTTAGCCCGATGCCGGGATAACTTATGGTTGTGATTTGGTTATGAATGTATCTGTGCTTGTGGTCACGTGACTGTTGTTACGGTGACATGTGATTTGATATGGCTTCCCATTGGGTTATTCACTCGGGTATGTTCTGCGGGAGCATCTGAGGTTCATGGCTTGTTAGCACGGGACGCGAATAATCCTTGGGAATGTGTTTGACGATTTGGGTCGTACCTGTGGTTTATGATTCAGGTCGTGGACCCTGTGATTTATGATTTGGGTCGTGGACCCTATGTTTCGTGATTTGGGTCTTGGACCCCGTGTTTTGTGAATTGAATTGTGAACCCGTGTTTTATTATCGGAATTGTATTTTGGGAAAGATGATTTTTGGGCCGCGTCCCCAAGCGTTTTCGAAAGACTTGAGAATTCTTTAATCCCAAATGTTTTTACAAACTCCCGAGATCGTAAATGTTTTGTAAGATGTATATTGGGTTTATTCCCACCTTTCTCATTTTGAACAGTTTGATCAAGTGATTTACCTCGGGAAGTATGTTTATGAATTCTAAGTCCTTGAAGTATGATATGTATGGCTTGTCTTCGTATTTTATACTTGCACTAGCAAAACAGTGGAGTTTTGCTAACCCCCGAGTATTCGGGGGTGGATGTCTGTTTTTGCATTCAGGTTTTTGGGAGCATAACAGAAGGTCGGCGCGAAGGATGATGAAAGATGATCGATACTAATCACATGAGGAACCATACGTTGTTGTATTGGTTCAGTTGTATTTTTATTTCCGCTGCAGTATATTTTTCCCCATTGTACGGTAGTTGTTGTATTTTGACCCCTGTGTGGGCATGAATTGTAATTGAGTTGTATGTTCTTATTGAAAGACCAAGCCGGTCTACTGAGTTATTGTAGCCTTAAAGGCATCGTCGAGTTGTTCGTTTGTTGTTACCATCCTGGTATATCCTTGAGGAAAGGTTCTACGGCGTGTAATATCCCTGAGCGGATTGGGGGTGTTACATAAATGGTATCGGAGCTTAGGTTGTGGAAACCTAGGCTGTCGGGTCAGTGGTGTCTGTTGAGTTTTGTCTCGTCGGATTTTGTCTGACTAAGTCGTGTTGGGACGCGTCGTCTGAGTTGGTTTGTCGTGATTAGTATCATGGGGCGATCATCATCTTTGTGCGACCTGTGGATGTAAGTCTCCCTTCTTTGTGTTTGTGCCTTGTCTGGTGCGAGTTACTGGTATGATTATGTGTTAAGTGACGGAATCTTTATGCAGATTTTTAGTCTCATGATTGCGTTTATGTGACTCTCATATTTCGTCTATATGAGGAGCGGTGTCGCTGCTAATGTATTTTCGCACTGTATTTTATCCACTGCGTGAGTTCTTTCAAAATGACTTTCAGTATTTTGCAAACTGATTTTTACTTCATAAAACCGACTCCCTTAGTCGAGTTTTGGCATTTTGGCCTTGAATATTTTATGACGGTTTGATAAATGATCATGTGAGTTTTTAGGCATTCTAGCCTAATAGGTTTTTGAAAACCTTGAGTATCTTAGAAAATAAATTTCGAGACGTTCCTTTTAAAATGAATTATTTTCTCACGATACTTTCAAGGTGCCTTCTAGTGCCGCAATATGTTTCAAAATTATTCCAATTGAGGACCAAAATATTTTGAGATATTTTCAATTATTTTTAGAAATGCAGTTGCTTAGACCCAAGTGTCGAATATTTCTGAAAGTTTCAATTTAAAGGAGAGTGTCCTCGTTTTATCAAATGCAAGATGGTTTTCAAAGTCTCGATAATGGTGTTTGTACAACTTTTTGAAAATGTGATACTCAAGACCAACTGGTGTTTTCCAAATTGTTTTTCAAAATGTGGTTTTCGTTTTTAAAACCTATCAATTCCCGTTTTCGGTCTGGGAATGTATGTATGATGTTCGCATTGTCGTTATGATGTTAGCTCCCGAGTATGATCGAATTGGTGGCATGAACGTTGAGGCGTTGCCACGCAATTGTTATACTAGCCCTCTGTGAGAGGTGTGAACTGATATTTATTGTTTATCGCCTCGTGGTGATTTGCGTATTGACACACGAGTGTGAAATGTTGAAGCTTGGGTTGGTACGTTCGTGTATATGTGTGATTGTTCCATGATGTTTTGTGATTATGTGCTGGTTATCGTTCGGGCCGTTGAGATTGCTGAACAATGCCGTCGTTGCTATGATTTTAGTATGCATGTTGCTTTACGATGGAAATCGTTATATGTGGTATGTGTTATGATTTTTCTGTTGTGCTGAGTAATTACTTATTCAGTATGCCGAGGGGCCGAGGTCGTGGTTGAGATCATGCTGCCGGTGATGATGCCGGTACCAGTGTCGCTACTATTTTACAGCAGGTAGCTACACAGATGACTCAGTTGACACGGACAGTTCAGCGCATTACAGATGTGACTCAGAACACTGGTGCAAATCAGTGGCTTCGGGAGGTAATTCGTATGAATCCCCCCTGATTCGCCGGTGTTGCGGATGCATTGGGATGGGATGGTTGGCTTTTCCAGTTGGGAAAGATATTTGAGGCTGTAGATTGTCCTGAAGAGCGGAAGGTACCTATTGCGCAGTACCTTCTTGACAAAGATGCCGCTAATTGGTGGGAGGCTGTTAAGCCTCATGATCGTGATGTCACGTGGGCGGAGTTCCAGGCATTTATGGAAGCTGCGTTCTGTCCGAAACCGATTAGAGAGCAGAGGATTCACGAATTTTATTCGGCAGAACCGCAAGATGTTTCAGTGTCACAGGCTATCATCGACTATAGCAAACAACTCGGTTATGTGCGAGATCGAGTGAGAACCGAGGAAGAGAGGATCTTTCATTTTGACAGACGAATGAAGCCAGAGATTCGCGTGTATATGTCAGGACTCACTTGCACTTCGTTGAGGGACTACCAAGATCGAGCCTTGGCCCGTGAACTAGCTTCGTTATCGTCGGAGCATGTGCCCGAGTCGAAGAAGCAGAGGAAGTCCGATGACCTTGTGGACAGTGCAGGAGTTGGTGTTTCTAGTTCGCAACGTCGTAGTCTTTCGACTGTGAAGCTCTGTCGCTCGTTGTGTGGGACTGAGAGTTCCAAGTCTTCTTGTTTGACTCCTGGTAAATCCAGGAGGTGTTTTAACTTCAATGTGGCGGGGCATGTCCATGCACATTGTCCTTCTCCTCCAGTAATGTGTTACAAGTGCGGGCTTGAGGGGCACCGGGTTCAGTTTTGCGAGCTGGTCACCGAGCCTTCCGAGGCACGGATTTGAGCACTGAAATCAAGACCGACTCCGAGGAGTCCCTGAGGAGCGTGGTCTATCAGTTGTATGTTATATTATTTCCTTACCCGGTTGTTTCGAATCTCGGAGATTAAGTTCTTTTATTCGAAGTGGATCGTTTTGTGTTTATTTTTCGTTTTCTCGACTGTGCACGGTGCTTAGTGTTTTGTGATTGTTCGTATAATTGACTTGATTGTATTATCTATTTGATGACGTTTGTCACTTGTTGGTTTTACTATGTTTCTACCGGTGGCGTTGTGTTGGTCGTCGTGGAGCGTGTTTTCACACCGTATATTCCTTTGCGTTGTTTGTAACGCTTCGTCGTTGGGCGTTAGTTACGCAATCTTGTGTATCTCATTGAAATATTCCTGGTGGTATATTTCTTCTCCCTACTTGTTTTAAGTTTCGGGACGAAACTTCTTTTAAGGAGGGTAGAATGTAATACCCGCAATTTCGGATTTCGATGATTTTCTTTTTTTCGGTGGGAGTCCGTTTTGACGACTCCTTCATGTCCATTTCGTCATTTCGAGAATTATTAATTCTTCACTTTTTTTCATCCGAGTTCGTTTCGGTATCGTTTTGTTGAGTTCCGTGTTCTTAAGCGGTTTTTCCGAATTTGAGTTCTTGCGAATCTCGTCCGAAACTGTTGTTTCGAGTTTCTCGTAAGTTCATTGAATGTTATTATTCATGTTGCGAGCTTTGGTTTGGTGTTTCGATCGTGTATCATGTATTTCGGACGTTTTGGGCCATTTTCGTAATTTCCCAAAGTTTTGGGGTGTATGCCTTCGTATCGTCCGTTCAACCTTCGGGTTGTCGGAACCATGTGTTTGTTTAGTGCTTCACTCGTGTTTTGAATGTTATACTATTTATCGTGTTCGTTCCGTACGTTTTCGGGAATTCGAGTCGTCGAGTCATGGCGGCTAGGCACGGGCCGACCACGTGCGGCAGGGACCGGCCAGGTGCGCACGAGCGTGGCGCACGAGCTGTGCGCACGATCCGGTGCTCGTGCGGCCCTGACTGCACACACACGAGAGAGTGCTCGTGCCCAGTGCTCGTGCGTCCCGACATATTGCTGGCAGTAGGCGCGCACGACCCGGCGCATGACCGGCCGCTCGTGAGTGCCTGCTCGTGCGTCCCTGGGCAGTATTAATAATGGTCGGGCAGGTCATTTCTTCACCCGTTTTTCATTTCGTTTCTTTTCCTTCCAAGGCAGGAAGCTTGGAGAGGTCGAAGGCATGATGTTGTTCTTTCAATCCACGAAGTTCTTGAGTTTCTAACATCAATCAATCATCCCATAACCTCCTCCGATCTACCGAATCAAGGTTAGATTTCTTGATAATCTAGTTTTGGGGAAATTGGGGATTTTGTTGGATTTCGTCCGTTTAATCCGATTTAACTTAGGATTGTGACGGACTGATGATTATTTAGATGTATTATATCATTTCCCTTGTTATTCCATGGTTGGATCGTATCGATTCGTTATTTTGGTCGAGTTCTTGATCGACGCCTTGAAGGTGTCCGATAGAATGTCTTAGAGGGGTTTTCGGACGTTCTACGATTTTTCTTCCTCGTATGATCGTTGATTTATTGATTATATGATGTTTGGGTCGAGTTTCTTGCGAAGAAACCGATTCGAACCCTTCCGTTCGTCGTCGTCTTCCGTTTCGATAGCATCGGGCATTCTGAAGCTTCCCGGTTGAGCCGTGTCTGTTCGTGGTTCCGCGATCCTGGTATCGAGGCAAGTATCTTGCCCATACGTTCCATGTTTCGTTGGCATAATTTTTGATAAATGATTTTATGCGAAATCCAATGTTTAATGAACGTAAAAAGGGATCGGTATGTTCTCGATAAAGGTTGTGTTTCAACGATAATTCGTATACTTCGTGAATATGTGTTCTCGGAATATGTGTGTTGGTTTTGTATGTTGAAAGATAATATGATTACTTCGAGTGAGTTTAATAGACCGTAATTCTTTGTCGGGGATTACGAATTGTTATTGTGTACTTGTTCGGTAAGAACGTAATGTGTGTGATATTAGTTGTTACTCCTTGAAAGGAGGTTGTTATGCTTAATGTTGTTTGGCTTGATAAGTGATTATTGTTGTGTTCGTGATGTATGTGATGTGCCTCCGGGTAGGATTGTTGAATTTTCGGGATCCATACTTGCTAGTATGGGTCGGGCGTGACCGTAGGGTTATCCAATCCGGGTATGTCTTGCGGGGACTCCGAGGTTTGTGGTTTGTTAGCCCGATGCCGAGATAACTGGTGGGGTTATCATTGGGTATATCTTGCCGGAACTCCGAGGTTCGTGGCTTGTTATCCCGATGCCGGGATAATTTATGGTTGTGATTTGGTTATGAATGTATCTGTGCTTGTGGTCACGTGACTGTTGTTACGGTGACATGTGATTTGGTATGGCTTCCCATTGGGTTATTCACTCAGGTATGTTCTGCGGGAGCATCTGAGGTTCGTGGCTTGTTAGCACGGGACGCGAATAATCCTTGGGAATATGTGTTTGATGATTTGGGTCGTGGACCCTGTGGTTTATGATTCGGGTCGTGGACCCTGTGATTTATGATTGGGGTCGTGGACCCTATGTTTCGTGATTTGGGTCTTGGACCCCGTGTTTTGTGAATTGGATTGTGAACCCGTGTTTTATTATTGGAATTATATTTTGGGAAAGATGATTTTTGGGCCGCGTCCCCAAGCGTTTTCGAAAGACTTGAGAATTCTTTAATCCCAAATGTTTTCACAAACTCCCGAGATCGTAAAATGTTTTGTAAGATGTATAATGGGTTTGTTCCCACCTTTCTCATTTTGAACAGTTTGATCAAGTGATTTACCTCGGGAAGTATGTTTATGAATTCTAAGTCCTTGGAGTATGATATGTATGGCTTGTCTTCGTATTTTATACTTGCACTAGCAAAACAGTGGAGTTTTGCTAACCCCAGAGTATTCGGGGGTGGATGTCTGTGTTTGCATTCAGGTTTTTGGGAGCATAACACAGGGTCGGCGCGAAGGATGATGAAAGATGATCAATACTAATCACATGAGGAACCGTACGTTGTTGTATTGGTTTAGTTGTATTTTTATTTCCGTTGCAGTATATTTTTTCCCGTTGTACGGGAGTTGTTGTATTTTGACCCCTGCGTTGGCATGAATTGTAATTGAGTTGTATGTTCTTATTGAAAGACCAAGTCGGTCAACTGAGGTATTATAGTCTTAAAGGCATCGTCGAGTTGTTCGTTTGTTGTTACCAGCCTGGTAGATCCTTGAGGATGTAATGGCCGGATAATTATTGTGTATTTATCTTGTAAGATTCAACTTTGTGATGTTATTATTCAGAGGTGGGTTTCCCGTATTTTCGTATCCTTACGTTTTGGTATCTCCAGCATTCTGCATGCATGGTTTTGCATGTGTTAACGTACGCTATCAGGCGTCCATAACGTACGCTAAGACTGCAGTATTACGTACGTTATCTGATGTTGTTAACGTACGTAATCTAAGTCAACTTACGATCGGATAAGGGTCGGCGTGTAGGGGCCAAGGAAGGGGCTGGGGAAGATTCGTATGATTTCCGCGTGAACCTGGACATAGGCGTTACGTACGCTATGGTGCATGTTTTACATACGCTAAGGACATGGATATTACGTACTTAAAACCCTTGTGATTACGTACGTAAGGAAATGGCGAAATCAGGCCATTGAATTCTGGTCAGACGATTAAGAACAAGTATCCTATCCCTCGGATCGACGACTTGTTTGATCAACTACAGGGGGGCAGAGTATTCTCTAAGATTGACTTGCGAAACTTTCTAAATGTGAATTCTGGCTTAAGGAAGTGACTTTCCTTGGGCATGTGATATCATCTGACAGAGTTCAAGTAGATCCGAAGAAAGTTGAGGCAATCTTGGAGTGGGAATCTCCAAATAATGTGAAAGAAGTCCGGAGTTTCTTAGGACTTGCTGGATATTATCGCCGTTTCGTAGAGGGATTTTCCAAAATTGCTCGTCCGCTCACTCAGCTATTACAGAAAACTCAAAAGTTCGCGTGGAATGAGAAATGTCAGGCTAGTTTTGATGATCTTAAGAGGAGATTGACAACAACACCTATACTAGCGTTATCAGATGGAACTGATGGATTCATGGTATACAACGATGCTTCAAATTAGGGTCTGGGATGTGTGTTGATGCAAAAGGATAGGGTGATTGCCTATGCCTCTCGACAGTTGAAACCGTACGAATTTAATTACCCGACTCATGATTTGGAGTTAGCAGCTGTGGTCTTTGCTTTGAAAATTTGGCGACATTATTTATACGGCACTCGTTGTCAGATCTTTAC
Organism: Orobanche coerulescens; assembly: GCA_033398695.1. Classification (NCBI taxonomy): domain Eukaryota; kingdom Viridiplantae; phylum Streptophyta; class Magnoliopsida; order Lamiales; family Orobanchaceae; genus Orobanche; species Orobanche coerulescens. The sequence continues at coordinate 67,429,330 of CM065818.1, read as the reverse complement.
CGATCATAAGAGCCTCAAGTACATTTTCAGTCAGAAAGAATTAAACATGAGGCAAAGAAGGTGGCTAGAATTGATCAAGGATTACGACTTGGAAATTCTCTATCATCCGGGTAAAGCAAACGTAGTAGCTGATGCATTGAGCCGTAAACCTGTTTCTCTTCGAGTGTTGGGAGCACTTACGTCCCAAACCAGCATTCAATGAGAACTGATCCGCGAAGGGATTGAAGTATGGTCGCCAGGAATCCAAGGGCAACTATATGCGATGGAACTGACTTCGTCACTAATCGAGGAAATAAAATCTAAGCAGTTAAATGATTCTCTGATCCTTCGGTTATGTGACGAAGTAAAGAAAGGAAAGGCCCCAGGATTCGTGATACAAGATGATGGAGTTCTGAGATTTCAGAGTTGACTTTGCGTTCCCGATGATGATGTTTTGAGACAGACAATTCTGAAGGAAGCTCACAGTGCACCCTATTCTATTCATCCGGGCAGCAGTAAGATGTATAAGGATCTAAAACAAAACTTCTGGTGGGGAAATATGAAGAAGGACATAGCAGAATACGTTTCGAAGTGTTTGACTTGTCAACAGGTTAAGATTGAGCACCAACGACCTGCCGGAATGTTGAAGCCAGTTCCGATCCCTGAGTGGAAGTGGGAGGATATCTCGATGGATTTCATCACCAATATGCCAAGGACCAAGACGGGAATGAACATGATTTGGGTTATAGTTGATCGACTAACCAAGTCGTCTAATTTCCTAGGAATTAAGGACACATGGGGACCCGAGAAATTGGCACGAGTATTTATTGCAGAGATAGTCAGATTGCATGGGACGCCGAAGACTATTATTTCAGATCGAGATGGTCGCTTTGTGTCGCACTTCTGGAAGGCAGTTCACAGGGCTTTGGTGACTGATCTAAACTTTAGCATGGCTTATCATCCTCAAACGGATGGTCAGTCCGAAAGGACTATACAAACAGTAGAGGAGATGCTTAGAGCTTGTGCTTTGGATTGGTCAACTGATTGGGAACTTCACTTACCGTTGATTGAATTCACCTACAACAATAGTTGGCATGCTTCTATTAAGATGGCACCATTTGAAGCTTTGCACCGGATAAGATGCTGATCACCTCTGTGCTGGGATGATTCTTCGGACTTGATTGGGACGGAACCAGAATTGATAGTTCAGACTCAAGAGAAGATAGCTTTGATTCGGGAAAGACTGTTGACTGCCCAGAGTCTACATAAGTCTTATGCAGACGTGCGTCGTTTCCCGCTAGAGTTCAACATTGGGGACCACGTACTATTGAAGGTGTCTCCTACACGAGGAATTTTCTGTTTTAGGAGGAAAGGTAAGCTAAGTCCGAGATATATTGGACCATTTGAGATCCTCGAGAGAGTTGGGGATTTAGCATACAGGTTGGCCTTACCGCCATCGCTGAGTCACGTTCACAATGTATTTCACGTATCCCAATTGCGGAAGTATGTACCAGATCCCAGTCATATCATTGAGTTCGATGAGATCGAGATAGCTAATGACGGCACCTTTGAAGAGAGACCAATCAAGATACTTGAGAGTCGAGTCAAGAAATTGAGGAATAAACCTATCTCCTTGGTAAAAGTTCAGTGGTCTGGGCATGGAGTCGAAGAAGCAACTTGGGAGATGGAAGATAGTATGAAGTCGAGGTGCCCAGAATTGTTTGCGAGTTAAGTTTCGGGCCGAAACTTCTTTTTAGAGGGGTAGTATGTAATGCCTGGATAATTATTGTGTATTTATCTTGTAAGATTCAACTTTGTGATGTTATTATTCAGAGGTTGGTTTCCCGTATTTTTGTATCCTTACGTTTTGATATCTCCAGCATTCTGCATGCATGGTTCTGCACGTGTTAATGTACGCTATCAGGCGTCCATAACGTACGCTAAGACTGTAGTATTACGTACGTTATCTGATGTTGTTAACGTATGTAAGCTAAGTCAACTTACGATCGGATAAGGGTCGGCGTGTAGGGGCCAAGGAAGGGGCCGGGGAAGATTCGTATGATTTCCGCGTGAACCTGGACATAGGCGTTATGTACGCTATGGTTCATGTTTTACGTATGCTAAGGACATGGATATTACGTATGTAAAATCCTTGTGATTACGTACGTAAGGAAATGGCGAAATCAGGCCAGTGAATTCTGGTCAGACGATTACGTATGCTAAGGCTAGGGTATAACGTACGTTGAGTTTGTTACGTACGTAAGGTTAATTGCATAACGTACGTAATGCCCAGAATTCTATTTATAGGCCTCGACCCTATTTCATTTCTCACCTTTCTTTTGGCCGATTTTTCGTGTTCTGGAGATATTTCATCACCTCTTATCCTTCATATCATCTTCTGAGACGATTATTGGGAAGCTTGGGCCTTGTAGATTGGTGTTCAAGCTTCCGGTGGTAGAGTTTATTCAAGTTCTTCATTGTTCATCAATTTAGTGAGGTATATGATCCTTCACCAACTAATTTAGCATGATCTTAGTAATGTTTTGGACCTGTTTTGAGTAGACCGAACCAGTTATCTTCTTGAGGAGCCTTTCATCATGGTTTAGAAGATTAAATTCAACTATTTTCGATTCCTCTTGGTTGTTGTAATCGTTGAGCAAATCTTCTAGTGATTAGACTTTTGATTAGTGCATCTTGAGATTGTGAACCCAATCATATCTAGTTTTCGAAGATTATCTTGGTTCATGAGAATGTTATGATCGAACATTTCGGTGAAGAATTAATGGATTGAACTTAAGGAGTTATTCATAGAAGGAGAGGATATTTAAACTAGTGAACTAGTCTTTATGATGATTCATCGAAGTTCGGATATCTTGTTATAATAGAACATGATTAGAATCCTCCTAGGATGAATTCCACGTTATGTTGTACCAATCAACCAAAGGAATTGTGTTAGAACTTAGAAAGCATTCCGTTGAGCTATTACAAGGACGAATAGCGTAGTATCGGTCCAACCAAATTGTGTAATGGCAGAATAGTCCATCGCCATGATAGATGAATCATGCCTTTTTTATGATTCATTTGATGATTTGAACGATTATCCGGAACCGTTAGTTATACCGACGTTATTTTTCGATGAAGGTTTGCATTCCGGTGAGCCGACCAAGTGAGAATTCTCCGAACGGATTGAAGACTATTGATAGTAGAAATTCTTGTCGTCATTTGTTGAGGCAAGTATCGTATTTTGAAAGTTTGTGAATAATTCATGAATTTTGATCATGCATATGGTTTATTCGTGTTGTTGACATGGGTTTATTTCATTAAATTGTCATGACATTTGCTATCGATTTAACGTACGTTCATATTGATGAACATGCTGATTTTCTTGTATATGTATATGCATAGTTGTGTTATGTGTAAGTTGTGATGATCCGAAGGGATCAAGCGATCTATGCTGAGGGCGCTGGATCGGATGTCCACCTCGTGTTGGTCCGACGGGATCATCTTGGGATCTAGGCTGAGGGCGCTGGATCATTGGACAGGTTTTTCCACCTCGTGTTGGTCCGACGGGATCATCTTGGGATCTAGGTTGAGGGCGCTGGATCATTGGACGGGTTTTTCCACCTCGTGTTGGTCCGACGGGATCATCTTGGGATCTATGCTGAGGGCGTTGGGTCGTTGGAATACCCATGTTGTGTTGATTGAATCTTGTGGATTCGTATTGTTGGATTCCGGTAGCGGAAGTCCGTATTGTGTATGTTTTATGCATCGTCGTTTGCATATTTGTGTGTTCCGATACTTGTACTAGCATTGTTTTGCTAACCCCTTCGGGGGTGGACATTTGTTTTGATGTTCAGGTAGCCGAGGAGCGGGGAAGCAGCCATAGTACCGTCATGACGATGAAGTGGCTCAGTGATGTTAAATGTTCGTTGTTTTTGTGATTTGTCTTCTTGGTTCATTTTCAGTACTCGAGTACGCGTGTCTTTTTAATATCATTTCGATATGGTTGTAATGGATCAGTTGGAACCGGCTTTGTAATTTGAATTTCGGTGGTATTATTGGTTTGTTTTCACATTTCTTTTAATCAGCCTTGTAAATCCTTACTTAAAGGGTTTACGGCGCTGTAATTATTCCGATTATCTCGGGGTGTTACGGAGGAAAGGTTCTACGGCGTGTAATATCTCTGAGCGTATTGGGGGTGTTACAATATGATGCTTGATTGATTCTCTTAGGCGTTCGGTTTTTATTCGGTTACACCGATTTTATTTTTCACTTTGTAAGCCGACTTTAATTACCGAATCCAAACAGTAGTATCAGAGCAAGGTTTATGTGATCGTATATATATGATATTTGTATTTGTGATGCTCGGTTGTATGATTTTATGATTTAGAATCATAGTTGTTTCAAGCGTTAATATTTAATTGTACGTCTAAAATTTTATTTTTCGTGGTTTTATGTTATAATATAAATCTATTTTTATTTTGGAAAACTGATTTATATGTGTAATATAAAAATTAGAAAATATTATTTTTAAATTTGAGATGAAAAGTCGAGCCAGAAAACTAACTGGACCCGATAGCCTACCGGCAACGGCCGACAGCAGGCTGCCTGTGCTCAGCAGGCAGTCCTGCAGGGCCGCGGGCTCGGCACGGGCCTTGTGTTTTCTGACTCTATTTTTTATTTTGAGTTTGGTAAATCAATTTTTAGTAAATTAAATTCGATTTGATTTGACTAAAATATGAATATGGTATTTTTATTTTTATGGGAATTAATTTAAAGAAATATTTATTTCTGTTCGGAACAAGTTAAAATTAACGATTGCATGAATTTATTGGATTAACTCTTATGGATGAATTAATTTTTATTGATTGGATCAATATATGTATATTAATTATTTATGCCATTAATTTTAATGTGATTGTTGCGTTATTATCGAAATGGTGATGTAGTTCATGGACCTAGTTTTTGAATTTTTATTTGATTTGGTTGTAATGGCCATTTTGAGCCAATTTATTATTTTTTAATAAATTTGTATAAGATGAAAATTTTATAAATATAATAAACTAGCTATAATGGCCACTTGTAATTTGATTGCATGTAATTTTCTTTTTATTGACCAGGATTCATAAAATGGAGAAAGATGGACTTATGAGTTCATTGGGATCATGTCCCTATCTAACTTGTGAATCTTGCCTTCAAGGCAAAATGACTAAATCACCCTTCACAAGGACTTTTGAAAGTTGTTGAAAAACTTGGATGAATTCATACCGACACGTGTGGCCCTTTTGAAGTGGCACGAGATGGATCTTAGTATTTCATTACATTTACTGATGACAATACTAGGTATGTATTCGTATACTTAATGAAACATAAATCCGAAGTCTTAGAAAAATTCAAGGAATTTAAGGCCCTAGTTGGTAATCAAACGGGTTATCATATCAAAGCACTTAAGTCGGACCGAGGTGGTGAGTATATGATTACCAAATTTGACGACTTCTTAAAAGTGTTAGGGTTGTATACTGCAAAACATCACTACTACAAAACAAACATTTAACATCGATTTTTTTGACATTTAACATCGGTTTTAGAATAGATGTTAAATGTCGCGATGTTAAATTTAACATCAGTTTCTAACAACCGATATTAATTTTAACATCACGAGATTTAACATTGATTCTGGGATAACCGATGTTAAATTTTACGATTTTAAAATTTTATCGGACCGCGGCTAGCCCAGCTTAGCCCAATCCAGCCCCAACTTAGCCACTCGCCCAGCCCCTTGCCCCAACCACCCGCACCAGCCACCCACCAACCTGCAATAAATACCATTAAATTTCGTTGTTGGTAGGTTTTGAACTCATGGCCTCTTGCTTGTGGAAGTGTGATATTACCACTCCGCCAGATGAACTTCTTGTACTTTATTTGCTATGTATTATATTTAATAAATATAACATAACTTAATATATAATTATATGTTATATTTATATACTATAGTATAATTGATAAGTTTATATAAATATAAGATAATTTAATATATATATATATATGTATATATATATATATATCATATAACTTTGCATATACTTGAATATGTATAATATAATTATATATATGTATAAGTATATATAAATTTAAATATAATTGAATAAATATATAATATATATAAATTTTCATATACATATATATATATATTAAGTTATATTATATACAAAAGTAATTTTAATACTAAATTATTTATTTTTCAAGAAAGTAATATGACTTTATTTTTATGCACTTTTATATAGAGATATATGTATATATTTTTAAATATATTGAATATATTTAATATAAATTTATATCTACATGTCAAAATAAAGCTTTATTTATAACTAAGTATATATAATATAAATTTTTATCTAAATATCATAATATAACTTAGAGATATATATTAATATTAATTATTTAAAAGTAATAAAAATATAAAATTATTTATTGAAAAAATTAATATAACTATACCTATATATGTAATATCCGGAATTTCTACTACTGTTGTTTGATATTATTTTATCCGAGTTATACCGCATAAATGCGTGGAATGCATGCAGGGATAAAATAAATGAAGGACTGAGATATCAGTATCGGTATAATTGTCGTATTTGGTCGACAGTTACATTTGAGGATATTGTGTATCAGGTTGTCGTACTTTTGATATTGGGTATATCGTATGATGATGTTATTGGGTTCAGTACATGTATTCAGTATGTCGTATTTCCGTAATTGATATGTCGAGACGGACGAGGAGAATTGGAAAATGGCTAAGTATAGCTTGATTAGCGCGCGCTAATGTTCAAGTATAGCGCACGCTATCGGTCATGATTAGCGCACGCTAGAGTCAGAATGTAGCGCACGCTAAACGCAGACAGACCGGAAGGAATCTGCGTGTGGACCCGGCTGCTTTCGGCGCACGTTCTGGTAAGTCAACGGTTGTTGTCCTGAAGTATTAGCGCACGCTAAAGATTAGGCTTAGCGCACGCTAACTATATATCAGTCAACAAGGAATCTTATCCTTGCCGGATCTTTGTCGGAATGTGGGGGCGAGTGGTAGGTGAACACTGTAGTAAGTCAACTTCGGATAGCGCACGCTAAGAGTAAGGACTTGCGTACGCTAGACATGATGATTTACGTACGTTAATGCATGGGCATTACGTACGTAAGGTAGTTTACGAAGCAAGACAGTAGCCTCTGGGCTTCGATAGCGCACGCTAACAAAGTCAGTTAGCGCACGCTAAACATAAGGGTTTAGCGCACGCTAGTGGTGCATTCTATATAAAGGGACAAACGGGTGTCATGAAACATTTCGTCCATTTCTTTCCTTTCACCCGATAGAGACAACCTTGTGAGAACATTTGGAGTTCCTAAACACTGAGGGATGATCCTCTTTAACAAGATTAAAGATGGAAATCATGGAGTAAAGCTTTGTTCTTGAAATCATTGGTGATTCTTGGAAATCAATCCATTCCTTCAAAAAGGTAATTACTCTTCACTTTGAGATTTCGTTTTGGATTGTATATGATGTTCTTGAGTTGATGATTATCATATAAACAAGTTGATGAGCATGACAACGAGTTGGATTACCGTACTAAGTTAGTGTTGTTATCAATATATGAGTATTGACATGTTTCGTATGGTTTTGGATGGAATTCAAGATATATATTGATGTAATTCCCTTCTTCAATTCGGATTTTTGATGTTTTGTCGTTGGTTACTTCGTATGGTAACGATTATGTGGGTGCTATTATGATTCCTGAAGTTATGTGAATTGTATGTCGAAGAACATGATGAATAAGGATTTTTAGATATTAGAACACATCGGATTTTATCATTTTATGGATCATGAACGTGAATTTGGATATTTCGTGTTCTTGAAGAGCTATTGAATTATATGTCATGATTGTTATGAAATCCTTAATATGGAGATGAGTTGATCATTGTCATGATGGAAGTGTTAGTCGATGCTTGAAATGCATGCCACTGCACAGCATTAGCGCACGCTACGTTTACTGCCTAGCGCGCGCTAACGGGAGCAACTTAGCGCACGCTACGCTAGGTGATTAACGTGCGCTAAGAAGGCAGACTGTGCAGTATTTTTGTGTTTTGATTAGGAATTCGTGATGGTTTGACTTGGTTGGTTCTGACTAGTGTTTAATCGAGATATTGTCAAGTCGTTGGGTTTGTGGAAAGGTTTTATCGATTTTTGATTGTTGTCGAACTTGTTGTTTATCGATTATTGTAATAGGTTGAGATTATTGATCGGTGTTTATAACCGTACGTTGCGGTCGTGTTCGAGAATGTTCGTGAATTGCATTGATTGGGGCCGAGGGACTTGTAGATGACGACAATGGAATTGGTAACAGCTTCGTCGGTATCGAGGCAAGTTAGTACTTGCTCAGTTTATAATATTTAATGAATGATTTCAGTTTCATTCGTTTATAATTCGTATAGCAATGTTTATAATCGTAGTCACAGGAGATTTGGGATTATAAATCATATTCGAGTTTTGGGAATCTAAATCATAATGTATATGATTTACTTTTGTTATTGGTATACTTGTATATCGAGGATATATCGTGATAAAGACGGAGATATGAATTATCTGCAATTCGTGATACTTTGGACCGTCGAGTATTGAGGATAATGGTTCGTGATGGTTTAGACATTGAGATTGTTCTCGAAGGACTCGGGGCAAGTACTCTAATCATTTTTACCATTTGTGTCGATCATGTCATGATACGTTCGTGTATCGTTGTTGTCATTCATTTGTGCATTATTGTTGTCGTGTATTGTGTACTGTTGTTTTGTGCAGTTGTGCATTGTTGTCATATGTCCACCTCGTGTTGGTCCGACGGGATCATCGGGGGATCTATGCTAGCGTGCGCTGGATCATCGGACGGGTTTTCCACCACGGTTGGTCTGACGGGGTCATCGTGGGATCTAGGCAGTGAACGCTGGATCATCGGATTGCCATGTGTTGTTGTTATTGTGCATATGTATATTATGGGCTTGCCATAAGTATACATTGTCGTTATTGTTGTGATCATATTGACGTTGTCATATGAGTATGCATTTGTAGGTCTTGTGTTAGGACCATGTCCGTATGTTATGTTGATCTGATCTCGGATTAGACTGGCGTGATTGTCATGGTATTTCGTAATCTTGAGGTATGTTCCGTATTTCCTTGGTACTGTCTTTGATGGACAATCGATTATCGTATTGGAATTGTCGATGTTATCCGATGGATTGAATTGGCCAGAGTTGGTATAATTTCCGTATCGCGAGTTATGATAATGTTTTGAGAACCTTGAGTATTGTTGAGATACCGCATGGATATTTTGGTATTATCTTAATGTGTTGTTAAGGATACGAATCATGGATTCTCGTAAAGTTATGACGGTAAGATTACATTGGTCGTATTCTTACTTAGTATTTCCATTGATATGTGATTATTGATGTGATGTGACGGTCATCATTGTTGGATATTATGGCTGACCCCGTCGTGGGATTTCTCTTTAGGTTCTTGGAGTATTGAGCTTGTAGCGGTCGTGAAGAGATGAGCTTCTCGGAGTATACTGGCTAGGACATGTTCTTTCCGCTGCTAGAGTATTCTTTTGGTTGGTCTTTTTCCGCTGCGTGAGTATTTTGAAACGCTCTTTTGGTATCTAGTAACTGAGATTACTTTGGAAATCGTTTTCTAAACTTTTGAGTGTCGGCTGTTTGGCCTTGCGATTTCAAATGAGTTTTATGACGGTTTTTGATAAATGGATTTTATAAGTCTTTGTGAATTTTTAAAGATAGTACCGTCGTTGGCCTCTTGGGCATTTGTAAATGTTTGCGAAAATTTCTTTTAGCCTTGTGGGTTCCATCTCGGGGCCCACGGCGCTGTAATATTTCCGGTTAAATCCGGGGGTGTTACAGAATATGGTATCAGAGGTTAGGTTGAGAAAACCTAGGCAGTTGGGTCGAGTTGGGTCGTATTTCTGTCGCGTCATTTGAGTTGTCGATTGAAAAATATTGGAGCCGTGAGTTTTTGTTGTTCACTCGGGCTTATGCGTTGTGCGATTTGCCAGTGTAGTACTGGTCTTGTTATAAACTTTTTCAAATGGTGTTAACGTGTTTCTTCGGATAGAGCCGTGTTGTGTTCTCGAGTTGAACTAAGTTTGCAAAATGTGTGTTTTGAAAATATCTGTGTCGAGTATTTTCTTGAGTCGAGACATGTGCCAGTATCACGGGGAATCGTCGGCTTCACGATCTGTAAGTATTTGGATTTTTGAATTTCATTGAGATTTATTGCCGTTCTAAGTTGATACGTTTTGAGATTCAGAAAGATATTATGCTTCACAGTATGAGATGACAGAATTGGGATATGATTGATGATCTTGAGAAGTTATGATTTTGGAAATCAATATGTCGATTAAGTTTTGGAACGGAGTTTTGCATTTGGGAGAAATATTGTGGATTGTTCAGGAGAACATGTAGTCATGTTAGTTCATTTTGAGATATATGAACTGTTTTTGAACATTTGAAAATGATACTTTTCAAAATGAATGTTTTACGGATGTTTTATCAGAATGATTCTTGGGCCGAGACCCAATAGATTTTTGAAATTGTTTTATAACTCAGGACTTGGGGTCCGAAAAAAAAGAGTTTCCTACTTTTTAAACTTCTTGTAATGCGGAACGAGATACGGGCTGAGACCCTAATATTTCAAAAGAATTTTTCTGTTTTCTTAAAAACTCCCGAGACTTGTAAAACACTTTACCAATCGTTTACCTATGTTATTTCCGCCTTTCGAGGCTTTGGTTTACTTGTACAAATGGAATTTCTCGGGAAGTCTTTCGCCGTGTTTGATTTGTTGATTTGTTTCAACGTTTTGTCATATCATATTTGAGGTGATCCAGGATGGGTAAATGGTTGACGATATGAGTCATGTGTGGAAAAGGAGTTTAGTCGGAATTTATACATTGAGATTTTGGAACTCGATCGTGTGGTTTTCCGATGGAATATCAGTGGATATTGGTGACGAACCGAATTGGTATACAGGAGTATGGATATAGTCGAGCATTTGCATACTTTTCATTTTAAAACTTCGAAATCGTGTGGATTCGAAGGAAACTGTTATCAAATACTTGGCACCATCGAGCCAAGTTAATTTTTCGAAAATTTGTATTCTTGACGAGACTTTATGATTTCAAACTGGTTTTGAAAATGTGATTGATATACATACGCATTTAGTGCATAATGCATATCATGGTGAAGTTCTGAGAATGACTCACGAACTGGATGAGACATCAGTATGGAACGATGAATAGAGATTCGAACTTTAGTATGGCAGTTTGGTTATCCAGGGATGATCGGTTGATTTATCGGATAAGAGAATATGTTGTGTGTTGTAGATTCACGCACACGATGTAATCTTGGAACTTTGGATTTTGTGAAACCGGTACATATGTGCAATGTGATTCCATTGGTATGGTAGTAGCGCGATTTTACCATAGTGATCTTTAAATGATTTCTTTGTAAGTGTAAAATTGGGATGGTGACCCCATGCTGGTTATTTTGGATATTGAGTGGTCGTTCCCACTCCTTGTATGAATTGGTATGTTCGTCGATTTGCGATTCGTTGTTCGTATGCTGAGGGAAATGTTCGCCAGTTGGGTATGTTTATTGAGATCTACGGTGCGTGATTGATTTGTCATTTTGAGAATGTTATTCTTTCGTATATCTGTTTCTATGGTTCTGTATTGATCGTGTTGGAGTTTACCGTGTGATGGTATTCTCGATTTTCGTTGATCATTCGTTGGTAATATTGGAGTTTATCACATTGATGATATTTTTTTTTGTTGAGACTCATGGAATTGTGATCGTAAGTGTTTTGAGACTGTACAGTGAGATCGCTTGCTAGTATCTCAGGAGATCGTCGACCTGCGTATTTGTAAGTACGCTCTTTTGGTTATTCGGTAATAATGATGATTGATCGTTGTCGTGATGGTTTCGGAATATTTTGGCTGAACGGTATGTTTGTTTGTCTTATGATGGATTGCAAGTTTCGAGGACGAAACTTATTTTAAGTGGTGTAGAATGTAATATCCGGAATTTCTACTACTGTTGTTTGATATTATTTTATCCGAGTTATACCGCATGCGTGGAATGCATGCAGTAGGGATAAAATAAATGAAGGACTGAGATATCAGTATCGGTATAATTGTCGTATTTGGTCGACAGTTACATTTGAGGATATTGTGTGTCAGGTTGTCGTACTTTTGATATTGGGTATATCGTATGATGATGTTATTGGGTTCAGTACATGTATTCAGTATGCCATATTTCCGTAATTGATATGTCGAGACGGACAAGGAGAATTGGAAAATGGCTAAGTATAGCTTGATTAGCGCGCGCTAATGTTCAAGTATAGCGCACGCTATCGGTCATGATTAGCGCACGCTAGAGTCAGAATGTAGCGCACGCTAAACGCAGACAGACTGGAAGGAATCTGCGTGTGGACCCGGCTGCTTTCGGCGCACGTTCTGGTAAGTCAACGGTTGTTGTCCTGAAGTATTAGCGCACGCTAAAGATTAGGCTTAGCGCACGCTAACTATATATCAGTCAACAAGGAATCTTATCCTTGCCAGATGCTGTCGGAATGTGGGGGCGAGTGGTAGGTGAACACTGTAGTAAGTCAACTTCGGATAGCGCACGCTAAGAGTAAGGACTTGCGTACGCTAGGCATGATGATTTACGTACGTTAATGCATGGGCATTACGTACGTAAGGTAGTTTACGAAGCAAGACAGTAGCCTCTGGGCTTCGATAGCGCACGCTAACAAAGTCAGTTAGCGCACGCTAAGGCTAGCGCACGCTAAACATAAGGGTTTAGCGCACGCTAGTGGTGTATTCTATATAAAGGGACAAACGGGTGTCATGAAACATTTCGTCCATTTCTTTCCTTTCACCCGATAGAGACAACCTTGTGAGAACATTTGGAGTTCCTAAACACTAAGGGATGATCCTCTTTAACAAGATTAAAGATGGAAATCATGGAGTAAAGCTTTGTTCTTGAAATCATTGGTGATTCTTGGAAATCAATCCATTCCTTCAAAAAGGTAATTACTCTTCACTTTGAGATTTCGTTTTGGATTGTATATGATGTTCTTGAGTTGATGATTATCATATAAACAAGTTGATGAGCATGACAACGAGTTGGATTACCGTACTAAGTTAGTGTTGTTATCAATATATGAGTATTGACATGTTTCGTATGGTTTTGGATGGAATTCAAGATATATATTGATGTAATTCCCTTCTTCAATTCGGATTTTTGATGTTTTGTCGTTGGTTACTTCGTATGGTAACGATTATGGGGGTTCTATTATGATTCCTGAAGTTATGTGAATTGTATGTCGAAGAACATGATGAATAAGGATTTTTAGATATTAGAACACATCGGATTTTATCATTTTATGGATCATGAACGTGAATTTGGATATTTCGTGTTCTTGAAGAGCTATTGAATTATATGTCATGATTGTTATGAAGTCCTTAATATCGAGATAAGTTGATCATTGTCATGATGGAAGTGTTAGTTGATGCTTGAAATGCATGCCACTGCACAGCATTAGCGCACGCTACGCCATCGCCTAGCGCTAACGGGAGCAACTTAGCGCACGCTACGCTAGGTGATTAACGTGCGCTAAGTAGGCAGACAGTGCAGTATTTTTGTGTTTTGATTAGGAATTCGTGATGGTTTGACTTGGTTGGTTCTGACTAGTGTTTAATCGAGATATTGTCAAGCCGTTGGGTTTGTGGAAAGGTTTTATCGATTTTTGATTGTTGTCGAACTTGTTGTTTATCGATTATTGTAATAGGTTGAGATTATTGATCGGTGTTTATAACCGTACGTTGCGGTCGTGTTCGAGAATGTTCGTGAATTGCATTGATTGGGGCCGAGGGACTTGTAGATGACGACAATGGAATTGGTAACAGCTTCGTCGGTATCGAGGCAAGTTAGTACTTGCTCAGTTTATAATATTTAATGAATGATTTCAGTTTCATTCGTTTATAATTCGTATAGCAATGTTTATAATCGTAATCACAGGAGATTTGGGATTATAAATCATATTCGAGTTTTGGGAATCTAAATCATAATGTATATGATTTACTTTTGTTATTGGTATACTTGTATATCGAGGATATATCGTGATAAAGACGGAGATATGAATTATCTGCAATTCGTGATACTTTGGACCGTCGAGTATTGAGGATAATGGTTCGTGATGGTTTAGACATTGAGATCGTTCTCGAAGGACTCGAGGCAAGTACTCTAATCATTTTTACCATTTGTGTCGATCATGTCATGATACGTTCGTGTATCGTTGTTGCCATTCATTTGTGCATTATTGTTGTCGTGTATTGTGTACTGTTGTTTTGTGCAGTTGTGCATTGTTGTCATATGTCCACCTCGTGTTGGTCCGACGGGATCATCGGGGGATCTATGCTAGCGTGCGCTGGATCATCGGACGGGTTTTCCACCACGGTTGGTCTGACGGGGTCATCGTGGGATCTAGGCAGTGAACGCTGGATCATCGGATTGCCATGTGTTGTTGTTATTGTGCATATGTATATTATGGGCTTGCCATAAGTATACATTGTCGTTATTGTTGTGATCATATTGACGTTGTCATATGAGTATGCATTTGTAGGTCTTGTGTTAGGACCATGTCCGTATGTTATGTTGATCCGATCTCGGATTAGGTAGCGTGATTGTCATGGTATTTCGTAATCTTGAGGTATGTTCCGTATTTCCTTGGTAATCTTGTCTTTGATGGACAATCGATTATCGTATTGGAATTGTCGATGTTATCCGATGGATTGAATTGGCCAGAGTTGGTATAATTTCCGTATCGCGAGTTATGATAATGTTTTGAGAACCTTGAGTATTGTTGAGATACCGTACAGATATTTTGGTATTATCTTAATGTGTTGTTAAGGATACGAATCATGGATTCTCGTAAAGTTATGACGGTAAGATTACATTGGTCGTATTCTTACTTAGTATTTCCATTGATATGTGATTATTGATGTGATGTGACGGTCATCATTGTTGGATATTATGGCTGACCCCGTCGTGGGATTTCTCTTTAGGTTCTTGGAGTATTGAGCTTGTAGCGGTCGTGAAGAGATGAGCTTCTCGGAGTATACTGGCTAGGACATGTTCTTTCCGCTGCTAGAGTATTCTTTTGGTTGGTCTTTTTCCGCTGCGTAAGTATTTTGAAACGGTCTTTTGGTATCTAGTAACTGAGATTACTTTGGAAATCGTTTTCTAAACTTTTGAGTGTCGGCTGTTTGGCCTTGCGATTTCAAATGAGTTTTATGACGGTTTTTGATAAATGGATTTTATAAGTCTTTGTGAATTTTTAAAGATAGTACCGTCGTTGGCCTCTTGGGCATTTGTAAATGTTTGCGAAAATTTCTTTTAGCCTTGTGGGTTCCATCTCGGGGCCCACGGCGCTGTAATATTTCCGGTTAAATCCGGGGGTGTTACAATATATATATAAAATATAATTATATGTATACATAATATAATGTAACTTTAAATATATAATATAATATAACTTAATATGTAAATGCATATTATCATATAACTTTAAATATAATTGAATATATATAGTATAACTATATATTATAAAATAACTTTAACTATATATATATATATAATATAACATCATATATATATATATATTATAATATAACTTTATATATATTATCATAATATTTTAATTGTAATGGAGTATATATATAAATAGTTTATATCTACATATCAGAATGTAAATTTAAAACATATATTAATATTATATATTTAAAAGTTATAAAAATATAAACTATTTATTGAAAATAGATGATAAATGAAGGAATTTAACATAGGTTCTACGAAAAACCGATGTTAAATTAAAAATTAACATCGGTTTTCCTAAAAGCCGATGTTAAAATTTTCATTTTACATAAGTTATTTCGAAACCGATGTGAAACCGAAGAATTTAGCATCGGTTCTCTCAGAACCGATGTTAAATGAAAAATTTAACATTGGTTTTTATTAGAACCGATGTTAAATGACAATTTAACATCGGTTTTTATTAGAATTGATGTTAAATGACAATTTGACATCGATTTTTTGTAGTAGTGCATACTTTATGCTTGTATTACCTTATTTCCTGTAACTACTTATGAGAATATTAATTACATTTAATCACATATTTTGCATATTTATTCACGTTATGGTTATGCAAATAAAATTTTTAATTATTTTATATTATAGATAATGTGGTGTGTTGGTGTCTCGCGGAAGATCACATTATCGGTGTGTGAGACCCCATTATTTTGTATGTAGATTAGATTATTAATTTTTAATAAATAAAATAAAGTTTACAATATTTCATTATCGAATAAAATTAGTTCTTACCTTATGCATAGTCACATTAGCTAAATAAATTCTATAAGTTCAACAACCTAATTATTTTTATTACTTCAATTTAGTAAATAATAATAATAATATCCTATAAGTCTAATTAACTTAATTATTTAATAAATTCTAATTTATTAATAAATGGACTATTTAATTTAATAGTCCAACTTGAATAGTGGGCTTATTATTAAAATTTAAACTTGGAGGCATTATGTGTAATATCCGGAAATTCTACTACTGTTATTTAACATTATTTTATCCGAGTTATGTTGTACAGTGTGGTATCTGTACAGTATGGATAAAATAAATGAAGGACTGAGACATCTGTATTGGTATAATTGTCGTACTTGGTTGACAATTACATTTAAGAAGTATATGTATTTAGTATGCCGTATGTTTGTATTCTGTATGTTGAGACGTTGGACAAGAATAGCTGAAAATGGCTAAGTGTAACATTATTAGCGCACGCTAATAATCAGGAGTAGCGCACGCTTTCGTGCAGGTTTAGCGCACGCTACGGATATAAGATAACGCACACTAATGCAGTCAGATCGGAAGGAATCTGCGTGTGGACCAGGCCACTTTCGGCGCACGTTCTGATAAGTCAACGGATGTTGTAATGTAGTGTTAGCGCACGCTAATGCATGTTGATTAGCGCACGCTAATTGTATATCGGACAAAAAGGAATCTTATCCTCGTCAGCACTTTCGGCGTGTGGACCAGTCTTCGGAGCATACAGACAAACGAGTCAACTATGAGTAGCGCACGCTAAGGTAAGACACTTGCGTACGCTAAATAGAGGCATTTACGTACGCTATTGCATGGGCATTGCGTACGTAAATCACTTCATGCTTGATATCTGATTTGCCTCTAGACTTGATAGCGCACGCTAACAAAGGCGATTAGCGCACGCTACGTGTGTAACGTCGTTAGCGAAGATGTTAGCGTACGTTAGTAATGTACGATATATATATATAAGTGCGGTTGGCCATTATTCGTCATTTAGTCCATTTCTTCATGTGAACGATAGAGAGAGGTCTTAGAGAGAAGTTGAGGTCCCAAACACTTGAGTTGATCATTCCTAACAACATTTGAAACTTGGAAGTGATTGAAAATGGATTCAACCTTGGGATTCAATCCATTCCTTCAAAGAGGTAATTACTCTTCATCTTTGGATTTCGTTTTGGATTGAATGTTGATGTTCTTGAGTTGATGATTATTACATAAACAAGTTGACAAGCATGATTATGAGATGGATTGCCGGAGTATGATGATATTAATATGATTCTTGTGATTTGGATTATGTTGTTCGTTTTCTTGAGATAAGTGGATTAATCCTTCTCCTCAGTTTCGGATGTTGATGTTATTGTAGATGATTACTCTTTGTAATGGAAGATTAAGGAAGTGTGGTTACGTTCTTGACGTTTCGTGTATTAATATTAAGGAAGATGATATATGGATATAGAACTTGGATTATAAGTTGGATGATTATTTATTTGTTAAAGGATATCGGATTTCGTTGTTTTGATAGCTTTGAACATGATTCAGAATCACTTAGTGTTCTTGAAATCGCCATAAGTTGATCGGTATCTGAAAAACATGCATCTGTACAACATTAGCGCACGCTACGTTTACTGCCTAGTGCGCGCTAACGGGAGCAACTTAGCGCACGCTACGTTAGCTGATTAACGTGCGCTAAGAAGGCAGAAAGTGCAGTATTTTCGTGTTGTGGTTGTAAATTCGTGCTGGTTTGAGTAGGATTGATCCGACTAGTGTTTGATCGAGATATTGTTGAGCCATTGGGTTTGTGAATTGATTTTATCGATTGTTGATTGTTATCGAACTTGTTGTTTATCGATTATTGTAATAGGTTGAGATTATTGATCGGTGTTTATAACCGTATGTTGCGGTCGTGTTCGAGTATGTTCGTGAATGGCGTTGGTCAGGGCCGAGGAGCTAGTAGACGAAGACAATGAAATTAGTAGCAGCTTCCTCGTCATTGTATCGGTATCGAAGTAAGTTATTACTTGCTCAGTTCATAATATTTAATGAATGGTTTCCGTTTCATTCGTGTATAATTCGTATAGCAATGTTTATAATCGTAATCACAGGAGATTTGAGATTATAAATCGTATTCGAGTTTTGGGAATCTAAATCATAATGTATATGATTTACTTTTGTTATTAATATACTTGTATATCGAGGATATATTGTGATAAAGACGAAGATATGAATTATCTGCAATCCGTGATACTTTGGACCGTCGAGTATTGAGGATAATAGTTCGTGATGGTTTAGACATTGAGATCGTTCTCGAAGGACTCGAAGCAAGTACTCTAATCATTTTTATTACTTGTGTCGATCATGTCGTGATACATTCGTGTATCGTTGTTGTCATGCATTTGTGCATTGTTGTTGTCGTGTATTGTGTACTGTTGTTTTGTGCAGTTGTGCATTGTTGTCATATGTCCACCTCGGGTTTGTCCGATGGGATCATCGGGGGATCTATGCTAGCGTGCGCTGGATCATCGGATGGGTTTTCCACCTCGGGTTGGTCTGACGGGATCATCGGGGGATCTAGGCAGTGAACGCTGGATCATCGGATTGCCATGTATTGTTGTTGTGCATATGTATATTATGGGTTTGCCATAAGTATACATTGTCGTTATTGTTGTGATCATATTGACGTTGTCATATGAGTATGCATTTGTAGGTCTTGTGTTAGGACCATGTCCGTATGTTGTGTTGATCTGATCTCGGATTAGACTGACGTGATGGTAATGGTATTTCGTATCTTGAGGTATGTTCCGTATTTCCTTGGTACTTGTTTTTGATGGACAATCGATTATCGTATTGGAATTGTCGATGTTATCCGATGGATTGAATTGGCCAGAGTTGGTATAATTTCCGTATCGTGAGTTATGATAATGTTTTGAGAACCTTGAGTATTGTTGAGATACCGTACAGATATTTCGGTATTATTTTAATGTGTTGTTAAGAATACGTATCATGGATTCTCGTAAAGTTACGACGGTAAGATTACATTGGTCGTATTCTTACTTAGTATTTCCATTTATATGTAATTATTGACTAGATGTGATGATTATCATTGTTGGATATTATGGCTGACCCCGTCGTGGGCTTTCTTTTTAGGTTCTTGGATTATTAAGCTTGTAGAGGTCGTGGAGAGATGAACTTCCCGGAGGATACTGGCAAGGGCATGTATTTGTGTTTTGAGTTTCTGATCAATTGTTGTATTCCGCTGCTAGAGTATTTTAATTGTTTGTCTTTATCCGCTGCGTGAGTATCTTTAAATGGCCTTTTCGGTATCCGGTAACTTAGGTTACCTTGGCAACTATTTTCTAAATCTATTCTGTCGGTACGTGTAAGCGATAGCTTAACGTATGTTTTTAAACTGTTGAGTTTTGGCATTTTGGGCCTTGTAGTTTCAAATGAGTTTTTACGACGGTTTGATAAACGAGCTTTATAAATCTTCGAATGTTTTTAATAGATAATACCGTCGTTAGCCTCTTGGGCGTTTGTAAATGTTTGCGAAAATTTCCTTCAGCCTTGTGGGTTCCATCTCGGGGCCCACGGCGCTGTAATATTCCCGGTCAGATCTGGGGGTGTTACAGAATATGGTATCAGAGCTTAGGTTGAGAAAACCTAGGCAGTTGGGTCGAGTTGGGTCGTATTTCTGTCGTGTCATTTGAGTTGTCGATTGAAAAATATTGGAGCCATGAGTTTTTGTTGTTCACTCGGGATTATGCGTTGTGCGATTTGCCAGTGTAGTACTCGTCTTGTTATAAACTTTTCCAAATAGTATTAACGTGTTTCTTCAGATAGAGCTGTGTTGTTTTCTCGAGTTGAACTGAGTTTGCAAAATGTGTGTTTTGAAAATATCTGTGTCGAGTATTTTCTTGAGTCGAGACATGTGCTAGTATCACGGGGAATCGTCGGCTTCACGATCTGTAAGTATTGGATTTTTGAATTGCATTGAGATTTATTGTCGTTCTAAGTTGATATGTTCTGAGGTTCAGAAAGATATTATGCGTTACAGTATAAGATGACAGAGTTGGGACAGGATTGATGATCTTGAGAAGTTATGATTTTGGAAATCAATATGTCGATTAAGTTTTGGAACGGAGCTGTGCATTTGGGAGAAATATTGTGGATTGTTCAGGAGAACATGTAGTCATGTTAGTTCATTTTGAGATATATGAACTGTTTTTGAGCATTTGAAAATGATACTTTTCAAAATGAATGTTTTACGGATGTTTCACCGTAAATGATTTTTGGGCCGAGACCTAATAGATTTTTTGAAATTGTTTTATAACTCAGGACTTGGGGTCCGAAAAAGAGTTTCCTACTTTTTAAGCTTCTTGTAATGCGGAACGAGATATGGGCTGAGACCCTAATATTTCAAAAGACTTTTCTGTGTTCTTAAAAACTCTCGAGACTTGTAAAACACTTTATCAATCATTTATCTAGGTCGTCTCGCCTTTCGGGTTACGGATTACTTGTTCAAAAGAAACTTCTCGGGAAGTCTTTCGCTATGTTGATTTGTTTCAATGCATTGTCATAGCATAATTGAGGTGATCCAGGATGGAAAATGATTGACGTTGCGAGTCATATGTGGAAAAGGAGTTTTTGTCGGAGTTTATACATTGAGATTTTGGATTCTATCATGTAGTTTTCTGATGGAATATCAGTGGGATTTGTGACGAGCCGGATTGGTATATAGGAGTACGGATGTGGTCAATCATTTGCATAGTTTTCATTTTAAAACTTAAAAATCGTGTGGATGAAGGAAACTGTTATCAAATACTTGGCACCAGCGAGTCAGTTTATTTTTCGAGAATTGATTTGGTGGTCTTACCAAAATTTATGTTTTGAGTTTTGAAATTTTTGAAAGAACTTTCGAAAATTTGTCTCCTTGACAAGATTATATGATTTCAAACTGGTTTTGAAAATGTGATTGATGTACATACGCATTTAATGCATAATGCATATCGTGATGAAGTGCTGAATGAGATTCACGAACTGGATAAGACATCAGTATGGTACGAGGGAAAGAGATTCGAACTTTAGTATGGCAGTTTGATTATCCGGTGATGATCGGTTGAGTTATCGGATAAGAGAAATATGTTGCATGTTGTAGATTCATGCACATAATATTATTTTGGAAACTTGGGATATTGTGAAACCGGAACATATGTGCTATGTGATTCCATTGGTGCGGTAGTAGCGCAATTTTAACATAGTGATTTTTGATAGATTTCTTTGTAAGTGTAAATTTGGGGATGGTGACCCCATGCTGGTTGTTTTGGATATTGAGTGGTCGTTCCCACTACTTGTATGAATTGGTATGTTCGTCGATTTGCGATTCGTTGTTCGTATGCCGAGGGGAATGTTCACCAGTCGGTTGTGTTTCGTTGAGATCCACTGTATGTGATTGGTGTGTCGTTCTGAGAACTCTATATCGGTTTCTGTGGTTCTGCGTTGATCGTGTTGGAGCTTACCGTGCGAAGGTATTCTCGATTACCGTTAATCGTTCGTTGGTAATAATAGGAGTTTATCATGTTGATGATATTCTCGACTGCGTTTTGACCTTTAGATTGGTCGTATCGGAGGATATCGTGTCGATGATACTATCAGTTAATTTATTGGTTGATCATTGTTAATGATCATATGAGCGTTCAGATTTTGTGTCGATATTTCGGAATTTGTTGGGCAGTTGTTTCACAGATGTATTATGTATTATTCATTTTATCAGAATTGAGACTGGATTGTGTAATCAGACAAACATAATTGAAACAGATAGATTATTTCATCCGAAGATGTTATGTTTTGATGGGACTCATGAAATGAGGACCGTAAGCGTGTTGAGACTTTACAGAGGAGTCACTTGCTAGGATCTCAGGAGATCGTCGACTTTGCGCATTTGTAAGTGTGCTGTTTCGGTTATTCGTTAATGATGACGACTGATCGTCGTCGTGATGGTTTCGGAATATCTTGGTCGAACGGTTTGTTTGTTTTTCTGTGACGGATTGCAAGTTTCGTGGACGAAACTTATTTTAAGTGGTGTAGTATGTAATATCCGGAAATTCTACTACTGTTATTTAACATTATTTTATCCGAGTTATGTTGTACAGTGTGGTATCTGTACAGTATGGATAAAATAAATGAAGGACTGAGACATATGTATTGGTATAATTGTCGTACTTGGTTGACAATTACATTTAAGAAGTATATGTATTCAGTATGCCGTATGTTCGTATTCTGTATGCTGAGACGTTGGCCAAGAATAGTTGAAAATGGCTAAGTGTAACATTATTAGCGCACACTAATAATCAGGAGTAGCGCACGCTATCGTGCAGGTTTAGCGCACGCTACGGATATAAGATAACGCATGCTAATGCAGTCAGATCGGAAGGAATCTGCGTGTGGACCAGGCCACTTTCAGCGCACGTTCTTGTTAGGAGTATGCCCTCGAATGCCACTCAGAGGTTGTTGAGTGAGGGCATTGTACTTGTAATTATGTAAACCATTTATATAAGGCAAATGAATGTTTCTTTATTTACTGGTAGTTACTGGCATTCCTAACTCGTAAATAAACATATAGAAACTAGTCCGTGTATTTGAGAGCAAAACGTTCCACTCCTTATTGGATAAGGGGTCGGCCTTTGAAAGGTTATAGCTCAAATACTTAATCGTTCGCAAGTCGATGAAACTTGGTAGGCGTTAAGTTTATGTGAAGACTTGTATGACGTGTTCTTTGACATGGAGAGTGCTGTCGAACACTAATGGTTAGTGGGAGCACACGTTATAGGTATGCTAATTGGATTAGTATACTCGAACCGACTCACCCTCGATTTGTCACATGGATTTCACTCGGGACGATCAATGACGGAATCGAAAGGTTGTGATAGGTATTCGTGAACCTTCGACTTGAGGATTTAGTAGGGATGTGCTTGTGACGTCAAGATTTTCATTAGAGTAGTTCGACCACGTAAACCGGAAGGCGGGGGTCAACCTCGGCGTGCATCTTGGCGGGCAAGTAGCGAGTCCTACCGAATGCCAAGATAGAATTCTTTCTCCCGTTAGTGAGCGGGTTATATGTCTATGCGGTTATTGGCGATGAGATCATAAGTCTTTGGCCAAAGCATTGGAGCTAGTTGTATTAGATACCACGGCATACTCGATGATCTCGATTTGCATTAACGCATGCATAGCGTCAAGTACAGATAGGGTTTGGTAGACCGTGACCCTATAACTTGATCGGGACATTTTAAAGAAGGGTTTATACGTATATCGGTATTCACGAGAATGGTTCTTGAATGATCCCAATCATTCGTTCTCAGTCGGGGTACAGTGTAGGCCACCAGGCTGGCTAGGTGGTGCTACTACTCTTTGGTTCCTCCCATTGCTGACTGAGACGGACCTACCGAGTCGCGCATTAGGATAGACGACGGAATGATTCGAGCTAATTCTCTCATTATGAATATTGGATAATGGATATCTAAATTTGGGACATTGGATGTTTAAATCGATTTATCGGATAAATTGATTTACGGCTTAATGGATTAAATATATCACTGGGTGATTAATTTAATTCATGAATATAATTATTTGTTGGAGAAATTAATTATGTTATTTTGTGTTTGATATGTTTAATTAATTGGATTAATTAATCGACACAAATACATCGGAACAGAATCGGAGTTTATCTGTTTGGACTCACGGGAGTCCGAAACGAACCGAACTCATTCGTTTTTCATGATAGCCGCCCTCATTATGCTTCCACCCATTTTCCCATTGTCTTTTCTTCCATTTATTAAATGATGATAATGACTTGGTGGGACAAGACTTCATGTTACATGGGTTGTACACATGAGGGTGGAAATAATATAAGATGATGTTTTTTGACAAACTCTCCTAACACTTGATTCCATTTCCAACGTGAGGTTGAAGAGGAGAGGGAGATAGAAGTCTTCTTCATCATCTTCTTTATTCATCTTCTTCATTCATCTTCTTCATAACTTCTTAGAGAAATTTTGTGAGGAAATATTGAGAGAGATAGATATTCATACACTTAGAGTGATATTAATATCTATAACAAGCTTCATCACCTAGCTCTAGCCATATCCTCAGAGGATAGCAAGGTGTTGTCATTCCGTTCGTTTTCCGGCGCGTGGCAAGTAGAGACGCGGTGCTTTCGGCGTTGGATCGTTCAAGGGCTTGAAGCGGAATAGATTCGTAGAGATCAAGCAAAGCTTGGGGAATAGCTCAAGAGAAGGTTATCCATTTAATCAACGGACTACGAGGGTATGTTTCTTGTATCTCTTGTATTTCGTATTTTGATATTCGTATATACGTAGCTCGATCGATCCTCGTAGGGATTCGGATCGAATTAATTTTCGTTTTACCGCTTCCGCTGGGCCTTTGTTTTAGGCACCGAATCTCAACAGTGGTATCGGAGCGTAGGTCTTGCGATCGTATATACGATATTGGCATTTGGAATGCTCGATTAGATGGTGAATGATTTGGAATCATTTTAGTCATAATCGTGGTATATGTTTTTCGTTCGTAATAATTGTATTTTTCGTAAGTTTATGTCTAAATATAAATCTTAAATTTCTGGGAAATATGATTTATATTGAAGACATGAAAGTCGGAAAATATTGATATTGGATATCCGGTCGAAAATCTAGCCCCGAATCGTCGTCGGACGACTTTTTGGACAAAAAGGGTAATCTGGCCGAGAGTGACTCGGCCGTGTCACAGGTGACACGGTGTGTCCAGCGATCTGCCAAGTCATCGCCAGCGACCCGACCGTGTCTGGGTGACTCGGTCGTGTCTGGCCGGCATCTTCCGGCGTGACTCGGCCGTGCAGCTGTCACGGTAGAGGCCGAGGGTGACTCGGTCATGCAGGCCGGTTTTCACCCCGGCTCGATTTTTCCGTGTATTCTTACAAATTAATCTCCCGCATGTTAAATTGGATTTAATATGATTAAAATGATTTATAGTATTTCATTTTATAAGGGAAATTTGATTAATTGGAATATTTATGGTCGACCGAATTATTTTGAACGTTATCATATTACCGATTGTGTGAATCGATTGGATCGGTTCGTATTGTTGATTGAATCAATATATCTCTACGCTTTCCATTTATATAGTATTTATTGGATGAATACTTTTTGAATGGGGATGTGGTTCGTGGACTTAGATTTGAATCGTTCGTTTTATTCGATTGGGTTGTAAAGGCCGTTTTGAGTCTATTTATTTTAATAGAAATGTTTGTATCTAGGATGCAATTTCGATGTAAAATTTATATGTAATGACGAAGACCGGAGGAAGATCCATTTCGAGAAGACGAAGATTCAAGACGAAGACTTGTAATTAGACTACGGAGTTTTTGTTTTCTAGGAACGGTCCATGAACCACATGTTGGTAGCAACTAGGTTGTGAATGGTTGTTTCATATTGTATGAATGCCACAAACGCGCTAATATGATTAATGTGCAAAGTGTAACGTTAATCGCGAAAATTCTCCCACAACAAATTATTAAGTTTATAAGGTTTCAAGATTTTCCTTCCCTCCATCGAGCTTTTGGGAAATTGAAATCCAAACCGGATGTGCTATGCTTCCGAGTTATCGGGGTAGTCGTTCGGGGAGGACGGATAAATTACCGGGAGCGCATTGGATGCCTTTCGGTTGGAGCAAATTTTATCCCTAGAAACCTGATAGGTCGCCGGATAAGATTCAATTGTGAAACTGATTTGCGTCGATGGTATAAACTTAACTTGTTCACGAACCATAGAAACCGTATAGGTTGAGGGGAGTGAAGAAGGGGAAAAAGAAGATCGAATCATCCATTAGATGGGTTGGTGTTGTACACCACTTTATGAAAATTAATAGACTAGAAACCTGTTCGGTTGCCCTCTATTAAGATTTATAAAGAACTCGATCACCACTATGAAGTAGTGCGACGATACTTCCGGATTTCACATGGGAGTGTGTTATTCCGATAAAATAGTGGGAGCTGAGTAACAAGAATAGAAAAGACCTTAATTCTATACTCAGAACATAATTGAATGAGTCACTAATTAATCTGTTATACTTAATGCAGACAAATCTCAATATGACAATGAATCCACTCGCAATTCTACTCGAAAAGAACACCTTAATGGAACCTAACTTTGTGGATTGGCTCCGCAATCTGATGATTGTCCTCAGTATAAAGGCACTGGGATACGTCTTGGAGACGGACATTCCGGCGCCTCCTGTGCGGACCCGAGCCAATCAGGAAGAGATTGAAAACCATGAAAAGTGGGTTAAGGATGACGTGAAAGTCCGTGCGTATATGATGGCTTCCATGTCTAATGAGCTTCAGAGAGCTCATGAGAAAATGACTTCGCTGGCGATTTTATCTCACTTAACCGAGCTTTATGGTGAGCATAGCGAATCGCTAGATATGAGATATCCAAGCAATCGCTGGGTGCAAGGATGAAGGAAGGTGAGAAGGTTGGGGAACACGTCCTCAAAATGATATCCATGATCGAGAGATTGGAGGCTCTTGATTTTAAAATGGATACTTCTCTCCAAACCGACCTTATCCTACAGTCTCTCCCTGATTCCTTCTCACAGTTTGTTATGAACTTCAACTGCAATGAGATTGCATGTTAATGAACAAACTTGAGACCGCTCAGTCTCAGATGAAGACTCCGCGGATGAAGGAGTCTGCTCTTGTGATTTCTTCTGGACTTCGGAAGTCTAAGAATAAGAAAAAAAGACCAAGAAGCGGAATGGACCGCAAGCTAAGGACCTTAAGGGTAAGGGCAAGGCTCCGATGGTTACGAAGAACAAGAAGAAGAAGGATACTTGTCTCAAGTGCGGTGAGCTGGGCCACTGGGCTATAGACTGTCCGATTCTTCATGGCACTTCAGGTACAGAACTTTTAGTTTTGGAAACAAATTGTTCTGCTACTATATTTTCTACTTCCTGGATACTTGATTCTGGTGCTAGTTCTCATATTTGTACCATGAATCAGGATATGGAACAAAGTAGGAAGCTTGGAGCTGGAGAAGTTATGATCACAGTTGGAAGCGGGCATAGTGTCGAGGCGACCGACATAGGATCACTTCTTTTGGGTTTAGAATCCGGCTTTGTTTTGACTTTAGAAGATGTACTTGTTTTGCCCAAGGGGCACAAAAACATTGTATCCATTCCGGTCATAGACCGAAAGGGCTTTTCATTTTTCATTGGTGATGGTTCCTGCAAAATTTATTTTAGAAATAAACTAGTGGGTACTGCTACATTGTTAAATGGATTGTATCATCTAAATCTCAGCAACAAAGTAGTTGTGAATACTGTGACTAGAAAACGTGGTAGGGATGAAACCAATCAAGTTTTGAAATGGCATCTTAGACTTGGTCATGTTGGTCAGACCAAGGTATGGAAAAGGATGGACTTATGGGTCAATTGGGATCAGATCCCTTTCCTACTTGTGAATCTTGCCTTAAAGGCAAAATGATTAAGTCCCCCTTCACAGGGACTTTTGAAAGAGCCGCTGATAAACTGGGATTAATCCATACCGATGTATGTGGTGCTTTAGAAGCATCACGTGACGGATATCAATATTTCATTACGTTTACAGATGATCATACTAGGTATGGTTATGTATACTTAATGAAACATAAATCCGAGGCCTTTGAGAAATTCCAGGAATTCAAGGCCCTAGTCGAGAAACAAACTGGTAATCATATCAAAGCACTTCGGTCGGACCGAGGTGGTGAGTATATGAGTACGGAGTTTGACGAGTTCCTTAAGAAACATGGAATAGTTTCACAACTAACACCTCCAGGTACTCCTCAGTTAAATGGTGTGTCAGAAAGAAGGAACCGGACCTTGTTAAACATGGTCCGTTCCATGCTGGGCTATACTGACTTACCAATTTACCTATGGGGGTATGCACTCCTGACTGCCGCTTATATCTTAAACAGGTGTCCTTCCAAATCCGTTCCTAAAACTCCACATGAGATGTGGGAGGGAAGGAAACCAAGTCTTAATCATATTAGGATTTGGGGATGTCCCACCTATGTCAAGAAGACTAAGGTGGAAAAGTTGGAAGCTAGGTCTGCGAAGGGACGTTTCATTGGATTCCCGTCTGGGACAATGGGATATCTATTCTACATGCCCGAAGAACGAAGGATCATTGTTGCTTTACAAGCACACTTCCTGGAAGATGAGTTCATTCAGGAAGGCGGAGCAGGTAGAAGTATTTCTTTAGAAGAATACAATGAAACTCCTCGGGAGACACCTGTCTGGCTGAGGCCCGAACTTTCTGAAACACAAGTACAACCACCTCGTAGGTCTAGTAGGGTGTCTCATTTACCTGAGAGGTATGGGCTTGTGCACTTGGAGGAACTGGATCTCCATGAGGTTCCAAGTGATAGCCAAGAGACCGACCCGACGACCTATGACCAAGCGATGGTGGATGTAGACTCTGCGAAATGGCATGAAGCTATGGAAGCTGAGATAGACTCGATGCATGTCAATCAGGTCTGGACTCTAGTATACCGCCCCAAGGGCATAGTGCCTATTGGGAACAAGTGGATCTACAAGAGAAAGACTGATGGTGATGGCAAGGTTGATGCCTATAAGGCCAGGCTTGTGGCAAAGGGTTATACCCAAAAGGAAGGGATCGATTACCACGATACCTTCTCGCCCGTAGCCATGATCAAGTCTATTCGCATGATGCTTGCTATAGCTGCCTACCACGATTATGAGATATGGCAAATGGACGTAAAGACGGCTTTCCTTAATGGATTCCTCGAGGAGGAAATCTATATGTAGCAGCCTAAAGGCTTTGTGTCCGAAGTCGATATTCAGAAAGTGTGCAAGCTTCAGCGTTCCATTTATGGACTGAAGCAAGCGTCGCGTAGTTGGAACCTTCGTTTTGACGAGGCGGTCAAAGAGTTTGACTTCATGCAAAATGAAGAGGAACCTTGTGTATACAAGAAGGTCAGTGGGAGCAAGATCGCATTCTTAGTACTATATGTGGATGATATTCTACTAATAGGAAATGATGTGGGAATTCTCGATTACGTAAAAGCTTAGCTTTGAGTAATTTCTCCATGAAAGACTTGGGAGAAGCAACCTATATTCTTGGAATTCGACTCTCTAGGATAGAGCCAAGAGAACAATAGGCCTTTCCCAAGCCCTCTATATAGATAAGATCTTAAAGCGATTTAAGATGGATGATTCTAAAAGAGGGTTCCTACCGATGCGACATGGAATAAAACTCACCTTGAAGATGTGTCCTCAAAATGAGGAACAACAAAAGGAAATGAGTAATATACCATATGCTTGGCCGTGGGTAACCTTATGTATGCTATGTTGTGTACAAGACTGACATCGCACATCTTGTAAGCGTGGTGAGTAGGTTTCGAGCAAACCGGGTAGGGAACATTGGGTGCCGTAAAGAACGTTCTCAAGTACTTAAGAAGGACTAGAGATATGGTTACGATGTATGGCGGTGGAGAATTGGATGTGGTGGGATTCGCTGATTCGGACTTCCAAGGGCGAAGGCGACTCGATGTCCACTGCTATATATTTACTCTTAATGGAGGAGCGATATCTTGGCGTAGTGCCAAGCAAAGCGCATTCTGATTCCACTGTCGGTGAGTATCAAGCGGCCTCGGAGGTTTCCAAGGAAGGGTTACGGATTAAGAAGTTTCGGAGAACTTCAAATGATACCATGTCTTGAAATTTTGTTCATGTCTTTGCGACAACGGCGTAGCGCGAGCCAAGGAGCCGAGGTTTCACAACGGCACCAAACATATTGAGAGGAAGTATCATCTCGTAAGAGAATTTGTTCGCAAGGGATACATTGTGTCTTGCCAGTAGACTCGGCCGACAACGTCGCCGATCCACTGACCAAGCCACTTTCTCAGACTAGCTTGGAGCGTTATCTGGAGAACATGGGTATTAGATACCATAGTGTGTGGCATTGAGTGCAAGTGGGAGATTGTTAGGAGTATGCCCTCGAATGCCACTCAGAGGTTGTTGAGTGAGGGCATTGTACTTGTAATTATGCAAACCATTTATATAAGGCAAATGAATGTTTCTTTATTTACTGGTAGTTACTGGCATTCCTAACTCGTAAATAAACATATAGAAACTAGTCCGTGTATTTTAGAGCAAAACGTTCCACTCCTTATTGGATAAGGGGGTCGACACTGAAAGGTTATAGCTCAAATACTTAATCGTTCGCAAGTCGATGAAACTTGACTGGGCGTTAAGTTTATGTGAAGACTTGTATGACGTGTTCTTTGACATGGAGAGTGCCTGTCGAACACTAATGGTTAGTGGGAGAACACGTTATAGGTATGCTAATTAGATTAGTATGTAATACCCGAGATTTCTGTTATGTAATCGGAACTTGTGATATCCTATTAATTGTACTATTGTTTGAGTACTATTTTCCGTATTTCATAATCCGATGTTATCGAGCGTATGATTTCATAATTGTGATTTGAAGATTGTAATTCTGCGCATGTAGCGCACGCTACAAGCTATGTATAGCGTGCGCTAACGTGGATTCATAGCGCACGCTACTGAGAGTCATTAGCGCACGCTATGCGTGGTCAAATTGATTGGGACGTGCGGTAGGTGAGATCTGGCCGGGGGACCCCTGTCGGATCGTGTCGGATGTACCTGGACGGCTTTCGGGAAAAGCCGAGTCAACGCCTTAGCGCACGCTACAGGTATATGCGTAGCGCACGCTAAGTCTTGATCTGATTTAGTCGGGAGCCGTTAGCGCACGCTACGGACCGGCTCTAGCGCGCGCTAATCGCCATGTATTATAAATAGGACAACATCCGATTCGTGATTTCATTCTTTCTCCTCCCATAAACCGAACTCTTACACTTAGAACATAACTCCCTTCGTCCTAAACACTTCATATCAACCTCCTAGTTCGAGATTGAAGATCGTATATCATTGGAGATTGGTGTTCAAGCCTTCGGTGTTGGATCGCTTCATTTTCCTCCGTATTCTTCACTACTTTGAGGTAGGTGATTCTTCAGATGTTAGTAATGTTCTAAGGAAGTTTGAATCATGTTTTGATAGCAAGTATTTCGTTTATAATCGGTCATCACATGTTAGAAGGATACTTTTGACGTATCGGCATTATATATCGTATGAACCTTTGAACCATCTTATTATAAGGACTCTAAGCATGTTCAAATCGAGTTATGATCGATATCGGATATTTACCCGTTGATACGTTTTACGATGGAATCATGTGTTTTGGAACGTAGAACAAATGGAACTTAGATTATTTCTTGGAGATCGTAGATGAATGATGATGTTGAGTTGACTATCCGTATATTCGTATTTCATAACCATAAAACTTCCACAAACCTTATTAGCATGATAGGCCCGAGGATAACTTGTATTATCACGGTAGAATTCTTGAGTTCTTCACCATTCAACCCGATTTCGGTTTGCGGTATTACGCCATGCAAGATTAGCGCCGCTAACATGTGTGAGTTAACGTGCGCTATCGAGGTCGATTAACGCATAATACGTGCGTAGCGTGCGTTATATATCGGCAGTGCAAAGCGCCGATTCGTAACTAGCGCATGCTAGTCTTACCCAATAAGCGTCGCTAACGAGCTGCTTAGCGCCGCGTTACGTAGAGTATGTAGCGCACGCTAAGCGATCGAACATTGCTTATTTCGAGCTTTTCGGCCGTGACCGAATTGTTAGACCATCGTTCGACTTGAGATGATTTGTATATCGTTCCTTTTGTTAAGGTTCGAGCACATTACGTTGATCGAAGGAGGCGGCCTTCGAGTGTGTTGAGATCATCGAAGTATTTCGTCTTGCCATTTTCGAGGCAAGTATCATATGTCGAGTTCGATTTATATTGAATCTTTGATCATGCTTGTGGTTTTGTTCATATTGTTGAATATGAGATGTATTTACGAAAATTCTCATGATATTGGTTGATTATTTGTTTGTATTGATGAACATATTGAAATGCATATGTGTATGCATAGTTGATTGATTATGGTATAAATGATCCTGGGGATCATGAGGATCTATCTTTGAGGGCTGGATCGAATGTCCACCATGCGTTGGTCCGACGGGATCATCATGGGGATCTATACCAAGGGCGCTGGATATCTGGATAACCCTGTATTGTGTTGATGGAATCGTGAGGATTCGCCTCGTTGGATTCCAGTAGCGGAAGTCCGTTTTGCATGTTTTATGATGCATTGATGATTTATTGTATTATGATACTTGTACTAGCATCGTTTTGCTAACCCCTTCGGGGGTGGACATTGTTTGATGTTCAGGTAGCCGAGGAGCTGGGAGGCAACCACGGTGCAAGCAGGGACGATGAAATGGCTCAGTGATGTGATTGATGTTATTGTTGTTGAGAGTTGTCTTCTTGTTTCGTTTAGTACTCGAGTATGTCTGTTTTAATAATGTCCTTTCGATATGGTTGTATAAATTAACTCTTTGATCGGTTGAATCAAATATGTCTTTAAACTTCAGTTGTACGATTGGTTTATATTTACACTCTTTTTAAAATTAGCCTTGTAAATTCTTACCTAAAGGGTTTACGGCGCTGTAATTATTCCGAATATCTCGGGGTGTTACATAGTATACTCGAACCGACTCACCCTCGATTCGTCACATGGATTTCACTCCGGGACAGTCAATGACGGAATCGAAAGGTTGTGATAGGTATTCGTGAACCTTCGACTTGAGGATTTAGTAGGGATGTGCTTGTGACGTCAAGATTTTCATTAGAGTAGTTCGACCCTGTAAACCGGAAGGCGGGGGTCAACCTCGACGTGCATCTTGACGGACAAGTAACAGGTCCTACTGAATGCCAAGATAGAATTCTTTCTCCCGTTAGTGAGCGGGTTATATGTCCTATGCGGTTATTGGCAGATGAGATCATAAGTCTTTGGCCAAAGCATTGGAGCTAGTTGTATTAGATACACGACAGCTCGATGATCTCGATTTGCATTAACGCATGCATAGCGTCAAGTACAGATAGGGTTTGACTGACCGTGACCCTATAACTTGATCGGGACATTTGAAAGAAGGGTTTATACGTATACTGGTATTCACGACAGAATGGTTCTTGAATGATCCCAATCATTCGTTCTCAGTCGGGGTACAGTGTGGCCACCAGGCTGGCTAGGTGGTGCTACTACTCTTTGGTTCCTCCCATTGCTGACTGAGACGGACCTATCGAGTCGCGCATTAGGATTGACGACGAAATGATTCGAGCTAATTCTCTCATTATGAATATTGGATATTGGATATCTAAATTTGGGACATTGGATGTTTAAATCGATTTATCGGATAAATTGATTTACGGCTTAATGGATTAAATATATCACTGGGTGATTAATTTAATTCATGAATATAATTATTTGTTGGAGAAATTAATTATGTTATTTTGTGTTTGATATATTTAATTAATTGGATTAATTAATCGACACAAATACATCGGAACAGAATCGGAGTTTATCTATTTGGACTCACGGGAGTCCGAAACGAACCGAACTCATTCGTTTTTCATGATAGCCGCCCTCATTATGCTTCCACCCACTTTCCCATTGTCTTTTCCTCCATTTATTAAATGATGATAATGACTTGGTGGGACAAGACTTCATATTACATGGGTTGTACACATGAGGGTGGAAATAATATAAGATGATGTTTTTTGACAAACTCTCCTAACACTTGATTCCATTTCCAACGTGAGGTTGAAGAGGAGAGAGAGATAGAAGTCTTCTTCATCATCTTCTTTATTCATCTTCTTCATTCATCTTCTTCATAACTTCTTAGAGAAATTTTGTGAGGAAATATTGAGAGAGATAGATATTCATACACTTAGAGTGATATTAATATCTATAACAAGCTTCATCACCTAGCTCTAGCCGTATCCTCAGAGGATAGAAAGGTGTTGTCATTCCGTTCGTTTTCCGGCGCGTGGCAAGTAGAGACGTGGTGCTTTCGGCGTTGGATGGTTCAAGGGCTTGAAGCGGAATAGATTCGTAGAGATCAAGCAAAGCTTGGGGAATAGCTCAAGATAAGGTTATCCATTTAATCAACGGACTACGAGGGTATGTTTCTTGTATCTCTTGTATTTCGTCTTTTGATATTCGTATATACGTAGCTCGATCGATCCTCGTAGGGATTCGGATCGAATTAATTTTCGTTTTACCGCTTCCGATGGGCCTTCGTTTTAGGCACCGAATCTCAACAGTTCTGATAAGTCAACGGATGTTGTAATGTAGTGTTAGCGAACGCTAATGCATGTTGATTAGCGCACGCTAACTATATATCAGACAAAAAGGAATCTTATCCTCGTCAGCACTTTCGGCGTGTGGACCAGTCTTCGGAGCATACAGACAAACGAGTCAACAATGAGTAGCGCACGCTAAGGTAAGACACTTGCATACGCTAAATAGAGGCATTTACGTACGCTATTGCATGGGCATTGCGTACGTAAATCACTTCATGCGGTAAGACAGTTGCCTCTAGACTTCGATAGCGCACGCTAACAAAGCGATTAGCGCGCGCTACGTGTGTAACGTCGTTAAGCGAAGATGTTAGCGTCGTTAGTAATGTCTGATATATATATATAAGTGCAGTTGGCCATTATTCGTCATTTCCGTCCATTTCTTCATGTGAACGATAGAGAGAGGTCTTAGAGAGAAGTTGAGGTCCCAAACACTTGAGTTGATCATTCCTAACAACATTTGAAACTTGGAAGTGATTGAAAACAGATTCAACCTTGGGATTCAATCCATTCCTTCAAAGAGGTAATTACTCTTCATCTTTGGATTTCGTTTTGGATTGAATGTTGATGTTCTTGAGTTGATGATTATTACATAAACAAGTTGACAAGCATGATTATGAGATGGATTACCGGAGTATGATGATATTAATATGATTCTTGTGATTTGGATTATGTTGTTCGTTTTCTTGAGATAAGTGGATTAATCCTTCTCCTCAGTTTCGGATGTTGATGTTATTGTAGATGATTACTCTTTGTAATGGAAGATTAAGGAAGTGTGGTTACTTTCTTGACGTTTCGTGTATTAATATTAAGGAAGATGATATATGGATATAGAACTTGGATTATAAGTTGGATGATTGTTTATATGTTAAAGGATATCGGATTTCGTTGTTTTGATAGCTTTAAACATGATTCAGAATCACTTAGTGTTCTTGAAATCGCCATAAGTTGATCGGTATCTGAAAAACATGCATCATGCGGCATTAGCGCACGCTTCGTTTCTTGCCTAGCGCGCTAACGGGAGCAACTTAGCGCACGCTACGTTAGGTGATTAACGTGCGCTAAAAAGGCAGAAAGTGCAGTATTTTCGTGTTGTGGTTGTAAATTCGTGCTGGTTTGAGTAGGATTGATCCGACTAGTGTTTAATCGAGATATTGTCGAGCCGTTGGGTTTGTGAATTGATTTTATCGATTGTTGATTGTTATCGAACTTGTTGTTTATCGATTATTGTAATAGGTTGAGATTATTGATCGGTGTTTATAACCGTATGTTGCGGTCGTGTTCGAGTATGTTCGTGAATGGCGTTGGTCAGGGCCGAGGAGCTAGTAGACGAAGACAATGAAATTGGTAGCAGCTTCCTCGTCATTGTATCGGTATCGAAGTTATTACTTGCTCAGTTCATAATATTTAATGAATGGTTTCCATTTCATTCATGTATAATTCGTATAGCAATGTTTATAATCGTAATCACAGGAGATTTGAGATTATAAATCGTATTCGAGTTTTGGGAATCTAAATCATAATGTATATGATTTACTTTTGTTATTGGTACACTTGTATATTGAGGATATATTGTGATAAAGACGAAGATATGAATTATCTGCAATCTGTGATACTTTGGACCGTCGAGTATTGAGGATAATGGTTCGTGATGGTTTAGACATTGAGATCGTTCTCGAAGGACTCGGGGCAAGTACTCTAATCATTTTTATTATTTGTGTCGATTATGTCGTGATACATTCGTGTATCGTTGTTGTCATGCATTTGTGCACGTTGTTTTGTGCAGTTGTGCATTGTTGTCATATGTCCACCTCGGGTTGGTCCGACGGGATCATCGGGGGATCTATGCTAGCGTGCGCTGGATCATCGGACGGGTTTTCCACCTCGGGTTGGTCTGATGGGATCATCGGGGGATCTAGGCAGTGAACGCTGGATCATCGGATTGCCATGTATTGTTGTTGTGCATATGTATATTATGGGTTTGCCATAAGTATACATTGTCGTTATTGTTGTGATCATATTGACGTTGTCATATGAGTATGCATTTGTAGGTCTTGTGTTAGGACCATGTCCGTATGTTGTGTTGATCTGATCTCGGATTAGACTGACGTGATGGTAATGGTATTTCGTATCTTGAGGTATGTTCCGTATTTCCTTGGTACTTGTTTTTGATGGACAATCGATTATCGTATTGGAATTGTCGATGTTATCCGATGGATTGAATTGGCCAGAGTTGGTATAATTTCCGTATCGCGAGTTATGATAATGTTTTGAGAACCTTGAGTATTGTTGAGATACCGTACAGATATTTCGGTATTATTTTAGTGTGTTGTTAAGAATACATATCATGGATTCTCGTAAAGTTACGATGGTAAGATTACATTGGTCATATTCTTACTTAGTATTTCCATTGATATGTAATTATTACCGAGATGTGATGATTATCATTGTTGGATATTATGGCTGACCTCGTCCTGGGCTTTCTTTTTAGGTTCTTGGATTATCAAGCTTGTAGCGGTCGTGGAGAGATGAACTTCCCGGAGGATACTAGCAAGGGCATGTATTTGTGTGTTGTATTCCGCTGCTAGAGTATTTTAATTGTTTGTCTTTATCCGCTGCGTGAGTATCCTTAAATGGCCTTTTCGGTATCCGGTAACTTAGGTTACCTTGGCAACCATTTTCTAAATCTATTCTGTCGGTACGTGTAAGCGATAGCTTAACGTATGTTTTCAAACTGTTGAGTTTTGGCATTTTGGGCCTTGTGGTTTCAAATGAGTTTTTACGACGGTTTGATAAACGAGCTTTATAAATCTTCGAATGTTTTTAATAGATAATACCGTCGTTAGCCTCTTGGGCGTTTGTAAATGTTTGCGAAAATTTCCTTCAGCCTTGTGGGTTCCATCTCGGGGTCCACGGCGCTGTAATATTCCCGGTCAGATCTGGGGGTGTTACATTATGGGCTTATGATCATCTAAGTAAAGAACCACCTATCACCTAAAATACTACACCAAGCCCAAAGACATATATAACCCAACCCATCATCTAGTATCACTTTCATTTATTAAATTATATACAACTACAACAAATATTTAAAAAAAATATATAATAATATATTTAAAAATCAGCCAAAATAAATAAATGGTGATGTAGGAGTCAAATTTGACGTGTCTTCATACAAGTGAAGAAGGAGACACATGTGATACATCAAAGTCTTGCGGGGTGATTCACAATGTATCCTTTAACCATCCCATGCATTATAAATACTTCTACCTCCCATTTCACCATACAAAAAAAATGTGCACTTAAGAGAGAGAGAGAGAGAGAGAGAGAGAGAGAGAGAGAGAGAGAGAGAGAGAGAGAGAGAGAGAGAGAGAGAGAGAGAGAGAGAGAGAGAGAGAGAGGCTGAAGTGAGGAGAGAAGAAGAAAGAAAAAAAAAAGGAAGAAAGAAGAAGAAGAAGAACAGTCATCTTGAACTTGGTGTATTTCTTTTTTTTTCTCATTCTAAATTTAGAAATAAACTAATCATCCTTGAACTCTTCCTTTGATCAACCACATATATTTAAGGAGGGGGAGTCATCTTGTTCAAGCCATCATCTTTAACATCTCTTTGAAGAATTCAAAAGTGGGTAAAATTGTTAGCTATACTTGCTTAAAAATGACATTCATTACCATGCATGTAATGATCTTGGTAATTGTTGAATTTTAGTTTGTCATATTTTGATTATATGTGCAAATTAATTCATTGATGGAAATTTTGGTTGAATATGGAAAATCTGACCTTTGGTTATTAAAACTCCAAAAATCTATGAGTATATACTGGACTATGGTAAGAGGATAATTAGTCACCGGAAGATTTCATAATTCGAACCTAAATTCGAAGGATAACTAAAATAATTTAATTAAGATAAATTTTGGGGTAAAATTGTTAAAATCCATAATTCTGGTCTTATATCCTGAAAGAAGTCTTAATATCAAGAATAAGTTCTCTATAAAATTTCACCTAAATCGGAATTTATTAAAATAGAAAGTCGGGGCAAAAATATAAATTTCAAGAATTCGGGGTCAAAACTGTAATTTACAGAAACTTACTGTTTCGAAAATAAAATCTCCAGAAAAGTTGATCTCGCTGGACTCGTAATAACCTAAAGAGTTTATCCCGAAAATTTGAGGTCAATCCGACAAGAAACGGAAAAGTAAGACAAGAATACTAAAATACCGAATAAGGCAAAATGAAGGGGTGAAATTATAATTTCTAAGAGAGTAAAAAATAAAACTCATAAGGTTCAAAACGCAACTGGATTCATAATTTTCGGAGTTAAATGAATCCTAACGAATTAATCAAAATTATACGACAAAATTAATAAAATTAATAATAAGAGTACTTTAATTTCGGAAATGCAGAATTATAATTTATGGAAGGAAAAACCTCCATGCAACTTATGATCTCAAAACCTTATACTATAACAAACTTTTCGCCATAAAGTTCATAATTTTCGGACGTACAATCAAATTGTTCCCACTTAATCAAATTTATAATATTTTAGTAAAAATAGTGATAGTACTTAAAAGACGTAAGGGCAGAATTATAATTTCTGAAAGGTAAAACTTCAATGCAACTTATGACCTTCAATCCTCATATCATAACGGACTTTTCGCAATAAAGTTCGTAATTTTCGGACGTATAATCAATTTGTACCGAATTATCCAAATTCATACAATTATAGTAAAAATAATAATGATAGTACTTAAAAGACGGAAGGTCAGAATTGTAATTTTTGAAAGGTAAAACTTTCATGCAACTTTTGACCTTCAATCCTCACATCATAACGGACTTTTTGCAATAAAGTACATAATTTTCGGACGTATAAATATTCCGTACCGAACTATTCAAGTTTATGAGTTTATTATAAGATTATGCTATGACTCGCACAATATCAATCTAATCATCAACAGGTTGAACTAATTCCTCTAGTTTACCCAAGTCCATTTACTATCAAATAATCATATTGATATCTTATAATATGCATAATCGTCGTTAATCACGACAATAATTGTTATTCAATAGAAATCAGGAGTAAGTGCTGTGCAGAGCTAAGTGCTACGACCTTCGGGCGGGAGCCACCGCTAGAGTTCATACGAGTACCTCTAGAGTCCCTTTTTCTATTTATATGCATGAGGGGCGGTTAGTCTAAGTCATAAATCGAGCAGCGTGGCTGCGGTCCTAGGCAAAGCTACCGTCGTATCCTATTCACTTAAAGCCGAAGGACAGAGTGATCCTAAGGTGACTGGGTCGTAGAATTCCGGTATAGTCGCGATTATGATATAATCCGGGCATAGACCCAAGCTAAGGACATATCGAGCCCAGATAAGAGATAAGGCAGCACGTCACCAAGTATGAGAGCGATAAAGCTCAAAGGCCAATGTTATAGTGACGGTCCGACAAACGCCCAAGGCTATGATTATCAAACCAAAGGTCGTGGCGATAGTCAAAGACTAAGCACTGTTAACGGTCTAATACGTTATAAGGAGGCTAAGGGATTAGTCATGTAGATGACCTCCCGAAGCTAAATACTCATTGGGCACTCGACGCCGTACATTCTTCATACTCAACAGCAATCTACAGAGATTGACTGTACATTCATGTCATAATTCATAATATTCTTCTTGAAAACTTGCACCAATTTTTAAACAATACTATTTTTCAAAAGTGGGAGAAACATATTATGTTTATTTAATAATAAACTCATTAAGTACCAAACCCCAGCTCGTTGAGAATCCTTTATTCTCACCCCATTTTTATTTTTCTAAAACCCCACTAGATGAAGAAGACGGAGAGGAAGAAGTGGCAAATGCTGGTATGGAGTGAAGACTTACCTTGGACACTACCAATATGTAGGACTCATGATGCTGTGTTTATTATTTTTTTATTTCCTGTGTCAAAACTGTATTCTGATTTCCGCTCTACTCTTTTGTACTTGATGTAATAATACCGTTGTACTCTTGAATATTTCTTTTCTATGGAATAACCAGTCTTAGTTCACCGGGCTAAGATCTTGCATATGTATGCTTTACTGGAATGTATTTGTAATATCCGCATTTTTTCTTTCCCTTGTATTTTCATTTTTGGTGTATTTCTCGATCATAGTGACCCTCGTGTACCTTTCAGTGTGTCCTTCCTGTCAACTGTTGAACTATATTCTCGTTATTGTTGTGCGGAACCACCATTTCGGGGTTGCCGTGGATCCATTTCGTGTTATTGGTTCCCAAATATTGATTCCTATCGTTTTTATTCTCTTTCCGGATCATTTTTATCATTTTGGGACCCAAAGGGGGTGTGGGCCGCGGCACAAGTTGTGTGCGCCTCGGCACACAAATTTCTTCAGTAGTTGGTCGAGCAAATTGTACTGTGTGCCGCGGCACACCCATCCGGTGCCGCGGCACAGTGCCGAGTCAGTGCCGCGGCACATCCGTCCGGTGCCGCGGCACACTCGTGTGACATCTGCGACCAAAACCCGACTGTACCGGGTGCCGCGGCACACGCAGGCTGTGCCGCGGCACACTGTCGAACCCTGGGAGTAATTTTTGGCCTGTGTCGCAGCACACAATGCGGTCAACCCTCTATAATTGTGTTGTTTTGAGCGTAAACAGCTCATTTCCTTCTTCCTTCTTCCATTGACGCGAGAGAGAGTGAGAGAGGAGGAGAGCTTCTCATCCTTATCAATTGAGGGGTTGATTTTTATCATTTTTCTTCGGTTGTGAAGTCCGGACAATCAATCCAACGCGTGTTCTACGGATCTTAGTACTTGAATCTCCAAAGGTAATAACTCTAGAACCCTATTTTCGATTAATTTGGGGGTTTTGGGATTTTCTTCCGATTCGTTTCGTTTTGTTGGTGGATTCATGATGAATATGATTAATCTTGTTGATATCATTAGTTTTCCTACGGATTCATGGTATATTTTCATAGTTTTGCGGAATCGAGAGGGTTTGGTTGTGGTCCGCCCTCGTTGTTATTTTTGTGCGAATATACATGAATCGTAGGCGGGTTTTCGGGTGTATTCCATTTCCGTATTCGGCTAGAGTTGGTTGTAATTATGTTCTTCAAATCGTTAGGTTCGGTTCCGTTGATTCCTAGTGTTCGTCGGTGATTATCCTTTCCGTTCGTTGCGTCATAAAAATATTCAAGGCAAGTAATTCTCGGAAACCTTTATGCTTAACGTGAAATGGTAATGTATATTGTGTGTGCTTTACTCACCTCGAGAGGGTCCGACGGGGCCTCAAGGGAATCTATGGCTTCGTCCTGGATTCATGAGTTTGATTCGCTAGCCAGCTCGGGAGGGTCCTTAGAGGCCTCGAGTGGGATTCGTGGCTTCGTCCCGGTCCTAGGTGACGTGTGGTGCTTGATTTGTTTTATGAATGTGGCCAGCTCGGTAGGGTCCTTAGAGGCCTCGAGTGGGATTCGTGGCTTCGTCCCGGTCCTAGGCAAATTAATTGTGACTGTTTGTTTCCGGAAAAGACATGTCTGGTTTTGGTTTTTGAAATGATATTGGTGCATGTACTATAAAATGTGTAAGCGATTGGTTTGCCTTGATTACTTGTACTAGCGTAATTGCTAACCCCTTTGGGGACCCGTTTTGGGGAAATTCTTGTTATGGATTTCAGGTTATGATTATCCGGACGAGCGAGCACCGGAACAGTACGAGGATGTCGGCCAGGGTCGTTGACATGTGCATTTGGGTCGTCTTATTTTCTCTGTCTAATTCAATATGGTTGTTTCCTATATTTATAAACTGATAGATTGTACTCGCGAGTACTTAGGCTTTTCAAATTCAAACTCCGTGTTGTGTTATTTTAAATTGCTATAATGTCGATTGTTACTCTTTTGGTCGGTTGTTCCGGGTGTATTTTTTATGTGAGGTATATTTGATTGTGTTTCCTCGCTAACCGAGATGGTTAGTCGAGGGATGTTCGATATTGTAGCCTGGTGGGTCCCATGTAGGGATTCACGTCGCTGTAATATACTCTGAATTTCTCGGGGTGTTACAGAAAATGGTATCAGAGCTCTAGGTTTATGGATACCTAGGCTTGTTGGTTATTTGGGTCTAGTCGTGTTTGTTTTGCACATTGTCACACCGCTGCCAGCATCCCAGTACTTCCAGTGCTCATAAGTTTTCTTATTCGGCTCTATTGTTTCTTGCATTGTATTTCCACTTTTGAATCGTAGTTGCTTTTCCTCCCTTACTCATCATCGATATACTTCTATTATCTCTCAACATCAGTATGGATGCCGGAGGAAACCGTGGTCGTGGTTGTGGTCGTGGTCGTGGATGCGGCCGAGGACGTGGGGCAGCCGGTGGGGCGGCCACGTCGCATTCTTCGGGAGCCGGCAGCGGTGCAGTGGCCGTCACGATCATGCTTCTTCTCGGGAGCGCGCCGATCTTGGTATTGCGGCATTTTGCGGCAAATGGTTAACCAGATGGCGGCTATAGCTCAGTGGTCAGGCCCGATCTGCCCATGCTAATCGGGGCGGAGCGGATCGCTGGCTTCAGGATGTCATCAAGATGCATCCTCCTCAGTTTTCGGGAGCTTCGGACCCGATCGGCTAGGAAGGGTGGATCAAGGAGATATCCAAAGTCTTCACTGCTACCAACTGCCCCGAGGACCGTAAGGTCCCTATTGCTCAATACTTTCTCACGGGAGATGCTACGGATTGGTGGGAGGTCGTTGGTCCCAAAGATCATGTTGCTTCATGGGCCGAATTTCAAGAATTGATGGAGACCGAATATTGTCCGTGGCCGGTCAGACAGGCTCGAGTGCATGCTTTCTATGATGCTCAACCACGGGATATCCCCGTATCTCAGGCCATTGCCGACTTTAACAAGGAGTTGGGTTATGTGAAGACCCAAGTTGTCGAAGAGAGCGACAAGATTTTCCATTTTTCCAGGAGGATGAAACTGTCCATTCGGGACTATATGTCCAGGCTCGTCTGTACTACCTTGAAGGATTATCGAGTCGAGCTCTTGCTTATGATATGTCGGTGACGGCTAGCGATTTGGCTCGTGAGAGCAAGAAGCGAAGTCGGTCGGAAATTTTTCTGGTCCCAAGAGTGGAGGCCAGCGAAATCTCAGTGCAAATATTTCTACGGCGGTTCGCTCGTTTACTGGGAGCTTTGAGTGCCGCGAACCATCGTCAGGACCCCGGATGCTTTAAGCGTGGCAAGCCGTGCCACGTGAACCGGGATTGTCCTCGTCACCTGACTTCTCTTACTTGTGGTCGGTCGGGCCACAAGGCTTCTTTGCGAAACTTAGAAGCACGGTTTCGCGGCGTTCTTCTCACCCGGACCTATGGAGCGAGTGTGAACCGGGGCTCATTTGTTCCGCCGCCTCCACCGAGTGCCGGCCGAGGTAGGGTCGGGGTCAGCCCGCTAGAGGAGGAGCTTCCCGGTGTCGGCTCGCCTGGCCGCGCATCTACGAGATGAGGAGGACCGATGACCCAGTGGCTACTGTGGCGACAGGTACCGTTTATATCCATTCTCATCCTGTCGGTGTGCTTTTTGATTCGGGTGCTACGCATTCATTCATTTCTCTAGAGTGTGTGCGCCGTTTGAGTCTCGACTGCTTGTCACCTTGCGAGCCTTTCATCGTTAAACTTCCTAGCGGCGATAAAATTGTCGGTGATCGAGAAGTCCGGGACTGTTCTGTGTCTATTTGTGAGAGGGCTTGGCTCTCTAATCTTATTGTCGTGAGTATCGAGGGCGAGGATTTAATTCTCGGGAATGATTGGCTCGAGCGGCACGGTGCAATCATGAACTACCGCACGAGGATCATTACCATGTTAGCCGAGGACGGCACTGAACACTCTTTCGCGGGGCGAAAGAGAAACCAGAGGTTTGTTATTAACGCCCTGAAGGCGATGAAACTCCTGCGAAATGGGTGTACTGGTTATTGGTGCTACACCTTTGAAGGCGGAGAATGGTGGAGTCGATCTTTCGTCGATTCCAGTCGTTAGTGAGTTTCCTGATGTATTTCCTGACGAGTTGCCGGGAGTGCCACCGGATCGTGAGGTTGAGTTTGTTATAGAATTA
Organism: Orobanche coerulescens; assembly: GCA_033398695.1. Taxonomy (NCBI): domain Eukaryota; kingdom Viridiplantae; phylum Streptophyta; class Magnoliopsida; order Lamiales; family Orobanchaceae; genus Orobanche; species Orobanche coerulescens. The sequence continues at coordinate 67,384,433 of CM065818.1, read as the reverse complement.
GAGCCGGGCGCGGCTCCGATTTCGAAGGCGCCGTATCGCATGGCACATTCAGAGATGGCCGAGTTGAAGAAACAGTTGAGTGAACTTCTTGAGTCGGGGTATGTTCGACCGAGCGCCTCGCCTTGGGGCGCACCGGTCTTGTTTGTGTGTAAGAAGGATGGTTCACTACGTTTGTGTATCGACTATCGTGAACTGAACAAGGTGACCATCAAGAACAAGTATCCTTTGCCGAGGATTGACGACTTGTTCGATCAGTTGCAGGGAGCGGCGGTATTCTCAAAGATTGATTTGAAATCGGGGTACTATCAGCTCCGGGTGAGGGAGTCCGACGTGCCGAAAACAGCTTTTCGGACGAGATACGGACATTATGAGTTTGTAGTTATGCCTTTTGGGTTAACTAACGCGCCGGCGGTGTTCATGCAGTTGATGAACAAAGTCTTTATCGAGTATTTGGATAAGTGTGTCGTCGTCTTCATTGACAATATTCTTATTTATTCGAGGAACGAGGAAGAGCATGCCCATCATTTGCGGGTAGTGCTAGACATTTTGAGGGCCGAGCAACTCTATGCGAAGTTCTCGAAATGTGAATTCTGGCTGAAGGAAGTGATGTTTTTCGGTCACGTGATTTCAGCCGAGGGAGTTCGAGTGGATCCACAGAAGATTGAGGCAGTGTTGGATTGGGCACCGCCCACAAGTGTGAAGGAGGTCCGTAGTTTCTTGGGTTTGGCTGGCTACTACCGTAGGTTCGTCGAGGGTTTCTCAAAACTAGCTCGGCCACTTACACAATTACTCTAGAAATCCGAGAAGTTCGTCTGGAATGACGAGAGGCAGTCCAGTTTTGAGGAGCTGAAGAAGCGTTTGACTTCAGCCCCGGTTTTGGCGTTGCCATGTGGCAACGAGGGATTCGCCGTTTATAGCGATGCTTCGGGCCAGGGTCTTGGGTGCGTATTGATGCAGCACGGCAAGACCATTGCCTATGCGTCGAGACAGTTGAGGCCGTTTGAGCTTAACTACCCTACTCATGATTTGGAGTTAGCGGCAGTCGTTTTTGCGCTCAAGATTTGGCGTCACTATCTTTTCGGCTCTACATGTCAGATTTTTACCGATCATAAAAGTCTGAAATATATATTTACTCAGCGGGAGTTGAATATGAGGCGGAGGAGGTGGTTAGAGCTGATTAAGGATTATGACCTCGAAATCCTTTATCATCCGGGCAAGGCGAACGTCGTGGCCGACGCCTTGAGTCGGAAACCGATTGCGTTGCGAATGCTTGAGGTCCTTACGTCTCAGTCTAAGCTTCGACGGGCTTTGATTGAGTTTGATGTTGAGGTTTTGTTGCCTGGGGCTGTCGGGCAACTTTGTGCTTTAGAGGTTTCGTCGTCCTTGATCGATGAGATTAAGCTGAAGCAGTTAGAGGATCCGATGATCGCTCAAATCCAAGAGAACGTTCTTAAAGGAAAGTCCCCTGGGTTTGTGATTCATGAGGATGGTGTTTTGAGATTCCAGAGTCGGCTTTGCGTGCCGAACGACTCCGAGATGAGACAGAGTATTCTGCGCGAGGCCCATGCTACACCTTACTCCGTTCATCCTGGTTCGAGTAAGATGTACAAGGACCTAAGGAGGAATTTCTGGTGGAATGATATGAAGGAGGAGGTCGCACAGTTTGTAGAAAAATGTTTGACTTGTCAGCAGGTCAAAATTGAGCATCAGCGACCGGCTGGGTTATTGCAGCCACTTCCCATTCCGGAATGGAAATGGGAAGATATATCGATGGATTTCATTACGAGTTTTCCGAGATCGAGATCGGGCATGAATATGGTTTGGGTGATTGTCGACCGCCTGACCAAGTCGGCACATTTTCTGGGCATCAAGTACACTTGGGGCCCGGAGAAGTTGGCCCGTATATTTATCGCACAGATTGTGAGGCTTCACGGTACTCCGAAGTCTATTGTTTCGGATCGTGATGGTCGTTTTGTATCACACTTTTGGCAGGCGCTGCATAAGGCGTTGGGTACTCGTTTGCGTTTGAGTACCTCTTTTCACCCCCATTCAGATGGGCAGTCGGAGCGCACTATCCAGACATTTGAGGATATGTTGCGTGCTTGTGCTCTCGATTGGAGCCATGACTGGGAGGAGCATCTGCCATTGATCGAATTCACGTACAATAATAGTTGGCACGCGTCGATTCGGATGGCACCATATGAGGCACTCTATGAGGGGCGATGTCGATCACCGATTTGTTGGAATGAGGCATCCGATTTAGTCGGGACCGAGCCGGATGTCGTTTTAGAGACGAGGCGGAAGATAGAATTAATTCGGGAACGGATGTTGACGGCCCAGAGTCAACATAAGTCATATGCCGATGTCCGTCGTCGACCTTTAGAATTCGAGGTGGGAGACCACGTTTTGCTGAAGGTGTCGCCGACGAGAGGAGTTTTCCGTTTCGGGAAGAAGGGGAAGTTGAGTCCGAGATTTATTGGACCCTTTGAGATTCTCGAGCGAGTCGGTGGGTTAGCATACCGTTTGGCGTTACCCCCGGCCTTGAGTCATGTTCATAGCGTTTTTCATGTTTCCCAGCTGAGGAAATATGTCCCGAATCCGAGTCACGTCATCGATTATGGCGAGATTGATATTGCTGAAGATATTACTTTTGAGGAGCGTCCTTTGAAGATTTTGGAGCATCGTGAGAAACGACTGAGGCATAAGACCATCCCTTTGGTCAAAGTGCAGTGGTCGAGACACGGTGTCAAGGAGGCAACATGGGAAACCGAGGATAGCATGCGTGCTAGGTACCCTGAGTTGTTTGTTTCTTAAGTTTCGGGACGAAACTTATTTTTAGAGGGGTAGAATGTAATATCCGCATTTTTTCTTTCCCTTGTATTTTCATTTTTGGTGTATTTCTCGATCGTAGTGACCCTCGTGTACCTTTCAGTGTGTCCTTCCTGTCAACTGTTGAACTATATTCTCGTTATTGTTGTGCGGAACCGCCGTTTCGGGGTTGCCGTGGATCCATTTCGTGTTATTGATTCCCAAATATTGATTCCTATCGTTTTTATTCTCTTTCCGGATCATTTTTATCATTTTGGGACCCAAAGGGGGTGTGGGCCGCGGCACAAGTTGTGTGCGCCGCGGCACACAAATTTCTTCAGTAGTTGGTCGAGCAAACTGTACTGTGTGCCGCGGCACACCCATCCGGTGCCGCGGCACATCCGATCGGTGCCGCGGCACACTCATGTGACATCTGCGACCAAAACCCGATCAGTGCCGGTGCGCAGCTGCAGTGCCGCGGCACACTGTCGAACCCTGGGAGTAATTTTTGGCCTGTGTCGCGGCACACCTCAGCTGTGCCGCGGCACACAATGCGGTCAACCCTCTATAATTGTGTTGTTGTGAGCGTAAACAGCTCATTTCCTTCTTCCTTCTTCCATTGACGCGAGAGAGAGTGAGAGAGGAGGAGAGCTTCTCATCCTTATCAATTGAGGGGTTGATTTTTATCATTTTTCTTCGGTTGTGAAGTCCGGACAATCAATCCAACGCGTGTTCTACGGATCTTAGTACTTGAATCTCCAAAGGTAATAACTCTAGAACCCTATTTTCGATTAATTTGGGGGTTTTGGGATTTTCTTCCGATTCGTTTCGTTTTGTTGGTGGATTCATGATGAATATGATTAATCTTGTTGATATCATTAGTTTTCCTACGGATTCATGGTATATTTTCATAGTTTTGCGGAATCGAGAGGGTTTGGTTGTGGTCCGCCCTCGTTGTTATTTTTGTGCGAATATACATGAATCGTAGGCGGGTTTTCGTGTGTATTCCATTTCCGTATTCGGCTAGAGTTGGTTGTAATTATGTTCTTCAAATCGTTAGGTTCGGTTCCGTTGATTCCTAGTGTTCGTCGGTGATTATCCTTTCCGTTCGTTGCGTCATAAAAATATTCAAGGCAAGTAATTCTCGGAAACCTTTATGCTTAACGTGAAATGGTAATGTATATTGTGTGTGCTTTACTCACCTCGAGAGGGTCCGACGGGGCCTCAAGGGAATCTATGGCTTCGTCCTGGATTCATGAGTTTGATTCGCTAGCCAGCTCGGGAGGGTCCTTAGAGGCCTCGAGTGGGATTCGTGGCTTCGTCCCGGTCCTAGGTGACGTGTGGTGCTTGATTTGTTTTATGAATGTGGCCAGCTCGGTAGGGTCCTTAGAGGCCTCGAGTGGGATTCGTGGCTTCGTCCCGGTCCTAGGCAAATTAATTGTGACTGTTTGTTTCCGGAAAAGACATGTCTGGTTTTGGTTTTTGAAATGATATTGGTGCATGTACTATAAAATGTGTAAGCGATTGGTTTGCCTTGATTACTTGTACTAGCGTAATTGCTAACCCCTTTGGGGACCCGTTTTGGGGAAATTCTTGTTATGGATTTCGTGTTATGATTATCCCGGACGGCGAGCACGGACAAGATGCGAGGATGTCGGCCAGGGTCGTTGACATGTGCATTTGGGTCGTCTTATTTTCTCTGTCTAATTCAATATGGTTGTTTCCTATATTTATAAACTGATAGATTGTACTCGCGAGTACTTAGGCTTTTCAAATTCAAACTCCGTGTTGTGTTATTTTAAATTGCTATAATGTCGATTGTTACTCTTTTGGTCGGTTGTTCCGGGTGTATTTTTTATGTGAGGTATATTTGATTGTGTTTACTCGCTAACCGAGATGGTTAGTCGAGGGATGTTCGATATTGTAGCCTGGTGGGTCCCATGTAGGGATTCACGGCGCTGTAATATACTCTGAATTTCTCGGGGTGTTACAGTATTATTATCACAAACATTATTTATTACGTTAACTATCGCATTCTCGTCCAACCCCGGTGTGGGGGCATGATAGGAGTGGTATCAGAGCTCGCTCTGTAAGAAGGACACTTACATCGAGCTTTTCCAGGATAAGATTCTTCAGTCTTAGTTGGAATCCCCACCTAGTGCGAAGTAAATATTATTCTACAACAAGACCTTTTCAGATAGGAATATCTAGAATCTAACTTAAGGTCTAATTCATGTCTTCCATTAGGATATATCTCAATACATTCACTATTCACCCAGAATGAGCATCACCAATCAGTATTGTCAAAGTCAATTGAGTCGTTATACTATTCGTTTGGAATAGTAATGGCTAATTTCAACTTATTAAAGTTCTATGTTGCTATGTACCTCGTAGTCAACTTATCTACGTTATTCATTCGAAAGACGTAAAGCTATTACTACAAGGAAGTATTGAAAATATTCGACCCATCCGAATGGGGCGAAATCTAAACCTTGCAAAAAAGAAAAACTCAAAAGATTCGCATTAAATTATTAAGACTTATCTCCTTAATAATTGTCTATATATATCTGTCTATTTTAGATGCCTCTCTGAGATGCTACTTACTATTAGAACCTTGTCCGTTACTGACATAGACCTTGGTTTTTGGTAGGTATGAAACTAAGTGTTGAATTAAACTTGATCATTAATAACTAATAGTTGGCAATAAAATTCTACCTTTTCTTATCTAGCACTGCAATTTTTATAACATAATACTATGAATATAATATTACATAATGATAATTTTTAGTGATACTCAACAACCGAATGCAAGCATATTAATTAACACTCACTTCAAAAATCACTACCCGTAAGCTTAGAAGTATCCACACCTATGGGTACGAGCCGAGAAACAGATTCGGTATTTAAGGATTGTGAAGTAATAGTTGAGGGTCATTATTTTCCTGCCGACCTAATTCTTCTTCCCATACTTGAGTATGACTTCTTCTTCCCATACTTTAGTATGACCTCATACTTGGGATGGATTGGCTATCTAAAAACTATGCGCAACTCGACTGCGATTCTAAGATAGTTTGATTCTGCAAATCCAACCACCCAGTAGTTGAACTACACGGGAATGCTAGAATTAACTTGGCCCCAATCATATCAGCCACGAAGGCGAGAAGGGCCATCTCGAAGGGAGAAACGGGATATTTAGATATTGTCATCAACAAACCCAAGAGCAAAATGGATTGAAGCTATACCAGTAGTATCATAATACCTTGATGTATCTCCCGCGGAACTTACTTCCCTACCTCCAGATAGGGAAGTTGAATTTAACATTGATCTCTTGCTAGGAAAGGCACCTGTGGCTAGAACGCCGTATCGAATGGACCCACTGGAACTACAAGAACTTAAGTTTCAGTTGCATAAATTGCTAGAGGTTGGATTTATCCGACCAAGCGTATCTCCTTGGGGAGCACCAGTGCTATTCGTAAAGAAGAAAGATGGCACACTAAGATTATGTATCGATTATCGAGAACTTAACAACATTACTATTAAGAAAAAGTATCCACTTCCTAGGATCGACGATCTATTCGACCAACTACAAGGAGCAATAGTTTACTCAAAGTTCAATCTTCAAGAAAGATATTACCAATTGAGGATCAAAGAGAATGACATACCAAAGACTGCCTTTCAAACTAGGTATGGTCATTATGAATTTGTGGTAATGCCTTTTGGATTGACCAACGCGCCAACTGCATTTATGGATTTATTGCACCGCGTATTCCGACCATATTTGGATCAATTTGTAGTGATATTTATTGACGACATACTCGTATATTCCAAGTCGGATCAGGATCACGAAACTCACTTCAGATTGGTGCTAGAAATGCTAAGGAGTCATTGTACGCCAAATTCAGTAAGTGTGAATTCTGGTTAAGAGAAGTAGCATTTTTGGGACACGTAATACACGGAGATGGAGTCGCAGTAGATCCATCAAATGTGGAGACTATTTTGGTCTGGAAGAGACCAGAAACAGTTACGGAGATACGGAGCTTTCTTGGACTTGCGGGTTACTACCGCAAATTCATTAAAGATTTTTCCAAAATCGCAGGACCACTCACAAGACTAACGTAGAAGCACTTCAAATTTGAGTGGAACGATAAGTGTGAGTTGAGCTTCCAAGAACTCAAGAGAAAACTCACCACCGCACCTGTATTAATGCTTCCCGAAGGAAGTAAAGGATTTGTAGTATCCAACAATGCATCAAAGGAAGGATTAGGAGTTGTGCAGATGCAAAACGGCAAGGTTGTGGCTTATGCATCACGAATGCTAAAAATACACGAGATGAATTATCTGACTCATGACCTTGAACTCGCAGCAATAGTGTTTGCTTTAAAGAAATGGAGACACTACCTGTATGGAGCTACATTCACCATCTTCACCGACCACAAAAGTCTCAAATATCTGTTCTCTCAGAAGGAGTTGAATCTAAGACAAAGACGGTGGATAGAACTTCTTGAAGATTATAACTTCACCATTCAACATCATCCGGGCAAGGCCAATGTCGTAGCAGACGCCTTGAGTAGGAAAGCGAGTTTGGATAGACTCATGATAAGAGAATGGAATGCCGTGAGAGAAATAATCCAATGGAACCCAAGGCAGGCTAAGACACACATTTTATGCGCTAATTTGTCAATAAAGCAAGACTTACTTAAGGAAATCCAAGAAGCAGAGACACAAGACGGGAAATTGTGTATGTAACACCCCCAAGACATTCGGGATATATTACAGCGCCGTGGACCCCACACTTGGGAATTCACCAGGCTAGCATACCAAACCGACATTCGACAAAAGACAAACATCATCAACATACACACGAATCCATAATTCAAGACAAAAGACTGAACTCAACAATACCATTCAATATCAAATCCACTCCAAAATGGGTACATGACAATAATAAATCCAAAGAAGGGAGTACTCGAGTACTTAAGCAAATGACATAATAAATAAATTTAAAAGACAAGACACCAAACGGACAACCACTAAATAGAATCACTCCTGCCCATCATTCTCGTACTGCCCGCGTGCTCGTTCGCCTCCATGACCTGTACCTGAGATACAAAAGTACTTTCCCCATTTAAGGGGTTAGCGACAACTGCTAGTGCAAGTACAGTCCATTTGAACTACCATTCTAATCAGATGAAATATGCGCCAAAATCATTTTAGAAACCATTTATATTCTGGAATATTACGGTGCACAAGCACAATACACACCATACCCCGCAAAGACCCTGTCGGACCATCCCTGGGTGGTTAACCCTAGTTCGTGATACGCACACACACGGTAATACGTATCCCCAGAGGCCCCATCAGACCGTCCCTGGGTGAACATACAAATATACATCAATAACAACCACGGAAATCCATAATCCAAATACTAGAATATGCAAACAAATGTAAAGTACTTGCCTTTGAGACATCTGCGACGAAACGGGAATGAACAACGACTAGGAACGTCCCGGAGGAAACACGACCGATCCTAAATGAAGGATTAACACAACCCAGTCCTTTATGGTAACAATAATCGAATGGAATACTCCCACAACCCCAATTACAAACTATAACAACCTACGTTCGATTTATACGGGCGAGGGTTTTCACAAAACCTTTCTGAAACAACAACTCACGGATTAAACACGACAGAAACGGATTGGGAATCACCCAATAACAATAATCGATATGAAATATAACAACATCCCCGAACAATTTGAGTTCAATCTAGACAAATCCCAAAAACCCCACAAAATGAACAAAGGTAGGGTTCTAGACGAAAATACCTTGGATTAGGGCGGAAGAGATGGATTAGGATGATGATAAACTTCACTTGGAACCCCACAATTGATATCACAAAGAATTTCACGGACAAACCTTGAAGAATCGCTCAAAACTCGCTATGGAACGGAGCTCTCGGACGAGGAAGAAGAAAAAGAGAAAAATGACGAAGTGAAGGTCAACTCAGGTTTATAAAACCTGACCCTTCATTACGTACGTTAACATGAGCTGTTAACGTACGTTATGCTCATTATGTACGTAACACTCAAGTGTTAGCGTATGTAATGGTTCGACAAAACAATCTATCCAAAAACGCTGGGGACGATAGCATACGCTACGCTATCCAGTTAGCATACGCTATGAGGGGCTTTACGTATGTTAACATGAGACTTGTTAACGTACATTATGCCCATTACGTACGTAACACACAAGTGTTAGCGTACGTAATGGCTCGGCAGAATAATCTGCCCAAACTGCTGAAGGCCATAACGTGCGTTATCCCTAAGGCATAGCGTACGTTTTAAAGGTGCCGATAGCGCACGCAAGAAAGCATGCATAGCGTATGTTATGCATGCAGCAGTTCAACACTGCTGAATGCGTTCTGCTGCTCGGGGCGGTATGAAGTCGAGATATAACACAAGGGCAGAATCCAAAATGTCAATACGGAATATTCACGACAACGAAGTTAAGTGCTGAAAGAAAATACACTTCCGACTACCGCGGAAACCAAAATACGATGAAGAAGATAAAATTCCCTAAACTTATAGGAAATTACAAAATGGCCCAAATGTCCGAAAATCACGATACAACGTTAAACTGAAACTCACAACATGAATGACTCAGCCATACGAACTTAGTGAAATGAAGAAACAACAAAATCGAACGCGTTTTATGAGAATCGAACGTACATATGGCAAGATATAATATAAAATAGAATTACATAAAAACATCTCCGAAACTCATCCAAATAGAAAAACTCTAAGAACAAAGTAGATTCAAAACGTCGAAACGGTTACAAGCAAGTCGATAAAAATAGACATACACCAAAAATGGAAACTGCTAAAAATAGAAAGGTACGGATATTACATTCTCCTCCTCTAAAAAGAAGTTTCATCCCGAAACTTAAGAATCAAAAAGCTCGTGGTGCCTCGAACGCATATCCTCCTCCAACTCCCACGTTGCTTCTTCCACTCCGTACCTCGATCATTGCACTTTAACCAGTGGGATGGTTTTGTGCCTTAACTATTTGTCCCTACGTTCCAAAATCCTCACCGGCATCTCCTCAAACATGACGTTCTTCTCAATCTCCACGTCCCCGAAGTCAATAACATGAGTCGGGTCCGAAACATACTTCCTCAACTGAGAGATGTGAAATACAGTATGCACATGACTCAACGACGGAGGTAATGCCAAACGGTAAGCCAACTCGCCAACACTCTCTAATATCTCGAAAGGTCTAATATACCTTGGGCTGAGCTTCCCCTTTTTCCCAAAACGGAAAACTCCCTTCGACGGAGACACTCTCAACAAAACATGATCCCCTACCTCAAACTCCAAAGGTCGACGCCTAACATCCGCATAAGACTTTTGTCGACTCTGAGCCGCCAACATCCTCTCTCGAATTAACTCAACTTTCTTCCTCATCTCCAATACAAGATCCGATTCGGTGCCAACTAAATCGGACGGTTCGTCCCAACATATCGGTGACCGACATCGTTGGCCATAAAGCGCCTCATACGGTGCCATATTAATCGACGCGTGCCAGCTATTATTATAATTAAACTCTATCAGGGCCAGATGCTCCCCCCAGTCACTACTCCAGTCTAACGCACACGCGCGTAACATATCCTCGAACGTCCAAATGGTATGCTAGGACTGCCCATCGGTCTGAGGATGGAAAGATGTGCTCAAACGCAAATGTGTCCCCAATGTCTTATGTACCGCCTGCCAAAAATACGATACAAACCGGCCATCTCTGTCTGAAATAATAGTCTTCGGCATACCATGAAGTCACACGATCTGTGCGATAAAAATACGAGCCAATTTTTCTGGACCCCAAGTGTCATTGATGCCCAGAAAATGTGCCGACTTAGTCAGTCCGTCCACGATCACCCACACCATATTAATTCCGGTCTTCGTCCTTAGCAATTTCGTGACAAAATCCATAGAGATATCTTCCCACTTCCATTCCGGAATGGGAAGTGGTTTTAACAACCCGACTGGCCGCTGATGCTCGATTTTGACTTGCTGACAAGTCAAACACTTGGCCACAAACTGAACTACCTCATTTTTCATGTCATTCCACCAGAAATTTTTCCTCAAATCCTTATACATTTTACTCGAGCCCGGATGAACTGAGTAAGGTGACGCAAGAGCCTCTGGCATAATATCCCGTCTCAATTCCAAGTCGCTCGGAACACACAGCCGACCTTGGAATCTCAATACACCATCCTCATGAACCACGAGTCCCGGGGCTTTCCCCTTCACCACATTCTCGTGGAGCTGAATAAACATCAGATCTTCCAACTGTCTCGATTTATTGTTGTCGACTAGAGACGAAGAGATCTCAAGAGTGCGCAACTGTCCGGCACTCCCTGGTAGCACAACCTCCACACCCAACCCTATAAACTCTTGCTGGAGCCCTGACTGGGCCGTGAGTAACTCAAGTGCCCGAAGTGATACCGATTTCCGACTCAAGGCATCTACTACCACATTTTCCTTGCCTGGATGATAAAGGATTTCAAGATCGTAATCCTTAATTAGCTCCAACCACCTTCTATGTCTCATATTTAGTTTTTTCTGCGTGAAAATATACTTTAGGCTCTTGTGATCGGTGAAAATCTGACACGACGAGCCATACAAGTAATGACGCCAAATCTTCAATGCAAATACAACTGCGGCCAACTCAAGATCGTGGGTAGGGTAATTCAACTTGTACGGTTTCAGCTGACGGGAAGCATAGGCAATCGTCTTCCCGTGATGCATGAGTACACATCCAAGCCCTTGGCCCGAAGCATTACTATAAGCTGAAAAACACTCATTACCATTTGGTAAAGCCAAGACAGGAGCGGTCGTCAACCGCTTCTTCAACTCATCGAAACTCTTCCGCCTCTCGTAGGTCCACACAAACTTCTCCGACTTCTGCAACAACTGGGTGAGCGGTCGAGCGAGTTTAGAGAACCCCTCGACAAACCTACGATAATACCCGGCCAAGCTCAAAAAACTACGGACCTCTTTCACGTTCTTGGGCGGTGGCTAATCCAATATTGCCTCTATCTTATGTGGGTCCACACGAACACCCTCGGCCGAGATTACGTGACCGAGAAACATAACCTGCCGCAACCAAAACTCACATTTTGAGAACTTCGCAAAAAGACGCTGAGTTCTCAAGATTCCCAACACGATATGCAGATGACGTGCATGTTCCTCTTCGTTCCTCGAGTAAATCAGAATATCGTCGATAAAGACGACTACACATTTATCGAGGTATTCGATAAAGACTTTGTTCATTAGCTTCATGAACACGGCTGGGGCATTGGTTAGTCCAAAAGGCATAACCACAAACTCGTAGTGGTCGTATCTCGTCCGAAAGGCCGTCTTCAGAATATCGAAATCCTTCACTCGGAGCTGATAATACCCCGATTTCAAATGAATCTTCGAAAACACGGTTGCCCCTTGCAATTGGCCAAACAAGTCATCAATCATCAATGATACTTATTTTTGATAGTCACTTTGTTCAACTCTCGATAGTCGATACATAGACGAAGTGACCTATCCTTCTTCTTTACAAACAAGACCGGTGCGCCCCAAGGCGAAGCACTCGGCCGAATGTAACCCATGTCTAGCAACTCTCCCAAATATTTTTTCAACTCAAGCATCTCGGCAGGCGCCATACGGTATGGCGTCTTAGAAATCGGTGCTGCACCCGGCTCTAAATCAATAGTAAACTCAACCTCTCGGTCTGGTGGCAAACCCGGAAACTCGTATGGAAAGACGTCAGGATACTCACACACTACTGGAATGGACGAGAGCTTGACTCCCTCTTATTCCGATCTCAAAGCATAACACCAGTAACCAGTGCAACCTCCTCGAAGAAGTCTCACCACTTTCATAGCACTGATCAGAAATCTCTTACTACTCTGCTTACGTACCACAAAATAATACTCGGTACTGTCAGAGGCTAACATCGAAATGGTTCTCGCTCTATAATTCATAATCACCCCGTGCCGGTCTAGCCAATCCTAACCAAGAATCAACTCATCATCCTTAATATCTACCGCAATCAGATTAGAAGGCCAATCCCTCCCCGCGATACTCACAGGAAAATCTCTAATCTCACGATCCCACACAATGCTATCCCACTAGGCAGTTTAACAACAAATGATTCACACGCAACTAGGCAATCATGCAGACGACACACACAATCCAGAGAGATGAAAGAATGCGTAGCACCAGAATCGAATAACACGTAAACAGGATGGTCAAGGATGTGAATGGTACCTGTTGCCACCGTCGCGTCAGGATCTCCAGCTCGTCTCATCTCATACACACGGGGCGGAACAGACCCCGAACTAGAAGCTCCCCCTCTAGAAGTCTGCCCACGTCCTCGACCTCTACCAAAACTCTGCTGAGGCTAAGAAGCTATCGGTGCCTGATTCACGCTCGATTCTCCCGCAGCCGGGGCTGACACCTGAGTAACTGGTGCCCGACCCGCATCTATACAATACTTAGCACGATGCTTCATCCGACCTCATGTAAGATACTGAATCGGAGGCCTGTCACACTCACTCATCATGTGTCCGGGACGACCACAGTTAAAGCAGGTAGGACCACGAACATACACAGTAGGAGCAGACTTAGAACCATTTCCTCACCCAAATGGCAGGGACTGGTTCCCGAAGACTCGCGAACCAGACTGGGCCTTCTGATACCCGCCAGACTTACCTCCCGAAAACTGACTGGAGGTCTTCTGTTTCTTACCCTAGATGCCATCTCTGTCGCAGAAAACGACATCTCATAAGCATTGCTTTGTTCTGATAATCCTTCAAAGTTGTACACCCGAGGCCACACATGTAGTGACGAACCCTCAACTTCATCTGCATGTCAAAGTGGCGGATCTTATCTAGCTCATCTCGGACCTGATTCCTCACATAATGAAGTTGCTGATTGTAGTCCTTGATCGCCTGAGAAATAGAAACATCCTGGGGCTTAGCCTCAAAGAAGGCTCGGATCCTCTCCTCTTTTATTGGCCATGGACAATATTCGTCCTCCATCAACTCTTGGAACTCTCCCCACGTGGCTGACCGGTCACGTGGTCTCACTGCTTGCCACCACGTTGCCGCCTCCTTGGCGAGGAAGTACTGAGCGATCGGCACTTTCCTCTCCTCGGAGCAGTTAGCCGCCTCGAACACCTTCTCTATCTCGAATAACCAATTCTCCCAACCATAAGGGTCGGAAGTACCATCAAACTGTGGAGGACGTATACGAATCACGTCCTGTAGTAACTTATCGGTGCCGGAATCAGTAGGCGAAACCGGGTTAGCATTAGCTTAGCCGACCAGGACTACCTGAGTCAGTAGCGTCATCTGGTTTGCTACTTGCTGTAGAATATTCACTACTCCGATATTCTCATGGGCATTGCTAGAGCTAGCAGACTGATCCTGATGGCCCCCGGCACTGGGCGGAACACTGATCGACAAGGAAGGCATCGCCGAATCGGTTCCTGGGTTATCGGACATGGCCGCCCCACCGGCTGCGCCACGTCCCCTACCACATCCGCGACTGCATCCCTGTCCTCTACCGGCAGGCATTATGAAGAAGTAACGGGTAAGTACAATTCAAACGCAAAGCACAACACGATACCAAGAAAGGAACAGAATAGGGTAACATAACGAGTCAAGTTAGGAAAAACTTACGAGCACCGACGTACTGAGACGATGGGGTAGCAGTGATACTGTTAAAAAATGAGACTTAACTAGACCCAAATAACCGACAGCCTAGGTATCCATAAACCTAAGCTCTGATACCATATTATGTAACACCCCCAAGACGTTCGGGGCATATTACAGCCTCGTGGACCCCACACTTGGGAATCCATCAGGCTAACGTACCAAACCGACATTCGAAAAAAGACAAACATCATCAACATACACACGAATCCATAATTCAAGACAAAAGGCTGAACTCAACAGTACCATTCAACATCAAATCCACTCCAAAACGGGTACATGACAATAATAAATGCAAAGAAGGGAGTACTCGAGTACTTAAGCAAATGACATAATAAATAAATTTAAAAGACAAGACACCAAATGGACAACCACTGAACAGAATCACTCTTGTCCATCATTCTCGTACCCCGCGTGCTCGTTCGCCTCCATGACTTGTACCTGAGATACAAAAGTATTACCCCCATTTAAGGGATTAGCGACAACTGCTAGTGCAAGTACAATCCATTTGAACTACCATTCTAATCAGATGAAATATGCACCAAAATCATTTTAGAAACGATTTATATTCCGGAATATTACGGTGCACAAGCACAAAACACATTTCTCCGACAAAACATTTCAAAGTTAACCGTTGGTACGAGACTCACGGCCACCATACCCCGCAAAGGCCCCGCCGGACCATCCCTAGGTGGTTAACCCTAGTTCGTGATACACACACACGGCCATACATATCCCCAGAGGCCCCGTCAGACCGTCCCTGGGTGAACATACACATATACATCCACAACAACCACGGAAAGCCATAATCCAAATACTAGAATATGCAAACAAATGAAAAGTACTTGCCTTTGAGACATCTTCGACAAAACGGGAATGAACAACGACTACGAACGTCCCGGATAAAACACGACCGATCCTAAATGAAGGATTAACATAACTCAATTCTATATGGTAACAATAATCGAATGGAATACTCCCACAACCCCTAGTAAAAGCTATAACAACCTACGTTCGATTTATACGGGCGAGGGTTTTCACAAAACCTCCCCGGCACGGATTAAACACGACGGAAATGGATTGGGAATCACCCAATAACAATAATCAATGGGAAATATAACAACATCACCGAACAATTCGAGTTCAATCTAGACAAATCCCGAAAAACCCCCAAAATGAATAGAGGTAGGGTTCTAGACGAAAATACCTTGGATTAGGGCGGAAGAGATGGATTAGGATGATAATAAATTTCACCTGGAACCCCACAATTGATCTCACAAAGAATTCCACGGACAAACCTTGAAGAATCGCTCAAAAATCGCTATGGAACGTAGCTCTCGAACGAGGAAGAAGGAAATGAGAAAAACGACGAAGTGAAGGTCAACTCAGGTTTATAAAACCTGACCCTTCGTTACGTACGTTAACATGAGCTGTTAACGTACGTTATGCTCATTACGTAGGTAACACTCAAGTGTTAGCGTACGTAATGGTTCGGCAGAACAGTCTGTCCAAAAACACTGGGGACGATAGCGTACGCTACGCTATCTAGTTAGCGTACGCTATGAGGGGCTTTACATACGTTAACATGAGACTTATTAACGTACGTTATACCCATTACATACGTAACACACAAGTGTTAGCGTACGTAGTGGCTCGGCAGAATAATCTGCCCAAACTGCTGAAGGCCATAACGTACGTTATCACTAAGGCATAGCGTACAATATGAAGGTGCCGATAGCGCACGCAAGAAAGGATGCATAACGTATGTTATGCATGCAGCAATTCAACACTGCTAAATGCGTTCTGCTGCTCGGGGCGGTACGAAGTCGAGATATAACACAAGGGCAGAATCCAAAACGTCAATACCGAATATTCACGACAACGAAGTTAAGTGCTGAAAGAAAATACACTTACGACTACCGGGGAAACTGAAATACGATGAAGAATATAAAATTCCCTAAACTTATATGAAATTACAAAATGGCCCAAATGTCCGAAAATCACGATACAACGTCCGATTCACAAATCGAAACTCACAACATGAACAACTCAACCATACGAACTTAGGGAAACAAAGAAACAACGAAATCGAATGAGTTTTACGAGAATCGAACGTACATACGGCAAGACATAATATAAAATGGAATTATATAAAAACATCTCCGAAACTCATCCAAATGGAAAAACTCCAAGAACAAACTAGATTCAAAACGTCGAAACCGTTACAAGCGAGTCTATAAAAATAGACATACACCAAAAATAGAAACTGCTAAAAATGGAAAGGTACGGATATTACAGTGTAAACTTAAGGAAAGCGTCGCACAAGGCAAGAAATCTGAGTTTAGCATGTCGGAAGATGGAACACTAAAATTCAAACACCGAATATGTGTTCCCGACAATGACGAACTCAAGAAGAAAATTATAGCAGAGGCTCACTGCTCTCGATATACAATTCATCCAGGCGGTAACAAGATGTATAAAGATCGGAAGAAACACTATTGGTGGATGAATATGAAGAACCAGGTTGCAGAATTCGTATCAAGGTGTTTAACATGTCAAAGAGTGAAGGCTGAACACCAGAGACCATCAGGATTGCTACAACCACTCAAGATTCCCGAATGGAAATGGGAACTAATTACGATGGGCTTCATGGCGGATCTACCAACAACCAGTGGAGGATATAACAAAATCTGGGTATTCATGAATAGACTTACAAATTCAGCTCACTTCCTACCCGTAAGAAAGAATGATAGTCTGCAGAAGCTAGCAAGGACGTATATCCGAGAAATCATTTGACTGCATGGAATACCTGTAGACATCGTGTCAGATCGTGACCCCAGATTTGTCTCCAAATTTTGGAAGAGCCTTCATCAAGAACTTGGGACGACATTGAGTTTCAGCACTGCAGCTCACCCTCAGACGGACGGACAATCCGAGAGAACGATACAAGTCCTTAAGGATATGTTACGGGCATGTGCACTGGATTTTCAGAAGAGTTGGAGTCACCACCTACTCTTAGCTGAGTTTGCTTACAACAACATCTATCAGGCAACTATCGGGATGGCTCCATATGAAGCAATATACGGGAGAAAGTGTCGATCACTAATACATTGAGAGATTGACGACCGATGGACACTAAGGACTAAGCAGAACTGAAACTCGATACCAAAAGTTGATCTAGTAGAAGATGCCATGGAGAAAGTTCGGATCATTAAAGAACGGATTCGCACCGCTCAGAGCCGACAGAAAAGTTATGCAGACCGGAGAAGGAAGGATTTGGAATTCGACACAGGAGACAAAGTATTCCTTCGTTTATCACCACATAAGGGATTAATCAACTCGAAGGTAGGAGGGAAGCTTAGCCCCAGATATGTCGGACCTTTCAAGATCGTAGAAAGGATTAGAAAATTGACATACCGCCTCGAGCTACCAATCGATCTATCTGGAATGCACGATGTATTTCATGTCTCGAGATTGAAGAAATATCATCCGGATCCTAAGCATATCATCACATACGATGTACCACCGATCAAAGGGGATTTAACTTATGTCGAGAAGCCGATAAGGAAGTACGCGAACTAAGAGACAAGAAGATACCGTTGGTTAAAGTTGTATGGCAGAACCACGACCGAGAAGAAGACGCCACGTGGGAAGCAGAGGATGAGATGAAGAAGACTTTTCCACACCTATTCAGATAGGAATTTGGGGACCAAATTCTCCCAAGGTGGGGAGGATGTGAAACCCCATTATTTTGTATGTAGATTAAATTATTAATTTTTAATAAATAAAATAAAGTTTACAATATTTCATTATCGAATAAAATTAGTTCTTACCTTATGCATAGTCACATTAGCTAAATAAATTTTATAAGTTCAACAACCTAATTATTTTTATTACTTCAATTTAGTAAACAATAATAATAATATCATATAAGTCTAATTAACTTAATTATTTAATAAATTCTAATTTATTAATAAATGGACTATTTAATTTAATAGTCCAACTTGCTTACAGGGCTTATTATTAAAATTTAAACTTAGAGGCATTATGGGCTTATGACCATCTAAGTAAAGAACCACCTAAAATACTACACCAAGCCCAAAGACACATATAACCCAACCCATTATCTAGTACCACTTTCATTTATTAAATTATATACAACTACAACAAATATTCAAAAAAAAAATATATATATAATAATATATTTAAAAATCAGCCAAAATAAATAAATGGTGATGTAGGAGTCAAATTTGATGTGTCTTCATACACGTGAAGAAGGAGACACTTGTGATACATCAAAGTCTTGTGGGGTGATTCACCTTGTATTCTTTGACCATCCCATGCATTATAAATACTTCCACCTCCCATTTTACCATACAAAAAAAATCTGCACTTAAGAGAGAGAGAGAGAGAGAGAGAGAGAGAGAGAGAGAGAGAGAGAGAGAGAGAGAGAGAGAGAGAGGGCTGAAGTGAGGAGGGAAGAAGAAAGAAAAAAAGGGAAGAAAGAAGAAGAAGAAGAAGAAGAAGAGGAAGAAGAAAGATGAAGAAAAGATAGGTAATGAGCCAACCTTAGAACTTGGTGTATTTCTTTTTTTTCCTCTCGTTTTAAACTTAGAAATAAACTAATCATTCTTGAACTCTTCCTTTGATCAGCCATATATATTCAAGGAGGGGGAGTCATCTTGTCTAAGCCATCATCTTTAACATCTCTTTGAAGAATTCAAAAGTGGGTAAAATTGTTTTCTTTCTTTTCTCTTATCCAAATTTATTACAAGTTAAATATATATAGTGCATGCAAGTATTATGACTTTGGTTAGCTATACTTGATTAAAAATGACATTCATTACCATGCATGTAATGATCTTGGTAATTGTTGAATTTTAGTTTGTCATATTTTGATTATATGTGCAAATTAATTCATTGGTGGAAATTTTGGTTGAATATGGAAAATCTGACCTTTGGTTATAAAAACTCAAAAATTATATGAGTATATACTGGACTATGGTAAGAGGATAATTAGTCACCGGAAGATTTCATAATTCGAACCTAAATTCGAAGGATAACTAAAATAATTTAATTAAGATAAGTTTTGGGGTAAAATTTTTAAAATCCATAATTCTGGTCTTATATCCTGAAATAAGTCTTAATATATCAAGAATAAGTTATCTATATAATTTAACCTAAATCGGAATTTATTAAAATAGAAAGTCGGGGGCAAAAATATAAATTTCAAGAATTCGGGGCCAAAACTGTAATTTACAGAAACTTACTGTTTCAAAAATAAAATTTCCAGAAAAGTTGAGCTCGCTGGACTCATAATAATATAAAGAGCTTACCCCAAAAATTTGAGGTCAATCCGACAAGAAACGGAAAAGATATGACAAGAATACTAAAATACCGAATACGGCAAAATGAAGGGGTGAAATTATAATTTATAAGAGAGTAAAAATTAAAACTGAACGTAATCTGAAAGTACAAGTCATAAGGTTCAAAACGCAACTGGATTCATAATTTTCGGAGTTAAATGAATCCAAACAAATTAATCAAAATTATAAGACAAAACTAATAAAATTAATAATAAGAGTACAGTAGAAACTCTATAATATAATACACTTGGGACCACCAAAATTTATTAATTAAAAGAGTTATTAATTAATCGATAAATGAATAATTATTAATTTATATAATAATTAATATTTTATTAATTTATAGTAGAATACTTAGTTTACAAACACCTTTCAAGCTTCCACTTAATTATTGTATACAATGCATGTATATCAAATGAACGGCCCAATTTGAAAGAAACCTTCAATCTCCCACCTTATTATGCTTCTTGTGTTCAATGTATCACTTTATGGACATTAAAAATATTTTCTATATAAATACAAGATCAAAATAGGTTAACACAAACAAATCATACACACAACATGGCTTCCCATCTTAAAGGTGTGAAAAAAAAAAACAATGATAGATGAGATTCGAAGAGCATTATGCAAGCACAACAAGGATAATCCAAGTCTCACTCAAAAGCAATTGCAAGAATGGGTTCATACTAACTATGGTTTGTAGGTGAGTCAAGCGACAATATCGAATACAGTTAAGCGTTCTTTAGAGTATCTCTCACTTGCTCCCAATGAAGAAGATGATGAAAGTTCTACAATGGATCCCCCTTCGCGAAACGAAGCTATTAAAGCGGCAATCACATTGAACAATTTCTTGTTGAGCTATGAGAAAACAACAACAGAAGTTCTTACCATGCTAAGGAAAATTAGAGACGAGATTCAAGGGGAAATGGATTTCAACAAGAAACAAAAGACAATTGAGTCATTTTTCAAGAAACCTTCATAAATCATTCATGTAATATGCTATATATAAGGAATTATTAATTTATATTTTATATGGGGTCTAAAGAAATTATCAAAAATGCATTATCTTATAATTTTAGCGAATTATTAATTTAGCACCCTATCCCCGAGTCGGGTGTAATATCCGCAATTTTCGATTTTCGGTAAATTTCTTTTTTTCGGCTGGAGTCCATTTTGACGACTCGCTCATAACCGTTTCGTCATTATGAGAATGATTAATTCTGAACTTTTTGTCATCCGAGTTCGTTTCGGTGTCGTTTTGTTGAGTTCCGTGCTTTTTAGCGGTTTTTCCGCACTTGAGTTCGATTCTTGCGAATCTCGTCCGAAACTGTTGTTTCGACTTTCTCGTAAGTTCATTTAATGTTAATATTCATGTTGCGAGCTTTGGGTTGGTGTTTCGATCACGTATCGTGATTTTCGGGCGTTTTGGGCCATTTTCGTAATTTCCCAAAGTTTGGGGTAATTACTTTCCGTTGTCGAATTTCGAGCCTTCGGGTGGTCGGAATCGTGTGTTCTCTTAGTGCTCGGATTCGTCTTTGAGAGTACTTCGTAACCGTATCTTCGATTCGTACTCAGGTTCGGGTTTCGGGGTCGTTTGGGCCGTCGGAGTTGGTCCCGGCCGAGTCATGGCCGGGAATGCTCGGGCCAGGCCACGGCGAGTAACGTGCGGTAGTGATCGGCGATTCGTCGTAAGGCGATTACGTCGTAAGGCCACGGCGTGCGTCATGCGCTTGGCATTTCGAGCGATCCGTTCGGCCATGGCGATTCGTCGTAAGCCGTGGCGATTCGTCGTAACCGGCCGTGATCGGCTATTTAAGGCTGGCGTTTTCTTCAGCCATTTCACTCGGTTTTCCTTCTCTTCCGCGGCTGGAGGTGTTGGAATCATGTAAGAATGTTGCTATACAATTAATCCATGAAGTTTTGAGTTTCATATCATCAATCATCCATCCTATAACATCCTCCGATCTACCGAATCAGGTCAGATTTCCTAGAAATCTAGTTTTGGGGAATTTGGGTGTTTTGGTTGTTTTCGTCCGATTAATCCGATTTAACTTAGGATTATGATGTATTGATGAATATTTAGATGTATTATATCATTTCCCTTGTTATTCCATGGTTGTATCGTATCGATTCGTTATTTTGGTCGAGTTCTTGATCGACGCCTTGAAGGTGTCCGATAAAATGTCATAGAGGGGTTTTCGGGCGTTCTACGATTATTCTTCCTTGTATGATCGATGATTTATTGATTATATGTTGTTAGGGTCGAATTCTTGCGAAGAACTCGAGTCGGAACCCTTCCGTTCGTTGTCTTCTTCGGGGTCCGAGCTTCCCGATCGAACCGTGTTCTTCGGAGCGTTTAGTAGCGGTTATTAAGGCAAGTATCTTATTATACGACTTGTATCTTGTGACTAGTAATTACGTATGATATGTATGACGATTTTTCTTGCCTCCGTAAATATGTTCCGTTTGAGTAGGTTGTGTTTTCCGAAATTTGAAGGCTTTGTGATAATAGTGATATATTGGTATCCGTGTTAGGCGTTGTGCCATTTGTGCAGGATTGCGATGTACATATGAGATGGTTGTACACGTGGTTGTTCAATGTATTGTGTACCGAATGTGTGTTATGTTGGTTAAATGTCGTTGATTGATGATAGTTGTTGCGAGTGTCGAGGTTGTGTTATGTGCGTGCAATGTACGATTTTGTGGTGATCAAGGTGATTGATTAATTGTGCTCATTGTTGTATGTAATGTGAATGTGAATATGTGTGTGACCGCTAAGTTCACTCGTGTTGGTTCGACGGGACCTACGAGGATTCGTGGCAGTGGACTACGGGATCGAGAACTTAGTGAGGTGCGAGGTCCAATCGTCTTTGATCAGCGAGGCCTACGATAACGCATGGCGGTGGACCATGAGTTTCGGACACGGTGCGTCAACCGGGTGAGCTCGACGGGCTTACGGTGACACGTGGCGGTGGACTACGGTGTCGGGCTGTGTGTGTGATTGTTGTGATTGATATAGTCCGTGCGGGTTGTTATGCCTACGGAGACACGTGATGATGGATCACGGTGTCGGGATTGGTTATGTTTGGTTAATAGTCCGTGTGGGTTGTTGAACCTACGGAGACACGTGATGGATCACGGTGTCGGAATTGATTATGTTTGTTTAATTGTGCGTGATGTAGTCCGTGCGGGTTGTTGAACCTACGGAGACACGTGACGGTGGATCACGGTGTCATGAGCATGATACTTTCAAATCAAAGTTTTTAAAGGAAAAGTTTTAAGAAAGAATGTTGGGCCGAGCCCCACGAGATTTATGGAAATGTTTAGGTATTGTAAACTGTTGAATTATGAAACAAGTTTTGGGTTAAGGCCCTTAATGTTTACGAAAAGGTTTTGTAAATTGGGACTCGAGGTCCAAAAGAATTTATGCTTTAAAAATCCCCGAGATGATGTGTTCCTTTTCAAATATCTCTTATTTGAGTTCGAAATTCTAAAACTTCTAGGGAACATTTTGATAATTGATTTCCGTATTAAATTCGTAGTTGCTATTTGCTTGTTACATTTCGTATGGTTTGATACTTGCACTAGTAAAGCGGTGGAGTTTTACTAACCCCGAGTGTCGGGGGTGGATGTCTGCTTTGCGTCCGGTACATGCAGTTCGAGGCGATCACAGGATTGGCACAAGAGGATGACGAGCTATGATACTAATCATGAGTCGAGAGTTATTTTGATTTTTGTTGTGTTGTCAGAGTTGATTTCAGTCTTCCGCTGTATTGTATTTCAACCCCTGTGTGGGTAATGTTATTTAAGTCAGTTTTATCGATTGGGTTGTGTGACCTCATCGGTCTGTGTATTCACGTGTAAGTGACCACATCGGTCTGTATCATTTTATTGTTTGACCCTGGTCGGGCAAGCATTTGGTTGTTACGGATGTTTAGCCTGGTAGATCCTTGTGGAAAGGGTCTACGGCGTGTAATATTCCCATATGGTTTTGGGGATGTTACAATTATGGTATCGGAGCTTAGGTTGCGGAAACCTAGGCTGTCGGGTCGAGTCGAGTCGTGGTTTGTCGAGTAATGTGTTGTCTTGTCGTTCGAGTCGTCAGGTGACAAGTTGAGTTGTGCGTAGTCACAACGTCGGATGAGATTAGTATCGTGGGCGACCGTCATCTCCGTGCGGCCTGTGGACGTAAGTCTCCTCTTTTATGCGAAGTACCTGTGTATCATGATTGTATCTAAATGAGTTAATTGCGGTGCATAATTTTATTTGCACGGTGTTGTGAATATAGTTGTATTTAATACGTGTGACATATAGTATATGTATAAAACTGGGCCTATTGTTGTTTTACCTTTGAACCACTGTGAGGGGTGGTATGGTGTGAAAATTGAGAACCTTGTTGGGTTTCGAATAAGGTATCGACGATTGAGTTCGTGAGAAACTCCGAGGAATGGTTTTGTTATATGTTTAAACTAGATGCTGTGAGACGTATTCAATTGGATTGTGCATGTGGGACTGTATTTTTTTTTCGCTGCGTGAGTTCTTTTGTAATGGCTTTCGGTATTTTACCGACTGAGTTTTATTTTGAAAATCGATTCCATTAACCGAGTTTTTGGCGTTATGGCCTTGATCGTTTTGGCGAAATTCTCATGACGGTATTTAGTATTTTGTAAATGGTTTTTATCCTAGTGGGTTCCGGCGCGGGACCCACAGCGCTATAATGTTCTGGGTAATTGTTGTGTCAAGATTTAACACCTTCCGACCGGCGATCGCCTCCGAGGCCGAGCGACCGACTTACTGCCGAGCGGCCAAGGCAGATCTGCCGAGCAGCGACCAGGCGACCGAGCCTCAACCCAGCGGACCAGCTAAATCGGCCAAAGGAAGGTCCCAGGACAAGTCCCGGTACCGAGCGATCGACCTCAGATACGATCATCACTCGGCACTCGGCGACCGACTCCTGGCGATCGACTAGCGGACGATCCTCTCTGGGCATCTGCCGATCGACCTTTGGTGACCGACCTCTCTGGGCATCTGCCGACCGACCCTTGGCGACCGACCGTTGCCAACCTTCAGTGACTGGCCGATGGCCATCCAGTCGGCCAAAGCCGAGCAAACAGGACCGCACCCACGTGCAGATCCACAAAAGGCGCTGACAAACTTGTCACCTACCTCACCTACCAGCATGGCCCAGACCTGCGAAAGGAGCTGGCGGACAAGACATGTGACTACGGCTGGCGCCTCGCACCTCGACAAAGTCCGCCGAAAGTAGCTAAGTGGGACCTCTGTGACAGTGCTTAGGACGCGTCTTTGGATCCTCATTGGACCGCACGGTGGCCACCACCGTAGCTTTGGACTTTTGGCGAGCGGCCACGTGCCCTTTAGGACGATCGCCCCATTACATTAAATGCCGAAGGCGATCGCCCACTAGGGACGGGCCTCTCGGCCTCTATATATACAAGCGGCGAGCACTTGTAAAAGGGATCGAACCTTTACCACAAAAAAGGCTTCAGCTTCCCTCGCATTTCATACCATACAGAAGCAAATCACTTACACTTGGCTAACATCCAACTCTTGGCAACAGCTTTCTTTCGGTCTTACTTCTCCCGGCCTTTTCTCCTCGAGCAGATTACCGGCGGGACGAAGAACACCGAGCTCAAGAGCCGGATCAACAGAGTCTTTTTACACTCATTGTATTTAGATTTCTCTCATTAATACTTGTATCCACGAATATTTGTATTAATAACATCTCGCGAGAGCATTCAAGCCCTGGCCTAACAAACCCGGCAAATCTTGTATTATTTATCTTCTCTCGGAAGTGCTCCCGCAATTGTTGTTTGTTGTCCGTCTTCCAGCAGTATTAATCTTCGGATAAATATTTTGGGCAACAACAATTGGCGCTAGAGGAAGGGGATCCAACCCTCGATTTTTTACACCTACCGTCCCAAAGAACACTCACTGTTCTCGGGGCAGATATTTGAAGTGACACTCACTGCACTTCAAAAGAAATCCTTCAGAAATCATGTCTTCCGCCTCCGCGCCGAAGAAAGCCGGCGGCCGGACCCCTTGTTCCGTCCGGTCGAGCGCGGCCGATGGTGGAAGGTAGCCGCGCGATCGAGACGCTCGATCCGTCCACCGGACGGCGGCCCAATCTCTCGCTCGATCGGTTCGAACCAAGGAACAGATCGAAGGCCCCGGCCGTCTACGAGAGCGACGGAGTGCTCTCGACGCGCCTCCGGCCTACCGCCCCGGTTTCTCGCCGAAAGATCAAGCGGAAGCTCAAGGCACTACTGGCCGAGCGATCGCCAGGAGGCTCCGGTCCGCAGGAAGAGGCGCTCGGCAGCCGGGGCACCTCTGTCTTCGATCGCTGGCGGTGACCCGACTCAGCGGCCAGGCACCCGGCCCGGCCTACGAGTCGACGGAATTTGAGTCCGTCACCGGAGCTCGGCCTACCCGACTCCCGGAAGGCGGCTGGCCGTCTGGCTCCACCTCGCCGAATTGCCGAGGCCGGCGGCAGCGGAGCCCGAAGATCGGTACACGATCGCCTCGGCTCCTGCTCCCAAAGCCGATCTGCAAGCGACCAAGCCACGGCGATGGCTGCAATGCAACGTCAATTCGACGACATGAAGGCGCTCCGAATCAGGCGGCGCCAAGAAGACGATCGCCGGGCCAAGCGAGCCGCTCGCGATCGACATCGAGCTCGCCCGTGCGGCACAGATCGCTCCCCGCAAACACCCGTACGAGGGGCGATCGGACCCCCAAGTGCACCTGAGGAAGTTCAACATCTACATGACCGGGTGTGGGGCATCGACGCGACCAGATGCCGAATGTTCCCTCCCGGCTGGACGACCTCGCCCACCGGTGGTACACTTCATTGCCACCTCGGTCCATTGGCTCCTTTAACGAGCCGGCGCACGGCTTCACCGAGTACTTCGCCACCGTGGTCGTCGGCCCGAAGGTCCCCTTCGCATGATGAAAATCAAGCGGGGAGAAGAAGAGTCCGACTCGGACTACATCGACCGGGTAGACGTGATCATCCTCAACGGCGAGCCCGTAGCGATGAGACCGCCCTCACGCGGTCTAGGAGGTTTTCGTGGTTTTCGCCTATGTTCAGCATCTTACGAAGACCCAACCTCGACCTACGCAGCCTTCCGGCAAGAGCCGCAGATTTTACGGCCGGCAAAGGTTTCTTCTTAGCTTTGTGGCGGCGCGATCGGCACCGGGACGACGATCTCGCCCGATCGCCAATATCGACCTACGAATAAGCGATCGGCAGCCGAGCGACGATCGCGATCTTCCGGCCCGATCGCCGATCATCACGCTACATCATCCGCGATCCGAGGACACGATCGCCATCTACTGATCCGGCATATAACATGACGGACTAAGGCATAAGATCGCCTCCACCGCACATCATAAAGCCATGGTCTGGCAATCGATGGAACCGGCGCCCGGCCATGCAAGGTCCTTTCGGCCAAGATCGCCCGCCCTTCGTTTAAATACGAGGCCGGCGTAGTCCGAGGCTCTCCAACATTAATCGGTGGACACGATCGCTCGCCTCAAAGGTTCATCATCGACATGGTGAACCGGACAATGCGACGTGCCACAACCCCGCCTCAACGTACACCGCCGAGGTCGGCCATCTCCATGGTGGCCGAGGTGGAAGCAGAGCTAACAAGCCGCGGGCGTGGAGTTGATTCATCCGACGCCGCTTCGCGCAAGGACTCCTCTAGACCAAGACCGCACGCCTTTCGTTTAAATACAAGGCGGCGCGGCTAACAGAGGACCCTCATAATAAAGTGAGTCACGAGACACTCATTGTCTTCGCGCACCAAGACACGGTCATGGGGTCGGTCCATCGATCTCCGCGACCGTGCACGATTCCTCAAGCAAGCGAAACCACCAAGTTTCCATGGGGGATCGGCTAATGTTGTTTTTGCAGTACAAGACCGAAAGATAGCTAAGCCAATCGACTATGATAGCCCAAGTCCGAGTCCTAAGTCGGCTCAGATCGCCGTCCTCATCCGGCGCGATCGCGGCCAAGAAGAACCACCTCGCCCCATGTCTTCAACATAGGAGCAAGGGGGCAATTGTTGTGTCAAGATTTAACACCTTAGGCCGGCGATCGCCTCCGAGGCCGAGCGACCGACTTCTGCCGAGCGGCCAAGGCGGTCTGCCGGCGGCGACAGCGACCGAGCCTCAACCCAGCGGACCAGCTAAATCGGCCAAAGGAAGGTCCCAGGACAAGTCCCGGTACCGAGCGATCGACCTCAGATACGATCATCACTCGGCACTCGGCGACCGACTCATGGCGATCGACTAGCGGACGATCCTCTCTGGGCATCTGCCGATCGACCTTTGGTGACCGACCTCTCTGGGCATCTGCCGACCGACCCTTGGCGACCGACCGTTGCCAACCTTCAGTGACTGGCCGATGGCCATCCAGTCGGCCAAAGCCGAGCAAACAGGACCGCACCCACGTGCAGATCCACAAAAGGCGCTGACAAACTTGTCACCTACCTCACCTACCAGCATGGCCCAGACCTGCGAAAGGAGCTGGCGGACAAGACATGTGACTACAGCCTGGCGCCTACTGCACCTACTGACAAAGTCCGCCGAAAGTAGCTAAGTGGGACCTCCTGTGACAGTGCTTCCGGACGCGTGCTGGATCCTCATTGGACCGCACGGCTGGCCACCAGCTGTAGCTTTGGACTTTTGGCAGGCAGCCCACGTGCCCTTTAGGACGATCGCCCCATTACATTAAATGCCGAAAGGCGATCGCCCACTAGGGGACAGGGCCTCTCAGCCTCTATATATACAAGGCAGCAGGCACTTGTAAAAGGGATCGAACCTTTACCACAAAAAAGGCTTCAGCTTCCCTCGCATTTCATACCATACAGAAGCAAATCACTTACACTTGGCTAACATCCAACTCTTGGCAACAGCTTTCTTTCGGTCTTACTTCTCCCGGCCTTTTCTCCTCGAGCAGATTACCGGCGGGACGAAGAACACCGAGCTTCGCTCAAGAGCCGGATCAACAGAGTCTTTTTACACTCATTGTATTTAGATTTCTCTCATTAATACTTGTATCCACGAATATTTGTATTAATAACATCTCGCGAGAGCATTCAAGCCCGGGCCTAACAAACCCGGCAAATCTTGTATTATTTATCTTCTCTAGGAAGTGCTCCCGCAACCTTGTTTGTTGTCCGTCTTCCAGCAGTATTAATCTTCGGATAAATATTTTGGGCAACAACAGTAATTACCTGAGATTTTTGGGCATTCTAGCCCATTGAATTATCTTTGAAAACCTTGAGTATCCTAGAAATAAATTTCGAGAAGTACGTTTAAAATGAATTATTTTCTCGTGGTACATCCAAGGTGCCACAATATGTTTCAAAATTCTTCTACCTCGAGGACCAAAATGTTTTGAGATATTTCCAATGTTTTAGAAACACTTTTACTAAGACCCGAGGGTCGAATATTTTCGAAAGTTTTTCACGAAAAGAAAGTGTCCTCATTTTTATCAAATGCGAAATGGTTCTCCAAAGTCTCGATAACGATGTTTCCCGTTTGTATTTTTTTTTGAAACGTGATACTCAAGATCAACCGGTGTTTTTCCTAAATTATTTTCAAAAGGTGGTTTTCGTTTGTTTTAAAAAAAACCCATCATTTCCTGCTTGTGGTCGGAGAAGGTGTGTATGATGTTGGTATTGTTGTTAGGGTGTTAGCCCTCCGAATTGTGATTGAATTGGTGGTGAACGTTGAGTCGTTCGCCACGCATATGTTTTGTTAGCCCTTTGTGGGAGGTGTGATGACGATTTTTAATGTTGTCATTTCGTGGTGGCTTGCGTGTTATCGCACCTGTGTGAGCTGTTAAAGCTTGGGTTTGTACGTTTGTGTACATGTGTGATTGTTTCATGATGTTTGTAATTGTGTGCTAGTCATTGTTCGGGCCGTTAAGGTCGCCGAACGATAACGTCGTTCTTTGTAGTGTTTGTGTGTATTATTTTACGATGGTAATCGTTGTATATGATATATGTTATGATTCTTTGTTGTGCCAAGTTGGCATCTCCGGTTTGTTGTTTTGCGACGTTATATTCCATTGTACCTAGCAGTTGTATTTTCGGTATGCCGAGCCGAGGTGTTTCAACCGTGGTGTGCTGGGGGCATGCACGTACCAATTATTTTTCTCGTCACAGGATCCAGTTTTGCGAGTTGGGTTCGAGTCTTTCGGGGCGCGAACTTCAGTACAGATATGAGGCTCGGCTCTGAGAGGCCCATGGGAGATGTTTCTGTCGTTTGCTTTTTGTGTTGTCACCTTACTCCAGTTGTTGTGAGTTGCGGGAACGACATTTCTTTTATAAGAGGTCGAATGTAATGCCCGTATCGTTTTGACTTCTGTATTTCCTCTTTCTCAGGTCTATCGACTCGCTCGTGTTTGTTGATACTTTCTGGACTTGTTACGTATTTGGTTTAAATCGTTCGAGCAGTGTGATCTTGTATTGGGTCGATCTGGTTATCATTTGTGACATTTCCGAGTCGGTTCGATTCTTGTGAACCTTGTTCGGAAGTAACATCTTTCGGTTCTATTAGTTCTTTTATTCGAAGTGGATCGGATTTTGAACTTCTGTATTTTCGACTCTGTCAACTAGTTTATGTTCGTTGACATTTTCTGAGCTTGTCCTGCCTCTTGCTTTTGTTGATCAAACGAGCGTGGTATTGTTTCGGAATAACTCGTTTGTTGTTGTAATTTTTCAATTTCTATTCCCTTTCCTGTGGATCTTATGTGAAGGCACATGTTGTTTTCACCGGATCATATATTGTCTCGAGTCGAGATGTGAACCTTGGAGTTGTTGTTTGAATTTTATTGTTCTTCGTGATTCGAACGTGATTGTTCGATTTTTGTTGTCTCGATCGTTGTGGTTCGATCGTTTGATTGATCGGTTTTTGTTGATCTCGTTTCGTGATTGTTGAACGTTCGGACTCCTTCGTAATTCCCTTAAGTTCGAGATTAGTCTCGTTTCGATCTTCCAACCCTTGGGCGGTGGAATTCCGTATTTGTTCAGCGTTTGGCTCGCGTTTTGATTGATGAACCGTTGGGTTGGTCAATCGTATTGATTTTTGTTCGTTGTGTTTTGTGATTGTTCAGATAATCGACTCGATTGTATTATCTGTTTGATGACGCTTGTCACTTGTTGATTTTATTATGTCTCTACCGGTGGCGTCGTGTTGGTCGTCGTGGAGCGTGTTTTCACGCCGTATATTCCGTTGCGTTGCTTGTAACGTTTCTACATTGGGCATGAGTTACGTGCTTCTTGTGTATCTAGTTGAGTTTTTCCGGCGGGATATTCCTTCTCCCTACTTTTTTTAAGTTTCGGGACGAAACTTCTTTTAAGGAGGGTAGAATGTAATATCCGCAATTTTCGATTTTCGGTAAATTTCTTTTTTCGGCTGGAGTCCATTTTGACGACTCGCTCATAACCGTTTCGTCATTCTGAGAATGATTAATTCTGAACTTTTTGTCATCCGAGTTCGTTTCGGTGTCGTTTTGTTGAGTTCCGTGCTTTTTAGCGGTTTTTCCGCACTTGAGTTCGATTCTTGCGAATCTCGTCCGAAACTGTTGTTTCGACTTTCTCGTAAGTTCATTTAATGTTAATATTCATGTTGCGAGCTTTGGGTTGGTGTTTCGATCACGTATCGTGATTTTCGGGCGTTTTGGGCCATTTTCGTAATTTCCCAAAGTTTGGGGTAATTACTTTCCGTTGTCGAATTTGAGCCTTGGGTGGTCGGAATCGTGTGTTCTCTTAGTGCTCGGATTCGTCTTTGCGAGTACTTCGTAACCGTATCTTGATTCGTACTCGGAGTTCGGGTTTGGTCGTTTGGGCCGTCGGAGTTGGTCCGGCGAGTCATGGTCGGGCATGCTCGGGCGGGCCACTGGCCGAGTAACGTCTGGTAGTGATCGGCGATTCGTCGTAAGGCGATTCGTCGTAAGGCCACTGGCCGTGTGCGTCAACGCTTCCGGCATTTCAGGCGATCCGTTCGGCCATGGCGTTCGTCGTAAGCCGTGGCGATTCGTCGTAACCCGGCCGTGATCGGACTATTTAAGGCCTGGCAGCGTTTTTCTTCAGCCATTTCACTCGGTTTTCCTTCTCTTCCACGGATGGAGGTGTTGGAATCATGTAAGGATGTTGTTATACAATTAATCCATGAAGTTTTGAGTTTCATATCATCAATCATCCATCCTATAACATCCTCCGATCTACCGAATCAGGTCAGATTTCCTAGAAATCTAGTTTTGGGGAATTTGGGTGTTTTGGTTGTTTTCGTCCGATTAATCCGATTTAACTTAGTATTATGATGTATTGATGAATATTTAGATGTATTATATCATTTCCCTTGTTATTCCATGGTTGTATCGTATCGATTCGTTGTTTTGGTCGAGTTCTTGATCGACGCCTTGAAGGTGTCCGATAAAATGTCATAGAGGGGTTTTCGGGCGTTCTACGATTATTCTTCCTTGTATGATCGATGATTTATTGATTATATGTTGTTAGGGTCGAATTCTTGTGAAGAACTCGAGTCGGAACCCTTCCGTTCGTTGTCTTCTTGGTCCGAGCTTCCCGTCGAACCGTGTTCTTGGAGCGTTTAGTAGCGGTTATTAAGGCAAGTATCTTATTATACGACTTGTATCTTGTGACTAGTAATTACGTATGATATGTATGACGATTTTGCTTGCCTCGTAAATATGTTCCGTTTGAGTAGGTTGTGTTTTCCGAAATTTGAAGGCTTTGTGATAATAGTGATATATTGGTATCCGTGTTAGGCGTTGTGCCATTTGTGCAGGATTGCGATGTACATATGAGATGGTTGTACACGTGGTTGTTCAATGTATTGTGTACCGAATGTGTGTTATGTTGGTTAAATGTCGTTGATTGATGATAGTTGTTGCGAGTGTCGAGGTTGTGTTATATGCGTGCAATGTACGATTTTGTGGTGATCAAGGTGATTGATTAATTGTGCTCATTGTTGTATGTAATGTGAATGTGAATATGTGTGTGACCGCTAAGTTCACTCGTGTTGGTTCGACGGGACCTACGAGGATTCGTGGCAGTGGACTACGGGATCAGAACTTAGTGAGGTGCGAGGTCAATCGTCTTTGATCGGCGAGGCCTACGATAACGCATGGCGGTGGACCATGAGTTTCGGACACGGTGCGTCAACCGGGTGAGCTCGTCGGGGCTTAGGGTGACACGGGGCTGTGGACTACGGTGTCAGGACTGTGTGTGTGATGGGTGTGAGTGATCTTGTCCGTGCGGGTTGTGATGCCTACGGAGACACGTGAGTGTGGATCACGGTGTCGGGATTGGTTATGTTTGGTTAATAGTCCGTGTGGGTTGTTGAACCTACGGAGACACGTGACAGTGGATCACGGTGTCGGAATTGATTATGTATGTTTAATTGTGCGTGATGTAGTCCGTGCGGGTTGTTGAACCTACGGAGACACGTGACAGTGGATCACGGTGTCATGAGCATGATACTTTCAAATCAAAGTTTTTAAAGGAAAAGTTTTAAGAAAGAATGTTGGGCCGAGCCCCACGAGATTTATGGAAATGTTTAGGTATTGTAAATGTTGAATTATGAAACAAGTTTTGGGTTAAGGCCCTTAATGTTTACGAAAAGGTTTTGTAAATTGGGACTCGAGGTCAAAAGAATTTACCTTTAAAATCCCGAGATGATGTGTTCCTTTTCAAATATCTCTTATTTGAGTTCGAAATTCTAAAACTTCTGGGAACATTTTGATAATTGATTTACGTATTAAATTCGTAGTTGCTATTTGCTTGTTACATTTCGTATGGTTTGATACTTGCACTAGTAAAACGGTGGAGTTTACTAACCCCAGTGTCGGGGGTGGATGTCTGTTTGCGTCCGGTACATGCAGTTCGGGGAGCGATCACGGGATTGGCACAAGAGGATGACGAGCTACGATACTAATCATGAGTCGAGAGTTATTTTGATTTTTGTTGTGTTGTCAGAGTTGATTTCAGTCTTCCGCTGTATTGTATTTCAACCCCTGTGTGGGTAATGTTATTTAAGTCAGTTTTATCGATTGGGTTGTGTGACCTCATCGGTCTGTGTATTCACGTGTAAGTGACCACATCGGTCTGTATCATTTTATTGTTTGACCCTGGTCGGGCAAGCATTTGGTTGTTTACGGATGTTTAGCCTGGTAGATCCTTGTGGAAAGGGTCTACGGCGTGTAATATTCCCATATGGTTTTGGGGATGTTACATCGGGACCGGCAAAAAATATTATCTTAGAGAGTTTATTAAATAATCGAGTATTAATTTATTGAGTTTCTACTGTACTTTAATTTCGGAAAGGCAGAATTATATTTTATGGAAGAAAGAACCTCCATGCAACTTATGATCTCAAAACCTTATATTATAACAAACTTTTCGCCATAAAGTTCATAATTTTCGGACGTAAAATCAAACCGTTCCCACTTAATCAAATTTATAATATTTAAGTAAAAATAATGATAGTACTTAAAAGACGTAATGGCAGAATTGTAATTTGTGAAAGGTAAAACTTTCATGCAACTTATGATCTTCAATCCTCATATTATAACGGACTTTTGTCAATAAAGTTCGTAATTTTCGGACATATAATCAATTCGTACCGAATTATCCAAATTTATACAATTATAGTAAAAATAATAATGATAGTACTTAAAAGACGGAAGGGCAGAATTGTAATTTCCGAAAGCTAAAACTTTCATGCAACTTCTGACCATCAATCTTCACATCATAACGGACTTTTCGCAATAAAGTACATAATTTTTGGACGTATAAATATTCCGTACCGAACTATTCAAGTTTATGAGTTTATTATAAGATTATGCTAAGACTCGCACAATATCAATCTAATCATCAACCGATTGTGTAATATCTGCATTTTTTTCATGGTATTTTTATTTTGGTGTATTTCTCGTTTTTTTAGCAACTCTCGTGTAACCGTACTGATTTTCGAGAATATTCGTTTCGAGACTTTTGTCATCCGGTTCTGCATTTATTGGTTCTTCCGTCGCTTATTGATCTGATTCTCGTAATTGTTGTTCGGAACCACCGTTCGGGGTTGCCGTAAATCCATTGTATGTCATCATGCGTATTATGTTGTTCCGTTTGATGGTTCGGTCGTGTTTCGGTGTTTAGGACCGTTGTTATCCTGTGCCTAACGCGCGCTGATATGATTGTATAGCGCACGCTAAGCATCCTTCAGTAGCGCACGCTACGCTTGTTGGTAGCGCGCGCTAGCGAGTTGAGGCATGGCAGTGGCAGTGAGCCTGTTTCTGATCTCAGTCCTCTAGAGTAACGGTTTACGCACGCTACGTTTGTCTAGCGCACGTTATTGTCGAGGACTAGCACTACTGGACAGTTTACTCTTGGATTAGGTCAGGTGCCCAGGTAATGCACGCTATATCCCGATAGCGCGCACTACCGAGACGCTGTTAGCACACGCAGAGTGGCTGGTAGCGCACATTAACACGGTTAGGTGAGTACTGGGTGTAACACCCCCGATATATTTAGGAATATTACAGCGCCGTAAATCCTTTACATAAGGATTTACAAGGCTGAAGAATTTAACAGGCATTAAAAGGTATTAACGAATGGAAATAACGGAATTACGGTACAACAGTTCTGACCCAATACAGAAATAGTACAATTGTTCAACAGAACTCAATAATACATCACCAAATTCAAATCATCACAAATGACTTCGTACTCGAGTACTTATTGAAATAACGAATAAACAACAGATAAATAAACCCGGTCGGGACATCACTCTGCACCCTCGTCGTCATACAGTTCCAGTGGTTGTTTCCCCGCTCTCCTGGATCCTGAACACAACCAAAATGTTCACCCCCGAAGGGGATAGCACAACGATGCTAGTACAAGTACCACAACATATTATTCATATCTCACGAAGAATAATAACGTAAACGACAAAGTACCAACGAGTCTTCTCCTACGAGAAACTCAAACATAATATACACAACTGATAATCACAACATGATATCATAACATACACATGGTAATTCCATCGATCCAGCGTTCACTGCCTAGAACCCACGATGATCCCGTCAGACCAACCCGTGGTGGAAAAACCCGTCCGATGATCCAGCGCACGCTAGCATAGATCCCCCGATGATCCCGTCGGACCAACACGAGGTGGACATACAACAACGACATACATGCACGACAATATGTATAACAACAATACATAAAACAAATAAAGTACTTGCCTCGTTTTGAAGACAATAACAACACTTCCACGAAAATGAACACTCGAAGATCGTCCTCCTCAATCAATCACGTAACGAGACCAAACCTTAACAAAAGAAATGATATAGGACTTATCTCACGTTGTATGAATGTTTAACAATTCGATTCACGGCCAAAAGTTCATAAAATGCAATCTGCCCGAACTGCTTAGCGCACGCTAAGTACTCTGTGTAGCGTGCGTACGCTAACTATGCATGGTCAGTACTTCACTGACCAGCCAACTGACTCGTCTGATGGTCTAGCGTACGTTACGTACCAAACGTAGCGCACGCTAACTCGTGCTCGATAGCGCACGTTAAACTTCATAGCATAGCGTGCGCTATCTGTGCATGGCAGTTTACTGCTGAGCAGTAAACTGTTCTTGCCATGATCAAAACAATGAAATCTTGCGTAATAATTCATGTTACTTCCATGAATACCATGTTCATACCCTTATGAATGATTTTACGGATAGGGACAACTTCGGACTCAAGGATATGCATACCAATTTAAAACCATATTCCATTCCGACTTCAAATCTTCATACTACAATTCGAAAAGCTTAACGGTTGATATCAACACCTCCATATCAATCCATATTATCATGATGAAGTTGTTAGACGTTCTATCTATGCTAGATAAATCCTTCCATGATCAAACCTTTAGATTTATCTAACAATAAGGATGTTAACGTCTAGTCCAAGATTACTATGAAATCATCTATTAGATTCAATTTACCAATGATAGAAGCTTCTCTTCACATATTCAGTGTAATAAGATTCAAATCATGATGATTATAATCAAGGTATTTAAGGCTTATTCATCTCACTATTCCAAACATGATATACTTGGATAATTCATCTATGAAAATCCATAGCTTGTTAACATGATCATCCAAATCGTTAGAATCCAACTCTAAGTCTTGAGATAGATTGAACATACCTTAATATGATGAAAATCACTGAACCGTAGGGTAGAATCCAACTCCGGTTGGTTGTATGCCACTCCAAGGTGCTATTCCACTTCAATGAATATTCCCAAGTTCTAACCAATATACAAACACTAACAAGATGTGTTCTAAGTGTATAGGAGTATTATTACAGCTCTCTGAACTCTCAAGGATGAAGAATGGGCGAAAGAAATGAAAGCCAAAACGGTTGTTGTCCCATTTATAATATTCTGCATTATTAACAAGTTAGCGCACGCTACTAAGCATCCCTTAGCGTGTGCTAATAATGGTTGACTTCAGAATTGTCCGGGTGTGTCCGCGGGTATCTTATCCGGACCCATGTCCCGGCTGGCGCATGTGCTAGCCGTCCCGCTCAATAATTGAGTTCTTAGTGCACGCAACTCCTATCTTCATAGCGTGCGCTAATAATGGCCCGATAGTGCGCGTTAAGATACATTCTTAGCGTGCGCTATCACGAGGTTGCTTGAGCAATTTGCAAGTTTCTATACTTATGTACAATGATATCAATACACGAAATATCATACGCCAATAATCAAAATCACCAATTCGAACAATACAGGGTTTGAGTACAGATGACATACACCGTAATAAATCTGGATATTACACTGGGCAGGTTACTTCTGGACTCGGCTGATGTCTAGGTAGCGCACGCTATGGCCCGATAGCGCACCCTACCGAGAGGCTATTTGTTAGGCGTATTTTTATGCGTTTATTTATCATTATTTTTGTATTCATTTGAAGTGTAAATCTGCATAAATGAGCTTTTAATGCACTATTCTTTTATGTTTTGCAGGAAATTGGAGTCCGGAAGCTCGAACGATGAAAAACGGGCGAAAACGGCAATTTTTGGCCAGGGTCCGCGGCACAAGGACAGTGAGCAGCGGCACACGCACGGCACACAAAGGCACCGAGCGAACTGTACTGTGAGCCGCGGCACAAGGAGAGTGAGCCGCGGCCCATGAAGAAAAATGCGCCCAGGTGTGGGGCGCTGAGCAGTAAGGGCCGCGGCACAGATTAAGTGAGCCGCGGCCTACGGGGTGGTTTTGCTGAGTCTTCCGCATTTCTGGGCCGTTTTTGGAGCCTGTTCCCAACCTAATTCCCGGACGCGTTTTGGAGGCTAAGGAGAGCTATAAATAAACACTGAAGGTCAGAAAAAGGGGAGGATCGATAGAGAGGAGACATCGTAGGAGGGAGAAGAACACCAGAATAGGAGATTTGTTGGCGACGACAAGACCACGGA
The DNA here is from genome assembly GCA_033398695.1 of Orobanche coerulescens. Lineage (NCBI taxonomy): Eukaryota > Viridiplantae > Streptophyta > Magnoliopsida > Lamiales > Orobanchaceae > Orobanche > Orobanche coerulescens. The sequence continues at coordinate 67,345,962 of CM065818.1, read as the reverse complement.
TCCCTTACGGTTTTCCTTAATTTTTCCGCATCTTATTTCTAGATCTGTTTGAGTAGGATTGTGATTGTAGCCGACTACATGACGGTTTGAATTATTTATTTTTATTTCAATTCACTCGTTATTCGTATTGAATTGGATTCTTCTCACTGTTCTCAATGCTTTCAATTGTCTGGCCAATGGTTGAATTGATTTGAATGTCTTTATGGATTCGGGAGATGAAATTTAGGCATAGTTCTTGTGAGAAAAATCATGATTTTCGTGAGATAGGGATATATTCATGGGAATTTGTTGTGAGGAAATCCCTCACACTATGCCGCAAGTGCACAGTGTCAACAAGTAATAAAGTGATGAGTAAGATATCGTTCCCTCGAGGGCTGATTTCACTAAGTACCAAAATATAGTCAACTCGTAATTTTATTTGAAGAACAATTGTGGAATTTATATCTAAACTAATTACAGAAAAATAATTAGAAAATAAAAATAATAATAATAAGGGTGTAGGATTATGATTTTCACCTCAAACAATCAGGAATGATATTTATTCAATTCAATTCACCTTTATTCAATTGATTGTAAGCCAGGAATTCCTAAATTATTCTAAAGCCTTTCCCAAGGTCGATAGAAAATACTACGAATTATTAACTCGATATATCCCTATTCGAATTAAATAATTAATAGCTGAAACAGTTCAAGAATCCCTAAAATAAATAGGCTTCACAATTCCCATGAGTGTATTCCTATCTCACGAAAATTATGATTCGTCTCACAAGAACTATGCCTAAATTTCATCTCCTGAATCCATAAAGACATTCAAAACAATTCAACTGTTGGCCAGACAATTAAAAAGCATAAAGAGCAGTAAGAAGAATCCAATTCAATAGAATAACGAATGAATGGAGATAATAATAAATAAATCAAACTGTCATGTAATCGGCTACAATGAAAATCTTACTCGAATAGATCTAGGAACTAAGATGCAGAAAAACCGTAGGGATCCGTGGTCTTGTCGTCGCCCACTAATCTCGTCCTTGTGTTCTTCTCTCTGTCTATCGATCTACCTCCCAGTTCCTCCTCAATTTTTCAGCCCTTCAATGCTTATTTATAGCAATCCTAAGCCTCTAAAACGCGTCCGTGTGATTAGGTCGAGAACAGGCTCCAAAACGGCCCAGAAACGCAGAATATTCAGCAAAACCGCCCGGTGGGCCGCGGCTCACTTAATCTGTGCCGCGGCTCACACGTTCATCGCCCCATGCCTGGGCGCCTTTTTTCCTCCTGGGCCGCGGCTCACTTAGGCTGTGCCGCGGCTCACAGTACAGTGTGCTCAGTGCTCGCTGGTTGTCTTCGTGTGCCGCGGCTCACTTGGTTTGTGCCGCGGCTCATGACCAAAAACTGCTGTTTTCGCCCGTTTTTCATCGTTTTGGCTTCCGGACTCCGATTTCCTGCAAAACATATAAGAATATTGCATTAAAATCTCATTTATGCTGAATTAGGCTCAAGATGGACATAAAATAATGATAAATAAGCGCATAAAAATACGCCTAACAAATACCCCCAAACTTGAGTCTTTGCTTGTCCTCAAGCAAAAGTTATCAATTTTAAACAAAATGTATCATGAATAATCATGCAAGTCCATAGTGCTCAAATTAATCAATACTACCCTGAAAATCTCAAAGAATAGTACAAATATCGTAATAGCGAGTCACATCCAGGACACTGATTCCACTAAGTAACCAATTTCAGTCCTAATCAATCGTTCATGAAGAAAATCAAGCTCAAAGATTAACAAGCGTGAATTTAACCGACCGTCAATATGAAGGGTTAGATTAAACAAGCCAATTCGCCCAGTCCCACAGTCTAGTGGCAAAATTCAAGAGTTTCATTATCAAAAATATTACTAGAACAACATTCCCTTATGTATGATCAATAATATGATTCGAGTTAACCACTAGATTTCGGCTCTCGGGATATTTCATCGGGATGATCCTTGGGTGGATTTTCATTCTCATGTATCGGGGAACCGTTTGACGTAAAAGACACTCATGGGGCACATGGATGCTTCTAGTTACTAAGCCCCCCTCTACAGTGGAGAAAAAACTCGAATAGCAATTCCCGCATGTCAAGGTTCTTTGTTTTTACGAGAGTAAACAACGGGTCACGTGAATACCCCCGGTTACTAGGCTTCCCATCATCGGTAATGCGATATGTCTAAATCACTAGTCTAATCAGGGTTGTCGTTTTACGCGAGAGTAAACAACGGGTCACGTGAATACCCCCGGTTACTAAACTTCCCATCATAGAACAATTAATATCTCGACTTTTTCTTGGGAAAAACTGTCCAACTCTAAACTCAAATTAAGTGCCAACACGACTCATGTTACTGGACGACTAGCTAACCGAAAAGTATAACCAAACGTATAGGCGGCGATTTGAAAACATGTATGTCTCCTTTCTTATCTTCTAAGATTTCTACAAAAAAGATAAAATTTCGGACCTAAATGAATACTCTACGGAAACATATCGCTGACTACAACTCAACTAAAACTCAACCGTTTCTTCATAGAGAAATCAGTATCGTAACATCAGTTTTACACACGGAAGCACGAAAAATTCACGAAAAATTCATGTTTGCAAAAACCATCAACAGCATGCAAGGACAATAAAGCAATGATGAAATCGCAATTTATAACCAAGAAAAATTAAGAAAATTATCGCATGCTTCAATTTATTCCACTACACATAACATCATAAATAATAAAACTCATCTGAAAATAAAAGGGATAAGGAAAAGTGAAACTTATTCCAAATGTCTTCTTGAAAGCCAGCACATGTCTGAGTGGAATCGACTGTCAATCCATACTTCAAATAATGCTCAACATCACGAGGGACCCCCAAACTTAGTCTCTAGTCATGAAATAACAATAGACATTAAATCAAGCAAGACTAGAATATGAATGATAATATCTCATTGGGGTTATAAAAAGATTAGAGAAATAAGGGCCACAAGAATACACGAATCCAAACGAAATACAAAACAAAGAAAAGAAATAATAAAAACAACTAACTAGAAAGCAAGTAAAAATGATGGGTTGCCTCCCATCAAGCGCTCTATTTTACGTCTTGAGCACGACGTGGCAAGAAAATCTAATGTGGCTTATTTCTAGGGAGATTGTCAAATATCCCCTTCTTACAATCTATAAGCCTCTTATTCCACAAGGGAGGCTTTGGTTCATGCCCGGTTGCCGAAAATAATGAGTAAGAATAATTATGCGGACAACCAAAAAATGATGGAAGAATATAATAATTATAAGGCACGAAAAAATAAGCAGAGTTCGAATGGGTAAATAATAAAGACTTATCATGAACAACCTCATTAGAACTCAAAGAATCAGCCCCAACAAAATCACAAGTAATGGGGTCAATCTCTCCCATTATGGATTTAGGAAAAATTATGCGCGACACCGTTAATAAGATTTTAGGCACAAAAGTGTTCACCTTATTATTCGAAGTTTGATGACAATTTAATGAAATTTCTTTGGAAACATCATCAATGGTAACTTCTTCTACAGGTTCCTCCCACTTCATGTAATTATCGGGTGCTGGGGGATCGACCCTAAAACTTAGCATGTCTTTCTTCTCAACCTCCCCTTCAACTTCAATACTAAATATATGAGCTGGAAAATAACCATAGTGAATCTCAAGACCACGACTTGCACATTCTCGCTCAAAAAGGGTACTATCAGGATTTTTGAGAACGTCTACACATTGTTCAAGCATGGTCTTTTGTTTTGGGGGAGGGGACTGACTGACCCTATTTGGCAAATTATTAAGAACATCGAAATTTATGAAATGCCAAGGGCCACAATAATCAAAGGAACAACAACAACAACAACATCTAAGCCTTAGTCCCAAAATGATTTGGGGTCGGCTAACATGAATCAAACTTTGAAACCGTCAATAATCGTTACATAAATAACATAAAAGGAAAAAAGAGGGAAAAAGTAGAGAAAAAAGCAAATAAAAAAAGAGAATGAATGAAAAAAAAAAAAAAAAAAATGAAAGAAAAGAAAAAAAGATAACATGAAATAAAATAAAATAGGAATTAAAAAAAAAAAAAAAAGAATCAGACTCCATCCACCATCCGTATTCTTTCCCGCCACATTTGCCTCTCCATCGCCATACTTTCTCCAATTCCAAGAAACCGCATATCATTTTCAATCATCTTTATCCAAGTTTTCTTGGGTCTTCCTCTACCTTTCACAACATTACTTGTTCCCCAACTTTCTAGCCTCCTCACTGGGGCATCAATAGGTCTTCTTCTCACATGACCAAACCATCGTAATCGATTCTCCATCATCTTGTCTTCTATAGACGCAACTCTTACCTTCTCTCCGATCACCTCATTTCGAGCCGATCCTTTTTGTATGACCACACATCCATCGTAGCATACGCATCTCGCCACATTCATCTTTTGAACGTGACACTGTTTCTGACCCAACACTCGGTGCCATATAACAATAAGCAGCCTAATTGCCGTGCGGTAAAATTTACCCTTTAATCTATGAGGCATGCCGGGATCACATAAAACCCCTGTGGCACTCTTCCACTTCAACCACCCTGCCTTTATTCTGTGAGCCACATCGTCATCTAGCTCTCCATCCTTTTGGATAATAGATCCAAGATACCGAAAGAAAGTGGATCCATGAACCACTTTCCCATCAAATGTGATCATACCCGCCTCTCTATCATCAAGTTTCGCTAAACCTACACTCCATATATTCAGTCTTACTTCTGCTCAGCTTAAAGCCTCGAGCTTCCAAAGTATCCCTCCAAAGTTCCAATTTCTGTTGCACTCCAACCTTCGTTTCATCAATCAACACAATATCATCTGCGAACATCATACACCACGGAACGTCATTTTGAATTTCTCTTGTCAATTCGTCCATGACTATGGCAAAGAGAAAAGGACTAAGAGCAGATCCTTGATGCACCCCAATCGTAATAGGGAATTCTTCTGTCCTCCCAACATTAGTACGTACACTTGTACTAGCTCCCTCATACATGTCCTCATACACTTGTACTAGCTCCCTCATACAATAATCAAAGGAAAACATAATAAAAATATAGAGACTAACGGAAAAAAAACTTCAAATTAAAATTAGAGTCGCTTGGTATTGATATTAGCGAAAAAATCAGTCCCCGGCAACGGCGCCAAAAACTTGTTGTGAGGAAATCCCTCACATTATGCCGCAAGTGCACGGTGTCAACAAGTAATAAAGTGATGAGTAAGATATCGTTCCCTCGAGAACTTATTTCACTAAGTACCAAAATATAGTCAACTCGTAATTTTATTTGAAGAACAATTGTGGAATTTATTGTAACAGCCCGAAAACAGTGGCTATTACAGTGCCATGGACCCCCTACCGGTACCCACCAGGCGATATCACGATATACACTTACAACCTGAAAACGTGGCACCGTACCACAATATTTATCAAAACCCCGATGTGGAGTATGAGTTATTCATGTCTTTAATACGAGCAAACGTACACAAGATCCAAATTCGGTACAGACCATATGACGATGGGCGGTACCTAACAAATTTTAGTACATTCATCCGACACAAAATAAAATGAAAATCACAATAAAACATAACCGAACATCCAAAAGACTCGGGGCCCCCGAAATAGCATACTTCAAAACCCTTCGTCGCCATTGTGCTCCTCCTGTGCCTTGCCCTTTCCTCGCCCTGAAATACAAGTATTTCGCCCCAAACCACAGGGTCAGTTATACATGATAATAATTCTCATGACATTATACAATTCATATATATATATATATATATATATATATGTATCTCGAAGAAAACAATCGACTACTGAATATACCCCGCGGGCGTATAAACAGTCAGTCCCAACTGTCGAACATAACCAAATATACGAATGCCCATACAATATGGCTCAAGACGGACGTCACAGTACGCCCGATCCGGAAATGTGTCCGTGCACATATCCACCCCGTATACGGAATCCAGAATATACGTGGGACGATGTACCTAATTAGCCTCACGAACTACGTCTCGTGTGCACGATCTAAATGCGGAAAACATCCACGCATGATCATCAAGTGCCCGGCTAAAAATCCTACACATAACCAATCGGCACGCAGATATGACTCCAGAGATGTCACGATACAACATGACAACGAAACTCAACGAATTACACCTTTATCAAGGAATCGAACGACTCACCGAGGTGTCAACAAAACTCAAAAGGACCAACGGTAACAAGAACGGTAATTTCGGGTACATCACCCCAACACCATTATAATACGATCAAGGGCAACACCATATCACGAATCATAGATTATCAGAACATTTCATACACACAAAACGCATAATAATCACAAGAATTCAACCATCATTATAACCAAGCAAGATAACTTGCCTCAACTCCGTAGATGAATAATCCTTCTTTGAATGGTCAAACGAATGGTATCCTCGTCTAACAATACTCACGTGAACAAGCAACCTTGAATGAAATGTAATTCATTCAACAACATATTTGTACGATAACAGTATCATTACATAAACAATATTCGCAACTTAATTTGAATAAATTAGTTATCCTATTAATTACTTTAACGTTCCTATTACAAATCATCATATGTTTATCATGTTCATTCACACATTCTAACATTAATGTCAAATACTTGAAGTCCAGTTTATTACCAATGTAACATTGTGAAAGTATCTTTTCAAATCATCGGCACTTCCGATTACAATATAAGTTTGTGTTTAATTACGTTATTCATTATTTTACCAACGATTACATTAAAACTGATTCCTATATGAAGAATAAGCTCAAGTTTTTATTGAAATAAGAACATCATCTTAATTTACGTCTCTTGATACATACGGATTAATGAAATGGAATTCGACTACTCATCTACCGCATTTCCATCACCATATTCACTACAATCCTCTTAAGAACATTATTAACATATTAATGTAGCAATTAACATCCTCTTAAGTTATCAACGAAATCGATTAACTTGATCATCTGAAGATTACAACTTCCTTCTATCAAAATCCATTGTTTTACTTTTGAAGAATTTATTAAAAGCCTAGTTATATCATTGGATACTTGAAATTTTAAAAGTAACTTCATCCAATCTTGTGCAGATCATCTTCAAAGGGTTAACATAATTCTTTCAACAATTTTATTACAAAGTTGTTGGTTTAAGAGGCCAAAAATCATGGTTCCATATTACCTTCAAGAATCAATTGAATGTTCAAGACAAGTTTAATATCTCCCCCCTCTAATCATTAAGGATTTCATCCTTAACATGTTCCTAGTGTTGAGACTATAATCAACTTCTAATTATCATGTTATACATCAGGTTTTATATATATCATTATCAACACAACCATATTATGAAGTTATGTACATCAAGAAGTAATACTAACACCCTTAATGTTAATCTTCACTTAGTTTGAACATGATTCAATTAACTTATCATGTTTACACTAGCTTAAACTAACATCATGTGAAGTATTTATCTACTAACATCATCATAAGCATGGATTTAATATGAGTTAAAGAAAGACCAACCTCAAAATGAAGAACAACACCAACACTTCAAGGTACACACTTCAATCTCCAAATCTCCAAGTCACCAATCAAGTGCTGAAGCTCCAACACAAGTTAGAAGGGCTAGAAACAGAGTTGGCAGGGAAGGGAATCGTTTTTCTCAATTGGGAGGTTGAAAGGGTCGAGTAGGAAATGAATGGCAGGTCATACTTTTATAATCTAAACTCGGCATTACGTACGTTAACGAAAGTGGTTAACGAACGTTATAGTCCTTACGTATGTAATCTCATGATCATTACGTATGTAACCAATTTCATCAGATCTTTCTGCCTCAAAACACGGAATTCATTACGTACGTAAGTATATGGCTATTACGTACGTAATAGCCGTTGACTTGGCTGTCGCGATCGACTCCCGACCACCTACCCCCGCTCGGCCCCACCCGCCGAAAGGCGGGCTGTTGATGGATCTCTCGCATTACGTACGTTAACATATGAATGTTACGTACGTAAGGCTACGTACATAGCGTACGTAAGGAAGATAATTTAACGTACGTTAAGTTCTATAACAAGCATAAATGTAATTCTCCCAATGTCACCCAATAATTTATATAGTATGAATGACCACGATTCCAACTTAACATAATTCGTCGATATACTTGCTACAACAACACAGATATGGTGCGAAAATACTTAGCTTAAATCAGAAAATACAATATTAAAGGCGAGGGTATTACATACTCCCCCCTTAAAAGAAGTTTCGTCCCCGAAACTAAGGGGTAAACAGTTCGGGGTATTTCTCTCGCATGCTATATTCAGTCTCCCACGTAGCTTCCTCGACTCCATGTCTCGATCACTGAATTTTTAATAAGGGAATCGCCTTGTTCCTCAGCTGTTTAATTCTTCTCTCAAGTGTCTGCACAGGCCGTTCTTCATACGAATGGTCATCGGCTATTTCGACCTCGTCAAATTGAATAACGTGACTTGGATCGGCAACATACTTCCTTAACTAAGATACATGGAATACGTTGTGAATCCGGCTCAAAGCTGGTGGTAATGCTAAACGATAGGCTAGGTCGCCTACCCGTTCCAGGATCTCAAACGGACCAATATACCTTGGGCTCAACTTGCCTCTCTTCCCGAATTGGAAAACACCTCTAGTAGGAGATACTTTGACTAGTACATGGTCACCAGCCTCAAACTCGAGTGGTCTTCGACGATTATCTGCATAAGATTTTTGGCAGCTTTGGGCCGTTAATAGACGACTCTTGATCAGGGAAATCTTCTCGCGGGCTGCCAATAACATATCAGGTTCCGCACTAATAGATTCAGACAAATCGTCCCATCACAAAGGGGACCTACAACGACGACCATACAATGCCTCATAAGGTGCCATCATGATCGAGGCGTGCCAGCTGTTATTATATGTGAATTCTACCAACGGCAGTTGGGCTTCCCAGTCGGGCTTCCAATCGAGAGCACATGCCCTCAACATATCCTCTAGAGTTTGAATAGTCCTCTCAGACTGACCGTCGGTCTGAGGATGAAAAGCCGTACTGAAGTTCAACTGTGTACCCATTGCACGATGAACCGCCTTCCAGAAGTGCGACACGAACCGTCCATCACGATCTGATACAATACTCTTAGGAGTACCATGCAGTCTCACAATCTCTTCGATGAATAACTGGGCCAATCTCTCAGGGCCCCAACTATCCTTGATCTCCAAAAAGTGGGCTGATTTAGTCAATCGATCCACAATCACCCAAATTGTATTCATGCCTCGACGGCTCGTCGGCAAGCTAGTAATAAAATCCATCGATATGTCTTCCCACTTCCACTCGGGAATCGGAAGCGGTTTCATCATGCCAGTTGGTCGTTGATGCTCAATCTTGACCTGCTGACAGGTCAAACATTTCGAGACGAATTTGGCAACCTCCCGTTTCATGTTACCCCACCAATAATACGGCTTCAAATACTTATATATTTTGTTCGATCCCGGGTGTATGGAATACGGGGTAGCATGAGCCTCCTTCAGAATAGTATCCCTCAGCACTTCTTCTGCTGGTACACATACTCGGTTTTGAAAGCGTATCAGTCCATCCTCGTGAACCACAAATCCAGGGGCCTTCCCCTGATCGATTTCTCCTCGAATTCTGGATAAGAATGGGTCCGTCATCTGTTTCGTCCTGATCATCTCATCAAGGGATGATGAAATATCAAGCGTGCACAGTTGTCCCTGAATGCGTTGTAACCAGACCTCAATCTCTGGTCTCATGAACTCTAATTGCAACTCCTTCTGGGCGGTCAAATGAGCCAGTACCTGCTCCTGCACCGTCTTGCGGCTCAAGGCATCGGCAACCACATTTGCCTTGCCTAGATGATAAAGGATCTCGATATCATAGTCTTTGATTAGCTCTAACCACCTCCTTTGTCTCATATTCAACTCCTTCTGGGTAAAACTATAGTTAAGGCTCTTGTGGTCCGTAAAAATCCGGCAGGTAACTCCATACAGATAGTGGCACCAGATTTTTAAAGCAAACACTACGGCTGCTAACTCCAAGTCATGAGTCGGGTAGTTGACCTCGTAAGGACGCAACTGTATGGACGTATAGGCGATCACTTTCCCGTCCTGCATTAATACGCAGCCAATGCCCTGTCTCGATGCATCGCTATATACCACGAATCCTTCCGTTCCTTTAGGTAGTACCAAAACAGGTGCTGAAATTAATCGACTTTTGAGTTCATCAAAACTTTGCTGACATGCTTCCGACCACAAGTACTTCTTATCTTTTCTCAACAGATTAGTCATCAGTTGAGCAATTTTGGAAAATCCTTCCACGAATCGTCTGTAATAGCCTGCTAGACCCAGAAAACTACGAACTTCCTTCACGTTCTTTGGAGGTAGCCAGTCCCGAATAGCTTCTGTCTTCTGTGGGTCTACTCTTACTCCATCTGCTGATATCACATGTCCCAGAAAAATAACTTCAGACATCCAGAATTCACACTTAGAAAATTTTCCATAGAGTTGTTCTCGCCTTATGCATCGAGAACCTGGCGGAGGTGACACTCATGCTCCTAATGATCACGAGAGTAGACCAGGATGTCGTCAATAAAAACGACTAAAAAATGATCCAGATAATTAATAAAAACCCGATTCATCAATTCCATGAACACTGCAGGTGCATTAGTCAGTCCGAATGGCATGACAACGAACTCATAATGCCCATAGCGAGTGCGAAAAGCTGTCTTCGGGACGTCAGACTCTCGAATCCGCAATTGGTGGTACCCGGATCTCAAGTCGATCTTGGAAAATACAGCGGCTCCCTGGAGCTGATCCAATAGATCATCGATGCGAGGTAAAGGATATTTGTTCTTAATTGTTAATTTGTTCAGCTCCCGGTAATCAATACACAAATGCAGCGATACGTCCTTCTTCCGTACGAATAACACCGGCGCTCCCCAAGGGGATGAACTGGGTCGAACATATCCTTTCTCAGTTAATTCTTCAAGTTGTCTTTTCAACTCCTGCATCTCAGTCGGGGCCATACGATATGGTGCTTTCGAAAGCGGGGATGTCCCTGGCTCCAACTCAATGGTGAATTCTACCTCTCGCTGTGGGGGTATTCCTGGAAGCTCTCCTGGAAATACATATGGATAATCTCGAACTACTGGAATATCAACCAATTCGACTGGACGGTCAGTTGTCTTGGTCATGTAACACCAATAACCAATGCATCCCTGGTCCAGTAATCTCACAGCCTTCATAGCGCTGATGACTCTCCCAGAATGATTGGGATTATCACCCCGAAAAATACACTCGACGCCATCATCCGATGTGACGGTCACCATTCGCTTACGGACGCTAAGAACGGCATCGTGACGATCCATCCAGTCGATACCCAAGATTACATCATCTTTAGGTAAATCAACCACAATCAAGTCGGACAACCACTCACGGTTGTTCATGCTAATCAGACGATTCAGACTTCACGACTCCCAATAATTCTTCTACCATCGGGTAGACCAATTACATAAGGTTCACAATTGGTAACATGATTCAATTGCAAACGACTCAAACAAGAAGTAGACAAAAAGGAGTGTGAAGCACCAGTATCAAAAAGAACACAAACGGACTGAGAATGGATCTCGAGAGTACCTGCAATCATGCTGGCTTCGGGATCATCGGCTTTCTTCATCTCGTAGACTCTGGGTTTTGCAACCCCGGAAGCAGGTGTATCGGCTTGATTTCCACGGCCCATCCCTTTGTTTGCCCCGGTAGTCTGGTAAGAAGCGGACGGAGGAGCACGTTCCTGAACAGAAGACTGTACGGGGGCAAGAGATGCTACTGGAGCACGCCCGAGTCGACCCCTGCAATAGCGAGCACGATGACCGTTCTTCCCGCAAGTGTGACAGGCAACGGCCGGCTTCGGACACTTGGAACTGATATGCCCCTGGTCCCCATAGTTATAACACACGACAGGTGAGCTGATTGCCCGAGAGTGCGTTCCTGTCGGTTTCGGTGCCATAGGTGGCCATTCAGAAGGATTTGGTACAGGCTGGGGCTTCTTGAACATCCCCCGGTTACTGTCTCCTCGGGTCTGGTTTCTGGATCTCTTGTTGGAAAACTGAGGCTGCTTCTTGGAAATCTCCTTCGCAGTAAGTTCATACTCCAAGGTCTTATCAATAAACTCTGGTAGGGTCGTACAGTGGTGATTGAGTAATTGCATCCTCATTCGGGGTTTAAGCCTCTTGAGGAAGTATTTGATCTTATCAGCTTCCGAACGGACAACTGACGTAGCAAAAAGGGAAAAGTGCTTGGAATTTTTCAGCAATTGCTAACACATCCTCGTCTTCCGCTGGATCGGGGTTCAACAATTCGGACAGTTTAGCTTCACGGAGGGGTGCAGGATAGTAACGATCTAGCATGAGATTCTTGAATTCCTCCCAAGTACTCGCGCCATCGGCAGGCCTCACAGAAAGCCACCAAGTATGGGCACTCTTACTAAGGTAGTAGGCTGCCACAGCAACTCGATTTTCCTATGGGCACTCCACCATCTCGAACAGTTTTTTGAAATGCTCTATCCAGTGTACAATATCAGCAGGCTCAGATGAGCCTTCAAAAGTCGGAGGTCGCTGTCGTAATATGTCGCTAATAATCCGGCTCACGATCCCGCCAGGCACCAGAGGCGGTGGCTGTTGCCCCTGCTGTTGACCAGTAGTATTCCTTTGCATAGCTTCCATCAGCTGACCCATTTGGGTCATCTGGGCCATCATGCCCTGCATCACGGTGTAAGGATTAACACGTGCATTCTCTCCGGTGTGGTGTGATTGGTCCCTAGAAGGCGAATCACTGCCTGCGGAACTCTATTCCACATTCGCGCGTCTGTTGGCTCGTGGTATCGGAATTCGGCCTCTTCCGCGGCCTCGTCCCCCTCTGCCACGGCCTCTCGGATTCCTTTCCATACTGAAAGAATCAAGTCACAAGTACAGTTTGATTTATCAATCATAATTCATGCTAAGTTAATAGCAACAGGGAATTTCCTATACAACAAAGCAGTTCGTAAAGAATCACTGGCACTACAGGTGTTACACACTCAATATCATATCAACAACAAGTCGAAACAATTCCAATCACATAATTAATTTAGGTTCACCTCAAACAGATGAATTTTACCTTATGTTAGCAAGATGCCAAGATAAGTAAGGAGACCAATACATCGTCAATATCATGCCAGTAATCAAATTATGGTTCATGAGAACATACCGTATTTGACGGGTCAGGCGCTTGCACAGGTTACACGTGGCACGAAGGTTTCTTGATGTTATTTCGATTCTACAATGACTCAAAATAAAAACACACTCTCCGATACCATCTTCTATAACAGCCATAAAACAGTGGCTATTACAGTGCCATGGACTCCCTACCGGGACCCACCAGGCGATATCACGATATACACTTACAACCTGAAAACGTGGCACCGTACCACAATATTTATCAAAACCCCGATGTGGAGTATGAGTTATTCATGTCTTTAATACGAGCAAACGTACACAGGATCCAAATTCGGTACAGACCATATGACGATGGGCGGTACCTAACAAATTTTAGTACATTCATCCGACACAAAATAAAATGAAAATCACAATAAAACATAACCGAACATCCAAAAGACTCGGGCCCCCCGAAATAGCATACTTCAAAACCCTCCGTCGCCATTGTGCTCCTCCTGTGCCTTGCTGTAACACCCCCGATATATTCAGGAATATTACAGCGCCGTAAATCCTTTACATAAGGATTTACAAGGCTGAAGAATTGAACAGGCATTAGAAGGTACTAACGAATGGAAATAACGAAATTACGGTACAACAGTTCTGACCGAATACAGAAATAGTACAATTGTTCAACAAAACTCAATAATACATCACCAAATTCAAATCATCACAAATGACTTCGTACTCGAGTACTTATTGAAATAACGAGTAAACAACAGATAAATAAACCCGGTCGGGACATCACTCTGCACCCTCGTCGTCATACAGTTCCAGTGGTTGTTTCCCCGCTCTCCTGGATCCTGAACACAAACAAAATGTTCACCCCCGAAGGGGTTAGCACAACGATGCTAGTACAAGTACCACAACATATTATTCATATCTCACGAAGAATAATAACGTAAACGACAAAGTACAAACGAGTCTTCTCCTACGAAACTCAAACATAACATACACAATTGATAATCACAACATGATATCATAACATACACATGGTAATTCCATCGATCCAGCGTTCACTGCCTAGAACCCACGATGATCCCGTCAGACCAACCCGTGGTGGAAAAACCCGTCCGATGATCCAGCGCACGCTAGCATAGATCCCCCGATGATCCCGTCGGACCAACACGAGGTGGACATACAACAACGACATATATGCACGACAATATGTATAACAACAATACATAAAACAAATAAAGTACTTGCCTCGATTTGAAGACAATAACAACACTTCCACGAAAATGAACACTCGAAGATCGTCCTCCTAAATCAATCACGTAACGAGACAAAACCTTAACAAAAGAAATGATATAGGATTTATCTCACGTCGTATGAATGTTTAACAATTCGATTCACGACCAAAAGTTCATAAAATGCAATCTGCCCGAACTGCTTAGCGCACGCTAAGTACTCTGTGTAGCGTGCGTTAAGTCTGCCCGATAGCGCACGCAAACAACAAAGACTAGCGTACGCTAACTATGCATGGTCAGTACTTCACTGACCAGCCAACTGACTCGTCTGATGGTCTAGCGTACGTTACGTACTAATCGTAGCGCACGCTAACTCGTGCTCGATAGCGCACGTTAAACTTCATAGCATAGCGTGCGCTATCTATGCATAGCAGTTTACTACTGAGCAGTAAACTGTTCTTGCCATGATCGAAACAATGAAATCTTGCGTGATAATTCATGTTACTTCCATGAATACCATGTTCACACCCTTATGAATGATTTTACGGATGAAGACAACTTCGGATTCAAGGATATGCATACCAATTTAAAACCATATTCCATTCCGACTTCAAATCTTCATACGACAATTCGAAAAGCTTAACGGTTGATATCAACACCTCTATATCAATCCATATTATCATGCTGAAGTTGATAAACGTTCTATATGTACTAGATAAATCCTTCCATGATCAATCCTTTAGATTTATCTAACAATAAGGATGTTAACGTCTAGTCCAAGATTACTATGAAATCATCTATTAGATTCGGTTTACCAATGATAGAAGCTTCTCTTCACATATTCAGTGTAATAAGATTCGAATCATGATGATTATAATCAAGGTATTTAAGGCTTATTCATCTCACTATTCCAAACATGATATACTTGGATAATTCATCTATGAAAATCCATATCTTGTTAACATGATCATCCAAATCGTTAGAATCCAACTCTAAGTCTTGAGATAGATTGGACATATCTTAATATGATGAAAATCACTGAACCGTAAGGTAGAATCCAACTCCGGTCGGTTGTATGCCACTCCAAGGTGCTATTCCACTTCAATGAATATTCCCAAGTGATAACCAATATACAAACACCCACAAGATGTGTTCTAAGTGTATAGGAGTATTATTACAGCTCTCTGAACTGTCAAGGATGAAGAATGGGCGAAAGAAATGAAAACCAAAACGGTTGTTGTCCCATTTATAATATTCTGCATTATTAACAAGTTAGCGCACGCTACTAAGCATTCCTTAGCGTGCGCTAATAATGGTTGACTTCAGAATTGTCCGGGTGCGTCCGCGGGAATCTTATCCGGACCCATGTCCCGGCTGGCGCATGTGCTAGCCGTCCCGCTCAATAATTGAGTTCTTAGCGCACGCAACTCCTATCTTCATAGCGTGCGCTAATAATGGCCCGATAGCGCGCGTTAAGATACATTCTTAGCGTGCGCTATCACGAGGTTGCATGAGCAATTTTGCATGTTTCTATACTTATGTACAATGATATCAATGCACGAAATATCATACTCCAATAATCAAAATCACCAATCCGAATAATACAGGGTTTGAATACAGATGAAATACACCGTAATAAATCCGGATATTACATACTCTCCTACTAAAAAGGAGTTTTGTCCCGAAACTCAAGACGAAAATAACTCGGGATATCTAGACTTCATATCAGCTTCCGTTTCCTAGGTGGCTTCTTCCATTCCGTGACGTGACCACTGAACTTTGACCAAAACGATTGGTTTGTTCCTCAGTTGCTTAACTAGACTCTCGAGTATCTTGACCGGTCTTTCTTCAAACGTCCCATCCTGTGCGAATTCGATCTCGCCGAAATCAATGATATGACTGGGATCTGGTATATACCTCCGTAACTGGGATACGTGGAATACGTTATGAACATGGCACAATGACGGCGGCAATGCCAATCTGTATGCCAACTCCCCAACTCTCTTGAGGATCTCAAATGGTCCGATATATCTCGGACTCAGCTTTCCTTTCCTTCTGAAACGAAAGATTCCCCGAGTAGGAGAAACCTTCAAAAGTACGTGATCTCCAGTACTGAACTCCAATGGGCGGCGGCGTACGTCCGCATAGGATTTATGGCGACTCTGGGCAGTCAACAGCCTTTCACGAATTAAGGCTATCTTCTCTCGAGTCTGCTCGATCAACTCTGGTTCTGTTCCGATCAAGTCCGATGAATCGTCCCAGCATCGGGGCGATCTGCATCTCCTTCCGTATAATGCCTCAAACGGTGCCATCTTAATAGAAGCATGCCAACTATTGTTGTAGGTAAATTTAATCAACGGTAGATGAACTTCCCAATCGTTTGACCAATCTAAGGCACAGGCCCTAAGCATGTCTTCCACCGTTTGTATAGTTCTCTCAGATTGTTCATCAGTCTGCGGGTGATAAGTTGTACTGAAGTTCAATTCGGTCCCCAAGGCCTTATGAACTGCTTTCCAAAAGCGAGACACAAAACGACCGTCTCGATGAGAAACAATGGTCTTCGGCGTACCATGCAATCGAACTATCTCCGAAATAAATACTCGTGCCAACCTCTCTGGTCCCCACGTGTCCTTAATGCCTAGAAAATGAGCCGATTTGGTTAAACGATCAACTATCACCCAAATCATGTTCATTCCTGTCCTGGTTTTCGGCATATTAGTGATAAAGTCCATCGATATGTCCTCCCACTTCCATTCAGGAATCGGGAGCGGCTTCAACATTCCAGCAGGCCGTTGATGCTCGATCTTAACCTGCTGACAAGTCAAGCATTTCGAAACATAGTCCGTGACGTCTTTCTTCATGTTGCCCCACCAGAAATTCTGCTTCAAGTCCTTATACATTTTACTGGTGCCCGGGTGGATAGAATAGGGCGAACTATGAGCTTCCTTCATAATCGTCTATTTCAGAACATCAACATCGGGAATGCAGAGTCGGTTCTGAAATCTCAAAACTCCATCGTCATGAATGATGAATCCGGGGGCCTTTCCTTTGATCACTTCATCATGTAATCGAATCATCAGAGGATCATCTGCCTGTCTAGATTTGATTTCTTCGGTTAAAGATGAAGTTATTTCCATCACGCACTATTTTCCTTGGACTCTTTGTAACCATACCTCAATTCCTTCACGAATCATCTCTCGCTGAAGGCTAAGTTGGGAGGTCAGTGTCTCCAGCATTTGGATAGAGACAGGCTTGCGGCTAAGTGCATCGGCCACTACATTCGCTTTGCCTGGATGATATAAAATCTCCAAGTCATAGTCCTTAATTAGTTCCAACCATCTTCTTTGCTGCATGTTTAATTCTTTCTGACTGAATATGTACTTGAGACTCTTGTGATCCGTAAAGATCTGACAGTGAGTCCCGTACAGATAATGCCTCCAGATTTTCAAAGCAAAAACTATTGCTGCAAGCTCCAAATCATGTATTGGGTAATTCACTTCATAAGGTTTCAGTTGTCGCGACGCATAAGCGATCACCTTATCATTCTGCATCAACACGCACCCAAGTCCTTGGTTCGAAGCATCACTGTAAACTATGAATCCTTCAGTTCCCTGCGGAAGTGATAGAATCGGTGCCGTCGTCAATCTCTTCTTCAATTCATCAAAGCTAATCTGACACAATTCATTCCACTCAAACTTTTGAGTTTTCTGCAGGAGTCGAGTAAGTGGGCGGGAGATTTTAGAAAACCCTTCCACGAATCGACGATAGTATCCAACAAGTCCTAAGAAGCTTCGGACTTCTTTCACGTTCTTTGGAGGCTCCCAATCCATAATTGCTTCGATCTTCTGAGAATCTACTCGGACTCCTTCAGCTGACACTACATGGCCGAGGAACATTACTTCCTTTAGCCAGAATTCACACTTAGAAAGTTTGGCGTACAATTGCTCGTTTCTCAAAAGTTCCAATACAATCCGCAAATGCTGCGCATGTTCTTCCGGGCTCTTAGAATACACCAGAATGTCATCAATAAACACGACCACAAATTTATCCAAAAATTCAATGAACACACGGTTCATCAATTGCATAACTACAGCAGGTGCATTAGTGAGACCAAACGGCATCACTACAAACTCATAATGCCCGTAGCGAGTTCTGAACGCTGATTTCGGAACATCAGATTCCTTAATCCTCAGTGGATGATATCCTGATCTCAGATCGATCTTAGAAAATACTGTTGCCCCTTGCAACTGGTCAAACAAATCATCAATCCGTGGCAACGGATACTTGTTCTTAATCGTCATCTTTTTCAGCTCTCGATAGTCAATACACAGTCGGAGCGATCCATCCTTCTTTCGGACAAAAAGAACTGGCGCTCCCCAGGGTGAAACGCTTGGCTGAATATATCCCTTGTCCAGTAACTCCTCCAGCTGCTTCTTCAGTTCGTACATCTCGGTAGGTGCCATACGATACGGCGCCTTGGAAATTGGTGTGGCTCCGGGTTCCAGCTCAATGGTAAATTCTACATCCCTTCGTGGAGGTAGCCCAGGTAACTCGTCAGGAAATACATCTGGAAATTCGTTCACAAATGTAATGGACGAATGTTCCAAAATTTCGTCTTCTTTCTTCTTTGCGTAACACCGCATCTGCAACCTGTTTCAACAATTTGGACTTTCATCGCCTTGATCAATTTCCCTGAGCTTCCTGGTTTCCACCCCTCGAACAATATTTCGGAACCATCGTCAACGATCAGCGAGATATTCCTCTTTCGGTAGTTTACAATTGCTCCATACCGATTAAGCCAATCGTCTCCGAGTATCAGGTCGTCTCCTTGCATTTCTATCACGATCAGATTTGAGAGCCACTCTCTGCCTCCAAATGATACAGGGAAATTTCTAGTTTCTAAATTTCCGACAATCCTTTCTCCACTCGGTAAACCAACAAAATAAGGTTCACAAGCATGAAAACCAGAAATATTCAAACGATTTACACAAGACAAAGATATGAAAGAATGTGTAGCTCCTGTATCGAATAAAACGCTAACTGGCTGGGAAAGGATCGGGCCGACACGATGCGGCGACATCTTGATCGTCTGTCCTCCTCATCTCGTACAGACGTGGGGGAGCAGATCCGGCACTCTATGTCCCCTTTCGGTCCCATTGTCCTCTGCCTCGCCCGCGGCCAAAATTCTGAGGCATCTGAACACTTTGCTGCGTCTGTGGAATACTGGCCTCCTTCTGGACTGGCTGTGGTGTACGGGCTCTAAAAGACTTTGCAGCCTCTTCACAAAACACCGCCCGATGTCCCTCTCGTCCACAATCAAAACAAGTCACGGCAGGAAGGGGGCAATTCTGTCGATAGTGCCCCGTCTGGGCGCAGTTAAAGCATTTCCTGGTAACATCAGTAATAGTTGATGTCGCTCCGAAGTTCTTTCCGCTCCTAACTGGGTGCGGAGGTTTCTTGAAAGAGTGAAAGGATGACTGGGCCTTACGGGGCCCGCTGTTATTGTGCTCTGTAAAAGTACCATAGACTTTCTGTTTCTTGGGTTCCGAAAATTTCTCCATGGCGGCTTCCTTGATCTTATACGCCAACGCCTTATCTTGGTATTGACGGAGTGTGGTACATTCAAATCCGGACATGTACCTCTGGATTTCTGGTTTCATCCTCATATCGAAATGGATCATCATTTCTGCATCTGTTCTGACCAAATGTCGAACAAATGCCAGCTGCTGGTTAAATGTCTTAATCGCCTGGGATACTGACACATCAGAAGGCTGAGCGGAGAAAAACTCCCGAACTTTGGTTTCCCTCACAAGACGAGGGCAATACTGAGCTTCCATCATCAATCTAAACTCTGTCCAATCGGCATCATGGTCTACAGGCCGGATGGCTTCCCACCATTCGGACGCTTCCCCTATTAGAAAATATTGAGCGATAGAGGCTCTCCTCGTGCAGGCGATTGATTAGGCAAAGATTTTCTCCAGTTCTTTCAACCAATGATCCCTGTGGGAGTCTCGTAAATACTGTCGAATTTGGGTGGTTGCATCTTCGCCACCTCTTGCGACCACCGGTCACCTCCATTTCCCCTGTCTGGGATCCCTTGCGGTGACTCTCCCTGCTGTTGTCCCACCGCCACTTGCATTCGGTCCACGACTGGGCGAACCGAGTCATCTGGTTCACCACTTGACGAAGGATCTCTGTACAGCAGGATCTGGTTCATTATTAATAGATTGTTGCGGCTCGCCTGAGCTATGGCCGGCCTGGTTAGAAGGCGACGCTTCCCTTTCGGCATTTCTCCGTCGCGTCCACGACCGCGACCACGTCCACGTCCGCCTCTCGGCATACTGTAAGCATAAATACTCAATATACAGGAAACAACATCGTTCTAATATTCGAGTATAAAGAGACACAACATGTAAAGAACAAGATAGAGTTTAGGAACTTACAACCACTGTTCGCATGAAGACGTGGCGGTGCGGTGATGTCATTCACGGCCGGTTACCCCAAAAGACATAAATGACCCTATTTTAACCCAACGGCCAAGATATCCATAATCTTAGCTCGATACCATATTCGTAACACCCCGATATATTCGGGAATATTACAGTAGTAAATCCTTTACATAAGGATTTACAAGGTCAAGATTTGAACAGCATTAGAAGGTACTAACGAATGGAAATAACGAAATTACGGTACAACAGCTTCGACCCAATACAGAAATAGTACAATTGTTCAACAGAACTCAATAATACATCACCAAATTCAAATCATCATAAATGACTTCGTACTCGAGTACTTATTGAAATAACGAGTAAACAACAGATAAATAAACCCGGTCGGGACATCACTCTGCACCCTCGTCGTCATACAGTTCCAGTGGTTGTTTCCCCGCTCTCCTGGATCCTGAACACAAACAAAATGTTCACCCCCGAAGGGGTTAGCACAACGATGCTAGTACAAGTACCACAACATATTATTCATATCTCACGAAGAATAATAACGTAAACGACAAAGTACAAACGAGTCTTCTCCTACGAGAAACTCAAACATAACATACACAACTGATAATCACAACATGATATCATAACATACACATGGTAATTCCATCGATCCAGCGTTCACTGCCTAGAACCCACGATGATCCTGTCAGACCAACCCGTGGTGGAAAACCCCGTCCGATGATCCAGCGCACGCTAGCATAGATCCCCTGATGATCCCGTCGGACCAACACGAGGTGGACATACAACAACGACATATATGCACGACAATATGTATAACAACAATACATAAAACAAATAAAGTACTTGCCTCGATTTGAAGACAATAACAACACTTCCACGAAAATGAACACTCGAAGATCGTCCTCCGCAATCAATCACGTAACGAGACCAAACCTTAACAAAAGAAATGATATAGGATTTATCTCACGTCGTATGAATGTTTAACAATTCGATTCACGACCAAAAGTTCATAAAATGCAATCTGCCCGAACTGCTTAGCGCACGCTAAGTACTCTGTGTAGCGTGCGTTAAGTCTGCCCGATAGCGCACGCAAACAACAAAGACTAGCGTACGCTAACTATGCATGGTCAGCACTTCACTGACCAGCCAACTGACTCGTCTGATGGTCTAGCGTACGTTATGTACTAATCGTAGCGTACGCTAACTCGTGCTCGATAGCGCACGTTAAACTTCATAGCATAGCGTGCGCTATCTATGAATAGCAGTTTACTGCTGAGCAGTAAACTGTTCTTGCCATGATCGAAACAATGAAATCTTGCGTGATAATTCATGTTACTTCCATGAATACCATGTTCACACCCTTATGAATGATTTTACGGATGAAGACAACTTCGGATTCAAGGATATGCATACCAATTTAACACCATATTCCATTCCGACTTCAAATCTTCATACGACAATTCGAAAAGCTTAACGGTTGATATCAACACCTCTATATCAATCCATATTATCATGCTGAAGTTGATAAATGTTCTATATATACTAGATAAATCTTTCCATGATCAAACCTTTAGATTTATCTAACAATAAGGATGTTAACGTCTTGTCCAAGATTACTATGAAATCATCTATTAGATTCGGTTTACCAATGATAGAAGCTTCTCTTCACATATTCAGTGTAATAAGATTCGAATCATGATGATTATAATCAAGGTATTTAAGGCTTATTCATCTCACTATTCCAAACATGATATACTTGGATAATTCATCTATGAAAATCCATATCTTGTTAACATGATCATCCAAATCGTTAGAATCCAACTCTAAGTCTTGAGATAGATTGGACATACCTTAATATGATGAAAATCACTGAACCGTAAGGTAGAATCCAACTCCGGTCGGTTGTATGCCACTCCAAGGTGCTATTCCACTTCAATGAATATTCCCAAGTGATAACCAATATACAAACACCCACAAGATGTGTTCTAAGTGTATAGGAGTATTATTACAGCTCTCTGAACTCTCAAGGATGAAGAATGGGCGAAAGAAATGAAAACCAAAACGGTTGTTGTCCCATTTATAATATTCTGCATTATTAACAAGTTAGCGCACGCTACTAAGCATTCCTTAGCGTGCGCTAATAATGGTTGACTTCAGAATTGTCCGGGTGCGTCCGTGGGAATCTTATCCGGACCCATGTCCCGGCTGGCGCATGTGCTAGCCGTCCCGCTCAATAATTGAGTTCTTAGCGCACGCAACTCCTATCTTCATAGCGTGCGCTAATAATGGCCCGATAGCGCGCGTTAAGATACATTCTTAGCGTGCGCTATCACGAGGTTGCATGAGCAATCTTGCATGTTTCTATACTTATGTACAATGATATCAATGCACGAAATATCATACTCCAATAATCAAAATCACCAATCCGAATAATATAGGGTTTGAATACAGATGAAATACACCGTAATAAATCCGGATATTACACTTGCCCTTTCATCGCCCTGAATACAAGTATTTCGCCCCAAACCATAGGGTCAGCTATACATGATAATAATTCTCATGACATTATACAATTCATATATATATATGGATCTCGAAGAAAACAATCGACTACTGAATATACCCCGCGGGCGTATAAACAGTCAGTCCCAACTGTCGAACATAACCAAATATACGAATGACCATACAATATGGCTCAAGACGGGCGTCACAGTACGCCCGATCCAGAAATGTGTCCGTGCACATGTCCACCCCGTATACGGAATCCAGAATATACGTGGGACGATGTACCTAATTAGCCTCACGAACTACGTCTCGTGTGCACGATCTAAATGTGGAAAACATCCACGCATGATCATCAAGTGCCCGGCTAAAAATCCTACACATAACCAATCGGCACGCAGATATGACTCCAGAGATGTCACGATACAACATGACAACAAAACTCAACGAATTACACCTTTATCTATGAATCGAACCACTCACCGAGGTGTCAACAGAACTCAAAAGGACCAATGGTAACTAGAACGGTAATTTCGGGTATATCACCCCAACACCATTATAATACGATCAAGGGCATCACCATATCACGAATCATAGATTATCAGAACATTTCATACACACGAAACGCATAATAATCACAAGAATTCAACCATCATTATAACCAAGCAAGATAACTTGCCTCAACTCCGTAGATGAATAATCCTTCTTTGAATGGTCAAACGAACGGTATCCTTGTCTATCAATACTCACATGAACAAGCAACCTTGAATAAAATGTAATTCATTCAACAACATATTCGTACGATAAATGTATCATTACATAAACAATATTCGCAACTTAATTTGAATAAATTAGTTATCCTATTAATTACTTTAACGTTCCTATTACAAATCATCATATGTTTATCATGTTCATTCACACATTCTAACATTAATGTCAAATACTTGAAGTCCAGTTTATTACCAATGTAACATTGTGAAAGTATCTTTTCAAATCATCGGCACTTCCGATTACAATATAAGTTTGTGTTTAATTACGTTCTTCATTATTTTAACAACGATTACATTAAAACTGATTCCTATATGAAGCATAAGCTCAAGTTTTTAGTGAACTAAGAACATCATCTTAATTTACGTCTCTTGATACATACGGATTAATGAAATGGAATTCGACTACTCATCTACCGCATTTCCATCACCATATTCACTACAATCCTCTTAAGAACATTATTAACATATTAATGTAGCAATTAACATCCTCTTAAGTTATCAACGAAATCGATTAACTTGATCATATGAAGATTACAACTTCCTTCTATTAAAATCCATTGTTTTACTTTTGAAGAATTTATTAAAAGCCTAGTTATATCATTGGATACTTGAAATTTTAAAAGTAACTTCATCCCATCTTGTGAAGATCATCTTCAAAGGGTTAACATAATTCTTTCAACAATTTTATTACAAAGGTGTTGGTTTAAGAGGCCAAAAATCATGGTTCCATATTACCTTCAAGAATCAATTGAATGTTCAAGACAAGTTTAATATCTCCCACCTCTAATCATTAAGGATTTCATCCTTAACATGTTCCTAGTGTTGAGACTATAATCAACTTCTAATTATCATGTTATACATCAGGTTTTATATATATCATTATCAACACAACCATATTATGAAGTTATGTACATCAAGAAGTAATACTAACACCCTTAATGTTAATCTTCACTTAGTTTGAACATGATTCAATTAACTTATCATGTTTACACTAGCTTAAACTAACATCATGTGAAGTATTTATCTACTAACATCATCATAAGCATGGATTTAATATGAGTTAAAGAAAGACCAACCTCAAAATGAAGAACAACACCAACACTTCAAGGTACACACTTCAATCTCCAAATCTCCAAGTCACCAATCAAGTGCTGAAGCTCCAACACAAGTTAGAAGGGCTACAAACAGAGTTGGCAGGGAAGGGAATCATTTTTCTCAGTTGGGAGGTTGAAAGGGTCGAGTAGGAAATGAATGGCAAGTCATACTTTTATAATCTGAACTCGGCATTATGTACGTTAACGAAAGTGGTTAACGAACGTTATAGTCCTTACGTACGTAATCTCATGATCATTACATACGTAACCAATTTCATCAGATCTTTCTGCCTCAAAACACGGAATTCATTAAGTACGTAAGTATATGGCTATTACGTACGTAATAGCCATTGACTTGGCTGTCGCGATTGACTCCCGACCACCTACCCCCGATCGGCCCCACCCGCCGAAAGGCGGGCTGTTGATGGATCTCTCGCATTACGTACGTTAACATATGAATGTTACGTACGTAAGGCTACAAACATAGCGTACGTAAGGAAGATAATTTAACGTACGTTAAGTTCTATAACAAGCATAAATGTAATTCTCCCAATATCACCCAATAATTTATATAGTATGAATGACCACGATTCCAACTTAACATAATTCGTCGATATACTTGCTACAACAACACAGATATGGTGCAAAAATACTTAGTTTAAATCAGAAAATACAATATTAAAGGCGAGGGTATTACATTTATATCTAAACTAATTACAGAAAAATAATTAGAAAATAAAGATAATAATAATAAGGGTGTAGGATTATGATTTTCACCTCAAACAATCAGGAATGATATTTATTCAATTCAATTCACCTTTATTCAATTGATTGTAAGCCAGGAATTCCTAAATTATTCTAAAGCCTTTCCCAAGGTCGATAGAAAATACTACGAATTATTAACTCGATATATCCCTATTCGAATTAAATAATTAATAGCTGAAACAGTTCAAGAATCCCTAAAATAAATAGGCTTCACAATTCCCATAAGTATATTCCTATCTCACGAAAATTATTATTCGTCTCGCGAGAACTATGCCTAAATTTCATCTCCCGAATCCATAAAGACATTCAAAACAATTCAACTATTGGCCAGACAATTAAAAAGCATTAAGAGCATTAAGAAGAATCCAATTCAATAGAATAGCGAATGAATTGAGATAATAATAAATAAATAAAACCGTCATGTAATCGGCTACAATCAAAATCCTACTCGAATAGATCTAGGAACTAAGATGCAGAAAAACCGTAGGGATCCGTGGTCTTGTCGTCGCCCACCAATCTCCTCCTTGTGTTATTCTCTCTGTCTATCGATCTACCTCCCAATTCCTCCTCAATTTCTCCAGCCCTTCAATGCTTATTTATAGCAATCCTAAGCCTCCAAAACGCGTCCGTGTGATTAGGTCGAGAACAGGCTCCAAAACGGCCCAGAAATGCAGAATATTCAGCAAAACCGCCTGGTGGGCCGCGGCTCACTTAATCTGTGCCGCGGCTCACACGTTCAGCGCCCCATGCCTGGGCGCCTTTTTTCCTCCTGGGCCGCGGCTCACTTAGGCTGTGCCGCGGCTCACTTAGGCTGTGCCGCGGCTCACAGTACAGTGTGCTCAGCGCTCGCTAGTTGTCTTCGTGTGCCGCGGATCACTTGGTTTGTGCCGCGGCTCATGACCAAAAACTGCTGTTTTCGCCCGTTTTTCATCGTTTTGGCTTCCAGACTCCGATTTCCTGCAAAACATATAAGAATAGTGCATTAAAAGCTCATTTATGCTGAATTAGGCTCAAGATGGACATAAAATAATGATAAATAAGCGCATAAAAATACGCCTAACAGAATTGTGAAGCCTGGTTATTGTGGGAATTCATGAACTGTTTTAGCTATTAATTATCTAATTCGAATAGGGATATATCGAGTTAATAATTCTTAGTATTTTCTATCGACTCTGGGAGAAGCTTTAGAATAATTTAGGAATTCCTGGCTTACAATCAATTGAATAAAAGGGAATTGAATTAAATAAAAATCATTCCTGATTGTTTGAGGTGAAAATCATAATCCTACGCCCTTATTATTATTATTTTTGTTATTCCTATTATTATTGTCTATTTATTTTTCTGCAATTAGTTTAGAAATAAATTCTATATAATTGTTCTTCAAATAAAATTACGAGTTGACTATATTTTGGTACTTAGTGAAATCAGTCCTCGAGGGAACGATATCTTACTTATCACTTTATTACTTGTTGACACTGTGCACTTGCGGCATAGTGTGAGGGATTTCCTCACAACAAGTTTTTGGCGCCGTTTCCGGGGGCGATATCTTACTTATCACTTTATTACTTGTTGACACCGTGCACTTGCGGCATAGTGTTAAGGATTTCCTCACAACAAGTTTTTGGCGCCGTTGCCGGGGACTAATTTTTCGCTAATATCATTACCAAGCAACTCTAATTTTAATTTGAAGATTTTTTTTCTTTAGTCTCTATATTTTTATTTTTTTCATTATGTTTTCCTTTGATTATCGTGACCCTTGGCATTTCATAAATTTCGGTGATCTTAATAATTTGCCTAATTGGGTTAGTCAGCCCCATCCCCCGAAACAAAAGACCATGCTTGAGCAATGTGTAGAAGCTCTCAAAAATCCTGATAGTACCCCTCTTGAGTGAGAATGTGCAAGTCGTGGTCTTGAGATTCACTATGGTTATTTTCTAGCTCATCGATTTAGTAGTGAAGTTGAGGGGGAGGTTGAGAAGAAAGACATGCTGAGTTTTAGGGTCGATCCCCCAGCACCTGATAATTACATAAAGTGTGATGAGCTTGTAGAAGAAGTTACCATTGATGATCTTTCCAAAGAAATTTCATTAAATTGTCATCAAACTTCGAATAATAAGGTGAACACTTTTGTGCCTAAAATTTTATTAACGGTGCCGCGCATAATTTTTCCTAAATCCATAATGGGAGAGATTGACCCCATTACTTGTGATTTTATTGAGGTTGATTCTTTGAGTTCTAATGAGGTTGTTCATGATATGTCTTTATTATTTACCCATTCGAACTCTGCTTATTTTTTCATACCTTATAGTTATTATATTCTTCCATTATTTTTTGGTTGTCCGCATAATTATTCTTACTCATTATTTTTGGCAACCAGGCATGAACCAAAGCCTCCCTTGTGGAATAAGAGGCTTATAGATTGCAAGAAGGGGGTATTTGGAAATCTCCCTAGAAAGAAGCCACGTTAGATATTTTTGCCACGTCGTGCTCAAGACGTAAAATAGAGCGCTGGATGGGAGGCAACCCATCATTTTTACTTGCTTTCTAGTTAGTTGTTTTTATTTGATTTTTCGTTAATAATTTTTTTTTTCTTTGTTTGTTATTTCGTTTGGATTCGTGTATTCTTGTTGGCCCTTATTTCTAACCCCAATGAGTTATTATCCTTCATATTCTAGTCTTTCTTGACTTAATGTCTATAGTTATTTCATGGCTAGAGACTAAGTTTGGGGGTCCCTGGTGATGCTGGGCATTATTTGAAGTATGGATTGACAGTCTATTCCACTCAGACATGTGCTGGCGTTCAAGAAGACATTTGGAATAAGATTCACTTTTCCTTATCTCTTTTATTTTCACATGAGTTTTATTGTTGATGATTTTATGTGTAGTGGAATAAACTGAAGCATGCGATATTTTCTTAATTTTTCTTGGTTATAAATTGCGATTTCAACATTGCTTTATTGTCCTTGCATGCTATTGATGGTTTTTACCAAAAACATGAATTTTTCGTGAATTTTTCGTGCTTCTTTGTGTAAAACTGATGTTACGATACTGATTTCTCTTTGAAGAAACGGTTGACTTTTGGTCGAGTTGCAGTCAGCGATATCTGTTTCCGTTGAGTATTCATTTAGGTCCGAATTTTTTTTCGTTTTTGTAGAAATCTTAGCATATAAGAAAGGAGACATACGTGTTCTCAAATCACTGTCTATATGTTTGGTTATACTTTTCGCGTAGCTAGTCGTCCAGTAACATGAGTCTTGTGGGCACTTAAAGTGAGTTTAGAGTCGGACAGTTTTTCCCAAAAAGTCGAGATATTATATGTTCTATGATGGGAAGTCTAGTAACCGGGGGTATTCGCGTGACCCGTTGTTTACTCTCGCGTAAAACGACAACCCTGAATAGACTAATGGTTTAGAGATATCGCATGTGCCGATGATGGGGAGCCTAGTAACCGGGGGTATTCGCGTGACCCGTTGTTTACTCTCTCGTAAAACAGCGACCTTGAATCAGATGCGGGAATAGCTATTCGAGTTTTTTTTCTCCGCTGTGGAGGGGAACTTAATAACTAGAAGCATCCATGTGCCCCATGAGTGTCTTTTATGTCAAACGGTTCCCCGATATATGAGAATGGAAATCCACCCTAGGATTATCCCGATGAAACATCCCGAGATCCGAACCTAGTGGTTAACTCGAATCTTTATTATGATCATACAAAAGGAAATGCTGTCCGAGGAGTAATTTTGATAATGAAACTCTTGAATTTTGCCACTAGACTGTGGGGCTGGGCGAGTTAGCTTGTTTACTCTAACCTTTCATATTGGCGGTCGGTTAAATTCACGTTTGTTAATCTTTGAGCTTGATTTTCTTCATGAATGATTGGTTAGGACTGAAAAATGACTACTTTTTGGAATCAGTGTCCGTGAATGTGACTCACTAATACGATACTCGTATTATTCTTTGAGATTTTCAGGGTAGTATTGATTAAGTTGAGCACTATGGATTTGCACGATCATTCACTATTTTTTTGAAAATTGAATTTTGCTGGAGGACAAGCAAAGGCTCAAGTTTGGGTGTACTTGTTAGGCGTATTTTTATGCACTTATTTATCATTATTTTATATTCATTTGAAGTGTAAATCTGCATAAATGAGCTTTTAATGCACTATTCTTTTATGTTTTGAAGGAAATTAGAGTCCGGAAACTCGAACGATGAAAAACGGGCGAAAACGGCAATTTTTGGCCAGGGGCCGCGGCACAAGGAGAGTGAGCCGCGGCACACGCACGGAACACAAAGGTACCGAGCGAACTGTACTGTGAGCCACGGCACAAGGAGAGTGAGCCGCGGCCCATGAAGAAAAATGCGCCCAGGTGTGGGGCGCTGAGCAGTAAGGGCTGCGGCACAGATTAAGTGAGCCGCGGCCCACGGGGCGGTTTTGCTGAGTCTTCCGCGTTTCTGGGCCGTTTTGGAGCCTCTTCCCAACCTAATTCCCGGATGCGTTTTGGATGCTAAGGAGAGCTATAAATAAACACTGAAGGTCAGAAAAAGGGGAGGATCGATAGAGAGGAGACATCCTAGGAGGGAGAAGAACACCAGAATAGGAGATTTGTGGGCGATGACAAGACCACGGATCCCTTACGGTTTTCCTTAATTTTTCCGCATCTTATTTTCTAGATCTGTTTGAGTAGGATTGTGATTGTAGCCGATTACATGACGGTTTGAATTATTTATTTTTATTTCAATTCACTCGTTATTCGTATTGAATTAGATTCTTCTCACTGTTCTCAATGCTTTCAATTGTCTGGCCAATGGTTGAATTGATTTGAATGTCTTTATGGATTCGGGAGATGAAATTTAGGCATAGTTCTTGTGAGAAAAATCACGATTTTCGTGAGATAGGGATATACTCATGGGAATTGTGAAGCCTGGTTATTGTGGGAATTCATGAACTGTTTTAGCTATTAATTATCTAATTCGAATAGGGATATATCGAGTTAATAATTCTTAGTATTTTCTATCGACTTTGGGAGAAGCTTTAGAATAATTTAGGAATTCCTGGCTTACAATCAATTGAATAAAAGGGAATTGAATTAAATAAAAATCATTCCTGATTGTTTGAGGTGAAAATCATAATCCTACGCCCTTATTATTATTATTTTTATTATTCCTATTATTATTGTCTATTTATTTTTCTGCAATTAGTTTAGAAATAAATTCTATATAATTGTTCTTCAAATAAAATTACGAGTTGACTATATTTTGGTACTTAGTGAAATCAGTCCTCGAGGGAACGATATCTTACTTATCACTTTATTACTTGTCGACACCGTGCACTTGCGGCATAGTGTGAGGGATTTCCTCACAACAAGTTTTTGGCGCTATTTTCGGGGACGATATCTTACTTATCACTTTATTATTTGTTGACATCATACACTTGCGGCATAGTGTGAGGGATTTCCTCACAACAAGTTTTTGGCGCCGTTGTCGGGGACTGATTTTTCGCTAGTATCATTACCAAGCAACTCTAATTTTAATTTGAAGATTTTTTTTCTTTAGTCTCTATATTTTTATTTTTTTCATTATGTTTTCCTTTGATTATCGTGACCCTTGGCATTTCATAAATTTCGATGATCTTAATAATTTGCCTAATAGGGTTAGTCAGCCCCCTCCCCCGAAACAAAAGACCATGCTTGAGCAATGTGTAGACGCTCTCAAAAATCCTGATAGTACCCCTCTTGAGCGAGAATGTGCAAGTCGTGGTCTTGAGATTCACTATGGTTATTTTCCAGCTCATCGATTTAGTAGTGAAGTTGAGGGGGAGGTTGAGAAGAAAGACATGCTGAGTTTTAGGGTCGATCCCCCAGTACCTGATAATTACATAAAGTGTGATGAGCTTGTAGAAGAAGTTACCATTGATGATGTTTCCAAAGAAATTTCATTAAATTGTCATCAAACTCCGAATAATAAGGTGAACACTTTTGTGCCTAAAATTCTATTAGCGGTGCCGTGCATAATTTTTCCTAAATCCATAATGGGAGAGATTGACCCCATTACTTGTGATTATATTGAGGCTGATTCTTTGAGTTCTAATGAGGTTTTTCATGATATGTCTTTATTATTTACCCATTCGAACTCTGCTTATTTTTTCATACCTTATAATTATTATATTCTTCCATTGTTTTTTGGTTGTCCGCATAATTATTCTTACTCATTATTTTTGGCAACCAGGCATGAACCAAAGCCTCCCTTGTGGAATAAGAGGCTTATAGATTGCAAGAAGGGGGTATTTGGCAATCTCCCTAGAAAGAAGCCACGTTAGATTTTTTTGCCACGTCGTGCTCAAGACGTAAAATAGAGCGCTTGATGGGGGGCAACCCATCATTTTTACTTGCTTTCTAGTTAGTTGTTTTTATTTGATTTTTCATTAATAATTTTTTTTCCTTTGTTTGTTATTTCGTTTGGATTCGTGTATTCTTGTTGGCCCTTATTTCTAACCCCAATGAGTTATTATCCTTCATATTCTAGTCTTTCTTGACTTAATGTCTATAGTTATTTCATGGCTAGAGACTAAGTTTGGGGGTCCCTGGTGATGCTGGGCATTATTTGAAGTATGGATTGACAGTCGATTCCACTCAGACATGTGCTAACGTTCAAGAAGACATTTGGAATAAGATTCACTTTTCCTTATTTCTTTTATTTTCACATGAGTTTTATTGTTGATGATTTTATGTGTAGTGAAATAAATTGAAGCATGCGATATTTTCTTAATTTTTCTTGGTTATAAATTGCGATTTCAGCATTCCTTTATTGTCCTTGCATGCTGTTGATGGTTTTTACCAAAAACATGAATTTTTCGTGAATGTTTCGTGCTTCTTTGTGTAAAACTGATGTTACGATACTGATTTCTCTTTGAAGAAACGGTTGACTTTTGGTCGAGTTGCATTCAGCGATATCTGTTTCCGTTG
This sequence comes from Orobanche coerulescens, assembly GCA_033398695.1. Lineage (NCBI taxonomy): Eukaryota > Viridiplantae > Streptophyta > Magnoliopsida > Lamiales > Orobanchaceae > Orobanche > Orobanche coerulescens. The sequence continues at coordinate 67,312,867 of CM065818.1, read as the reverse complement.
AGTATTCATTTAGGTCCGAATTTTTTTTCATTTTTGTAGAAATCTTAGCAGATAAGAAAGAGACATACGTGTTTTCAAATCACCGTCTATATGTTTGGTTATACTTTTCGCGTAGCTAGTCGTCCAGTAACATGAGTCTTTTGGGCACTTAAAGTGAGTTTAGTGTCGGACAGTTTTTCCCAAAAAGTCGAGATATTATATGTTCTATGATGGGAAGTCTAGTAACTGTGGGTATTCGCGTGACCCGTTGTTTACTCTCGTGTAAAAGGACAACCCTGAATAGACTAATGGTTTAGAGATATCGCATGTGCCGATGATGGGGAGCCTAGTAACCGGGGGTATTCGCGTGACCCGTTGTTTACTCTCGCGTAAAACAGCGACCTTGAATCGGACGCGGGAATAGCTATTCGAGTTTTTTTTCTCCGCTGTGGAGGGGAACTTAGTAACTAGAAGCATCCATGTGCCCCATGTGTGTCTTTTACGTCAAACGGTTCCCTGATATATGAGAATGGAAATCCACCCTAGGATTATCCGATGAAACATCCCGAGATCCGAACCTAGTGGTTAACTCGAATCTTTATTATGATCATACAAAAGGAAATGCTGTCCGAGGAGTAATTTTGATAATGAAACTCTTGAATTTTGCCACTAGACTGTGGGGCTGGGCGAGTTAGCTTGTTTACTCTAACCCTTCATATTGGCGGTCGGTTAAATTCACGTTTGTTAATCTTTGAGCTTGATTTTCTTCATGAACGATTGGTTAGGACTGAAAAATGACTACTTTTTGGAATCAGTGTCCGTGAATGTGACTCACTAATACGATACTCGTATTATTCTTTGAGATTTTCAGGGTAGTATTGATTAAGTTGAGCACTATAGATTTGCATGATCATTCACTATACTTTTTATTTGAAAATTGAATTTTGCTTGAGGACAAGCAAAGGCTCAAGTTTGGGGGTATTTGTTAGGCGTATTTTTATGCACTTATTTATCATTATTTTATATTCATTTGAAGTGTAAAACTGCATAAATGAGCTTTTAATGCACTATTCTTTTATGTTTTGCAGGAAATTTGAGTCTGGAAGCTCGAACGATGAAAAACGGGCGAAAACGGCAATTTTTGGCCAGGGGCCGCGGCACAAAGAGAGTGAGCCGCAGCACACGCACGGCACACAAAGGCACCGAGCGAACTATACTGTGAGCCGCGGCACAAGGAGAGTGAGCCGCGGCCCATGAAGAAAAATGCGCCCAGGTGTGGGGTGTAACACCCCCAATCCGCTCAGGGATATTACACGCTGTAGAACCTTTCCTCAAGGATCTACCAGGCTGGTAACGACATATAACAACTCAACCATGCCTTTAAGGCTTAAACGACTCAGTAGACCGATTTGGTCTTTCAATAAATACATACAACTCAAATACAACTCATGCCCACGCAGGGGTCAAATACAACTACACCCGTACAACGGGAAAATATAGCAGCGGAAAAATAGAGTACAACTGAACCAATAAACAAAGTACGGTTCCTCATGTGATTAGTATCGATCATATTTCATCATCCTTCGTGCCGACTCTGTGTTATGCTCCAAAACCTGAATGCAAAAACAGACATCCACCCCCCGAATACTCGGGGGTTAGCAAAACTCCACTATTTTGCTAGTGCAAGAACAAAGTGCAAATACGAGCCATACAATTCACATTCCACGAATAACAATAACCAAGGATCCTCAAAGATCCAAACGAAACGAAAAGTACTTCCCGAGGCAAGGGTTTGAGAAAACATTTCAAAATCGAAATATCATAAATCAATGGAAGTAATTTATAAAACGGTTTAGAATGCCATCGAGAGTTTTAATAGAAAACAATTTAGGATTATAAAATCCTACTTTTCAAAATCCAAAAGACAAAAGGGGTCACCGCCCCAAAGGTTTTACTTTCCATAAAATAACCTTTACCAAACCATTGGGATTTTAGCCCCAAATCCGTCAAATGACTTTTACAAAACCGTTGGGATTTTAGCCCCAAATATCATCAACTCACAGTACACGAGAACGACAACAAGGTTCGTCTCCCAACATCAAAATCCACAAATAAAGGATTTAAAACAAACAACAAAATACTCTAATGCCATCCTAGCCAAGTAAGCCAAACGAACACTTACCTCTTACACACTTAGTCGATGTATGCAATCATGAAAATATAGTTCCAAAGGACTCATTTCCAGAAATGCCAATAATCCAAATCACATTGTAAAATGCACCACAATTAACCGCGGACCCACAACTTCGTGGATCCCTGCCGAGACCCCATCGGATCTAACCCACAGTGGTTAAAAGCAAGCTCGCGGTTCCACAGCTTCGTGGAGCCCTACCGAGACCCCGTCGGATCTAACCCGTAGTGAGCATACACACACACACGTTACTCATGCAATACTAATATGCTAAGAATGTAAGTTCATCAAGAATACTTACTAGAGATGGCCATTTATCCGACAACATTATCAACTCTCCAAAACACAATAACAGGATTAAACACGGAATACACAATTCCATAACTTTAAACAATAGGAATATCATCAAAGCCTTCAACGTTCAAAATAATCAATTCCCAAAACACAACGTTCACAAAACACACACGCGTTTTGAAAGAGAGCCTTTAACGAGGCCAAACCGAAGTCTTTTGAAACTTCATTTCAAATAACCAAACAAACACACCAAGACGATCACCGATCATCATATCCATAAAATAAGAAAAGTATGGGCAAGGTACTTGCCTCGAATAACCACAACGCGGAGAATCGGCCGAAGTAGGTTGGCACGAACCGACTACGAACTCGCCGACTCCACCGAACGACAATCCACAACAATGAACTACGAACGAAAACAATAACAACAAAAATGAATTCCAATGTACGACCCAAGCCGTTGAATTCAAAGAACAAATGACGAAGGTTCAAGGATTTTCCCCAAAACAGCCAAGAACACGATTCGTCCCGTCAAAACCCGAAAACGGAATTCCAAGTTGAAATATGGATATACAATCCATAGAATATGTTTAACAACATCATTTAACCATAATCGATCCATCGAAAATGGATGAAAAACGAGATCGGGGACAAATCACCCAAAAAGTCAATTTGAAGGAAATCGAGAAATATACTTCGATTCGACGAAAAACAATGGATTAAATGATGTTAAACACAAGAATACTACCAAGATTAATCATACCCATCATGAATTAATCAACAACATGGAACGAATCGGACGAAAATGCAAAAATCCCCAAATTCACGAAATTAGGGTTCTAAGGAAGATTACCTTGATTCGCTGGATCAAAGGATGATAACGGACGATTGATTGATGTTATGAACTCAAGAACTTCATGGATTTGTTGATAAACAACATGGCTTCACCCATGAATCGCCATCCGCGGACGGAGAAGGAAGGAAGTGAAAACGAAATGAAATGTGACTGCCACCACATTTATATCGGGCCGACTAGCGCGCTAGTCGCCGAGCTAGCGGCGCTATCGCCTGTGCCGCGATCCAAGAGCCTTCTCGGACTAGGCCGCCGCCAGTAGCGTCAGCCTTTTCAGCCAGAAGGCGCGCTACCTGCCGGCCGTAGCGTACGCAGCGTCCGACAGTAGCGTGCGCTACCTGCCGAGCCTGACCGATTCCAGAACCCCCATGACTCCACTGTCCAGGCCCGCTAGCGTGCGTTAGGCCGTCCGGTAGCGTGCGCTACACCTGCCGGTTAGCGCGCGCAGCCTTCCGGCAGTAGCGTGCGCTACGCCGGTTCCTGCCGCACCTATCCGGCCGGTGCCCGCAATCGTCCGGCCAGCCCCGCAACCGTCCGGCCAGTACCCGACCACCAGGGCTCGACGACCCGATTTCCAAAACGCGTTTTAACGAACACGATTTAAAAGTTCGCGGACAACGTCAACGACCCGAAATGAAAACATAATACCATACTTAATCATACGCGACCAAGAAACGGGTCGAGACAACAATTACAGGTACGGATACCCGTAACTTTTAAGAAATTACAAAATGGCCCAAAACGCCCGAAAATCACGATACGTGATCGAATAACCAAACCGAAGTTCACAAAACGTCTAATAAGGTTAAACGGACTTACGGGAAACTCAAAATGTTAGCCAACGAGATTCGCAAGAATCGAACTCAAGCGCGGAAAAGTCGCTAAAAAGCACGGAACTCAACAAAACGACACCGAAACGAACTCGGATGTCAAAAAGTGTAGAATTAATCATTCTCAGAATGACGAAACGGTCATGAGCGAGTCATCAAAACGGACTCCGACCGAAAAAAAAAATTTACCGAAAATCGAAAATTACGGGTATTACATTCTACCCTCCTTAAAAGAAGTTTCGTCCCGAAACTTAAAACAAGTAGGGAGAAGAAATATTCCGCCAGGAAAAACTCAACGAGATATACAAGAATGCGTAACTAACGCCCAACGGCGAAATGTTACAAACAACGCAAAGGAATATACGGCGTGAAAACACGCTCCACGACGACCAACACAACATCGCCGTTAGGGATATAATAAAAACAACGAATGACAAGCGTCATCAAATGGATAATATAGCCAAGTCAATTATCCGACAATCACAAAACACAGCGAACGAAAATCCATACGATTGACCAACCCAACGGTTCATCAATCAAAACGCGAGTCAAACGCTGAACAAATACGGAATTCCACCGCCTAAGGTTGAAAGATCGAAAACGAGACTAATTTCCCGAACTTAAGGGAATTAGGAAGGAGCCTGAATGCTCAACAATCACGAAACGAGAACAAAAACCGAACAAACAAACGATCGAGACAACAAAAATCGAACAATCATGTCCGAAACACGAAGGATAATAAAATTCAAACAACAACTCTGAGGTTCACATCTCGACTCGAGACAATATATGATCCGGTGAAAACAACAGGATGTGCATTCACATAAGATCCACAGGAAAGGGAATAGCAATTAAAAAGTCACAACGACAAACGAGTTATTCCGAAACAATACCACACTCGTTTGATAAACATAAACAAGGGGCAGGACAAGCTCAGAAATGTCAACGAACATAAATGAGTCGACAGAGTCGAAAACATAAGAGTTCCAAATCCGATCCACTTCGAATAAAAGAACTAATAGAACCAGATGATGTTACTCCCGAACAAGGTTCACAAGAATCGAACCAAACTTGAAAAAAGTCACATCGATAACCAGATCGGCCCACGACAAGATCACAGCTCGTTCGAACGATAAAACCGAAATACAGAACAAGTTCATAATGTGTCAACGAACATGAGCGAATCGATAGACTGGAGAAAGAGAAAATACAGAAGTCAAAATAGTACGGGCATTACCTCCGACCTCGTCCACGAAATTCACAAAAACGGGAGCAAGGTAACAAGACATTAAACAATCGACACATAACGGAACGATCACCGATGCACACGGTCATACCATACCAAGCTCTAACAGATCGTACATACGCGACAACGCAGAAATCGCCATGAGGCGACAACATTCAATACCAACACTCCGCCTCTCACAGGGGGCTAGCACAACCAATGTGTGGAAAGCGTCTCAACGCTCACACCGCCAATTCGATCATACTCGGGAGAAAGTATCAAAATGACAACGCGAACATCATACATACATACCCAGCCCTCAAACGGGAATGGATAGGTTTTAAAAACGAAAACCTCATTTTGAAAATAATTTAGAAGAACACTGGTTGATCTTGAGTATCACCTTTCAAAAAGTACAAATGTGAAACATCGTTATCGAGACATTGGAGAACCATTTCGCATTTGAAAAAAATGAGGACACTTTCTCGTAGTGAAAACTTTCAGAATATTCGACCCTCGGGTCTAAATAAAAGTGTTTCTAAAACATTGAAAATATCTCAAAGCATTTTGGTCCTCGAAGTAGAATTTTTTTTTTTTTTGAAATATATTGTGGCACCTAGGATGTACCACAAAAAAAATAACTCATTTGAAAAGTATGTCTCGAAATTTATTTTTCTAAGATACTCAAGGTTTTCAAATATCCAATAGTCTAGAATGCCCAAAACTCACACATATCGACGTTCACCAAAACAACTCCTAGCACACGCATCAAAAAGTTTAAAATCAAGACAATACATGTCTTTAAACGGAAATAAACGATAAAATACCACATTCAGAACAAAACCACTGACCCCATTCGAGGTCTCTAAAGACCCTCCCGCACTGGCTAGTGAACAAGTCGAACGTGTATAAGCACAAAGTTTCCACAATAGAACTTGTAAAACGTGCAAATCGATTCGAAAATCATCAACAACGGACAAAAACAACAATAAAAAGACATCACAAGTGACGACACTCCTCGTATAAATCAAATACGAGAGTCGACTAAATACATATCGTGAAATCAAAATCCACATAAGGATTCCACCACTTAACAAATAATCATAAAAATAGCTTGTGTCACACGAGGCACAACACAAAGAAGGGAGACTTACTTCCACAGGTCGCACGAAGATGATGATCGCCCCACGATACTAATCACGACCAACAAACTCAAACGACGCGTCGCGACACGACTCAGTCAGATAAAATCCGACGAAACAAGACTCAAACAACACGACTTGACCCGACAGCCTAGGTTTTCCTCAACCTAAGCTCTGATACCATTTCTGTAACACCCCCAATCCGCTCAGAGATATTACACGCCGTAGAACCTTTCCTCAAGGATCTACCAGGCTGGTAACGACATATAACAACTCAACCATGCCTTTAAGGCTTAAACGACTCAGTAGACCGATTTGGTCTTTCAATAAATACATACAACACAAATACAACTCATGCCCACGCAGGGGTCAAATACAACTACACCCGTACAACGGGAAAATATAGCAGCGGAAAAATAGAGTACAACTGAACCAATAAACAAAGTACGGTTCCTCATGTGATTAGTATCGATCCTATTTCATCATCCTTCGTGCCGACTCTGTGTTATGCTCTAAAACCTGAATGCAAAAACAGACATCCACCCCCCGAATACTCGGGGGTTAGCAAAACTCCACTGTTTTGCTAGTGCAAGAACAAAGTGCAAATACGAGCCATACAATTCACATTCCACGAATAACAATAACCAAGGATCCTCAAAGATCCAAACGAAACGAAAAGTACTTCCCGAGGCAAGGGTTTGAGAAAACATTTCAAAATCGAAATATCATAAATCAATGGAAGTAATTTATAAAACGGTTTAGAATGACATCGAGAGTTTTAATAGAAAACAATTTAGGATTATCAAATCCTACTTTTCAAAATCCAAAAGACAAAAGGGGTCACCGCCCCAAAGGTTTTACTTTCCATAAAATAACCTTTACCAAACCATTGGGATTTTAGCCCCAAATCCGTCAAATGACTTTTACAAAACCGTTGGGATTTTAGCCCCAAATATCATCAACTCACAGTACACGAGAACGACAACAAGGTTCGTCTCCCAACATCAAAATCCACAAATAAAGGATTTAAAACAAACAACAAAATACTCTAATGCCATCCTAGCCAAGTAAGCCAAACGAACACTTACCTCTTACACACTTAGTCGATGCATGCAATCATGAAAATATAGTTCCAAAGGACTCATTTCCAGAAATGCCAATAATCCAAATCACATTGTAAAATGCACCACAATTAACCGCGGACCCACAGCTTCGTGGATCCCTGCCGAGACCCCGTCGGATCTAACCCACAGTGGTTAAAAGCAAGCTCGCGGTTCCACAGCTTCGTGGAGCCCTACCGAGAACCCGTCGGATCTAACCCGTAGTGAGCATACACACACACATGTTACTCATGCAATACTAATATGCTAAGAATGTATGTTCATCAAGAATACTTACTAGAGATGGCCATTTATCAGACAACATTATCAACTCTCCAAAACACAATAACAGGATTAAACACGGAATACATAATTCCATAACTTTAAACAATAGGAATATCATCAAAGCCTTCAACGTTCAAAATAATCAATTCCCAAAACACAACGTTCACAAAACACACACGCGTTTTGAAAGAGAGCCTTTAACGAGGCCAAACCGAAGTCTTTTGAAACTTCATTTCAAATAACCAAACAAACACACCAAGACGATCACCGATCATCATATCCATAAAATAAGAAAAGTATGGGCAAGGTACTTGCCTCGAATAACCACAACGCGGAGAATCGGCCGAAGTAGGTTGGCACGAACCGACTACGAACTCGCCGACTCCACCGAACGACAATCCACAACAATGAACTACGAAGGAAAACAATAACAACGAAAATGAATTCCAAAGTACGACCCAAGCCGTTGAATTCAAAGAACAAATGACGAAGGTTCAAGGATTTTCCCCAAAACGGCCAAGAACACGATTCGTCCCGTCAAAACCCGAAAACGGAATTCCAAGTTGAAATATGGATATACAATCCATAGAATATGTTTAACAACATCATTTAACCATAATCGATCCATCGAAAATGGATGAAAAACGAGATCGGGGACAAATCACCCAAAAAGTCAATTTGAAGGAAATCGAGAAATATACTTCGATTCGACGAAGAACAATGGATTAAATGATGTTAAACACAAGAATACTACCAAGATTAATCATATCCATCATGAATTAATCAACAACATGGAACGAATCGGACGAAAATGCAAAAATCCCCAAATTCACGAAATTAGGGTTCTAAGGAAGATTACCTTGATTCGCTGGATCAAAGGATGATAACGGACGATTGATTGATGTTATGAACTCAAGAACTTCATGGATTTGTTGTTAAACAACATGGCTTCACCCATGAATCGCCATCCGCGACGGAGAAGGAAGGAAGTGAAAACGAAATGAAATGTGATCGCCACCACATTTATATCTTGGGCCGACTAGCGCGCCAGTCGCCGAGCTAGCGGCGCTATCGCCCGTGCCGCGATCCAAGAGCCTTCGGACTAAGCCGCCGCAGTAGCGTGCGCAGCTTTCCGGCCAGAAGGCACTACTCGCCGGCCAGAAGCGTGACGCAGCTGGCCCGACAAGAGCGCGGCGCTACCCGCCGAGCCTCGACCGATTCCGTAACCCCTGTGACTCCACTGTCCTGTGCCCGCTAAGGCGTTAAGCCGTCCCAGAAGCGTGCGCTACACTGCCGGTTAAGCGCAGCCTTCCGGCAGAGCGTGCGCTACGCCGGTTCGCGCACTGTCCGGCCGTGCCCGCAATCGTCCGGCCAAACCCGCAACCGTCCGCCAAGACTCCGACCACTGTGGCTCGACGACCCGATTTCCGAAAACGTACGGAACGAACACGACGAAAAGTTCGCGGACAACATCAACGACCCGAAATGAAAACATAATACCATACTTAATCATACGCGACCAAGAAACGGGTCGAGACAACAATTACAGATACGGATACCCGTAACTTTTAAGAAATTACAAACTGGCCCAAAACGCCCGGAAATCACGATACGTGATCGAATAACCAAACCGAAGTTCACAAAACGTCTAATAAGGTTAAACGGACTTACGGGAAACTCGAAACAGCAGTTTCGAACGAGATTCGCAAGAATTGAACTCAAGCGCAGAAAAGTCGCTAAAAAGCACGGAACTTAATAAAACGACACCGAAACGAACTCGGATGTCAAAAAGTGTAGAATTAATCATTCTCAGAATGACGAAACGGTCATGAGCGAGTCGTCAAAACGGACTCCGACCGAAAAAAGAAATTTACCGAAAATCGAAAATTACGGGTATTACATGGGGCGCTGAGCAGTAAGGGCTGTGGCACAGATTAAGTGAGTCGTGGCCCACGGGGCGGTTTTGCTGAGTCTTCTGCGTTTCTGGGCCATTTTTGGAGCCTGTTCCCAACCTAATTCCCGGATGCATTTTGGAGGCTAAGGAGAGCTATAAATAAACACTGAAGGTCAGAAAAAGGGGAGGATCGATAGAGAGGAGACATCATAGGAGGTAGAAGAAAACCAGAATAGGAGATTTGTAGGCGATGACAAGACCACGGATCCCTTACGGTTTTCCTTAATTTTTTCGCATCTTATTTTCTAGATCTGTTTGAGTAGGATTGTGATTGTAGCCGATTACATGACGGTTTGAATTATTTATTTTTATTTCAATTCACTCGTTATTCGTATTGAATTGGATTCTTCTCACTGTTCTCAATGCTTTCAATTGTCTGGCCAATGGTTGAATTGATTTGAATGTCTTTATGGATTCGAGAGACGAAATTTAGGCATAGTTCTTGTGAGAAAAATCATGATTTTCGTGAGATAGGGATATACTCATGGGAATTGTGAAGCCTGGTTATTGTGGGAATTCATGAACTGTTTTAGCTATTAATTATGTAATTCGAATAGGGATATATCGAGTTAATAATTCTTAGTATTTTCTATCGACTTTGGGAGAAGCTTTAGAATAATTTAGGAATTCCTGGCTTACAATCAATTGAATAAAAGGGAATTGAATTAAATAAAAATCATTCCTGATTGTTTGAGGTGAAAATCATAACCCTACGCCTTTATTATTATTATTTTTATTATTCCTATTATTATTGTCTATTTATTTTTCTGCAATTAGTTTAGAAATAAATTCTATATAATTGTTCTTCAAATAAAATTACGAGTTGACTATATTTTGGTACTTAGTGAAATCAGTCCTCGAGGGAACAATATCTTACTTATCACTTTATTACTTGTTGACACCATGCACTTGCGGCATAGTGTGAGGGATTTCCTCACAACAAGTTTTTGGCGCCATTTCCGGGGACGATATCTTACTTATCACTTTATTACTTGTTGTGAGGGATTTCCTCACAACAAGTTTTTGGCGCCGTTGCCGGGGACTGATTTTTCGCTAGTATCATTACCAAGCAACTTTAATTTTAATTTGAAGATTTTTTTTCTTTAGTCTCTATATTTTTATTTTTTCATTATGTTTTCCTTTGATTATCGTGACTCTTGGCATTTTATAAATTTCGATAATCTTAATAATTTGCCTAATAGGGTTAGTCAACCCCCTCCCCCGAAACAAAAGACCATGCTTGAACAATGTGTAGACGCTCTCAAAAATCCTGATAGTACCCCTCTTGAGCGAGAATGTGCAAGTCGTGGTCTTGAGATTCACTATGGTTATTTTCCAGCTCATCGATTTAGTAGTGAAGTTGAGTGGGAGGTTGAGAAGAAAGACATGCTGAGTTTTAGGGTCGATCCCCCAGCACCTGATAATTACATAAAGTGTGATGAGCTTGTAGAAGAAGTTACCATTGATGATGTTTCCAAAGAAATTTCATTAAATTGTCATCAAACTTCGAATAATAAGGTGAACACTTTTGTGCCTAAATTTTTATTAACGGTGCCGCGCATAATTTTTCCTAAATCCATAATGGGAGAGATTGACCCCATTACTTGTGATTTTATTGAGGCTGATTCTTTGAGTTCTAATGAGGTTGTTCATGATATGTCTTTATTATTTACCCATTCGAACTCTTCTTATTTTTTCATACCTTATAGTTATTATATTCTTCCATTATTTTTTGGTTGTCCGCATAATTATTCTTACTCATTATTTTTGGCAACCAGGCATGAACCAAAGCCTCCCTTGTGGAATAAGAGGCTTATAGATTGCAAGAAGGGGGTATTTGGCAATCTCCCTAGAAAGAAGCCACGTTAGATTTTTTTGCCACGTCGTGCTCAAGACGTAAAATAGAGCGCTTGATGGGAGGCAACCCATCATTTTTACTTGCTTTCTAGTTAGTTGTTTTTATTTGATTTTTCGTTAATAATTTTTTTTCCTTTATTTGTTATTTCGTTTGGATTCGTGTATTCTTGTTGGCCCTTATTTCTAACCCCAATGAGTTATTATCCTTCATATTCTAGTCTTTCTTGACTTAATGTCTATAGTTATTACATGGCTAGAGACTAAGTTTGGGGGTTCCTGGTGATGTTGGGCATTATTTGAGGTATGGATTGACAGTCGATTCCACTCAGACATGTGCTGGCGTTCAAGAAGACATTTGGAATAAGATTCACTTTTCCTCATCTCTTTTATTTTCACATGAGTTTTATTGTTGATGATTTTATGTGTAGTGGAATAAATTGAAGCATGCGATATTTTCTTAATTTTTCTTGGTTATAAATTGCGATTTCAACATTGCTTTATTGTCCTTGCATGCTGTTGATGGTTTTTACCAAAAACATGAATTTTTCGTGAATTTTTCGTTCTTCTTTGTGTAAAACTGATGTTACGATACTGACTTCTCTTTGAAGAAACGGTTGACTTTTGGTCGAGTTGCAGTCAGCGATATCTGTTTCCGTTGAGTATTCATTTAGGTCCGAATTTTTTTTCGTTTTTGTAGAAATCTTAGCAGATAAGAAAGGAGACATACGTGTTTTCAAATCACCGTCTATATGTTTGGTTATACTTTTCGCGTAGCTAGTCGTCCAGTAACATGAGTCTTGTGGGCATTTAAAGTGAGTTTAGAGTCGGACAGTTTTTCCCAAAAAGTCGAGATATTATATGTTCTATGACGGGAAGTCTAGTAACTGGGGGTATTCGCGTGACCCGTTGTTTACTCTCGCGTAAAACGACAACCCTGAATAGACTAATGGTTTAGAGATATCGCATGTGCCGATGATGGGGAGCCTAGTAACCGGGGGTATTCGCGTGACCCGTTGTTTACTCACAGAAAAAATGACCTTGAATCGGACGCGGGAATAGCTATTCGAGTTTTTTTTCTCCGTTGTGGAGGGGAATTTAGTAACTAGAAGCATCCATGTGCCCCATGAGTGTCTTTTACGTCAAACGGTTCCCCGATATATGAGAATGGAAATCCACCCTAGGATTATCCCGATGAAACATCCCGAGATCCGAACCTAGTGGTTAACTCGAATCTTTATTATGATCATACAAAAGGGAATGCTGTCCGAGGAGTAATTTTGATAATGAAACTGTTGAATTTTGCCACTAGACTATGGGGCTGGGCGAGTTAGCTTGTTTACTCTAACCCTTCATATTGGCGGTCGGTTAAATTCACGTTTGTTAATCTTTGAGCTTGATTTTCTTCATGAACGATTGGTTAGGACTGAAAAATGACCACTTTTTGGAATCAGTGTCCGTGAATGTGACTCACTAATACGATACTCGTATTATTCTTTGAGATTTTCAGGGTAGTATTGATTAAGTTGAGCACTATAGATTTGCACGATCATTCACTATACTTTTTATTTGAAAATTGAATTTTGCTTGAGGACAAGCAAAGGCTCAAGTTTGGGGGTATTTGTTAGGCGTATTTTTATGCACTTATTTATCATTATTTTATATTCATTTGAAGTGTAAATCTGCATAAATGAGCTTTTAATGCACTATTCTTTTATGTTTTGCAGGAAATTGGAGTCCAGAAGCTCGAACGATAAAAAACGGGCGAAAACGGCAATTTTTGGTCAGGGGTCGCGGCACAAGGAGAGTGAGCCGCGGCACACAAAGGCACCGAGCGAACTGTACTGTGAGCCGCGGCACAAGGAGAGTGAGCCGCGGCCCATGAAGAAAAATGCGCCCAGGTGTGGGGCGCTGAGCAGTAAGGGCTGCGGCACAGATTAAGTGAGTCGCGGCCCACGGGGCAGTTTTGCTGAGTCTTCCGCATTTGTGGGCCGTTTTTGGAGCCTCTTCCCAACCTAATTCCCGGATGCGTTTTGGAGGCTAAGGAGAGCTATAAATAAACACTGAAGGTCAGCAAAAGGGGAGGATCGATAGAGAGGAGACATCGTAGGAGGGAGAAGAACACTAGAATAGGAGATTTGTGGGCGATGACAATACCACGGATCCCTTACGGTTTTCCTTAATTTTTCCGCATCTTATTTTCTAGATCTGTTTGAGTAGGATTGTGATTGTAGCCGATTACATGACGGTTTGAATTATTTATTTTTATTTCAATTCACTCTTTATTCGTATTTAATTGGATTCTTCTCACTGTTCTCAATGCTTTCAATTGTCTGGCCAATGGTTGAATTGATTTGAATGTCTTTATGGATTTGGGAGACGAAATTTAGGCATAGTCTTGTGAGAAAAATCATGATTTTCGTGAGATAGGGATATACTCATGGGAATTGTGAAGCCTGATTATTGCTGGAATTCATGAACTGTTTTAGCTATTATATATCTAATTCGAATAGGGATATATCGAGTTAATAATTCTTAGTATTTTCTATCGACTTTGGGAGAAGCTTTAGAATAATTTAGGAATTCCTGGCTTACAATCGATTGAATAAAAGGGAATTGAATTAAATAAAAATCATTCCTGATTGTTTGAGGTGAAAATCATAATCCTACGCCCTTATTATTATTATTTTTATTATTCCTATTATTATTGTCTATTTATTTTTCTGCAATTAGTTTAGAAATAAATTCTATATAATTGTTCTTCAAATAAAATTACGAGTTGACTATATTTTGGTACTTAGTGAAATCAGTCCTCGAGGGAACGATATCTTACTTATCACTTTATTACTTGTTGACACCGTGCACTTGCGGCATAGTGTGAGGGATTTCCTCACAACAAGTTTTTGGCGCCATTTCCGGGGACGATATCTTACTTATCACTTTATTACTTGTTGACATCGTGCACTTGCGGCATAGTGTGAGGGATTTCCTCACAACAAGTTTTTGGCGCTGTTGCCGGGGACTGATTTTTTGCTAGTATCCTTACCAAGCAACTCTAATTTTAATTTGAAGATTTTTTTCTTTAGTCTCTATATTTTTATTTTTTTCATTATGTTTTCCTTTGATTATCGTGACCCTTGGCATTTCATAAATTTCGATGATCTTAATAATTTGACTAATAGGGTTAGTCAGCCCCCTCCCCCGAAACAAAAGACCATGCTTGAGCAATCTGTAGACGCTCTCAAAAATCTTGATAGTACCCCTCTTGAGCGAGAATGTGCAAGTCGTGGTCTTGAGATTCACTATGGTTATTTTCCATCTCATCGATTTAGTAGTGAAGTTGAGGGGGAGGTTGAGAAGAAAGACATGCTGAGTTTTAGGGTCGATCCCCCAGCACCTGATAATTACATAAGGTGTGATGAGCTTGTAGAAGAAGTTACCATTGATGATGTTTCCAAAGAAATTTCATTAAATTGTCATCAAACTTCGAATAATAAGGTGAACACTTTTATGCCTAAAATTTTATTAACGGTGCCGCGCATAATTTTTCCTAAATCCATAATGGGAGAGATTGACCCCATTACTTGTGATTATATTGAGGCTGATTCTTTGAGTTCTAATGAGGTTGTTCATGATATGTCTTTATTATTTACCCATTCGAACTCTGCTTATTTTTTCATACCTTATAATTATTATATTCTTCCATTATTTTTTGGTTGTCCGCATAATTATTCTTACTCATTATTTTTGGCAACCAGGCATGAACCAAAGCCTCCCTTGTGGAATAAGAGGCTTATAGATTGCAAGAAGGGGGTATTTGGCAATCTCCTTAGAAAGAAGCCACGTTAGATTTTTTTGCCACGTCGTGCTGAAGACGTAAAATAGAGCGCTTGATGGGAGGCAACCAATCATTTTTACTTGCTTTCTAGTTAGTTGTTTTTATTTGATTTTTCGTTAATAATTTTTATTCCTTTGTTTGTTATTTCGTTTGGATTCGTGTATTCTTGTTGGCCCTTATTTCTAACCCCAATGAGTTATTATCCTTCATATTCTAGTCTTTCTTGACTTAATGTCTATAGTTATTTCATGGCTAGAGACTAAGTTTGGGGGTCCCTGGTGATGCTGGGCATTATTTGAAGTATGGATTGACAGTCGATTCCACTCAGACATGTGCTGGCGTTCAAGAAGACATTTGGAATAAGATTCACTTTTCCTTATCTCTTTTATTTCACATGAGTTTTATTGTTGATGATTTTATGTGTAGTGGAATAAATTGAAGCATGCGATATTTTCTTATTTTTTCTTGGTTATAAATTGCGATTTCAACATTGCTTTATTGTCCTTGCATGCTGTTGATGGTTTTTACCAAAAACAAGAGTTTTTCGTGAATTTTTCGTGCTTCTTTGTGTAAAACTGATGCTACGATACTGATTTCTCTTTGAAGAAATGGTTGACTTTTGGTCGAGTTGCAGTCAGCGATATCTGTTTCCGTTGAGTATTCATTTAGGTCCGAATTTTTTTTCGTTTTTGTAGAAATCTTAGCAGATAAGAAAGGAGACATACGTGTTTCCAAATTACCATCTATACGTTTGGTTATACTTTTCGCGTAGCTAGTCGTCTAGTAACATGAGTCTTGTGGGCACTTAAAGTGAGTTTAGAGTCGGACAGTTTTTCCCAAAAAGTCGAGATATTATATGTTCTATGATGGGAAGTCTAGTAACTGGGGGTATTCGCGTGACCCGTTCTTTACTCTCGCGTAAAACGACAACCCTAAATAGACTAATGGTTTAGAGATATCGCATGTGCCGATGATGGGGAGCCTAGTAACCGGGGGTATTCGCGTGACCCGTTGTTTACTCTCGCGTAAAACAGCGACCTTGAATCGGACGCGGGAATAGCTATTCGAGTTTTTTTTCTCCGCTGTGGAGGGGAACTTAATAACTAGAAGCATCCATGTGCCCCATGAGTGTCTTTTACGTCAAACGGTTCCCCGATATATGAGAATGGAAATCCACCCTAGGATTATACCGATGAAACATCCCGAGATCCGAACCTAGTGGTTAACTCGAATCTTTATTATGATCATACAAAAGGGAATGCTGTACGAGGAATAATTTTGATAATGAAACTCTTGAATTTTGCCACTAGACTGTGGGGCTGGGCGAGTTAGCTTGTATACTCTAACCCTTCATATTGGCGGTCGGTTAAATTCACGTTTGTTAATCTTTGAGCTTGATTTTCTTCATGAACGATTGGTTAGGGCTGAAAAATGACTACTTTTTGGAATCAGTGTCCGTGAATGTGACTCACTAATACGATACTCGTATTATTCTTTGAGATTTTCAGGGTAGTATTGATTAAGTTGAGCACTAAGGATTTGCACGATCATTCACTATACTTTTTATTTGAAAAATGAATTTTGCTTGAGGACAAGCAAAGGCTCAAGTTTGGGGGTATTTGTTCGGCGTATTTTTATGCACTTATTTATCATTATTTTATATTCATTTGAAGTGTAAATCTGCATAAATGAGCTTTTAATGCACTATTCTTTTATGTTTTGCAGGAAATTGGAGCCCGGAAGCTCGAACGATGAAAAACGGGCGAAAACGGCAATTTTTGGTCAGGGGCCGTGGCACAAGGAGAGTGAGCCGCGGCACACGCATGGCACACAAAGGCACCGAGCGAACTGTACTGTGAGCCGCGGCACAAGGAGAGTGAGCCGCGGCCCATGACGAAAAATGCGCCCAGGTGTGGGGCGCTGAGCAGTAAGGGCTGTGGCACAGATTAAGTGAGCCGCGGCCCACGGGGCGGTTTTGCTGAGTCTTCCGCGTTTCTGGGCCGTTTTTGGAGCCTGTTCCCAACCTAATTCCCGGATGCGTTTTGGAGGCTAAGGAGAGCTATAAATAAACAATGAAGGTCAGAAAAAGGGGAGGATCGATAGAGAGGAGACATCGTAGGAGGGAGAAAAACACCAGAATAGGAGATTTGTGGGCGATGACAAGACCACGGATCCCTTACGGTTTTCCTTAATTTTTCCGCATCTTATTTTCTAGATCTGTTTGAGTAGGATTGTGATTGTAGCCGATTACATGACGGTTTGAATTATTTATTTTTATTTCAATTCACTCGTTATTCGTATTGAATTGGATTCTTCTCACTGTTCTCAATGCTTTCAATTGTCTGGCCAATGGTTGAATTGATTTGAATGTCTTTATGGATTCGGGAGACGAAATTTAGGCATAGTTCTTGTGAGAAAAATCATGATTTTCGTCAGATAGGGATATACTCATGGGAATTGTGAAGCTTGGTTATTGTGGGAATTCATGAACTGTTTTGACTATTAATTATCTAATTCGAATAGGGATATATCGTGTTAATAATTCTTAGTATTTTCTATCGACTTAGGGAGAAGCTTTAGAATAATTTAGGAATTCCTGGCTTACAATCAATTGAATAAAAGGGAACTGAATTAAATAAAAATCATTCATGATTGTTTGAGGTGAAAATCATAATCCCACGCCCTTATTATTATTATTTTTATTATTCCTATTATTATTGTCTATTTATTTTTCTGCAATTAGTTTAGAAATAAATTCTATATAATTGTTCTTAAAATAAAATTACGAGTTGACTATATTTTGGTACTTAGTGAAATCAGTCCTCGAGGGAACGATATCTTACTTATCACTTTATTACTTGTTGACACCGTGCACTTGCGGCATAGTGTGAGGGATTTCCTCACAACAAGTTTTTGGCGCCGTTTCCGGGGACGATATCTTACTTATCACTTTATTACTTGTTGACACCGTGCACTTGCGGCATAGTGTGAGGGATTTCCTCAGAACAAGTTTTTGGCGCCGTTGCCGGGGACTGATTTTTCGCTAATATCATTACCAAGCAACTCTAATTTTAATTTGAAGATTTTTTTCTTTAGTCTCTATATTTTTATTTTTTTCATTATGTTTTCCTTTGATTATCGTGACCCTTGGCATTTCATAAATTTCGATGATCTTAATAATTTGCCTAATAGGGTTAGTCAGCCCCCTCCCCCGAAACAAAAGACCATGCTTGAGCAATGTAGACGCTCTCAAAAATCCTGATAGTACCCCTCTTGAGTGTAATGCCCGGATAAATGGTATATTTACCTTGTACTCGATCTTGGATGATCTCGACTTCATGATGTTATAAATCGTAGATTGGTTTCCCGTATTTGTGCCCTTATGTTTTTTTATATATATCTTCATCATTTCATGCATGATTCTGCACGTACTTACGTACGCTATCAGGCGTCTATAACGTACGCTAAAGATTCAGTATTACGTACGTTATGTGATGTTCTTAATGTACGTAAGCTAAGTCAACTTGGGTTCGGATGAGGGTCGGCGTGTGGGGGGCGAGGAAGGGGCCAGGGAAGATTTGTGTGATTTCCGCGTGAACCTGGACATAGGTGTTACGTACGCTATGGTGCATGTTTTATGTACGCTAAGGACATGGATATTACGTACGTAAATCCCGTGTGATTACGTACGTAAGGAAATGGCGAAATCAGGACAGTGAATTCTGGTCAAATGATTACGTACGCTAAGGCTAGGGTATAACGTACGTTAAGTTTGTTACGTACATAAGGGTGATTGCATAACGTACGTAATACCCAGAAATCTAGAACCCGACCCTCACTTCATTTCCCACTTTTGCCTTGGCCGATTTTTGTGTTCTTGAGACTTTCCTTCACCTCATATCCCTCATATCATCATCTACATCCGATTTTGGGAAGCCTAGACCATGTGAGTTGGTGATCAAGCTTCCGGTGAAGAGTTTATTGAAGATTTTCTTTATTCTTACATCTCTTAAGGTATGTTACGATTCACCAAGCTAGAGTTTACATTCTTAGCTATACTTTGAGCTTGTTTTGGAAATCATTGGACTAGTTAATGATCTTTTGAGTCCAGCACCATATTTTGGAGTTTAGAACCCGATTATACCTTGTCTTTCTTCCATTACTTAGAGTATTGATTGAGCCTCGGTGGATGAAAGCCTTAACATGAAGTATCCTTAATTCGTTGAAGAAAATAGCATGATTTCAGTTAGATTTTCTGAACCCTTTTTATGTTCAACTGGGTAATTCATGTATGTTAGAAGAATTGGCTTTAACAATATTCTCCATATTCTTGAGGTTGATTTATCGTCCAAGTCTTTGAACTCAAACCGGATCACCGTAGTATCGTTTTCCTTGCGTAATATTCGAGCATGCTTATCATCTTGAGTAATATTGGTGGTAAGATGTCATATGAGGATTTAGAATTTAATCCCTTATTAAAACACGAAATCTTCAATACCTTGTAAAACATCAAACTTTTAAACATCGGTATTTCACCTTCGAAATGATCGTTCAACTCTCCTGTAGTGCCTTATCGTTTCCGGTTCAGTTCTTATCTAGTGTTATAACCGTGAACCAACCTAGCGTCACTACTTTACGATCATGATATAAGTATTCGGTGATCGTATGTTAGTATCGAGTGGTATGTTAAGTTCCTTGTATCTCTTTTTGAACAAGGTCTGAGCCTTGCATAGGGGTCGATGGTGGGCGGTGACATACGGACGCGTGACGTTTGTTGGAGTATTTCATTCTTGCCATTTTCGAGGCAAGTATCATATGTTGAGTTTGATTTATATTGGAACTTTAATCATGCATATGGTTTTGTTCATGTTGTCGAATATGAGATTTATTTCTGTAAATTCTCGTGGTATTCGTTGTTAATCGTTCGTGTTGATGAAAATATTGAAATGCATATATGTATGCATAATTGATTGGTTTATGGTATAAATGATCCGAATGGGTCATGAGGATCTATGCTGAGGGCGCTGGATCGAATGTCCACCATGCGTTGGTCCGACGGGATCATCATGGGGATCTATGCTGAGGACGCTGGATCGCTGGATGGGTTTTCCACCATGCGTTGGTCCGACGGGATCATCATGGGGATCTATACCAAGGGCGCTGGATCGCTGGATTACCCTGTATTGTGTTGATGGAATTGTGAGGATTCACATCGTTGGATTCCGATGACGGAAGTCCATTTTGCATGTTTTATGATGCACTGATGATTCATGTATTATGATACTTGTACTAGCATTGTTTTGCTAACCCCTTCAGGGGTGGACATTGTTTTGATGTTTAGGTAGCCGAGGAGCGGGGAAGCAACCACAGTACCGACAGGACGATGAAATGGCTCAGTGATGTGGTTGATGTTGATTGTGATTTGTCTTCTTGTTTCACTTTAGTACTCCAGTACGTGTGTTTTAATAATGTCAAGTTCGATATGGTTGTATAAGTTAACTCTTTGGATCAGTTGAATCAGTTCTATGTTTTGAACTTCAGTTGTACGGTTGGATTATATTTACTTTTCTTTTAATTAGCCTTGTAAATCCTTACTTAAAGGGTTTACGGCGCTGTAATTATTCTGAATATCTCGGGGTGTTACAGAATATGGTATCGGAGCTAAGATTCATGGATATCTTGGCAGTCGGGTTAGTTGGGTCTGTTTACGTGATTTGATTATTGGTCGTTTGTAACATCACTGCTGAGCCAGCATCCTCGTGTGGACCGTGGTTGTAAGTTTCCTAATCTCAAATACTACCATTTTATTTAATTCATGTTTGTGAACATTGCTAGACTTTCTTTTAGAAAGTTTGCCCTGGATATTGAGTATTTGTGTTTACAGTATGTTGAGAGGAGGTCGTGGATGCGGACGTGGTCGTGGACGCGGACGTGGAAATGCGAGACAGGAAGATTCGGTGTCTACTCCAGAAACCGCTAGTCGAACGGATTCCCATTCCGGAGGACAACAAGGATCAGCAAATAATAATGCAGATCCTAATGTGCCGGGAGTGCTTCAGCAGGTGGTTGCTCAGATAAACTAGTTTGCTCAAGTTGTTGATCGCATGCAGACGGCGATGGGACAGCAGCATAACATGGATAATCGGGGAGATAAATGGCTTACCGAGGTGATCAAATTGCATCCTCCGAAATTTGACGGTTCTGCTGAGACACTTTCTTGGGATCACTGGCTGAAGGAGTTAGAGAAGATTTTTGCGGGGATTAACTGTCCCAACGAGATAAAGGTTCCGGTCGCCCAGTATCTTCTGACGGGGGTGGATTTCGATTGGTGGGAGGCCATTCGACCTGAGGAGCATAATGTTGACTGGAGGAGTTCAAATTAATGATGGAAGCGCAGTATTGTCCTCACCCAGTTAGAGAGGCCCGAGTCCAGGAGTTTTTCTCACCACAAAGTTCAGAAGCATCTGTGACAGACGTGATTAAGACTTTTAATCATCAGTTGACTTATGTGCGCCACTTGGTCAGAACCGAGGTAGAGAGGATTTTCCATTTCGACATGCGGATGAAGCCGAAAATTCAGCACTATATGTCCGGATTTGAATGTACCACTTTGCGACAGTATCAGGACAAAGCTCTGGTCTATGATATGAAAGAGGCGGCAGTAGAAAAGTCAATGGAAGCAAAGAAACAGAAGGTGTCTGGCAACTTCACGGAGAATAAGAGTAGTGGGCCTCGCAGGGGCCAGTCCTCTTTTCATTCATCTAGGAGGCCTCCGCATCCTTCTCGAGGTGGAAAGAAGTTCCGGGCAGCACCAACCGTTTCAGACGCAGGGAAGAAATGTTATAACTGTGGCAAAGCGCGGCATGTTCGACGTGACTGTTTCGCGCCTGCTGTGACCTGTTTCGAGTGTGGACAGGAAGGGCATCGCGCAACATTTTGTGGGAATACGACTTGATCTTTTGGTACTCGCACTCTTGTACCGGTTCCAAAGGACACTAGTGTAAACCAGACGCAGCAAAGCGGTTTCCAACAGCAGAACGTTGGGAAGAGAGAGGCATCCAGTGCTGGGTCCATTCCTCCGTGTATTTACGAGATGAAGAAGTTAGACGATCAGAACACGACTGTTGCATCAGGTACGATTCAGATCCTTTTGCAACCAGTTAGTGTCTTATTCGATTCAGGAGCTACGCATTCTTTCATATCTTTGAACTGTGTTAATCGTTTGAAAATCTCGTGCTTGTATGATTGTGAACCTTATGTTGTGGGATTACCGAGCGAAGAAAAACTTGTGGGAACCCTAGAAGCTAGAGATTTTCCAGTGACTATAGGAGGGAGAGATTGGCTATCAAATCTTATTGTAGTCGACATCCTTGGTGACGATTTAATTCTCGGAGATGATTGGCTCAATCGTTATGGAGCTATTTTGAATTACCGAAAGAGAGTCATTTCTATCATTGCTGATGACGGATCTGAACACTTATTCAGAGGATGGAGACCGGGAAGCTCGGGAAAATTGATCAAAGCAATGAAAGACGTGAAATTACTGAAATAAGGATGTCATGGATTTTGGTGCTATGCCATGAGGAAAGAAGAAGGAGTAGAGATCTCATCTATTCCAATAGTGAATGAATTCTCAGATGTATTCCCTGACGAACTACCTGGGTTACCTCCGCAGAGAGAAGTGGAGTTCACTATCGAATTAGAGCCTCGAGCCGCTCCTATTTCCAGAGCACCATACCGCATGGCGCCAACCGAGATGTATGAACTAAAGAAGCAATTGGAGGAATTATTACAGAAGGGTTATATTCAACCTAGCGTTTATCCTTGGGGAGCGCCCGTTCTCTTTGTCCAGAAGAAAGACGGATCCCTCCGATTATGTATTGATTACAGGGATCTCAACAAAGTGACAATCAAGAATAAGTATCCTATACCTCGGATCGACGACTTATTTGATCAACTGCAAGGGGCAAGGGTATTCTCGAAGATTGACTTTCGATCAGGATACCATCAGTTGAGAATTAAGGAATCGGATATACCGAAGTCTGCTTTCAGATCCCAGTACGGGCATTATGAATTTGTAGTGATGCCATTTGGACTTACCAATGCTCCTGCGGTATTCATGCAATTGATGAATTGGGTATTCTTAGAATACCTAGATAAGTTTGTGGTCGTTTTCATTGACGACATCTTGATCTATTCGAAGAACACGGAGGAGCACGGTGAGCATTTGCGTGTGGTTTTGAGCATCTTAAGGAAGGAACAGCTTTATGCGAAGCTTTCCAAATGCGAGTTCTGGCTTAGGGAAGTAACCTTCCTAGGGCATGTGATATCAGCTGACGGAGTTCAGGTGGACCCGAAGAAAGTCGAAGCAATCTTGGAATGGGAAGCTCCTAATAACGTGAAAGAAGTCCGGAGTTTCTTGGGACTTGCTGGATATTATCGCCGTTTTGTAGAGGGATATTCCAAAATTGCTCGTCCGCTCACTCAGCTATTACATAAAACTCAAAAGTTCACATGGGATGAGAAATGCCAGGCTGGTTTTGATGAACTTAAGAAGAGACTGAAGACAACACCTATATTAGTATTACTAGATGGAACTGATGGATTCATGGTATACAGCGACGCTTCAAATCAGGGTTTGGGATGTGTGTTGATGCAAAAGGATAAGGTGATTGCCTATGCTTCTTGGCAGTTGAAACCGTACGAGGTTAATTACCCGACTCATGATCTGGAGTTAGCAGCTGTGGTCTTTGCCTTGAAAATTTGGCGACATTATTTATACGGTACCCATTGTCAGATCTTTACAGATCATAAAAGCCTCAAGTATATTTTCAGTCAGAAAGAATTAAACATGAGGCAAAGGTGGCTGGAATTGATCAAGGATTACGACTTGGAAATTCTCTATCATCCGGGTAAACCAAACGTAGTAGCCGACGCATTGAGTCGTAAACCTGTTTCTCTTCGAGTGTTGGAAACACTTACGTCCCAAACCAGCATTCAATGGGAACTGATCCGCGAAGGGATTGAAGTATGGGCACCAGGAATCCAAGGGCAACTATATGTGATGGAACTGACTTCATCACTAGTCGAGGAAATCAAATCTAAGCAGTTGAACGATTCTCTGATCCTTCGGTTATGTGACGAAGTAAAGAAAGGAAAGGCCCCAGGATTCGTGATACAAGATGATGGAGTTCTGAGATTTCAGAGTCGACTTTGCGTTCCCGATGCTGATGATTTGAGGCGGACAATTCTGAAGGAAGCTCATACCGCCTTATTCTATTCACCCGGGCAGCAGTATGATGTATAAGGACCTAAAACAAAACTTCTGGTGGGGAAATATGAAGAAGGACGTAGCAGAATACGTTTCAAAGTGTTTGACTTGTCAGCAGGTTAAGATTGAACATCAGCGACCTGCCGGAATGTTAAAGCCGTTTCCGATCCCTGAGTGGAAGTAGGAGGATATCTCGATGGATTTCATCACCAGTATGCCAAGGACCAAGACGGGAATGAACATGATTTGGGTTGTAGTTGATCGACTAACCAAGTCGGCTCATTTCCTAGGAATTAGAGATACTTGGGGACCCGAGAGATTGGCGCGAGTATTTATTACAGAGATAGTCAGATTGCATGGGACGCCGAAGATCATTGTTTCAGATCGAGATGGTCGCTTCGTGTCGCATTTCTGGAAGGCAGTTCATAGGGCTTTGGGGACCGAGCTGAACTTTAGCACGGCTTATCATCCTCAAACGAACGGTCAGTCCGAAAGGACTATACAAACAGTAGAAGACATGCTGAGAGCTTGTGCTTTGGATTGGTCAACTGATTGGGAAATTCATTTGCCGTTGATTGAATTCACCTACAATAATAGTTGGCATGCTTCTATTAAGATGGCACCATTTGAAGCTTTGTACGGGAGGAGATGCTGATCACCCTTGTGCTGGGATGATTCTTCGGACTTGATTGGGACGGAACCGGAATTGATAGTTCAGACTCAAGAGAAGATAGCTTTGATTCGGGAAAGACTGTTGACTGCCCAGAGTCGACAGAAGTCTTATGCAGATGTACGTCGTCGCCCTCTAGAGTTCGACATTGGGGACCACGTACTATTGAAGGTGTCTCCTACACGAGGGATTTTCCGTTTTGGGTGGAAAGGTAAGCTAAGTCCGAGATATATCGGGCCATTTGAGATCCTCGAGAGAGTTGGGGATTTAGCATACAGGTTGGCCTTACCGCCCTCGCTGAGTCATGTTCACAACGTGTTTCACGTATCCCATTTGCAGAAATATATACCAGATCCCAGTCATATTATTGATTTCGACGAGATCGGGGTAGCTAATGACGGCACCTTCGAAGAGAGACCAATCAAGATACTCGAGAGTCAAGTCAAATAGTTGAGGAATAAACCGATCTCCTTGGTAAAAGTTCAGTGGTCTCGACATGGAGTCAAAGAAGCAACTTGGGAGACGGAAGAGAGTATGAAGTCGAGATACCCGGAATTATTTTCGTTTTAAGTTTCGGGCCGAAACTTCTTTTTAGAGGGGTAGTATGTAATGCCCGGATAAATGGTGTATTTACCTTATACTCGATCTTGTATGATCTCGACTTCATGATGTTATAAATCGTAGATTGGTTTCCCGTATTTGTGCCCTTATGTTTTTTTATATATATCTTCAACATTTCATGCATGATTCTGCACGTACTTACGTACGCTATCAGGCGTCTATAACGTACGCTAAAGATTCAGTATTACGTACGTTATGTGATGTTCTTAACGCACGTAAGGTAAGTCAACTTGGGTTCGGATGAGGGTCGGCGTGTGGGGGGCGAGGAAGGGGCCGGGGAAGATTTGTGTGATTTCCGCGTGAACCTGGACATAGGTGTTACGTACGCTATGGTGCATATTTTATGTACGCTAAGGACATGGATATTACGTACGTAAATCCCGTGTGATTACGTACGTAAGGAAATGGTGAAATCAGGACAGTGAATTCTGGTCAGATGATTACGTACGCTAAGGCTAGGGTATAACGTACGTTAAGTTTGTTACGTACGTAAGGGTGATTGCATAACGTACGTAATACCCAGAAATCTATTTATAGAACCCGACCCTCACTTTATTTCCCACTTTTGCCTTGGCCGATTTTTGTGTTCTTGAGACTTTCCTTCACCTCATATCCCTCATATCATCATCTACCTCCGATTTTGGGAAGCCTAGACCATGTGAGTTGGTGATCAAGCTTCCGGTGAAGAGTTTATTGAAGATTTTCTTTATTCTTACATCTCTTAAGGTATGTTACGATTCACCAAGCTAGAGTTTACATTCTTAGCTATACTTTGAGCTTGTTTTGGAAATCATTGGACTAGTTAATGATCTTTTGAGTCCAGCACCATATTTTGGAGTTTAGAACCCGATTATACCTTGTCTTTCTTCCATTACTTAGAGTATTGATTTAGCCTCGGTGGATGAAAGCCTTAACATGAAGTATCCTTAATTCGTTGAAGAAAATAGCATGATTTCAGTTAGATTTTCTGAACCCTTTTTATGTTCAACTGGGTAATTCATGTATGTTAGAAGAATTGGCTTTAACAATATTCTCCATATTCTTGAGGTTGATTTATCGGCCAAGTCTTTGAACTCAAACCGGATCACCGTAGTATCGTTTTCCTTGCGTAATATTCGAGCATGCTTATCATCTTGAGTAACATTGGTGGTAAGATCATAATAGCCGGTCATATGAGGATTTAGAATTTAATCCCTTATTAAAACACGAAATCTTCAATACCTTGTAAAACATCGAACTTTTAAACATCGGTATTTCACCTTAGAAATGATCGTTCAACTCTCCTGTAGTGCCTTATCGTTTCCGGTTCAGTTCTTATCTAGTGTTATAACCGTGAACCAACCTAGCGTCACTACTTTACGATCATGATATAAGTATTCGGTGATCGTATGTTAGTATCGAGTGGTATGTTAAGTTCCTTGTATCTCTTTTTGAACAAGGTCCGAGCCTTGCATAGGGGTCGATGGTCGGGCGGTGACATACGGACGCGTGACGTTTGTTGGAGTATTTCATTCTTGCCATTTTCGAGGCAAGTATCATATGTTGAGTTTGATTTATATTGGAACTTTAATCATGCATATGGTTTTGTTCATGTTTTCGAATATGAGATTTATTTCTGTAAATTCTCGTGGTATTCGTTGTTAATCGTTCGTGTTGATGAAAATATTGAAATGCATATATGTATGCATAATTGATTGGTTTATGGTATAAATGATCCGAAGGGGTCATGAGGATCTATGCTGAGGGCGCTGGATCGAATGTACACCATGCGTTGGTCCGACGGGATCATCATGGGGATCTATGCTGAGGACGCTGGATCGCTGGATGGGTTTTCCACCATGCGTTGGTCCGACGGGATCATCATGGGGATCTATACCAAGGGCGCTGGATCGCTGGATTACCCTGTATTGTGTTGATGGAATTGTGAGGATTCACATCGTTGGATTCCGATGACGGAAGTCCATTTTGCATGTTTTATGATGCACTGATGATTCATGTATTATGATACTTGTACTAGCATTGTTTTGCTAACCCCTTCGGGGGTGGACATTGTTTTGATGTTCAGGTAGCCAAGGAGCGGGGAAGCAACCACAGTACCGACAGGACGATGAAATGGATCAGTGATGTGGTTAATGTTGATTGTGATTTGTCTTCTTGTTTCACTTTAGTACTCGAGTACGTGTGTTTTAATAATGTCAAGTTCGATATGGTTGTATAAGTTAACTTTTTGGATCAGTTGAATCAGTTCTATGTTTTGACCTTCAGTTGTACGGTTGGATTATATTTACTTTTCTTTTAATTAGCCTTGTAAATCCTTATTTAAAGGGTTTACGGCGCTGTAATTATTCCGAATATCTCGGGGTGTTACATTGAGCAAGAATGTGCAAGTCTTGGTCTTGAGATTCACTATGGTTATTTTCCAGCTCATCGATTTAGTAGTGAAGTTGAGGGGGAGGTTGAGAAGAAAGACATGCTGAGTTTTAGGGTCGATCCCCCAGCACCTGATAATTACATAAAGTGTGATGAGCTTGTAGAAGAAGTTACCATTGATGATGTTTCCAAAGAAATTTCATTAAATTGTCATCAAACTTCGAATAATAAGGTGAACACTTTTGTGCCTAAAATTTTATTAACGGTGCCGTGCATAATTTTTCCTAAATCCATAATGGGAGAGATTGACCCCATTACTTGTGATTTTATTGAGGCTGATTCTTTGAATTCTAATGAGGTTGTTCATGATATGTCTTTATTATTTACCCATTCGAACTCTGCTTATTTTTTCATACCTTATAATTATTATATTCTTCCATTATTTTTTGGTTGTCCGCATAATTATTCTTACTCATTATTTTTGGCAACCAGGCATGAACCAAAGCCTCCCTTGTGGAATAAGAGGCTTATAGATTGCAAGAAGGGGGTATTTGGCAATCTCCTTAGAAAGAAGCCACGTTAGATTTTTTTGCCACGTCGTGCTCAAGACGTAAAATAGAGCGCTTGATGGGAGGCAACCAATCATTTTTACTTGTTTTCTAGTTAGCTGTTTTTATTTGATTTTTCGTTAATAATTTTTTTTCCTTTGTTTGTTATTTCGTTTGGATTCGTATATTCTTGTTGGCCCTTATTTCTAACCCCAATGAGTTATTATCCTTCATATTCTAGTCTTTGTTGACTTAATGTCTATAGTTATTTCATGGCTAGAGACTAAGTTTGGGGGTCCCTGGTGATGCTGGACATTATTTGAAGTATGGATTGACAGTCGATTCCACTCAGACATGTGCTGGCGTTCAAGAAGACATTAGGAATAAGATTCACTTTTCCTTCTCTCTTTTATTTTCACATGAGTTTTATTGTTGATGATTTTATGTATAGTGGAATAAATTGAAGCATGCGATATTTTCTTAATTTTTCTTGGTTATAAATTGCGATTTCAACATTGCTTTATTGTCCTTGCATGATGTTGATGGTTTTTACCAAAAACATGAATTTTTCGTGCTTCTTTGTGTAAAACTAATGTTACGATAATGATTTCTCTTTGAAGAAACGGTTGACTTTTGGTCGAGTTGCAGTCAGCGATATCTGTTTCCGTTAAGTATTCATTTAGGTCCGAAATTTTTTTCGTTTTTGTAGAAATCTTAGTAGATAAGAAAGGAGACATACATGTTTTCAAATCACCGTATATACGTTTGGTTATACTTTTCGCGTAGCTAGTCGTCCAGTAACATGAGTCTTGTGGGCACTTAAAGTGAGTTTAGAGTCAGACAGTTTTTCCCAAAAAGTCAAGATATTATATGTTCTATGATGGGAAGTCTAGTAACCGGGGGTATTCGCGTGACCCGTTGTTTACTCTCGCGTAAAACGACAACCCTGAATAGAGTAATGGTTTAGAGATATCGCATGTGCCGATGATGGGGAGCCTAGTAACTGGGGGTATTCGCGTGACCCGTTGTTTACTCTCGCGTAAAACAGCGACCTTGAATTGGACGCGGGAATAGCTATTCGAGTTTTTTTTCTCCGCTTAGTAACTACAAGCATCCATGTGCCCCATGAGTGTCTTTTACGTCAAAAGGTTCCCCGATATATGAGAATGGAAATCCACCCTAGGATTATCCCGATGAAACATCCCGAGGTCCGAACCTAGTGGTTAACTCGAATCTTTATTATGATCATACAAAAGGGTATGCTGTCCGAGGAGTAATTTTGATAATGAAACTCTTGAATTTTACCACTAGACTGTGGGGCTGGGCGAGTTGGCTTGTTTACTCTAACCCTTCATATTGGCGGTCGGTTAAATTCACGCTTGTTAATCTTTGAGCTTGATTTTCTTCATGAACGATTGGTTAGGACTGAAAAATGACTACTTTTTGGAATCAGTGTCCGTGAATGTGACTCACTAATACGATACTCGTATTATTCTTTGAGATTTTCAGGGTAGTATTGATTAAGTTGAGCACTATGGATTTGCACGATCATTCACTATACTTTTTATTTGAAAATTGAATTTTGCTTGAGGACAAGCAAAGGCTCAAGTTTGGGGGTATTTGTTAGGCGTATTTTTATGCACTTATTTATCATTATTTTATATTCATTTGAAGTGTAAATCTACATAAATGAGCTTTTAATGCACTATTCTTTTATGTTTTGTAGGAAATTGGAGTCCGGAATCTCGAACGATGCTAAACGGGCGAAAACGGCAATTTTTGGCCAGGGGCCGCGGCACAAGTAGAGTGAGCCGCGGCACACGCACGACACACAAAGGCACCGAGCGAACTGTACTGTGAGCCGCGACACAAGGAGAATGAGCCGCGGCCCATGAAGAAAAATGCGCCCAGGTGTGGGGCACTGAGCAGTAAGGGCCGCGGCACAGATTAAGTGAGCCGCGGCCCACGAGGCGGTTTTGCTGAGTCTTCCGCGTTTCTGGGCCGTTTTTGGAGCCTGTTCCCAACCTAATTCCCGGACGCATTTTGGAGGCTAAGGAGAGCTATAAATAAACACTGAAGGTCAGAAAAAGGGGAGGATCGATAGAGAGGAGACATCGTAGGAGGGAGAAGAACACCAGAATAGGAGATTTGTGGGCGACGACAAGACCACGGATCCCTTACGGTTTTCCTTAATTGGTCCGCATCTTATTTTCTAGATCTGTTTGAGTAGGATTGTGATTGTAGCCGATTACATGACCGTTTGAATTATTTATTTTTATTTCAATTCACTCGTTATTCGTATTGAATTGGATTCTTCTCACTGTTCTCAATGCTTTCAATTGTCTGGCCAATGGTTGAATTGATTTGAATGTCTTTATGGATTCGGGAGACGAAATTTAGGCATAGTTCTTGTGAGAAAAATCATGATTCTTAGTAATTTTTATCGACTTTGGGAGAAGCTTTAGAATAATTTAGGAATTCCTAGCTTACAATCAATTGAATAAAAGGGAATTGAATTAAATAAAAATCATTCCTGATTGTTTGAGGTGAAAATCATAATCATACGCCCTTGTTATTATTATTTTTATTATTCCTATTATTATTGTCTATTTATTTTTCTGCAATTAGTTTAGAAATATATTCTATATAATTGTTCTTCAAATAAAATTACGAGTTGACTATATTTTGGTACTTAGTGAAATCAGTCCTCGAGGGAACGATATCTTACTTATCACTTTATTACTTGTTGACACCGTGCACTTGCGGCATAGTGTGAGGGATTTCCTCACAACACTATTAGCGCATGCTAATTATTAATAGCGCACGCTAACGGTCCAGAACTTTAGGTCCTGGACTGGGGTGTTAACTTTCTGGACTGGAGTTTCGCCCGATAGTGCACGCTAACTTTTAAGGTTAGCGCACGCTAACGCTCCCTGGCTATAAAAACCAGGGAGTTGACCCAGGTTTTCACTTTTTCTCATTTCTTCTCCTCCCCCGCGGCTTAGCGATTCCTCAGGCGATTTCTTCCTCCGACCACTTCAGATATCATTTACCTTGATCTCTTGGTGTAAATTAACAACACCTACTTGTGTTCTTCATCCTTAATACAAGGTAAATCTCTTAGAACCCTACTTTTGGGTAATTTGGGGTTTTTTGAGTTTTTGTCCGATTTATTCCGTATTGTTGATTAATTCATGACGAATATGATTAATCTTGTTAATATTCTTGGTTTCCCTACGGATTCATGGTATATTTCGTAGTTGTTGCGTATTCGAGAGGGTTTGTTTGTGGTCCGCCCTCGTTGTTTTTATACGAATAAACATGAATCGTAGGAGGATTTTGGGTGTATTCCGTTTTATACTCGTTCCGAGTTGGTTGTGATTGTGTTCTTCGAATCATTAGGTTCGTGGTTGTCGGTTCCTAGTGTTCATAGGTGATTTTCCTTTTCATTCGTTGCGTCATCAATTACTCAAGGCAAGTATTTTTGGAAACCTTTGTGTGTGCTTTGCTCACCTCGGGAGGGTCCGACGGGGCCTCGAGGGAATCCAATGGTATAACCTTCGATTCACGAGTTTGTTTCGCTAGCCAGCTCGGGAGGGTCCTTAGAGGCCTCGAGCGGGATCAATGGTATAGCCCTGTTCCCAAGGCGATGTGCGTGCATGATTTGTTTTATGATATGGCCAGCTCGGGGGGGTCCTTAGAGGCCTCGAACGGGATCAATGGTATAGCCCTGTTCCCAAGGCAAATTGTTTGACTGTTTGTTTCCGGAAAAAACATGTCTGGTTTTGGTTTTGAAATGAATTTGGTGCATTGTACTGTGAAATGTGTAAGCGATTGGTTTGCCTTGATTACGTGTACTAGTGTAATTGCTAACCCCTTTAGGGACCCATTTTGGGGAAATTCTTGTTATGGATTTCAGGTTATGTTCAGCCGGACGAGCGGGCGCTGGGACAGTACGAGGATACTGGCCAAGGTCGTTGACATGTGCACTTGAGTCCTTTTATCTTTGTTATTCTTTTCGGTATGGTTGTTGTCTACTTTATGAGCTTATAGATTGTACTCGCGAGTACTTTGGCTTTTTCCCTTCAGATTGGGATTTGTATTTGTTGAAGTTATGAATGTTTGTCGGTGTTGATTATTCCGCCGGTTGTACCGGGCGTGTTATTTGATTTTCATCTAGATGATGTATGTTTTTACTATTGTAATTCGTGTCTAGCCTGGTGGGTCCCATATAGGGGTCCACGACACTGTAATATACCTTGAATATCTCGAGGGTGTTACAGAAAATGGTAATAGAGCACTAGGTTTATGGATACCTAGGATTGTCCGTTATTTGGGTCTAGTTGTGTTTTGTTTTGCACATTGTCACCCCGCTGCCAGCATCTCGGTACTTCCAGTGTTCGTAAGTTTTCCTTACTCGATTCATTGTTTTCTCGCACTGTATTTTCGTTTCTTGAACTGTGGTTGTTTTTCCTCACTTACTTATCATCGAGTTGCTCTTTGCCACCTTTTAACACCAGTATGGGTGCTGGAAGAGGCCATGGTCGTGGTCGTGGATGCGGCCGTGGACGTGGGGCAGCCGGTGAGGTGGCCACGTCGCATTCTTTGGGAGCTGGCAGTACCGGTGAACCTCATAGCCATGCTTCTTCTCAAGATGGTGCCGACCTTGGTGTTGCGGTTGTCATGCAATAAATGGTGAACCAAATGGCGGTGATAGCTCAGGCGGTTCAGAACCCGAATCTAGCCCACGCTAATCGGGTCTGGGCGGATCGTTGGCTTCAGGATGTCATCAAGATGCATCCTCCTCAGTTTTCGGGAGCTTCAGATCCAATCGACTGGGAGGGATGGATCAAGGAGATATCTAAAGTCTTTGTTGCCACCAACTGTCCCGAGGATCTCAAGGTCCCTATTGCCCAGTACTTTCTCACTGGGGACGCTACTGACTGGTACGAGGCTATTGGGCCTAAGGACCACGTTGCTTCGTGGTCGTAATTTTTGGACCTAATGGAGACCGAATATTGCCCGTGGCCGGTTAGACAGGCTCGAGTTCATGCCTTTTATGATGCTCAGCCTAGGGATATTCCTGGTTTTCAAGCTATTGCCGATTTCAACAAGGAGTTGGGCTACGTGAAGGCCCAAATTACAGAGGAGAGTGACAAAAATTTTCATTTCTCTAGGCGGATGAAACTGTCAATTCGGGACTATATGTATAGGCTCGTCTGCACCACTTTGAAGGATTATCAGAGTAGGGCTCCTGCGTATGATATGTCGGTGATGGCCAGTGAAGCGGCTCATGAGAGCAAGAAACGGAAGTCCGTCGGAAATTTTTCTGGTCACAAGGGCGGAAGCCAGCAGAAATCTCAATCTGTAAATGTTCCTACGAGCAGTTCGGCTCATTTTTCTGGGAGTTCTCGGGGTGCTGCTAGAACCTCCGTTCGTGAAATCATATGAAGGAGGAGGTCGCACAGTTTGTATCGAGATGTTTGACTTGTCAGCAGGTCAAAATCGAGCATCAGCGACCGGTTGGGGTATTACAGTCGCTTCCCGTTCCAGAATGGAAATGGGAAGATATATCGATGGACTTCATCACGAGCTTGCCAAGAACGAGATCGGGTATGAATATGGTTTGGGTGATTGTTGATCGTCTGACCAAGTCGGCACATTTTTTGGGTATCAAGGATACTTGGGGCCCGGAGAAGTTGGCTCGTGTGTTTATTGCGCAGATTGTGAGGCTTCACGGCACTCCGAAGTCTATTGTTTCGGATCGGGACGGCCGTTTTGTATCGCATTTTTGGCAGGCGGTATATAAGGCATTAGGTACTCATTTGCGTTTAAGTACCTCTTTTCATCCTCAGTCAGATGGACAGTCGGAACGCGCTATCCAAACGTTCGAGGATATGTTGCGTGGTTGTGCTCTCGACTGGAGCAGTGACT
Organism: Orobanche coerulescens; assembly: GCA_033398695.1. Taxonomy (NCBI): domain Eukaryota; kingdom Viridiplantae; phylum Streptophyta; class Magnoliopsida; order Lamiales; family Orobanchaceae; genus Orobanche; species Orobanche coerulescens. The sequence continues at coordinate 67,277,908 of CM065818.1, read as the reverse complement.
GGGAGGAGTATCTGCCATTGATCGAATTCACGTACAACAATAGTTGGCACGCGTGGATTCAAATGGCACTGTATGAGGCACTTTATGGGCGGCATTATCGATCACCAATTTGTTGGATTGCGGCGTCCGATTTGGTCGGGACCGAACCGGATATCGCTTTAGAGACGAGGCGAAAAGTGGAATTGATTCGAGAACGGATGTTGACTGCTCAGAGTCGATAGAAGTCATATGATGACGTCCGTTGTCGACCTTTGGAGTTCGAGGTGGGAGACCATATTTTGCTAAAGGTGTCGCCGACGAGGGGAGTTTTCCGCTTCAGGAAGAAGGGGAAGTTGAGTCCGAGATTTATTGGGCCCTTTGAGATTCTTGAGCGAGTCGGTGAGTTGGCATATCGTTTGGCGTTACCTCCGGCCTTGAGTCACGTTCATAGCGTTTTCCATATTTCCCAGCTGAGGAAGTATATTCCGGATCCTAATCACATCATCGACTATGGTGAGATTAATGTCGCCGAGGATATTACCTTTGAGGAGCATCCCTTGAAGATCTTAGAGCACCGTGAGAAGCGACTGAGGCATAAGACCATCCCTTTGGTCAAAGTGCAGTGGTCGAGACATGGTGTCGAGGAGGCAACTTGGGAAACCGAGGATAGCATGCGTGCTAAGTACCCCTGAGTTGTTTATTTCTTAAGTTTCGAGACGAAACTTATTTTTAGAGGGGTAGAATGTAATATCCGCATTTTCTTTTTCATGGTATTTTCATTTCGGTTTATTTCTCATTTTTTTAGCAACCCTTGTGTAACCATATTGATTTTCGAGAATATTCATTTCGAGACTTTTGTCATCCGGTTCTGCATTTATTGGTTCTTCCGTGGCTTATTGATCTGATTCTCGTAATTGTTGTTCGGAACTGCCGTTCGGGGTTGCCGTAAATCCATTGTATGTCATCATGCGTATTATGTTGTTCCGTTTGATGATTCGGTCCTGTTTCGGTGTTTAGGACCATTTTTATCCTGTGCTTAACGCGCGCTGATATTATTGTATAGCGCACGCTAAGCATCCTTCAATAGCGCACGCTACGCTTGTTGGTAGCGCGCGCTAGCGAGTTGAGCCCTGGCAGTGGCAGTTAGCCTGTTTCTGCTCTCAGTCCTCAGGGCTAACGGTTTAGCGCATGCTATGTTTGTCTAGGGCACGTTATTGTCGAGGACTAGCGTGCGCTAGGTGTCCGGTAGCGCGCGCTAACGGGACAGGCCAGTACTGGACAGTTTACTCTTGGATTAGGTCAGGTGCCCAGGTAGCGCACGCTATAGCCCGGTAACGCGCGCTACCGAGACGCTGTTAGCGCACGCAGAGTGGCCGGTAGCGCACACTAATGCGGTCAGGTGAGTACTGGGCAGGTTACTTCTGGACTCTGCTAATGTCCAGGTAGCGCACGCTATAGCCCGATAGCGCGCGCTACCGAGAGGCTATTAGCGCACACTAATTATTAATAGCGCATGCTAACAATCCAGAACTTTAGGTCCTGGACTGGGGTGTTAACTTTATGGACTGGAGTTTCGCTCGATAGCGCATGCTAACTTTTAAGGTTAGCGCACGCTAACGCTCCCTGGCTATAAAAACTAGAGAGTTGACCCAGATTCTCACTTTTTCTCATTTCTTCTCCTCCCCCACGGCTTAGCGATTCCTCAGGCGATTTTCGGGTGATTTCTTCCAAGGTAAATCTTGGTGTAGATTAACAACACCTACTTGTGTACTTCATCCTCAATCCAAGGTAAATCTCCTTGAACCCTACTTTTGTGTAATTTGGGGGTTTTTAAGTTTTTGTCCAATTTTTTCCATATTGCTGATTAATTCATGACGAATATGATTAATCTTATTATATTCTTGGTTTTCCTATGGATTCATAGTCTATTTCGTAGTTGTTGCGTATTCGAGAGGGTTTGGTTGTGGTCCACCCTTGTTGTTGTTTTTATACGAATAAACATGAATCGTAGGAGGGTTTCGGGTGTATTCCGTTTCATACTCGTTTAGAGTTGGTTGTGATTGTGTTCTTCGAATCGTTAGGTTCGTGGTTTTTGGTTCCTAGCATTCGTCGGTGATTTTCCTTTCCGTTCGTTGCGTCGTTAAATACTCAAGGCAAGTATATTTGGAAACCTTTATGCTTAACATGAAATGGTAATGTATATTGTGTGTGCTTTGCTCACCTCGGGAGGGTCCGACGGGGCCTCGAGGGAATCCAATGGTATAGCCCTGGATTCAAGAGTTTGTTTCGCTAGCCAGCTCGGGAGGGTCCTTAGAGGCCTCGAGCGGGATCAATGGTATAGCCCTGTTCCCAAGGCGATGCGCGTGCGTGATTTGTTTTATGATATGGCCAGCTCGGGAGGGTCCTTAGAGGCCTCGAGCGGGATCAATGGTATAGCCCTGTTCCCAAGGCAAATTGTTTGACTGTTTGTTTCTGGAAAAGACATGTCTGGTTTTGGTTTTGAAATGAATTTGGTGCATTATACTGTGAAATGTGTAAGCGATTGGTTTGCCTTGATTACTTGTACTAGCATAATTGATAACCCCTTTGGGGACCCATTTTGGGGAAATTCTTGTTATGGATTTCAGGTTATGTTCAGCCGGACGAGCGGGCACAGGGACAGTACGAGGATGCTGGCCAAGGTCGTTGACATCTGCACTTAAGTCCTTTTATCTTCGTTATTCTTTTCGGTATGGTTGTTATCTACTTTATGCGCTTATAGATTGTACTCGCGAGTACTTAGGCTTTTTCCCTTCGGGTTGGGATTTGTATTTGTTGAAGTTATGAATGTTTGTCGGTGTTGATTATTCTGCCTGTTGTACTAGGTGTGTTATTTGATTTTCATCTGGATGATGTGTGTTTTTACTGTGGTAATTCGTGTCTAGCCCGGTGGGTCCCATATAGGGGTCCACGATACTGTAATATACCTTGATTATCTGGGGGGTGTTACAGGTTGAACTAATTCCTCTAGTTTACCCAAGTCCATTTACTATCAAATAATCATATTGATATCTTATAATATTCATAATCGTCACTAATTACGACAATAATGGTTATTCAATAGAAATCGGGAGTAAGTGTTGTGCGGAGCTAAGTGCTACGACCTTAGGGCGGGAGCCACCGCTACAGTCCGTACGAGTACCTCTACAGTCACTTTTTCTATTTATATGTATGAGGGGCGGTTAGTCTAAGTCATGAATCGAGCAGCGTGGCTACGGTTCTAGGCAAAGCTACCGTCGTATCCTATTCCCTTGAATCCGAAAAACGGAGTGATCCTAAGGTGACTGGGTCATAGAATTAGGGTATAGTCGCGATTATGATATAATTCGGGCATAGACCCAAGCTATGGACATATCGAGCCCAGATATGAGATAAGACAGCATGTCACCAAGCGTGAGAGCGATAAAGCTTAAAGGCCAATGTTATAGTGACGGTCCGACAAACGCCCAAGGCTACGGTTATCAAACCAAAGGTCATCGCGATAGTCAAAGGCCAAGCACTGATAACGGTCTAAGATGTTATAAGGAGGCTAAGGGATTAGTCATGTAGACGACCTCCCAAAGCTAAATACTCATTCGGCGCTAGACGCCGTACATTCTTCACAGCAATCTACAAAAATTGACTGTACATTCATGTCATAATTCATAATATTCTTCTTGAAAACTTGCACCAATTTTTAAAAAATACTATTTTTCAAAAGTGGGAGAAACATATTATGTTTATTAAATAATAAACTCATTGAGTACCAAACCCCAGCTCATTGAGAATCCTTTATTCTCACCCCACTTTTATTTTTCTAAAACCCCATTTGATGAAGAAGACGAAGAGGAAGAAGTGGCAAATGCTGGTATAGAGTGAAGACTTACCTTGGACACTATCAAGACATAGGACTCATGATGCTGTGTTTAGTATATATTTATTTCCTGTGTCAAAACTGTATTCTGATTTCCACTGTACTCTTTTGTACTTGATGTAATAATACCGTTGTACGCTTGAATATTTCTTTTCTATGGAATAACCAGTCTTAGTTCACCAGGCTAAGATCTGGCATATGTATGCTTTACTGGAATGTATTATCACAAATGTTATTTATTATGTTAACTGTCACGTTCTCGTCCAACCCCGGTGTGGGGGCGTGACACGGCGCCTTATAAAATAATACAATAGTTCACAACTTATATAATTATTAGACATATTATATGAAAGGTTGTAGTGTATGCTTGAAATTAATTGGTCTTGACTATTAACATGCATTAGCGTATTTACATACATTGAACTGGATCGAAGTGAGATAGTGTCTTCTGTACTGACTGTAAGAAGAACGTAAATCTTGGACAATTATTATTTCTTAATTATAAGTATATAATATTTAATTATGTATTCACGATATTTATTTCTTTGATTTACCATGGGTGAGAGTCAAAATGATTGACTCAATAATCTTCGTATCTTGGGCAATAATATTATTTATATAACAATTATTATTATAATTAGAAATCGTACCCCTAATCGTGCGGGTTGATGATATCCCCTTGAGGAGCTCGATAATGATTATTATATTAAACCCTGCATGTGGATTTAATTTCGATATCATAATACGGTTTGACTGGTACTACTATTGGATAAGATATTAATTAATTAAAGCTGTCAGTAGCTTAAATTAATGAATGGACATTTGATATCTTAAATATGGGAAATAATATATTTAAATAAGGAGCCCAATTTCGTAAATTGGGATTTGGGTAGGAAGTGCACTATTAACTCTTTAGTGGACTGAGTTGATATTTAATAGACTCAATATATTAGGAAATGCCTAATATGGAAATTTGAGGTCTATTAGGAGTCCTTTCCCTAATCCTCCTTACGATCACTAGAGTAGCCCATAACACCTATAAATAAGACCTCAAGGGACAGGCTCATGGAACTCACTCCTCTGACCCTCTGAAAAACTACTCGAGGTCTTTTGTCTCTTACTTTCTAAACTAGTCTCTGTCATGGAAATGGCCATCTCAATGGGTAAGGCTCGATCGTGATACTCTTTCAAAGTAGTACACATGAGAGGAGCCATGCTCTCTTGTATACGAGGTTTCATCCGCATATCAAAGTTACAGATCTTGTCCGCTTCACTCCTTACTTGTTTACGACATAACATAGCAGTTTATAATCGACTATAGCCTGGGATATCGACACATCCTGAGGAGTAGCCTAGAAAAACTCGATGATTCTGTGCTCTCGGCTAGGAAACGGATGATATTCTGTCTCCGTGGCAGCTATAAACTCAACCCTAATGGCTGTACGGTTTCTAGGCGCTACGACCTCCCACCAGTCTGCAGCTTCCTTATCGAGGAGAATTGGGCAATATGTTCCCTCCTCTCATCTGGACAAGCTACAACATCAAAAGTTCTTCCCAACTGGAAGAGCCAGTTCTCCCATCCTAACAAATCAGAAGAACCCGCAAAACGAGGCGAATGCATTCTCATCACGTCTTGGAGCCACTTGCTAGCTCCGTTTTCCGCAATTGGGGGCTCATCCCGATGCCCACCCTAATTCATCTGCACCAACTGGGCTGCCACATGCTGAAGAATGATGGCGATGCCAATGTCAACATTACCTCCAGCTGCTTGCCTCTGATCACCCGACTGGTCTTCAGGACCATATGTACTGGGATGATTGGTGCTCGAAAATGAACGAGTCACCTCACCAAGCTCATGGTTATGACCACGACCACGACTTCGGTCTCGTCTTCTCTACCTAGTGAACTGACAACCACTCAGTACAACAAAATATAACATTGCATAACAACATACCGAAAATAGTAACTCAGCAAAACATAACATCATAAGGCAACAAATAGTAACATAACAACAATATTTGCCCAGATGGACAATTAGACGAACACAAGGATCATGAGTGCATCCGATGGAACTTACGGACATAATTATCGAGGAATATAGTCATAACAAAATAAAACCTACGACCATAATACCCTACTCATACGGCCTTAAACATGCTTCTGAACAGTAGGAATAATCAGCAACTTCAAAACTGCTCCGAAAGATATCCACGACACATGGATACGGGAAGTCGTGAAGGGCTTATACATGTGTATAGCATACGGATCTAAGTGCTATTGTTTTGCACAAAAATGACATCATACAAGCTACGAAATGAGTCCAAACCATAAACGACACATTGTATCTTAACTCAATTTTGGTTATATTAATTTCGAAAAAGAGTCATTTTGCAAATCATAAAATTTTCCAAAATCTAAAGTTGAAGGTTTAAATCGATACAGAGGTGAAACACTTTTCGTTCAACACTTTTGGGAAATATTATTGTTCCTCCAGGACAAAACATCGTCACTAATTAAAAACCTTAAAAGTTTTCATCTTTCACCCTTTTTAAAATAAAGTCGCGTTTTCATTTTAGAACTCAAAAATTTGTATGGTGTGAAAGATTCTCAAATCATACCCTTGAGTCATTCGAAAATCAAACTTATTAGCTAAAAATCATTTCGAAAATCCTTTCAATCATGCCAAAGGCTAATGACCCTAACATTTTTACAAAACACTCAAAGATAAGGCCAACTTGCCAAAATCCAAATAATTTTTTATATGCACGTTGAGCAGTTGTTTATACGCATCGAAAAAATATTTTAGGGAATCGATTTCTTTCTAAAAGTATACCCAAGTTTATTAAATTTCAGAAAATCATTTTAAAGTACCCAAAATATTCGATTCCCATTTACACAACTACTTGACACCCAAAATTACGAGTTTAACAAGCACAACTCATAAACATGGAATTCAAACAAAGATCAACATAATTTGTCTCGGTTCTCAACAAACTTTACCATCGGCACTATCTTTCTAAAACACATCAATGTCCAGAAATTCACAACAAATTACATCACTCATAATTCAATATGTCACCATATCCCAACCACTACAGGCGCAATACACCTCAAGTATCAAGCACAAGTTCCATCTCACATCGCATAAACAAAGTCATGAATCACAAGATATAGCACATAAAAGGGGAGACTTACGTCCACAGGTCGCACAAAGATGATGGTCACCCACGATACTGATCTCAACCGATGATACAGATGACACAGCATGATAATATATCACTTGACTCGGTAATCGATAAATCAGATGATGCAACAAAACACGACTTCTCGACCCAACAGGCTAGGTCTCCATAATCTAAGTTCTGGTACCATAAATGTAACACCCCCAGAAATCACACGAGAATATCACACGCTGTATACCCTTCTCACAAGGATCTACCAGACTGGAATCCAAAAGACAACTCAATGTTTGACCTACCGAGGTCAGATCAGATAACAATACAGACCGATAAGGTCGAACTCAAAATAATCAGGCTGTAAAGGCCGCACATCATCATAACTGAACCGATTTACATCACAACACATACCCATGCAGGGGTAAAAATAGATTACAACGAAAGTGGGGTATAACTCAACAGTACAAACAAAATCAGACTCTCGATCGATTAATATCGCAACTTGTCATCTTCCATGCCGACCTTGTGACTGCTCCCCCGAACTAAATATATATGAAATGTATAAAACACAATTACCCATTTAAGGAGTTAGCAACTAGAATTTGCTAGTACATGTATACTAACTATACAAAATATATCAACCAAACAACAGTCAAGAATCCATTATGCCAATCATTCATCAGATATTCCCAAGAGGTTTTAAGGATAAGAAAACAAAATAAATTAAAGTCTCTGAAAATAAAACATCATCTCGGGAGTTTTAGAAAATGGAAAGACTTCAGGACCTCGAGTCCAAAGTTAAAACATCATCAACCCCCTCGGATTGAGACTTTAGAAAACATCATCTCCTGCCACGTACTCCGTAGGTTCATCAACCCGCTCGGATTGAGCCAAACAATACATCAAACATGCTTGTGAACCCGTGATATCCTGCCACGTGTTTCCATAGGTACGACAACCCACACAGATTGAGCCAAACACAATAATCTTAACAATCACAACACCCAGTTCTGACTCCATGATCCCTTGACACGAGTCACCGTAGGCCCTATCGAACCCACATGGTTGAACGTGCTGTGTCCTAACCCATGATCTCCTGCCACGTGTCATTGTAGGCCTCGTCAGACCCGCACGATTGAACCTAAACACCACATACTAAGTTTTGATCCCATGATCCCTTGCCATGAATCCTCGTAGGCCATACGAGTGAACTTAGCAACACTGTGCAAAACACACATTGTTTCACACATAATGTACATGGTCGATCATTACATCAATCATCACGAACTTTACACAACCAACACACAAAGCGCAATATCGACCTTTCAATCGTCATCACAACAATACACAATCAACACAACATATCCATTGATCAACACAAAACACGTTACACATCCTATAGTATAGCCAATCAATGCAATCATCATGAATAACAAAGCTATATAACAACACAACAATTCATAATACATCGAAATACACATCCACGTATATTAACTAACCAATAAGAACATAGCAATCAACATGTTCCACGACAAGAAATATTCAAGAAACAACATCAATGAATGAGACCTCTACAATGAAGTTCATAATATTTCACACGGACCACGTTCAATAAGATGAAATAACCATCATAAATCCAACACACAACCTCAATTCACAAAATATAAATCGTATAGACAAGATACTTGCCTCGATAATCACACCCGAATACTCCGACGAACACGATTGACTGAAAAGCTCTAAAAACCTACAATCTCTAGAAGGAAACACAGCCAACACCCAAAGGAAACACATTGAAACATTTAATCGACCATTAAATATTCAAGATTTCTCAAGGACACTCAAATCATTAATCAATTAAAACAACCTTGAAATATGGATATATAATGCATAGAACGCGATCAAAAAGCTCATATAACACTAATCAATTCATAAAAAATTGAGTTAGAATTTGAAATTAACAGTTTTTCCCCAAAACTCAACCCTAAGAAATTTGAGGACAAATACATTGATCCGACGAAGAACAACTGATTAGATGATGTTATAATCACCTAAGACCTTCCAAAACACCTTTGGATGGAGAAAAATCGGTCAAAGAATCTCAATCCTATCCAAATCGCCTCAGTCGTCGCGAGAGGAGAGAAGGGAAAGAAGAAATGATGGAAAAACTGTTGCTCCAATATATATACTGGAGTAGTTAGCGCGCGCTAGGTATACACATTAGCGTACGCTGACGGGCTAAGAATTCATTACGTTCTGGCAGACAGTGCAGTTAGCGCGCGCTAAATAAGCTTCTTAACATGGGTAATGGCGCTAATTTCAGCAGCTTCTGTCCTCGACCTCCACTATGTTCTACATCGCCCTTCAGTTACCGCTACATCGATTAGCGTGTGCTAATGCACTCTGAACAGGCAGCAATTCTTCTCCAAGAACTTGTTGCAATGATGAAACTCCTCGACGAAAATAATGATCACGCAACATTCAATGAAACACTAATGCACAACACCAATGATCCAAACAGAAGCAAATACACAAAAAAGTGAGACACATAAGCACACGTGAAGTACCACATTGCACACATCAAACAGTCCACGTTAAAAGTAAACACGACAATACAGTCTCAACGTACGTCAGTCAACTAGGAAATAGTTCCAATTAACAAACAACGGAAAATATTCAGTACAAAAGGACAAATAATTCAAGACAACAAAAAATGAAAATCCTCGGTATTACATTTTACCCCATTAAAATTAAGTTTCGTCCTCAAAATTAAAAACAAGAAACAACAAGGTGCCACATAACGAGATAAAAGCATTCAAGCAACAAATATCAAATCTCCACACAAGATTTAGTCCACCATGAAATACACGAGTCACCATCACCGGGTACCGCTGGGACCTCTAGGAACAGGAGCGGAACCTCAAATCCCAAACATATTAGCGACAGTCTCGCAATGCACCGCTTGGTGCCCCACTTGACCGCACTTGAAACAGTTAACCTGCAGCGAAGGGTAACTCTTCTGTGTATGGACCATACGACTACAGTTGAAAAACGTCTTCACGCCGTCACCTCTCACTACAAGGAGTAAGAATCTTGGACTGATCATACAAATGGGGAGTCCTCCCAGAAGAACGATACGAAACAACATGCTCATGGAACTCACTCCTCTAACCCTCTGAAAAACAACCCAAGGTCCTTTGTCTCTTACTCTCTGAACTAGCATTTGTCATGAAAATGGCCATCTCGATGGCTAAGGCTTGATCCTAATACTCTTTCAAAGTGGTACACATAAGAGGAGCCATACTACCGAACAAGAGGTTTCATACGCATATCAAAGTAACGAATCTTATCCACTTCGCTTCTCACTTACTCCCTAACATGACACAACTGTTTATTATAATCGACTATAGCCAGGGATATTGACACATCCTGGGGTGTAGACAACAAAAACTAAATAATCCTGCGGTCTCAAACAGGCAACGAATAATACTCTCCCTCTATGGTAGTCTTGAACTCAGACTAAGTGGCTGTACGGTCTCTAGGTGTTACGGCCTCCCACCAGTCGATAGCTTTCTTATCGAGGAGGTATTGAGCAATGAGTACCCTCCTCTCATGAGGACAAGCTACATCATCAAACACCCTCCCCAACTGGAAGATCCAGTTCTCCCAATCTAGAATCAGAAGAACCTTTAAAACGAGGCGGGTGCATTTTCATCATGACTTGAAGCCATTTACTAGATCTATTATCCATGTATGGGAGCCCGTTTCGATGTGCACCCTGATTCATCTGTGCTAATTGGGTTGCCACCTGCTGAAGAATGGTGGTGACGCTCACATAAATATTACCTGCGGTTGCTTGCCTCTGATAACGTGACTGGTCTTCACGACCATCTGAACTTGGCTGATTGGTACTCGACAACGAACGAGTCACTTCACCATGCTCATGGTTACGTCCACGACAACGACCTCGACCTCTCGGCATACTAAACATTCAACCGTTCAACATAATGAAATGAATCAACACATAACATTATACCAAAAATATGTATCAACAGATCACAATGAAATACGGCCACGAGTAGCAACTCAACCAAAACTATCTACCCAGAGCAGCTAACGAACACACAAATTACGAATGCAACAAATGAAGCTTACGGTTGTAACATACTGTTGGACGATAGAAATACCTCGACAACTCTGAAACAGCTACGAACGAAAGCACAACACCAAAATACAAAAAGTCACGATGTGCTTATGTATGTACGCCACATACAAATCTAAGCGCTATCGTATCGCACGAAAGAAATATCATACAAGTCACAAAACAACCTCAAACTATGCAATACAACAATTAGGAACGCAACCGAAATCCTTCAACAATGATAACAACATGATGAATATACGACAACGACTTGGCTCGCATGCAATTGCTTTACCCCTAAATCTATCGGTATCGCCTGAAACGATACATCCACACTATGCACACATTACATCCAAACTTGATTATAAATACCTTAATTTCTAAAATGAGAGCCAATGTTGCGACTAAAGAACAAAAAAATTATGAACACACAAATTACAACTGCAACAAATGGAGCTTATGGTCGTAACATACTGCTCGATGACAGAAATAGTCCGGCAGCTCTGTAAAACTCCGAACGAAAGCCACGACACAAAAATATAAAAAGTCACGAAGCTCTTATGTATGTATGCCACATACGAATCTAAGCGCTATCGTTTCGCACAAAAGCATTATCATAAAAGTCACAAAACAACCTCTAACTATGCAATACAATAATTTTGACTACAACCAAAATCCTTCAACAAGGATAACAACATGATGAATATACGACAACGCTTGGCTCTCACGCAAACGCTTTAGCCAAGAACTCATCGGTATTGCCTGAAGCGATACATCGACGCTATGCACACGTTACATCCAAACTTGGTTATAAATACCTTAATTTCGAAAATGAGAGCCAATTTGCAATTCAAAAAATTTTTCTATATCCAAACTTAAAGTTTATGTCGAGTAGGATCGTGACATGAGAACTATCAACGCTCATCCAAGAGAATCTCATTACTAGTTCAAATAAAAATTTGCACCCTTCACCATTTCCCAAAAAAATAACATTTATGTCTTAGAGCACAAAATTTTATTGAGCGACATTCTAAAATTTCATCCTCAAATATTGTCAAGAGACCACATTATAAAATACACGACCTCCTTGACAAAACTCAAATAATTTTCAAAATATACGTAAGGTCACCGCTTAAAAATACTGTAACACCCCAATTCACAAATGGGACATTACACGCCGTAGAACCCTCGTGAGGTCTACCAGGCTAACACATGACACATACACCACAATGTAATTCCAAACGATGCAATCAAAAGTAAGTAAGGCCGTGGCCTCGGCCGAAACAATTTTAACAGAGTACATGAACATAAGATAAATACCAATTCGTTGCCCACGCAGGGGACTTAAACCAAGTTTAAAAGTAGACAGTCTAATTCCAGTACTCAACAAATGCGATGACAAAACCTAAAGTTACAGACTCGAGCCACATCATCAAGCCAGCCCATCCTTTACGTGCGTGTCCCGTGCCTGCTCCTCGCCTCTCTCTCCAGACTAAATGCATAAGATGCATTTCCCCCATTTAAGGGGTTAGCATTCGAATAGCTAGTGCAAGTACACAATTACACAACATTATATACAAAATACGGTTTTTAGCACAATCATCTCAATCAGAAATCATTTGCCATAAATATTCCGGAATACTACATTGGCAATCAAATCAGTTCCAATCATCACGATATCACAAAATCACAACTGGTATCCCGTGGCCGTACCCCTTAGTATCGACCCCCAGACATCCCGTCGAACACTCCGGGTGGGATACCACTTCCGCGGCCGTACCCCTTAGTATCGACCCCCAGACATCCCATCGGACACTCCGAGTGGAAGTTCAATAACGCACGCACCCAAGTTCCCTTCCGCAGCCGTACCCCTTAGTATCGACCCCCAGACATCCCGTCGGACACTCCGGGTGGAAGGAGCACAACTCACACACCCAAAAATCACAATTCATCATTTATTTCGAAAATCACAACATACATAACGAAATGTAATACATGTACTTGCCTTGAATGAAACGAAACGAAGGAAACGACGAAGGAATAGGTTTCGGTCCGAACAATCTTCCCAAATCCGTTCCTAACACAATAACGGTATACACAATTCTCAATAATGCGGAACGGTAAGAATTAATCCTAATTCTACCCCTTGGAACGATTTGTCGGACAATACGAAGTCCAAGATGGTTATAATCTAACAATGGAGAAATTACTAGGTTAAATCCATTAAACTATAATGGAAACAAGGGATTTACGACTACACAATCGTAATGTAACAAGTCGTCGATGCTAAATTGGATTAAAAGGAAGAATTATGCCAAAAATCCCGAAATCCCCAAAAACTAGGGTTCTAAGGAAATATACCTCGATTCGGACGGATGGAGGATGATTATGATGATGATAAACCTTGCTTGAAGCACAACAATCGATCTCCAAAAGAACTCTAAGGGTTGCCCTGGGCAAAATGCTCCAAAACGCTCAAGGAACTCACGTATCGCACAAAGGGATGAGAAGGAACGAAATAACGCGACTGAGGATAAGTCAGGAATTAAAAGGCCTGACAGCACGTTACGTACGTTAACGCGAGTTGTTAACGTACGTTATGAAGTTTACGTACGTAACCTCTCACAGGTTAACGTACGTAACGAACAATCTGTACTCAACTGCGAAAACCATAACGTACGTAAGGGAGCATGCATAACGTACATTATGCATGCAGCAGTTCAGCGCTGCTAAACACTTAGCTCAGCACAGTCGATACAACGACGAAACGCAACGCAAGGATAGATTCAAAAGTGTAAACATGAGGTAAGCATAACAACGAAGCTGAGCTTTGAAAGAAAATACACTACCAACCTCCGGAGAATCCAAAATACGACCAGGAGGATAAAAACACCCTAAACTTCTAGGAAATTACAAAACGACCCAAACGTCCAAAAATCGCGATACAACGTCGGATTAACAATCCGAAAGTTTCAACACGACCAACTCAACCATACAAACATATACAAATCAAGAACCAACGAAAACGAACAAGTTTTACGAGAATCGAACGTACATGCGGCAAGGTATAATTCAAGATGAAATTATGCAAAAACATCTTCGAAACTCGTCCAGACGGAAAAACTCCAAGAACAAAATAGATTCAGAATTCCAAAACAGTGCTAAGCGAGTTGTCCGAAACGAACATATACCAAAAATAGAAATTACCGAAAATAGAAAACACGGATATTACATTATCTCCCCCTAAAAATAAGTTTCGTCCCGAAACTTACAACGCGAACAACTCGGGGTATCTCGACCGCATACTCTCTTCCGTCTCCCATGTGGCTTCCTCGGATCCATGTCTCGACCATTGAACTTTAACTAGAGGAATGGTTTTATGACGAAGTTGCTTCACCCGACGCTCTAAAATCTGAATTGGCCTCTCCTCGATGGTAATGTCGGGTCCCAATTCGATCTCTCCAAAATCAATAATATGGCTAGGGTCCGATACGTACTTCCTAAGCTGGGAAACATGAAATACGTTATGAACGTGACTCAAAGACGGCGGCAAGCCTAACCGATAGGCAAGCTCTCCCACTCTCTCTAAAATCTCAAACGGCCCAATATATCTCGGACTAAGTTTGCCCTTCCGGCCGAAGCGGTAAACTCCCCGTGTCGGCGACACCTTAAGCAAAACATGATCTCCCACCTCAAACTCCAACGGCCGGCGACGCGTGTCGGCATAAGACTTCTGCCGACTCTGGGCCGTCAACAATCTATCACGAATCAGAGTAATCTTCTCTCTCGTCTCAACTACCATATCGGGCTCGGAACCAATCAGCTCGGACGCATCGTCCCAACACAAC
Organism: Orobanche coerulescens; assembly: GCA_033398695.1. Lineage (NCBI taxonomy): Eukaryota > Viridiplantae > Streptophyta > Magnoliopsida > Lamiales > Orobanchaceae > Orobanche > Orobanche coerulescens. The sequence continues at coordinate 67,262,872 of CM065818.1, read as the reverse complement.
GGCGATCTGCATCTCCTCCCATACAATGCCTCAAATGGTGCCATTTTGATCGAGGCGTGCCAACTATTGTTGTACGTGAACTCGATCAACGTCAAGTGCGACTCCCAATCATCCTTCCAATCTAGGGCACAGGCTCTCAACATATCCTCCAACGTCTGGATCGTCTGCTCTGACTGGCCGTCAGTCTGATGGTGGTAAGACGTACTGAGTCTCAACTCAGTCCCCAAAGCTCGATGAACAGCCTGCCAAAAATGTGATACAAACCGGCCATCACGATCCGAAACAATACTCTTAGGAGTCCCATGTAATCTCACGATCTCTGCAATAAACACTGCATACCTCTCTCGACCCCAAGTGTCCTTAATACCCAGAAATGAGCTGATTTGGTCACGATCGACAATAACCCAAATCATGTTCATTCCATCCGAGTCCTAGGCATACCGGTAATAAAATCCATAGAAATATCCTCCCATTTCCACTCCGGAATAGAAGTGGTCGCAAAACCCCGCTGGTCGCCGATGCTCGATCTTAACTCACGATGTGTCAAACATCTCGACACAAACTCGCTAACGTCGTATTCAAATTATTCCACCAGAGTTACTCCTCACATCCTTGTACATTTTACTCGTACAGGATGTATGGAGTAAGGCGTGGTATGAGCTTCGCTCAAGATCTTCCGTCTCACCAATATCATTCGGTACACATAATCTGCCGCAAATCTCGTAACGCCATCATCACGAACCACAAATCCAGGGGCTTTCCCTTCCTCACATCCTCCCTCAATGGACCAAACACGGATCATCATATCTTTCGCCTTGATATCATCACCAAGGACGAAGTGATCTATAACGCACATATAATCGGCCCCGAACTCTCCGAACCCAAACCTCAATATTCGGAGATGAAATCTCGCGGATCCTACTGCGTGGTGTAAGTACCTCTAACATCTGTAAAGCCATCGGCTTTCAGCTCAACGCATCAGCCACTACGTTGGCCTTACCCGGATGGTAAAGTATCTCGAGGTCGTAATCTTTAATTAGCTCTAACCACCTACGCTGCCTCATATTCAACTCTTTCTGGCTGAAGATGTACTTCAGACTCTTGTGGTCCGTAAAAATCTTACACGACGACCCATAGAGATAATGCCTCCATATCTTTAAGGCGAAAACGACCGCAGCTAACTCCAAATCGTGTGTGGGATAATTTACCTTATACGGTTTCAATTGGCGGGACGCATAAGCAATCACTCTGTCTCTCTGCATCAAAACACATCCAAGCCCAAGGCCCGAAGCATGACTATACACTACGAAATCCTCGTTCCCCTGAGGCAATGCTAAAACGGGTGTGGTAGTCAAACGTCTCTTTAACTCTTCAAAACTGTTCTGTCCGTCTGCAGTCCACTCGAACTTCTGAGTTTTTTGGAGCAACTGAGTGAGTGGTCTAGCGATCTTAGAAAATCCCTCAACAAATCTACGGTAATAGCCGGCAAGACCCAGAAAATTCCTCACCTCCTTCACATTCTTAGGCGGCTCCCAAGCGATCACTGCCTCTATCTTCTGCGGATCTACCCGAACTCCCTCTGCTGAAATCACATGCCTGAGGAACATCACTTCCTCGAGCCAAAATTCACACTTAGAGAACTTCGCGTACAACTGCTCAGCCCTCAAAGTGTCTAATACAATCCGGAGATGTAAGGCGTGCTCCTCCCGACTCCGTGAATAGATAAGAATATCGTCAATAAAGACGATTACGAATTTGTCCAGATACTCAATAAAAACTTTGTTCATCAACTGCATGAACACTGCTGGGGCATTGGTTAGCCCGAAAGGCATAACCACAAACTCGTAATAGCCATATCTCGTCCGAAAGGCAGCTTTCGGAATATCGACATCCCAAATCCTCAATTGGTAGTAGCCCGATCGCAAATCAATCTTCGAAAAGACTGTCGCCCCCTGAAGCTGATCAAACAAATCGTCAATCCTGGGCAAAGGGTATTTATTTTTGATGGTTAGCTTGTTTAATTCTCGATAGTCGATGCATAAACGAAGCGATCCATCCTTCTTCTTAACAAAAAGTACAGGCGCACCCCAAGGCGATGCGCTCGGTCGAATATACCCTTTATCTAACAACTCTCCCAACTGATTCTTCAATTCTAACATCTCCGACGGTGCCATACGGTACGGCGCTCGAGAAATAGGGGCCGCATTCGGCTCTAGATCAATAGGGAACTCCACCTCTCGCTGTGGTGGTAATCCGGGCAAGTCATCCGGAAATACATCGAGGTATTCGCTAACCACTAGAATTGACGATAAATCAACTACACCATCTTCCGCCTTCAGAGCGTAACACCAGTAGCCGACACAACCATGGTTCAGAAGTTTCATTGCCTTCAAGGCGCTAATCACACTTCCCGATCTACCCGACTTACAACCGAATAGAGTATGCTCGGTGCCGTCCTCGGCCACGATCGAGATAGTACGAGTCCGATAGTTCATGATAGCACCGTGACGATCCAACCAATCGTCCCCGAGGATCAAATCCTCACCCTTAAGGTCTATAACAATGAGATTCGAGGGCCAATCTCGGCTCCCGATCCTCACTGGGCAATCCCTAACTTCCCAATCCCCAACCATACGATCCCCGCTGGGTGTACTCACTACAAATGGCTCACACTCAAACAAGCAGTCAAAAACAATACGACTCACACAATCTGATGCAATAAAGGAATGGGTAGCACCCGAATCAAAAAGCACTGAAACTGGATGAGTAAGGATTTGAGTGGTACCTGACGCCACCGGAATGTCTGCCTCCTCTGTGCGCCTCATCTGATACAATCGGGGGTGAAAAGAACCCGAACTCGAGGCTGCACGGCGATCCGGCTGACCCCGTCCCCTACCATGACCCGAACTCTGCAGAATATGAGTAGCTGGAGTGCTGTGATCCCTCTGATTGGTAGTGGTAGTTGGAACTCTAACAGCCCTGGTGGCCCTCTCACAATGAGTCGCCTGATGCCCGGTCTGCCCGCAAGTGAAGCAAGTAACTGGAGGAAAAGGGCAATCCTTCATCAAATGCTCATATTGGTTGCAGTTAAAACAAACCCTGCCACCAGAAGCAACGGACTGAACTGAACGGTTACCCTGAGATCCCCCATCCTGGTGAAACGGTCTCTTCCCAGGTGTAGGGGCAGACTGTGCTCTCGAAAATCGGCCACTCTTGCCGGCTGAGAAGCTGCCAATGGTTTTCTGTTTCTTGGCCTCGGCACCCAACTCTGATTCCGGTGCGGCCATCTCGATCGCTAGAGCGCGATCCTGATACTCCTTCAAAGTGGCACACATGAGCGGTGTCATACTCTGCCTGATATGCGGTTTCATATGCATATTAAAGTAACGGATTTTATCAGCCTCCGTCCTCACTTGATCTCTCACGAAACCCAACTGCTGATTGTAAGCAATGATGGCCTGAGAAATAGGCACATCCTGAGGTGTAGCGGTGAAGAACTCCACAATTCTACGCTCCTTAACTGGCGGTGGACAATATTCTGCTTCCATAGCAGCCTTGAATTCCTCCCAAGTAGCTCGATGGTCTCTAGGCGTAACGGCCTCCCACCATTCCGCAGCTTCCTTATCCAGGAGGTACTGGGCAATATGTACCCTCCTGTCTTCGGGACAAGCTACGGCATCGAAGGTTCTGGACAACTGAAAGAGCCAATTCTCCCAACCGAGGGAGTCAGAAGATCCGGAGAAATGAGGTGGGTGCATCTTAGTCACCATCTGAAGCCACTTACTAGCTTCCTCTTCCGGTGTCGGGGGCGGATTCTGGCGTCCACCCTGAGCTATCTGAGTAAGTTGGGCTACTAACTGCTGAAGTACGGCAAGAGCTCTGCTGGCCGCATTATTACCCGACGGCACTGAGTGAGAGGCTGAGTCCGCAGAGGACTGAGAAAGTGAGCCCTCCTCATTATCAGCACCCCGACCACGGCCTCGGCGGCGTCCCCTAGCTGGTCTACCACGACCTCTCAACATACTGAAGGAAAATAAGAAAAGAACAATATCAGAAAGATTCACAATTCACAAAGTTGGTAACACAAGTCACAATTCCGAACAATGCAAGAAAAAGGATTACGGAAATATAAGAGTTCGAGGAGACTTAGATCTACGGGTCGCACGAAAAGACGGTAGCATGATTATATTAGGCTCAACGACTGACTCTAATGACACAATTGACAGACCCAAAATTCACCGACAGCCTAGGTATTCAAAACCTAAGCTCCGATACCATAAATGTAACTCCCCAATTCACAAATGGGACATTACACGTCGTAGAACCCTCGTGAGGTCTACCAGGCTAACACATGACACATAAACCACAACGTAATTCCAAACGATGCACTCAAAAGTAAGTAAGGCCGTGGCCTCGGCCAAAATAATTTTAACGGAGTACATGAACATAAGATAAATACCAATTCGTTGCCCACGCAGGGGACTTAAACCAAGTTTAAAAGTAGACAGTCTAATTCCAGTACTCAACAAATACGATGACAAAACCTAAAGTTACAGACTCGAGCCACATCATCAAGCCAGCCCATCCTTTACATGCGTGTCCCGTGCCTGCTCCTCAGCTCTCCCGGTACCTGAAATGCACAAGACGCATTTCCCCCATTTAAGGGGTTAGCATTCGAATAGCTAGTGCAAGTACACAATTACACAACATTATATACAAAATATGGCTTTTAGCACAATCATCTCAATCATAAATCATTTGCCATAAATATTCCGGAATACTACATTGGCAATCAAATCAGTTCCAATCATCACGATATCACAAAATCACAACAGGTATCCCGTGGCCGTACCCCTTTGTATCGACCCCCAGACATCCCGTCGAACACTCCGGGTGGGATACCACTTCCGCGGACGTACCCCTTAGTATCGACCCCCAGACATCCCGTCGGACACTCCGGGTGGAAGTTCAATCACACACGCACCCAAGTTCCCTTCCGCGTCCGTACCCCTTAGTATCGACCCCCAGACATCCCGTCGGACACTCCGGGTGGAAGGAACACAACTCACGCACCCAAAAATCACAATTCATCATTTATTTCGAAAATCACAACATACATAATGAAATGTAATACATGTACTTGCCTTGAATGAAACGAAACGAAGGAAACGACAAAGGAATAGGTTTCGGTCCGAACAATCTTCCCAAATCCGTTCCTAACACAATAACGGTATACACAATTCTCAATAATGCGGAAAGGTAAGAATTAATCCTAATTCTACCCCTTGGAGCGATTTGTCGGACAATACGAAGTCCAAGATGGTTATAATCTAACAATGGAGAAATTACTTGGTTAAATCCGTTAAACTATAATGGAAACAAGGGATTTACGACTACACAATCGTAATCTAACAAGTCGTCGATGTTAAATCGGATTAAAAGGAAGAATTATGCCAAAAATCCCGAAACCCCCAAAAACTAGGGTTCTAAGAAAATATACCTCGATTCGGACCCAAATCATGTTCATTCCAGTCCGAGTCCTAGGCATACTGGTAATAAAATCCATAGAAATATCCTCCCATTTCCATTCCGGAATAGGAAGTGGTCGCAAAAACCCCGCGGGTCGCTGATGCTCGATCTTAACCTGCTGACAGGTCAAACATCTCGACACAAACTCGCTAACATCTGTCTTCAAATTATTCCACCAGTAGTTACTCCTCACATCCTTGTACATTTTACTCGTACCAGGATGTATGGAGTAAGGCGTGGTATGAGCTTCGCTCAAGATCTTCTGTCTCAGCTCAATATCATTCGGTACACATAATCTGCCGCGAAATCTCAGAACGCCATCATCCTGAACCACAAATCCAGGGGCTTTCCCCTTCCTCACATCCTCCCTCAACCGGACCAAACACGGATCATCATACTGTTTCGCCTTGATATCACCAGTCAAGGACGAAGTGATCTCTAACGTACATAACTGGCCCTGAACTCTCTGAACCCAAACCTCAATATTCTGGCAGATGAAATCTCGCTGGATCCTACTCTGTGGTGTAAGTACCTCTAACATCTGTAAAGCCATCGGCTTTCGGCTCAACGCATCAGCCACTACGTTGGCCTTACCCGGATGGTAAAGTATCTCGAGGTCGTAATCTTTAATTAGCTCTAACCACCTACGCTACCTCATATTCAACTCTTTCTAGCTGAAGATGTACTTCAGACTCTTGTGGTCCGTAAAAATCTTACACGACGACCCATAGAGATAATGCCTCCATATCTTTAAGGCGAAAACGACCGCAGCTAACTCCAAATCGTGCGTGGGATAATTTACCTTATAAGGTTTCAATTGGCGGGATGCATAAGCAATCACTCTGTCTCTCTGCATCAAAACACATCCAAGCCCAAGGCCCGAAGCATCACTATACACTACGAAATCCTCGTTCCCCTGAGGCAATTCTAAAACGGGTGTGGTAGTCAAACGTCTCTTTAACTCGTCAAAACTGTTCTGTCCGTCTGCAGTCCACTCGAACTTCTGAGTTTTCTGGAGCAACTGAGTGAGTGGTCTAGCGATCTTCGAAAATCCCTCAACAAATCTACGGTAATAGCCGGCAAGACCCAGAAAACTCCTCACCTCCTTCACATTCTTAGGCGGTTCCCAAGCGATAACTGCCTCTATCTTCTGCGGATCTACCCGAACTCCCTCTGCTGAAATCACATGCCCGAGGAACATCACTTCCTCGAGCCAAAATTCACACTTAGAGAACTTCGCGTACAACTGCTCAGCCCTCAAAGTGTCTAATACAATCCGGAGATGTAAGGCGTGCTCCTCCCGAATCCGTGAATAGATAAGAATATCGTCGATAAAGACGACTACGAATTTGTCCAGATACTCAATAAAAACTTTGTTCATCAACTGCATGAACACTGCTGGGGTATTGGTTAGCCCGAAAGGCATAACCACAAACTCGTAATAGCCATATCTCGTCCGAAAGGCAGCTTTCGGAATATCGACATCCCAAATCCTCAATTGGTAGTAGCCCGATCGCAAATCAATCTTCGAAAAGACTGTCGCCCCCTGAAGCTGATCAAACAAATCGTCAATCCTGGGCAAAGGGTATTTATTTTTGATGGTTAGCTTGTTTAATTCTCGATAGTCGATGCATAAACGAAGCGATCCATCCTTCTTCTTAACAAAAAGTACAGGCGCACCCCAAGGCGATGCGCTCGGTTGAATATACCCTTTATCTAACAACTCTCCCAACTGATGCTTCAATTCTAATATCTCCGACGGTGCCATACGGTACGGCGCTCGAGAAATAGGGGCCGCATTCGGCTCTAGATCAATAGGGAACTCCACCTCTCGCTGTGGTGGTAATCCGGGCAAGTCATCCGGAAATACATCGAGGTATTCGCTAACCACTGGAATTGACGATAAATCAACTACACCATCTTCCGCCTTCAGAGCGTAACACACAGTAGCCGACACAACCATGGTTCAGAAGTTTCATTGCCTTCAAGGCGCTAATCACACTTCCCGATCTACCCGGCTTACAACCGACTAGAGTATGCTCGGTGCCGTCCTCGGCCACGATCGAGATAGTACGAGTCCGATAGTTCATGATAGCTCCGTGACGATCCAACCAATCGTCCCCGAGGATCAAATCCTCACCCTTAAGGTATATAACAATGAGATTCGAGGGCCAATCTCGGCTCCCGATCCTCACTGGGCAATCCCTAACTTCCCAATCCCCAACCATACGATCCCCGCTGGGTGTACTCACTACAAATGGCTCACACTCAAACAAGCAGTCAAAACTAATACGACTCACATAATCTGATGCAATAATGGAATGGGTAGCACCCGAATCAAAAAGCACTGAAACTGGATGAGTAAGGATTTGAGTGGTACCTGACGCCACCGGAATGTCTGCCTCCTCTGTGCGCCTCATCTGATACAATCGGGGGTGAAAAGAACCCGAACTCGAGGCTGCACGGCGATCCGGCTGACCCCGTCCCCTACCATGACCCGAACTCTGCATAATATGAGTAGCTGGAGTGCTGTGATCCCTCTGATTGGTAGTGGTAGTTGGAACTCTAACAGCCCTGGTGGCCCTCTCACAATGAGTCGCCCGATGCCCGGTCTGCCCGCAAGTGAAGCAAGTAACTGGAGGAAAAGGGCAATCCTTCATCAAATGCTCATATTGGTTGCAGTTAAAACAAACCCTGCCACCAGAAGCAACAGACTGAACTGAACGGTTACCCTGAGATCCCCCAGCCTGGTGAAACGGTCTCTTCCCAGGTGTAGGGGCAGACTGTGCTCTCGAAAATCGGCCACTCTTGCCGGCTGAGAAGATGCCAATGGTTTTCTGTTTCTTGGCCTCGGCACCCAACTCTGATTCCGGTGCGGCCATCTCGATCGCTAGAGCGCGATCCTGATACTCCTTCAAAGTGGCACACATGAGCGGTGCCATACTCTGCCTGATATGCGGTTTCATATGCATATTAAAGTAACGGATTTTATGAGCCTCCGTCCTCACTTGATCTCTCACGAAACCCAACTGCTGATTGTAAGCAATGATGGCCTGAGAAATAGGCACATCCTGAGGTGTAGCGGTGAAGAACTCCACAATTCTGCGCTCCTTAACTGGCGGTGGACAATATTCTGCTTCCATAGTAGCCTTGAATTCCTCCCAAGTAGCTCGATGGTCTCTAGGCGTAACGGCCTCCCACCATTCCGCAGCTTCCTTATCCAAGAGGTACTGGGCAATATGTACCCTCCTGTCTTCGGGACAAGCTACGGCATCGAAGGTTCTAGACAACTGAAAGAGCCAATTCTCCCAACCGAGGGAGTCAGAAGATCCGGAGAAATGAGGTGGGTGCATCTTAGTCACCATCTGAAGCCACTTACTAGCTTCCTCTTCTGGTGTCGGGGGCGGATTCTGGCGTCCACCCTGAGCTATCTGAGTAAGTTGGGCTACTAACTGCTGAAGTACGGCAGTAGCCCCGGCGTCGGCATTATTACCCGCCGGCACTGAGTGAGAGGCTGAGTCCGCAGAGGACTGAGAAAGTGAGCCCTCCTCATTATCAGTACCCCGACCACGGCCTCGGCGGCGTCCCCTAGCTGGTCTACCACGACCTCTCAACATACTGAAGGAAAATAAGAAAAGAACAATATCAGAAAGATTCACAATTCACAAAGTTGGTAACACAAGTCACAATTCCGAACAACGCAAGAAAAAGGACTACGGAAATATAAGAGTTCGAGGAGACTTAGAGCTACGGGTCGCACGAAAAGACGGTAGCATGATGATATTAGGCTCAACGACTGACTCTAATGACACAATTGACAGACCCAAAATTCACCGACAGCCTAGGTATTCAAAACCTAAGCTCCGATACCATAAATGTAACACCCCAATTCACAAATGGGACATTACACGCCGTAGAACCCTCGTGAGGTCTACCAGGCTAACACATGACACATAAACCACAATGTAATTCCAAACGATGCACTCAAAAGTAAGTAAGGCCGTGGCCTCGGCCAAAACAATTTTAACGGAGTACATGAACATAAGATAAATACCAATTCGTTGCCCACGCAGGGGACTTAAACCAAGTTTAAAAGTAGACAGTCTAATTCCAGTACTCTGACAAAACCTAAAGTTACAGACTCGAGCCACATCATCAAGCCAGCCCATCCTTTACATGCGTGTCCCGTGCCTGCTCCTCAGCTCTCCCGGTACCTGAAATGCACAAGACGCATTTCCCCCATTTAAGGGGTTAGCATTCGAATAGCTAGTGCAAGTACACAATTACACAACATTATATACAAAATATGGTTTTTAGCACAATCATCTCAATCAGAAATCATTTGCCATAAATATTCCGGAATACTACATTGGCAATCAAATCAGTTCCAATCATCACGATATCACAAAATCACAACATGTGTCCCGTGGCCGTACCCCTTTGTATCGACCCCCAGACATCCCGTCGAACACTCCGGGTGGGATACCACTTCCACGGCCGTACTCCTTAGTATCGACCCCCAGACATCCCGTCGGACACTCCGGGTGGAAGTTCAATCACACACGCACCCAAGTTCCCTTCCGCGTCCGTACCCCTTAGTATCGACCCCCAGACATCCCGTCGGACACTCCGGGTGGAAGGAACACAACTCACGCACCCAAAAATCACAATTCATCATTTATTTCGAAAATCACAACATACATAACGAAATGTAATACATGTACTTGCCTTGAATGAAACGAAACGAAGGAAACGACGAAGGAATAGGTTTCGGTCCGAACAATCTTCCCAAATCCGTTCCTAACACAATAACGGTATACATAATTCTCAATAATCCGGAAAGGTAAGAATTAATCCTAATTCTACCCCTTGGAACGATTTGTCGGACAATACAAAGTCCAAGATGGTTATAATCTAACAATGGAGAAATTACTAGGTTAAATCTGTTAAACTATAATGGAAACAAGGGATTTACGACTACACAATCGTAATCTAACAAGTCGTCGATGCTAAATCGGATTAAAAGGAAGAATTATGCCAAAAATCCCGAAATCCCCAAAAACTAGGGTTCTAAGGAAATATACCTCGATTCGGACAGATGGAGGATGATTATGATGATGATAAACCCTGCTTGAAGCACAACAATTGATCTCCAAAAGAACTCTAAGGGTTGCCCTGGGCAAAATGCTCCAAAACGCTCAAGGAACTCACGTATCGCACAAAGGGATGAGAAGGAACGAAATAACGCGACTGAGGATAAGTCAGGAATTAAAAGGCCTGACAGCACGTTACGTACGTTAACACGAGTTGTTAATGTACGTTATGAAGTTTACTTACGTAACCTCTCACAGGTTAACGTACGTAACGAACAATCTGTACTCAACTGCGAAAACCATAACGTACGTAAGGGAGCATGCATAACGTACGTTATGCATGCAGCAGTTCAGCGCTGCTAAACACTTAGCTCAGCACAGTCGATACAACGACGAAACGCAACGCAAGGATAGATTCAAAAGTGTAAACATGAGGTAAGCATAACAACGAAGCTAAGCTTTGAAATAAAATACACTACCAACCTCCGGAGAATCCAAAATACGACCAGGAGGGTAAGAACACCCTAAACTTCTAGGAAATTACAAAACGACCCAAACGTCCAAAAATCGCAATACAACGTCGGATTAACAATCCAAAAGTTTCAACACGACCAACTCAACCATACAAACATATACAAATCAAGAACCAACGAAAACGAACAAGTTTTACAAGAATCGAACGTACATGCGGCAAGGTATAATTCAAGATGAAATTATGCAAAACATCCTCGAAACTCGTCCAGACGGAAAAACTCCAAGAACAAAATAGATTCAGAATTCCAAAACAGTGCTAAGCGAGTTGTCCGAAACGAACATATACCAAAAATAGAAATTACCGAAAATAGAAAAAACGGATATTACAAATACCAACAAAATATTTTAGTTTTTCAACACCCCGGAAGGATACTCAAGTTTGAAAATTTCCTGAAGACCGTTTACAAACATGCCTAAGGCGGACATAATTAACATAGAATATGTTTGCAAGGGAAACGATGAAATGATTGATTCACAAATATACGCCTATCTAATACTCAGAATTACCGGTTCAATAAGCACAACTTCATAAATACCGAATTCAAACAAGAATCAACACAATCTTTCTGAGTTCTCAACTAACTCTGCTGCTGATACTCTTCCTAGAACACACCGATGTTCAGACATTCACAACACCATGCACCACTCATAATCCAATCCTACGCTCCTGGTGTACCACAAGTATAAAACACAAGTTTCATCTCACATTATACATATATACAAAATCATGAAACACCAGTTATAACTCATAAAAGAGGAGACTTACATCTATAGGTCGCACACAGATGACGATCGCCCATGACACTTATCTCAACCGACAATACTGACGATACAACATGATAACGTACAACTTGACTCGTCAACCGACAACTCAGACGATGCAACAAAGTATGACTCGACTCGACCTAACAACCTAGGTTTCCGCAACCTAGCTCTGATACCATAACTGTAACACCACCAGAAATCACCCGGGAATGTCACACACCGTAGATCCTTCTCACAAGGATCTATGAGACTAGATACCAAAAGATGACACAATATTTGACTGACAAGTTCAAACTACACCACAATTGAACCAAAATTGAAACAAATTACATTACCACATATACCCACGAACACCCCCAAAACCATTCGGGAATATTACAGTGCCGAGGGCCGCGTCGGAACCCACCAAACTAAAATAATTTTTGTAATCATTTAAAATACGCCAAAAAGGCCGATGACGGTAATATCTTTCAAATACTCAAATAGTCTCTAAAAATATATTTTCCAAATATCGTCATAAAAATCACATTTAAAACTTTAAGGCCAAAATGTCAAAACTCGACAGCTTCAAAATGTTCGTAAAGCCACCGCTTACATATATCAACAAAATAGTTTAGGGTAAAAGGTTTTACGAAATAAAACCAAGTTTGCAAAATACCAAAAGGCCATTTTAAAATACACACTCATTCGGTATAAACATAGTTAAAAATACATTTGCAGTGGAAAATAACGAACAATAAAATGCTCGGTTCCCAAATACATGCCATAGCCAGTATCACATGGAAGCTCATCCCTTTACGATCGCTACTAGATCGATCTTCGAGTACCTAAAAATAAAGCCCACGATGGGGTCAGCCACAATACACAACAATGATAATGATCACATCGTCATAAATAATTACATACCAATGTAATAACATAGTAAGAATACTACCAACGAAATCTTACCATCATAACCTCACCAACCCATAACAATCCATATCAAATCAATCCTTAACATAATCCACATTTCGCATTCTCAAATGACGAAATGAACTCAACTACAACCATTTGTACTGTAGTCAATCAATACCAAGAATTCTCAAAACATCAACATAACTCATAAGTGTGGAAAAAATCCATCCGTGCCAAATCCTATCCGTCGAATCGCACCATCAGATACCAATCCTGATAAGAACCAAAAGACCAACGACAGCAAAATTCCAAAACATCGACACAAAGTTTGAACGCTCATACGATCAATAACCATGATCAACCAAAACATCAACCGAGAATATCATCCACATGATATAAACTCCGATACGACCAATCAAAGGTCAAAACACAACCGAGAATATCATCAAAATCATACACTCCAAATAAGACCAACAAAGAGCCACAGTGACAGATATTCGAGAGAATAAAATTCTCAAAACAACGTACAAATCAAATACAATGGATCTCAAAGAAATAAACTCGACTATCGAACATACCCCTCGGCGTATAAACAACCAGACGGAAACCGTCGAACATACCCAATCATACATGGCGTATGAACGACCAAACATTATGCTCAAGATGGACGTCAGTACGCTTGATCCGGAAATGTGTCCGTGCACAAGCCACCAACAGTTATCGATCGAATACACGTGTGGCCTTGTGCCTAATCAGTCTCACGAAGTACGTATTCGTGTGCACAACTCAATGTGAAGGGAATGACCCTACACATAACTATACGTGCCCGCCCTGAAAATCCTACACATAACCGATCGGCATGCAGATATGACTCCGGATATGTCTCGATGCAACATGACAACGAAACTCAAGAAAAACACATATCCAGTAAGGATAAAAAAACTCACCAAAGTGAACAACGACACACGGATAATGAAAGATCGCCACGACCAACAATATCTAAAACAACCATCCTGGGATCACCATCCCCAAAGAATGATCAACATGATCAACAATCTCAACAGAATAGTCCTGGAATCATCATCCCTCAATGATCGATCAACACAACCATCAATACCAAAAAATGGTCCTGGGATCAACATCTCTCGACGAACAGTCAATACGAATGTCATTATACGAAACCTCAACATACATCATATACAACAATTCAACAGAATAATTACCCTCATAACTAAACAATACTTACATTACCTCAAAGCCGAAGACAATATCCTTTCCACGAACTAACATCCCTGAACGAATACACAGTTATTCGAATAATCTCGAATGAGGTACAGTCCATTAATATCAACAAACCACCATCCCGACATCAATGTCGACACGATAAACCATAATCGATATCCAACATTACATATCACAGACCAAATATAACTCACATCTCTGTCTTCACCAAACACATTTAAATCGTATACATTATGATTTATCTCAAACCAAAGTATAATATACAAACTATCATCCCGACAACATATATTTATAATATCATTGCTATATGAATTATAAATAAAATGAAATCAAAATTATTTATTAAATATTATGAACTGAACAAGTAAAAACGTGCCTCAAATAGCCGGTCGGTAAAGCAAATTCGTTAGAGTTCTCGAGGTTCGATTTCCACACCTTGAAAAAGTATTTATATCTCGATATCAGTAACTCACTAAAGGCAGTATATTACGCATTCGACTTCCACGAACAACGATTATCCCAATTCTATAACTTTAGTTTCCCCTTTTCTCAAAAATGACGATCTGAACTTTAACAATTTCAATACTAAAACTCCAGTATATTATTTTAAATATAAAATATAATATTCATATTTTTTCGGTCATATTTATGGTATAACCTTTATTTATATCAATTTGATCGAACAAAAACTTCGTACTATTTAAATACGGAAAATATTCAAAAGTCATTAATTTTGAAAACTCATGATCCTCATATAGAAAAATATTAATAATCATCGTTATTAAATTTTCCACCCTTAAACACAAATACAAGGTATTCAACCCGTTCGATATATACGAAAAATATACAGATGACTCAGTGATAAATTGATAAATACAGGAGCCTTACGGGTTGATAAAAATTAAAATAAAAACTGATTTATGATAACATGTATCTCAGAGACAAATTTCATGAAACTTTATCAAAATTAGACTTGCAGGTTCAAAGATATACGTGTTCAAGTAAGATAACTCGATCAACTTTTAAAAGACAGGTTGCTGGAAATAACTGATACGAACAGGGATGACTCAGTATAAAATGGCTTATTTGGTTCAGGTAGTCTGACTCAATACTAATGATACAAGCTCCTGTTATACTAACATGTATTTTATATACAAAATAGTCGAGAAGGATTCTCAAAATAACTTACAGGTCGTGAGATAATAGAGTTCAAATAAGGAAACCTAGTCTGGAATTCTCAGACTCAATGGAGAAATTCATCGAACAGGTTTTAGTCAGTATCCTGTAAAAGCTGGTTTGACTCGCCAGAAAACGGCTCGTGTTATCCATGTATTCTGACTTACTACTTACGCTAAAAACAACATTTATACTTATATGTATCTTTTTTACAAACTGCTGTGGATTTATTCGTAAAATAACGTACCGATTGTGAGATAATCAAGTTCAAAGATGGCAACCCAGTCTGGAATTCACAGACTCTATTGGGAATTTCGTCAGAAATCTACCAGACGTCTCCTATATTAGGATGCTCAGATTTGATGGGTGTTTAAGCATTTTGGAGGACTTAAAAATCTTAAGACTAGGATATAAAAGGACTTTACGGAAGAGGAGTACATTTTCTATAGATAATGATAAACGGTATTAGACAAACTTAGAGATAAGGCCGTGCTTTATGGGATCAAAGTGCGCTAGTCAGTCAACAAAACGCGTGGACCAAAATTCTGCCGGCCACTTTCGGCGTCCGCTTGCTGACCTGCCCAGCATGCTGTTGGGCCCGCCCGACATTGACGCGCGATTCGCGCACGCAGTCTTCGGTCGGTGCTCGACATCTGACAGTATCGACTAATTTGATCATAACTTCTTCGCCCGAACTACGATTTGCTCGCCGTTTGATCCATTCGAAAGATAACTCAATTATCTACAATAATTTAAATTTTCAGAATTTTTGAACTTCTCAAGAATTCGTGGTGATTTTTCAAAGTTGATACTTGTCCACGACAATTCCAAGAAAATATCTAATTTTATTTCTATTTACACTTTTGGTGCTCCTTTATTATTTTAAATGGTCCAAGACCAAAAATCCATCTCCGATAGGTCCATGTAAATTCACAAGCTCATATTTAGTCCGGATAATTTCTCTAATTTTTGTTGAATATCGGAAAATATAACGTTGGCCACCGCCACATTCTTACCAACAATTATTCGACGATATTAGAAAATACCATCCGACACATTACTCTCGTTTACTCAATATCACTTCTATTACTGAAAAAAATCACATTACCAATTTTCCAACAAGGTCAACGATAAAATATTATTCTAACATTCAGGATATTATAGGGCCAGGTACAACGCAGCAGAAGTAGAATACAACTCACTCATAACGAAATAAAATAAATCGAACTCTCTATCTAAGTATACCTAAAATGCATGAAACACTTTTCCCCCATTTAATGCGTTAGCAATTTGAATTTGTTAATACAAGTATTCTAATCATACAAAATATATCACGCAAACATAAATCACGAGTTTGATAATGATAATCATTCAACAAATATTCCCAATAGGTTTTAGTGATAGTATAACAAACAAACAAAAGTATTTGAAAATGAATCATCAACTCGAGATTTCTAGAAAATAGAAAAGTCTTTTAAGGCTCGAGTCCGAAGTTATAAAACCTTTTCGAAATATTAGGGTCTCAGACCCAAATCTCATTTCACATCACATGAGTTTAATAAAATAGAAATACATTTCCAAAAATCATTTGGGCCTAGACCCAACAATCGTCTTTTAAAACCAATATTTCAAAGTTCCTCAACATCTAAAACATGCTCGCTACCCCACGATCTCCTGCCACGTGTATCCGTTGGTTCATCAACCAGCTCGGATTGAGCCAAACAATATATCAAACAGCAAACATGCTTATGACCCCGTGGCCTCCTACCACGAGTCTCTGTAGGTTCGACAACCCGTACGGATTGAGACAAGCACAACAATCACAACCATCACAACACCTAGTCCCGACTCTGTGATCCCTTGTCACGAGTCACTGTAGGCCCCGTCAAACCCACAAGGTTGGACGTGTTGTGTCCTGACCCCATGATCTTATACCATGTATCATCGTAGGCCTCGTCAGATCCGGATGATTGGACACTAAGTTTCAATCCCGTAATCCTCGTAGACCCGTCGAACCCCACGAGCGAATTTAGCATCACAGTGCACAACATTCACATTGATTCACACATAATGTACATGGTCGATCATTACACCAATCATCACGAACTTTACACAACCAACACATAAAGCGCAGTACCGACCTTTCAACCATCATCACAATAATACACAGTTAACACAACATATCCATCGATCAACACACAACATGACACACATTCAAGTGTATTACCTAACCAGTAAGAACGTCACAGTCAATATGTTTCCACCGCAAGAAATATTCAAGAAACGACATCAATGCAATGAGACCTCTACAACGAAGTATTCATAACATTCACATGGACCATGTTCAAATAAGATGAAATAACAATCGTAAATCCAACACACAACCTCAATTCACAAGATATAAATCGTTTAAGACAAGATACTTCCCTTGATAATCAACACCTTGAATACTCCGACGAACACGGCTTGACCAAAAATCCCCAAAAAGCTACAACCTTCGCGAGTATACAACAACAATGCAATTACTACAAGAATAACAACTAATAACAGCGGAAAACATAGCCAACACCTGAAGGAAACTCATCGAAACATTTAGTGACCATTAAATGCTCAAGATTTCTCAAGAACACTCAAATCATAGATCGATTAAAACAACCCAAAAATACGGATATAAAATCCATAGAACACGATCAACAACCTCATATAACACTAATTGATTCATCAAAGTCGAGTTAGAATTCGAAATCAAAAGTTTTTCCCAAAAAGACAAGCCTAAGAGATTTGAGGAGAAGTACCTTGATCCGACGAAGAACAAAGGATTAGATGATGTTATAATCATCTAAGACCTTCCAAAACACCTTTCAATGGAGTAAAATCGGTCCAAGAATCCCAACCACAGCCAAATAGCATCAGCCGTCGCGAGAGGAGAGAAGGGAGAGAAAAAATGACGAAAAAGACTACTGCTCCAGAATATATGCTGGAGCAGTTAGCACGCGCTAGGTCTACATATTAGCATGCGCTAACGGGCTAAGAATTCAGTATGTTCTGCCAGACGGTGCAGTTAGCGCGCGCTAGTTACTGGATCAGTTAGCACGCGCTAGGTCTATATATTAGCGTGCGCTAACGGGCTAAGAATTCAGTATGTTCTGCCAGACGGTGCAGTTAGCGCATGCTAGTTAAGCTCCTTAGCATGCGCTAACGATCCCTAATCTCAGCAGCTTCGGTCCTCAATCTCCAGTATGTTCTGCCTCGTCCTTCAGTTAGCGCATGCTAATTACTTCCCTCAGCGTGCGCTAATGCACTCTGAACAGGAAGCAATTCTGCTCCAAGAACTCGATGCAATGACGTAACTCCTCAATGAAAACAATGATCATGCAACATGCGATGAAACACTAACGTACAACACCAATGATCTAAATGGCAGCAAATACACGACAAAGCACAACATACAATCACACAAACACACGAGAAGTACCACGTTACACATCAAACAATCAACGCTAAAGTAAACACAAAAATACAATCTCAACGTCAGTCAATCAACTGGAAAATAGTTCCAATTAATCAACAACGAAAAAAAATTCATCACAAAATGACAAATAATTCAAGACAACAAAAAATGAAAATCCTGGGTATTACAATGATCTCATGCCATGCGTCTCCATAGGTTCAACAACCCACATAGATTGAGCCAAACAAAACTTCAATAGATGCTCGTAATCACGTGATCTCCTACTACGTGTCTCTATAGGTTTAACAACCCGCACGGATTGATCCAAACAAATCAATCACAACATCCGGTCCTTGGCTCTGTGATCCCTTGCCACGAGTCACCGTATGTGTTGGGATTCCGAAACAAAAACGAAATATGCAGTGGAAAATAAAAACGAATCCCAAACAGGATCAATCAAGTAACATATATACGAAAAAATAAATACGAAGATAAAAATCATACCCTTGAAGCCTTTGAAATAAATCTTCGTAAAAATGGATGATGATCAGAACCCCGTCACGAACACGAAATCCCTTCGTTCCATGCACCAAAACTTCAATGTCTCTACTTCACACGCATCGGAAGTTGCTCGAAAAATTCGACATAACTCCGTTCTACAAGAACACGGCTAAGAAGTTACCGTAGGAATTTATATCTCTAATTTTTTATTAACTTTTATATCACTTCTAAGATGAAAAATGTCAAAAAAAAAAAATTCTCTCCTTGATGAAAGAAGGCTACGGCTGAAGCACAACATAACACACACCCTTGCACTTCTAAAGTTTGTATTATGTGTAGTTATTGATGTCAAATGTCATGATATTAAATTATAAAGGAATAATAATTCCTTTACAAATATCATGTGTAATCATGGGCGAATCTTAACTCATGTGAGCTCCCACACACATGCAAGTCATCATGTAATGCCAAGGGGAGGCGGCCACAAGGAACTTTCCAAGAAACGGGCCGAGTCACTCGGCTCGTGTACCGAACGTTCGTCAAACGAATCCGTTAAATACACTCCGTTTAATCACCAATGTATTTATATTAATTATATCAAATACAAATACATTTCTCTAAGAAATATAATTTATGAATTAAAATAATTACCCGGTAACTTAATTTTCATTCATAAGACCGCTATTTAATTTATCCAATAAATCATAATTTAGATATCCAATATCTAATATAATTAGAGAGATAATAAATTCATATTTATCCGCCAACGTTCTTGATGCGTGACTCCATAGGTCCGTCTCAGCCGGCATTGGGAGGAACCAATGAGTGCGGGCAGCACTTAGCCAGCCTAGCTGTAATATCCTAGAATTTCGCTATGATTTTTCGTTGTACTGTACAGAGTGGGACCGACACAGTATGGGTGGATAATTTTGGCCTATCGAGGTTATTTTAATTCTAGGATATTACATGTTTGATATGTTTTTCGATGTCGGATATACTGTATGAATTGTCGTACCTGATCGATAGTTGTATTCGAGGTATCGTGCATCAGAAGTATCGTATGAGAATGATATTGGGATGAGCATATGTATTCAGCGTATACGTATTCAGTATATTGAGACGGAAGACGGGAGCAGAAATGGTATGAAAGCCATTATATACGCTACGTAATGGATCTAACGTACGTAACTAAGCAAGCTTAACGTACGTTAAGTTGTGTACACAACGTACGTTAAGAAGGGAATCGGACAGGATCGAGCTGTGGTCTGTAGGTGGGCCCGATGTTGGAAGCTTTTGGCATGGATGTGGACAGGCAAGTCAACTTTGAGCCTTACGTACATTAAGGATGTATCATTACGTACGTTAAGAAGGTGTGTTACTGTAGCAAGTCAACTGTATATTACGTACGCTACGGCGAGGGTATTACATACATAACACAAGGTGCGAAATCAGACAGTGAGCCCTGGATGCCGATTACGTACGCTATACAGGACATGTAGCGTACGTTAAAGAGGCGTACGTACGTTAAGGTTGGGTCTTAACGTGCGTAACAATCTATGCAGGTTTTATATTAAGAATCGGTCTTTGATTTCCTCACGAGAGAAAACACATCTCTTCCTCCCAAACTTCATTCCTCCTCACTCCTGGCCCTAATCCCGACCCTTATACCTTGGTTAGGACCTTGGTGAGTTGATTAGAAGCTTGAAGCTTGGAGTTCTTGATGTTTTTGGAAGTGTTTGATCTTTGGGATTCTTCTTCAAGAGGTACGTTGGATAACTCTTCTCTTTGAGTCGGATTTTGATATTGTTGTTGACGTTCTCCTTCGTATAATGAGGAATACGGTGTTGTTGTTGTGATTCTTGAGGTTGTATGAATTTTATATTGAAGAACAAAATGATGTACACCTTGGATTATGAATTAGATGATGGTTTAGATGATAGAACCATCGAATTACGTCGTTTTGTTGGCTACAAACATGATTATGGATTAATTCATGTTCTTAAAGAACTCTTGAGTTTTATATGTCGTGGTTTTATGGAATTTAGAAGGATTACTATTAATTTTGGCATATGATTATTCGTGATGATAATCGGTAATTTTAATCCAATAAATTTACAAAGATGAGTCGTGTTAATCCGTAATTAAGATTGAAGTCAGAACCAAGAATGTTGAAGACATTGTTAGAATTATCGATTATAGAATTTCGGCTTGTATTCGTATTGTTAAGAGTTGATATGGTTTGGTTTCGTATGATCGAAATATCGTTGAACCGTTGAGTTTGATTGGTCGGTTATCTCGGCTGTTGATTGTTATTAAACGTATCGTTAATTGATCATTGCATTAGGTTGCGTTAAGTGATCATTGATGATAACCGTTGTGCGGCGATTGGAATTGGAGAATGCATGGATCGCCTTGGTCGGGGCTGCGGAGCTTGTAGATGAAGACAACGGTATTGGCAACAACATCATATTGGTATCGAGGCAAGTTATGCTTGCTCAGTTCATAATGTTTAATAAATGCTTTCATTTTCATTTCATTTATGATTCATATAGCAATGGTATCATGGAATATGAATTGTCAGGATGATGGTCTGCACATTATGCTTGGAGTGAGATAAATCATAATGTATATAATTTTAAAGATGTTTTGTGGGAACGGAGACATGAATTATATTTGGGCTATTGTACGAGAAGTTAGATATCAAGGCTAGTTATTATTGAACTCGAGATGGTGGTTTGGTATTAATATTACCGTGTATTCATTCAGGGATGTTGGTCGTGGAAAGGTTAGTGTCTCCAGCTTGAGGTAAATTAATATTGCTAGATTATGATAATCATCCTGTTGCATTATTGCATGTGTGTGTTGATACTTCATGTGGTGAGTATGCATCATTGTTTGTTACGTTCTGTGATGTGCTCTTTAGTTGAGTTGTGATCTGTTGGGCCGATGTGTTAGGGGATAAGACCTAAATTCCGGGGTATTACTGTGTGGATACTTTCGTGACCCTTGGTTGTGACCTTGGGGTATTTCATGATTACATGAACTGTGTTAGGGGATAAGACCTAAATGGCACCTACGTTCCGGAGTATTCATGTGAGATGCTTCCGTGACCATTGGCTGCGACCTTGGGGCTTATGTGTTAATATCACATGCATTGTCTAGCATGCTGTGAACAATTATCTGATGGAAATGCGACGTTGTGGTCGTGTCGGTGTTTCATGATCGAGTTATTGTTGCTCTTTTGGGAAGTCTTCTGATCCTTGTTGGATATGCGTTTCTTTGGGATTCGTTGTCATGTTGTATCGTGACATATCTGGAGTCAGATACATTCTGATCGGTCATGTGTAGGATTTTCAGGGAAGGCACGTGTAGCATGTGTTGGTTTCAACCTCATATTGAACCGTGCACACGAGACGTACTTCATGAGGCTGATTAGGTACGAGACCAGATGAGTATCTGATCAATACCGTGGTTGGCTTGTACACGGACACATGTCCGGATCGGGCGTATTGTGACGACCATCTTGAGTCTTATTGGTTGGTCGTTCATAGTCCATGTATATCGGATCTGTTCGATAGTCGGGCTATCTTTGAAATCTCGTATATATGATTTCTATATGGTTGATGATTTTATTCTCTCGTGTATCTGTTCCCGTTGACCCTTTACTGATCTCGTTTGGAGTTACCATATCTGGGGGTCAACTCGTTGGTTATCGACTTTTTATTAATCTCGTTTGGAGTTCCCCCTATCATTGGTAATCTCGTTCGTTATTGATCCTCATTGATTCCATTTGGGACTTTGCCTTACT
This sequence comes from Orobanche coerulescens, assembly GCA_033398695.1. Lineage (NCBI taxonomy): Eukaryota > Viridiplantae > Streptophyta > Magnoliopsida > Lamiales > Orobanchaceae > Orobanche > Orobanche coerulescens. Next base: position 67,239,879 of record CM065818.1, on the reverse strand, counting down.
GTTGGTATTCTCGATTGTTTGTCCTTGATTGATCTTGTTAGAGTTTACCGTGTCGTTGGTATTCTCGGTTTTCGATCCTTTATTGATCCTATTGGAGTTTATCGTGTTGTTGGTATTCTCGATTGTCTATCCTCTATCGATCTTGTCAGAGTTACCATATTGTTGGCATTCTCGGTTGTTGGTCCTTATTAATCTTGTTAGACTTTACTCTATCGTCGGTACTCTCGGTTGTTGACCCTTTGTTGATCATATTGAAGTTTATCGTGTCGTTGGTATTCTCGGTTGTCGATCCTTTATCGATCTTGTTGGATTTTACCGTGTCGTTGGTATTCTCGGTTGTTGATATTTTATTGATTTTGTTGGGGTTTACCGTATTGTTGGTATCCTCGGTTGTTGATCCTTTATTGATCTTGTTGGAGTTACCACATCATGGTACTCTCTTTGGTGGTTGATCATTTGTCGATCTTGTGTGGAGTTATCATGTCATTGATATTCCCATTTTGATGCATTGATTGTTTATCATTATTTATTATGTGAGCATTCATGCTTTGTATTGATATCCGGGACTTACCATTGTCTCGGGACAGTTGATTTACAGATGTGCCGTGTGATATAGGTTTTATCAAAATTTGGATCCGATTGTGCGACCTAGCGGACAGGTTTGGTCATAGGCAGATTACTCCGTGTTTGAAATGTATTTATGTTTTCGAGGATCTTGGCATTGTTGAATACAGTACAGATGGTTATTTTCGAATTCATTCGTTACTTGAGAATGCGTTGTGCGAATTGAGGTAAGGGTTGAATTGATTTTGATTCCACGGATTCGTATGATTGCTACGGTAAAGTTACACTAGAATTATTCTTACCTTGTAATTACATTGATATGTAATTGTATATGATGATGTGATCGTTATCATTGTTGAGTATTATGGATGACCCCACCGTGGGCTTTATCTTTTAGGTACTCGGAGATCGAGCGAGTAGCGGTCGTGAAGGGATGAGATTTCTGGTGATACTGGCTATGGCATGTTTGTTGGGATTTGAGTATTCTTTTATGGTTGTTATGATTCCGCTGCAAATGTATTTAATTATGTCTCTATCCGCTGCGTGTGTAATTTTATAACGACTTTCAGTATTTTTCCAACTCGTATATACTTTCTAAAAGCCGTTTTGGCGTCTTTGCCTTGTGTTTTCAAATGGTATTTTCTGACGGTAATTGGGAACTATGTTTTGATAAATATTTGAGTATTTAAAACATTATCGTCTTCGCCTCTTTGGCGTATTTGAAATGTTTGCGAAAATGATTTTAGCCTTGTGGGTTCCAATGTGGGGCTCACGGCACTGTAATATTCCCAGTTGGTTTTGGGGGTGTTACAGAAGATGGTATCGGAGCATGGGTTTCGTAAAACCTGGGCATGTGTGTTATGTGGCTCTACCGGTGCGGTAGTAGCGTGACTTTTGAAAATAATTTTCTGACTTTCGAGTCAAACCAATTTTTGGAGGTTCCAAAATTTTTGAGATCTTTTCAAATTGCTAGTTGTGATATTGGTGTGTGTTGGTTGTGTTGAGACTTCGTATGGGAGTCATATGCTAGTATCACGAGAGATCATCGACTTCACGGACCTGTAAGTATGTTCTTTCAGTTAATTGGTTTTGATGAGGATTATTTAAGCATGGTGACATGATTTTGAGATATTCCGGGATTGAGATATTGATTATGACAGGATTTCAAGTTTCGAGGATGAAACTTATTTAAGGGGGAAGATATGTAATATCCTAGAATTTCGCTATGATTTTTTGCATTATTTTATCTGAGTTGTACTGTACAGAGTGGGACCGACACAGTATGGGTGGTTAATTTTGGGGACTGTGACAGTCGTGCCAGTATGTCTATCGAGGTTATTTTAATTCTAGGATATTACATGCTTGATATGTTTTTCGATGTCGGATATACTATATGAGTACTTGTACAATTGTCGTACTTGGTCGATAGTTGTATTCGAGGTATCATGCATCAGAAGTATCGTATGATAATGATATTGGGACGAGCATATGTATTCAGCGTATACGTATTCAGTATATTGAGACGGAAGACGGGAGCAGAAATGGCTAAGTATGAAAGCCATTACGTACGCTACATAATGGAGCTTACGTACGTAACTAAGCAAGCTTAACGTACGTTAAGTTGTGTACACAACGTATGTTAAGAAGGGAATCAGACAGGATTGAGCTATGGTCGGCAGGTGGGCCCGATGTCGGTATCTTTCGGCGCAAATCTGGACAGGCGAGTCAACTTTGAGCCTTACGTACGTTAAGGATGTATCATTACGTACGTTAAGAAGGTGTGTTACTGTAGCAAGTCAACTGTGTATTACGTACGCTACGGCGAGGGTATTACGTACGTAACACAAGGTGCGAAATAAGACAGTGAGCCCTGGATGCCGATTACGTACGCTATACAGGACATGTAGCGTACGATAAAGAGGCTTACGTACGTTAAGCTTGGGTCTTAACATACGTAACAAGCTGTGCAGGTTATATATTCAGAATCACTCTTTCATTTCCTCACGAGAGGAAACACATCTCTTCCTCCCAAACTACATTCCTCCTCACTCCTGGCCCTAATCCCGACCCTTATACCTTGGCTAAGACCTTGGTGAGTTGATTAGAAGCTTGAAGCTTGGAGTTCTTGATGTTTTTAGAAGTGTTTGATCTTTGGGATTCTTCTTCAAGAGTTACGTTGGATAACTCTTCTCTTTGAGTCGGATTTTGATATTGTTGTTGACGTTCTCCTTCGTATAATGTTGAATATGGTGTTGTTGTTGTGATTCTTGAGGTTGTATGAATTTTATATTGAAGAACAAAATGATGTACACCTTGGATTATGAATTAGATGATGGTTTAGATGATAGAACCCATCGAATTACGTCGTTTTGTTGGCTACAAACATGATTATGGATTAATTCATATTCTTAAATAACTCTTGAGTTATATATGTCGTGGTTTTACGGAATTTGGAAGGATTACGGTTAATTTTGGCATATGATTCTTCGTGATGATAATCGGTAATTTTAATCAAATGAATTTACAAATATGAGCCGTGTTAATCCGTAACAAAGATTGAAGTCAGAACCAAGAATGTTGAAGACATTGTTAGAATTATCGATTATCGAATTTCGGCTTGTATTCGTATTGTTAAGAGGTGATATGGTTTGGTTTCGTATGATCGAAATATAGTTGAACCGTTGAGTTTGAGTGGTTGGTTATATTGGTTGTTGATTGTTATTGAACGTATCATTAATTGACCATTGCATTAGGTTGCGGTAAGTGGTCATTAATGATAATCGTTGTGCTGCGATTGGAATTAGAGAATGCATGGATCGCCTTGGTCGGGGATGCAGAGCTTGTAGATGAAGACGACGGGATTGGTAACAACTTCACCATATCGGTATCGAGGCAAGTTATGCTTGCTCAGTTCATAATGTTTAATAAATGGTTTCGTTTTCATTTCATTTATGATTCATATAGCAATGGTATCATGGAATATGAATTGTCGGGATGATGGTATGCACATTATGCTTGGACTGAGATAAATCATAATGTATATAATTTTAAAGATGTCTAGTGGGAACGGAGACGTGAATTATACATTGGACTATTGTACGAGAAGTTAGATATCAAGGCTTGTTATTATTGAACTCGAGATGGTGGTTTGGTATTAGTTTTGGACTGCACTTCATTTTGGATTATTCGGATAACCGTGTATTCGTTCAGGGATGTTGGTTGTAGGAAGGTTAGTGTCTCCAGCTTGAGGTAAATTAATATTGCTAGATTATGATAATCATCCTGTTGCATTACTGCATGTGTGTGTTGATACTTCATGTGGTGAGTATGCATCATTGTTTGTTACGTTCTGTGATGTGCTTTTTTTTTGAGCTGTGATCTGTTGGGCCGATGTGTTAGGGGATAAGACCTAAATGGCACCTATGTTCCGGGGTATTCCTGTGTGGATACTTTCGTGACCCTTGGTTGTGACCTTGGGGTATTTCGTGATTGCATGAACTGTGTTAGGGGATAAGACCTAAATGGCACCTACGTTCCGGAGTATTCATGTGAGATGCTTCCGTGACCCTTGGCTGCAGCCTTGGGGTTTATGTGTTAATATCATATGCATTGTCGAGCATGCTCTGAACCGTTGTCTGACAGAAATGCGACGTTGTGGTCTTGTCGATCTTTCATGATCGAGTTACTGTTGCTCTTTTGGGAAGTCTTCAGATCCTTATTGGATATGCGTTTCTTTGGGATTCGTTGTCATGTTTTATCGTGACATATCTGGAGTCAGATACATCCTGATCGGTCATGTGTAGGATTTTCAGGGCAGGCACGTGTAGCATGTGTTGGTTTCGACCTCATATTGAACCGTGCACACGAGACGTACTTCGTGAGGCTGATTAGGTACGAGACCAGACGAGTATCTGATAAATACCGTGGTTGGCTTGTACACGGACACATGTCCGGATCGGGCATATTGTGACGTCCATCTTGAGTCTTATTGGTTGGTCATTCACAGTCCATGTATAATCGGATCTGTTTGATAGTCGGGCTATCTTTGAAATCCCGTATATATGATTTGTATATGGTTGATGATTTTATTCTCTCGTGTATCTATTCCCGTTGACCCTTTACTGATCTCGTTTGGAGTTACCATATCTGGTCAACTCGTTGGTTATCGACTTTTTATTAATCTCTTTTGGAGTTCCCCCTATCATTGGTAATATCGTTCGTTATTGATCCTCATTGATTCTGTTTGGGACTTTGCCTTACTGTTGGTATTCTCGATTGTTGGTCCTTGATTGATCTTGTTAGAGTTTACCGTGTCATTGGTATTCTCGGTTGTCGATCCTTTATTGATCCTATTGGAGTTTATCGTGGCGTTGGTATTCTCGGTTGTCTATCCTCTATCGATCTTGTCGGAGTTACCATATTGTTGACATTCTCGGTTGTTGGTCCTTATTGATCTTGTTAGAGTTTACTGTATCGTCGGTACTCTCGGTTGTTGACCCTTTGTTGATCATATTGGAGTTTATCGTGTCGTTGGTATTCTCGATTGTCGATCCTTTATCGATCTTGTTGGAGTTTACCGTGTCGTTGGTATTCTCGGTTGTTGATCCTTTATTGATCTTGTTGGGGTTTACCGTATTGTTGGTATCCCTGATTGTTGATCCTTTATTAATCTTCTTGGAGTTACCACATCATGGTATTCTCTTTCGTGGTTGATCTTTTATCGATACTGTGTAGAGTTATCATCTCATTGATATTCCCGTTTTGATGCATTGATTGTTTGTCATTATTGATTGTGTGAGTATTCATGCTTTGTATTGATATCTGGGACTTTCCATTGTCTCGGGACAGTTGGTTTACAGATGTGCCGTGTGATATCGGTTTTATCAAAATTTGGATCCGATTGTGCGATCCAGCAGATAGGTTTGGTCATGGGCAGATTACTCCGTGTTCGAGATGTATTTATGTTTTCGGGAATCTTGGCATTGCTGAATACAGTACAGATGGTTATTTTTTAATTCATTCGTTACTTGAGAATGCGTTGTGCGAATTGAGGTAAGGGTTGAATTGATTGAGATTCCACGGATTGGTAAGATTGCTACGGTAAACTTACACTGGAATTATTCTTACCTTGTAATTACATTGATATGTAATTGTATACGATGATGTGATCGTTATCATTATTGAGTATTATGGCTGACCCCACCGTGGGCTTTATCTTTTAGGTACTCGGAGATCGAGCTAGTAGCGGTCGTGAAGGCATGAGCTTTCCGGTGATACTGGCTATGGCATGGTTGTTGGGATTTGAGTATTCTTTTCTGGTTGTTATGATTCCGCTGCAAATGTATTTAATTATGTCACTATCCACTGTGTGTGTAATTTTTTAACGGCTTTCAGTATTTTTCCAACTCGAATATACTTTCTAAATGCCCTTTTGGCGTCTTTGCCTTGTGTTTTCAAATAGTATTTTCTGACGGTAATTGGGAACTATGTTTTGATAAATATTTGAGTATTTAAAACATTACCTTCTTCGCCTCTTTGGCGTATTTGAAACGTTTGCGAAAATGATTTTAGCCTTGTGGGTTCCAATGTGGGGCCCACAGCGCTGTAATATTCCCCGTTGGTTTTGAGGGTGTTACACTAGCGGGCCGCACTGTAAACCCCGACTGAGAACGTATGAAGGGATCATTCCAGAACCATTATGTCGTGAATACCATATACGTATAGACCCTTCATCATATGTCCCGGTCAAGTCTTCGGGTCACGGTAAAGTCAAACCCTACTGTTTACTAGACTCTATACATTTGTTAATGCAAATCAAGACCGAATGATTAATAGGGTATCTAATACGACTATATCATAATGCTTTGGCCAAAGACTTATGATCTTATTTGCCATTAACTGTATAGGACATTCGCCTGCTCACTAACAGGAGATAGAATCCTTTCTTGGCATATACTGAAGACTGCTACTTGCCCGTATAGTCCGCACTTCGAGGTTGACTCAGCAATTAAGCAAATGAGTTAACTACTCTAATGACAAACTAAACGTCACAGGTACATCTTCTACTGAATCATCAAGTCAAAGGTCCACGTATACTATCACAACCTTTCGATTCATCATCGACTCTCCGAGAGTGAATACCGTGTGACTAAATCCAGTATGAGTCGTGTTCGAGTATACTGGTCCCACCAATATACTTATAACTATGCTATAAAGACATGCACATGTCCTAGCATCAGTTATACAAGTCTTACTAAAACTTAATGCCCATTAAAGTTTATTGACTTGCGAACGATTTACGTAAATAAACTTTAAACACTTCCAGTGCATTTTCTCTTATCCGATAACGAGAATGGAATGTTCGATTTATTTACATGGACTTCACTTCAATGTTTAACAAATCAAGAATGTATTTGAAATACAATAAATAGTGAATGAATCGTATTACCTTTTTATTAATTATTCCATAATTACAAGTACAGTGCCCCTACTCTCTCATTCCCTGAATGGCATTCGAGGGCATATTCCTAACAATCTCCTACTTGCACTAAATGCCACACATCATGGTATATAATACCCATGTTCTTCAGATGTCTTTCCAAGATAGCCTGAGATAATGGCTTAGTCAGCGGGTCAGAGACATTGTCTTCTGAATCTACTCTTTGCAACGAAACATATCATTTTTCAACCATCTCTCGAACGATGTGATACTTCCTCTCTATATTCTTGGTGTTTTGGTGAGCCCTAGGCTCCTTGGCTTCGGCGACAGCTCCATCATTATCACAGAATAGTGATATAGGCAGCTCCACATTAGGCACCACTTGAATTTCTTGCACAAACTTCTGAATTCTTTGCTAGCCTCTGAGGCAGCTTGGTACTCTGCTTGGCAGGTGGAATCTGCAGTAGCGGTTTGCTTGGAGCTTCTCCAAGATACTGCTCCTCTATTGAGAGTAAATAATATACCCAAATATCGACTTAGAGTCGTCATTATCTCCTTGAAAATCAGAATCGGTGAATCCAATCACCTTCAGTTCTCCACCACCATAAGTAAGAACGATTTCTCTAGTTCTTCTCAAGTACTTAAGAATGTTCTTGACGGCAGTCCAGTGTTCCCTTCCCATGTTTGCTTGAAATTGGCTTACCATACTCACAACGTAGGCTAAGTCCGGTCTCGTACACAACATAGCGTACATGAGGCTACCCAATGCCGAGGCATAGGGTACCTTACTCATCTCTCTCTTGTCTTCCTCACTTTGAGGACACATTTTCGTGGTGAGATGAATTCCATGTCGCATGGGAAGGAAACCTCTTTTAGATTCATCCATCTTGAATCTTCTCAAGATTTTATCTATATAGAGGGCTTGGGAAAGTCCTATAATTCTTCATGGTCTATCTCTGTAAAGACGGATCCCTAGAATATAGGAAGCTAGTCCCAAGTTTTTCATGGAGAACGTTTTAGAAAGCCAAGACTTCACAGTGCTAAGCATTGCTACGTTATTTACTATAAGTAGAATATCATCTATATATAGTACTAAGAACGCAATGTTGCTCCCACTGACCCTTTTGTAAACACATGGTTCCTCCTTATTTCACACGAAGTCAAAGTCCTCTGACTGCTTTATCAAATCAAAGGGGTCATCCTTACGACTATCAGGTGCATCGTGGAGACCCAGTTCCTCGACATGTGTATAGCCATACCTCTCAGGTAAGTGAGACATCTTATCAGATCTTTGAAGTGGAGGTTGTGTTACAATAGGTTCGGTTCCTGATCCCTGATCAGATGTCTCCTTAGGACTTTCATTATGCTCTTCCAAAGAGATATTTCTACCCGCGCCACCTTCTTGAATGAACTCATCCTCAAGGAAGTTAGCATGTAAAGCCACAACGACCCTATGGTCTTCTGGCATGTAGAATAAATAACCCATTGAGTCCTCTGGGTATCCAATGAAACTTCCCTTAATGGAACTTGCTTCCAGTTTGTCCACTTTAGCCTTCTTGACATAGGCTGGACATTCCCAAATCCTTATGTGATTAAGACTTGGTTTCTTACCCTTCCACATCTCATGCGGAGTGATAGGAACAGATTTGGAAGGACATCTATTAAGGATATAGGGAGTGGTTAGTAAGGCACACCCCCATAGGTAAATTGGTAAATCAATGTAATTTAACATGGAGCGAACCATGTCCAACAAAATCCAATTTCTCCTTTCTGAAACACCATTTAACTATGGGGTTATTGGCAGCGTGAATTGTGAAACTATTCCATGTTCCTTAAGGAACTCATTAAACTCAGTGCTCATATATTCGCCACCTCGGTCCGACCGAAGTGCTTTGATATGACATCTAGTCTGTTTTCCAACTAGGGCCTTAAATTCTTTGAATTTAGTAAGGCTTCGAATTTATGTTTCATTAAGTACACAATCTCATACCTAGTATGATCATCTGTGAATGTTATGAAATATTGATATCAGTATCAGGCCACTTCTAAAGCACCATAAACATTGGTATGTACCAACCCATGTTTATCGGCAGCCCTTTCAAAAATTCCTGTGAAAGGGGACTTAGTCCATTTGCCTCTAAGGCAAGATTCACAAGTGGGATAGGGTTCTGCACCCAATGGACTTAATGTAACACCCCCAAGATATTCGGAGTATATTACAGCGCCGTGGACCCCTACATGGGACCCACCAGGCTACAACAGCGAACACCCCTCGGCTAACGATCTTGGTTAGCGAGGAAGCACAATCAAATAATACATCACATGAAAATACACCCGGAGCAACCGACTAAATGAGTAACAATCGACGGTGTAGCAATTTAAAATAATACAACACGGAGTTTGAATTGAAAAGCCTAAGTACTGGCGAGTACAGTCTATCAGTTTATAAATATAGGAAACAACCATATCGAAATGGACAAAAGAAATAAGTAGACCCAAGTGCACATGTCAACGACTGCCAAAGATCCTCGCATCGTCCCCGCCGCTCGTCCGGATGATCATAACCTGAAATCCATAACAAGAATTTCCACGACAACGGGTCCCCAAAGGGGTTAGCAATTACGCTAGTACAAGTAATCAAGGCAAACCAATCGCTTACACATTTCATAGTACATGCACCAATATCATTTCAAAAACCAAAACCAGACATGCCTTTTCCGGAAACAAATAGTCACAATTAATTTGCCTAGGACCGGGACGAAGCCACGAATCCCACTCGAGGCCTCTAAGGACCCTCCCGAGCTGGCCACATTCATATAACAAATCAAGCACCACACATCACCTAGGACCGGGACAAAGCCACGAATCCCACTCGAGGCCTCTAAGGACCCTCCCGAGCTGGCTAGCGAAACAAACTCATGAATCCAGGATGAAGCCATAGATTCCCTCCGTGATCCCGTCGGACCCTCCCGAGGTGAGCAAATCACACACAATATACATTACCATTTCACGTTAAGCATAAAGGTTTCCAAAAATACTTGCCTTGAATAATTGACGACGCAACGAACGGAAAGGAAAGTCACCAACGAACGCTAGGAACCAACGAAACCGAACCTAACGATTCGAAGAATACAATCACAACCATTTCTAAATGAATACGGAATTGGAATACACCCGAAAACCCGCCTACGATTCATGTATATTCGTATATAAACAACAACGAGGGTGGACTACAACCAAAACCCTCTCGATTCCGCAAAAAATATGAAATATACCATGAATCCGTAGGGAAACTAAGAATACCAACAAGATTAATCATATTCATCATGAATCCACCAACAAAACGGAACGGATCGGAAGAAAATCCTAAAACCCCCAAATCGCCAAAAAGTAGGGTTCTAAGAGATTTACCTTGGATTGATGATGAAGAACACAAGTAGGTGTTGTTAATCTACTTCAAAAACTCAAGGTAGAGGATGCATGAAATAATCGAAGGGAAGGATCGCTAGGAATCGCCTGGAGGAACTCTGCGTCGCGGAGAGGAGAAGAAATGAAAATAATCTGCTCATCTGGGTCAACTCCCTAGTTTATATAGCCAGGGAGTGTTAGCGCGCGCTAATCCTCTAGGTTAGCGTGCGCTAACGGGATAAAATTACAGGCCAAAACAGTTAGCATCTAGTCCAGTAGCCAGACTTCTGGCCGTTAGCGTGCGCTACTTGAGACGTAGCGTGCGCTAAAAACCACTCGGTAGCGCGCGCTATCGACCAATAGCGTGCGCTACCTGGACATCAGCCGAGTCCAGAAGCTAACTGCCCAAAACTCACGTGACCCGTTAGCGTGCGCTACCATACAAGCATAGCGTGCGCTAATTGGCACCTGACCGAGTTCAGTAGTAACCTGTCCAGTACTGGAAATTGGCAGCCCCGTTTCTCCATTTTTCGGCTCGTTTCCAAAAACGTGATGTTACAACGAACAATTTAAAAATCTACGATTATACCAAACATGATTCTAAATCATAAACATCATCCAAAAGCATTCAAAATACGCAAATAATCGTATATACGGTATCATTGACCTCTCTCCGATGCCACTGTTGGGATTCCGAAACAAAAACGAAATACGCAGCAGAAAATAAAAACGAATCCCAAACAGTATCGATCAAGTAACGTATATACGAAAAATAAATATGAAGATGAAAATCATACCGTTGAAACCTTTGAAATAAATCTTCGTAAAAATGGATGATGATCACGAACCCCATCACGAACACGAAATCCCTTCGTTCCAAGCACCGAAACTTCAATGCCTCTACTTCACACGCATCGGAAGTTGCTCGGAAAATTCGACGTAACTCCGTTCTCCAAGAACACGGCTAGGAAGTTACCATAGGAATTTATATCTCTAATTTTTTCTTAACTTTTATATCACCTCTAAAATAAAAAATATTAAAAAAAAATTCTCTCTCCTTGATGAAAGAAGGCTACGACTGAAACACAACACAACACAAACATTTGCACTTCTAAAGTTTGTATTACGTGTAGTTGTTGATGTCAAATGTCATGATATTAAATTATAAAGGAATAATAATTCCTTTACAACTATCATGTGTAATCATGGGAGAATCTCAACTCATATGAGCTCCCACACACATGCAAGTCATCATGTGATGCCAGGGGGCACAAGGAACTTTCCAAGAAACGGGGCGAGTCACTCGGCTCGTGTACCGGATGTTCGTCAAACGTATTCGTTAAATACAGTTCGTTTAATCACCAATATATTTATATTAATTAATTAATATAATTAATTAATTATATCAAATGCAAATATATTTCTCTAAGAAATATAATTTATGAATTAAATTAATTACACAGTAACTTAATTTTAATTCATAAGACTGCTATTTGATTTATCCAATAAATCATAATTCAGATATCTAATATCTAATATAATTAGAGAGATAATAAATTCACATTTATCCGTCAATGTTCCTGATGCGCAACTCCGTAGGTCCGTCTCAGCCGGCATTGGGAGGATCCAATGAGTGCGGGCAGCACTTAGCTAGCCTAGCGGGCCGCACTGTAAACCCCGACTGAGAACGAATGAAGGGATCATTCCAGAACCATTATGTCGTGAATACCATATACGTATAGACCTTTCATCAGATGTTCTGGTCAAGTCTTCGGGTCACGGTAAAGTCAAACCCTACAGTTGACTAGACTCTATACATGTGTTAATGCAAATTAAGACCGACTGATTAATAGTGTATCTAATACGACTATATCAGAATGCTTTGGCCAAAGACTTATGATCTTATTTGCCATTAACCGTATAGGACATTCACCTACTCAATAACAGGAGATAGAATCCTTTCTTGGCGTACAGTAAAGACTGCTACTTGCCCATATAGTCCGCACTTGGAGGTTGACTCAGCAATTAAGCAAATGAGTCTAACTACTCTAATGACAAACTAAACGTCACAGGCACATCTTCTACTGAACCCTCAAGTCAAAGGTCCACGTATACTATCATAACCTTTCGATTCGTCATCGACTCTCCGAGAGTGAATACCGTGTGACTGAATCAAGTATGAGTCGTGTTCGAGTATACTGGTCCCAACAATATACTTATAACTATGCTATCAAGACATGCACACGTCCTAGCATCAGTTACACAAGTCTTACTAAAACTTAATGCCTATTTAAGTTTATTGACTTGCGAACGATTTATATAAGTAAACTTTAAACACTTCCAGTGCATTTTCTCTTATCCGATAACGAGAATGGAATGTTCGATTTATTTACATGGACATCACTTCAATGTTTACCAAATCAAGAATGCATTTGAAATACAATAAACAGTGAATGAATTATATTGCCTTTTTATTAATTATTCCATAATTACAAGTACAATGCCCCTACTCTCTCATCCCCTGAGTGGCATTCGAGGACATATTCCTAATAGTATGTCCCCTTGAACTTGCACGGTTGGACTATTTTGTGTCCCGACCCCATGATATCCTGCCATATGTCATCATAGGCCTCGTTACACTCGCCTGATTGGACCTTGGCACCACTTACTAAGTTCCAATTCCATGGTCCCTTGCCATGTATCCTCGTAGGCCCCGTCAGACCTGTACGAGTGAACTTAGCAACACAGAACACAAAATCCCAATCAAACACACCACGATTTACACGATCAACTTCACCATGCATAACACCAACATCACAAGTATCATCATAAACAATACTTAATCAACACAACATGATACCCATCCAAGTGTCTAAACAAACCAACACAATTATCACAACCACCATTATTCCACAACAATGAAAATTCAAGAATAACATAAACACCACATGATATCTATGACGAACAATTCATAACAAATTCACATGAACCACGTTTAAAAAGGTAAAATTATCATCACAGCCCAGCACATAACTTCCATTCACAAAATACAAATCATGTATGCAAGATACTTGCCTCGGAATCAGCACGTGAATACCCCGACGAACACAGTCCCATCGGAAATCCTCAAAAACCTACAACCTCTGTGAGAAAATAACTACGTAATCACTACGAGAGTAACAACTAATAACGGCGAAAAACATACCCAACAGTCGAAGGAAAACTCATTGAAACATTTAATAAAACATTAAATATTCAAGGTTTCCCAAGAACGCATAAATCATCATCCGGGTGGAAGGAATCCAAGATATGGATATACAATCTATAGAATACGATAAAAAACATCATATCATACTAACTGATTCACCAAAATTGGACTAGAATCAAAATCAAGAACAAAATCCTAAAAAGTCAACTCTAAGGGTTCAAGAACATTACATTTGATCCGTATGAAACAGAATGAAGGATGATGTTAACCAAGATTACGGCTTCCGAAAATGATTAAAAACACAAACTCCAAGCCAAATGGTTACAACCCCAAGATCACAAAGAGAAATGAAAGGGGGGAGAAAATGAAGAAAACTCGGAAATGAAGTCTACTACCAGCCAATATAGCCCGTGATTCGTTATGTATGCAACAACCAAAGTTTACATATGTAACAATGAATAATATACGTAATCCCACCACTATTATGTACGTAATGCTCTGCACAGAGGCCACTTCCTCGATCTTCTAGGTATGTTCATGTATGTAAGTTCTCAAAGGTTATGTACGCAACAGGCCATAACGTAGGCTACAATCACCATGTTACATATGTTGGAGTCCTCCCAGAGGCTACTTCCTCGACTACAGGTATGTTACCATACGTTGCTTCAAAGCCAAAACATGTTAAGTTTCTCAAGTTCCGTACATAATGTTTTGGTTACGTACGTAACCTTTGCTAACATCAGCACACTCCTAAAATCGGCACGACAACCCAACTTCTCGACAAGATACCATGACCGGCAACTAGCAACGAAGCTCAGACGACCCACAATGAGAATAATCATATGATGAAACACAACATATAGTGCCACATGTACAAGTCTATAATCTATTCGAGTAATGTAACGACTCGGCGAAAACTAAAACATGATGCACTACACACACGAACAAATAATTCCACGTAATCATTATCGAAGAGAAAATAACCGCCATATAATTCTAGACAAATGAACAAAATTCTAGCATAACCCAATGAAAATAAGTTTCATCCTTGAAACTTAAAACAAGAAAAATTAAAGTTCCACATAACAAAACACAAGCATTCAAGAAACAGATAATAAATTTCCGCACGAGATTCAATCAACGAAACAACACATGAACCACCCTCATTAGGCATTGCTGGGACCTCTAAGAGTAGGAGAAAAACCTCAGTTCCCAAACATCATGGTCACAGTCTCACAATGCACCGCCTGGTGTCCCACTTGACCACACTTGAAACAGTTAACATAGAACAAACAATAATTCTTCGGTGTATGGCTATCATGGCTACAGTTGAAACACGTCTTCACACCACTCACCTTTATAACTACAAGAGTAAGATTCTTAGACTAATCAAACATACGGGGAGTCCTCCCGAAAGAATGATATGAAGTAACAGGCTCATGGTACTCACTCCTCTTACCCTTTGAAAAACTACCCGGGGTCTTCTGTCTCTTACTTTCTAAACTAGTCTCTATCACAGAAATGGCCATATCGATGGTAAGGCCAGATACTTATACTTTTTTAAATTAGTACACATTAGAGGAGCCATGCTCTCTAATATATGGGGCTTCATGCACATATCAAAGTTAATGATCTTGTCCGATACACCCCTCACTTGTTCACGAACATAAAATCGGGTTATACTCAACTATAGCCTGGGATGTCGACACATCCTGGGGTATAGCCGATAAAAACTCAACAATTCTGCACTCTCGGACAGGCGATGAAGAATATTCTGCCTCCATGGCATCTGTAAACTCAACCCAAGTGGTTGTATGGTCTCCAGCTACTAGGGACTCCCACAGTCTTCAGCTTCCTTATCGAGGAGATACTAAGCAATAGGTACCTTCCTCTCATCAGGACACGCTACAACATCAAAAGTTCTTACCAACTGGAAGAGCCAGTTCTCCCATCCTAACAAATCAGAAGAACCCACAAAACGAGATGGATGCATTCTCATCACGTCTTGGAGCCACTTGCTAGCTTCATTGTTCGCCACTAAGGGCTCATTCCGATGCCCATCCTGATTCATCTGTGCTAACTGGACTGCTACATGTTGAAGAATGATGGGGATGCTAATGTCAGCATTACCTCCAGCTGCTTGCCTCTGATCACGCGATTGGTCTTCAATACCATATGTATTGGGTTGATTGGTGCTAAAAACTGAACGAGTCACCTCACCACGCTCATGGTTACGACCACAACCACATCTTCGGTCTCGTCTTCTCTGCATACTAAACTGACAACTGCTCAGTACAACAAAACATAATATTGCATAACTGATGGAAATAAAATGTAGCGGAAGCGAAGTTGGTAGTATTTGAATAAAGCGTATGGATGCTTAACAGGATCCTCGTACATGATCAATAACAGAATATGCATTCAAATTTTGGATTTTCGAATTGAGAGAGATATTACCTATGTTGTGTTGAAGGGATATCTATCTAATCTGCTTTCCACGAGCACAAAATCCATTTAAGCATGCTAATTAATTAACTATTAAGATTAATAAGCAACTTAAATATTATTTATTATTTATTAAATAATATTGTTGGTAAATTTAATATCCTAATCTAGATCAATAGATCATAGGATATTACCTTTTGAAGAGAAGTGGTTACTACTTTTGATCTCTTCCTCAAAACCTTCTAGAGTAAAATCACGCTTTAATATGGACGTTGTGTGGGCAACGGGCTATCGAATCTTGCTTGACAATGGAGATGGATCGGCCAAAATTATTATTCTCACAACTCTCAATTTTTCTTTTCTTCAAGTAATTCCAATTGATAGCAAGTGTTACGTCAATTGTGGAATCAAAGACACAAGTCAAGATCCGCAACAAAATACTTAAAAGAAAAAATTGAAATCCCTTATGTAAGATGTTTGTCATGGACGAACCCCCTTCCCCATGTCCTATTTATAGGCTTTGGACTACTCTAGGGATCTCAAGGAGGTTTAGGGTTAGGACTCCTAGTGTAACCCTGTAATATCCGGATTTATTACAGTGTATTTCATCTGTATTCAAACCATGTATTTTTCGGATTGGTGATTTTGATTATTGGAGTATGATATTTCGTGCATCGATATCATTGTACATAAGTATAGAAACTTGCAAAATTGCTCAAGCAACCTCGTGATAGCGCACGCTAAGAATGCATCTTAACGCGCGCTATCGGGCCATTATTAGCGCACGCTATGAAGATAGGAGTTGCGTGCGCTAAGAACTCAATTATTGAGCGGGACGGCTATAACATGCGCCAGCCGGGACGTGGGCCCGGATAAGATTCCCGCGGACGCACCCGGACAATCCTGAAGTCAACCATTATTAGCGCACGCTAAGGAATGCTTGGTAGCGTGCGCTAACTTGTCAATAATGCAGAATATTATAAATGGGACAACAACCGTTTTGGCTTTCATTTCTTTCGCCCTTTCTTCATCATTGAGAGTCCAGAGAGCAAGAATCTCCCTTCTAAACACTTAGAACATATATTAGTGATCATTGAATATTGAGTATCACTTGTGAGTGATCATTGAAGAGAAGTAACACCTTGGAGTGGCACATAACCAACCGGAGTCGGATTATACCTTGTGGTTCAGTGATTTCGGCATATTAAGGTATGTTCAACCTATCACCAGTCTTAGATTTGGATTTCCAAAGGATATGATGATCATGTTAACGAGATATTGAATTTCATTAATGAATTATTCAACAACATCATGTTTAGAAGATTGGAATGTCTACAATTACGATATTATTGTTGGAACCTTGAAGTTGGAATCCTAGTACTCTGAATGATGAGAGAAATATTCTGAAGTTAACAATCCGTATGATTTATGTTATCTTTGTGATCATGATTTGGAAGAGATGTTATAAGAACTTAAAGGAAGAAACATCATTATTGTTGGATAAATCTAAAGGTTTGATCATGGAAGGATTTATCTAGTATAGATAGAACATTTAACAACTTCAGCATGATAATATGGATTGATATAGAGGCGTTGATATCAACCGTTAAACTTTTCGGATCGTCATATGTAGAATTATAGTCGGAATGGAATATGGTTTCATATTGATATGCATATCCTTGAATTCGAAGTTGTCTTTATCCGTAAAATCATTCATAAGGGTATAAACATGGTATTCATGGAAGTAACATGAATTATCACGCAAGATTTCATTGTTTCAATCATGGCAAGAACAGTTCTTGCTCGGCGATGGCGCCATGCAGAGATAGCGCACGCTATGCTATGGAGTTTAACGTGCGCTATCGAGCACGAGTTGGCGTGCGCTACGTTTGGTACGTAACGTACGCTAGACCATCAGGCGAGTCAGTTGGCTGGTTAGTGAAGTACCGACCATGCATAGTTAGCGTACGCTAGTCTTTGTTGTTTGCGTGCGCTATCGGGCAGACTTAACGCATGCTACACAGAGTACTTAGCGTGCGCTAAGCAGTTCGGGCAGCTTGCATTTTATGAACTTTTGGCCGTGAATCGAATTGTTAAACATTCGTACGATGTGAGATAAATCCTATGTCATTTATTTTGTTAAGGTTTGGTCTCATTACGTGATTGATTGAGGAGGACGATCTTCGAGTGTTCATTTTCGTGGAAGTGTTGTTATTGTCTTCAAATCGAGGCAAGTACCTTAATTGTTTTATGTATTGTTGTTATACATATTGTCGTGCATGTATGTCGTTATTGTATGTCCACCTCGTGTTGGTCCGACGGGATCATCGGGGGATCTATGCTAGCGCATACTGGATCATCGGACGGGTTTTTCCACCACGGGTTGGTCTGACGGGATCATCGTGGGTTCTAGGCAGTGAACGCTGGATCGATGGAATTACCATGTGTATGTATTGATATCATGTTGTGATTATCAGTTGTGTATGTTATGTTTGAGTTTCTCGTAGGAGAAGACTCGTTGGTACTTTGTTGTTTACGTTATTATTCTTCGTGAGATATGAATAATATGTTGTGGTACTTGTACTAGCATCGTTGTGCTAACCCCTTAGGGGGTGAACATTTTGTTTGTGTTCAGGATCCAGGAGAGCGGGGAAACAACCACTGGAACTGTATGACGATGAGGGTGCAGAGTGATGTCCTGACCGGGTTTATTTATCTGTTGTTTATTCGTTATTTCAATAAGTACTCGAGTACGAAGTCTTTTGTGATGGATTTGAATTTGGGGATGTATTATTGAGTTCTGTGGAACAATTGTATTATTTCTGTATTTGGTCAGAATTGTTGTATTGTAATTTCGTTATTTCCGTTCGTTAGTATCTTTTTATGCCTGTTCAATTCTTCAGCCTTGTAAATCCTTATGTAAAGGATTTACGGCGCTGTAATATTCCCGAATATATCGGGGGTGTTACAGAATATGGTATCGGAGCTAAGATTATGGATATCTTGGCCGTTGGGTTAAAATAAGGGTCATTTATGTCTTTTGAGGTAACCGGTCGTAAATGACATCACTGCAATGCCTACGTCTACATGCGAATAGTGGTTGTAAGTTCCTAAACTCTATCTCGTTCTTTACATATTATATCTCTTTATACTCGAATATTAGAACGATGTTGTTTCCTGTATATTGAGTATTTATGCTTACAGTATGCTGAGAGGCGGACGTGGACGTGGTCGCGGTCGTGGACGCGGAAATGCTGAAAGGGAAGCATCGCATTCTAACCAGGCCAGTCATAGCTCAGGCGAGCCGCAACAATCTATTAATAATGAACCAGATTCTGCTGTACCAGAGATCCTTCGTCAAGTTGTGAACCAGATGACTCAGTTCGCTCAGGTCGTGGACCGAATGCAAGTGGCGGTGGGACTACAGCAGGGAGAGAGACAGCAAGGGATCCCAGACATGGGAAATCGAGGTGACCGGTGGCTGCAAGAGGTGGCGAAGATGCAACCACCCAAATTCGACGGTATTTCTGAGACTCCCACCTGGGATCATTGGTTGAAAGAACTGGAGAAAATCTTTGCCGGAATTAAGTGCCTGCAATAGGAGAGCCTCTATCGCTCAATATTTTACGATAGGGAAGCGTCCGAATGGTGGGAAGCCATCCGGCCTGTAGACCATGATGTCGATTGACAGAGTTTAGATTGATGATGGAAGCTCGATTGCCCTCGTCCTGTGAGGGAAGCCAAAGTTCGGGAGTTTTTCTCCGCCCAGCCTTCTGATGTGCCAGTATCCCAGGCGATTAAGACATTTAACCAACAGCTGGCATTTGTTCGACATCTGGTCAGAACAGATGCAGAAATCATGATCCATTTCGATATGAGGATGAAACCAGAAATCCAGAGGTACATGTCCGGATTTGAATGTACCACACTCCGTCAATACCAGGATAAGGCGTTGGCGTATGAGATCAAGGAAGCAGCCATGGACAAAATTTCAGAATTAAAGAAGCAGAAAGTCTCTGGTACTTTTACAGAGCACAAGAATAGCGGGGCCCGTAAGGCCCAGTCATCCTTTCACTATTTCAAGAAACCTCCGCACCCAGCTAGGAGCGGAAAGAACTTCGGAACGACATCAACTATTACTGATGTTACCAGGAAATGCTTTAACTGCGCCCAGACGGGGCACTATCGACGGAATTGCCCCCTTCCTGCCGTGACTTGTTTTGATTGTGGACGAGAGGGACATCGGGCAGTGTTTTGTGAAGAGGCTGCAAAGTCTTTTAGAGCCCGTACACCACAGCCAGTCCAGAAGGAGGCCAGTATTCCACAGACGCAGCAAAGTGTTCAGATGCCTCAAAATTTTGGCCGCGGACGAGGCAGAGGGCAATGGGACCGAAAGGGGACATCGAGTGCCGGATCTGCTCCCCCACGTCTGTACGAGATGAGGAGGACGGACGATCAGGATGCTGCTGTCACATCAGGTACTGTTCAGATCCTTTCCCAGCAAGTTAGCGTTTTGTTCGATACAAGAGCTACACATTCTTTCATATCTTTGTCTTGTGTAAATCGTTTGAATATTTCCGGTTTTCATATTTGTGAACCTTATGTTGTTGGTTTACCGAGTGGAGAGAGGATTATCGGAAATTTAGAAACTAGAAATTTCCCTATATCATTTGGAGGCAGAGAGTGGCTCTCAAATCTGATCGTGATAGAAATGCAATGATATGACCTGATACTCGGAGACGATTGGCTTAATCGGTATGGAGAAATTGTAGACTACCGAAGGAGGAATATTTCACTGATCGCTGACGATGGTTCCGAAATATTATTCGAGGGGTGGAAACCGGGAAGCTCAGGAAAATTGATCAAGGCGATGAAAGCTGTCAAATTGTTGAAACAGTGTCATGCAATGCTGGTGTTACGCAATGAAGAAAGAAGACGAAATTGTGGAACTTTCATCCATTCCTGTTGTCAACGAATTTCCAGATGTGTTTCCTGACGAGTTACCTGGACTACCTCCACGAAGGGATGTGGAATTTACCATTGAGCTGGAACCTGGAGCTACACCGATTTCCAAGGCGCCGTATCGTATGGCACCTACAGAGATGTACGAACTGAAGAAACAGCTAGAAGAGTTACTGGACAAGGGCTATATTCAGCCAAGCGTTTCGCCCTGGGGAGCGCCAGTTCTTTTTGTCCGAAAGAAGGATGGTTCGCTCCGACTGTGTATTGACTATCGAGAGCTGAACAAGATGACGATTAAGAACAAATATCCGTTACCACGGATTGATGATCTGTTTGACCAGCTGCAAGGGGCAACAGTATTTTCTAAGATCGACCTGAGATCAGGATATCATCAACTGAGGATTAAGGAATCTGATGTTCCGAAATCAGCGTTCAGAACTCACTACGGGCATTATGAGTTTGTAGTGATGCCGTTTGGTCTCACTAACGCACCTGCTATATTTATGCAATTGATGAACCGTGTGTTCATTGAATTTTTGGATAAATTTGTGGTCGTGTTTATTGATGACATTCTGGTATATTCTAAAAGTCCGGAAGAACATGCACAGCATTTACGGATTGTATTGGAACTTTTGAGAAACGAACAATTGTACGCCAAACTTTCTAAGTGTGAATTCTGGCTAAAGGAAGTAATGTTCCTCGGCCATGTGGTGTCAGCTGAAGGAGTCCGAGTAGATCCTCAGAAGATCGAAGCAATTATGGATTGGGAGCCTCCAAAGAACGTGAAAGAAGTCCGAAGCTTCTTAGGACTTGCTGGATATTATCGTCGATTCGTGGAAGGGTTTTCTAAAATCTCCCGCCCACTTACTCGACTCCTGCAGAAAACTCAAAAGTTTGAGTGGAACGAGTCGTGTCAGACTAGTTTTGATGAGTTAAAGAAGAGATTGACGATGGCACCGATTCTATCACTTCCGCAGGGAACTGGAGGATTCATAGTTTACAGTGATGCTTCGAACCAAGGACTTGGGTGCGTATTGATGCAGAATGGTAAGGTGATCGCTTATGCATCACGACAGCTGAAGCCTTATGAAGTGAATTACCCGACACATGATTTGGAGCTAGCAGCAGTAGTTTTTGCTTTGAAGATCTGGAGGCACTATCTGTACGGGACTCACTGTCAGATCTTTACATATCATAAAAGTCTCAAGTACATATTCAGTCAGAAAGAGTTGAACACGCGGCAAAGAAGATGGTTAGAACTGATTAAGGACTATGACTTAGAGATTTTATATCATCCAGGCAAAGCGAATGTAGTGGCCGATGCACTTAGCCGCAAGCCTGTCTCTATTCAGATGCTGGAAATGCTGACATCCCAACTTAGCCTTCAACGAGAGATGATTCGTGAAGGGATTGAAGTATGGTTGCAAAGAGTCCAAGGACAACTGTGCGTGATGGAGATAACTTCATCTTTAACCGAAGAAATTAAATCTAGACAGGCAGATGATCCTCTGATGATTCGGTTACATGATGAAGTGATCAAAGGAAAGGCCCCCAGATTCATAATTCATGACGATGGAGTTTTGAGATTTCAGAACCAACTCTGCGTTCCCGATGTTGATGATCTGAAACAGACGATTATGAAGGAAGCTCATAATTCGCCCTATTCTATCCACCCGGGCACCAGTAAGATGTATAAGGACTTAAAGCAGAATTTCTGGTGGGGCAACATGAAGAAAGACGTAGCGGACTATGTTTCGAAATGCTTGACTTGTCAGCAGGTTAAGATCGAGCATCAACAGCCTGCTGGAATGTTGAAGCCGCTCCCGATTCCTGAATGGAAGTGGGAGGACATATCGATGGACTTTATCAATAATATGCCGAAAACCAAGACAGGAATGAACATGATTTGGGTAATAGTTGATCGTTTAACCAAATCGGCTCATTTTCTAGGCATTAAGGATACATGGGGACCAGAGAGGTTGGCACGAGTATTTATTTCAGAGATAGTTCGATTGCATGGTACGCCGAAGACCATTGTTTCTGATCGAGACGGCCGTTTTGTGTCTCACTTTTGGAAAGCAGTTCATAAGGCCTTGGGGACCAAATTGAACTTCAGTACGGCTTATCATCCGCAGACTGACGGACAATCTGAGAGAACTATACAAACGGTGGAAGACATGCTAAGGGCCTGTGCCTTAGATTGGTCAAACGATTGGGAAGTTCATCTACCATTGATTGAATTTACCTACAACAATAGTTGGCATGCTTCCATTAAGATGGCACCGTTTGAGGCATTATACGGAAGGAGATGCAGATCGCCCCTATCTTTGGGGCGATTCATCGGACTTGATCGGAGCAGAACCCGAGTTGATCGAGCGGACTCGGAGAAGATAGCCTTGATTCGTGAAAGGCATTAGCGCCAGAGTCGCCAGAAATCCTATGCGGACGTACGCCGCCACCCATTGGAGTTCAGTACTGGAGATCATGTACTTTTGAAGGTTTCTCCTACTCGGGGAATCTTTCGTTTCGGAAGGAAAGGAAAGCGGAGTCCGAGATATATCGGACCATTTGAGATCCTCGAGAGAGTTGGGGAGTTGGCATACAGATTGGCATTGCCGTCATTGTGCCATGTTCATAATGTGTTCCACGTATCCCAGTTACGGAGGTATATACGAGATCCTACCATATCATTGATTTCGGCGAGATCGAAGTCGCACAGGATGGGACGTTTGAAGAAAGACCAGTCAAGATACTCGAGAGTCGAGTTAAGCAACTGAGAAACAAACCGATTGTTTTGGTCAAAGTTCAGTGGTCACGTCACGGAATGGAAGAAGCCACCTGGGAAACGGAAACTGATATGAAGTCTAGATATCCCGAGTTATTTTCGTCTTGAGTTTCGGGACGAAACTCCTTTTTAGTAGGAGAGTATGTAATATTCGGATTTATTACAGTGTATTTCATCTGTATTCAAACCACGTATTTTTCGGATTGGTGATTTTGATTATTGGAGTATGATATTTCGTGCATCGATATCATTGTACATAAGTATAGAAACTTGCAAAATTGCTCAAGCAACCTCGTGATAGCGCACGCTAAGAATGCATCTTAACACGCGCTATCGGGCCATTATTAGCGCACGCTATGAAGATAGGAGTTGCGTGCGCTAAGAACTCAATTATTGAGCGGGACGGCTAGAACATGCGCCAGCCGGGACGTGGGCCCGGATAAGATTCCCGCGGACGCACCCGGACAATCCTGAAGTCAACCATTATTAGCGCACGCTAAGGAATGCTTGGTAGCATGCGCTAACTTGTCAATAATGCAGAATATTATAAATGGGACAACAACCGTTTTGGCTTTCATTTCTTTCGCCCTTTCTTCATCATTGAGAGTCCAGAGAGCAAGAATCTCCCTTCTAAACACTTAGAACATATATTAGTGATCATTGAATATTGAGTATCACTTGTGAGTGATCATTGAAGAGAAGTAACACCTTGGAGTGGCACATAACCAACCGGAGTCGGATTATACCTTGTGGTTCAGTGATTTCGGCATATTAAGGTATGTTCAACCTATCACCAGTCTTAGATTTGGATTTCCAAAGGATATGATGATCATGTTAACGAGATATTGAATTTCATTAATGAATTATTCAACAACATCATGTTTAGAAGATTGGAATGTCTACAATTACGATATTATTGTTGGAACCTTGAAGTTGGAATCCTAGTACTCCGAATGATGAGAGAAATATTCTGAAGTTAACAATCCGTATGATTTATGTTATCTTTGTGATCATTATTTGGAAGAGATGTTATAAGAACTTAAAGGAAGAAACATCATTATTGTTGGATAAATCTAAAGGTTTGATCATGGAAAGATTTATCTAGTATAGATAGAACGTTTAACAACTTCAGCATGATAATATGGATTGATATAGAGGCGTTGATATCAACCGTTAAACTTTTCGGATCGTCATATGTAGAATTGTAGTCGGAATGGAATATGGTTTCATATTGGTATGCATATCCTTGAATTCGAAGTTGTCTTTATCCGTGAAATCATTCATAAGGATATAAACATGGTATTCATGGAAGTAACATGAATTATCACGCAAGATTTCATTGTTTCAATCATGGCAAGAATGCAGTTCTTGCCGGTGATGGCGCCATGCAGAGATAGCGCACGCTATGCTATGGAGTTTAACGTGCACTATCGAGCACGAGTTAGCGTGCGCTACGTTTGGTACGTAACGTACGCTAGACCATCAGGCGAGTCAGTTGGATGGTTAGTGAAGTACCGACCATGCATAGTTAGCGTACGCTAGTTTTTGTTGTTTTCGTGCGCTATCGGGCAGACTTAACGCACGCTACACAGAGTACTTAGCGTGCGCTAAGCAGTTCGGGCAGATTGCATTTTATGAACTTTTGGCCGTGAATCGAATTGTTAAACATTCGTACGATGTGAGATAAATCCTATGTCATTTCTTTTGTTAAGGTTTGGTCTCATTACGTGATTGATTGAGGAGGACGATCTTCGAGTGTTCATTTTCGTGGAAGTGTTGTTATTGTCTTCAAATCGAGACAAGTACCTTAATTGTTTTATGTATTGTTGTTATACATATTGTCGTGCATGAATGTCGTTATTGTATGTCCACCTCGTGTTGGTCCGATGGGATCATCGGGGGATCTATGCTAGCGTGCGCTGGATCATCGGATGGGTTTTTCCACCACGGGTTGGTCTGACGGGATCATCGTGGGTTCTAGGCAGTGAACGCTGGATCGATGGAATTACCATGTGTATGTATTGATATCATGTTGTGATTATCAGTTGTGTATGTTATGTTTGAGTTTCTCGTAGGAGAAGACTCGTTGGTACTTTGTCGTTTACGTTATTATTCTTCGTGAGATATGAATAATATGTTGTGGTACTTGTACTAGCATCGTTGTGCTAACCCCTTCGGGGGTGAACATTTTGTTTGTGTTCAGGATCCAGGAGAGCGGGGAAACAACCACTGGAACTGTATGACGACGAGGGTGCAGAGTGATGTCCTGACCGAGTTTATTTATTTGTTGTTTATTCGTTATTTCAATAAGTACTCGAGTACGAAGTCTTTTGTGATGGATTTGAATTTGGGGATGTATTATTGAGTTCTGTGGAACAATTGTATTATTTCTGTATTTGGTCAGAATTGTTGTATTGTAATTTCGTTATTTCCGTTCGTTAGTATCTTTTTATGCCTGTTCAATTCTTCAGCCTTGTAAATCCTTATGTAAAGGATTTACGGCGCTGTAATATTCCTGAATATATCGGGGGTGTTACAAACCCAACCTTCCATATTAAGCCCTTCCGAATATGGTTGAGTTCCCTAATATCAATTCAATCCACTAAATAATTAATATTGCACGTCCAACTCAAATTGCAATTTACGAGATAACCCACGGTATGGAGCAATCGTCGCTTCTTAGGCTCCGTATTCAAATATATTGTTTCCCATATTTAAGATATCGAATGTCCATTAATTAATTTAAGCTACTAACAACTTTAATTAATTAATTTCTTATCCAAGAATAGTAGAACTCGACCTTATTATTATATCATAATTAAATCCACCTCCAGAGTTTAATTATAATAATCCTTATCTAGCCCCTGAAGGGGACATCATTAACCCGCATGAGTCGGGACACAATTTCTAGTTATAATAATAATTGCCATATAAATAATACTATTGCCCAAGATACGAAGGATATTGAGTCAATAACTGTGACTTTCACCCATGTTAAATCAGAGCAATAAAAAAATTCAGAGCAATAAATATTATAAATACGTAATTAAATATTATATACTTAGAATTAAGAAACAATATCTAAAAGTTATGTTCTTATTACCGTCAGTATAAAATACACTATCTCACTACGATGCAGTTCAACATATATAAATACGCTAATGCATGCTAATAGTCGAGACCAACTAATCTCAAGCATACATTACAACCTCTCATATAATTTGTCTAGTAATTATATAGGTTGTGAACTAATATATTATTTTATAAGGCACCGATATGATCTTCCATGTGGCACCAACACACCACATTACTTACAATATAAAATATATAGACAATACATCTGCAAAGCCATAATGTGAATTTATATGCAAAATATGTGATAAAATGTAATTAATATTCTTATAGGTCGTTACAGGGAAATAAGGTAACACAAGCATAAAGTATGCTTTGCAGTATGTAACCTGACAATCTCCCACTTATACTCAAAGCTTGAAGGTCTGTCAGCAATTCCACCAAAGTATATCCCCTACGATTCAGTAGTTTAGGCGGAACTGCTCAGAGCTTCTAAGTAAGTTGCCTAGAATATTATCGTGTTTCCGCATCGATAGTAGCCCCTAAGATATCAAGTTCGTGTAACACCCCGAAAATCCACCGGGAATGTTACACGCCGTAGACCCTTTTTCCACAAGGATCTACCAGGGTAACCACCACGATACGAATAAACGTTTGACCGACCGAGGTCAAACAACATTCTAACACGGACCGATAAGGCCAAATATTAAATTACACTGACCGAAGAGGTCTCACGACTAAACCAGTCCAAAAAATAAACTCATTACTGTACATACCCATGCAGGGGTGAAAATACAATACAATGGACGACAGAGTTTCGCTCGACAATTCACCAACATTAATTGACTCTTAATTGTTGATTAGTATCGTGGCTCGTCTTCTTCATGTCATTCCTGTGATTGCTCCAACGAATTACGCATACCTGAAATGCATGAGACGCATTTCCCCCATTTAAGGGATTATCATTTGAATGGCTAGTACAAGTATTCTGGCCATACATCATATACCACGAAAATATCAATTATATTAAAGTAACGACAAACATAAGCGAGGTTTCCGAGAGGTTTTCAATGTTTAAAGTACAACCCAAGTCCTTGAAATTAATATATCAACCCGGGGGTTTTAGAAAATGACAAAACATCTATTGGGACTTCAAGTCCAAGATTATAAAACCTTTTTCAAAAACAATAGGGTCTCAGCCCAGATCTCGTTCATGTAACAAATAATTTTATAAACATGAAATCTTTCAGAACCTCCCGTCCTTAGTCATAAAACCATTTCAAGATAATTGGGTCTCGACCCAAAGTCATTTTTTTCCCGCAAAACAACCTTCACACAATCGTTAGGGTCTCACCCCAAACTTTCTTCAAACCACAATGCACGAGAACAGTGACAAAGCCCGTATTCTGACACCAGAATTTTACAATCGAGGAATAAAACACATGCAACACATATCCCAATGCCATTCTAGCCAAGTACCAAGACCCTATATATAATATATCTCAACACTGAGGATAAATGTTGTGATATTCCGGACATATCACAATTAATGAAAACATCGACATCAACATCATGAAAACTACACTTGGTAACCTGTGGCCGTACCCATTAGTATTGACCCTCAAAGGCCCCGTCGGACCGTGCCTGGGTGAGAAACCACTTCCGCCGCCATACCCATTAGTGTCGACCCCCATAGGTCCCGTCGAACCGTCCCTGGGTGGAAGTACAACTCACGCACACTAGAGTTCACAACTTTCACAATTTCCGAATGTTGAATATAATGTATATAGTTGTGGCACTTGCTAGAATGACGACTCACCGACACATGACCATGACGAAAGACTGACGCAACTACAAACCATTCCTAGAATACGTCAATACCACAAGGTATCCATGAACAACACATTCAATACTTGATAAATTCAAAGATTGACGACACGACTTCCCAACAACTTAACATTCCTAAACACACCTCTATCCATCAACAAGTATACAAACCATTCAACTAATCTAAACAAACTCAACCCTATAATGAACAATTAATAAATACGAGTAAACTATTATTCACACTTTACATAATATCAATTCATGAGATATAAGTCATATAGGCAAGAACACTTGCCTCGATAATTGATGCCGAAAGTCCCGACGAATACTGCTCACTCGATCGATCCATTGAAATCCAAACCTTTAATATAAATACATAATAGACAACTTAATATAAGGGTTCAATTTAATATTTTATAATTTCAAGGTAATTAGTCGACTAATATATTACCTCAATTGCGCACCTTAATTAATTGATCGGATCAAATGACCAACGATAATCAACCCGGATCCACAACTCGATTACTGCTCCAAACACAAACTCCAAACTCGAACTCATTATGTGGGTCTAATTACACCAATCTGCACATTGTCCAAATTACCACCATCCCCATATATGTCTACGTCTTCTCAGATCACAATCCCAACACGACCACATTCACCCACCAAACACACATATACAACACACACGAAATAACATATAAACACACACACACACACATACCTATTTCTGCACACACACACACACATATATATATATATATATATATTTTACATATATATATATAGTACACTGTGCACATACATGTACATAGACACACTCACACAAACACAATACACACACACGCAAACATATACACACATATATTTTACATACACAAACACACACATATATATACATAATATGTATATATACATAATATGTGTGTGTTTGTGTATGTAAAATATATGTGTGTATATGTTTGCGTGTGTGTGTGTATTGTGTTTGTGTGAGTGTGTCTATGTACATGTATGTGCACAGTGTACTATATATATATATATACATATATATATATATATATGTGTGTGTGTGTGTGTGTATATGTTTGCGTGTGTGTGTGTGTATTGTGTTTGTGTGAGTGTGTCTATGTACATGTATGTGCACAGTGTACAATATATATATATATATATAGATACATACATAGTTCACACACACACAACACATACTACACTCGCACAACACATGCAACTAGAAAACCAACCTCTGCCATTGCCTACTTACATCATCGGAACATGGATCACCGATATTCCGACCCGCCGGAACTTGTCCTGTTCCGACTCAATCCCGGCCATGACCGGACCTCACCTAACTCCATCCCCCATCTGCAACACTTCCCGGAAGTCTCACCGCGCCTTCGTTCACCCTACTGTTCTGATCTAAAGCCGTTCGGCCGGCGGAATTTCAACTCAGGTAGTTGACTTCTGTCAAAAGCATCTCGGGTCATCACAATGGAACACCACTAATCGGTCCATCTTTGAACTTTAATCACATAAACAACCGGAGACCATGAAGATAATCGTCGAAGCCTCAAATATGAACAGGCCGACTGGACTTCTATAGCTCTGATCCGCTTTAAAGTTCGGCCAGATTGTTGCTTCTCCAGTCACAGGCCACCACACCGCCATCGAGCTCCAATTATTGTGTCCGGAGACACCATCCCACCACCATTGACCTCCATAACTCATCCCCGATAGAACCTAGATCCCCCGACCCAGCTCAGACCAGCCACAAAAAACTGACCCCGAGCTTGCCACCGTCGATCAACACTGAAGAAGAAGGAGATGGGGGATGTTGGTTGTGGTTCATCCGTGCGTGGGTGAGGGTGGGTGGGAAAGAGGAGTGAAAAGAAAAGAAAAAAATAAAAAGGAAGAGGGAGAGAGAGAGAGATGAGAGAAACGTGAGGAAAGAAGAGAGATAAAAGAGAGTTGAAAACAAATCTCAATTTGGTATCATTTAATCAAATCAATGATTATTTAAAATGGATAGTGGGATATAATATCAAATCATGTCTTATTCAATTAAAAATGAATGAATCCCGATCTGTTATTCAGTCTTCTGACTCGATTATCCGATTAATTTATATTGCATCTGATAAAACCAATAACTCACCAATATTCTAGTCTAACATCTCAAAATTCGCCCGACTTTTAATTAGTCAGCTAACAAAATAGGATAAAATAAAAATTTTTACCACGAGAATTCCAATTAAAATTTCTGGATATTACACACTATCCCACTTAAGAAAAGTTTCGTCCCTGAAACTTGCCATGTCACCCACCATCTCACTGTAATGTCACTCCAATTATGCATACGAACCGATCAGCAATATTGACAATCTCATGATTCGACTGTCCCGATGTGACATACACGAAAGTGGCTACTATGCAGTAGCAATATATATCTTGGCTCTCAGGCAATAGGATGAATTTTAATCCCAAGTATCACAAGATCATTAACACAATTTTTGGTATCGTGGATCACGATCCCACAGTATTTTGATACCCCATGTAGCTTTATCAAAATTATAAACCATAGATCACAAACGCCTCATTTGAGCACACGACCCAAAACTACCCAATGAGGATGACAACACGACAAATATCTCAAGCAACTTGATCTCAAACGCAATTGTAATGCCCAGTTGTGAATTTATTTATTATCATACAGTAATTATCGCTCAGTATTTTCACTCTTTAATAATCATTCATCATTCATATTCATTCATTGTGTTCACCGTTCAGCGTATTCTGAATCGTGTATCAGTTATCATTCGTCTTTCAACCCTGTTTGAGAATAGAGGCGAGAATATTATCATTATCATCGTAATTGGTAGCCTGTGTGTGAGGTGTAGCGCACGCTACGTACTCTTTATAGCACACGCTATTCGAGTACTGGTAGCGCACGCTATCTGTCAACATTAGCGCACGCTAGTGTAATTGAGGCAGACAGTCTAGTAGGTACTGGACTGAAATGGAGAATTCGTCGCGCACGCTATGAGTAGGAGATAGTGCACGCTAGTTGTGTTAGTAGCACACGCTAAGCAACCGTAGTAGCGCGCACTAAGGCTCGAGCAGGCGGTGGACAGTAGGTTCTGGACTCCCATTTTCTGGACACCAACTATCAGCTCGGTTAACGTACACTAAGAGTAAGGCATTAGCACACGCTACAATACGTAGCGCACGCTAACGATGCAGGCAGAGTTCACTGGACTGCCCGGTGAACCCGCCAGCGCACGCCATTCTCAAAAATTAGTGCGCGCTAAGCTGCCTTGAGTATAAATAGGACATTTCAGCCCCATTTGGTCATTTTTCCACTTATCCTCCTTTCTTGGGCGATTTCGGGCGATTTTTGGGCGATTTGTAAAGATCCCCTTCGAGCTACTATCATCTATCAACTTCTTCAAGCTTCTATTTCGGATTATTCAACGTTTAATCCTCTCCAGCGCTCCAAATCAAGGTAAACTTTTCATAACCCTAGAATTTCGGGATTTGGGTGTTTTCCTTCCGATCTCTTTGAGTTAGCTTGATATTGTGTTGAAATATGTTGAGTATGGATTACCTACCTTGGATACATGTGTTCCTACGGATTTATTGGCGTATTTTCCGGAATTGTTGAGTATTTGGGATGGTTGAGTGTGACTCACCATCTAGAGGTTTTCTTACCGGAATACATGTATTGTGGGTAGTATTTTCGGGTGGATTCCAACTTATTTACCTACCGATGGGTTATTTATAGTTGATTACGAACTTGTCTAGGTTCGGAGTTGTCGATTCCTTCAACCTTGGTACCTCATCGTTCGTACCCTTTCCTCTCATTCCAGGCAAGTAAATTCTTGCTCAATTAAAAGGATAGTCATTCCTTTCGTTGTTGTTCATTCATACATATAATTAATTCACAGTACATCAATCATGTTGAGACTTGTAATTATCAAACTAATCATTCAATTCACGAGGAACGACGGTTCCAACCATTTTATTTGAGCTATCACTCATTGCGTTATTATTTCACCTCGGTGAGTCATTCTTGGATCTTGTCGAATTTCTATTCATTATTATTCATCATGGTCGCTTTTGTTCTTGTGACTTTGCAGGATCGTATTGCGTTGCTGGATGGTATATGTGTGGAATTTTTAGTCGGGCACACGATGATCATGTGTTATGCGGGTAATCCGACATATTAGACCGTGCACATGGTAACGTACCTCCATGAGACTAATTAGACACCAGTGCGTGTGTTTATGCGGGTTTTCCGAACACTCGGTGACTTGTGTACTTGCACATCCCATCTCGGGCGTACTATGATGCCCCTCTTTCAGACTTGATTTCATAATTAAGACATGTGATTATTGTATTTGTTCAACTCTTGAGGATTGTTGTTTTGTGTAACTAAATCCGTTTGGGATGTTGTTTTTAGGTCATGGCAAGGCAAAGGCACGGGAAGAGTATGGTGACGGTGAGGAGTCCCATTGATACTAGTAGGAGGCCCCAGTCTTTTCAGCTATTCATGTTCCCTTCATGTGTGTTTTTCGCTGCATTTCCGTTTGGACTTTCATTTTAATTTGGTGTTGTATATTTCATCTTCAAATGAAATATATATGTATCCTGTAATCCTGGGTGTATTGTACTTGAAATTCCTGATCGGAGAAAATGGTAATATAATATGGTTCGGTACTGCAGTTATATTATTTAAATCATTGTATTTCATTTGCCTGGTGGGTCCCAGTTGGGGGTCCACGGCACTTTGATAGCCGCCTAGTTTGGGGTGTTATAGAGTTGGTATCGGAGCGTTGTTTTGAATACTACTTATCCGAGTCATGTCTCATTTAGAATCATCATTCACTAGACTAATATCATTGGACTCTAGTATCACGTGTGACATGTGCAAGCGCCAAGCCCCTCAGACCAAAAGAACAGTATGAATTCTGACGCCATGGTATAATTTCTGGTAATAAGAATCAAATCATTCATCATTCATCAGACAATAATCCTTAATATTCATTTTTTTAATCTTGTCGATCATGTTAACTCATTAATCACCCAGTCAATCTCATTGCTCAGTTGTTGATCTTGTGGATCGTATTATCGATCTGGTTAACTTGTTCAGGATAATCATATCAGGAATTTCATCAGATAATCATGTCACCTCAGTTGATCTTTCATGCGATCTTATCATATTCCGGCGTAATGTCGACGATCAATTTACCGCATTATTAATGCGTTCATTGTGTTAGAACGTGTATGCTCATTATTATCATTCCATAACGTAATCATAATGTGATATTCATGCGAGATCTATAATTATCATGTAACTTTCCTACTTCAGTATGGATAGAGCTGTCCGAGGATGCAGGGGAGGAGGCCGCGGTGCGGGCCGAAACCTGGAAGCTCGTCTGAATACCCACGCGAACGCGAGGGATGTTATTAGTTCAACAGGCAGCGATGCTGCCAACCTAAAACTAGCGATGCTACTCATTCACTGGGAGATAATCATTCGCTGTGAGGGAGTCGAGGTCTAGAGCCGGAATGAATATGTTTTGGGTAATCGTTGATCGATTAACCAAGTCTGCACACTTCCTTGGTATTAAGGATACTTGGGGACCGGAGAGATTGGGGCGAACCTTTATAGCTAAGATTGTGAGATTGCATGGTGCCCCTAAAACTATTGTTTCCGATCGAGATGGTTGTTTCGTGTTATATTTTTGGCAAGCTGTCCATCAGGCATCGGGCACCAAGTTGAGATTGAGCCCATCATTTCATCCTCAGTCAGACGGTCAGACTGAGCACACGATCCAGATGTTAGAGGATATGTTGCGGGCTTGTGCCCTAGACTGGAGTAATGATTGGGAACTTCATTTGCAGTTGATCGAGTTTGCCTACATTAATAGTTGGCATGCGTCGATCAAAATGGCACCATTTGAGGCACTTTATGGTAGGCGATGTAGATCGCCATTACGTTGGGATGAGGCTTCGAAATTAGTCGGAACAGAACCAGATATGTTTATGGATATTAAGGAAAATATTTCTATCATCCGAGACCGGTTGTTGACGGCCCAGAGCCATCAAAAATCTTATTCTGATACTCGCCGTCGACCTTTGGAATTCGAAGTGGGAGACCATGTTCTACTCAAGGTGTCGCTGAAAAAGGGAGTTTTCCACTTCGGGAAAAAGGGTAAACTTAGTCTGAGGTATATCGGAGCGTTTGATATTTTAGACAGGGTTGGAGATTCAGCTTATCGCTTGGCGTTGCCTCCAGTTTTGATTCATGTCCACATCGTTTTTCATATTTCTCAGTTGAGGAAGTATGTTCCGGATCCAAGTCATATTATCGATTATAGCGAGATTGATGTAGCCGAGGATGCTACCTTTCCAGAGAGACCGGTGAAGATCCTTGAATGTCGAAAGAAGCAGCTTCGGTACAAAATCATTCCATTGGTTAAAGTGCAATGGTCGAGACATGGAGTCGAGGAAGTGAATTGGGATACGGAAGAGAAGATGCGAGAATACCTCGAACTTTTTATTTCTTAAGTTTCGGGGCGAAACTTGTTTTTTGAGGGGGAGAATGTAATACCTGTATTTTTCATGAATTTGACTTTGTCGTTCTTTCGCTTTTCTCGCTCTTGTAAGCGCCTATTGAGATGCTGTTGATTCTAGAGTTTCGTATCCTTCGGAACACATTCGTATTGATCGGACTTTACAACGGTGTTATTGATTGAAGCGGATAGCGTACGCTAGGCGTGAGATAACGCACACTATTTCTGTTTGAGTAGCGTGTGCTAGGTTCTCCAGTAGAGCATGCTAATGGTCCGAGTTGGGCAGAGGCAGTAGCCGAGTTCTGCTCTCTGGACTAGCAGTTAGCGCATGCTAGGCGCGAGATAACACACGCTATTCGTGTTGAGTAGCGCATGCTAATGGGTTGAGTCTGGCAGAGGCAGTAGCCGAGTTCTGCTCTCAGGACTAGCAGTTAGCGCACGCTAGGAGCGAGCTAACGCACACTATCGGCATTGCACAGCGCGCGCTAGTGCCGTATGTAACGCACGCAAATTGATTGGGCAGTGAGTTCAGATTTACCGCTTGGTAGCAGTTAGCGCGCGTAATTCTGTTGGTAGCGCATGCTAACGATGCAGGTCATAAGCTACTGGACTACCGGGTGATCCCGTTAGTGTAATATTTGGAATTTCTACTACTATTGTTTAATGTTATTTTATCCGAGTTATGTTGTACAGCGTGGAATCTGTACAGTATGGATAAAATAAATGAAGGACTCAGATGTCAGTATTGGTATAATTGTCGTATTAGTCGACAATTGTATTCGAGGATATAATGTGTTGAGTAATGTATTCAGTATACTGTATGTTCATATTTGGTATGTCGAGATGTTGGACGAGGATAGCTGAAAATGGCTAAGTGTAACATTATTAGCGCACGCTAATAATCATGAGTCGCGCACGCTATCGTGCAGGTTTAGCGCACGCTACGAATATAAGATAACGCACGCTAATGCAGTCCGATCGGAAGGAATCTACGCGTGGACCAGGCCACTTTCGGCGCACGTTCTGCTAAGTCAATGGATGTTATAATGTAGTGTTAGCGCACGCTAATGCATGTTGATTAGCGCACGCTAACTGTATATCGGTCAACAGGGAATCTTGGCTTTATTGGTTGCTTTCGGCATGTGGGGTCACGAGCATCTTCGTGGTAGGTGTAGACTGTAGCAGGTCAACTAGTATTAGCACACGCTAAATGCAAGGACTTGCGTATGCTAGACAGTGTAAGTTACGTATGCTAATGCATGGACATTACGTACGTAAGCACATGGACGAATCCAGACAGTAGCCTCTGGACTGCGATAGCGCACGCTAACAAAGTCAGTTAGCGTACGCTAAGTGTGTAACGCACGTTAATTGAAGAGGTTAGCGTACGTTAATAATGTACAGTATATATATAAGTGCAGTTGGCTATTTTTCGTCATTTTCATCCATTTCTTCATGTGAGCCGATAGATAGAGCCTTGAGAAGTATTTGAGGTTCCAAACACTGGATTAAGGTGGAGTTAATCATCCATAACAACATTTGAAGCTTGAAATCATTGGTGATTCTTGGAAATGGATTCAACCTTGTAAATCAATCCATTCCTTCAAAAAGGTCATTACTCTTCACTTTGAGATTTCGTTTTGGATTTTATATGATGTTCTTGAGCTGATGATTATCATATAAACAAGTTGATAAGTATGATTATGAGTTGGATTACCGGATTATGATGATGTTATTGTTGATATGAAGATATTGATATGAATTGGATGGTTTCGAATGTGTTGTTTATCTTCAAAGAGATATGTTGGCTAATGTCTTCCTTCAATTCGGATCTGTGACGTTGTTGTTGTTGGTTTCTTCATATTATGGTGAACATGGCATGATTATGAGTTCTTGGTGTTTAGGTTGTTGATATTGAGGAAGATGAAATATGAATATATGACTTGAATTAAAAGTCGGATGATTACCTATATGTTAAAGGATATCGGATTTCATTGTTTGATAGCTATGAACATGGTTCAGAATCACTTAGAGTTTTTGATAATCGCCATATGTTGATCGGTATCCGAAATGCATGTAACTGCACGTCATTAGCGCACGCTAAGCCTACTGGCTACCGCACGCTATCAGGAACAACTTAGCGCACGCTACGGTGAGAGATTAACGTGCGCTAAGTCAACAGGCAGGGTAATATATTCTGTTTCGGTTATGAATTCGTGATGGTTTGATTTGGTTTGTTCTGACTGCGTTTATTCGAGGTTGTGTTGAACCGTTGAGTTCGATTGGTTAGTTTTGTCGGTTGTTGATTGTTATCGGATATATGTTATTTGATTACTTCGATAGGTTGAGATTATTGATAGGCGATTATAATCGGATGTTGCGGTCGTGTTCGAGCGTGTTCGTGAATTGCATGGTCAGGGCCGAGGAGCTCGTAGACGAAGGCATTGTGACTGGTAGCGGATTCATCATCATCGTATCAGTATCGAGGCAAGTTATTACTTGCACAGTTATAATGTTTAATGAATGGTTTCAGTTTCATTTCATTTATAATGTATATAGCAATGATTATAGGTTGTCATTCCGATTCTGGGGGTTTAATCATAATGTATATGATTTATTTCGGTTATTGGCATATTCGAGTATCGAGGTTAAATTATGGTAAAGACGAGGACATGAGTATCAGTAGTCCATTATACGTTTGGATCACCGAGCATTGCGGATAATCGTCGGTGATGGTTTGATATCGAGATTTCTCCCGAAGGACTCGGGGCAAGTATATTATATCGATTCAGTTAGTGTTAGTGATTTGATCATGCATATTGTCATTCATGTTGTCGAACATGAGGTCGTCTTAGTGGATTTGTCATATTGTCGTTCATGTTCTGTTGTTCATGTTGATGAACATATTGATTTGCATATGTGTATGCATAATTGTATTGTTTATGTTGTAAATGATCCGAGGGGATCATGATGATCTATGCTGAGGGCGCTGGATCGAATGTCCACCATGCGTTGGTTCGACGGGATCATCATGGGGATTTATGCTGAGGGCGCTGGATCGTTGGACAGGTTTTCCACCATGCGTTGGTTCGACGGGATCATCATGGGGATCTATGCTGAGGGCGCTGGATCGTTGGATTACCAGTATTGTGTTGATGGAATCTTGTGAATTCGCATCATTGAATTTATCATGTGTTGTTGTTCATATGTGTATTGTTGGTTATCCACCTTGTGCTGATCTGATAGGATCAACAAAGGGATCTATGCTGAGGGCGCTGGATCGTCAG
Source organism: Orobanche coerulescens (assembly GCA_033398695.1). Classification (NCBI taxonomy): domain Eukaryota; kingdom Viridiplantae; phylum Streptophyta; class Magnoliopsida; order Lamiales; family Orobanchaceae; genus Orobanche; species Orobanche coerulescens. Next base: position 67,201,313 of record CM065818.1, on the reverse strand, counting down.
ATTTCCATTGAGTATACATGAGTGTTATTGTTGTGATCATATTGACGTGGTCATATGAGTATGCATTTGTAGGTCTTGTGTTAGGACCGTGTCTATATTGCATTGATATGATCTCGGACTAGACTGATATGATTGTCGTGGCACTCCATATTTCGAGGTATGTTCCGTATTTCCTTTGGTATTCGTCTTGTCACGGACAATCAGTTATCGTTTGGGGATTTGATGATGCTATCCGATGGATGGTATTGGTCAGAACTGGTACTTTTCCATATCGTGAGTTGGTTATGATAGTTTGAGAATCTTGAGTATTGTTTGAGGTACAATACAGATATTATGTTCGAGTTTATTGGTTAATCGAGTACAGGATGTGAAATGTGATAATGGTTATTCTGATGAGAATTACTTGAGTAAGTAAAGTTATGGCAGTAAGATTACGTTGGTCGTATTGTTATGTTGTATTCTCATTGGTATGTAATTATTAATGTGATGTGACGGTTATCATTGTTGGATATTATGGCTGACCCCGTCGTGGGATTTCTTTTTAGGTTCTTGGAGTATCGAGCTTGTAGCGGTCGTGAAGAGATGAGCTTCCCGGAGGATACTGGCTAGGACATGTTCCGTGCATTGAGTTTCTTGATTGGTTCTTGTTTTCCGCTGCTAGAGTATCTTTATGGTTGGTCTTTTTCCGCTGCGTGAGTATTTTGAAATGCTCTTTTGGTATCTGGTAACTGAGATTACTTTGGAAATCGTTTTCTAAACTTTTGAGTGTCGGCCGTTTGGCCTTGCGATTTCAAATGACTTTTTACGACGGTTTTTGATAAATGGATTTTGCAGGTCTTCAAATATTTTAAAGATAATACTGTCGTTAGCCTCTTGGGCATTTGTAAATGTTTGCGAAAATTTTCTTCAGCCTTGTGGGTTCCATCTCGGGGCCCACGGCGCTGTAATATTTCCGGTTAAATTTGGGGGTGTTACAGAATATGGTATCAGAGCTTAGGTTGAGAAAACCTAGGCATTTGGGTGGAGTTGGTTCGTGTTTTGGTCGCGTCATTCCAGTTGTCAATTGACTAATACTAGAGCCGTGAGTTTTTGTTGTTCACTCGGGCTTATGGGTTATGTGATTTATCAGTGTGGTACTGGGATTGTTGTAAACTTTTCCAAATGGTGTTAACGTGATATATTGTGTTCTTGAGTTGCACTGAGTTTGCAAAATGTGTGTTTTGAAAATATCTATGTCGAGTATTTCCTTGAGTCGATACATGTGTCAGTATCACGGGGAATCGTCGGCTTCACGATCTGTAAGTTTTTAGATTTTTGAATTGCATTGAGATTTATTGCCGAGCTAAATTGATATACTTTGAGATTCAGCAGAATATTATGCATTACGGTATAAGGTGACAGAGTTGGGACAGGATTGATGATCTTGAGAAGTTAGGATTTTGGAAATCAATATGTCGGTTAGATTTTGGAAACGAAATTGTGTATTCGGGAGAAGGACTGTGAATTGTTGAGAAGAACATGTAGCCATGCTAATTCATTTTGATATATGAACTTCTTTTGAGCATTTGAAAATATACTTTTCAAAATGAACGTTTCACGAATGTTTTACGGAAAATGATTTTGGGCCGAGACCCAATTGAATTTGAAATAGTTTTACAACTCAGGACTTGGAGTCCGAAAAGAGTTTTCTACTTTTTAAACTTCTGGTAATGCGGAACGAGATACGGGCATAGACCCTAATGTTTCAAAAAGGCTTTTTAGTTTTCATAAAACTCTCGGGATTTGTAAAACTCTTGATCAATTGTTTATTTATTTCGTTCCTACCTTTTGAGGTTTTGATTTACTCGTTCAAATGAAACTTCTCGGGAAGTCTTTCGCTGTGTTTGATTTGTTGATTTGTTTCAATATTTTGTCATATCATATTTGAGGTGATCCAGGATGGATTAAGGATTGACGTTGCGAGTAGTATGGGGAGGAGGAGTTTTTATCAGAGTTTATATATTGAGATTTTGGAATTTCATCGTGTGGTTTTTCGATGAAATATCAGTGAATTTGGTGACGAGCTGAATTGGTATACAGGAGTATGGATATGGTCAAGCATTTGCATAAATTCCATTTATTTATTCGTGTGTATTCGAAAAGAATTTTTATCGAGAACTTGGCACCAGCGAGCCAATTTAAATTTTAAAATTGATTTCGTGGTCTTACGAAAATTTATGTTTTGAGTTGTGAAAATTTTGAAAGAACTTTCGAAAGTTTGTCTTCTTGACGAGACTGTATGATTTCAAACTAGTTTTGAAAATGTGATTGATAACCATACGCATTTAATATATATTACATATCATGGTGAAGTTGTGAGTGTGACTCGTGAACTGGATATAATATCATTGTGGAACGATGAATAGGGATCCGAACTTTGATATGGTAGTTTGGTTATCCAGGGATGATCGGTTGATTTATTGAATGAGAGGAATATGCTGCGTGTTGTAGATCCATGCACAGGATGTAATTTTAGAACTTTGGATTTCGTGAGATCGAGACATATATGCTATGTGATTCCATTGATATGGTGGTAGTGTGATTTTTACCATAGTGATTTTGAAGGATTTCTTTGTAAGTATAGATTTGGGAGTGGTGACCCCATGCTGGTTGTTGTGGATATTGATTGATCATTCCCAGTTTATGTATGATTGGATATGTTCGACAGGTTGTGATTAGTTGTTCGTATGCCGAGGGGTATGTTCACCAATCGGGTATGTTTATTGAGATCCACTGTATGTGATTGGTGTGTCGTTTTGAGAACTTTATTCGTTCGTATGTCGGTTTCTGTGGTTCTGTGTTGATCGTATTGGAGTTTATCATGTGGATGATATTCTCGATTGTGTTTTGACCTCTGGTTGGTCATATTGGAGTTTATCATGTTGATGATATTCTCGGCTGCGTTTTGACCATTGGATTGGTCATATTGAAGTTTATCATGTTGATGATATACTCGGTTAATTTGTTGGTTGATTATTGTTAATGATCATATGAGCGTTCGAATTTTGTACCGATGTTTCGATATTTGTGTTGTTGATTTAGGCAGTTGTTTCACAGATGTATCGTGCATTATTGACTTTTAGCAGGGTTTGGACTTGATTGTATAATCGAGCAGATGATATTTAGCACGGATAGATTATTTCATCCGAAGAGGATATATTTTGTTAAGACTCATGGAATTGTTATTGTAAACGTATTGAGGCTTTACAGTGAAGTCACTTGCTAGTACCTCAGGAGATCGTCGACTTGGCGCATATGTAAGTGTACTGTTTTGGTTATTCGTTAATGATGATGATTGATCGTTGTTGCGATGGTTTCGGAATATTGTGGTTGAACGGTTTGTTGGTTTTTCTATGACGGATTGCAAGTTTCGAGGATGAAACTTATTTTAAGTGGTGCAGAATGTAATATCTGGAATTTCTACTACTACTGTTTAATGTTATTTTATCCGAGTTATGTTGTACATCGTGGAATCTGTACAGTATGGATAAAATAAATAAAGGACTGAGATGTCAGTATTGGTATAATTGTCATATTGGTCGACAATTGTATTCGAGGATATAATGTGTTGAGTAATGTATTCAATATACCGTATGTTCATATTTGGTATGTCGAGATGTTGGACGAGGATAGCTGAAAATGGCTAAGTGTAACATTATTAGTGCATGCTAATAATCATGAGTAGCGCACGCTATCGTGCAGGTTTAGCGCACGCTACGGATATAAGATAACGCACGCTAATGCAGTCCGATCGGAAGGAATCTACGCGTGGACTAGGCCGCTTTCGGCGCACGTTATGCTAAGTCAACGGATGTTGTAATGTAGTGTTAGCGCACGCTAATGCATGTTGATTAGCGCACGCTAACTGTATATCGGTCAACAGGGAATCTTGGCTTTATTGGTTGCTTTCGGCCTGTGGGGTCACGAGCATCTTCGTGGTAGGTGTAGACTGTAGCAAGTCAACTGGTATTAGCGCATGCTAAATGCAAGGACTTGCGTACGCTAGACAGTGTAAGTTACGTACGCTAATGCATGGACATTACGTACGTAAGCATATGTACGAAGCCAGACAGTAGCCTCTGGACTGCGATAGCGCACGCTAACAAAGTCAGTTAGCGTACGCTAAGTGTGTAACGCACGTTAATTGAAGATGTGAGCGTACGTTAATAATGTACAGTATATATATATAAGTGCAGTTGGCTATTTTTCGTCATTTTAATCCATTTCTTCATGTGAGCCGATAGAGAGAGCCTTGAGATGTATTTGAGGTTCCAAACACTGGATTAAGGTGGAGTTAATCATCCATAACAACATTTGAAGCTTGAAATCATTGGTGATTCTTGGAAATGGATTCAACCTTGTAAATCAATCCATTCCTTCAAAAAGGTAATTACTTTTCACTTTGAGATTTCATTTTGGATTGCATATGATGTTTTTGAGGTAATGATTATCATATAAACAAGTTGATAAGTATGATTATGAGTTGGATTACCGGATTATGATGATGTTATTGTTGATATGAAGATATTGATATGAATTGGATGGTTTCGAATGTGTTGTTTATCTTCAAAGAGATATGTTGGCTAATGTCTTCCTTCAATTCGGATCTCTGATGTTGTTGTTGGTTTCTTCATATGATGGTGAACATGGCATGATTATGAGTTCTTGCTGTTTAGGTTGTTGATATTGAGGAAGATGAAATATGAATATATGACTAGAATTAAAAGTCGGATGATTACCTATATGTTAAAGGATATCGGATTTCGTTGTTTGATAGCTATGAACATGGTTCAGAATCACTTAGAGTTTTTGATAATCGCCATATGTTGATCGGTATCCAAAATGCATGTAACTGCACGTCATTAGCGCATGCTAAGCCTACTGGCTAGCGCACGCTATCGGGAACAACTTAGCGCACGCTACAGTAAGAGATTAACGTGCGCTAAGTCAACAGGCAGGGTAATATATTCTGTTTTGGTTACGAATTCGTGATGGTTTGATTTGGTTTGTTCTGACTTCGTTTATTCGAGGTTGTGTTGAACCGTTGAGTTCGATTGGTTAGTTTTGTCGGTTGTTGATTGTTATCAGATATATGTTATTTGATTACTTCGATAGGTTGAGATTATTGATCGGCGATTATAACCGGATGTTGCGGTCGTGTTCGAGCGTGTTCGTGAATTGCATGGTCAGTGCCGAGGAGATCGTAGACGAAGGCATTGTGACTGGTAGCGGCTTCATCATCATCGTATCGGTATCGAGGCAAGTTATTATATAGCAATGATTATATGTTGTCATTCCGATTCTGAGGGTTTAATCATAATGTATATGATTTATTTCGGTTATTGGCATATTCGAGTATCGAGGTTAAATTATGGTAATGACGAGGACATGAGTTGTAACACCCCAAACTAGGCGGATATTACAGTGCCGTGGACCCCCGACTAGGACTCACCAGGCTTATGAAAATGAGTAAATTACGCAGGGTAAATATAGTACCGAACCACATTACACAATTAATTACTCCGATAAGGAGTTTCATACAACACACCCAGGATGACACTGAATACAAGTATATTTTATATGGAGATAAAATATACAACACTGAGTGAAATGAATATTCAAACGGAATGTCTGCAGCGGAATAAATGAAAGAAACATAAATGATCGAAAAGATCGGGGCCCCTACTAGTATCACTGACTCGCCGTCACCGTGCTCTCCCGTGCTTTATCCTTGCCATGACTAAAAAAGATCCCAACGGGCCGGGCCATACGTAACAACAATCGTCAAGAGTTGAAAATACACAATCATGAGTTATCCACGCTTATACAATATCCTCGTCGAAACATATGCAATCAAACATGCTATATGAATCAACTAATGATACGGCTCAAAGGAATGGCGCCACACTACGTCCGGGATGGAAATGTGTCCGTGCACAAGCCACCAACGAGTATCGATCGAATACACGTGTGGTCTTGTACCTAATCAGTCTCACGAAGCCATCAACTCGTGTGCATACCCAATGTGAGGCCACCAACCAACACACGACTATAATGTGCCCGACATGAAAATCCTACACATACCAACCGCACGCCAAGATGACCCTAATGCCACAATATGACAAAAGTGACAACGAAAATGAATAGTGACTCACCAAGATTAAATGATGGTGAAATGAATGACAGCTTAATGAAATGATTGGAACCGTCGTTCCTTATGACTGAGGCGATTCATTGACAAGGACAAGTTTTGATACGGTTAATACAATGATGAATGAGTTACGATTATGAATGAACAACATCAAAAGGAATGAATATCCTTTTAACCGAGTAAGAATTAACTTACACAATACCGACGAAGAATGTCCGTCCACGAACAACGTCCTAAGTGAAATACCGGTCGCTCGAACAACCTTGAATAACAATAATTACCAACAACCGTTCAATACACGTATCAAGCAACTAAACACGACTAACCCAAAGGTCGAAAACAACGATAATCAAACTCATAGGGGCATTCTAACGAATACGTAACCAACCACACGACTTCGAAAATATCCAATCCCGAATATATCGAAACCAATACCAAAATGAGTATATCGAACTAACAAAACACTTCAATGATATCAATAATCCATTAGGAATCCACAATTCGAGATTACAACTACATCAATCGGAAAATCCCCAATTAACCGAAGTCAACCCCAAGGGTTCTTGAAATAATTCCGAAAATAACCATTAAATCCGTAAGAATATACTTATCCAAGGTAGATAATCCATATCTAACATATTCCAATGATAATCCAAGCTTACACGAAGAAATCGGAAGGAAAAACCCAAAAATCCGAAATTCTAGATCCAAGAGATTAATACCTTTGATTCGATGTTAAGGAGATGATGAAGTGATGATAATCCAACTCAAAGACTTGAAGATGATGATGGATGATAGAAGCTCGAAGAGAACTCTCGAAAATTCCCAAATTCGCCCGAAACCGATGAGGGAATGAGAAAGGATGATAAAGTGACGAACTCAGGCTAACTGTCCAATATATAGCCATTCCAGGTTAGCGTGCGCTAGCCCTTGTGCGTAGCGTGCGCTAACGGGTAATTTGGGTAGTCCAGTACCCACTGTCCGAACACGGTAGCGCGCGCTACGTACCTTTTTGTAGCGTGCGCTACGGTCATGCCATTAGCGTGCGTTAATACCCATTGTTAGCGTGCGCTAACGAATTATGTGATGCCCAGTACTGGATTCCAGAAACCTTCTATCCTCTGATCTGATCTCGATAGCGTGCGCTACAACCAACGATTAGCGTGCACTATAATATCGATTGCGTACGCTAAATATCACTCATAGCGTGCGCTATGAATTAATCGATGCGATCCAAAGAGCCACTGGACTCAACCTGATCCGTCCCTAGCGCGCGCTACTCCACATATTTAGCATGCGCTACTACAACCCACTAGCGCGCGCTACTTACCACTCGTAGCGTGCGCTACATATAACTCCCCTGCAATCCAGTACCTTCTGGACTGCAACCAGGGTAACATTAGCGTGCGCTAATGCTGAGTGGTAGCGTGCGCTATTTGTACTCAATTAGCAGACGCTAAAAAGAGTACGTAGCGTGCGCTACTCCTCACGCACAGCCCACAACGAAAATGACAACGATGATAAACACGGCACGAAACTCCAATTAGATTAATGACGAATGACGATTGATACACGATACAATTACTCTGAATGATGAATACCATGATTGAATATGAGTGACAATTGATCATTAATGAGTGAAATTACTGAGTATCAATTACTGAATGATAAATACTGAATGATAATTACTGAATTACAACCGGGTATTACATACACCCCCCATTAAAAGAGTTTCGTCCCCGAAACTTAGGGTCAAACAACTCGGGATAACTATCCCGCATACTATCCTCGGTTTCCCACGTAGCCTCTTCGACTCCGTGTCTAGACCACTGAATTTTAACCAAAGGAATCGTCTTATTCCTCAACTGCTTGATTCGCCGTTCTAAAACTCGTATAGGACGCTCCTCATATGAATGATCATCGGCAATCTCGATTTCATCGAACTGAACTATGTGACTCGGGTCGGCAACATACTTCCGCAACTAAGATACGTGAAACACATTATGAATTCGGCTCAACGCCGGAGGTAAAGCTAACCGGTAAGCTAACTCGCCTACTCGATCCAGAATCTCAAACGGTCCAATGAATCTCGGGCTCAACTTACCCCTCTTCCCAAAACGGAAGATACCACGACTCGGGGATACCTTGACCAACACATGGTCACCAGCCTCGAATTCTAACGGTCGACGACGATTATCTGCATATGATTTCTGTCGACTCTGAGCGGTCAACAAACGACTTCTGATCAAAGCTACCTTCTCACGGGCGGCTATAAGCATATCGGGCTCGGTGCCGATTGATTCTGATAGGTCATCCCAACACAAAGGAGATCGACAACGACGACTGTACAAGGCCTCGTAAGGTGCCATCTTAATCGAAGCATGCCAACTATTATTATACGTGAACTCGATCAATGGTAGTTGGGCTTCCCAATCGTCCTTCCAATCGAGGACGCATGCCCTCAACATGTCCTCTAAGGTCTGAATAGTCCTCTCTGATTGTCCGTCGGACTGAGGATGAAAAGCGGTACTGAGATTAAGCTGAGTTCCCATAGCACGATGAACTGATTTCCAAAAATGAGACACAAATCATCCATCACGATCGGAAACGATACTTTTAGGAGTACCGTGCAATCTCACTATCTCCTTGATGAACAATCGGCGCCTCTCGGGACCCCACGTATCCTTGATTTCAAGGAAATGAGCCGATTTAGTTAAGCGGTCCACGATCACCCAGATCGTATTCATGCCACGACGACTCGTCGGAAAACTCGTGATGAAATCCATAGAAATGTCTTCCCACTTCCATTCGGGAATAGGAAGATGTTTCAGCATACCCACGGCCGCCGATGTTCAATCTTAACTTGTTGTGAGTTAAGCATCTCGAAACAAATTCTGCGACTTCTCGCTTCATATTACTCCACCAATAATTTTGTTTCAAGTCCTTATACATCTTACTAGACCCCGGATGAACAGAATAAGGGGTAGCATGAGCTTCTATCAAAATCGAGTTTTTCAACTCGTCATTCGCCGGTACGCATAACCGATTCTTAAAACGCAGAAGTCCATCCTCGTGAACCACAAATCCAGGGGCTTTCCCCTGAGTCACATCCTATCGAATGCGTAACAAAAATGGGTCCACACCCTGATTCTCCCTGATCACCCCCTCAAGTGACGATGAAATCTCCAACGTACAAAGTTGCCCTTGTACTCGCTGTAACCAGACCTCGATCTCGGGTCTTAGAAATTCCTGCTGAAGTTCCTTCTGAACTGTTAATCGAGCAAGCATCTGCTCCTGAACGGACTTACGACTCAAGGCGTCCGCGACAACGTTCGCCTTGCCCGGGTGGTAAAGGATCTCGATATCATAATCTTTGATTAGTTCCAACCACCGTCTCTGTCGCATATTTAACTCCTTCTGAGTAAATATATACTTTAAACTCTTATGGTCGGTGAATATCTGACAGGTAACGCCATAAAGATAATGACACCAAATCTTCAATGCGAACACCACGGCTGCTAGCTCCAGGTCGTGGGTCGGATAATTAACCTCGTAAGGTCTCAATTGACGTGAAGCATAAGCGATAACTTTCCCGTTCTGCATGAGTACACATCTGAGACCCTGTCCGGACACATCACTATAGACCACAAATCCCTCCGTCCCTTGCGGTAAAGAAAGGACAGGTGCTGAAGTTAACCGGCTCTTGAGTTCCTCAAAACTCCGTTGGCACGCGTCGGACCACGTGTATTTCTTATCCTTCCGTAAAAGGTTCGTCATGGGTTGAGCGATTTTAGAAAATCCCTCCACAAATCGCCGATAATAACCCGCTAATCCGAGGAAACTTCGGATTTCCTTAACATTCTTCGGAGGTAGCCAATCTCGAATAGCCTCCGTCTTCTGAGGATCGACACGAACTCCGTCTGATGAAATTACGTGTCCGAGAAACGTCACCTCGGACATCCAGAACTCACATTTGGAAAACTTCCCATAAAGTTGTTCTCGTCTCAACACGTCGAAGACTTGATGAAGGTGAGACTCGTGTTCCTACCGATCACGAGAATAAATCAAAATGTCATCAATGAAGACAGCCACGAACTGATCCAGATATTCTATGAAAACCCGATTCATTAATTCCATGAATACCGCATGTGCATTAGTCAACCCAAATGGCATAACCACAAACTCATAATGACCATAGCGTGTTCGAAACGCCGTCCTTGCGATATCCGACTCTCGAATCCGCAACTGATGATATCCAAATCTTAAGTCGATCTTGGAAAATACTGAAGCTCCCTGAAGTTGATCTAAGAGATCATCAATACGGGGTATAGGATGCTTATTCTTGATCGTCACCCGGTTCAATTCCCGGTAATCAATACACAAGCGGAACGAACCATCCTTCTTCTTGACAAATAACACTGGTGCCCCCCACGGGGACGCACTCGGTCGAATATAACCCTTCTCGAACAATTCCTCAAGTTGGTTCTTTAATTCCTGCATTTCGGTCGGGGCCATCCGGTACGGTGCCTTCGATATCGGGGACGTACCAGGCTCCAACTCAATCGTGAATTCCACATCCCTTTGTGGAGGCAAACCAGGTAACTCGTCTGGAAAAACATCGGCATATTCCTTCACTACCGGAATGTCCGGCAACATTACTGATGATTTCTCGGTTTTGGTAATATAGCACCAATAACCGACACATCCCTGATTGAGTAATCTTACTGCTTTCATCAAATTAATGACCTTACCAGAACAGCCGGGATTACCTCCCTGAAACAAATATTCAACCCCATCGTCTGAAATGATAGTGATCACTGATCATATGCTTACGGACACTAATGATGACATCATGATGATCCATCCAGTCAATACCCAAGATGATGTCGTCCCTCGGCAGATCTACTACGATTAGGTCCGCTGGCCATACACGACCATGAAGCTGAATCGGACAATTCTGAATCTCACGATTTCTGATAATTCGTCTACCATCAGGTAGACCAATGACATAAGGCTCACAACTAGTAGCACTACCCAGACGTAGTCTACTCAAACATGACTCGGAAATGAATGAATGCGATGCACCAGTATCAAAAAGGGTACACACAGGTTGAGATAGAATATCGAGTGTACCTGAGATCATCCGGGCCTCCGGATCGCTTCTTCATCTCATAAATTCGGGCTTGCCGCCCCGAACCGGACGCTCTGTCGATAGCTCTTGGCTCGCTTTAGCTCCTGCTGCCTTGAACGACACCGACCGAGTGGCTCGATTCTCGCACCGCCGAATGACTGGGCCCGAGATGACGCCGAGTAGATTTAGAGTCCCTACGAAAAACGGGCCCTATGCCCAGAACCCCACGATTGTGGCACGTGATACCGCCGGACATTTGGTGCTGAAATGACCGTTTCTTCACGCTTGAAACAGTGATGGCCGAATCGCCGCTCGTGGATCGAGATTCCGCGGGTTTAGGCGTCACCGGAGGTCGCTCAGAAAAGGTAGAGCCCGCACGTGGTTTCTTGAAAGTGGCCTGACTGCCGTCAGACTGATTACGGTTCTTAGACTTCTTGCCAGCTGATGAGGGTTGTTGCTTAGCAATTTCCTTAGCAGTAAGCTCGTAAGTGAGAGCTTTCTCAATGAACTCGGCCAGAGTGGCACAATTATGATTAAGCAACTGTAGCCGCATACGAGGTTTCAGCCTCTTGCTTGATCTTGTCCGCCTCAGAGTGAATGATAGATGAGGCGAACGGAAGAAGTTCTTGAAATTTTTCGGCGATGGCGAGAACATCATCATCCGCCGCAAGGTCGGGAGTGAGTAATTCCGACAACTTGGCCTCCCTGAGTGGGGCCGGATAGTACCTCTCCATCATGAGAGTTTTGAACTGATCCCAATTACATGATCCGTCTGTGGGCTTCAACGATAGCCACCATGAATGAGCGCTCTTACCAAGATAGTAAGCCGCAACTGCAACTTTATGCCCTTCAGGGCAATCCACCATAGCAAATAACTTCTCGAAATGCTCAAGCCAATGAACAATATCTGCCGGCTCAGATGAGCCCTCAAAGGTAGGTGGTCGCTGGCGAGAGATATCGCTAATGATATTGCTTACACCCCTCTCTTGCCTTTGAGGTGGCGGCGGAGGAGCCTGTTGATTTTGAGTAGTGGAGTTATGCATCGCCTCCATTAGTTGTGCCATCTGAGTCATTTGGGCCATCATGCCCTGCATAAAGGCTAGTGGGTCAACTCGAACACCCTCTGACTGAGCTGTGTCCCAGTTCGACTCCCGATAGTGAATGATCACGCCGTGTGAATGAGTGGCGGCCACATCGCTCGATGAGTTAGCATTATTCCCGGCATTCGCACGTGTATTCACACGAGTTCTCGTGATTCGCCCGCTACACGGCCTCGTCCTCCACGCCCTCTGCCACCCTTTCCATACCAAGTGGAAAGTCATATGATGATTATATATCTCGCATGAGTATCACATTATGATTATATTATGAAATGATGAAAATGAGCATACGCGCTCAAATACAGCGATTACATGAATGATTAATTGACGTGACATGATTATCTGATGAAATTACTGAAATGATTATCTTGAACAATTTAACAAGATTGATGATATGATCTTCAAGATCAACAACTGAGTAATGAAATGAATTGAGTGATTAATGAGTTAACATTATCGACTTGATCACAATTGAAAATGATGAATGAGGATTGTTAACTGATGAATTATGAATGAATGATTATTGCCAGAAATTATATCATGGCATCAGAAATCTTACAGTTCTTGGTCTGATTAGCTCGGCATTTGCACAGGTCACACGTGACGCGAAAGTCCAATGATACTAGTCCGATGACGATGATTTCAAATGAGACGTGACTCGGAAGGTAGTATTCAAAACCACGCTCCGATACCAACTCTGTAACACCCCAAACTAGGCGGATATTACAGTGCCGTGGACCCCCGACTGGGACTCACCAGGCTTATGAAAATGAGTAAATTACGCAGGGTAAATGTAGTACCGAACCACATTACACAATTAATTACTCCGATAAGGAGTTTTATACAACACATCCAGGATGACACTGAAAGAAGTATATTTTATATGGAGGTAAAATATACAACACTGAGTGAAATGAATATTCAAACGGAATGTCTGCAGCGGAATAAATGAAAGAAACATAAATGACTGAAAAGACTGGGGGCCCCTACTAGTATCACTGGGACTCCTCGCCGTCACCGTGCTCTCCCCGTGCTTTAGCCTTGCCATGACACAAGCAGTATCCCCAACGGGCCGCCATACGTAACAACAATCCTCAAGAGTTGAAAATACACAATCATGAGTTATCCACAGTTATACAATATCCTGTCGAAACATACGCAATCAAACATGCTATATGAATCAACTAATGATACGGCTCAAAGGAATGGCGCCACACTACGTCCGGGATGGAAATGTGTCCGTGCACAAGCCACCAACGAGTATCGATCGAATACACGTGTGGTCTTGTACCTAATCAGTCTCACGAAGCCATCAACTCGTGTGCACAGTCCAATGTGAGGCCACCAACCAACACACGACTATAATGTGCCCGACATGAAAATCCTACACATACCAACCGGCACGCCAGTATGACCCGGAATGCCACAATATGACAAAAGTGACAACGAAAATGAATAGTGACTCACCAAGATTAAATGATGGTGAAATGAATGACAGCTTAATGAAATGATTGGAACCGTCATTCATTATGACTGAGGCGATTCATTGACAATGACAAGTTTTCATACGGTTAATACAATGATGAATGAGTTACGATTATGAATGAACAACATCAAAAGGAATGAATATCCTTTTAACCGAGTAAGAATTAACTTACACAATACCGACGAAGAATGTCCGTCCACGAACAACGTCCTAAGTGAAATACTGGTCGCTCGAACAACCTTGAATAACAATAATTACCAACAACCGTTCAATACACGTATCAAGCAACTAAACACGACTAACCCAAAGGTCGAAAACAACACATTATTTTTACTTTAAATTAACACATACACTTTGTATTTTCATTAACAAATTTTACTTACCAATACTATACATTTGTTTTGTTACAGCAATAGACCTTCGACGTCTTCAAATACAAATGAGTTAGATCACTAACTAACTTCAGATATACGTGACATGCTTGATTCAATTAACCTGTTGGTCAAGGAGTTTCGTATGGCTGGTGAACGTATCAGGACTAAGGATGATCAAAGTTTGAAGCTTAAGCTTATTGGTACAAGGACGCGAAACGGTAGAGACTATAATCTACCTACTGCATCCGAGGTGGCTGCGTTAATTGTCGGAGATTTTGACGACACCAAAAACAAAAGGGATATTATTCTCCATAGACAAGATGGCGATCTTAAGAGGATCAGTGAGCTGCATCCCTCATATCTTGCAATGCAATACCCTTTGCTTTTCCCTTATGCCGAGGATGGTTATCGCACAAATATATTCCATTTCGGCATAACGGACTATGATGAAAAAAACAAAGGAACACGTGTTACAATGAAAGAGTGGTTTGCTTATCGCATACAGGAAAGGCCAAACGAATTCTCTATGATGCTAAATGGAAGACGTTTATTTCAGCAATTTATTGTAGATGGTTACACAATGATTGAGTCTGAAAGGATGTCATTTAATAAAAAGAATAATAAGGAACTTATAAGTGAAACGTACTCTAAGCTTGCAAAACTTGCAGAGAATCCAGAGTCCGGGGTTAAATTGCGTGGCAGAAAAGTGGTGTTGTCGTCGTCATTTACCGGTAGTCCCAGGTATATGATGCAGAACTATTTAGATGCAATGACTATTTGCAAGTTTTATGGCCATCCAGACTTATTCATAACCTTTACATGCAACCCAAATTGGCCTGAGATCAATCGTTTTATGGCTAAGAGAGGTTTGAAATCCAAGGACATACCGGATGTAATTACACGCGTATTCAAAATTAAGCTGGACTGTCTTATGCATGATTTAAAGGATCGACGGACATTTGGACGTGTTAAAGGAGGTAACCATAGTATACATCTTGATCCTCTTTACGTTATGTCTCACATATTTTTTACTTTCTTATCTTATTTATTAATTTCATAATCTATTTTTAACATTGCAAATTGTTTACACGATTGAGTTTCAAAAGAGAGGACTACCGCACGCTCACATCTTACTATGGCTTAAACCAGAAGATAAGATAACCACAACAGCAAATATCGATAAGTATATATCAGCGGAAATACCAAATAAGGATGAGGACCCTGAGTTGTATCATATTGTTACGGATCACATGATGCATGGCCCATGTGGTGTTGATAATCCAAGCTGCCCTTGCACTGTTGATTTCAAATGTACCAAGAACTTTCCTAAGCAATTTAACGAAACGACAGTCATTGATGACAATGGTTATGCAATATATAAGAGAAGAAATGATGGAAATACTATCAAGAAAGGTGGAAAAGATTTGCATAACGGTTTCGTTGTTCCTTACAACCTGTGTTTGCTCAAGCGGTACCAATCACATATCAATGTGGAATGGTGAAACCAGGTTGGGTCAATCAAGTATTTGTTCAAGTATATCAACAAAGGTCCTGACAGGGTTACTGCTGCTGTAGATGGCGAAGAAATCGACGAAATTAAGGATTTCTTCGATTGTAGATATCTTTCGGCTTGTGAAGCAGCTTGGCGTATTTTTGGATTTGATATTCACTATAGGACTCCAGCTGTTGAACGTTTGCCATTTCATTTGAAGAATGAACAACCCGTCATATTTGATGAAAGCGATAGCATTGACTACACACTTGAAAAGTCAGCAGTTAACGAGACCAAATTTCTACAGTGGATGGAATTAAACAAGACCGATACATTTGCACAGACATTGCTATATGTTGAGATTCCTAAATTTTATGTCTGGAATCCGCAAAAAAGAATTTGGACTTTCAGAAAAAGAGGTGAAAGTTTAGACAGGATTCATCACGTCCCGCCTTCTTGGGGCGAATATTTCTACTTACGTGTATTGCTAAACAAGGTAAGAGGCGCGCAGAGTTTTGAAGAGATCAGAACATTTGATGATGTGGATTATCCCACATATAGAGATGCATGTTATGCTCGCGGTCTTTTGCAAGATGACAAGGAGTACATTGATGGACTACTGGAAGCGAGTCAATGGGGGATGGGCGATTATTTGAGATCTTTCTTTGTCATGCTACTAATGACAGATAGTATGTCTCGGCCGGAGGTAGTATGGGAAAAAACTTGGCATGTTTTGGCTGAGGACGTGGAGCGTGTTGAGCGCATCAAGAGGAATGACCCTGGTATGTTCTATTCATTTTTTACCGTAAAACTTTGTGAACATACACAGACGCATACACCACCTAATAGTTACATAACCAGATTCACAACATATAAAAAATGTGTATATTAAATTTTTGTTATTTGACGTTGCAGAGCTGCAGCTTTCAGACACGCAAAAGTATAATATATGTCTAACTTATATCGAACACATGCTACTGTGTAACAATAAGAGTTTAAAGAACATCATGAAAATGCCGTATCCGAATGACGAATATACGATGGAAGGTTATAACAGACTGATATTTGATGAGATAGCGTACAATAAAGATGAATTAAAGGACCAGCACAAGACATTGTACGGTAGCTTGACATCTGAACAAAAGGGTATTTACTCAACTGTTATGGAGGCAGTAGACAAAAACAAGGGTGGAATGTTCTTTGTATATGGATACGGTGGCACTGGGAAGACATATCTTTACAAAACTATGTCTGCTGCTTTACGTTCAAAGGGCGAGATAGTCTTAAACGTGGCTTCAAGCGGTATTGCAGCTCTTTTGTTGGAAGGAGGAAGGACTGCACATTCTCGGTTTGCAATTCCGATTAAGATAGTTGATGATTCAATGTGCAACATACCGATTGACAGTGACCTTGCTGATTTGATACGTCAGGCAAAGCTCATAATATGGGACGAGGCTCCTATGCTACAGTCATATTGCTATGAAGCATTTGATAGGACATTACGAGATATTTGTAGGTCAGTCGATAATCAACCATCTACCCGTGTTTTTGGCGGAAAAGTGGTTTTGTTTGGTGGTGATTTTCGACAAATTCTTCCAGTGATTCCTAATGCCAGCCGTAATCATGTCGTACATGCCACAATGAATTCATCTTATCTTTGGCAACACTACAAAGTTATGAAGTTGACAGTGAACATGAGATTGACCTCTGGATCTAATGAATCTGAGAAAAAAGAGATATAAGATTTTGCGGATTGGATTTTAGACATCGGTAATGGAAAAATTGGAGGCAAAAATGAATATAACGCCACAGTTGTATTCCCTGATTCAATGTTGATTCAAGAGTCTGATGATCATGTTGGATCAATAATAAGTGAAACATACCCACATCTGAAACAAAATTTGTGGAGCGTTGAGTACTTTCAGGAAAGGGCCATTCTTGCGCCAACTCATGAAATGGTTGATACGATAAATGACCGGATGCTGGATTTACTAGAAGGAGGCGAGACGCTATACCAATCATCAGATTCTATTGCTTTGGATGATGAAGATACCAATTTTGATGACTCTATATACACGACAGATTTCCTTAACGGTATAAGGATGTCCGGTCTTCCACATCATGCAATAAAGCTAAAGGTTGGTACTCCCGTAATGTTAATGCGAAACATTGATCAAAAAGCTGGTTTGTGCAATGGAACAAGGCTGCAAGTACTACGTTTGGGAGTCAATGTAATTGAAGCAAAGATCATATCTGGTGGCAGCATTGGTAAGATTTGCGCTATTCCACGTATGATAGTCAGTCCTTCAGACACTAAGATGCCATTCAAATTGAATAGAAGGCAATTTCCAATTCAAATTTGTTTTGGTATGACGATTAATGGAAGCCAAGGACAGACTTTGTCAAAGGTTGGTTTGTTTTTGCCAAAGCCGGTATTCTCACACGGTCAACTGTATGTCGCTATGTCACGAGTAAAGAGTAAGCGAGGATTGAAGGTTCTATGTTTAGATAAAGACGACAACTATTGTAACTACACTTCAAATGTGGTTTATAAAGAAGTGTTATGTCGTATTTGAATAACAATTATTGTTTTTTGTACTTTCAACATATGCACTTTGTATTTTTAGAACTACAAGGTTTTTAAAATGTTTAATATTTTATGTTTTTCATTTTTTTGCACTTATCAATATTTATTTTCTTCGTCTTAATATCATCTATATTATTATGAAGCGAACCCGCCCAACGGGCGGGTTATGAAGCTAGTATCATATAAGCATAAATATGCCGTTTCACTTCAATCGAATCAATTGAGTTTTTTCTTTTGTAATTTTCTAAAATTTTAAGGTCGTTTTTAATTAGGACAAAATTCTGATGTATATTTTTTAACTTATCCAAGCTATTCTTATATTATAATCTAAATTATTAAATTTCTTGGTAATTTTAAGAGTAGAGATGTAATTTTCTAAATTAACAGGTATATTTATAATAGGTCATACAAGTAATTAAATTATATATTCTACTATTACGTTTTTTAATTACAATTTGAGAAGTGCTTAATATCAAGCTATAAGTCAAAATCTCTTATGTATTTCCAAAAGCTTTTTAAATTTGAAATATTATTAAAATTACTCTTGCCGCAATTATTTAGTATAATTCTACATATGAAGTTGTACCATAGAACAATGCATATATCGGTTATTCAAGTA
Organism: Orobanche coerulescens; assembly: GCA_033398695.1. Classification (NCBI taxonomy): domain Eukaryota; kingdom Viridiplantae; phylum Streptophyta; class Magnoliopsida; order Lamiales; family Orobanchaceae; genus Orobanche; species Orobanche coerulescens. Next base: position 67,182,334 of record CM065818.1, on the reverse strand, counting down.
TAAGCTCTTCTTCACTTTGGCATCATTGCAAACTCATAAGACTCACCAAGAATATGAGATTAATTGTTTCACAAACAATGTCATCTCACCATCTACAAGAAATTAAGGACTTCTCCCAATGAATCCTGAAAATTATTAATGGTGAGCTGGATGAAGAAATCGATAGAGAAACTTTAATTGATATTCTTGATATTTACTAATCCGGAATGCCGAAGAACATATTGCAGCCATTGTTGAAAATACTATCATTCACTTATAAGTAACTTTCCAAAAAGTAATTTTTTAAAGAAAGAGCAATCCTGGCGCCAACAAATGACGTTGTGGAGATAGTAAACGATTACATGATGTCTATAATTTCAACAAGCGGATATATCTCAATTTGTGATAGTATATGCAAAATTTTGTGACCTCTAAAAGTCAAAATCAAGTATATCCAATGGATTTTTTTGAATAGCATCAAGTCTTCTAGAATTCCAAATCATATCTTGAAATCGTAAGTTAGAGTTTTGATTATGCTAATTCAAAATATGGATCAATCATCAGGATTACGCAATGTCATATCATTAATAATTATCCAAATCCGTAACCATATTATTGACCAAAAAAATTCGGGGAATAATTCTGAGAGTAAAATATTTATTCCACAATTGATATTAAGTCCGCTAGATATTAGATTACCATTTAAATTTCAAATACGTCAGTTCCCACTTATTATGAGCTTTGCCATGACTATATTTCAGAGTCGAGGTCAAACGCTCTCTCATGTCGGTATGTATCTTCCAAGACTCGTATTCGGTCATGGTTAGCATTTGCAAGCATATCAAGAGTGAAAATCAGAAAAGACTAAAAATCTTTTATTGCGATGAGAATGATGTGACATAAACAGAACAAATAGTGTAGTTTATAAAGAAATATTATGAAATTTATAATGAATGATTTAAATATTATTTATTTACATATCTTTTTTATGTTCCGTGTAATTACACGGTGTTATACTAGTATATTATATATTACACAACACACTACTATTATTAACATTGTTTTCGCTACAATTTCCAAGATTATTACTACTCCCTCCGTCCTACATGAGTTTGCGCACATGCCTTATTCGTCTGTCCCACAGAAGTTTGCACACCCATAAATGGTAAAAAAATTTACTTTTAACACCTCACTATACAGAATTATTTACACAATTGACATTACTTTTTCAACTCAATTAACACACTTTTACTTCACTTACACATGATTTATCTTTTATACTCTCCCTTTAAATTAGTCAACTGTTCAAAAAGTGTATTTTCTTAATCTCCGTGCCTTAAGGAGTATTATTTTTCTCACTATTATTGTTATTATTATCATAATTAACATTGTTTTCACTTCAACTTGCTGAAATTAGCATCCGCATGAGCGGAGGGTTGTCCCTGCTGATTTTCTTGCCTCGGTTGCGTACAATCTTCATGATCAACTGTTTGAGATATATGCGCTTGTACATAATTTTATTTTGATTTTCAAATATGTATATCTAATAATCCGCAAACGGAAAATGTGAAAATTATGCAGTTTATTTTGTGAGGGTTTAGATCCATCCAAACTGATAGCTGATGTGGTCCGGTAGTTTGTTATTCATACAACAATTGCACTAAAACTCGCTTTTTTTACTGAATTAACTGAATGAATTCGAACCGAATCGAATCAATCGAATCAAACGAAATATATATTAAGAGTAAATAATAATGATAAAATAATAATAATATAATATATATTAAAAATAATAAAATAATAATAAATAATAAAAATAATGATAAATATAATGTAATAATAATATAATTAATTACAATCATAATAACAAAAAAATAATACTAATAAATATGTCCCGAATGTCACAAAAATATCAAATGTCACAAATAATAATAATGATAATGATAATAATGATAAATAATAATAATAATAATTATAGTAATGATAATAATAGTAGTAACCAACAACAACAATAAATACTATGCTAATAATGGTAAATATTATTAGAAATAATAATAGTAATCAACAACAGCAACAATAATAATAATCAAGATAAATAATAATAATAATAATAATAATAATAATAATAATAAGAACTGAAATGAATCGAATCGAATGGACCAACTAAATTGAATCGAATCGAATGGACTCGAATCGAATCGAATCGAATCGAATGAACTCGAATCGAATCAAAAACTCGAAAATAAGTCCAAAAGAACAGAACCTAAGTTGGAGAATACTCTAAAAGATCTTGAGATATCTGTACCACCACGACCACGCTAATAAATATCCGTACGTTTTAATAAATATTCGCTGTTTCTGCCAGTGAGCTAGGATTTAATTATGAACTAGTAAAAATGATCCTGATATATAAAAATTAAAATTAGTATAAACTTATTATTGAATGGACCTGCCAAATTTTATATATCCTAATATTATACTCTAACATGACATTATTGTGTTAGATTCTACAAATGACAAATCTTATTTATTTATTAAATTAATATAAATAATATGCGGCATAAGAAAGAACATATATTATTACAAATGATTGAACAATACATCTCTCCTCCATTTTCTCCACTAAGAAATAATCTCTCCTCTACTTTCTTAAAACTCGTGTCACTCTCTCTGGACCATACTTTTTGTGTACGAAGGGAGTAGTTATTATTATATTTTGTGTATTGTAAATACAAAACAACAATAAAAAATATGTAGAACAAAAAATCATGCCTTTTTAAAATTGTAGAACATTTAAGAATAAAATATCAGTAAGTATTGATGCAAAGTAAAATTAGTGCTGGAAGATCATAATGACGCGTATGAAGAGACTTCTTTTCAGGTTTTGCAAGAAAATGCTGCAATCTTGGATGAAAATTGCATATGAAAAGAAAAATAATTTAATAGAAATAGATAATTTAATATTCATTTAGCAAATATGCACTCATGCCAACTATGACAGACATGCAATATCATCTATTGGTAAATATTTTACGAACAATCATTTCGTTCAAAAGACATCTTTCAGTTTTTAAGGAAATTTTTACAAATGTGTAGCAATCTATTAATGTTTATGTGCGAGGGAAGGGAACAGAGGACACTCATCCTGATGGTGTCTATTATATAGGAGAAAAGTACACTTTGTGTTCATGTATTTTGGGGATACATACACTTATAATATTATATTTCGAAATTATGTACTTGTAATATTGAAGTATCAAATTTTTTGTAGTTTGTGTATTTTCGTCAATTTCAATAAGCGGCGTGAGGGTAATGTTGTCCATTTGATATTCCAACGGCTATTAAGTATAGAGAAAAGTACAATTTGTGTACCTGCACTTTAGGGATACATGCACTTGCAATACTATATTTCGAAATTATGTACTTGCAATACTGAAGTATCAAACTTTTTGTAGTGTAGCAACAAGTATGTTGTGGAGCAAACTTTTTGGTACGAGAATAATGCAGGTAGGCAGTACGTGAAATGTTCAAATGGATGTTGGATGGAACCACTGCTCGAAGGCCGTGCGACTATTGTCTACAAGATTTGTTGAAGCGTATGAGCAAGATGCAAATATCTCATGAGTGCGAAAATGATCGAATGAAGCAAAAGCAAAAGGATGAAATTAAGAAAGTGAAGCTTGCAATTAAATTTCAGAATTTGCAGATAAATGTAGAAATTGGGGATAGAGATGATGATGATGACGATGAGGATGAAGAATAAAGTAATGTAACATGTATGGATGTTGAGTAATGCTACTTTCACAATACACTTGACAACGAGGGTGACAATCTGTCTACGTGGCACGATCATGTGAAGTGAGATAAAAGTGAAATGTCACAATCACATTTATCTCACTTCAGGATCGTACACATACTCAAATCACAACCTCGTTGTCAGACATGAAAGTAGCATTACTCATGGATGTTTTGTCTGGGTATGAATTTTCTTTAGTGATGTAATAGATGTTTGTAACATGTAATAGAAATTTTGATTTTGTAATGAATTTATCTGTAGCAAGAGAAATTTATCATGTTTTATATAGTTGATGTTGCATTGGCTTTGATTTTGGGTTGTAAAACATAGCGTAAAACTACTGTATAAATAAAATACCAGTACAAATTACATCATCATAGAACTTCAAATTAGTGAATAAATACTGCATAGACCCAAGCTTGCCAAAAATAGCATTAAAAAATACAAACGTAAGTTTCATCAGTACATAAACTACAAAAAGTTTGATACTTCAAATATTGCAAGTGCAGAATTTCGAAACATAGTATTGCAAGTGCATGTACCCCAAGGTGCAGGTACACAAAGTATACTTTTCTCTACTTTTAATAGTCGTTGGAATATTGAATGAACACCATTACCCTCACACCGGTTTACTTAAATTTACGGAAATATACAAACTACAAAAGGTTTGATACTTCAGTATTGCAAGTGCAAGATTTCGAAATAGAATATTGCAAGTGCATGTGACCCAAAATGCAGATACACAAATATACTTTTCTCATTATATAAATCAAGTCACTTCACTTTCCAGGTGATGAATTTCCATGTTCCCCAGCATTGACTATTATTACCTCCGTCTCTATTTAGTTGTCCTGTTTTGACTTTCAATGGTCAAATTGACCAAATTTTTATCAAAGATTATGAACAATTCTTTTATTATTTTTAGAAAGTAAAAATTGCATTTTAAAATAGATTATATGTACTTTATAATGATATAATTTTTTTTATTTTACCAATTATATAAAATTCATAAATTTCAATCAAATTTTAGTTAATTTGACCGGTCAAAAATGAAACTGGACAATTAAAAAGGGACTGGGGGAGTATTATCTGTGGTGGATCATTATTGCTGACTACCAATATTGTGCACCCACAACAGAGAAGCATCATCGTGTTGCACACATGCATGCTCTTTGAGAACACCTAAGAGTGCCAAAAATGAGTACATCTCGTTATACGGCAAAATAAGGTTACAAGAACTCTAAGAACAAAGAAGTTATATTAATACCATGGCTCCATTGGATGTAGATGCAACAATTTTACTCTTTATGACCTTTGTGCAATTTTCCTTGGATCCATCCCTCCCTCCCTCCCCCCCACACACAGACACTATTTAAGTAGCTTGATTTCTAGTCTGAACGGTTGCAGCACAACAGCAGAAAAGCAGTACGAAAAAACAAACAATCAAAACAAAATTATGTAAAAGATCAATAGTGACTCCATATTGCATGTACTTCCAATTATAAGACCACATATTAAAATAAAAGTTTGCGAAAGATAAATAAGAGTATGCTTTGCCCCGAGAAGTTCTGATGCCGCAAGTAGCTTATGATTCAATTCTAAAATTATGCCAGAGATAATAAGGATTAGAAACATATACAATGTACTCGACTCTTTAGTGTCGTCCTAGAAGCAAGCACATGTGGCAATTGAAGATCTTAAAAATTGAATAATAAATACCAAATCAAAACCCTAGTAATTAAAGATTTAGATTACTTTCAAGACTGGCACCAAAAGCCACAAAACACATCCATGGTTGCCGCTCATGTCCTAAAAGGAAGATTTTTAAACACCGAAGTTAGAGAACCAAATCTCATTTTGTTAAGGGAGTAATAGTGATCTTTCACACATAAACTATATGCTTTTACCACACACGAGTGTCAAACAGATATCTTGGCCACTCTTATTGTTATGCGCAGATGACTAAAGAAACTCAATCTAGACCAGATTAAGGGCCCAAGGTTTAACAAAATATAACGATGAAGAAATAAATAGTTAAATAAGCAAACACCATTCTCACCTTAAGAGAAGCAAGAAATTAAAAGTAATGTGACATCGGGTATAGATGGATCGCCTCATACATGTCACAAAATATTCTTCATCATATTGATATTTATTCCTCTTCATGTCGCTTCGTCTTCCTAACCATTATTTATAGTAAAATACTATAAATCATTGATAGCCAGTTTATTGAAAAAAAAAACAAAAAAAAACATATATCACGTTAATGAGGCTGCATAAATCTTCTCTGGTTTTTTTAAGTATAACGAAGTATTTGTAATAATAGAGATAATTGAACTTTTTCCAAAACTAACTAAACTAACAATCTCAAATATTTCAAGTTAAACCTTACGAATGCCCAACAAATGCATTATCTATTTCATTGGAAAAAATAGGGAAAATTATTTTTTTAGGACACTATATTATTACGTGTTGCAAAAGTAGGACACTTTTTTTTGGGCTTTCAAAAATAGGACACTATCTTCTAATTTTGATCAATTTAGGCCAAATTTAATATATGCAGGCTAAAAGTCACGTGGACCGCACATATGGGCTCAAAGCGGGCTTGATTTCCAGCGTGGCAACCAGGTGGATGCCGAATCATTTTATTAGATTTGAAAATTATATTTTTAGGACACTAACTTGTCGCGTGTTGCAAAAAAAAAAAGACATATTTTTACGAATTTGCAAAATTAGGACAATATCTTCAAAATTTAGCAAAATTAGACCAAAGATATTCAAAAATTCTCCTGTTACAAACAATTTAAAAATTATATTAAGGTTCTCTCAATTAACATTTAAATTATAAATCTAACTTATTTCGTGCAAAATAGAACCATATTAATTGGTTGCTTTAACTTCTAGATTCAAAATTTTCAAAATAGCATAACAAATAGGCCCGGGACTTTTCGGTTCCAGGGAGAAAAATACAGGACCGGAACCGAACCGTATAGTTTTTTTGCGGTTCGGTTTTGCCAGTTTTTTTTGTCCGAATCGAACCGGAACTGAACCTGTATGGTTCGGACGGAATATATTATATTATATTAATTATATTTAATAAGAATATATTATATTATATTATATTCAAAGGGAAACCGACCCTTTGAATATAATATAATATAATATATTCTTATTAAACATAATTAATATAATATAATATATTCTAAATAAGATAAAATATAATATAATATATTCTGTCCGAACCAAACAAAATCGGTTCCGAGTCGGTTCGGACAAAAAAAAGTGGCAAAATCGAACCGCAAAAAAACTATGCGGTTCGGTTCCTAAGCATCGATTTTTCTCCCTGGAAACGAAAAGTCCCAGGCCTATTTGTTATGCTATTTTGAAAATTTTGAATCTAGAAGTTAAAGCAACCAATTAATATGGTTCTATTTTGCACGAAATAAGTTAGATTTATAATTTAAATGTTAATTGCGAGAACCTTAATATAATTTTTAAATTGTTTGAAACAGGATAATTTTTGAATATCTTTGGTCTAATTTTGCTAAATTTTGAAGATATTGTCCTAATTTTGCAAATTCGTAAAAATATGTCTTTTTTTTTTTGCAATACGCGATAAGTTAGTCTCCTAAAAATATAATTTTCAATTCTAATAAGATGATTCGGCATCCACCTGGTTGCCACGCTGGAAATCACGCCCACTTTGAGCCCACATGTGCGGTCCACGTGACTTTTAGCCCGCATATGTTAAATTTGGCCTAAATTTATCAAAATTAGAAGATATTGTCCTATTTTTGAAAGCCCGTAAAAAAAGTGTCCTACTTTTGCAACACGTAATAAGATAATGTCCTAAAAAAATAATTTTCCCGAAAAAATAGCATTCTCTAAGTGTTAAGAAGAATATATCAACTAAACCCAACATTCAAAAAAAATTGCCAAATGATGATCATTTGTAAACATAATACATCTTAATGTTCTGCACAATAAATAAATCAGATTTAAAAAAGAAAAGAATTGACAGACTAGTATGGGTACAAAAAAGAAAATTATACGTATCTAACTCACTGTGGAAATAATCTGAACTATTTAAAAGAGATACGGCAAAAATAACATTGTCCATAAACCCAAAAGCAACATAGAAAAAGTAGGGCAATAGGATAATCACGAATTGCAATAGGTGCAAAACTCATTAATCACGAGAATGAACACCGGCAACCGAATAAATATATAAATATGGAAAAACCTCATAATATTAAATAAACATCAACAATAAATAAAAATTTAAAACACAAAGCATACATTGATTTGAAAAGCTGTAGCATAACCGTAAAAAAGGAAAAAAATATTTATCATATGGTACCATAACAAAGTGTTATTTTATTTGGCCCAAATGAGTAATTTTATGATTGGACCCAATAATAGTTAACATCAAAGAGTAGCCCAGTCTTTATTACACTAAGACCCATGCCCAATAATCTTCGGGGTTAATTTGGACCGTTCCTTTCATGCGGTGGGATCTCACCCGTCCACTCGGTGATATTTATATCCCCACCCCCTAACCCTAATTCATTTCCCCTCTCTTCTTTTCTCATCTCACCCGTCTCCTTCGCCGTTCTCTCTCTCTCTCTCTCTCTCTCTCTCTCTTATGTGACCTCTGTTTCTGTTCCGATTTGAAGGGAACTGCAACCCCTATCAACCCGATGATAAGGATGGTTGCGATTTCCTCGGGCGACCGAGGTTCTTGTTACAGTTTTTGGCCCTATATATTTTGGAGAGTTTCTTGAGAGGAAATACACGAAGAATTCTGTGAGTTTTGAAGAAAAAGCAAGTTTGAGTTTTTCTGAGTGAAAAGTATCGCATTTCTATGTGAAATCTTGCTTCCGAGAGTCTTGTGTGAGAAATTGATTAGGGTTCTTGGTTCTCGGTCGATTACCTTTGGTTCCCTTTGATTTCCTTTGAAACCGTTTGGTGTTTGGTGCAATTTGTCTTGTGGCTGTCGTTCCGAGTGAGCCTTGGACGTGGGTATATGAGACTGGAGGACTAAGCCGACATTTGATTGTTTCTCACCACCTTTATTTCTCGAGTTGCAGATCTGTACTGATCTGCTCGGTTTGATTCTTGAACTTTATTAATTACCTGTGTGTTCGAGTTTTATTTAGTTCATTTTTCATTCCTTGCAATTCGTTTATTAGGAGTTTTGTGTAGCCCTAATACCATAAGTTCTAGAATTGTAATTCGTTTACTTTTATTAAGTTGTGTAATTATACATATTCTGAGTAGATACCCAACAGTGGTATCGGAGCCACTAAAAGTGGTTTCTATACGGAAGAGCGTACGGATTCCGGTAGAGGAATCCGCTCAGGTATTGCTTCTTCCACCTTCCCGTATTTACTTTACGTACTGTGTGATTGATGGTGTGTTGCTCCTAAATAGTAATCTGTTTACTTACATTACTTCCGTCTTCTTTTATTTACTGTGTCTTGTCTGTGTGACTGTGAACGCTTCAATTTATTGCTTTTGTGTTGAGACTGTGGTAGTCGTGATCTCTGAGCACACCAAACCCTCCTGCCTGGACCGTCAGTGTTCCTCGGATCTTGTAGGGGCTTGGAGTTACGATTCCAGCTCGTTTAATTTTAAAATCTTGTGTGATTTTGCTCTTCATGATATCTGTGCGATCTGTGACTGTCGTCTCAATTTTTACATTGTTAGTATTGCCGTGTGTTTTTGGTTAAAATCTTGTGTGATTTTTACAAACATTAAAATGGGCTATCTTACTTCCTTTACTATGGCACATTTCGATGGCAAAGGATATTTCAGAATCTGGCAACAGAAAATGAAATCCATCATTGTCCAACAAAAATAATTTAAAACCATTGAAGACACTTTTCAATCAAATGTAACTACTGAGAAACGAGAAGAATTTATTGAGTTTGCTCGTTCATCAATAATCTTGAACTTATCTGATTCTGCGATTAGACGAATAGGCAAAACTGATAATGCTAAACTGTAACACCCCCGTGATTTACGGAGATATTACAGCGTCGTAGATCCTTTTTGGAGAACCTTCCAAGCTTAGACCAACATAGAACTCATTAAAAATTAACAAACCACAACATTCACTTTCTTAAAAACAAACCAACTTCAAACACGGCATACATTACATAACCAAACAACACATCATCCCGTAGGATCACAACTGATACAACAGCTCACAGCGGATACAACAACATCATTAACAATCAACAACGACACGATATACGTCACATGACAGTACCCGCGCGAGTACAAAACCAAAGTACCACACTGACCATGACAAGACGTCCACGGACTCAACATAACACATGATATCAATGCTGCCCACCAAGCTCGTGTCCGCTCCGTGCTGGCTCGCCCACTGGACCTGAACCTGAATACACAACAAGTATATCCACCCCCGAAGGGGTCAGCAAGAAGCCAGTGCAAGTACAATGATTTTAGAATATGTACAACCAGTGAATAAACAACATAAATAACAGTGCCATCATATATATTCCGGAATACAATACCATAATCATCATCACAAAACAACCTCCCAAGTTGTACTGGCCTTGTACCCATACGGGATACACACCCCAGAGAGTCCTCGTCAGGCCCTCCCCGGTGTACAACCTAACTGAGTGATCCGTAGATACTCGAAGTCTAACAGATCCCAGGGGACCCTTGCTGGTTTTACTCGGCTCGCACACACTCAACCACATGGCACAAATCATCTTTTCACAAAATCACATTTTTACATATTCACACGAAGTACAACAAACACAATCAAAGTACTTGCCTCGATTTGAACGACACAAGAAACAACGAACGGGAGAACATACGGTCCGAACTCTTTCAACGATTTGATCCTAGTACAATAAAATACCGAATCAAATATCACACCATGAAAACGGAAGAATTCACCCTAAGTTTTACCCTTAGGGACATTTAATCGAACACTACAAAGACAACATGGTTCGAATTCAAACTACGGAAGAAAACTTGAGATTTAATCCATGAACTTCGGGGAAAAACGAAGGATTATGATTACAACATCATAATCTAGCACAAATCAGAGCTAAAACGGATTAGAATTAAAAAATTTAGCAAAAATCCCAAAATATGAAGAACTACGGTTCGAGCGAATTTTACCTTGATTCGGACACTAAAAGTTGATGAGATGTTGTTAACTTGATGCTAGAAACTCAAAAACGTTGTTGGATGATGAAATCCGACCAAAATCTAAGCTTCCATATGCCCCATGTCGCCTAACCCTCGGAGAAGAAAGAAAGAGAGAATAAATGACGCTGAAATACGCGACTATCCCCTTATATACATCAGGGACGCACGACCATCATGCACAACCAAGTGTTCGTACATTTGGTCATGCACTAGGCCACTGCCCGACTTCTATCATCACGCACGAGCAACCGCTCATGTGTCCTTCTCGTGCGTCCCTGGAGTTAGGGGTGGCATTTCGGAACCGAAAATCAAAAACCGAACCGAAAAACCCGAAAAAAAGAACCAAAAAAACGAAACCGAAGAAGACCGAACCGAAAAATAAAAAAAAAAGAACCGAACCGAACTAATTTGGTTCGGTTCTTGGTTCGGGATCAGGCAGAACTAGACCAGACCGAAATGGACCGAAGTCAAATTTCAACATACTAAAATGACCTTGTTTTTGTGATTTTGGGGTGTTTTGAATTTTAGTATAATTCGTTTTCCTTTTGTAAGACCCTTATGGGTCCAAAGAGGACCGATAATATGCTCATGTAATTTGTGATTCAATTAATTTAGGTTGAGAGAATGCGCTGTAGGTCACAAGTCGTCCAGGAATAAGTCTAGAGGGGGGGTGAATAGACTTATTGAAACTCTTAAACTCTTTTTCTCAAAGAGTGAGTTTATTTAGCTGATAGATAAACAAATTACTTGGAGTCGTTTGTTCTTAATATGTGCGGAAGTCAGCTGATGACGAATATAAAACAGCTAATGAAACACTTAACAATGAATGCAGCAATTAAAGTATGATGCAATAAAACAGTAAAACACGCAGGTAATTATAGTGGTCTCAGAGGTGGGGTAATCCTCTACTAATCCACTTTTCTCCAAACCAGTTGGAGATGAATTCACTATAATTCTCAACCAGTGATAAATATTACAGTGATTCAACCAAACTACAACAGCTTCCAACCGGTGGAAATCCGTGCCGTTGTAACACACTTGACTGTCTTGCACCTCTTGATCCTCGATCCTTGGATGCCTTTACAGTCTCTAACTTCAACCAGTGAAGTACTCCGAACTCAGGATTATAGACAAGAGTTTTTGTCTTCTCCAACTAAGAGCTTCTTCAAGTATGAACTTTTTAGAACCGCTCTTTTCACGATGCTGTATTTCGCTTTTAGATAGCTTGAATGCTTTGTTCGCTTGAAAGTATGTTAGCACCGGTTATTGTTGTATCTATGTGCTCAGCTTCAAATCTTCGGAAATATATAGGTCACGATCTCTGAGCTTTTCCTCATAGCCATTGCAAATCTATAACAAATCAGTCCGTTGGAGGGAGACTTCTTTGTTTATTCTTTTCTGAACGTTGCAAGGCTGGATTCCCATATTTTAATCTATCTTCCGACTGTTGTAAAGACTCTGCATGTGAGGCGCCGAATCTTTTGATTACAATACGATTAAAGTCTTCAAGGTGGGTCTGGATGATTTATTTAAATCATATCTCTTGCGGGAATCTCTCCAATTTGTCTCTTCACGTTGCATGTGACTTTCCGTAATACTTGACTTTTCAACGCATGCTGACGTGGACTTGGAGTACTTGGCTGATCTCGACTAGGCTGATGTACAGTTAACTTCTCTGCAGTCTGGACCTCTCTGATGTTCGCTGTTTGGAACTCGCCTGATCAGATGACTTGTCTGAGGTGCCTTGACTGCAGTCTGGTCAAACATCCCTGATGATTTTTGTTGACCAGAACTACTCTGACTTGACTCGGATGTACCTCTCTGATGTACTTAGCTGATATTTAGTACTTAGCCGATTTTCAGCCTAACTTATTTTTGGCCTATAGAAGATACTCATTTGGTTCTTCTTTACATTTTGTCAAGTTTTTATACTTAACATTATTTGGCCTATGGAAGATACTCATTTGGTTCTTCCTTACATTTTTGCCAAGTAATAGATATTTGAATTTATACTGATGACATCATCAAAATCTAACAAGTATTCCTAACAAATTCCCCCTATTTTGATGATGGCAAAACTTAAGGAAATATTCAAATGAACAAGTATGCACTTGAGTGCAAGACACAAACTAAAGTCAGTCTAATTTTTTGAGACAACTGGGAATTGTCATTCAAAAAGACTGTTATAAAATTAATTTTCTGTTGATTACAAGTACATAGCTTGAATAGAACAAATACAGAAAAATTAATCAGTTACAAAAATTACAACTACATCAAAAACTATCTGCCCCTTCCTCTGCAGTGTTATCCTTCTCGAAGATGAATGGACCATCCTCGATGATGCACCACATGTCATCATGGATAGAAGATAGGTGTGCCTGCATCCTTATCTTCCAAAGATCATACTCGTCAACTGAAAACACAGGGAGTCTAGAATGCATGTGTTCCATTATAAACTGAGAGTAAAGATATATCTCTGATATAGATCTGGTTCGTGAAATAAATGAACCAACCACTCCGATACCACTTGTAGGTCACAAGTCATCCAGGAATAAGTCTAGAGGGGGGGTGAATAGACTTATTGAAACTCTTTTCAACTCTTTTTCTCAAAGAGTGAGTTTCTTCAGCTGATGGATAAACAAATGACTTGGAGTCATTTGTTCTTAATACGTGCACAAGTCAGCTGATGACGAATATAAAACAGCTAATGAAACACTTAACAATGAATGCAGCAGTTAAAGTATGATGTAATAAAACAGTAAAACACGCAGGCAATTATAGTGGTCTCAGAGGTGGGGTAGTCCTCTACTAATCCACTTTTCTCCAAATCAGTTGGAGATGAATTCACTATAATTCTCAACCAGTGATAAATATTACAGTGATTCAACCAAACTACAACAGCTTCCAATCGGTGGAAATTCGTGCCGTTGTAATACACTTGACTGCCTTGCACCTCTTGATCCTCGATCCTTGGATGCCTTTACAGTATCTAACTTCAACCAGTGAAGTACCCCGAACTCAGGATTATAGACAAGAGTTTTTGTCTTCTCCAACTAAGAGCTTCTTCAAGTATGAACTTTTTAGAACCGCTCTTTTCACGATGCTGTATTTCGCTTTTAGATAGCTTGAATGCTTTGTTCGCTTGAAAGTATGTTAGCACCGGTTATTGTTGTATCTATGTGCTCAGATTCAAATCTTCGGAAATATATAGGTCACGATCTCTGAGCTTTTCCTCGTAGCCGTTGCAAATCTATAACAAATCAGTCCGTTGGAGGGAGACTTCTTTGTTTATTCTTTTCTGAACGTTGCAAGGCTGGATTCCCATATTTTAATCTATCTTCCGACCATTGTGAAGACTCTGCATGTGAGGCGCCGAATCTTTTGATTATAATACGATTAAAGTCTTTAAGGTGGGTCTGGATGATTTATTTAAATCATATCTCTTGCGGGAATCTCTCCAATTTGTCTCTTCACGTTGCATGTGACTTTCCGTAATACTTGACTTTTCAACGCATGCTGACGTGGACTTGGAGTACTTGGCTGATCTCGACTAGGTTGATGTACAGTTAACTTCTCTGTAGTCTGGACCTCTCTGATGTTCACTGTTTGGAACTCGCCTGATCAGATGACTTGTCTGAGGTGCCTTGACTGCAGTCTGGTCAAACATCCCTGATGATTTTTGTTGACCAGAACTACTCTGACTTGACTCGACTGTACCTCTATGATGTACTTAGCTGATATTTAGCGCTTAGCCGATTTTCAGCCTAACTTATTTTTGGCCAATAGAAGATACTCATTTGGTTCTTCTTTACATTTTGCCAAGTTTTTATACTTAATATTATTTGGCCTATGGAAGATACTCATTTGGTTCTTCCTTACATTTTTGCCAAGTAATAGATATTTGAATTTATACTGATGACATCATCAAAATCTAACAAGTATTCCTAACATGCGCTACTGTGATTTACGATTGTTATATGTTTTGAGATATTTCTAAATTGCTATGCAACTCTAACTTTTATCTTGAACATACATATAAATCTTGTTGGTTTGTTGTTATATATAACTTATTCTATTGCATATAATATTTGAATTTATATTATGGAGAACCGAAAAACATCAAACCAAATCGAAATCGAACCGAGTATTTATAAAACCGAACTTAACTGAACCGAACTTCAAAAAGAACCGAACCAAACCGAAACCGAATATTTGGTTTGATTCTCGGTTTCGATCAAAAACCGAACCGAATGGAACTGAGTCCACCCCTACCTGGAGTCCACTGTCGAGCATCATTTTCGCACAAGCACCATGCACGATCAAATGCTCGTGTATTTGGTTGTGTGCTAGGCCACTTCCCAGCTTCTGACCAACATACACGAGCACCATGCACGAGCAGCTGCTTGTGTGCCCTGCTCATGCGTCCCTGGAGTGAATCAAAGGCTAACATCGAGCCCGACACGACTTCGAAAGCACTCAGAACATAACCAACTCTAAAGGGAACGACAACAAGAGTTCGCAACGTCCCCAAATAGACAAAACAACAACGGAATACAATCTGTCATCACACATACATACACGCGATCTGCACGACTTACACAACAACAAGTCGTACCTGACGAACACCACAACGTGGTACATCATATCGTACACAACATAGGCAGAATCCCAAATAATCATCAACAAAACAAAATAACTGGCACAACCGACAAGTAATACAGAGTAACCAGAAACAAAAATCTCTTGTTTCAGGACCATCGAACCTTTACTAACGGGATCACTTTCCATCGCAATTGTTTTACTCTTCGTTCCAATATGGCTACCGGTTGCTCTTTATATGTAGCATCATCATTAACTTCAATCTCTTGATAATCAATAACATGGTTGGGGTCAGGAACACATTTGCGCAGTTGTAAAACATGAAACACGTTGTGAACATGACAAAGCATCAGAGGTAACGCTAGTCGATAAGCCACATCGCCTATTTTGTCCAGGATCTCGAAAGGACCAATATAATGAGGACTAAGCTTCCCTTTCTTACCAAACCGAAGGACTCCACGAGTCGGAGATACTTTCAACAACACATGATCTCCTGCCTGAAACTCTAACGGTCGATGTCGAATGTCGGCATATGACTTATGTAGACTCTGGGCGGTCAATAGCTTCTGTCGAATAATAGCAACCTTCTCACTTGATTGAATTAACAAATCTGGCTTCACTCCCAGTGATTTATACGATTCATCACAACAAAGTGGCGATCGATATCGTCCTCCATATAATGCTTCAAATGGAGCCGTCCCAATCGAACTATTCCAACTATTATACGCAAATTCAATCAACGGTAATTGAATCTCCCAATCTTTCTCCCAATCCAACGCACGGGCTCTCAACATGTCTTCTAATGTCTGGATGGTTCTCTCCAACTGTCCATCCGTCTGAGGATGAGACGCAGTACTAAAATTCAATTCAGTACCGAGTGCTCGATGTACTGCTTGCCAGAAATATGATACAAGATGACATCGCGATCCGAAATAATACTCTTTGGGGTACCATGGAGTCTCACAATCTCTGTAATGAACAAACGAGCCAACCTCTCTGGTCCCCAAGTATCTCTAATACCCAGAAAATGTGTTGACTTGGTTAGCCGATCAACGATTACCCAAATTATATTCATCCCGGTTCGCGTCCTTGGCATTCCCACAATAAAATCCATCGCGATATCCTCCCACTTCCATTCTGGAATTGGTAACAGTTGCAACTTCCCGGAAGGCCTTTGATGTTTAGCTTTAACTTGCTGACAAGTTAAACATTTCGACACGAACTCCATTACATCTTTCTTCATGTTCGTCCACCGGAAATTTTTCTTCAAATCTTTATACATTTTACTCGCACCTGGATGAAACGAGTACGGAGTAGAATGTGCTTCATTCAATATCACGTGCTTAAGATCATCCTGATTCAATACACAAATCCTGCCTTGAAATCGAAAAACACCATCTTCGTATATCATGAATCCAGGTGCTTTTCCTTTAACAACATCTTCTCGAAGCTGTACAAACAAAGGATCATCTCACTGTTTGGACTGAATGTGCTCAATCACGGAGGACGTGACCTCAAGGAAACGTAATTGTCCTTGAGTTACTTCAGGCCAAATTTCAATCTCCAAATCAAATAACTCTCGTCTGAGCTTCGATTGAATAGTAAGTATTTCCAATCTCTGCAATACGACTGACTTGCGGCTCAAAGCATCGGCAACGACATTCACTTTACCTGGATGGTAAAGAATGTCGAGATCATAATCTTTAATAAATTCCAACCATTACCGCTGGTGCATATTAAGCTCCTTCCGAGTAAACATATATTTCAAACTCTTATGAGTATACACTCGACAAGAAGAACCATATAAATAGTGCCTCCAAATTTTCAACGCGAACACCACAGAGGCTAACTCAAGATCATGGGAAGGATAATTCATCTCATATGGCATTAATTGTCGAGATGCATAAGCTACTACTCTCTCATTTTGCATCAATACACATCCCAATCCTTGTTTAGAAGCATCACTATAAATAACGAAACCCTCCGTTCCTTGTGGTAAGGTTAGAATCGGCGACATAGTCAGCCTCTTTTTCAACTCATCAAAACTCTTCTAACACTTGTCACTCCACTCAAACTTCTGAGCTTTCTGTAATAGCTGCATGAGTGGTCGAGCGATTTTCGAGAATCCTTCGACAAATCTGTAACACCCCCAAATCCTATTGGGTTATTACAGTGCCGTGGACCCCACGCCAGGAGATCCACCAGGCGGACATGACTAAAATACATTAAATTAAACAATAAGGGAAAATCATAGTCCCTACCATGATATCCGACACAATATTCCGATAAGGAATTTCAACGACAACGATGGGCCTACATGGCCAAGGGTAAGAATACAACATTCACGAGCATCTGCTCGGGTAATACATAATGACAATGACTGACAACTGAAGAACACTCCAACCGACTGACCAACATGAACAACTCGGACTAGTATCGCTCGAATGCCTCGTCGCCATCATCATGCCCCTATGTCTCAACTCTCTCCTCGCAAGCACCTAAAACATGAAAAACATGTTCCGCCCCCACGGGGTCGATCATCCAGATAATGAACATCAAATACAGTATAACATGATATGCATCCAAAGGCGTAATGAAACGGTACAATAATGATAATAATACGAGATGCTCACAAACCAAGGTAAGAACCGAGCATTCGTGAAATACTATGCCCACGGCATACTAGTAATACCTGCTCGACGGTAAGAACATAAATGCCCAACGGCGAATCATAATCACGAATACCACAATGAATTAAACAACATGAACCAAACCAGAACTGAATTTAATATGAATCATAATGCCCAAAGGCTCCAATGAAAATACCAAGACATTACAAAAGGCCTGAAAGTCATTCAGCGGAAGTTAACAATTATCATAAACACTTGAAACCGGAACAGCCCGAAGCTATAGTTAATGAGGGCTAATAAGGTCATAACCACGACCGTGACCTACTGAGTTGTAGGTGTTGGGAAGCCAACCGCGAAGGTTCAAGCCCCAAACCTACCCATAAGGTCATAAACGCGACCGTGACCTACTAAGTTGTAGGTGTTGGGAAGCCAACCGCGAAGGTTCAAGCCCCAAGCTTACCCATAAGATCATAAACACGACCGTGACCTACTAAGTTGTAGGTGTTGGGAAGCCAACCGCGAAGGTTCAAGCCCCAAGCTTACCCATAAGATCATAAACACGACCGTGACCTACTAAGTTGTAGGTGTTGGGAAGCCAACCGCGAAGGTTCAAGCCCCAAGCTTACCCATAATAAGCACTAGCCGAGACTAGCCTCCAAAAATATAATAAATCACAAATGACAACGATTCGTAGATTACCGAATTCGTGAGAATGATAGTGTGCTACCTTGAGTCGGCCAACACGATAACAATGATACAGCGGATGATTCCATGAATGATTGAGTGTTTCGATTACCTTAGAACGGAAAATCGATAAGAGTAATATGATGAATGATTGAATATCTCGATTGCCTTAGAAAGGTCAATTGATAATAATGATATAGTGAATGATTGAACATTTCGATTTGCCTGAGAACGGCCAATCGATAACAATGATATGAAGGATACCTCGGCACCTTTAATCGGTTACCGACGTCGAAGATGAGAAATGAATACGCTAATGCCTTTAATCGGCCAATACAGTTTTAATGACAACCCCAACAGGAATAACAATGATTTCAACGATGTTTTAGATTGACATCTATATGAACAACAATCGATACATCGATACCGCGAACCGGCTATCGACAATGACAATAATAATGAGTATTACAATGCCTTGAATCGGCCGTTAACGAACAACAATGACATTTGGCAAAATTGCCGGAAGGTATCGTATCGAACGATCTCTTGATATCAATGAATTCATGAATAGACTAAGTCTCGGAATGATACAACACATCTATACACATACATGATGACATTAGCTCATTGACTAGTACAAGTATAAAACTTGCCTCAACCGAAGGCGATGAATTCCTTCCACGAACAACGAACGGCGTCCTCCGATAAACACAAGTACTCGAACCACCTTGAATGAAATACAATTCGTTCAATAACACAATATCAATCGAAATCAACATAACGACCGAAAGAAACTCTTTGAGGCATTTAATCGAACACTAAATGTTCAAAGTTCCTCAAGAGCCTAAAAATCATTAATCGGGTTGAATGAATCGAAAATATGGATATACAATCCATAGAACACGATTAATAATGTTTACTAACATCAACCGATTCATCAAAATCGGATTAGAAACGAAATCAAGAACAATTCTCCAAAAAGTCAACTTGGAGGAAAATCAAGAATATACCTTGATTCGACGAAGAACACGGATGGATGATGATATAATCAACAAGAATCTTCCAAAACGCCTTGGAAATGATTAGAATCGGCCAAGAACTCGATTTCCGAGCCTCCGTCGCGGACGCCGAAAAAGGAAGAAAAACTCGTGGAAAATGAAATCGCCGAGCCGAGCTATATATAGCCTAGAGGTTCTGGCCAGAATCGGCAGCCTTCTGGCCGTAACTCGGACACCTTACGGCCGTACTCGGCGAGCCTTACGGCCATGAAAGCATTCGCCAAAAGTCAGCCCAAGGCACCGGACACTTACTACCGTAACTCGAACACCTTACGGCCGTAGAAGCCTTCGTCAAAATCCGCCCGGCTCGTGCGGCCGTGCCGATCACGCTTACGGCCGTAACTCGGCGCCTTACGGCCGTAATGCACCTTACGGCCGTAACTCGGCGAGCCAGGCCCTGCTCCGGCCGTGACTCGGCCGTGGCCACTCCGACGGCCCGGACGACCCCGAAACCCGAACCTGAGTAAAAATAGAAGATACGGTTACGAAGTACACGCAAAGACGAATCCAAACACTAATAGAACACACGATTCCGACCACCCGAAGGCTCGAAATTCGACAACGGAAAGTAATTACCCCAAACTTTGGGAAATTACGAAAATGGCCCAAAACGTCCGAAATGCACGATACACGATCGAAACACCAATCCAAAGCTCACAACATGAATAATAACATTAAATGAACTTACGAGAAACTCGAAGCAGCGATTTGGACGAGATCGCAAGAATCGAACTCAAGTGCGGAAAAGCCGCTTAAGAACACGGATCTCAACAAAACGATACCGAAACGAACTCGGATGACAAAAAGTGCAGAATTAATCATTCTCAGAATGACGATACGGTCATGAGCGAGTCGTCAAAACAGACTTCCGCCAAAAAAATAAAATTACCGAAAAATCGAAATTACGGGTATTACATACTACCCCCCTTAAAAGAAGTTTCGTCCCGAAACTTAAAACAAGTAGGGAGAAGCAATATCCCGCCAGGAAAAATTGACGAGATACACACGAACAAGAATGATCACAATGAATGATAATGAATCGAAATCCAACAAGGATCAAGAATGACTCACCGTTGTGAAATGATAACGTAATGAGTGATAGCTCAAATGAAATGATTGGAAACATAGTTTCCCGTGAAGTGAATGATTAGTTTGATAATTATAAGTCTCAACGTGATTGATATATGATGAATGAATTATATGAATGAATGAACGACAATGAAATGAATGATTATCCTCCTACCGAGCAAGAATTAACTTGCTCAAAACTGGTGATGAATGTCCTTACCTCGGGCTCTCGAAGCCTGATAGGGACCCTTGAATGAAGTACGGGCTGGAGTAACAAAATCCCTCGAGGCTTGTGAACCCTTTCGAGATCTACCGGCACCAGAACTCCTGCAGTATTTCTGAAGGTGTCCATGTCTCCCACACAGAAGCGGATAACGGCTGCATCGAGCACGCATGCTGCGATGTCCTATTACATCACGATTAAAGCAAACAACGGTCGAACTCGTGGCCTTGGAAGAGGACGCTCCCTCCGTCTTAAGACGACTAGCAAATGACCCCTTGGATGTCGGGGTCCGATGTCCCTCTGAACGAGCCGGCATTCTAGTCCTGTAACCTGAAGAAACTGAAGGATGCTTCTGAGTAAGCTCCTTGATCAAAAGCTCTGCTCAAGAGCCTTCCCGATGAACTCACTAAGTGAATTACAATTGTGATTGAACAACTGCATCCTCAATCTGCGGATTTAGCCTCTTGCTAAAATACTTAATTTTATCCGCCTCGACGGATAATTGTGAAGCAAATCAAGTAGTCCTGAAACTTCTCGGCAATGACAATAACACCCTCGTCCTCGGCCAGTTCGGGGTTCAAAACTTGACAACTTGGCTTCACGAAGTGGGGCTGTAATACCTCTCTAACATGAGAGTCTTGAACTCGCTCCAAATACAATCACGATCGCTGGGTTTCACAGAAAGCCACCACGAATAAGCGCCCTTACTCAAGTAATAAGCCGCTATCGCCACTTTACTCTCTTAGGACACCGAACCATGTCGAAGAGTTTATCAAAATGCTCGAGCCAATGAACAATATCACCGGTTCCGACGAACCCTCAAAAGTAGGCGGCATCGGCGAGAGATATCGCCAACAATCGATTCACTCCTCCAGTCTGTCCATGAAATGGCATCGGCATCCCTGTTGCGGTGGACCACGAACTATCGAGGTCTGCATGGTCTCCACTATCCGCGTCATCTCGAGTCATCTGGGCCATCATGCCCTGCATAAATATGAATGGATCAACCCGAACACCTTCCGAGTGAGATGCCTCTCGCACGACTCCCTGACAGTGAATGATTATCTGGCGATGAATGAGTAGCCTCGCTATTTGATGAATTAATGATATCCCTCGCGTTCGTGTGGGCATGCACACGAGATCCCGGTTTCTCGCCCGCACCGCGCCTCTTCCCCTGCGTCCTCGACACTCTATCCATACCGAAGTAGGAAAGTCACATGATGATTATAGATTCCGCATGAATATCGCATTATGATTACATTACGAGTGACAATAATGAGCATACACGCCTCGCACAATGAATGCATTAATGATTTAATGAAATGATCGTCAAATTACGTCAGTATGATAAGATCGTATGAGACATCAAATGAGGTAACATGATTGCCTGATGAAATTCCTGAAATGATTACCTTGAACAAGTTAACAAGGTTGAAAATTCGATCCTCAAGATCAACAACTGAACCATGAGATGGGCTGAACGATTAATGAATTAACTGAACAATGAGATTGGTAGTGACGAGTGAATTAGCTAAACGATGAGATTAATTGAGTGATGAATGAATTAGTGAACGATGAGGTTAATTGAGTGATGAACGAAGCAACCGAGCCATGATATTGGTGAATGATGAATGAATTAACCGAGTGATGAATGAGTTAACTAAGTGATGAATTAACCGACTAATGATATTGGTGAGTGATGAATGAATTATCCGAGTGATGAATTAATTAACTGAATAATGAGATTGGTGAGTAATGAATGAATTGACGGAACAATGAGATTGGTGAGTGATTAATGAATTAATATGAACAATGAGATTGACTAAGTGATGAAGGAATTAATCGAGTGATGAATGAATTAATCGAGTGATGAATGAATTAACCGAGTGTTGAATGATATTGGTGAGTGATGAAGGAATTAATCGATCGATGAATGAATTATCCGAGTGATGATATTGGTGAGTGAGGAATGAATTAAGCGAGTGATAGATGAATTATCGAGTGATGATATTGGAGTGAGGAATGAATTAAGACTATTATCGAGTGATGATATTGGTAGTGACGAATGAATTAAGCGATCGATGAATGAATTATCGAGTGATGATATTGGTAGTGAGGAATGAATTAAGCGAGTGATAGATGAATTATCGAGTGATGATATTGGTCGAGTGAGGAATGAATTAACCGACTATTATCCGAGTGATGATATTGACTGAGTGATGAATGAATTAACTGAGTGATGAATGAATTATCTGGGTGATGTTATTGACTGAGTGATGAATGAATTAACTGAGTGATGAGATCAAAATGATGATTGAAAATTATTAACCGATAAATGAGTTGATCCTTAATGCTTACACAAGTCACACGTGCTCCAAAACAATTAATCATGAATCAATTATAGCACTAATATCACATATAGGTTTCAGCAAAGCATGAACGATTAATGACATGATGGATGTATGAACATAAAGAGAATCGAGTCCTTACACAGGTCATACGAAGCTTCGAGGACTCGCGATACTAGTCTTCACTGACGACGACTCGATGAATGAATGACTCGTGCAGTCGCACTAATATTACGACTCACAAAACCTGACTGACTAGATTGTCATAACCTGACAATCCCACTACTACCGCGTCGGTAGGACCACATAACTCACATCTCAGGGTATTCCACAACCCAAAGCTCTGATACCATTTCTGTAACACCCCCAAATCCTATTGGGTTATTACAGTGCCGTGGACCCCACGCCAGGAGATCCACCAGGCGGACATGACTAAAATACATTAAATTAAACAATAAGGGAAAATCATAGTCCCTACCATGATATCCGACACAATATTCCGATAAGGAATTTCAACGACAACGATAGGCCTACATGGCCAAGGGTAAGAATACAACATTCACGAGCATCTGCTCGGGTAATACATAATGACAATGACTGACAACTGAAGAACACTCCAACCGACTGACCAACATGAACAACTCGGACTAGTATCGCTCGAATGCCTCGTCGCCATCATCATGCCCCTATGTCTCAACTCTCTCCTCGCAAGCACCTAAAACATGAAAAACATGTTCCGCCCCCACGGGGTCAGTCATCCAGATAATGAACATCAAATACAGGTATAACATGATATGCATCCAAAGGCAGAATGAAACGGTATAATAATGATAATAATACGAGATGCTCACAAACCAAGGTAAGAACCGAGCATTCGTGAAATACTATGCCCACGGCATACTAGTAATACCTGTTCGACAGGTAAGAACATAAATGCCCAACGGCGAATCATAATCACAGAATACCACAATGAATTAAACAACATGAACCAAACCAGAACTGAATTTAATATGAATCATAATGCCCAAAGGCTCCAATGAAAATACCAAGACATTACAAAAGGCCTGAAAGTCATTCAGCGGAAGTTAACAATTATCATAAACACTTGAAACCGGAACAGCCCGAAGCTATAGTTAATGAGGGCTAATAAGGTCATAACCACGACCGTGACCTACTGAGTTGTAGGTGTTGGGAAGCCAACCGCGAAGGTTCAAGCCCCAAACTTACCCATAAGGTCATAAACGCGACCGTGACCTACTAAGTTGTAGGTGTTGGGAAGCCAACCGCGAAGGTTCAAGCCCCAAGCTTACCCATAAGATCATAAACACGACCGTGACCTACTAAGTTGTAGGTGTTGGGAAGCCAACCGCGAAGGTTCAAGCCCCAAGCTTACCCATAAGATCATAAACACGACCGTGACCTACTAAGTTGTAGGTGTTGGGAAGCCAATCGCGAAGGTTCAAGCCCCAAGCTTACCCATAATAAGCACTAGCCGAGACTAGCCTCCAAAAATATAATAAATCACAAATGACAACGATTCGTAGATTACCGAATTCGTGAGAATGATAGTGTGCTACCTTGAGTCGGCCAACACGATAACAATGATACAATGGATGATTCCATGAATGATTGAGTGTTTGATTACCTTAGAACGGCAAATCGATAAGAGTAATATGATGAATGATTGAATATCTCGATTGCCTTAGAAAGGTCAATTGATAATAATGATATAGTGAATGATTGAACATTTCGATTTGCCTGAGAACGGCCAATCGATAACAATGATATGAAGGATACCTCGGCACCTTTAATCGGTTACCGACGTCGAAGATGAGAAATGAATACGTTAATGCCTTTAATCGCCAATACGCTTTAATGACAACCCCAACAGAATAACAATGATTTCAACGATGTTTTAGATTGACATCTATATGAAAAACAATCGATACATCGATACCGCGAACCGGCTATCGACAATGACATTAATAATGAGTATTACAATGCCTTGAATCGGCCGTTAACGAACAACAATGACATTTGGCAAAATTGCCGGAAGGTATCGTATCGAACGATCTCTTGATATCAATGAATTCATGAAGAGACTAAGTCTCGGAATGATACAACACATCTATACACATACATGATGACATTAGCTCATTGACTAGTACAAGTATAAAACTTGCCTCAACCGAAGGCGATGAATTCCTTCCACGAACAACGAACGGCGTCCTCCGATAAACACAAGTACTCGAACCACCTTGAATGAAATACAATTCGTTCAATAACACAATATCAATCGAAATCAACATAACGACCGAAAGAAACTCTTTGAGGCATTTAATCGAACACTAAATGTTCAAAGTTCCTCAAGAGCCTAAAAATCATCAATCGGGTTGAATGAATCGAAAATATGGATATACAATCCATAGAACACGATTAATAATGTTTACTAACATCAACCGATTCATCAAAATCGGATTAGAAAGCGAAATCAAGAACAATTCTCCAAAAAGTCAACTTGGAGGAAAATCAAGAATATACCTTGATTCGACGAAGAACACGGATGGATGATGATATAATCAACAAGAATCTTCCAAAACGCCTTGGAAATGATTAGAATCGGCCAAGAACTCGATTTCCCGAGCCTCCGTCGCGACGCCGAAAAAGGAAGAAAAAACTCGTGGAAAATGAAATCGCCGAGCCAGCTATATATAGCCGCGGGGTTCTGGCCAGAACGGCGAGCCTTACGGCCGTAACTCGGACACCTTACGGCCGTACTCGCAGCCTTACGGCCGTAACCGCATTCGCAAAAAGGCCCAAGACCAATGGACACTTACGGCCGTAACTCGAACACCTTACGGCCGTAACCGGCCTTCGTCAAAATCCGCCCAGCACTCGTACGGCCGTACCCGATCACGCTTACGGCCATAACTCAGGCGCCTTACGGCCGTAAACGGCACCTTACGGCCGTAACTCGGCCAGGCCAGGCCCTGCTCGTGTGACTCGTGTAGCCACTCCGACGGCCGGACGACCGAAACCCGAACCTGAGTAAAAATCGAAGATACGGTTACGAAGTACACGCAAAGACGAATCCAAACACTAAGAGAACACACGATTCCGACCACCCGAAGGCTCGAAATTCGACAACGGAAAGTAATTACCCCAAACTTTGGGAAATTACGAAAATGGCCCAAAACGTCCGAAATGCACGATACACGATCGAAACACCAATCCAAAGCTCACAACATGAATAATAACATTAAATAAACTTACGAGAAACTCGAAACGACAGTTTCGGACGAGATTCGCAAGAATCGAACTCAAGTGCGGAAAAGCCGCTTAAGAACACGGATCTCAACAAAACGATACCGAAACGAACTCGGATGACAAAAAGTGCAGAATTAATCATTCTCAGAATGACGATACGGTCATGAGAGAGTCGTCAAAACAGACTTCCGCCAAAAAAATAAAATTACCGAAAAATCGAAATTACGGGTATTACAAAATCAACGATAATAACCAGCTAATTCCAGGAAACTCCGAACTTCCTTAACATTCTGTGGAGGCTCCCAAGCTAAGACTTCTTCAACCTTTTGAAGGTCTACCCGAATAATTTCGGCCGATACAATATGTCCAGGAAAAGCAACTTCTTTCAGCCAGAACTCACATTTAAAAAACTTAGCATAAAGCTTATCAGCCCTCAAAATACTCAACACAATTCTCAAGTGTTCGGCATGCTCCGATTCGCTCTTAGAATAGATTAAGATGTCATCAATAAACACCACCACAAATTTATCGAGATATTCGATAAATGTTTTGTTCATAAGTTGCATAAATGTTGACGGAGCATTCGTCAAACCAAAAGGCATAACTACGAATTCGTAATGCCCGTATCTTGTTCGAAATGCCATTTTCGGAATATTTGAATCCCGAATCTGCAATTGGTAATATCTTGATCTCAAGTCAATCTTTGAGAAAACCGTAGCTCCTTGCAGTTGATTAAATAGGTCATCAATTCTTGGCAGCGGATACTTGTTCTTGATAGTGAGTTTATTCAACTCACGATAATCAATATATAGTCGTAAAGATCCGTCTTTCTTCCGAACGAATAACACTGGCGCTCCCCAAGAGGAAGCACTTTGTTGGGAAAACATAAACCTTGTATCGAAACAGCCGGGATATTCAATCCCTGTATCGAATTGTGTTAATAAGAGGTTTTGACATATATGAAAATCCTCAATACAGTAAGAAAACTGTATCGAAGAGTTGAAGTGTCAACCTGTATCGAAGAACTCTCTCGAATCCATCATATAGTGAAACTTTCAGTACAGCAAAGAAGTCTTATAAAGACCAAGTATGGAAACTGTCTCGAATCACCTATACAGTGATCTTCCATACAGCTCTCAACAGGACAAAGAAAGAATCTTCAGAAGTCAAGTCCCGTTGAATAAGAAGTATTTAAATACTCAAGGATAAAGTATTTAAATACTGACAGTCAATAGATCTTCAAATCCCGCTAAATCCGGATTGTGCTTTTCATCCCGTTGGAACGGAATCTTGCTCAACGGATATATTTTCCAGAAGACTATATATATCTCATCATGGCATTGAAGATCAGTAACCGAAAATTCACCCAATTGACTGAAATTATCAAAGCTATCAAAGTTATTATCAGAGCAAAACATATCTCCAAAGCTTACTGCAACTCAGATCTAAGAGATATACAGTGCTCAACATCTTGAACAACACTTCATCAGCTAGAAGCTCATAAAGTCAAAGTTGTTGTTCATCCCCTGTTTTATACTTTGAACAAACCCAGATCAGCCCTGTGTGGACTGAGCAATCGTTCCTTCTCCAGAACTGTGTGTGAAGGAATTGCATCGAAGTAGACGAAGCTTCAGAACTGTGTGTGAAGAAGCAAGTCAAAGCATTAGCTCAAACGAATCTGTGTGAACGGTTGAAGCTAAGATCTTTATATCAATCTGTGTGAACGATATTTTGATTGTGTGTTGTTATAATTACGTAGTTGTGTACGTAGTAATTATAATAAACTTTTTACTCCTGTGTGGAGGACCAGTGGACGTAGAGGGGTTTACCTCGAACCACTTTAAATATTGTGTTATTTACTTTCTGTCTTACTTGTTTTAATTACTGTGATTATTTAAGTATACACTGCACATCAAGTTGTTGTATCCACAGCAACTTACTGTATCTAAGACTTTCGCTATGCACTCAGATTTGAAATCAGTACAGCTTGTTGTTTAAACTACTTCTCAAGTTGTATCCAGTATACTTAGTGGCCAACAAGTGGTATCGGAGCGGTTGATTCTAAAAAGAATCAGTCGTATTTTTAACCGAATCAGATCTAAAATCACTTACTCTTTAAAATAGTCTCTTTCATTTCTTTACTTTCACATGGATACATCAACGATCAACAAAGTGCCTATGTTCTCTATTAACGAATTTGATGATTGGAGAATTAGGATGGAGGCTCATCTTGCAGCAATGCACGAAGAGATGATTTTTGTGATACAGGATGGCCCTATCAAGATCATGAAGGTAAACACGGCCGCAAGGATTGAAGGCCAAGCCCATGCTGAGATGCTCGAGAAGGAACGCGAGCAATGGACCACAGATGAAAGAAAGCGAGCCAACCTCGACAATGTGGCTAAGAACGCGTTATTTGTCACTCTTGACAAAGGCACGTTCTCAAAGGTAAAGAGCTGTAAATCAGCCAAGGAAATCTGGGACAAACTCAAGATGATTTGTGAGGGAACTGAGCTCTCAAAAGAAAACAAAATTTCAAAACTGACTCGGCAATTTGAATCTTTGAAATGAAACCAACTGAGACACTTGAGGAACTTGACCTCAGATTCACTGGTATTGTTGGTAAACTTGGAGCTTTGGGCAAGGTTTATACCCAAAAGGAGAAGAACTTAAAAATTTTCAGATCTCTCCCTGCCCGATGGGACATTAAGACCACAGCTATGCGTGTATCTTGCAATCTTAATGAAATATCTACTTTTGATCTCTTCTCTAACCTCAAAGCTTTTGAGTATGATATTGACAAAAGAGAGAAAGCTGAAGAATCTCCTTCAAAGGTCACAGCACTAGCCATGTCAGATAAATCGTCGACACAGCATTCCCAGCTCGTCGAAGCCTAGTCACAAGAATGCTGACAGTGACGACGACATCCTGTCTCAAGATGAAATAGCGCTTCTCATGCACAAATTCAAAAAGTTCATCAACCAGTCTGGAAAGACTCCCTACAGGACCAAACCTGTCCATAAGGTAAGTACCGAAACATCATCCGGTGATGCTAACCTGTGCTATAATTGCAGGAAACCAAGGCATTATGCAAATAAATGTCCTCATCCCTAAGTTCAAAGGTTGCCGGAGGCCGAGCAACAAGAGAGAGATGAAAGAAGACGTGCTTGGAAAAACAAGCTCAAGGCCCTGATTGGAGAATCAGAAGCCTCCCCCACACCATCCAAATCAGAAGAATGTCTTCAGGTGGTCACTCAAAGTGATTCATCTGACGATGAGTTCGATGATAAAGCATATATGTGCTTTATGGCCAAAGACATTCCGGAAGGTAAAGATAGCGATGATGAGGTAAGCTCAACCTCCGCTATTCCATCAAATGCATCTCATACTTTTGAAAACATGATGAATGAGTTTAAAAACATTCAAAGGCCCATGAGACATTGAAAAACGAGAATATACAGCTCCAACTATCTAACCTAGAGCTGAAAGATGAAAATGACTTACTGAAGATAAATTATGAAAATATGTCTCTTGACTGTGAAACCAACAAAGTCGATTTTGAAAAACTCATGGAGAGCAATCATCAACTTGCTCATGAACTGAGGTTAAAACTCACAACGAGAGCAAGACAAATGATTTGGTTCTACTTCAAGCCAAAGTCACAACTCTCGAAAAATGAGAAATTGAACTTGAGACCACTCTGAAATCGTTCGAGAAATCGTCCAAAAGAATGGAAGAAATTCTGAGCACTGGGCAACATGCTCATGATAAAAGTGGCTTAGGATACAGCTCATGTTCAAACAAAGGGAAAACTAGTACAGTGTTCGTCAAGAGTGTGGAACACATTCCTGTTTCGAAAGAAACTTCGAGTCCCGTGAAGGAACCTGTTGCACAGCGAACAGCAAAGGCTGCTATTCCGCCCCCACAATCCTATTCCAGACAGCGGAATCACCAGCCATTCAGACCTGAAAGGCGCACTCAACAGCATGCTCCCCGAGCATATCAACAGCCCTTGATCGTCAGAAGGAAGATCGTATCCAAATACCAAAGGCCCGCAGCGATCTTATCGATCTGACACCGAGGTATTGGATACAGGAGCACCATTATTCCTCGAGACAGCAGGTGTCTGCTCAGTATCAACAACAACGTTGGGAATCCAACTGGAGACCCAGAAGGCAAGCTGTTAGGCCAAAGAAAATGGCTCCACCTCCAAGACGGCACTCGTACTGGATTAATAATAATAACCCTGAATTTTTCATGCATAATAATTATCATGGTTATAGCGACTATGGATATGCCCCTCATAGATATCGCAACACTGTACCGAGTATGACCTACAGTAAACAAATTGCTGCCAGGAAAACTTGGGTACCTAGAGGAACTAACATTTATGGACCCAAAAATCAAAGGGGACCTAAATCTACTTAATCTCTTTGCTACAGGACATCCTAGAGGAGGATACCTGGTACTTTGATAGTGGATGCTCTCTTCACATGACCGGAGATAGAAGCAAGCTATCAGATTTCGTAGAAGGTCGCGGTCCAAAAGTTCGTTTCGGTGATAAATCTAAAGGAAGAACATGAGGGAAAGGAAACCTACTTGTCGGAAAATTCAAAGTCACCGATGTTGCATATGTTGAAGGCTTACAGTACAATCTACTTAGTATTATCCAGTTCTGTGATAAACAGTTCTCGGTGAAATTCTATATAGATCGCTGTAGAGTCAAGAACATCCAAACCAAGGAAGTTGTGCTTGCAGGAAGCAGATCAGGTAACATGTATATTGCTGACTGGAAGCCTATGAGCTCCTCAATTCCATGCTTTGTTGCCAAAGGCACTGCAGATCTTAGCTGGTTATGGCACAAGAGGATGTCTCACGTCAACTTCAAGACGATCAACAAGCTCTCAAGATAGGGAATGGTTAGAGGATTGCCAAGCGTGTCATTCAAGAAGGACAGTGTCTGCGGACTGTGTCAGAAAGGCAAGCAAATCAAGTCAACCCTGAAGAGCAAATCCTACCTTTCAACCCAAAGAGTGTTGGAAATGCTACATATGGATCTCTACGGTCCTGTAGACCCAGTAAGTTTGGGAGGTAAGAAATACTGTCTTGTTGTTGTTGATGATTACTCCAGGTATGCTTGGATAATTTTCCTAAGCAAGAAGAAAGAAACAACATCAAAGCTGCCCGAGCTCCTGAGAAAGCTGCAAAATGAGAAGGCATTGAGTATCGTGTCCATTCGTTCTGACAGAGGTACAGAATTTACTAACCGCTTTATAAAGCAATACTGTTCGGAAAATGGGATACAACACGAATACTCAGCTGCCCGTACACCTCAACAAAATGGTGTTGCCGAGCGAAAGAATAGGACGTTGAAAGAAGCAACAAGGACAATGATCGTCGCAAGCAAGTTGCCACAGCGTTTTTGGGGTGAAGCAACCAATATAGCATGATACACTCAAAACCGCTGTATCGTCAACAAACACCACAACAAAACAGCATATGAGGTATGTGTAACACCCCAAACTAGGCGGATATTACAGTGCCGTGGACCCCCGACTGGGACCCACCAGGCGGATGAAAATGAATGAATTATACAGGTAAATGTAGTACCAAACCACATTACAACATCAATTACTCCGATGAGGAGTTTTATACAACACACCCAGGATGATACTGAATACATGTATATTTTATATGGAGATAAAATATACAACAACGAGTGAAATGAATATTCAAACGGAATGTCTGCAGCGGAATAAATAAAAGAAACATAAATGACTGAATAAATGGATCGAATCAATGGGGCCCCCTACAAGTATCACTGGGACTCTCGCCGTCACCGTGCTCTCCCCGTGCCTTAGCCTTGCCATGACTAAAAACAGCATCCCCAACGGGGTCGGTTACACATAACATCAATCCTCAAGAGTTGAAAATACACAATCATGAATTATCTATAGTTATGAAATATCCTGTCGAAACATACGCAATCAAACATGCTATATGAATCAACTAATGATACGGCTCAAAGGAATGGCGCCACACTACGTCCGGGATGGAAATGTGTCCGTGCACAAGCCACCAACGAGTATCGATCGAATACACGTGTGGTCTTGTACCTAATCAGTCTCACGAAGCCATCAACCCGTGTGCACAGTCCAATGTGAGGCCACCAACCAACACACGACTATAATGTGCCTGACATGAAAATCCTACACATACCAACCGGCACGCCAGTATGACCCGGAATGCCACAATATGACAAAAGTGACAACGAAAATGAATAATGACTCACCAAGATTAAATGATGGTGGAATGAATGATAGCTCAATGAAATGATCGGAACCGTCGTTCCTTATGACTGAGGTGATTAATTGACAATGACAAGTTTTGATACGGTTAATACAGTGATGAATGAGTTATGATTATGAATGAACAACAACAAAAGGAATGAATATCCTTTTAACCGAGTAAGAATTAACTTACTCAATACCGATGATAATGTCCTTCCACGAACAACGTCCTAAATGAAATGTCGGTCGCTCGAACAACCTTGAACAATAATAGTTACCAACAACCGATCAATACATGAATCAAATACGATCATAACCGACCCAAACGTCGATACAACAATATCCGAACTCGTAGATGAACTCTAACGAAAACATTGAGATACCCGTTGGTTAAAACCAAACCCGAATTATCGAACCAACTCCAACATGATTGATTCAAACCAGCAAAACATTATCAATGACATCAATAATCTCATAGAAGTCCACAATTCAAGTTTATACTAACGACAATCGGAAATCCCCAAAATAACCGAAGTCAACCCCAAGGGTTCTTGAAATAATTCCGAAAATAACCATTAAATCCGTAGGAATATATTTATCCAAGTTAGATAATCCATAACTAACATATTCCAATGATAATCCAAGCTTACACGAAGAAATCGGAAGGAAAAACCCAAAAATCCGAAATTCTAGATCCAAGAGATTAATACCTTTGATTCGATGTGATGAAGATGATGAAATGATGATCAATCCGAAAGATGAGCTTGAAGATGATGATTGATGATTACACCTCGAAGGATCCCCTCCGAATCGCTCGAAATCGCCCAAGATTATCGAAGGAATGAAATGAGATGAGTAAATGACGAAGTCTGACTAACTGTCCAATTTATAGTCAGTCCAGGTTAGCGTGCGCTAGCCCTTGTGCGTAGCGTGCGCTAACGAGTAATTTGGGTAGTCCAGTACCCACTGTCCGAACACGGTAGCGCGCGCTACGTACCTTCTTGTAGCGTGCGCTACGGCCATACTACTAGCGTGCGCTAAGATCCATTATTAGCGTGCGCTATCGAAATATTGATGCCCGATCGGAGTCCGTAAAAGCTGTCTGACCTCTGATCTGACCCCGATAGCGTGCGCTACAACCATTGCTTAGCGTGCGCTAATATATCGGTTGCGTACGCTAACAACAATACATAGCGTGCGCTATGAATAAATCCAGTGTAGTCCAGTAGCCACTGGACTCAACCTGATCCGCCCCTAGCGCGCGCTACTACACACATATAGCGTGCGCTACTATAACCCGTTAGCGCGCGCTACTTACCACTCGTAGCGTGCGCTACCTATAACTCACCTGCAGTCCAGTACCTTCTGGACTGCAGCCAGGGTAACCTTAGCGTGCGCTAAAGCTGAGTGGTAGCGTGCGCTACCTATACCCAATTAGCGTACGCTAAAAGGAGTATGTAGCGTGCGCTACTCCTCACGCACAGCTCGCAACGAGAATGACAATGATGATAAACACGGCACGAAACTCCAAACAGATTAGTGATGAATGACGATTGATACACGATAAAATTACTCTGAATGATGAATACCATGACTGAATATGAGTGACAAATGATCAATAATGAATGAAATTACTGAGTACCAATTACTGAATGATAAATACTGAATGATAAATACTGAGTTACAACTGGGTATTACAGTATGGAACAACAAAACTCCGTTAGTTTCATATTTTCACATATTTGGATGCAGGTGTTATGTGTTGAATAATGGGAAGGATCAACTTAGAACCTTTGATGAGAAATCAGATGAAGGAATATTTGTAGGATACTCCTCCGTCAGCAAAGCTTACAAGATCTTTAATAAAAGGAAGCTGACAATCGAGGAATCAGTTCATGTAGTGTTCGACGAACCTCACCATGACCCTACAGGAGTAGATGATATTACTCAGGACATCCAACATCTCTCTATCTTAGATCCTCCAACTCCCATAGAACCTGTCGTTGATCTAGAAATCAACCCCGCAGCTGTAAGAATCGACGTGGATGAAGCCGATGTTGTATAAGCTAAAGTTGTATCTACAAAAACTCTCGATACAGTATGGGACCCTGAATTAGAACCCGACCGAAGATGGTTGAGAGATCACCCGCAAGATCTGATCATTGGAAACATAAATGTTGGTGTTTCTACTCGCAGGAGAATACAGAGTACACAAGGAAATGTACTTTGTACACAAGAAGAACTTGATACTGAGATATCACAGTTTCCTGAATGGAAATCTCAATCCGAGCTTAGAAGACTCAATATGTGCACTATCGATGTATTCTTAGCCCAATCCGAACCTGTTTCGACCATAGACGCTCTTAATAATTCTCATTGGATAACATCTATGGAAGAAGAGCTTAACGGTTTCGAAAGAAACAATGTATGATATCTTGTACCCAGACCTACACATCAATCGGTTATAGGAACCAAATGGGTATTTCGAAACAAAAAGGATCGAAATGGACTTATTATAAGGAACAAATCCAGACTAGTCGCACAAGTCTATAGTCAGGAAGAAGGCATAGACTATGATGAAATCTTCGCCCCTGTAGCCAGACTAGAAGCCATTAGGATATTCTTAGCCTTTGCCACCCATAAGAGCTTTATTGTATACCAAATGGACGTCAAGAGTGCATTCCTAAATGGAGACCTTGCCGAATAAGTTTATGTTGAACAACCACCAGGGTTTGCCAACACAGACGGTATCGACCTAGTATACAGGCTAAGGAAAGCACTGTATGGACTTAAACAAGTCCCTAGAGCCTAGTACGAAACCTTGTCCCAATATCTAACCGACAATGGATTTGAGAAAGGTGCTGTGGACAAGACCTTGTTCAAAATACAGGAAGGTGATGACCTTATTATGGTGCAAATCTATGTAGATGATATAATTTTTGGTTCAACTAACCTTGCTTTGTGTCAAAGGTTCTCTCATCTCATACAAAGTAAATTTGAAATGAGTATGATGGGGGAACTTAGTTATTTCCTAGGTTTGCAGGTAAAGCAGTTGCCTACAGGTATTTTCATCAACCAGGAAAAATACAGCAAGGAGCTTCTCAATAAATTTGGAATGAATACTTCCAAATCATCGTCAACCCCTATGAGCACTTCCGTGTAAATTAGTGCTGATGAAGCCAGAAAGCCGTTTGACCAATCACTCTACAGGAAGCTCATTGGTTCGCTCCTGTACCTAACGGCTAGCAGGCCCGATATCCAGTTTTCTGTTGGAGTGTGTGCGAGATATCAAGTAGCACCTAAGGAATCACACTTCAATACAGCTAAACGAATCCTGAAGTACATTAAAGGAACAGTCGATGTAGGACTATGGTATCCTAAAGAAGGCGGATTCGATTTAGTCGGATACAGCGACTTGGATCTCGGAGGCTGCAAGCTAGATAGGAAGAGTACAAGTGGAACTTGTCACTTTCCTGGACCTAGACTCGTTTCTTGGTTCAGTAAGAAGCAATTGGCTAACTCTCTTTCCATGGCTGAATCAGAATACTATGCTGTCTTTGGTAGTTCTTTGTATGCAGATCCTTTGGATGCAGCAGCAGTTGTCAGATTATGGAATTGAAGCCAGAGAGACTCCAATCATGTGTGATAGCATGAGTGCAATTGCAATAACGCACAATCCTGTCCTGCACTCGCGCACTAAGCATATCAACACGAAGCATCATTTTATAAGGAATCATGTCGAGAACAAGGATGTTCGCCTTGAAAAAGTTCATACAGACATTCAGTTGGCCAACATCTTCACCAAGCCGCTCGACACAGCCAGATTCAACATGCTTAGACAAGAATTGGGAATGCTACAGCCCGACTCCCTATAAGTAATTTACTATTTTTACTCAACAATTGAGGGGGAATGCTGTAAGACCCAAGAATACAATATCCAACGTTAATTATCTGTACACTCAGAACCGTCAATACAGCACTGTAGTGAACAAAGACATATGAATCATCCTACAGCTGACGTGTGCAATAATTAAGGGGGAATACAGTATGACCCATGAATACAGCATTAATCCAAAAATTGTTGTATGGAATTTAAAACCTATATGTACCTTTTAAGGGGGAACGCTATATCGTCGCGGATACAGCACATACTATAGGATTTTGATTCAGTGAATATTATATTAATTTCATTTTTAAAATGATTTTTGTCCACATGCCCTATTTTTATGTCAAACGTCATTTACATTAAATGCCTTACACGACATCTGGACGACTGAATCTCAAAAGCCGCGATGGTTTCAAATTGTTTAGTTTAAAACCGCCGTTTCAGGCATTTAGGGTGACAATAAATGTCATAAGTGGGACCCGCTCATATTTTAACATTTTAATGGATAAGTGCACCAGTTACACTCAGTCCATCTTAACCGTCGATTTCAAAAACCGGTTCCCATCCCTTAAAATCTGACCATTCGTACTCTGCAAAACCCTATTTAGCTGCCCACTATAAAAGGACTGATACTGCCATTAGAGACTCTTTACGCTTTCTGCAAATTAAGAGTTCTCAAGCAAATACAGCCTACAAAGTTTTCTGCGTTTTACTGCAAATTTCGTGTATTCTCTTTCACTTTTTCTTGAACAATCATCAATGGCTGGTCAGACATCTTCGCCCGCACTCAAGAAAAGCGCAAACATCATCGATGGACGGATCTTCTCAAGATCTGTCGTCACCGAACGCATTCTTGCTGAAACAAATCATGTCGAACCCATGGAGTTCATCATCACTCGTCTCCGTCAACAAGGCCTCTACCGCCTTGGAAGTCAAACCACTGAGAAGTATGATGTTCACCTGGTTGAGGAATTTTACCTCAACGCCGCCGTATGCTTTTTGTGGCTGGCCCAAGGAGGTTACGTTGCTGATATTACTGCTACCATTCAAGGAGTAGAGATCTGTATTGATCGAGATCTTCTCCAGAATATTTACAGACTACCTGCTGATGGCCTGACAATGGATCAACTTGAGACGTTTGGGTCTCAAGAGCTGATAATGAAGTATTATGGGCTATTCACCGGCGCATTCGAAATGTGTACTAATCTGAGATTCAGGTTGATGGATGCAATTCTGACCTGTCAAAAGGTCAACTGGTGCCAGATAATCTTGAAGCGCTTGCAGGAGGAAGTATGCAAGCCTTCCACCCAGAAGAAGTCATTTGGTTTGATTCTAAACCATATTTTGACGAAATGCAGACTTTCACAATCCGCTGATGCAAAAAAGAATAGCTCCCGGATATACTTAGGAGGCGTCAAGCCTACAGCGTATAACCAGAGCACTATGGTCTGCAACCAACCTAAAATCAAAAGTATGCCAGTTTCTAAAGACCCAAGGGATGTGTCTTTGATGTCCCAGGATGTTGAGTCTTCAAGGAAGAGGAAAAGATCTCACAGCAAAACACCCATTACTGGTGAGAAGCCAAAAAGGAAGCTAAGGAGGCTTTCTAAAGCTAAAACCAACAGAACCTCCGAGGATGTTTCCACCGTGGCGCAACCCACTGAAGAACTACCCCAAGGCCCAACCCCTGTGGAAGAGGTGCCCGCTACTGTATCGACAGTAGATCTTGAGCCTTTGGCGGATAAGACGGATGATCGGACATCTGCCAACGTAGAAGACTCTAGCGAGTCGGCTGCCCCTTCGGAGCCAACAGCTACTTCTCCTATGCGGGATTCCACACCCGTACAGGATCAATCTTCCTTCGGGGCACCATCCCCTGTAAGGAATCCCACTTCCCTACAGGATCCCACACCTGTAGAGGAATCCCTCACTATAACGGATTCAGACGTTGTACGCAGTCCATCCCCGGACACCATTATCAACAAAACTCTTCTCTCCGTGCAGATTGATCATGCGTATGAAAGATTCCTTAAATGGAAAAGCTACAGGCTAGCTCCGTATGACACATTATACAACTGGAGCAAATGAAGCCATGAAGAGAGATTTGTATTGGAAGTGACGGACTCAACAGGGGTTGCAGCCCTGATCTAATGGGACAATCTCTACTGCAAGGAATTGATTGAGAGTCATTTATTGCAAAAATCTGACGCAAGGAGAAAAGGAAAAGATAAGTCCGAGGACTCTCCCCAAAATCCAAAAGATGACGATGACTCAGACGACGATGACGACGCTTTACAAGCTGGTCTGAGAATGAGTCGTGAAGAGGCTCAAGACAGAGATGCCTCTCAACCCAAGGATGACGAAGGGCCTTCAAGTCGAAGTGAGCCCTCTTCGCCACAGCAAGAGAACATTCCTGACAACGAGGAATCAGTCCCTCAAGTCGAGGAAGAAGAAATTATTTTGGAACAGGCACCCGAGCCTACCGCCGCCCAAGAAGAAGAAGTTGTCACTAAGAAACAACAGGAGGAATCAGTCCCTCCTGTATCCATGTCTACAGACGCACCTTCGCAACAGGAGGACACAGCACCCCCTGCTGCCGAACCAGAACATGCTGCTCCCGCCCCATCAACCGTGGAATCCGAGGACGGTAATGTACCTGAGGATGTCCAACTCAATTCACGCCCTACCGTGAATCTGAGAAGGTTGAATGGATCCGAAGATTTTGCCCAACCGGATTCTCCAAGCACAGCTGCTAGGAAAGAGCGCCTGCGTGCTCTTGGTCTTCAAACTGTCTTCATACAAGATGCAGTTAATGCCCTGCACTCAGTCGAGAAAGCTCTTAATTGGATGCACATTTCTGAAGTCGAAGAGATGACTACATTACAACATGAAGTCTCTCGCGTAGTAGAAGCCTTCACTTTATTGCCAGAAGTCTTCAAGCAAGCCCTGAAGATCATGCAACAAAAACAAGAGCAACTCCTGAGAGAAGAAGCATCCAAAATGCGCATTGCTGAAGCCAAGACCGCAGCTGCTATGATCGAAACCACTTCTCACTTGAGAGCCCACGACAAAAGTATCAAGGATATGTCGCAGGTGCTTTCCACCCTTGTAGAAAGAATGACAAACATTGAGACGAAACAGGATGCCACACTTGAGATCCTAGGACGTCTTGATGACGCCAAAAAGGGGGAAGAAGTGAGAGAAGCTGCTAGGAGAATAAGGTTACAGCATGAAAGGGAATTTAATGCTGCTCAAGACAGCATTACCGCTGAATTGAACAAGCTAGCCCCTCCCTCTCAGAGTTTTATTCATAATCCAAATGTCCCGTGGCAAAACTTAATCCAAAGACCTTCTGAAATTCATCTGCCGACCAACCGCAATCCAACTGCCGATGAGGTGAAGCAATGGAGGAAGAATGAACTGATGAGATATTTTGTTAAACTCATCAGGGAATCCGCCATCTTCAAAAGCTATAAGACATTAGTGGAGGCTGCAAACAAATTCACGAAGATGCTAGAAGAAGGAAAACTCCCTCTCCAGCTAGATATGAAATCCAAGCATAGAAGAGGAGATCGAATCACCCATCCAGAAGACTGGATTCTTGCCTTTGACAGATCCTATGAAGGTAGAGCTATATACCAAGATCGAGGCAATGATTCCCTACAGAACTGGTGGTGTGGAACCGAGAATAATCCAGGGAAAAATCCATGGAGACATGCGGACTATAGGAGCTGAAACCCTTGTAATATTGTTTCTTTTTGTAAATTTTCATTCAAAACAGCAAACCATGTACTCTATTTTTGGAATATCAATAAAAGTGTTTGTTTGTCTTGAAAGATTACAACTCGTAATCTACTGTGTTGATGTATGATTACATAAATTAAATTGTTAAGATAACAATCACAAGTATAGAAACTTGTTTGAAAATTAAGCTGTACGAACTTGTCTACGAACAGTTCATAATTTCAGTTGTATGCTTAGAATACATTGTAAGATTGTGCCTGTGCGCCAATCATAAGCTTAAGTTGTAAAAATTCTTAGCTGTATCGAACTCGCCTGCGAGCAGTTCATAAATTAGACTAAGTTGCTGAAAGACAGACCATTTGACAGAAGACCAAGAAATCTGTCAGAAGTCATCAAAGAAGATTATTTCATGAAGAAGGTTTTGGCATCATCAAGAAGACTTGAAAGTTTTTAAAGTCTTGGCAAATTGTCAAAAAGGGGGAAATTGTTGGGAAAACATAAACATTGTATCGAAACAGCCGGGATATTCAATCCCTATATCGAATTGTGTTGATAAGAGGTTTTGACATATATGCCAATCCTCAATACAGTAAGGAAACTGTATCGAAGAGTTGAAGTGTCAACCTGTATCGAAGAACTGTCTCGAATCCAGCATATAGTGAAACTTTCAGTACAGCAAAGAAGTCTTATAAAGACCAAGCATGGAAACTGTCTCGAATCACCTATACAGTGATCTTCCATACAGCTCTCAACAGGACAAAGAAGGAATCTTCAGAAGTCAAGTCCCGTTGAATAAGAAGTATTTAAATACTCAAGGATAAAGTATTTAAATACTGACAGTTAATAGATCTTCAAATCCCGCTAAATCCGGATTGTGCTTTTCATCCCGTTGGAACGGAATCTTGCTCAACGGATTTATCCCAACGGATATATTTTCCAGAAGACTATATATATCTCATCATGGCATTGAATATTAGTAACCGAAAATTCACCCAATTGACTGAAATTATCAAAGCTATCAAAGTTATTATCAGAGCAAAACATATCTCCAAAGCTTACTGCAACTCAGATCTAAGAGATATACAGTGCTCAACATCTTGAACAACACTTCATCAGCTAGAAGCTCATAAAGTCAAAGTTGTTGTTCATCCCCTGTTTTATACTTTGAACAAACCCAGATCAGCCCTGTGTGGACTGAGCAATCGTTCCTTCTCCAGAACTGTGTGTGAAGGAATTGCATCGAAGTAGACGAAGCTTCAGAACTGTGTGTGAAGAAGCAAGTCAAAGCATTAGCTCAAACCAATCTGTGTGAACGGTTGAAGCTAAGATCTTTATATCAATCTGTGTGAACGATATATTGATTGTGTGTTGTTATAATTACGTAGTTGTGTACGTAGTAATTATAATAAACTTTTTACTCCTGTGTGGAGGACCAGTGGACGTAGAGGGGTTTACCTCGAACCACTTTAAATATTGTGTCATTTACCTTCTGTCTTACTTGTTTTAATTACTGTGATTATTTAATTATACACTGCACATCAAGTTGTTGTATCCATAGCAACTTACTGTATCTAAGACTTCCGCTACGCACTCAGATTTAAAATCAGTACAGCTTGTTGTTTAAACTACTTCCCAAGCTGTATCCAGTATACTTAGTGGCCAACACACTTGGTCGAATATAACCCTTATCTAACAATTCACCCAATTGCTTCTTCAACTCTTGCATTTCCGATGGGGCCATTGTGTATGGTGACTTAGATATTGGTGCCGCATTAGGCTCTAGTTCTATAGTAAACTCCACATCACGATGTGGCGGCAACCCAGGCAAATCATCTGGAAATACGTCTGGAAATTCGTTCACAAGTGGAATAGAGGACAACTGCACCGCGCTAATTTCCGACTTCAATGCATAATACCAATAACCGATACAACCTTTACTCAAAAACTTCATCGCCTTCATGACTCGGATAATCTTTCCAGAAGTACCAGGTTTATGCCCTTCGAAAACATGTTCAGTACCATCCGGCGCAACTATCGAAATTATTTTCCAATGATAATCTATTATCGCTCCATGACGGT
Source organism: Orobanche coerulescens (assembly GCA_033398695.1). Classification (NCBI taxonomy): domain Eukaryota; kingdom Viridiplantae; phylum Streptophyta; class Magnoliopsida; order Lamiales; family Orobanchaceae; genus Orobanche; species Orobanche coerulescens. The sequence continues at coordinate 67,139,486 of CM065818.1, read as the reverse complement.
CTAGCCAATCGTCACCAAGGATCAAATCTTCTCCTTTCATGTCAATCACAATCAAATCGGATGGCCAATATCTACCGCCGATGGTTAACGGACAATTAACAATCTCTCGATCCCCAACTATCCTTTCCCCACTCGGCAGTCCAACAATAAAAGGTTCACATGTAGAGAGACCATCAAGACTCAAACGACTCACACAAGACAATGATATAAAGGAATGAGTAGCTCCAGAATCAAACAATACATCTACCGGGTGCATACAAATATAAACAATACCTGACGTAGTTGCAGCCCCTACGTGATCAGTCCGCCTCATTTCGTACAATCGAGGTGGAGCTGATCCAGTACTTGGAGTATCCTTATACTCGGTTTTGCCCCTGCCGCTGCCACGTCCAACATTAGAAGTTGGCTGACTCGTAACTGTGCCTGCCGGAGTAGGAGACTCCTTGGAAAGGATTCTACTCGCTTTCTCACAATACGACGCCCGATGTCCCTGCTTCCCACACGTAAAACAAGTAACCAGACGTAATGAACAATGAGAATTGATATGCCCGGGAACTCCACAATTAAAGCAAACTTTCGATGCTCCTCCACTGGGTTGAGGGGAACCAACGGAAGACTGCACAGAAGATTGAGGCCTACGCGATCCGCTGCCTCGGAAACTACCAGAAAATTTCAATTTCTTCGAGCTCGAAACTGTCGGAACTGGAACTGTCACCATATCATAAGCGAGCGCTCTATCTTGGTATTCTCTCAAAGTAGTACACCCAAGGCCCGCCATATACTTTCGGACCTCAGGATTCATTCTCGCATCAAAATGAAGTATTTTATCCACTTCATCCCTGACTCGGTCCTGAACATATGCTAACTGCCTGTTATACTTCTTGATTGCCTCCGCAATAGGAACATCTTCAGGTTGAGCTCAAAACACTATAAGAATAAACGTCAAAGACTTCGGATAATATCCGAAGTAAAAATGTTATAATTACCGAAGTCTATGTTCGTGTAGTTAAAGGTATACTTTAGACTTCGCTTATTAGACGAAGCTTAATATCGTAATAACCGAAGTCTATCTCGGTTTTAAGAACCCGAATATGGGGGTTTGCGAAGTAAAAAAGGTCCTTCCACTTCACTTATTTTATAATCGCTGAAGTGTATATTTCCTATTCGCTTCAATAAAATATATACAGATGAAGTGAAATAATGTTATCGACTTCGCTTATTAATAGGTAACGAAGTTAAAGATACCACATTTACTTCACTTTTATTTGTTTAGCCGAAGCATTACACTCCTTTTTACTTCGCTTATTCTATTTTGTGTCGCTAATTATATATCTCTGACTTCGTTTTTTATCCGAAGTAAATAACCACATTGCATATTTCTTTTCAATTTGTAAATATAGAATCCCTGTTGTACAAAAACATAATCCATCCAATAAAAAACCTCAATTCACAAGATCTCAACAACACAACCTCAAATACATCAATCAACCTCATTAAAAATCCAACAAACTCAAATCACAAGATCCCAATTCAATAACACAAGATCATAAGCATTGATAATAGTAATAAACCACAATATCATATATAAATGGCGGACTGTCGTACAAAAATGCCAAATATTCAGATTCGCGTGATTCACAAGTTTGCATTGGGCATAACTATAATATGCCAACATCAAATAAACTTCCACAATGTCTACGAGACACATGCATAGGTCTAGCTAATGGACTGCACATTAACAAAACATTCACCGTATTTACCCGATCAAACGACATGTTCTGATCTAACTATACCAACAGATATGCACCAGAGTACCAGTAGTGTTGCAACCAAGACCATACACATATAGTACTGATTTGAAACTAGACAAAGAACTTCCTGACAATGAAGCTAGCCTAAGCACCATCGACAAACGTGTAGACGAACTTGCTCCACTCGTTCCTGACTTCATCATACTGCTCCTGAGTGTAGTATTGGTCTTTGACTGAACCAGGATACTGAGCAAATCACATTAAAACAAAAAAAAATAGATTAAGTACGTTCATAAAAGATGCATCAACATCACAAATTTTCAGTACCAAAACATACTATATAATATAAAAGGATGACAGAATTAAAATTACATGATGTGTTTTTCCTGCACATGTGTTTTTCGTGCCTGATGTGATGCCATGATGTGTTTTTCCTGCACATGATGTGATGCCATGATGTGTTTTTCCTGCACATGATGTGATGCCATGATGTGTTTTTTCTGCACACTTGAGCTTAGTAATAAGTTTTGTTATTTCCCTATTTAAGCATAAAAGAACTTGGAAAAACATGCTTCAGTTCGCTTCAGCATATCATCGAAACTATCAACAGCATAATGTTCAACGTCATAAAAGCAGATCTCATACGGAACATTCAACATCATTTTAATAGAGTAATCATTAAGATGAAAGAAAGCAAGAGCACCTCCAATATTGCATGAAATTCTTCTTTGGCAACCACCAGCCTATCAGTGTCACTTGAATCAACAACATATATAATGGCTTGCGTATTAGGAAAATAGCACCTCCAATATGGCCTAAATAGCAACACCGAAAAAATAAGCATCAAGGTACGTTTGTTAACTACAAAAAGCTAAATACAGTCAAACACATCTCTAACAAAGCTTAATCAGTGAAAATTGTATGAAGGCAGGTTATATGAAGATTCAAAAAACAAGCGCGACTCAGATCGTATCATCGATTAAGAATAAAATGCAAACCCAATAAATCTTTGGTCAGAATGGACAATAACTCGAAGCAAATGCTAACCAAACAGGTGGTGCCAAATAGAAAACATGTATTTCTAACCTAATCCATTTTCTTCATTCACTTTTCTCACTATGGGGTTTCACCCCTGCTTTACCTAAATCTTCTCAATCTTAGTCAATAAAGTACAATTCCCAACCAAGAAGTTGTTAAATGGTAATGTAAAAACAAAGCACCGGATGAACCAGTACATAGGGAAATATTAGCTTGTAAATGGAAGATACTTACAAAGGCAAACAATCGAGACAACAGTATAACGGAAGAATCAAATAAAGTTACACGATACTAGTGCCCACTTTGCCACAAGGAAAGAAGACACGGGCATTAGAGATGGAATTGAATTACTTCTTCCATCACAATGAATGATTAGGAAGTGGGGAGGGATGGGCGTTTACGGGAAGAAGGTTCGGACAATCAATACACACCCGATAAGTGATGCAACAAACAAAAGGACAAACACAACGACGGTAATAATATCAAAGATTACTTATCAAATATTGATACCTAAGGAGCAACAAGGATCACACTAATTGAAAGATGCTTATTATGAGCGTAAGAATAAGAAAACAGTTGGTACATAATAGGAGAAAATAGAGAAGTGACCATAAAAGAAATGATTTTTTTCAAATTCAAACCCCCAAAATATAACTAAATCATGCAAAAAAACTTGCTAGCACCATTGTATCACTTAAGCTCAATAAGCTAGACCGTTTCCAAGCAAGATCGATTAAAACCTTCCCTCCGTGGTTTCCACATATCAATATCCAAGTGAAAGTTTAGGTTAAAAGAAAAATAAATGCCTATAAACCTTACTCAAAGCCTATGAAACCAAACACTATCACATTATTCTCCATTGCCATTCCATAAAGTGATCAACAAGTTCCATATGAACAAGGATAGCAAGTAAGCTAGCATGATTTTCAACAATAGTAAAATGGCAAAAGTGAACACGGAGGCAACGAGTCTGCATGATCTTCCTTAGGATCATTCAAAGGAGCATTGATATGAATAATGCACCCGGACTACACATTCCACCTATATGCAAGAATGAAAGCTTATTTTGTTCTTTTGCCACAGTGTCATCGCTCATGAATAACACATATTTCTCGTGCAAAAAAAAAAAAAATCACCAAGCGCAGATAAATCTACCTAGATCCCATACTTGAAACTTTATGTTGTTATCTTTGCAGAGTTTCCACATTGAATCAATCATTGCAATTAAAAGAAAATATATATACATAAAATCAACCATAAGCATCTCTCTTTCGGAATATATCCACATTAATTCATTCTACTTCAAATAGACACACCAAAAATTTAAAGTCGAGTATGAGATCGAATTCGGTAAGAACAATAACGATCTGGAAGTCAGTAGTCGGAAAAAATCTCTTTCATACGAAACAGACCAAATGTTAGAAACAATGCAGTGCTCCCATCATTCTAGATTCGTTATATCAGAAATAATTGAGTATGCAAAAGGACACACTTACTCGGAATAGTTGATACTACTTCACCCATCTGCAATCGATCCGCGAAACAATAACCAAAAAAAAAATATTTAGAATAATCAGACACAAAAAGGAGCTGGGGAGGCAAATTAACGCGAGAAATTCATACAAAGAATGGTGGTTTTCCAACATTGTCAAGGCCCAGAACTAGGATCCGAGCTTCCTTGTTCCCAAATAGCGATGAAAACAGCCGCGTAAATACTATCCCCATTTCCCACCCAATTTCTATGCCGAAAAAAAATCACGAATCTGAAGCTCTCAACAGGAAATTTTCTAAGAACTCCGGATCGGATCGAAGCGAAGAAACAGCAGTACCCTCTTATGCTTCCTGCGAAATCAAAAGTTACCTATACTCTTATTCGAATCATGATAAGATATAATAAGTGCCAAAAGAAAACTATTTCCCATAAGAAAGTAATGCCTAAAGGTGTCCAGCTCACGATCATAAGATCGCCTCACAATTCGATGAAACCTCATGCACCACACAATTGCCAGAGAGCTTCCAATGAACACCAGTTTCATTATAGTGTCATACACTGAAATGAAGTCAGTAAACAAATCGAGGTACCAAGCCAAGAAGACAACTGCATAGAGTTCCTGAGTCTTCACGAAAATTCCTGAATATAATGCAGGTAGTTAGTTGCACTATCTCATATAGCGACAATATGTGATAATTCTTCATAACTTAAGCATATATGCACCGACATGGTTCATTAAAACCAGCAAAGTGACAATCTAGACATCTATGTAGACATATTGAACAGAACATCTTGAGCTCAATCAATTTATGACTCATAAAACTTCGAATACATTGAATATAACAATACCTCTTACACACATAAATACATGCCATTGACGTATAATTTGACGACCCATCAATAGTTGGCATGATGTAGATTTCAACAAAAATAAAGAAATACAAATCTCTATAGGCACTCCAGGATACACCATAATGCAACAAGACAAGAAGATCACCGGAGAGCCTTCAACCTTATCCGCCCTAACCCACCATACTCTTAAAACATGAAGATAATTAGCTTAACCGGTAACACTTAAAAAGAATAGCACAATTCGAAGTCGATATCCCGATTCCTGATACATATGCGCATGCAAGAACAAGCGCATCCATCACCTTTACAAGCAAAGCCGCACCACAAAATGAAACCCTAACCTACGCCATTTCGATTCTACTATAGAATACATGAACAAGAACAACAAATTTCGAGAGGTAAAATATTGATTATAGGTTGATTAATCCATTATATCAACTTAAAAAATCGTAACACATCAACAATTAAAAAAACAAACGCATCGGATATGATAACCGAAATAAAGTACCCAACCTGAACATGATTCCAGCCAACACATCACATATTCCAGCCAATCCAACCAACAATTCAGCAAACTCCATCCACAAAATAATATAACATTCAAATTTGATAGCAAACGATTACAAGAATAACACATAAACATTGCTCGGAAAACCTTGTGCTCAGTAACTGAAAGAGCATACCTGAAATCTTTTTAGGGCAATTGTAAGAATGTATGGAACCCGCTGGATGGTTAGGCGCTTCCATGCCATGACATAAGCATTGCAACTGCAAGGACAACACAATCAGAGTTGTTAAAGCAACACAATTAACATTAAATATAAGAGTTTCTACACTATAAGTAGATTATAATCTAAGAGCACTCATTCTGAAACAAAAGAATAACACAAGCATCAAATAATATTGCTAGTCAAGGAATCAAGTTGAGTAAGCGAGCCACCCAACACAATAGATGCAGGAATTATAATAATGCAGCAACAAAAGACAACTAATTCACACACTCAGCTATTTGCAGACAGAAAACCATCCAAGAGACGGTAAAAACAATAATTTCCGACTAATGTGTTCATATTCAGGATGCTCAAAAGCATAGTACTTAAAAAAAATTGAGCTAGGCTGAAAAGCGGTGAAATATATGTAGCCTTCATGCTACAAAACAAACAATTACCCATCACATTTATACAAATTATCCCCATGAAGCCATTCTTTGGCGGTGAACTGATCCAAACACTCCTCCAAAGATCCAGCATCCCCATGAATTTCAATAATTAAATTTCAACAGCTGTAAGAATCTCCCGGCAGAAACTTTTTAACAGCCTAATCCAATCTGAAATTACATACATCGACAAGAAACTTGATACTAAATAAATGAGATAAAACTTGAGTTCTTCACAATAAGTTTGCAATGGATTCCCTCTGCACAACAAAGAAAGAATGAGCATGACGAGAAAGCAATGAAGTCCAGTCTCGACGTTCGTCACCCGATCATGATCCCAGTCGACTCTAGCCGAAAGTTCAAATGGACGTCTCAGCCCAACCGTTCAACCCCTCCGGTTAGTCTATCGATTAGAAACTTGTAAAATCTCGTACAGTCTGAACCTGCAAGCCAAAAGACAAACCAAAAAATTCATCCAAAATTAAAAAGTTGCACCTTATCATCACATTTCTTCATTACTCTTATAACAAACTAGTATCCCAATTTAAATCAATTCTCGTCCATTCTCTTCATTGTAAATCACCTTCAACTTGGTTGGCTTTTCACCATTCCACTTACACATAAAGTTCTCCACACTGTATCTTCCCCGTATACTTATTCTGTCAATCCCTAATCACCAATTCAAAAACCATTCAAATCAACCAAAACCCAAATTTTACCCTAACGAAGACTCACTAACACGAACTCATCAGGCCCGATTCTGAGCCTGGAAGCACTCAAACTAAACAGAATAAAAAAAAGAAGTTCTTCAAATCCTTACCAGAAGATGAAATTTTTCATCTGTTATGGAGGAACCCTAATTCTGCTGGACTTTCAGTCGACTTTAATTCCCCTCTATAGTCAATCGAGGCCACCGTAAACTAGCATCCAACAACCCAACTCGGCCCGAAATTAGGAACCACATCTCTCAGACTGGAAGCTCGTAACCCGAGCTCACCAGCGTCGACCGTCGCAAGTCCCTCGCCGCTCAGCCGGATGCTATTTAATCATCCTTCTTTAATCCATGCGTGTAATCTTGAGTGTATGCGTGCTTTGGTGTATGTAGAGGGAGAGAGATCGATTTTGGGGAGAGATTAATCGGGTTTTTGCAATCGAACTTTTCATAGAGAAAAACTTCGGAGGAGAGAGAGTTCACGGGGGAGAAAGGAGAGAAGTGAGGGGTTGTCGGTCGTGGTGTGTTGTGTGAAGGGAAGTTTTGCAGACTTCTCAATTCAGTCCCATTAAAAAGTTCTGCTCAATTAACAATATAATTTTTCCATGTTAAAAAGTTCTACTCAATTAACAGTAACATTTTTTCCAATATTGCATCAGATTAATTGACTAGAATAGCAAAATTTAAATCCCTAAAATCAAATTAAAGCAAGATGAAGCAAAATATTTCAAATTTTGAAATACCATTTACTAAAGTAACGTTTTGGTTTCCAAAAAAAAAAAAACTAAGCTTAGTGTTTTTTTGAGCTCAAATGAAAAAAATTGAACCTCAAAATATTAATTCCCGGTCTCAAGACATACACTTCGCTATTGTAAAATTTTTTTGGTAAAAAATAAAATTTCACACTTTTTACTTCAGTAATTATCAAATTAGCGAAGTCTTTGTAACTTAAAATTTCTAACTAGCTTCTATTTTTCTGTTTGGTACCATTTACTGAAGTCTATGTGGGTTTTTTACTTCAGTAAATTGAAAAGCGAAGTTGTTGTTTGTTTTTACTTTGCTAATATACATTACCGAAGTGAGATGTACCGAAGTCTTTGATGTTTATTCTACTAGTGAAAGAACTCGCTAACTCTAGTTAATTGTGCTGGCGCGGGATAATACTGTGCTTCCATTAACTCTTTAAATTACTCCCAAGTGACATCACGATCCTTGGGCCTAACAGCCCGCCACCAGTCAGACGCGTCATCAGTAGTCAAGTACTGAGCAATCGGGACCTTCTTGGCCTCGGGGCAGCTAATACCATCAAATATCTTTTCTAGATCTACCAACCAATGATCCCAGTTGTTTACATCACCGGAACCATAAAATCTAGGAGGATTCATTTTCATAACTTCCTGAAGCCATCGATCTTCAACAGTCTTTCCGGTATTAATGTTCTGCACCACTTGAGCCAACTGGTGCACTTGGGTCACAACCTGTCGAAGAACATTAGGCACTTCAGCCTCTGCACTCGCATCCGTACCTCCCGAGGGAACCGGATCTGATCTAGCCATAGAATGAGATGTCGGATTCAAATTGGATATCTCAGATTCAGATATCGCTACTCTACCACGGCCTCGACCACATTGACGGACATCTCTACCTCTTGGCATACTGAAGAATAAGAAACAGTTCAACAAGGAAATGATTACAACAATAGATTACACGATGACAAGGATAATTACTCCCGAGGGAAAGAAACAACCAACATCCGAAGAGGCTTCCAGCACAAGCAACATGGGGTGGCAGCGAACCAGTGATATCATAAACGACCGACTCAACTTTAATAGACCCAAAAACACCGACAGCCTAGGTATCCATAAACCTGGCTCCGATACCATATTCTGTAACACCCCCATGACTTACGGAGATATTACAGCGCCGTAGATCCTTTTTGGAGAACCTACCAGGCTTAGACCAACATAGAACTCATTAAAATTAACAAACCACAACATTCACTTTCTTAAAAACAAACCAACTTCAAACACGACATACATTACATAACCAAACAACACATCATCCCGTAGGATCACAATTGATACAACAGCTCACAGTTGATATAACAACATCATTAACAATCAACAACGACACGATATACGTCACATACAGTACCCGCACGAGTACAAAACCAAAGTACCACACTGACCACGACAAGACGTCCACAGACTCAACATAACACATAATATCAATGCTGCCCTACCCACCAAGCTCGCCTCCGCTCCGTGCTGGCTCGCCCACTAGACCTGTACCTGAATACACAACAACTACATCCACCCCCGAAGGGGTCAGCAAGAAGCCGGTACAAGTACAATGATTCTAGAATATGTACAACCAGTGAATAAACAACATAAATCACAGTGCCATCACATATATTTCGGAATACAATACCATAATCATCATCACAAAACAACCTCTCGAGTTGTACTGGCCTTGTACCCACATGGGATACACACCCCAGAGAGTCCTCGTCAGGCCCTCCTCGGTGTACAACCCAACCGAGTGATCCATAGATACTCGAAGTCTAACAGATCCCAGGGGACCCTTGCTGATTTTACTCGGCTCGCACACACTAAACCACATGGCACAAATCATATAATCACAAAATCACATTTTCACATATTCACACGAAGTACAACAAATACAATCAAAGTACTTGCCTCGATTTGAACGACACAGGAAACAACGAACGGGAGAACGTACGGTCCGAACTCTTTCAACGATTTGACCCTAGTACAACAAAATACCGAATAAAATATCACACCATGAAAACGGAAGGATTCACCCTAAGTTTTACCCTTAGGGACATTTAATCGAACACTACGAAGACAACATGGTTCGAATTCAAACTACGGAAGAAAACTTGGAATTTAATCCATAAACTTCAGGGGAAAACGAAGGATTATGATTACAACATCATAATCTAGCACAAATCGGAGCTAAAACAGATTAGAATTGAAGATTTTAGTAAAAACCCCAAAATATGAAGAACTGGGCTTCGAGCTAATTTTACCTTGATTCGGACGGTGAAAGTTGATGAGATGTTGTTAACTTGATGCTAGAAACTCAAGAACGTTGTTGGATGATGAAATCCGACCATAATATAAGCTTCCATATACCCCATGTCGCCTAACCCCCGGAGAACAAAGAAGGAGATACGAAATGACGCTGAAAAATGCAACTGTCCCCTTATATACATCAGGGACTCACGACCATCACGCATGACCAAGTATTCGTGCATTTGGTTGTGCGCTAGGCCACTGCCCGACTTCTGTCATCACGCATGAGCACAGCACACGAGCAACCGCTCGTGTGTCTTACTCGTGCGTCTCTAGAGTCCACTATCGAGCATTGGTTGTGCACGAGCACCACGCACAATCAAATGCTTGTGTGTTTGGTCGTGCACTAGGCCAATGCCCAGCTTCTGACCAGTATGCACGAGCATCGTGCACGAGCAGCTGCTCGTGTGTCCTGCTCGTGCGTCCTTGAAGTGAATCAAAGGCTAACATCGAGCCCGACACGACTCCGAAAGCACCCAGAACATAACTAACTCTAAAGGGAACGACAACAAGAGTTCGCAACGTCCTCAAAAAGACAAAACGACAACAGAATACAATCTGTCATGTCACACATGCATACACACAATCCGCATGACTTACACACAACAAGTCGTACCCGGCGAACACCACAACATGGTACATCATATCGTACACAACATAGGAAGAATCCTAAATAATCATCAACGAAACAAAATAACCGGCACAACCAACAAGTAATTCAATGTAACCAGAAACAAAAATCTCAGGTATCACATAAACAACTATGGGATAAACTGAAAGAAACGTTTACTGAAACCTCTGTGCCTAATAAGTTATTTCTTCTTGAAATTTTTTTCCGATATAAGCTGGATTTAAATAAAGACATCAATGGTAATCCTGATATGTTTACAAAGTTAGTACAAGATATAAAGCAATCTGGTGATAAAAACATCGATGACTATACTCCTATTGTGCTCTTAAATGCAATTCCTGATACCTATAATGATGTTAAATCAACTATCAAGTATGGTAGAGACTCTGTCACTTTAGATACAGTTATAAGTGGCTTAAAAAGTAAGGAATTAGACTTAAAGGTTAATAAAATTTCAAAACCTGTTAATGATGTCAATTTTGTAAGAGGTAGACAACATGTTAAAAGGAAACCTTTAACAAAAATGACTCTGAAAAGTCGAACAAGAAAAAGGGGTAATGAAGGGATAGATCTAAGTCTCGGCCTAAACATCGCAAGTGCTATAATTGTGGGGAACCTGGTCAATACATACAAAAATGTACTAAACCTAAGAAGAATCAGCAAAATGACTAGGCTAATATAGCTTTGGGCGGTGTTTTTATGGTAATTGATGAAGTGCATGCCTATGTGAATTCTGTGCTGTCTGGTCTAAGTGAAAATGAATGGTTGCTTGATTCTGGATGCACTTATCATATGACACCTTATAAACAGTATTTCACTAGTTACACTAATCTTGGTGATCGGTATGTTTCTATGGGTGATAATGTGAAACGTCTTGTGGCCGGCATTGGTAATGTTTATGTGCAATTTGATTCTGGTACTCTGTTTACTCTAAAAAATGTTAGACATATTCCTGATTTATCTCATAATTTTTTTTCGTGTGCTACCCTGGAAGATGAGGGCCTTAGAGGTAGCTGGGGGAATGGTTGCATGAAAATATGTAGGAGTTCCTTAATGTTATTTAAAGGCATTAGAAAAATTAACTTATATATTTTCCAAGCTGAATCTAATGCATTTGCTAACGTGGTTTGTGCCGATAAAACTGAATTGTGTCATAATAGATTAGGACACATGAGCATGAAGGAATTAGATATCTTGCATAACAAGGATGTTTTGGAAAATATAAAATCTCTAAGTTGTCTTTCTGTGACTCTTGCATGTATTGCAAACAACATAAACTACAATCTCATAAACCTCCAAATTCCCTTCCTGAGAAATCTAATAAGAGTTCCAATGTACTTGAATATGTTCAAGTTGATGTGTGGGGTCCTGCCAGTGTTCCTTCACATGGTAGGAACCGTTATTTTCTATCTATTATTGATGATTATTCTAGGAAGGTTTTCATATTCTTGCTTAAGTTAAAATCGGATGTGTTTGAAAATTTTCAAAACTGGAGAACCTTAATGGAAAATCAAACAAGTAAACGAATTAGAAAACTCAGGACAAATAATGGTCTTGAATTCTATAATACTCTGTTTGATACTATATGTACTGAAAATGGCATCCATAGGCATAAGATAGTTCCCTACACCCCTCAACAAAATAGGGTAGCTGAGCGAATGAACTGAACCCTTCTTGAAAAGGACCTTTTCAAAAGGTAAGGTCCATGCTCGCCACTTTCGAATTGTCCAAAAGTTTTTGGGGTGAGGCTATTTTAACTGTTGTCTTCCTAATTAATAGATCTCCTTCTGTTTCTTTGAATGGCAATTACCCTAAGTCTGTGTGGTCGAGTCATCCTATTAATTTTTCAAACATTCGAGTGTTTGGCTGTGCTGCTTATGTGCATCAAAATGTTGCTAAAATTGAACCTCGGGCCATCAGATGTGTGTTTCTTGGTTATCCTGAAGGAGTTAAAGGCTATCGATTATGAGTAAAATCTGAACCTGGTTTAAAAGTAGTAACCAGTAGGGATGCTGTGTTCAATTAAACTGAATTTCCCTGTCTTGAAAATTCATTGCCTGCTCTTGAGGTAAATGCTGAAACTCTGGTCAGAACAGGGTGGAGAAACTTTTTGTTGATGATAATGTGTCTGTTGAATATGAAAATATGGAAAATCCTGAATCTTCTAATGCTGAGTCTAATAATCTAAACTACTCTCAAAATGAAGTTGAATCTAAATTTGTCCCAAATGATTTGTCAGATTATCAATTAACTAGGGATAGTCCTAGGAGAAACATTAGAAGACCCATACACTTGGATGATTTTCACATAACTTCTCTTGCTTTTAATGTGTTTGATATGCTTGATGGTAACGAACCTAAAACTTACAACGATGCTTTAAAATTGGATAACATTAATGAATGGTTAAATGATATGAATGCAGAAATGACATCCTTGCATGCTAACCACACCTGGACCCTTGTTCCAAAACCTAAGGACTGTTAGTTGATCGATTGCAAATGGTTGTTCAAGGTTTAAAATGAAGAAGATATCAGATTTAAAGCTAGATTAGTTGCAAAAGGTTTTACTCAACGTGAAGGTATTGGTTATACCGAAACTTTTGCCTCTGTAGTTAAATTCATAACTGTTTGGATCATGCTAGCATTAGTTGCACATCATAATTGGGAAATAAAATAATTAGATGTTAAGACTGCATTTTTGCATGGTGAATTAAAATAAACCATATTCATGAAACAACCAGAGGGTTTTATAAACAGTAATCATCCTGATCATGTTTGCCTACTTAAAAAAAATCCTTGTATGGTTTGAAGTAATCTCCTAGACAGTGGAACAAGAAATTCAACGATTGCATGCTCACTTTGGAATTCCAGCACAGTGCTTATGATCCATGCCTTTATTTCAAAATGTCGCTGAAGTTCCTACTTTCTTGCTCATTTATGTTGATGACATGCTTTTGATTAGTTCTTGCATTAAATCTATTTAGCATGTTCAAAGTTGCCTAGATAAATAATTTGACATGAAATATCTAGGAGATGCTAAAATAATCTTAGGCATGAATATTGCCAGGGACAGACCCAACAGCACTTTATTTCTTAATCAATCTGCGTACATTGGTAAAATTCTTGAGAAATTTTATATGACATGCAAAAATTGCTAGTGTGCCCTTGGTTCCTCATTTCTTATTATCTAAAAACCAATCTCCAAAAACTGAATATGAAATTAGTGAAATAAGATTTGTCCCTTATGCGAATGCTATTGGATCTTTCATGTACCTCAGGGTTAGTACGAGGCCTGACATCGCATATGCCGTGAGTTGTTTGAGTAGGTATATGGATAATCCTGGTAGACCTCACTGGAGGCCCTTAAGTGGTTACTTCATTACTTGAAAAATTCGGTATTCGATGGTCTTATTTTCTCTAAATCTGAAGAGGGGGTTAATCTTAAAAGTTACGTTGACTCTAATTATGATCATGACAGAGATGAATGTAAATCCACCACTTCTAATGTGTTTATCTTGTGTGGTTCGTGCATTTTATGGAAATCTCAACTACAGCATATAGTTACTTTGTCTACTAGTGAAGCTGAATATATTGCCACCACTGAAGCCTTTATGGAGGCTATCTGGTTCAAAGGTTTACTGCTTGAAATTGGTATTCTTTGTGATACTGTTGTGGTGTTTTCTGACAGTCAATCTAGTATCCATTTGTGTGGAAATCCTGTTTTCCATGATCGTACTAAACACATTGATGTCAGGCGTCATTTCATTTGTGACATCGTGAAAAGGGCATAATTGATTTGAGGAAAATTTCGTCTCAATGTAATCCTGCAGATATGGGCAATAAGTGCCTACCAGTTGAGAAAGTAGATCCTGCAAGTCGACTTTGAATATTGACTCCCTTGACTGAAGACCTTCCAGTTTTCAGTTCCTTTTGCTGTCTTAGTGATAGCTTTACTAGTTTTCTTTGTGGCAACTAGTCTTCTTTCTTAGTGATTGATTTACGTCTCTATTTTGTACTAACTTTGTGTAAAGTGCAGGTGGTGTGACGTTCGGCGATGATGGCCTCCTTCTCGATAGTGTACCCCGATGGCTCATTTGGTCCGGGTGGAGAAGTGTTATTTTATTTGGCCCAAATGAGTAATTTTATGACTGGACCCAATAATAGTTAACATCAAAGAGCAGCCCAGTCTTTATTACACCAAGACCCAGGCCCGGATTCTAGAATAATCCTGGGGGTTAATCTGGACTGTTTCTTTCATGCGGTGGGATCTCACCCGTCCACTCGGTGATATTTATATCCCCACCCCCAAACCTTCATTTCCCCTCTCGTGTTTTCTCATCTCACCCGTCTCCTTCGCCGTTTTCTCTCTCTCTCTCTTATGTGACCTCTGTTTTTGTTACGATTTGAAGGGAACTGCAACCCATATCAACCCGGTGATAAGGATGGTTGCGGTTTCCTCGGGCGACCGAGGTTCTTGTTACGGTTTTTGGCCCTATATATTCTGGAGAGTTTCTTGAGAGGAAATACACGAAGTATTCTGTGAGTTTTGAAGAAAAAGCAAGTTTGAGTTTTTCTGAGTGAAAAGTATCGCATTTCTATGTGAAATCTTGCTTCTGAGAGTCTTGTGTGAGAAATTGATTAGGGTTCTTGGTTCTCAGTCGATTACCTTTGGTACCCTTTGATTTCCTTTGAAACCGTTTGGTGTTTGGTGCAATTTATCTGGTGGCGGCCGTTCCGGGTGAGACTTGGACGTGGGTATATGAGATTGGAGGACTGAGCCGACATTTGATTGTTTCTCACCACCTTCATTTCTTGAGTTGCAGATTTGTACCGATCTGCTCGGTTTGATTCTTGAACTTTATTAATTACCTGTGTGTTCGAGTTTAATTTAGTTCATTTTTCATTCCTTGCAATTCGTTTATTAGGAGTTTGGTGTAACCCTAATACCATAGGTTCTATAAATGTAATTCGTTTACTTTTATTAAGTTTTGTAATTATATGTATTCCGAATAGATACCCAACACAAAGCAAAGAAGATAACAAATTTTCTTCACACTAAAACAAATATACATATAATGTAATTAGGACTTCGAATTGTAGCAGAATCCTAACAAAAATAGGGAACTTATCATGATTATGGGAAGGACATTCTTGGATATTATATTAGCCGGTCCGTCATCCACAAGCCTCAAATATATATATATATTCTGTAAAAAAATATCGATAGATTAGAAAAGATGAAAAAAATCTGCAAAACTGAGAAAACTTGAGAGAGAAAAGAGAGCGTTTGAGATAGTTTCTGATTTTCTTCGTTTCTTCATCAAATATGGAAAATTAAAACCAAAATTTAAAACATGAATTAAAACATCAACTAAAATCAGAAATTAAGGGATTTGGGGGGAAATTTTCATCACATTGATATAAAGCCAAGATTCTGCGGATGAGGTTTAATCAAAGGGGGCCACTCACCCATTAAAGCGGCAAGGATTTGGGTGGAACTAGAGAAGCGATCGAGAGAAAAGGAAGTAGCAACGACTGAGGGAGAGATGGAGTATGATAGAGTTTTTTTGAGAGATTTAAGGGAAAATATCGAAAAGAAATGAGGCAATAATATGTAAGGGAAAAATATATTACCAAATTGGGTGAAAAATATGGGCGGGAAACCTAAAAAAATGTACAAATAAATTCAAAATGAATCAAAATAATTTATTAAAGTGAGAAAAAATGTGCTATTATATAATATAGTGTTTCGGGAGAAAGTAAGAAAGCTATGAATACGAGTCAATCAATTGTATTCATAACACTGATAGAGGGTGTTTTATATAAGCATTACAATGAGAGTCCTTCCATACATAGTATTCCTAGATAAGGTAAGACATATAATAGAATCATACGACCTCTAGAAGGATCTAGAGCCTTCCATCTATGTATCTTTCTACAACCAGTATTAGGTGAGAGACATCACGGGAATAATAGCTCCCAGAGCACTCCCCATGTGTCGAGCACCAATACAATAATGGTGCAGAAGATGTTGCCTACGTAAGAACCTATTCCAAGTCAAAACAAAACCCCATGGGAAAAATAAAGGCTTGATGATGAGGAAAAGATTTCAACTCACCAACATAACATGTCATGTATACTCCTCCTAATGTATACACAATGACTCCCACTGATGAGTATCTCAAATCATAGGAGTCAGATGCAAAGTTGCCCTTACAACTATGCCAAGAAAAAACCCAGTGGGAAAAATACCTCTTGGTCTAAGTTGAACAGAAATACAACGCATCATTGTGTGGATGTTCTCATTGGTCGCCTCGCTAAAAACCTTACCAAGTGAAAACCCAATGGAAAAAACAGACATTGGTCTAAGGACAAAAAGAGTGTGACACATCCAAAGTGCAGAGTCGTTAAAGACTTATCTGAAAATCAAGTTTTCCAAAGTCTTGACCTTCATGCACTAAATCAGTCATAACTTCTTTGATTCAATAGGTATCAACGAAACTGTAGGAATTCTAAAAACTAGACACTCATAGATTTCATTCACATATAGTACGTAACCTAGATCATCCTGAGCAGACCACAAAGCTCTATCGAAGTTGACACAGCAAATTACCAGACATACCCGTCCTACTTTGCAACAATAGTCATATGTCACTCAACATGATGACTGTGATCAAATGGTTGATTTTCTTAGAAAGTAGACATAAACTTTCCAATGGTACCAATTTCACCATTTTCCAATAAGTGAGCTGCCCTGTAGGTCATATGGGAGATAGACCAACACATTCTGGGCAAATTCGGGTATAGATTTCCAAGTGTCCTTTTATCAAGATAGAGCAGACTTCAAGCTTCTTGTCAATCGCAGACACTGCGCGAGCGCATCCTAGGCCATCATCACAGTAGCTTTACAATTATTACGAATGACTACATCGAGTCAAACATGAGTACATAATACCATAGTTGTATCTTAGGACTGGATCATCACTTAAGTGAGCCAAGTCTTATTATGACTTCGACTAGTCATTAGGAATCATATAGGCATTACTTTAT
Organism: Orobanche coerulescens; assembly: GCA_033398695.1. Lineage (NCBI taxonomy): Eukaryota > Viridiplantae > Streptophyta > Magnoliopsida > Lamiales > Orobanchaceae > Orobanche > Orobanche coerulescens. Next base: position 67,121,707 of record CM065818.1, on the reverse strand, counting down.
CATCTCTTAGAGAAACCGTCCCTTAGATTGCCTTAAACTGGTTGATGAATACGCATCATCAAGTGTATCCAAGATCGTTTCATTCTTAATTTTGGATTTAGCGGAATCTCTTGGTCTCACATGAGTAGATCACTATAAACCCTTAGTTTTACACGCAAAAGCTTCATATCTCTTCCAAATCAAGTATATATTTAGTATGCATTCCCGACAATCACTTGTCAACGCGCTCCGTGGTTAGGAGTCACTTGATTTGAGTCTGATCCACCACGAGATCATTTATCACTTAACTTAGTTCCACACTAAAGATAAGATTTAACCACAAGCTGCATGTCAGTTTTTGGGAAACTATCTAAGTGACAAAATAATGGATGTTATAACATCCATTAAGATAGCACGGCTAAGTTTTGTGTCATCGTAGTCGATTCCAGTGCATTCATGAGAAAGCTCACGCCATGAGGTGAGTTTAACTCCCTCTCTCACTAGCTTTAACAAAGTATACGGATAGATTTTATCTTTGGAGTGTAGGCACCACTTCAATAAAGGGCTATCACTTTGTTCATACTGGAGTCGCATATGTTTCCATTTTAGGCCAACGCTACAATATTGTAGATTTTCAATGAAGTATGATTCGATTAAACTCACATTCTACGTCCTCATGAACCAGCTTTATTCATAGAGTACTCTTATAGATTGGCATTCATTGAGGCGTCCCCCAATGATGACTATAATCCAGAATCACATGAGACGTATGAGTTCATTTGATCAGATGATCAAGTTTCATGTACCAAACTCGTATACATTCTTAGAGAGAGTATTTATCGAACCAAGTGGCATCCAAATACTCGATGAGATCCACGGCCTAGCAACACCGTCTACCACAATTTATGGTGTTACCATATCACCATTTATAGGTGACGAACGTCCATGACCGGACACAATCCTTGCAGACATGTTTGCAGCATGTAGTTAATCTCGTCACTTTAGGGAATTTGGTGAGGCACAGTAGGGACAAACTATGACAATTCCAATTCTTTCTACTCTAACATGATCGTTCGCATCTCCCCCTAGCGACGGGAAGACTGGCTCATCAAAGTGACTTACGAGATCGTCCGCCAAGGTATATTTTAAGCGGACTATGAGTGAAAGCGCATGTCATATTCATCATTTATAACCCATCATAATGCGTCGTGGTGACGCACTTTGGCACATGAACATGTGGACAATAAAGGTTTTCATTGTTAACACAATCCAGTTAATAAAATGCAAACTGTTACACTCAAGCATTTGAATAATGATAGGTATAGTTGAATATGACATGTTGACCTATGCTACATAACCGTATCTACTGGTCTTGAGAATCCAACTAAACTGCCACCATGCACCATCGGGATCGAACATAAAGAAACGATTGAACCAATGATAGGCTGTTGGTTTTATCGAACCTCTAGTGCTTTCTTGAAGAGTTCACTCCCTTTACCAGCCCCAAACACCACAAATTTCGTGAGCATATATAAACGGATGTTAGGGTTCCAAAACCATCAGCCTTGTGATCGAAAACTGGTCAAAAAACGGCGAACTGGTTATTAGAATAGCTGGTGGCATGTGAAAACTTCATTTAAGTGGTTCAACTCCTTCCAAGTCTCTAAATGGCACCAAAATTTATGAGAAGGTAGCCTTGGATGTTAGGAAGCACTTGTTAAAATTTCACTTTAAGACTTGGTCTAAAAGTAGGTGAACCGACCTTTACAATGACTGGTCAGCAAGTTGGACAACCATAAACTCAGGTTTCATCAACTTATCAATCATTGTCAAAGGAACCACATAACATATAAATGTTATCACTTGAGTACGACCATTTGTGAACACCATGATAGCATCATAAGCCACCCAGGCTAACACTTATGATCATGTATATATAAGGACTCGGTGAAAAGGGAGGACTCAGCACCATGCTTATGCGAGTCACTACATTATTCTCTTTAGCATAGGAGGGTGTCATCTCCTAATCGTGCCAAATAATAAGCTTTAATTAATGAACATGGCTAAGAAAGATCATTAGGGGGTCTTTGGCGTCACACATGCTTATGAAAACAAGACGCGGATGACATAAATATCATCATCAGTCATGAGCCCTGCTCATGACTCCACCAACGTACTTTGGTGTCTTTGATCCAGCTAGTTTCTTTGTTCAAAGAAAAAAATGATGTCCATGGCAATACCGTGGTATATGGATCATCAAACTGTTCAAACTCCGGACTATTAAAGCCTAAATGTGTCAATGTCCCAATACATCTTCTGGTTACAAAAACTGATGCAAGCCGGACCATATTGACTCATGAATATTCTTCCTTTTCACATATCTAATACAAGTGATGCATAAGATTTTATTTATCACAAATCACAATGAGATACTATGAGTGATACACTTTGGCATATATATCATCGAGTCATAGCATGGTTCAATTGTTACGGAACATATGTGACTAGAAAACGCCATTCGGCATTCAACAACTTGAGCATCATACCGCTCATTGATTGTGATGACCTACTCATCATAGTCACAATGGATTGATAAATCGAAATCCAAAAATATCGTGTTCCTTGAAAATAGCTTAATACGCACTCAATTTCACTTGCAAAATTTTACAAATATGAGCATAGCGAACACTCTAACAACATAGAGATTTTATACCAAATACGATCAAAATGATCTATCATATTGAGTGCATAACATGGCAAGGTTATATGCCTAAGGGGCAAAATTACGACACAAGCATGGTGTAACACTACCATGCACATGCTCGACCTTCTTATAAGGGTGCATATTTTGGGCTTCCCCAAGGAAACTATTTTTCAACATTTGAAAGATGATATTTTAGCGTACAATGCATACCAAAAACTGCATCATCTATGGCAAATTCGGCCAAAAAGAGGTTGAAAAACGTGTGTCATAAGACTACTTGCAATTTTAAGATGGGAACCAAGTTGGTTGGGACAAAAGTTAGCACAATCGCTGGAAATAAAATTCCGCGCAGCTTGACCTTTGTTCACTAAAACAGTGATAACTCCCTTGTTAAGAAGTCTATGGATGAACGGTCAGATGTTCTGGAAACTAGACTTCCGCATCTTTCTATCCATATATTGTGAACCACACGGATCATTAAACTCAGATCACAGTGCATGTTTTAATTGGATGTTTAGTATTTCCCAAGTTTAGTGAGAAAACAAGGTTGAGACCATATCCAATGGCATAAGTGTTGATGCAAAAACATGGCAATGACAGTCATATGTGCGTTTAAATGCAGCAGGGTGTTCGATTTCTTATCTCGACTAATGATCCTTTCGGTAACTCCAACTTGGTAGACTTGCAGAGAAAGTAGGAATGTCGGTACAGCTAAGGCTGTTTAAAAACCACTGATTCCATTTGAACTTTCAAAGCATAAACAAATACCAAGAAGGATGCGCCTAGTCATGATCAAAAGTGTAGACAAAATCCACCAAAGTGCATCAAATCAACCAAGTATTTTAATTCTCAATTTGCAAGTCATAATAGCCTTGTTATGTGGATGCAACGTGGTGCATCATAATTAAGCATTTTAAACCATGAGACATAATGAATATACCATAACCAACTCGTCTTGACCATCCAATAAGATCGACTAAACATAGTCAAATGTATAAGGCACATGCCTTTACAAATACTCGGAAAAGTATTCGGACCTATAGTCATACGAACTTATATCGAGGTCAACGAATTCATGTATTTATCGCAATATATTATTGCTTTACATGTTGAAATTCATGAGAATTACTCTTACACTCTTTCATATATTATATTGTAAAGAGACGGTGCATGACTACATCCACATGCAATATTTTATTTTAATAGGATGAAAGATGGAGTTTTTCAAGTATGGGATTGGGTCAAGACCAACGTGGTGGTCGCTCAATTCAACAATTATCCGTGACTTTCAACAATTATTCGTGACTCCCCCAGGACCGTCACACAGTTTACTTTGACATACGAGAGTGATACCACCTCTCATAGTCTCATCCACCGCAAAGTAGCATGGGAGATAAAGAACCCAATTCCCCAATTCCCAAAAAAAAATTCCCAAAAGAGAGGAATTGAAAAACGGGAACTTTAATAAAATCTTACGGGTACTTGGTTCCATATTTGCTTTGGTCCTTGAACGGGAGCTTATCTCCATATGAGCAACATATTTCCGTGGGTACTCCATTCTATATTTACTTTGATCCTTGAACGGGATAATAAATATGACTTCTCTCCATATTTTGCACATAATCATGAGCAACATATTTTCCTATATGCCACGTAAAGCATAAACATAGTTAGATTCATAAACATACAAGTTAATGATAAATGAATCATGAATTAGGAAAATAGAGAGTTGAGAAACTCCCGGATAGGGCTACTAGGCTCGATAATTCGGCCGAAAAAGGAGTCGAGCGCGGCGATGCAGCAGCTCGGTATTGGATGAGGTCGGATCTCCAAATTTCCTTATAAAAATCTACTTCTGTTCGGCGGTAGATTCAGTAGTCAATATTTCTCAGAATCCGATCTCCACCGTTGAATATATAGATATTTGTGTTGGGAAGTTGCTGTCAAGATTTCACACTGATCCGACGGTAAACGAATCGAAAAACATGATTTTGGTACGAGTGCGCTGTGTAGAAAATTTACGCGCGGAAATTCACGTTTCTCGTTTTTTTTTTGCGATTTTGATAAGTTTTGTCTCGATTGCACTAGATTTTCAAACAGTAAATATCACGTGCATAAGACTGTAGGACAATCCGGCGGTGCTTCGATCAGATCGGGTCGCAGCTTTAGACAATAATTGGCTGGACGAAAACGGTCTGAAAAACGGGACTGTCGGGCGGGTCGGGTCGGGTTCCTCTTTCTGGTTCTGGTCACGGTCCGGATTCTGGACTTTTTTTTTGTATCAGGCCGCTTCCGAGGTTTCAGTGTTTCGGATGGCGACGACTGTTGAGCAGATCAGGAAGGAGGGTCGCGTGCGGCTCACATGTGGTGGTTCGCCTGACTAGGGTTTGCTAGCGGCGTCGGGTGGCGATATGGTTTGCAGAAGGCATGGCAGACGGTGTGCTGGACGGCGACGCGGGTTGGTGTGCTGGGAAGATGGCCCGATTTGCAGAAGGTGGCGACTCCGATTTGCAGGAGACGATCGAGTTGCGCGAGAGCGGGGTTACGGGGAAGACGACCCCTTCTAGGAGGGTTTCTGCTGCTGATAGCATTGCTCCGACGGTGGCGACAGGGTGTGGGGTTTCTGGTCGGAGGCGGCGGCGGATCTACTGCTTGGGTTTTCGAATTTTTTTTTTTTTGAATTTCGGGTAATTTTTTTTCTTGCTCAGTTGGGAACTACGTGCTGATAACGTGTTTCAGGAGAAAGTAAAAAGACTGTAAATAGAGTCAATCAATTGCATTCATAACAATGATAGAGGGGCCTTTATATAGGCATTACAATGAGAGTCTTTCCATACATAGGATTCCTAGATAAGGTAAGACATCTAATAGGATCCTACTATCTCTAGAAGGATCTATAACCTTCCATCTATGTATCTACAACCAGTATTAGTTAAGACACATCACGGGAATAATAATTCCCGGAACAAGATGAAATTTTTTTCTAAATCTGCTTCTGTTTGTGTATAGTTTTGTCGAGAAATACTTATCCGAATCAGATCTTTACCGTTGAACTTGTAGTTCTGTGTATCATTAATATGCTATCAAAATTTTAGGCTGATCCGACGATTAACGAAGCGGAAAACGTAATTTCTGCGTGGTCTCATAGTGCAGAAAATTGACGCGTGGAAATCGCGATTCTTTTTTATTTTTTTGGACTTTCGAAAATTCAAAGAGGAAGAAAAATTCTAATGTTAGAGCAACATGCTGATAAAGTGTTTCAGGAGAACGTAAAAAAGTTGTAAATACGAGTCAATCAATTGTATTCATAACACTCATAGAGGGGGGATTTTGTTTGATATATTTTGCAGTAATTTTTTTATTAGTATTATATATATATATATATATATATATGTGTGTGTGTGTGTGTGTGTTTTGTGTGATAATTTATAATTTTTATCATATATTTATATTATTTCATTTTGTTAGAATTTTCTATAATTTTGTGTCATTTTGGATAATTAATTAGAATTAAATTATATATGTAGGTTAACCACCGGTATAAGACAGATTAATTGGTTCAAGGGTGATATTTTCCCAAAATTCAAATATAGTCATGACTGGTCTCATTTTATTCGTCTCTTCGAGACAATTATTTGAAAAAAATTCATCTGAATCCTAGTTCGTATGAAAAAGTTATGGTCATTCGAAGGACAATTCAATAGACGGATCATATTGCGCCACATGTCAACACCGGTTGGACAGTCAAGTCAAGTATGAGCTTGCGTCATCCATGACGTCAGCACCTCCTTGGCAGCCGTGAATGATTGATTATTGGGAATTAAATATTTAAAAAAATATTATTTTATTGATTTTGAAGTATTATAAATAGGGGAGGAAGGTGTATGGAGAAAAGGTAGAGAAATAAAGGGAAAAGTGATAATATTGTAAGAGAGATAAATAAAATTATTGTGTAATAATATTATATTTGAGAAATAATATTATGAAATATTTGTTTATTTGTATTGTTATTATGAGTGAGTAATTTTCTTTTAGTGGGGTTATGATGAAACCATGTTTATATTATTATTAATATTGATATAATAATTCCAACTAAATATTTTTAATGATTATGATTTTTGCTTCAATAGGGGAATATTATTTTATCAATAATATCACGTATTTTTGATACCTATAAATTCTCCATTGCTTTGTAATTATTGATATTAGTTAATTTCTTTGATTATTTATTTTTCATTAAATTGGATACATATGATGCTACGAAATTATACCTTTCAAGCGAAGAAAAATCAATATTTGAATTATAATTTTGTACGTATTGTTAAATATATAGGGAAATAGTGAGATTGCTTTCAAAATCTATTCCCTGAATTTCTTGGAATTAAAATATAAAATAAATAATAAATAGACATTGGTGGATCTAAATCCTAGTAAATTAATTAAAAATCAATTTATCTAAAATCTACTTAAAAATTATTGTTATTTAATGCAATTATTATAACCATTCAAAAATTAAATTATTTGGGACTAGGTTAGAATTTAATATAATTTGGTTTAAAACGATAGAAATATTTTTACTTCACTATCATAGTCCTCCCTATGGAATCGACCTTGCAACACATATCTACATCGAACGAATCGTGCGCTTGCGAGTATTAGACTTAAAAATCAACAACAGATGATGTGCTCAATCGTCGTTTTGGCCACTCGTTGAAGCTCCCGATTCGGATGATGAATCCATCACCACTGCTCATCATCCTCGTTGTGTTTGTATTCTTCTTCCGTCCGTTCTTTTTGATGCTTTCTTCTTGTTCCCAATATTTTTTACAGACCAGAATCTTCAGAACGCCGGGTGATAAAAATATCTGCTTATCTGTTATAACTCTTCTACCTGCACTAAGAACAGACTCCGAAGCAATTGTAGAGGCTGGAACGACAAGGAGATCCCTTGCAATTCTAGCCAATATAGGATATTGTTCTTCATGTAATTTCCACCATTTTAAAATCTCAAAATCGGCATCAAGCTCATGCGAACACGTAAAATACTCATTTAAGATTTGACTAGAAGAAGTTGAAGAAGTAGAGCTTGATGATGATTTTGGTTTTTTAAAAAGAATTGAAGATGTAAATTGATCAAATCTACCTTTACTTTTTGAAGTTGACCGAGAGGCTAGAACCTCCGGTTTATATTTTTTAATGTACAAATCAACTAATGAAGCTAATATATTGATGCAATCATTTACGTACCCCTCACTACCAAAAGAAGTGTTGTAACAGCCCAAAGACAGTGGCTATTACAGTTCCGTGGACCCCTACCGGGACCCACCAGGCGATATCACAATATACATTTATAATCTGACAACGTGGCACCATACCACAATATTTATCAAAACCCCAGTGTGGAGTATGAGTTATTCATGTCTTTAAATACGAGCAAACATACACAGGATCCAAATTCGGTACAGACCATATGACGATGGGCAGTACCTAACAAATTTTAGTACATTCATCCGACACAAAATCAAATGAAAGTCACAATAAAACATAACCGAACAACCAAAAGACTCGGGCCCCCCGAAATAGCATACTTCAGAATCCTCCGTCGCCATTGTGCTCCTCCTGTGCCTTGCCCATTCCTCGCCCTGAAATACAAGTATTTCGCCCCAAACCACAGGGTCAGCTATACATGATAATAATTCTCATGACATTATACAATTCATATATACTGATCTCAAAGAAAACCACCGACTACTGAATATTCCCCGTAGGCGTATAAACAACCAGTCCCAACTGTCGAACATAACCAAATATACGAACGACCATATAATATGGCTCAAGACGAACGTCACGGTACGCCCGATCCGGAAATGTGTCCGTGCACATGTCCACCCCATATACGGAATCCAGAATATACGTGGGACGATGTACCTAATTAGCCTCACGGACTACGTCTCGTGTGCACGATCGAAATGCGGAAAACATCCACGCATGATCATCAAGTGCCCGGCTAAAAATCCTACACACAACCAATCGGCGCGCAGATATGACTCCAGATATGTCACGATACAACATGACAACGAAACTCAACGAATTACACTTTTACCAAGGAATAGAACAACTCACCGAAGTGTCAACAAAGTTCAAAAGGACTAACGGTAACAAGGACGGTAATTTCGGGTATATCATCCCCAACACCATGACAATACGATCAAGGGTATCACCATATCACGAATCATAGATTATCAGAACATTTCATACACACGAAACGCATAATAATCACAAGAATTCAACCATCATTATAACCAAGCAAGATAACTTGCCTCAATTCCGTAGATGAATAATCCTTCTTTGAATGGTCAAACGAACGGTATCCTCGTCTAACAATACTCACGTGAACAAGCAACCTTGAATGAAATGTAATTCATTCAACAACACATTCGTACGATAACGGTATTATTACATAAATAATATTCGTAAATTTACTTGAATAAATCAATTATCCTATTGATCGTTTTAATGTTCTTATTACAAATCATCGTATGTTTAACATGTTCATTCACATATTTTAGCCTTAATGTCAAATACTTGATGTCTAGTTTATTATCAATGTAATATCGTGAAAATATCTTTTCAAATCATCAACACTTCCAATTACGATATAAGTTTGTGTTTAATTACGTTCTTCATTATTTTACCAACGATTACATTCAAAACTTGATTACCATATGAAACATAAGTTTAAGTTTTTAGTGAACTAAGAACATCATCTTAATTTACGTCTCTTAACACGCACGGATTAATGAAATGGAATTCGGCTACTCATCTACCGCATTTGTATCATCATATTCAACACAATCCTCTTAAGAACATTATCAACCTATTAATGTAGTGATTAACACCCTTTAACGAAATCGATTAATTTGAACATATGAAGATTACAACTTCCTTCTATCAACATCCATTGTTTTACTTTGAAGAATTTATTAAAAGCCTAGTTATATCATTGGATACTTGAAATTTTTGAAGTAACTTCATCCCATCTAGCGAAGATCATCTTCAAAGGGTTAACATAATCTTTCAAAAAAATTTATTACAAAGGTTTTAGAGGCCAAAAATCATGGTTCCATATTACCTTCAAGAATCAATTGAATGTTCAAGACAAATTTAACACTTCTCACCTTTAATCATTAATGATATCATCCATAACATGTTCCTAGTGTTGAGACTATAATCAACTTCCGATTATCATGTTATACATCAGGTTTTATGTATATCATTATCAACACAATCACATTATGAAGTTATTTACATCAAGAAGTAACACTAATACCTTCAATGTTAATCTTCACTTAGTTTGAGCATGATTCAATTAACTTATCATGTTTGCACTAGTTTAAACTAACATTATGTGAAGTATTTATCTACTAACATCATCATAAGCATGGAATTGATATGAGTTAAAGAAAGACCAACCTTAAAAGGAAGAACAACACCAACACTTCAAGGGATACACTTCAATCTCTAACTCTCCAAGTCACCAATCAAGTGCTGAAGCTCCAACACAAGTTAGAAAGGCTTAGAAACGAAGTTGGAAGGGAAAGGAATTGTTTCTCAGTTGGGAGGTTGAAAGGGTCGAGTAGGAAATGAATGGCAAGTCATACTTTTATAATCTGAACTCGGCATTACGTACGTTAACGAAAGTGGTTAACGTACGTTATAGCCCTTACGTACGTAATCTTATGATCATTACGTACGTAACCAATTTCATCAGATCTTTCTGCCTCAAAACACACAATTCGTTATGTACGTAACTATAAAGCTATTACGTACGTAATAGCCGTTGACTTGGCTGTCGCGATCGACTCCCGACCACCTACCCCCGCTCGGCCCGACCCGCCGAAAGGCGGACTGCTGGAGGATCTCCCGCATTACGTACGTTAACGTATTGATGTTACGTACGTAAGGCGACATACATAGCGTATGTTATGAAGATAGGTTAATGTACGTTAAGTACTATAACAAGCATAAATGGAATTCTCCCAATATCACCCAACAACTAATATAGTATGAATGACCATGATTCCAACTTAACATAATTCGTCGATACTTGCTACAACATCACAGATATGGTGCGAAAATACTTAGCTTAAATCATAAAATACAATATTAAAGGCGAGGGTATTACAAGTGTTACCTAATGTATTACAATAATAATCAAAAAGATTACCGAGTGCTTCTTTTTTCACACATGGGTCAAGAATACATGCAACACCATATATGTAAGGAAATTTATCCAAATACTCTAACTATTTTTCGTGCATTTGTGAAATAACTTGAGATAAATATGTATTACTTTTGTGTTCACTTAGAACCAACAATCTTACAATATTCTAAAATAACCAAATACACATTAGGTTCATAAATATAAGAAAATATATATGTAGAATTATGATAAGCACGTAGTATACTACGAACGATTATAGAAAGTTCCCAATGAGCCTCATTTATGAGGTCTTGCTCGGCTAAATATTTGGAATTGGAGTTATATAATTGATTAATAAATTCCTTATAAGGAATAGCATCATCAAACAATTTAAAAGTAGAATTCCAACGTGTAGGTGTATCAATGCTCCATTTTTTTTTTGCTTTAAATTATGTTCCTTACGTAGATGTTTATAATATCTCCTAATATGTTGACTCGGTCTTAACCATTTAATTATTTTTCTAATCGAATTTAAAAGAGGTGAAATCATATCAATTCTTTTTTTAGCTGACAAATTCAAGACATAAGGACAACATCTGATATGCATAAAATATCATTTGCAAGTAAAGGCAATTCATCCAACAAATATTCCATACATTTATTATTCACGTCCGCATTATCGGGAGGAAGAGAAAGCACTTTATCAAATATATTAAATTCCTTACAATATTCAATTATTCTATCTTTTAGATTTTAGCGGTACGTGATTGCTCCATAATATTAAAACAATATTTTTTATCACATATTCGGTTCCAATCCAATTGTAATACCCGATTGTAATTTCATTTATTATCATTTAGTAAATATCACTCAGTAATTTTTCGCTCATTATTAATCATTCATCCTTCATATTCATTTATTATATTCACCGTTCGGCGTAATTTGAATCGTATATCAGTAATTTATTCGTCATTCAACCTGGTTGGAGAATCGAGTCGAGTTTATCATCATTGTCATTCTTGTAGTGAGTGGTGTGTGAGGAGTAGCGCACGCTAGTACTCTCTTTAGCACGCGCTAATTGAGTACTGGTAGGGCACGCTACCTCTCAACATTAGCGCACGCTAATGTGGTGGAGGCAGATAGTCCAGTACGTACTGGCTGAATTGGTGTAATTCATAGTGCACGCTAAGAGTGGATATAGCGTACGCTAGTGGTATTGATAGCGCACGCTAAGCATCAGTGTACCGCGCGCTAAGGTTCGATCAGACAGAGTCCAGTGAGTACTGGACTGAAATGGGATAATTCATAACGCACGCTACGAGTAGAGATTAGCGTACGCTAATGGTGCTAGTAGCGCATGCTAAGTTATTTGTGTAGCGCGCGCTAAGACGATCAGGGCAGAAGTCAGTAGGTTCTGGACTCCAATATTCTGGACATCAACCATCAGGTAGTGCACGCTAACACAAGGTTAACGCACGCTAATAAGAGATGTTAGCGCATGCTACCAAGGTACGTAGCGCATGCTAACGACGTAGGCAGTGGGCACTGGACTACCCAATGGACCCGCTAGCGCACGCTAATCACAAGAGCTAGCGCGCGCTAAGCTGGTTCAGGTATAAATAGGACAGTTCAGTCCAGTTTCGGCATTTTCACATCTCACCTCCTCTCATGGGCGATTCTGGGCGACTTTGGACATTTTGTGAAGTGTTCTTCAAGCTGCAATCAACTATTAACATCTTCAATCTTCTAGTTTGGATTAATCATCATTTAATCCTCTCCAACTCACCAAATCAAGGTAAAAATTTCTTGAATCTAGAATTTCGGGATTTGAGTGTTTTCCTTCCGCTCTCTTCGAGTTAATTTGCTATGATGTTGGAATATGTTAGATATGGATTATCTACCTTGGATGCATGTATTACTACGGATTTATTGGTGTGTTTTTCGGATTTTTTGAGTATTTGGAGAATTATTCAAGAACACCTTAAGGGTTGACTTTGGAATTTTTGGGGTTTCGACTAGATGTTGTCATAATCTCGAATGGAGTATTCCTATTGGATTATTTGATTGTATTGATGATGTTTTGTTGGAGTTGAACTACTCATTTGGAGGTTGGTTTCGATATATTTGGGGTTGGTTGTAGTCAAAGGAATAATGTTTGCAACGTATTTGTTCGAATGCTCCAATGAGTTTGGATATTGTTGTATCGACTTTTGAGTTTGTTGTGAACATGCTTGATACGTATATTAAGCATTTGTTGGTAATTATGTTATTCAAGGTTGTTCTAGCGACCGATAATTCCATTAAGGACGTTTGTTCGAGGGAGGAAATTTCATCACCGGTATTTGTGTAAGTTATCTTACTCGATTAAAAGGATACTCATTCCTTTCGTTGTTGTTCATTCATATTCATAATTCGTTCATGGTATATTAATCATGTTGAGACTTGTAATTATCAAACTAATCATTCAATTCACGAGGAACGACGGTTCCATTCATTTCAGCGAGCTATCATTCATTTCATTATTATTTCATCTCGGTGAGTCATTCTTGACCCTTGTCGGATTGTTATTCATTAATATTCATCATGGTCACTTATGTTCTCGTGATCTTTTGGTATCATATTGTGTGGTCGTATGGTTACGTGTGGAACTTTTAGTCGAGCACACGATAGTCATGTGATGTGGGTTCACCGACACAATGGACTGTGCACACGGTAACGTGCCTCCGTGAGACTAATTAGGTACAAGTGTGGGTGTGTATGGACACTTGTCTTGTGCACTTGCACATCCCATTACGGGCGTACTATGATGCCCCTCTTCAACTTGATTTCATAACTAATATATATAATGATTGTGCTTGTTCAACTCTTGAGGATTGTTGTTCTGTGTAACTGACCCCGTTGGGGGATGTTGTTTTCAGGTCATGGCAAGGCAAAGGCATGGAAAGATAACGTTGACGGCGAGGAGTCCTAGTGATACTAGTAGGGGGTCCCCAGTCTCTTCATTTGTTCATGTTTTCTTTGTTGTGTACTTTCCGCTGCAATTCCGTTTGGATTTTCATTTTATCCAGTGTTGTATATTTTATCTTCATATAAAATATACATGTATTCTGTATTTCCTAGGTGTGTTGTACTTGAAACTCCTCATCGGAGTCATTGATGATATAATGTGGTTCGGTACTACAATTATATTATTTAATTCATTAATTTTCATTCGTCTGGTGGGTCCTAGTTGGGGGTCCATGACACTGTAATATCCGCCTAGTTTGGGGTGTTACAGAGTTGGTATCAGAGCGTGGTTTTGAATACTACTATCCGAGTCATGTCTCATTGAAATCATTGTTCATCAGACTAGTATCATTCGACTTTCGCATCACGTATGACCTATGCAAGCGCCAAGCCCTCAGACCAAAGAAACAGTAAGATTTCTGACGCCATGGTATAATTTCTGGCAATAAGAATCACTCATTCATCATTCATCAGTCAACAATCCTCACTCATCATTTTCTTGTGAATCTTGCCGATTCATTTTAATTCATTAATCACTAGGTCAATCTCATTATGCAGTTGTCTATCTTGTGGATCGTACTATCAATCTTGTTAACTTGTTCAAGATAATTATTTCAAGAATTTCATCAGATAATCATGTCACCTCAGTTGATCCTTCATGTAATCATTGTGTTAGAGCGCGTATGCTCATTATTATCATTTCATAACGTAATCATAATGCGATATTCATTCGAGATCTATAATTATCATGTGAGTTTCCTACTTCAGTATGGATATAGCTGCCAGAGGACGCAGGGGAAGAGGCCGCGGTGCGGGCCGAAACCCGAGTGAATTCTCGTGCGAACATGAGGAATAATATTAATTCAATAAGGAGCGACGCTGCCACTCATTCACTGTTAGGGAGTCGTACCCGGGACACAGCTCAATCGGAAGGTGTTCGGGTTGATCTACTCGCTTTTATGTAGGGCATGATGGCCCAAATGACTCAGATGGAACGTCTGATAGAGACGATGCAGAACTCAGCCACTCAAGCTCAGTAGGCCCCTCCACCGCCACCTCAGGGTCAAGAGAGGAGTGTGAGCAGTATTATCGGCGAAATCTCTCGCCAACGGCCACCTACTTTCGAGGGCTCATCTGAGCCGGCGGATATTATTCACTGGCTTGAGCATTTCGAGAAACTATTTGCTATGGTGGAGTGTCCCGAAGGGCACAAAGTTTCAGTTGCGGCTTGCTATCTGGGTAAGAGCGCTCACTCTTGGTGGCTATCTTTGAAGCCCACCAACGGATCTTGCACATGGGATCCAGTTCAAGACTCATGATGGAAAGATATTATCCGGCCCACTCAGGGAGGCCAAGTTGTCAGAGTTACTCAGTCCCGACCCCTCAACGGAAGAAGATGTTATCGCCATTGCCGAGAAATTTTAGGAGCTATTTCTATTCGCCTCATCCATTATCCAATCCGAGGCGGACAAGATCAAGTACTTCAGTAAGAGGTTGAAACCTCGTATGCGGCTACAATTACTTAATCATCATTTCACCACCCTGGCCGAATTCATCGAGAAAGCTCTTGCTTATGAGCTTACTTCTAAGGAAATTTCTAAGCAACAAACTTCATCTTCTAGCAAGAAATCAAAGAATCATAATCAGTCCGAAGGCAGTCAGGCAACCTTCAAGAAGCCTCGTGCAGGCTGTAATATCCGCAATTTCGAATTTCGGTAATTTTCTTTTTTTTCGGCGGAAGTCCGTTTTGATGACTCGCTCATGACCTTTCGTCATTTCGAGAATGATTAATTCTGCACTTTTTGTCATCCGAGTTCGTTTCGGTGTCGTTTTATTGAGTTCCGTGTCCTTAATCGACTTTTTCACGTGGGAGTTCGACTTTGTAAAGTCACCATTAATTTTTTGTAACTCCAAAAATTCTAAATCTTTGCAATATTATAGAGCATCGAGTTAGATTTCCAATGGTTCAAACGGTGAGTCAATCGGAGTCCGGACGAGAGAGTTATGGTCGTTTTAGTTCACCCGCTCGTTATTGGCCGATCATCGCTGCCGAACTCGGGCCGTGTCGTCCGACACGGCCTGCCGTGCACTCGTCCGAAATGCCGGTTTCGCGACCGAACTCGGCCGTGTCGTCCGACACGGCCCGTGCCGTACTCTTCCGGATAAGCCTGAGACGACTGCCGACACGCCCGACCGTGTTCCAGGACACGGTCGAGTCGTGCCGAGTCGCTGTCGGACGGATCACTGTCCCTGTCTGTAATACCCGGTTGTAATTCAGTAATTATCATTCAGTATTTATCATTCAGTAATTGATACTCAGTAATTTTCACTCATTATTAATCAATTGTCACTCAGATTCAGTCATGGTATTCATCATTCAGAGTAATTGTATCGTATATCAATTATCATTCATCACTAATCTGATTGGAGTTTCGTGCCGTGTTTATCGTCATAGTCATTTTCGTTGCGAGCTGTGCGTGAGGAGTAGCGCACGCTACGTACTCATTTTAGCGTACGCTAATTGGGTATAGGTAGCGCACGCTACCACTCAGCATTAGCGCACGCTAAGGTTACCCTGGCTGCAGTCCAGAAGGTACTGGACTGCAGGTGAGTTATAAGTAGCGCACGCTACGAATGGTAAGTAGCGCGCGCTAGTGAGTTGTAGTAGCGCACGCTAATATGTGGTGCAACGCGCTAAGGACAGATCGAGTTGAGTCCAAAGTAGCTACCGGGCCGCATTGATTAATTCATAGCGCACGCTATGTGTTGTTTTTAGCGTCGCAACCGATTATATAGCGCACGCTAAATAATGGTTGTAGCGCACGCTATCGAGGTCGACGAGAACAGCGGCTTACGACTCCGATCGGGCATCAAATTATTCGTTAGCGCACGCTAACTATGGGCTTTAACGTACACTAGTAGTATGGTCGTAGCGCACGCTACAAAAGGTACGTAGCGCGTGCTACCGTGTTCGGACAGTGGGTACTGGACTACCCAAACTACTCGTTAGCGCACGCTATTCATAAGGGCTAGCGCACGCTAACCTGAACTGGCTATAAATTGGACAGTTTGGTCAGAGTTCGTCATTTATCATCCTAATCTCTTTCTCTCGTCGGTTCTTGGCGATTTGGGCGATTTTGAGAGTATTCTTCAAGGTGTAATCATCAATCATCATCTTCAAGTCTTTGAGTTGGATTAATCATCACTTCATCATCTCCTATTCATCGAATCAAAGGTATTAAATTCTTGGATCTAGAATTTCGGATTTTTGGGTTTTCCTTCCGATTTCTTCGTGTAAGCTTGGATTATCATTGGAATATGTTAGATATGGATTATCTACCTTGGATAAATATATTCCTACGGATTTAATGGTTATTTTCGGAATTATTTCAAGAACCCTTGGGGTTGACTTTGGTTAATTGGGGATTTTCCGATTGATGTTGTTGTAACCATGAATTATGGATTCCTAATGGATTATTGATGTCATTGAAGTGTTTTGTTAGTTCGAAATACTCATTTTGGTTTGGTTTCGACATATTCGGGATTGGATAATTCCGAAGTTGTGTGGTTGGTTATGTATTCGTTGGAATGCCTTATGAGTTTGATTATCGTTGTTTCGACCGTTGGGTTAGTCGTGTTTTGTTACTTGATGCGTGTATTGAACGATTGTTGGTAATTATTGTTATTCAAGGTTGTTCGAGCGATCGGTATCTTGGTTAGGACGTTGTTCGTGGACGGACATTCTTCATCGGTATTGTGTAAGTTAATTCTTACTCGGTTAAAAGGATATTCATTCCTTTTTGTTGTTGATTACTCATAATCATAATTCATTCATCATTGTATTAATCGTATCAAAACTCGTCATTGTCAATTAATCACCTCAGTCATAAGGAACGACGGTTCCGATCATTTCATTGAGCTATCATTCATTTCACCATCATTCAATCTTGGTGAGTCATTATTCATTTTCATTGTCACTTTTGTCATATTGTGGCATTCCGGGTCATACTGGCGTGCCGGTTGGTATGTGTAGGATTTTCATGTCGGGCACATTATAGTCGTGTGTTGGTTGGTGGCCTCACATTGTACTGTGCACACGAGTCGATTGCTCGTGAGACTGATTAGGTACAAGACCACGCGTGTTTGATCGTTGGTGGCTTGTGCACGGACACATTTCCATCCCGGACGTAGTGTGGCGCCATTCCTTTTAGCCGTACTAATTAGTCGATTCATATAGCATGTTTGATTGCGTATGTTTCGACAGGATAATTCATAATTTCAGATATATCATGATTGTGTATTTTCAACCCTTGAGGATTGTTGTTCTGTTTAACTGACCCCGTTTGGGGGATTTTGTTTTTCAGGTCTTGGTAAGGCAAAAGTACGGGGAGAACACGCTGACGTCGAGGAGTCCCAGTGATACTAGTAGGGGGCCCCGATCTTTCAGTTATTCATGTCATTGTCCTTTATTTTCCGCTGCAGACTTTCATTGAATACTCCGTTTCATTCAGTGTTGTGTATTTTATCTTCATAAAAATACACTAGTATTCGGTATTGTCCTGGTGTGTTGTAACTAAACTCCTCATCGGAGTAATTATTGTTGTAATGTAGTTCGGTACTACATTTATCCTGTGTAATTCATTCATTTTCATTTGCCTGGTGGGTCCCAGTTGGGGATCTACGGCACTGTAATATCCGCCTAGTTTGGGGTGTTACAGAGTTGGTATCGGAGCGTGGTTTTGAATACTACCCTCCAAGTCATGTCTCATTTGAAATCATCGTCATCGGACTAGTATCATTGGACTTTCGCGTCACGTGTGACCTGTGCAAATGCCGAGCCAATCAGACCAAGAACTGTAAGATTTCTGATGCCATGGTATAATTTCTGGCAATAATCATTCATTCATAATTCATTAGTTAACAATCCTCATTCATCAATTTCAATTGTGATCAAGTCGATAATGTTAACTCATTAATCATTCAATTCATTTCATTACTCAGTTGTTAATCTTGAAGATCATATCATCAATCTGGTTAAATTGTTCAAGATAGTCATTTCAGTAATTTCATCAGATAATCATGTCACGTCAATTAATCATTCATGTAATCGCTGTATTTGAGCGCGTATACTCATTTTCATCATTTTATAATATAATCATAATGTGATACTCATGCGAGATATATAATCATCATATGACTTTCCACTTCACTATGGAAAGGGCTGGCAGAGGACGTGGAGGACGAGGCCGCGGTGCGTACCGAAACCTGAGAATTAATCACTCGCTGCCGGGAAATCGTGCCCAGGGCTCGGCTCGATCAGAAGATGTTCGGGTTGATCCACTCACTTTTATGCAGGCCATGATGACCTATGTGCAGTTGCTCAATCATCATTGCGCCACTCTGACGGGATTAATCGAGAGAACTCTCCCGTATGAGCCAGCTGCTAAGGAAAGTGCTGAACAACAACCTTCATTCCTCAGCAAGAAATCAACGAAGCGTAATCAATCCGAAGGCGGTCAGTCAACCTTCAAGAAACCTCGTGTGAGTCCTATCGGTTCTGAG
Organism: Orobanche coerulescens; assembly: GCA_033398695.1. Classification (NCBI taxonomy): domain Eukaryota; kingdom Viridiplantae; phylum Streptophyta; class Magnoliopsida; order Lamiales; family Orobanchaceae; genus Orobanche; species Orobanche coerulescens. The sequence goes on along the minus strand of CM065818.1, from coordinate 67,102,253 downwards.
CGACCTCCTTCGGCGCATAATTGTGCGGAATCTCATTCCCGAGCGGCCAATTTTGCCATCACCTGTTATAACTGCGGGGACCTTGGTCATGTCAGTACCAAGTGTCCGAGACAGTCTGTCACGTGCTATAATTGTGGGAATTTTGGGCATAAGGCCCGTTTTTGCCAAAAGAACTCCAAGTCGGCTCCGGTGGCATCTCAGGCCCCGAAGCAACCAGCGCTTTAATCGATCGCTTTGTCAACGTCGTTTAAGACAATGGAAGCAAATAGAGTTGGAGCTCGTATTTATCAGACGGGAGCGTCCGGTTCGGGGGCCGGCAAATCCCAGATTCATGTGATGAGGAGGATCGACGATCCGGTGGCCCGAATGATTTCAGGTATACTCGTAATTTTATTTCAACCTGTGTGTACCTTTTGATGCTGGTACACCGCATTCATTCATTTTCGAATCATGCTTGAGTATACTTATTTCGGGATAGTCCTATTGCTTGTGGACCTCATACCATCGGTCTACCTGACGATGGAAGAATTTTCGGAATCATACCGAAGTAAGCTTAGTAACCGCGATTGGTTAGTGGACCTAATCGTGGTGAATTTATCTAAGGACGATGTAATATTGAGTGTTAATTAGATGGATTGTCATGATGCCGTTCTCAATGTTCGTAAGCGCATGGTCACTATCATTTTCGTCGTTGGTCGTCGAATGTGTACTTCAGGGAGGTAATCCCCATTGTCCCAGAAGGATTACTATTATGGCGGAAGCAGAGAAATTCCGCAATCGAGTTCTTCAATCATTCATTGTATCATTTTCATCGATTGGCCTTTCTAAGGCAATCGAGTTCTGCAATCATTCATTGTATCATTTTCATCGATTGGCCTTTCTAAGGCAATCGAGCTATTCAATCATTCATTGTATCATTTTCATCGATTGGCCTTTCTAAGGCAATCGAGTTCTTCAATCATTCATTGTATCATTTTCATCGATTGGCCTTTCTAAGGCAATCGAGCTATTCAATCATTCATTGTATCATTTTCATCGATTGGCCTTTCTAAGGCAATCGAGTTATTCAATCATTCATTGTATCATTTTCATCGATTGGCCTTTCTAAGGCAATCGAGTTATTCAATCATTCATTGTATCATTTTCATCGATTGGCCTTTCTAAGGCAATCGAGTTATTCAATCATTCATTGTATCATTTTCATCGATTGGCCTTTCTAAGGCAATCGAGTTATTCAATCATTCATTGTATCGTTTTCATCGATTGGCCTTTCTAAGGCAATCGAGCTATTTAATCATTCATTGCATCATTTTCATCGATTGGCATTTCTAAGGCAATCGAGATGTTCAATCATTCATTGTATCACTTTTTATCGATTGACCATTCTCGGGCAATCGAAATGTTCAATCATTCGTGGTATCATTGTCATCGTTTGACGATGTATTCCGCATTTGTTATCTGGTTGCTTTCTCATAGAGTAGTGGAATTCAGGAGCGAGTTGGAGCCGGTACGTCCCCATTATCGAAGACACCGTATCGGATGGCCCCGACCAAATGCAGGAGTTGAAGAATCAACTTGAGGAATTGTTCGAGAAAGGTTATATCCGACCGAGTGCGTCCCCGTAGGGAGCACCAGTGCTGTTTGTCAAGGAGGAGTATGGTTCGTTCGTGTGTGTATTATTACGAGGAGTTGAACAGGATGATGATCAAGGATAAACATCCTCTACCCCGTATCGGTGATCTTTTGGATCAACTTCAGGGAGTTTCAGTATTTTCCAAGATCGAATTAAGATCTGGATGTCATCAGTTGCGAATTCGAGAATCGGATACCACGAGGACGGCATTTCGAACACGCTATGGTCATTATGAGTTTGCGGTTTTGCCGGTTGGGTTGATTAATGCACCTGCGGTATTCATGGAGTTAATGAATCAGGTTTTTATCGACTTTTGGATCAATTTATTGTTATCTTCATCGATGACATTTTGATTATTCTCGTGACCGAGAGGAACACGAGGTTCATTTTCATCAGGTTCCCGACGTGTTAAGACGAGAGCAACTTTATGGAAAGTTTTCCAGAGGTGAGTTCTGGATGTCCGTAGTGACTTTTATCGGACCTGTAATTTCATCAGAGGGTGTGCGTGTTGATCCTCAGAAGACGAAGGCTATCCAAGATTGGTCACCTCCGAAGAATGTTAAGCAAATCCGAAGCTTTCTCGGATTAGCCGGCTATTATCGGCGGTTTGTGGAAGGATTTTCTAAAAAATTTTCAGTCAATTCATTCATCACTCAGTTAACCTCATTGTTCAATTAATTCATTCATCACTCAGTTAACCTCATTGTTCAATTAATTCATTCATCACGGAGTCAATCTCATTGTTTGATTAATTCATTAACCATCCAGTCCATCTCACGGTTCAGTTGTTGATCTTGTGAATCAAATTTTTTTTAATCTTGTGAACTTGTTCAAGGTAATCATTTCAGGAATTTCATCAGATAGGCTTGTCACCTCACTTGATTTTTCATGCAATCTTCATACGAGATCTGTAATTATCACGTGACTTTCCTGCCTCGGTATGGAAAGAGTTCAGAGGGACATCGGACTCCGACGTCCAAGAGATCGTTTCTAGTCGTATTCATGCTGGGAGAGCATCTTCATCTCAGACGACGAGATCGACTGTTGTTTGCTTAAACAGTGATACAACAGGACATTCATCACCGGTGTTGAGCAAGTTAATTCTTGCTCGGTAATAGGATAATCATTCATTTCATCTTCGTTCAATTGTTCGCATAGGTCATTCATCATATATCAATCACGTTAAGACTTATATTTATCAACCAATCATTCACTTCACGGGGAACAATGGTTCCAATAATTTCATTTGAGTTATCACTCATTTCGTTATTAGTTCACCTCGGCGAGTTATTCTTGATCCTTGTTGGATATCTAATCATTTATCATTCATCATAGTCACTCTCGTTTTGGTAACCTTTCGGGGTCATATTAAGCGGTGAGTTCAGGTTTGGGTCTTCGTCGAATCGTTGGGATCGAGGAGATCGATGGTATGGAGGATATCGATGTTGGGTACATTTGATATATAGCCTTGTCTTTCAGATGACTATATAACTCAATCCGTATTAATGTGTCATGGTTGTGGATCATTTATTGTTGATCTATCTTATAATGATCGTATTTGAGAATCTTGAGATTTTGAGATCGTTTGATGCATTCCTTTTGGTGTCATACCGAGACTTCATGATATTTTTGGGAAATCGTTCATTGTGATCCGAGACGTCAAGACTTGGGGACTTGGGCGTGCGATTGATTTGGTCCCGAGAACTATTTGGACATTATTGTTTGCAGATCGTGATGGATAGTTCATGTCCCGAGTTGTTTACCCTTAGTTTCGAGGACGAAACTCTTTTAAGGGGGGGTGTATGTAATACCCGGTTGTAATTCAGTAATTATCATTCAGTATTTATCATTCAGTAATTGATACTCAGTAATTTTCACTCATTATTAATCAATTGTCACTCAGATTCAGTCATGGTATTCATCATTCAGAGTAATTGTATCGTATATCAATTGTCATTCATCACTAATCTGATTGGAGTTTCGTGCCGTGTTTATCGTCATAGTCATTTTCGTTGCGAGCTGTGCGTGAGGAGTAGCGCACGCTACGTACTCATTTTAGCGTACGCTAATTGGGTATAGGTAGCGCACGCTACCACTCAGCATTAGCGCACGCTAAGGTTACCCTGGCTGCAGTCCAGAAGGTACTGGACTGCAGGTGAGTTATAAGTAGCGCACGCTACGAATGGTAAGTAGCGCACGCTAGTGAGTTGTAGTAGCGCACGCTAATATGTGGTGCAACGCGCGCTAAGGACAGATCAGGTTGAGTCCGGAGCTACGGGCCGCATTGATTAATTCATAGCGCACGCTATGTGTTGTTTTTAGCGTACGCAACCGATTATATAGCGCACGCTAAATAATGGTTGTAGCGCACGCTATCGAGGTCAGATCAGAGAACAGGCAGTTTCTGGACTCCAGTACTGGGCATCAAATTATTCGTTAGCGCACGCTAACTATGGGCTTTAACGTACACTAGTAGTATGGTCGTAGCGCACGCTACAAAAGGTACGTAGCGCGTGCTACCGTGTTCGGACAGTGGGTACTGGACTACCCAAACTACTCGTTAGCGCACGCTATTCATAAGGGCTAGCGCACGCTAACCTGAACTGGCTATAAATTGGACAGTTTGGTCAGAGTTCGTCATTTATCATCCTAATCTCTTTCTCTCGTCGGTTCTTGGCGATTTGGGCGATTTTGAGAGTATTCTTCAAGGTGTAATCATCAATCATCATCTTCAAGTCTTTGAGTTGGATTAATCATCACTTCATCATCTCCTATTCATCGAATCAAAGGTATTAAATTCTTGGATCTAGAATTTCGGATTTTTGGGTTTTCCTTCCGATTTCTTCGTGTAAGCTTGGATTATCATTGGAATATGTTAGATATGGATTATCTACCTTGGATAAATATATTCCTACGGATTTAATGGTTATTTTCGGAATTATTTCAAGAACCCTTGGGGTTGACTTTGGTTAATTGGGGATTTTCCGATTGATGTTGTTGTAACCATGAATTATGGATTCCTAATGGATTATTGATGTCATTGAAGTGTTTTGTTAGTTCGAAATACTCATTTTGGTTTGGTTTTGACATATTCGGGATTGGATAATTCCGAAGTTGTGTGGTTGGTTATGTATTCGTTGGAATGCCTTATGAGTTTGATTATCGTTGTTTCGACCGTTGGGTTAGTCGTGTTTTGTTACTTGATGCGTGTATTGAACGATTGTTGGTAATTATTGTTATTCAAGGTTGTTCGAGCGATCGGTATCTTGGTTAGGACGTTGTTCGTGGACGGACATTCTTCATCGGTATTGTGTAAGTTAATTCTTACTCGGTTAAAAGGATATTCTGTAACGCCCGGTTTCTTTTTTTTTTTGGTACGTTAATTATTTTCATGGTATTTAATTATTTTAAATGATGGGTTTAATTAATTAGCCAAGTTAGATTAAATTACAAGTTTTGGGCTAAGTTAATTGATAGATTTAATTATATTGGGCTAGTAAGAAATGAGTTTTGAGCCTAGCCCATTAGTGTAGTCATTAGGCTTTGTCCTAATATGAATTATAAAAATATCACAAACCCTAACCTCCTCCTCTCTCCCTCATTTTTTCGGCCGATCTCCCATCTCTCTCTCATTTTTCTCTTCCCAAAGCCATAATCATCTTCTCCTTCATTTCCTTGTTGGTGTAACAAGCTAAGGTAAGATCTTTAAGGTGTTTTAACCTTTTCTTTTGATTTATAATCAATTAATTGTTTTAAGTGTTGTTTATCATCTAGAAAATTCATCACCACCTCCTATACATGGTGTATGATGAGCCTAGATGATCATATTATGTAAAAGATCTATATGATTCATAAAAATCATCAAGTTGTAACTTGTGTGATTTAAAGAAGATAGATCTTATGGTTTTAACCAATATTGTTATTGTTATAAGTTGTATGTTATCATCATCTCTAGATTATATCTACACCCTATACATGGTGTATGATGGATCTAGATGATTATATAAAAATACAAGGTCTAAATGAATCATGGAAATCACCAAGTTTTATTTAGGTGATAAAATGTGATAGATCTTGTGAATGGTTATAATTCTTGTTAGTTATTATTTTGATTCTCAACATATCCATATCAATATGTTTAGATCTAAGTATACAACTTTATAGCATCTTCTAAGATGTGTATATAGATATTTGTGTATTTGAAAGATCAAGGAACCCTTAAGAAAGGGGAAAATTGTGGTTTGTCATATATTATGTTGATTTGATTCTTTTCCTTGTGACTAAATGAAATACCAATGACCCCTAGCCCTTTTTAGTGCCACCATGTTCATAGGGGACTGAATTTGGGTGATAAACACATCTAGGAATGTGTTTCAAAAGGGAGAGGAATGGATTGGTTAAAAAGATTAAGGGTTGGCTACGATTCTATTTCCATCAGATTTGTAGTCATCTTACAAAAATCATAACTTGAATTCTATAACTCAAACGGATCTCAGACCTGTGCCAAAAGTTTACAAATTGTGTTGGGTAACTTTCTTATGAAGGTCACTCTCACTAATTAGGACTTTATCCATGGGCAAGAACGGCACCTTTGCTGGTAGGTCTGATCCGGGTCTGATCTGATAGGTCAACTTGTTTTATTCGTTTCTAGGGCTTGGGAAATGATCTAATGGCATTCCAAGTTCCCAAATGTGTGTTATGACCTAAAGTTGTGATCTGGAGTTTATGGGATGTTATCTCCAAGTATTTCTTGGTCATATTGAGTTCACACTCCAGATCAATTTTCTGTCATCAGCTTTTAAGGGTTTTGTAATTAGTCATGTTGTGAATTTCATATCTAGAGTTTGGGAAACCCTTTTTGGTCGATTCCAACTCTGAGACTTTGGTATTTATGTCTATTATCTCTGTGATTTTTAGTTTGGACAATGTCTACCCACAAGTTGGGTAGAATTTGCCAACACTACTGATTCCTATGATTTGGGACTGCACTGCGATGTCTTTTTAAAAGCATCATAATAAATTCATATTTTGGAGTTAGAGTGAGTTCTTTACTGTTTTAAAAAGGGGAAAGACTCTAGTTTCTTAGAAAAATTTAATATTGATATGTTAATACTTAGGAAAATTAAGTAAATCCATCTTTAACAGCGGGTCTGTTTTTAGACCTTGCTGTCCAGATTTTGTTTAAGTCTTTAAGCTTCATCTTTGGGTATATCCTAACTCCTAGTTTATAATAGGTGAAGTTTTGGCATTTGCTCAAGTGTGGTAGCCAGTTTTGATTTAGCAATCTCCCTTAAGTATTCAAGGTGAGTTCTCTCACTCCATTGTCTCAATATTTATGATTGCTAGGTTAGCACGTGAGTGTTAAATTATTATTATGGTATGATAATATGAATGCATGCTTAAATTGTTAATTATACATGTGCACTGTATGTTTATTGTTGAGGGATCATAGCAATTATCCGGCTTTTGTCCGGTGCGCGTGGTTAGGTATAATTACTCCAATACCCTCCGGATGTGAGGTGAGGGTAAGATTAACCCAATACTCTTCGGTTTGTGAGATGCGGGTAACCTACTAGCCCTCCTTATAAGCCTTGATTTGTTCTTGGCTTATGTTTAAATGTTAAAACTATATATATTTAAATCTAGGTCTAGTGATTGTGGATATTGGTATAATGTTGTGTTTGAATTCACTAATATTTGTGCTTACGGTTTTACTCAACATTTTCGGTATTACGATTAATGAGTCTATGGACTTAAGTGAGAATTCGTGAAACACTGAGATTTATTTTTAGTCAATGAACATTTTTAGTACTTCATCTTTTGTCATTTCCATTTTAGAAAATTTTACTTATGATGTTTTCTTTTGAAGTTAGATAACTTGACCGCCATTATTGGCTTATTAAATTAAATAAATGAAGTTTCTTTATGAATTGGTGTCAAACCTTATATTATTTCTAAAAAAAAAAATAATAATAATAATAATAATAATAATAAAAATAAAAATAAATTTTGGGTGTTACAAGTTGGTATCGGAGCTTTTCATTTGAGTGAACTAGGCTTTCTTAGGGATGTCTAGACTCAAATTTAAAACATTTTATTTCTCTTGTTCAAAGTTTATAAAAAAAAAAACTAGCGGTGAAGATGTCACGGTATACTGGCCACCACCCAAGTAAGTTTTATTTACTAATTGAGTTTAAATTTTATTACTTATCAAACACAATAGTATGCTCCATTTATGACATATCCCAAAGACTAGCCTAGGAGGATAATTATATGCCTTTAGTGCTACTATCTACCATGTGAGAATTTAGGCCTTTTAGACCTACCATGAGTGTGAATTAAACTATTACGGCTAGGAGCAAGTGAAATTTTGAAACTAGACCAAACCGAAATTGGAACTTCTATATTGAATAATAGAAGGGCCCCTATTATTCAATATATTGGAGCCGGTTTTGGGGACGGGGCAAGGTTGAAAAGTTTTCACAAGGTGAGTGTTTTCGATCTCTTAGACATGCATAGGTTGAATCGTTTTCTTTTCTTATCAATTTTAGATGGCTCCGCCTGCTCGCCTCAATGCAATTCAAATAGCTCAAGTTAGGGAACTCGTTCTTTGAGGAGTTCAATAATGCTTTTAACGAGATCATTCCGAATGTCACGGCTAACATCATTGATCAAGTTCGTGCTCGCTAGATGAGCGCATGGCGGATGCACCTCCGCCCGGGGAGGGCTCCCGATCCTCCTGTTCGTGATTTAATGTACTACTACGAGAAGTTCGGCAAGTGCAGCCCACCTCATTGGGATGGGGAGGACGACCCGGAGCGACTAAGCACTGGTTATCCGACGTGGAGGGCGCCTTTATGACTATAGGGTGCCCAGACCGGTTTAGAGTGTTGGTAGCAAAGAACCGGTGAGGAAGCGGGGTAAGACAAGGTGGAACACCACCACGGGAAGAATGATCAAGAAGTCAGAAGGGCGATTACTTGGGCCCAGTTTGTGGAATGGTTCGAAGCACGGTATGTGCCTAGGGTGGAGCAACAAAGAATGATGCAGGAGTTCATGGCGTTACAACAGACCACTGAGTCTGTTAGTGATCTGAACGCCAAGTTCATGGAGATGCTTTCTTTCTGTCCTACTTTTGCTGGAGATGAAGCATGGATTGTTAGTCGGTACATCTCGATTTTACGTACCGACATCCGGGAATTTGTGAGCATGCAAGACTTTGCGACCTTGGGTGCAGTCATGGGGGCAGCCCGAAAGAGAGAGATTGAGCTGCAAACTCAATCTAAGAGGAAACTGGAGAGCGCTTTTTCTAAAACTTCTAATGAGGCTCATAAGAAGACAAAATTTGGGGATAAACCAAGATATGAATACAAGCCATCTGCGAAGCAGGGTGATCGACCCCCAATGGTGTGTTATAACTGTAAGAAGGAAGGGCATCACTGGAAGAATTGCAAGGCTCCAAAAGCCATTACAGTCCCAGTTACTACCATCATTGCAGCGTTACAGTTTGTTACAATTGCCAAGAGAAGGGGCACAAGAAGCCTGATTGCCCAAAGTCAAGAAGAATGGGAATGCAAATCCCAATCGCCCGACCTCTAACGGACCAACTATGTTGACACGAGGACGTGTCCACCACCTTACGAGGAGGAGCTGCGAAGCCTCGCGATCAGAAAGGTAAACATCTCTTCCTTATCTTTTATCTTATGCTATGCCATAGAGTAATTGTTTTATTGATTAAATATTATGAATCGTGCACTTATCTCATTAGATTCTCACCGCCGCCGTTATGTTTGATTCTCGCGCTACTCACTCCTTCATGTCACGCACGTTCATAAATCGTTTGGGCGTGGTGTCGGGAAACTAGCACGCCCCATGGTTATCGGTTGCCGACAATCGAACTATCTTCGTATCGATGTTTATCGGGGTTGTACCCTTGAATTTTCGGAGTTGAATTCCCCATTGATCTTATCCCTATTGCTATGAGGGAACTTTGCGTTATTGTGGGTATGGATTGGCTCGATGCATTCGATGCGTAAATTCTTTGTCGCAAGAGACAAGTTCGTGTTCAAAACCCTAGGGGTGGAGAACTTATTATTCAAGGAGATATTCCCATTTGGATATTGCTTCTTGTACCTCCGCTATTGCACTCGATAATGTTCCAGATTGTTTCCGACTTTGGTGACGTCTTTCCTGAGGAACTCCCGGGTTTGCCACCTATTAGGCAAGTGGAGTTTCGCATTGATTTAGTACCTGGCGCTGTTCCGATCGCCAAATCTCCTTATCGTTTGGCGCCATCTGAGATGAAAGAGCTTCAAGATCAGTTACAGGAGCTTAGCGATAAGGGGTTTATACGGCCAAGTTTCTCGCCGTGGGGTGCTCCTATACTTTTCGCGAAGAAGAAGGACGGCTCTCAAAGAATGTGCATAGATTATCGGAGTTGAATAAACTCACGATAAAGAACCGTTATCCTTTACCTCGTATCGATGATCTTTTCGACCAACTCCAAGGAGCGTCTTGGTTTTCCAAGATTGATTTGCGTTCCGGTTATCATCAGATGCGAGTTCGTGACTGTGACATTGAGAAAACGGCGTTTCGAACCCGATACGGACACTTTGAATTTGTGGTGATGCCTTTCGGACTCACTAATGCACCCACTGCTTTTATGGATCTTATGAATCGGGTGTGTGGTCCGATGCTCGACCGTTCGGTCATTGTGTTTATTGACGATATTTTGGTCTATTCTAAGACCGGGGAGGAGCATGAAAAGCACATTCGGGAACTTCTTGAGACACTACGGAGAGAACGGCTTTATGCTAAATTTTCTAAGTGTGAATTTTGGTTAGAAGAGGTTCAATTCTTGGGCCACGTGGTGAACAAGGAAGGTATCAAGGTCGATCCGGCCAAGATTGATGCGGTTAAGAAATGGGAAGCTCCTAAATCGCCTTGAGATTCGTAGTTTCTTAGGTTTGGCCGGTTACTATCGTAGATTTATTGAAAATTTCTCAAAGATTGCTCTACCTCTTACGCGATTGACCAAGAAGTCGGAGAAATTTGTTTGGGGTCCGAACAACAGTTTGCATTCGAAGATCTTAAGACGCGGTTGTGTAATGCCCCGGTTTGACTTTACCTAAGGAGTGGAGGACATGGTAGTGTATCGCGACGCATCCCTCCCGGGTTTTGGTGCCGTGTTGATGCAACGGGTAAGGTGATAGCTTATGCGTCTCGCCACTAAAACCGCACGAAAGGAACTACCCCACTCATGACCGGAATTAGGAGTCGTTGTTTTTGCTCTCAAGATATGGAGGCACTATCTTTACGGGTTAAGTGTATCATTTACACCGACCATAAAAGTTTGAAGTACCTTTTCGATCAGCGGGATTTGAATATGAGGCGAGTTAGATGGTTAGATGTGGTGAAAGATTACGACCGTGAGATTCACTACCACCCCTAAAGCTAATGTGGTAGCCGACGCACTCGATCGTAAGCAACTGTCGAACCGATTCGAGCTAAATGTCTTCGGATGACTATGGAGACATCATTATTGGGTATGATTCGAGATGCTCAAGATATGGCGACTCACGAGGGGAACCTAAATCGTGAAAGGATCGTGAATGAGTTACCTAAGATGGAGCGAGATGGGCGTGGATTACTAACTCGTTATGGTAGGGTTTGGGTTCCATTCTTGGTGGGAACCGGAAAACTCTTATGGAAGAAGCTCACAGTCCAAGTTTTCTATTCATCCGGTGCTACAAAAATGTACCGAGATCTTCGTGAGGGTTATTGGTGGCACGGGATGAAGAATGATGTGGCTCGATATGTAGAAGAGTGCCTGACATGCCGGAAGGTCAAAGCCGAACACCGAAACCTCATGGGAAATTGCAACCTTTGGAGATTCCCGAGTGGAAATGGGAGCACTTAACCATGGACTTTATTACAAAACTTCCTAAGACCGCAAAGGAGCGGATACGATATGGGTAGTTGTGGATCGATTGACGAAGAGTGCTCATTTCCGCCATCAAGGAAAGTTCTTGGTGAAAAATTGGCGAGATTTTTGTTCGGGAGATAGTTTCATTGCAGGGTGCCCGTATCTATTGTCTCGATCGAGATACTCGATTCACCTCTCGATTTTGGCGTAAATCCCAAGAAGAATTGGGTACCCGATTGCATTTCAAGATCTTGCGTTCCATCCGCAAACCGATGGGCAGAGTGAGCGGACGATACAGACTTTGGAGGACATGCTTCGGGCATGTGCAATTGATTTTGGAGGCGTTGGGATGATCATCTTCATTTAGCCGAAGTTTTCATATAACAACAGATTATCATTCAAGCATCGACATGCCCCGTATGAAGCACCTTGTATGGTAGGAAGTGTAGAACCCCGGTGTGTTGGGGTGAGGTTGGACAGAGGGTGCTCGGTAGCACCGATATTGTTTTGCGAGACCACGGAGAAAATCAAAATGATCGGGGATCATTTGGTCACCGCTAGAGTCGTCGAAGAGTTATGCGAGATAAGCGGCGCTCCGATCTTGAGTTTCGAGTTGGGGATCATGTGTTATTAAAGGTCTCCCCTTGGAAGGGTGTGATTAGGTTCGCAAGCGTGGGAAGGCTGGGACCTCGGTTTATTGGACCTTATAAGATCATAGCTCGCGTTGGTAAGGTAGCGTCTGGTTGGAGCCGCCTGACGAGCTTAGTTTGATTCATAACACCTTCCACGTGTCTCAGTTGAGGAAGTGCATTGTTGACGATACCGCCGTGGTACCTCTGGAAGACATCCAAATTGACGAACGGCTCAACTATGTTGAGAAACCTATCGCGGTTGTTGAGCGAAAGTCAAAGACCCTTCTGAGCGGTAAGACTGCTTATTCTTAAGGTTCGGTGGCGGCATAGGAAGGGATGCGAGTGTACATGGGAACTCGAAGACGAGATGAGGCGCATTATCCCGAGTTATTCGGAGGACTGACTTCGAGGCCGAAGTCCCTTCTTAGTAGGGAGAGTTGTAACGCCCGGTTTCTTTTTTTTTCGGTACGTTAATTATTTTCATGGTATTTAATTATTTTAAATGATGGGTTTAATTAATTAGCCAAGTTAGATTAAATTACAAGTTTTGGGCTAAGTTAATTGATAGATTTAATTATATTGGGCTAGTAAGAAATGAGTTTTGAGCCTAGCCCATTAGTGTAGTCATTAGGCTTTGTCCTAATATGAATTATAAAAATATCACAAACCCTAACCTCCTCCTCTCTCCCTCATTTTTCGGCCGATCTCCCATCTCTCCCATCTCTCTCTCATTTTTCTCTTCCCAAAGCCATAATCATCTTCTCCTTCATTTCCTTGTTGGTGTAACAAGCTAAGGTAAGATCTTTAAGGTGTTTTAACCTTTTCTTTTGATTTATAATCAATTAATTGTTTTAAGTGTTGTTTATCATCTAGAAAATTCATCACCACCTCCTATACATGGTGTATGATGAGCCTAGATGATCATATTATGTAAAAGATCTATATGATTCATAAAAATCATCAAGTTGTAACTTGTGTGATTTAAAGAAGATAGATCTTATGGTTTTAACCAATATTGTTATTGTTATAAGTTGTATGTTATCATCATCTCTAGATTATATCTACACCCTATACATGGTGTATGATGGATCTAGATGATTATATAAAAATACAAGGTCTAAATGAATCATGGAAATCACCAAGTTTTATTTAGGTGATAAAATGTGATAGATCTTGTGAATGGTTATAATTCTTGTTAGTTATTATTTTGATTCTCAACATATCCATATCAATATGTTTAGATCTAAGTATACAACTTTATAGCATCTTCTAAGATGTGTATATAGATATTTGTGTATTTGAAAGATCAAGGAACCCTTAAGAAAGGGGAAAATTGTGGTTTGTCATATATTATGTTGATTTGATTCTTTTCCTTGTGACTAAATGAAATACCAATGACCCCTAGCCCTTTTTAGTGCCACCATGTTCATAGGGGACTGAATTTGGGTGATAAACACATCTAGGAATGTGTTTCAAAAGGGAGAGGAATGGATTGGTTAAAAGATTAAGGGTTGGCTACGATTCTGTTTCCATCAGATTTGTAGTCATCTTACAAAAATCATAACTTGAATTCTATAACTCAAACGGATCTCAGACCTGTGCCAAAAGTTTACAAATTGTGTTGGGTAACTTTCTTATGAAGGTCACTCTCACTAATTAGGACTTTATCCATGGGCAAGAACGGCACCTTTGCTGGTAGGTCTGATCCGGGTCTGATCTGATAGGTCAACTTGTTTTATTCGTTTCTAGGGCTTGGGAAATGATCTAATGGCATTCCAAGTTCCCAAATGTGTGTTATGACCTAAAGTTGTGATCTGGAGTTTATGGGATGTTATCTCCAAGTATTTCTTGGTCATATTGAGTTCACACTCCAGATCAATTTTCTGTCATCAGCTTTTAAGGGTTTTGTAATTAGTCATGTTGTGAATTTCATATCTAGAGTTTGGGAAACCCTTTTTGGTCGATTCCAACTCTGAGACTTTGGTATTTATGTCTATTATCTCTGTGATTTTTAGTTTGGACAATGTCTACCCACAAGTTGGGTAGAATTTGCCAACACTACTGATTCCTATGATTTGGGACTGCACTGCGATGTCTTTTTAAAAGCATCATAATAAATTCATATTTTGGAGTTAGAGTGAGTTCTTTACTGTTTTAAAAAGGGGAAAGACTCTAGTTTCTTAGAAAAATTTAATATTGATATGTTAATACTTAGGAAAATTAAGTAAATCCATCTTTAACAGCGGGTCTGTTTTTAGACCTTGCTGTCCAGATTTTTGTTTAAGTCTTTAAGCTTCATCTTTGGGTATATCCTAACTCCTAGTTTATAATAGGTGAAGTTTTGGCATTTGCTCAAGTGTGGTAGCCAGTTTTGATTTAGCAATCTCCCTTAAGTATTCAAGGTGAGTTCTCTCACTCCATTGTCTCAATATTTATGATTGCTAGGTTAGCACGTGAGTGTTAAATTATTATTATGGTATGATAATATGAATGCATGCTTAAATTGTTAATTATACATGTGCACTGTATGTTTATTGTTGAGGGATCATAGCAATTATCCGGCTTTTGTCCGGTGCGCGTGGTTAGGTATAATTACTCCAATACCCTCCGGGATGTGAGGTGAGGGTAAGATTAACCCAATACTCTTCGGTTTGTGAGATGCGGGTAACCTACTAGCCCTCCTTATAAGCCTTGATTTGTTCTTGGCTTATGTTTAAATGTTAAAACTATATATATTTAAATCTAGGTCTAGTGATTGTGGATATTGGTATAATGTTGTGTTTGAATTCACTAAGCTTTGTGCTTACGGTTTTACTCAACATTTTCAGGTATTACGATTAAGGAGGCTAAGGACTTACGGGAGCATTCGTGACACACTGCGATTTATTTTAAGTCAATGAACATTTTTAGTACTTCCGCTTTTGACATTTCCATATTAGAAAATTTTACTTATGATGTTTTCTTTTGAAGTTAGATAACTTGACTGCCATTATTGGCTTATTAAATTAAATAAATGAAGTTTCTTTATGAATTGGTGTCAAACCTTATATTATTTCGGTAAAAAAAAAAAATAATAATAATAATAATAATAATAATAAAAATAAAAAATAAATTTTGGGTGTTACAAGTTGGTATCGGAGCTTTTCATTTGAGTGAACTAGGCTTTCTTAGGGATGTCTAGACTCAAATTTAAAACATTTTATTTCTCTTGTTCAAAGTTTATAAAAAAAAAAAAACTAGCGGTGAAGATGTCACGGTGCGCCACCACCAAGTAAGTTTTATTTACTAATTGAGTTTAAATTTTATTACTTATCAAACACAATAGTATGCTCCATTTATGACATATCCCAAAGACTAGCCTAGGAGGATAATTATATGCCTTTAGTGCTACTATCTACCATGTGAGAATTTAGGCCTTTTAGACCTACCATGAGTGTGAATTAAACTATTACGGCTAGGAGCAAGTGAAATTTTGAAACTAGACACAAACCGAAATTGGAACTTCTATATTGAATAATAGAAGGGCCCCTATTATTCAATATATTGGAGCCGGTTTGGGGACGGGGCAAGGTTGAAAAGTTTTGACAAGTGAGTGTTTTCGATCTCTTAGACATGCATAGGTTGAATCGTTTTCTTTTCTTATCAATTTTAGATGGCTCACTTTGCTCGCCTCAATGCAATTCAAATAGCTCAAGTTAGGGAACTCGTTCTTTGAGGAGTTCAATAATGCTTTTAACGAGATCATTCCGAATGTCACGGCTAACATCATTGATCAAGTTCGTGCTCTGCTAGATGAGCGCATGGCGGATGCACCTCCGCTGGGGAGGGCTCCGATCCTCTGTTCGTGATTTAATGTACTACTACGAGAAGTTCGGCAAGTGCAGCCCACCTCATTGGGATGGGGAGGACGACCGATGCGACTAAGCCTTGGTTATCGCGTGGAGGCGCCTTTATGACTATAGGGTGCCCGGACCGGTTTAGAGTGTTGGTAGCAAAGAACCGGTGAGGAAGCGGGGTAAGACATGGTGGAACACCACCACGGGAAGAATGATCAAGAAGCTGTAAGGGCGATTACTTGGGCCCGGTTGTGGAATGGTTCAAGCACGGTATGTGCCTAGGGTGGAGCAACAAAGAATGATGCAGGAGTTCATGGCGTTACAACAGACCACGAGTGCATTAGTGATCTGACGCCAAGTTCATGGAGATGCTTTCTTTCTGTCCTACTTTTCTTTGGAGATGAAGCATGGATTGTTAGTCGGTACATCTCGATTTTACGTACCGACATCCGGGAATTTGTGAGCATGCAAGACTTTGCGACCTTGGGTGCAGTCATGGGGGCAGCCCGAAAGAGAGAGATTGAGCTGCAAACTCAATCTAAGAGGAAACTGGAGAGCGCTTTTTCTAAAACTTCTAATGAGGCTCATAAGAAGACAAAATTTGGGGATAAACCAAGATATGAATACAAGCCATCTGCGAAGCAGGGTGATCGACCCCCAATGGTGTGTTATAAGCTGTAAGAAGGAAGGGCATCATGGAAGAATTGCAAGGCTCCAAAAGCCATTCTGATCCCCAGTTACTACCAGCATTGCGGCGTTACCGATTTGTTACAATTGCCAAGAGAAGGGCACAAGAAGCTGATTGCCCAAGGCGAAGAAGAATGGGAATGCAAATCCCAATCTTGCCCGACCTCTAACGGACCAACTATGTTGACACGAGGACGTGTCCACCGGCTTACGAGGAGGAGCTGCGAAGCTGCGGCTATGTGAGTAAACATCTCTTCCTTATCTTTTATCTTATGCTATGCCATAGAGTAATTGTTTTATTGATTAAATATTATGAATCGAGGCACTTATCATTAGATTCTCACCTGCCGCCGTTATGTTTGATTACGCTACTCACTCCTTCATGTCACGCACGTTCATAAATCGTTTGGGGCGTGGTGTCGGGAAACTAGCACGTCCCATGGTTATCGAAGTTGCCGACAATCGAACTATCTTAAATTCTTGATGTTTATCGGGGTTGTACCCTTGAATTTTCGGGAGTTGAATTCCCCATTGATCTTATCCCTATTGCTATGAGGGAACTTTGCGTTATTGTGGGTATGGATTGGCTCGATGCATTCGATGCGAAATTCTTTGTCGCAAGAGACAAGTTCGTGTTCAAAACCACAGGGGTGGAGAACTTATTATTCAAGGAGATATTCCCCATTTGGATATTGCTTCTTGTACCTCTGCTATTGCACTCGATAATGTTCGATTGTTTAGACTTTGGTGACGTCTTTCTGAGGAACTCCGGGTTTGCCACCTATTAGGCAAGTGGAGTTTCGCATTGATTTAGTACACAGCGCTGTTCCGATCGCCAAATCTCCTTATCGTTTGGCGCCATCTGAGATGAAAGAGCTTCAAGATCGATTCACGGGAGCTTAGCGATAAGGGGTTTATACGGCCAAGTTTCTCGCCGTAGGTGCTCTATACTTTTCGCGAAGAAGAAGGACGGCTCTCAAAGAATGTGCATAGATTATCGGGAGTTGAATAAACTCACGATAAAGAACCGTTATCCTTTACCTCGTATCGATGATCTTTTCGACCAACTCCAAGGAGCGTCTTGGTTTTCCAAGATTGATTTGCGTTCCGGTTATCATCAGATGCGAGTTCGTGGCTGTGACATTGAGAAAACGGCGTTTCGAACCCGATACGGACACTTTGAATTTGTGGTGATGCCTTTCGGACTCACTAATGCACCCGCTGCTTTTATGGATCTTATGAATCGGGTGTGTGGTCCGATGCTCGACCGTTCGGTCATTGTGTTTATTGACGATATTTTGGTCTATTCTAAGACCAGGGAGGAGCATGAAAAGCACATTCGGGAACTTCTTGAGACACTACGGAGAGAACGGCTTTATGCTAAATTTTCTAAGTGTGAATTTTGGTTAGAAGAGGTTCAATTCTTGGGCCACGTGGTGAACAAGGAAGGTATCAAGGTCGATCCGGCCAAGATTGATGCGGTTAAGAAATGGGAAGCTCTAAATCGCCTTCGGAGATTCGTAGTTTCTTAGGTTTGGCAGTTACTATCGTAGATTTATTGAAAATTTCTCAAAGATTGCTCTACCTCTTACGCGATTGACCAAGAAGTCGGAGAAATTTGTTTGGGGTCCGGAACAACAGTTTGCATTCGAAGATCTTAAGACGCGGTTGTGTAATGCCCCGGTTTTGACTTTACCGGAAGGAGTGGAGGACATGGTAGTGTCTTGCGACGCATCCCTCTGGGTTTTGGTCTTTGTGTTGATGCAACGGGGTAAGGTGATAGCTTATGCGTCTCGCGGCTAAAACCGCACGAAAGGAACTACCCCACTCATGACCTGGAATTAGGAGTCATTGTTTTTGCTCTCAAGATATGGAGGCACTATCTTTACGGGGTTAAGTGTATCATTTACACCGACCATAAAAGTTTGAAGTACCTTTTCGATCAGCGGGATTTGAATATGAGGCGGAGTTAGATGGTTAGATGTGGTGAAAGATTACATTTGTGAGATTCACTACCACCCCAGTAAAGCTAATGTGGTAGCCGCACTCGATCGTAAGCAATCATCGAACCGATTCGAGCTAAATGTCTTCGGATGACTATGGAGACATCATTATTGGGTATGATTCGAGATGCTCAAGATATGGCGACTCACGAGGGGAACCTAAATCGTGAAAGGATCGTGAATGAGTTACCTAAGATGGAGCGAGATGGGCGTGGATTACTAACTCGTTATGGTAGGGTTTGGGTTCCATTTACTGGTGGGAACCGGAAAACTCTTATGGAAGAAGCTCACGAGTCCAAGTTTTCTATTCATCCAAGGTGCTACAAAAATGTACGAGATCTTCGTGAGGGTTATTGGTGGCACGGGATGAAGAATGATGTGGCTCGATATGTAGAAGAGTGCGACATGCGGAAGGTCAAAGCCGAACACCGAAACCTCATGGGAAATTGCAACCTTTGGAGATTCTGAGTGGAAATGGGAGCACTTAACCATGGACTTTATTACAAAACTTCCTAAGGCGCAAAGGGAGCGGATACGATATGGGTAGTTGTGGATCGATTGACGAAGAGTGCTCATTTCTGGCCATCAAGGAAAGTTCTTGGTGAAAAATTGGCGAGATTTTTGTTCGGGAGATAGTTTCATTGCAGGGTGCCGTATCTATTGTCTCTGATCGAGATACTCGATTCACCTCTCGATTTTGGCGAAATCCCAAGAAGAATTGGGTACCCGATTGCATTTCGATCGCGTTCCATCCATGGCCCGATGGGCGAGTGAGCGGACGTCTGAGACTTTGGAGGACATGCTTCGGGCATGTGCAATTGATTTTGGAGCGGTTGGGATGATCATCTTCATTTAGCCGAGTTTTCATATAACAACGATTATCATTCAAGCATCGACATGCCCCGTATGAAGCCTTTGTATGGTAGGAAGTGTAGAACCCCGGTGTGTTGGGGTGAGGTTGGACAGAGGTGCTCGGTAGCACCGATATTGTTTTGCGAGACCACGGAGAAAATCAAAATGATCGGGGATCATTTGGTCACCGCTAGGAGTCGTCGGAAGAGTTATGCGAGATAAGCGGCGCTCCGATCTTGAGTTTCGGGTTGGGGATCATGTGTTATTAAAGGTCTCCCCTTGGAAGGGTGTGATTAGGTTCAAGCGTGGGAAGCTGGGACCTCGGTTTATTGGACCTTATAAGATCATAGCTCGCGTTGGTAAGGTAGCGTCCGGTTGGAGCTGCCTGACGAGCTTAGTTTGATTCATAACACCTTCCACGTGTCTCGGTTGAGGAAGTGCATTGTTGACGATACCGCCGTGGTACCTCTGGAAGACATCCAAATTGTGAGCGGCTCAACTATGTTGAGAAACCTATCGCGGTTGTTGAGCGAAAGTCAAAGACCCTTGAGCGGTAAGGCTATTTGTTAAGGTTCGGTGGCGGCATAGGAAGGGATCCGAGTGTACATGGGAACTGAAGACGAGATGAGGGCGCATTATCCCGAGTTATTCGGAGGGAGTGACTTCGAGGCCGAAGTCCCTTCTTAGTAGGGGAGAGTTGTAACGCCCGGTTTCTTTTTTTTCGGTACGTTAATTATTTTCATGGTATTTAATTATTTTAAATGATGGGTTTAATTAATTAGCCAAGTTAGATTAAATTACAAGTTTTGGGCTAAGTTAATTGATAGATTTAATTATATTGGGCTAGTAAGAAATGAGTTTTGAGCCTAGCCCATTAGTGTAGTCATTAGGCTTTGTCCTAATATGAATTATAAAAATATCACAAACCCTAACCTCCTCCTCTCTCCCTCATTTTTTCGGCCGATCTCCCATCTCTCCCATCTCTCTCTCATTTTCTCTTCCCAAAGCCATAATCATCTTCTCCTTCATTTCCTTGTTGGTGTAACAAGCTAAGGTAAGATCTTTAAGGTGTTTTAACCTTTTCTTTTGATTTATAATCAATTAATTGTTTTAAGTGTTGTTTATCATCTAGAAAATTCATCACCACCTCCTATACATGGTGTATGATGAGCCTAGATGATCATATTATGTAAAAGATCTATATGATTCATAAAAATCATCAAGTTGTAACTTGTGTGATTTAAAGAAGATAGATCTTATGGTTTTAACCAATATTGTTATTGTTATAAGTTGTATGTTATCATCATCTCTAGATTATATCTACACCTATACATGGTGTATGATGGATCTAGATGATTATATAAAAATACAAGGTCTAAATGAATCATGGAAATCACCAAGTTTTATTTAGGTGATAAAATGTGATAGATCTTGTGAATGGTTATAATTCTTGTTAGTTATTATTTTGATTCTCAACATATCCATATCAATATGTTTAGATCTAAGTATACAACTTTATAGCATCTTCTAAGATGTGTATATAGATATTTGTGTATTTGAAAGATCAAGGAACCCTTAAGAAAGGGGAAAATTGTGGTTTGTCATATATTATGTTGATTTGATTCTTTTCCTTGTGACTAAATGAAATACCAATGACCCCTAGCCCTTTTTAGTGCCACCATGTTCATAGGGGACTGAATTTGGGTGATAAACACATCTAGGAATGTGTTTCAAAAGGGAGAGGAATGGATTGGTTAAAAAGATTAAGGGTTGGCTACGATTCTGTTTCCATCAGATTTGTAGTCATCTTACAAAAATCATAACTTGAATTCTATAACTCAAACGGATCTCAGACCTGTGCCAAAAGTTTACAAATTGTGTTGGGTAACTTTCTTATGAAGGTCACTCTCACTAATTAGGACTTTATCCATGGGCAAGAACGGCACCTTTGCTGGTAGGTCTGATCCGGGTCTGATCTGATAGGTCAACTTGTTTTATTCGTTTCTAGGGCTTGGGAAATGATATAATGGCATTCCAAGTTCCCAAATGTGTGTTATGACCTAAAGTTGTGATCTGGAGTTTATGGGATGTTATCTCCAAGTATTTCTTGGTCATATTGAGTTCACACTCCAGATCAATTTTCTGTCATCAGCTTTTAAGGGTTTTGTAATTAGTCATGTTGTGAATTTCATATCTAGAGTTTGGGAAACCCTTTTTGGTCGATTCCAACTCTGAGACTTTGGTATTTATGTCTATTATCTCTGTGATTTTTAGTTTGGACAATGTCTACCCACAAGTTGGGTAGAATTTGCCAACACTACTGATTCCTATGATTTGGGACTGCACTGCGATGTCTTTTTAAAAGCATCATAATAAATTCATATTTTGGAGTTAGAGTGAGTTCTTTACTGTTTTAAAAGGGAAAAGACTCTAGTTTCTTAGAAAAATTTAATATTGATATGTTAATACTTAGGAAAATTAAGTAAATCCATCTTTAACAGCGGGTCTGTTTTAGACCTTGCTGTCCAGATTTTTGTTTAAGTCTTTAAGCTTCATCTTTGGGTATATCCTAACTCCTAGTTTATAATAGGTGAAGTTTTGGCATTTGCTCAAGTGTGGTAGCCAGTTTTGATTTAGCAATCTCCCTTAAGTATTCAAGGTGAGTTCTCTCACTCCATTGTCTCAATATTTATGATTGCTAGGTTAGCACGTGAGTGTTAAATTATTATTATGGTATGATAATATGAATGCATGCTTAAATTGTTAATTATACATGTGCCTTTGTATGTTTATTGTTGAGGGATCATAGCAATTATCCGGCTTTTGTCGGTGCGCGTGGTTAGGTATAATTACTCCAATACCCTCCGGGATGTGAGGTGAGGGTAAGATTAACCCAATACTCTTCGGTTTGTGAGATGCGGGTAACCTACTAGCCCTCCTTATAAGCCTTGATTTGTTCTTGGCTTATGTTTAAATGTTAAAACTATATATATTTAAATCTAGGTCTAGTGATTGTGGATATTGGTATAATGTTGTGTTTGAATTCACTAAGCTTTGTGCTTACGGTTTTACTCAACATTTTCAGGTATTACGATTAAGGAGGCTAAGGACTTACGGGAGCATTCGTGACACACTGCGATTTATTTTAAGTCAATGAACATTTTTAGTACTTCCGCTTTTGACATTTCCATATTAGAAAATTTTACTTATGATGTTTTCTTTTGAAGTTAGATAACTTGACTGCCATTATTGGCTTATTAAATTAAATAAATGAAGTTTCTTTATGAATTGGTGTCAAACCTTATATTATTTCGGTAAAAAAAAAAAAATAATAATAATAATAATAATAATAAAAATAAAAATAAATTTTGGGTGTTACAAGTTGGTATCGGAGCTTTTCATTTGAGTGAACTAGGCTTTCTTAGGGATGTCTAGACTCAAATTTAAAACATTTTATTTCTCTTGTTCAAAGTTTATAAAAAAAAAAAAACTAGCAGTGAAGATGTCACGGTGCGCCGTCATTGACCAAGTAAGTTTTATTTACTAATTGAGTTTAAATTTTATTACTTATCAAACACAATAGTATGCTCCATTTATGACATATCCCAAAGACTAGCCTAGGAGGATAATTATATGCCTTTAGTGCTACTATCTACCATGTGAGAATTTAGGCCTTTTAGACCTACCATGAGTGTGAATTAAACTATTACGGCTAGGAGCAAGTGAAATTTTGAAACTAGACTGAAACCGAAATTGGAACTTCTATATTGAATAATAGAAGGGCCCCTATTATTCAATATATTGGAGCCGGTTTTGGGGGACGGGGCAAGGTTGAAAAGTTTTGACAAGGTGAGTGTTTTCGATCTCTTAGACATGCATAGGTTGAATCGTTTTCTTTTCTTATCAATTTTAGATGGCTCACTTTGCTCGCCTCAATGCAATTCAAATAGCTCAAGTTAGGGAACTCGTTCTTTGAGGAGTTCAATAATGCTTTAACGAGATCATTAGAATGTCACGGCTAACATCATTGATCAAGTTCGTACTCTGCTAGATGAGCGCATGGCGGATGCACCTCCGCACGGGGAGGGCTCCTGATCCTCTGTTCGTGATTTAATGTACTACTACGAGAAGTTCGGCAAGTGCGGCCCACCTCATTGGGATGGGGAGGACGACCCGATGCGACTAAGCCTTTGGTTATCGCGTGGAGCGCCTTTATGACTATAGGGTGCCCGGACCGGTTTAGAGTGTTGGTAGCAAAGAACCCGGTGAGAGCGGGGTAAGACATGGTGGAACACCACCACGGGAAGAATAGTGAAGAAGGCTGTAAGGGCGATTACTTGGGCCGGTTGTGGAATGGTTCGAAGCACGGTATGTGCCTAGGGTGGAGCAACAAAGAATGATGCAGGAGTTCATGGCGTTACAATGGACCACCGAGTCATTAGTGATCTGAACGCCAAGTTCATGGAGATGCTTTCTTTCTGTCCTACTTTTCTTTGGAGATGAAGCATGGATTGTTAGTCGGTACATCTCGATTTTACGTCTGACATCCGGAATTTGTGAGCATGCAAGACTTTGCGACCTTGGGTGCGATCATGGGGGCAGAAAGAGAGAGATTGAGCGCAAACTCAATCTAAGAGGAAAGCTAGAGCGCTTTTTCTAAAACTTCTAATGAGGCTCATAAGAAGACAAAATTTGGGGATAAACCAAGATATGAATACAAGCCATCTGCGAAGCGGTGATCGACCCCAATGGTGTGTTATAAGCGTAAGAAGGAAGGGCATCACTGGAAGAATTGCAAGGCTCCAAAAGCCATTCTGATCCCCAGTGTTACTACCATCATTGCGGCGTTACGGTTGTTACAATTGCCAAGAGAAGGGCACAAGAAGCTGATTGCCCAAAGTCAAGAAGAATGGGAATGCAAATCCCAATCGCCCGACCTCTAACGGACCAACTATGTTGACACGAGGACGTGTCCACCGGCTTACGAGGGAGGAGCTGCGAAGCTGCGGTATGTGAGTAAACATCTCTTCCTTATCTTTTATCTTATGCTATGCCATAGAGTAATTGTTTTATTGATTAAATATTATGAATCGTGCACTTATCATTAGATTCTCACCTGCGCCGTTATGTTTGATTACGGCGCTACTCACTCCTTCATGTCACGCACGTTCATAAATCGTTTGGGGCGTGGTGTCGGGAAACTAGCACGTCCCATGGTTATCGAAGTTGCCGACAATCGAACTATCTTCGTTCTCGATGTTTATCGGGGTTGTACCCTTGAATTTTCGGAGTTGAATTCCCCATTGATCTTATCCCTATTGCTATGAGGGAACTTTGCGTTATTGTGGGTATGGATTGGCTCGATGCATTCGATGCGAAATTCTTTGTCGCAAGAGACAAGTTCGTGTTCAAAACCCTAGGGGTGGAGAACTTATTATTCAAGGAGATATTCCCCATTTGGATATTGCTTCTTGTACCTCTGCTATTGCACTCGATAATGTTCGATTGTTTAGACTTTGGTGACGTCTTTCTGAGGAACTCCGGGTTTGCCACCTATTAGGCAAGTGGAGTTTCGCATTGATTTAGTACACAGCTGTTCCGATCGCCAAATCTCCTTATCGTTTGGCGCCATCGAGATGAAAGAGCTTCAAGATCGATTCACGAGAGCTTAGCGATAAGGGGTTTATACGGCCAAGTTTCTCGCCGTGGGGTGCTCCTATACTTTTCGCGAAGAAGAAGGACGGCTCTCAAAGAATGTGCATAGATTATCGGGAGTTGAATAAACTCACGATAAAGAACCGTTATCCTTTACCTCGTATCGATGATCTTTTCGACCAACTCCAAGGAGCGTCTTGGTTTTCCAAGATTGATTTGCGTTCGGTTATCATCGGATGCGAGTTCGTGGCGTGACATTGAGAAAGCGGCGTTTCGAACCCGATACGGACACTTTGAATTTGTGGTGATGCCTTTCGGACTCACTAATGCACCCACGCTTTTATGGATCTTATGAATCGGGTGTGTGGTCCGATGCTCGACCGTTCGGTCATTGTGTTTATTGACGATATTTTGGTCTATTCTAAGACCGAGGAGGAGCATGAAAAGCACATTCGGGAACTTCTTGAGACACTACGGAGAGAACGGCTTTATGCTAAATTTTCTAAGTGTGAATTTTGGTTAGAAGAGGTTCAATTCTTGGGCCACGTGGTGAACAAGGAAGGTATCAAGGTCGATCCGGCCAAGATTGATGCGGTTAAGAAATGGGAAGCTCCTAAATCGCCTTCGGAGATTCGTAGTTTCTTAGGTTTGGCGGTTACTATCGTAGATTTATTGAAAATTTCTCAAAGATTGCTCTACCTCTTACGCGATTGACCAAGAAGTCGGAGAAATTTGTTTGGGGTCCGAACAACGGTTTGCATTCGAAGATCTTAAGGCGGTTGTGTAATGCCCGGTTTTGACTTTACGGAAGGAGTGGAGGACATGGTAGTGTCTTTGCGACGCATCCCTCCCGGGTTTTGGTCTTTGTGTTGATGCAACGGGGTAAGGTGATAGCTTATGCGTCTCGCCGACTAAAACCGCACGAAAGGAACTACCCCACTCATGACACGGAATTAGGAGTCATTGTTTTTGCTCTCAAGATATGGAGGCACTATCTTTACGGGGTTAAGTGTATCATTTACACGACCATAAAAGTTTGAAGTACCTTTTCGATCAGCGGGATTTGAATATGAGGCGGGTTAGATGGTTAGATGTGGTGAAAGATTACGATTGTGAGATTCACTACCACCCCTAAAGCTAATGTGGTAGCCGACGCACTCGATCGTAAGCAATCTCGAACCGATTCGAGCTAAATGTCTTCGGATGACTATGGAGACATCATTATTGGGTATGATTCGAGATGCTCAAGATATGGCGACTCACGGGGAACCTAAATCGTGAAAGGATCGTGAATGAGTTACCTAAGATGGAGCGAGATGGGCGTGGATTACTAACTCGTTATGGTAGGGTTTGGGTTCCATTCTTGGTGGGAACCGGAAAACTCTTATGGAAGAAGCTCACAGTCCAAGTTTTCTATTCATCCGGTGCTACAAAAATGTACCGAGATCTTCGTGAGGGTTATTGGTGGCACGGGATGAAGAATGATGTGGCTCGATATGTAGAAGAGTGCACGACATGCGGAAGGTCAAAGCCGAACACCGAAACCTCATGGGAAATTGCAACCTTTGGAGATTCACGAGTGGAAATGGGAGCACTTAACCATGGACTTTATTACAAAACTTCCTAAGGCGCAAAGGAGCGGATACGATATGGGTAGTTGTGGATCGATTGACGAAGAGTGCTCATTTCCTGGCCATCAAGGAAAGTTCTTGGTGAAAAATTGGCGAGATTTTTGTTCGGAGATAGTTTCATTGCAGGGTGCCCGTATCTATTGTCTCGATCGAGATACTCGATTCACCTCTCGATTTTGGCGAAATCCCAAGAAGAATTGGGTACCCGATTGCATTTGATCTGCGTTCCATCCGCAACCGATGGGCGAGTGAGCGGACGATACAGACTTTGGAGGACATGCTTCGGGCATGTGCAATTGATTTTGGAGCGATTGGGATGATCATCTTCATTTAGCCGAGTTTTCATATAACAACGATTATCATTCAAGCATCGACATGCCCCGTATGAAGCCTTTGTATGGTAGGAAGTGTAGAACCCGGTGTGTTGGGGTGAGGTTGGACAGAGGGTGCTCGGTAGCACCGATATTGTTTTGCGACCACGGAGAAAATCAAAATGATCGGGATCATTTGGTCACCGCTAAGTCGTCGAAGAGTTATGCGAGATAAGCGGCGCTCCGATCTTGAGTTTCGTGTTGGGGATCATGTGTTATTAAAGGTCTCCCCTTGGAAGGGTGTGATTAGGTTCATAGCGTGGGAAGGCGGGACCTCGGTTTATTGGACCTTATAAGATCATAGCTCGCGTTGGTAAGGTAGCGTACCGGTTGGAGCCGCTGACGAGCTTAGTTTGATTCATAACACCTTCCACGTGTCTCGGTTGAGGAAGTGCATTGTTGACGATACCGCCGTGGTACCTCTGGAAGACATCCAAGGTGTGACGGCTCAACTATGTTGAGAAACCTATCGCGGTTGTTGAGCGAAAGTCAAAGACCCTTCGGAGCGGTAAGACTCATTTATTGTTAAGGTTCGGTGGCGGCATAGGAAGGGATCCGAGTGTACATGGGAACTGAAGACGAGATGAGGCGCATTATCCCGAGTTATTCGGAGGAGTGACTTCGAGGCGAAGTCCCTTCTTAGTAGGGAGAGTTGTAACGCCGGTTTCTTTTTTTTCGATACGTTAATTATTTTCATGGTATTTAATTATTTTAAATGATGGGTTTAATTAATTAGCCAAGTTAGATTAAATTACAAGTTTTGGGCTAAGTTAATTGATAGATTTAATTATATTGGGCTAGTAAGAAATGAGTTTTGAGCCTAGCCCATTAGTGTAGTCATTAGGCTTTGTCCTAATATGAATTATAAAAATATCACAAACCCTAACCTCCTCCTCTCTCCCTCATTTTTCGGCCGATCTCCCATCTCTCCCATCTCTCTCTCATTTTCTCTTCCCAAAGCCATAATCATCTTCTCCTTCATTTCCTTGTTGGTGTAACAAGCTAAGGTAAGATCTTTAAGGTGTTTTAACCTTTTCTTTTGATTTATAATCAATTAATTGTTTTAAGTGTTGTTTATCATCTAGAAAATTCATCACCACCTCCTATACATGGTGTATGATGAGCCTAGATGATCATATTATGTAAAAGATCTATATGATTCATAAAAATCATCAAGTTGTAACTTGTGTGATTTAAAGAAGATAGATCTTATGGTTTTAACCAATATTGTTATTGTTATAAGTTGTATGTTATCATCATCTCTAGATTATATCTACACCTATACATGGTTTATGATGGATCTAGATGATTATATAAAAATACAAGGTCTAAATGAATCATGGAAATCACCAAGTTTTATTTAGGTGATAAAATGTGATAGATCTTGTGAATGGTTATAATTCTTGTTAGTTATTATTTTGATTCTCAACATATCCATATCAATATGTTTAGATCTAAGTATACAACTTTATAGCATCTTCTAAGATGTGTATATAGATATTTGTGTATTTGAAAGATCAAGGAACCCTTAAGAAAGGGGAAAATTGTGGTTTGTCATATATTATGTTGATTTGATTCTTTTCCTTGTGACTAAATGAAATACCAATGACCCCTAGCCCTTTTAGTGCCACCATGTTCATAGGGGACTGAATTTGGGTGATAAACACATCTAGGAATGTGTTTCAAAGGAGAGGAATGGATTGGTTAAAAAGATTAAGGGTTGGCTACGATTCTGTTTCCATCAGATTTGTAGTCATCTTACAAAAATCATAACTTGAATTCTATAACTCAAACGGATCTCAGACCTGTGCCAAAAGTTTACAAATTGTGTTGGGTAACTTTCTTATGAAGGTCACTCTCACTAATTAGGACTTTATCCATGGGCAAGAACGGCACCTTTGCTGGTAGGTCTGATCCGGGTCTGATCTGATAGGTCAACTTGTTTTATTCGTTTCTAGGGCTTGGGAAATGATATAATGGCATTCCAAGTTCCCAAATGTGTGTTATGACCTAAAGTTGTGATCTGGAGTTTATGGGATGTTATCTCCAAGTATTTCTTGGTCATATTGAGTTCACACTCCAGATCAATTTTCTGTCATCAGCTTTTAAGGGTTTTGTAATTAGTCATGTTGTGAATTTCATATCTAGAGTTTGGGAAACCCTTTTTGGTCGATTCCAACTCTGAGACTTTGGTATTTATGTCTATTATCTCTGTGATTTTTAGTTTGGACAATGTCTACCCACAAGTTGGGTAGAATTTGCCAACACTACTGATTCCTATGATTTGGGACTGCACTGCGATGTCTTTTTAAAAGCATCATAATAAATTCATATTTTGGAGTTAGAGTGAGTTCTTTACTGTTTTAAAAGGAAAGACTCTAGTTTCTTAGAAAAATTTAATATTGATATGTTAATACTTAGGAAAATTAAGTAAATCCATCTTTAACAGCGGGTCTGTTTTAGACCTTGCTGTCCAGATTTTGTTTAAGTCTTTAAGCTTCATCTTTGGGTATATCCTAACTCCTAGTTTATAATAGGTGAAGTTTTGGCATTTGCTCAAGTGTGGTAGCAGTTTGATTTAGCAATCTCCCTTAAGTATTCAAGGTGAGTTCTCTCACTCCATTGTCTCAATATTTATGATTGCTAGGTTAGCACGTGAGTGTTAAATTATTATTATGGTATGATAATATGAATGCATGCTTAAATTGTTAATTATACATGTGCCTTTGTATGTTTATTGTTGAGGGATCATAGCAATTATCCGGCTTTTGTCGGTGCGCGTGGTTAGGTATAATTACTCCAATACCCTCGGGATGTGAGGTGAGGTAAGATTAACCCAATACTCTTCGGTTTGTGAGATGCGGGTAACCTACTAGCCCTCCTTATAAGCCTTGATTTGTTCTTGGCTTATGTTTAAATGTTAAAACTATATATATTTAAATCTAGGTCTAGTGATTGTGGATATTGGTATAATGTTGTGTTTGAATTCACTAAGCTTTGTGCTTACGGTTTTACTCAACATTTTCAGGTATTACGATTAAGGAGGCTAAGGACTTACGGGAGCATTCGTGACACACTGCGATTTATTTTAAGTCAATGAACATTTTTAGTACTTCCGCTTTTGACATTTCCATATTAGAAAATTTTACTTATGATGTTTTCTTTTGAAGTTAGATAACTTGACTGCCATTATTGGCTTATTAAATTAAATAAATGAAGTTCCTTTATGAATTGGTGTCAAACCTTATATTATTTCGGTAAAAAAAAAAAATAATAATAATAATAATAATAAAAATAAAAAATAAATTTTGGGTGTTACATATTCATTCCTTTTTGTTGTTGATTACTCATAATCATAATTCATTCATCATTGTATTAATCGTATCAAAACTCGTCATTGTCAATTAATCACCTCAGTCATAAGGAACGACGGTTCCGATCATTTCATTGAGCTATCATTCATTTCACCATCATTCAATCTTGGTGAGTCATTATTCATTTTCATTGTCACTTTTGTCATATTGTGGCATTAGGGTCATCTTGGCGTCTTGCCGGTTGGTATGTGTAGGATTTTCATGTCGGGCACATTATAGTCGTGTGTTGGTTGGTGGCCTCACATTGGACTGTGCACTCGAGTCGATTGCTCGTGAGACTGATTAGGTACAAGACCACGCGTGTTTGATCGTTGGTGGCTTGTGCACGGACACATTTCCATCCCGGACGTAGTGTGGCGCCATTCCTTTGAGCCGTACTAATTAGTCGATTCATATAGCATGTTTGATTGCGTATGTTTCGACAGGATAATTCATAATTTCAGATATATCATGATTGTGTATTTTCAACCCTTGAGGATTGTTGTTACATTTAATCGGCCCGTTTGGGGATTTTGTTTTTCAGGTCTTGGTAAGGCAAAAGTACGGGGAGAACACGCTGACGTCGAGGAGTCCCAGTGATACTAGTAGGGGGCCCCGATCTTTCAGTTATTCATGTCATTGTCCTTTATTTTCCGCTGTAGACTTTCATTGAAT